>OV277698.1:21700166-22946833 GCA_922987775.1 Agonopterix subpropinquella
ATCTGGTAAGTACGTATTGGTACTGACGTGTTAATGAATAAGCGCAAAACCGCATGCACCCCAACTGATTTATAGCAAAATATTGATTGAAACAATAATTTCATTATTTTGATAAGTAGTTGAAATTTAAAGTTATTCGCATTTTAAATTTTGAGGCAAAAATGTTATCATTTCAGCAATGAATGAAAGCGCTAACCTACTCATGGATACATAATAGTAAGTAGGGTATGTGTGTCCGTGCGGTGGGTTGACATCGGGTTCAGTAAATTTTATTTTGAAGAAAGAATCATATGTCGAGACCAAGATAATTCAATTCTCGATTCTAAACAAAATACTTTCTAGTTTAGCGATAATTCATTAACACGTTGTATTATTTTTGCGGATGAACGAGAACAGTCGCGGGTAAACTCAAAATTAATTTTATATATAAATTTTTTTAGTCTGAGTTTACCCCTAAAAACATTTTCAGAATAAAAAGATAATATTGAATCCTCAACGAGATGGTAAGAAACAGGGTTGAATAAATGCATATTAGGTATCCCGTCAAATTTGAGAATGAATGGACTCCCTAGTTAGAAAGGGACACACGAGGATTTAGGTAATCTCACTTGCCCCGGTGCCAGCACCGTAGTGTACAATCTAGTTACTATACAAAATTTTTGGTTCATACTGTAGTACTAGATACTCTTTCTTATCCTGTGCTACAGGCTATGATGAACACCTGTGTGCTCATCATGGATGGATAGACAACTTTCAAGCGATCAAGTTGTCTTCACATTTTTTCTTCCTTTTATTACATCTGTATGTAGAGTCAGGTCAGAAGTCTTTTAGTAAAATGATATTTATCACTTGAAGGCAATATCTCAGAGTAGTTAACATTTTCGCTGCTAAGCTCAAAACAATGATACCTGCGCAGTGCGCACAGTGGCCCATTTGTTGCTGAACTACGAGCTACAACGTAGGTCATCAGCAGTTAAAGTGTTATGTACCATGTGGTGTTGTGGGAACTGGTAGATAAGCATTTTTTAAGAACATTTTCCCAACACCACATTTTAACCTAATACAGTATCACTACAATGGCCAGATAGCTCAGATGGGAAGTTGTAAACCTGCCTGCTGATCTGAGGGTCGCAGGTTTGAATACCGCAATGACAAACATTTGTTTGATGTACCATCACTACATAGTATAAAACAAAGTCGCTTCCCGCTGTCTGTCTGTCCCTTTGTATGCTTAGATCTTTAAAACTACGCAACGGATTTTGATGCGGTTTTTTTTTAATAGATAGATTGATTCAAGAGGAATGTTTATATCAACATTGCACCCGTGTGAAGCAGGGGTGGTTCGCTATGAATATTTGTACTTGAATCATAGATAGATATATTCTCTATCATTGTCTAGTCATCATAATACAAGTCCAGGCTAGATGCTGGTACTTCAAATGTGACTAGATTATCTAGCCCCCTGTGTGGTAATGCCCAGATATTTTTAGGTAACACACACACACACAAACCCAGAGTCAATCCAACATTATTTATAAAGAATACAATGTGAACAATTAATTATTCAAGAAACACTACAAAGATTTTTGGTAGTTGTAGCAAGGTTTCAAACGTCTCTGAAAAAGATTACTGTTTTGAAGAATTGTACACACGAAAACCTCGATCATAAAATGGCGTAAATATCTTACCTGTCTGCTGCTTTTTGTGCAGGCTTGCCTTTCTGTTTGTGCAACTTTATTATATCAGTAAGAGATGGCAAATTTGATGCTCGTGGTTTCTGAAACAAAATATTATTCTTGAAGAACGGTTTGATTGTGAAAATAAATGGAAAAATGACCGTTCGTGCAACTCAGAGGTAGTGACGAAATAAAGATTGTAAAATCATTGAAAATCATTTAGATAATAACATCATTGTTGCTTCTCAGGTGTTCTGTACATTATTTAAACAATAATAGTTAATGTTTTTCGTTAAAACACTAGAACTATGCATCTTATTACAACAAAATTTTACACGTGTGGACCCACACGTGGTGCTCTTTGGTTAGGCCATGTTAACTCACCGCTTTTGTCTTCTTTAAAAACTCTTGAGCGAGCGTTTTGTCCACATTTAGTAGGAACTGATGAACAAGGGAAAGAGCTTCAGTCTGAATATCACCCATTTTCAGGCTTTAACACACGTACAATTCAATAATTTGATTCGCGGCAACGCAATAACGCTCCGCGCACGCCGATTGCCAGAATGAAAGAAATTCTAAAAAAAGTTTGACAGACAAGATCACAAGACAGCTCACTTTCTTTATAATTTGCATTTAACGGCTGTGGATACTGTCTTTTTTGAGCCAGAAAAGATAGGCGCTCTCGCTTGATTCGGATTGATCCTCGCGTAAAACTCCCTTGAAAATTGGAATGTGTGATCCACCCTCACTTTTTAAAAGTTAGGTAAAGGCATTACAAGGTTAGATTTAGGTTCAAAGAAAAATATAACAGATGACAACGGTGTAAGGGCTAGTTCCCATTGCCTTTCCGAAACGATAAATAAAAAAAACCAGTCGTTCAGGGTTGCCAGATTGGGGGTTTTAAACGCGATATTGGGGAAAAATTTGACCTTTGGGGGAATGAAATCGGGGAAAATGATGGGGAATATGGTATGGAGTTCATGCGGAGAAATTCTCGAGAACTAAAATGACACAAACCTATTTCTTTTTACTCAAGTATCAAGTTATTAGTTCAGTAAATCTGTTTGGAAAATGATACCCTAGCCTACCTTACAAAAGGTCGGGTATCCGGGATTTTTGGATATGTTATAAAGGTAGAGGTCCTTAACAAAAATAAAAGTTTTCGACCTTGGGGTCCTGCCGCGGGCTCTGGTGTGACCATAAAACAACGAAAATTTTGAGACTTTTTCAGTAAAACTTAAACGTTGTGTTTTAGAGCAAACTTGTTTACTAAAGCTTTAAAGAAGACCAAATCCGCTACAATTTGATAGTTGAATCATCTTCATATACTGAATAGTTCCCAAGATACAACACCTCAAAGTATGGAGAGGTATGACTAATTCCTTAAAATTTCGTTTTTTTTTTTAAATTATATGTGTTATTAACTTTAGGTTCACTGTGAAGGTGTTCAGAAGAAGTATAATAATGCGCTACAATATGTTTTTTGAACCTTAAGATGCGACACTTGTAGATATCGAACAGAATTTTTTTTTTACAAAATAAAATGTAGCCTATGGTAATCAGGGATAGTGTAGCTTTCTATCAGTGAAAAAATTTTATGAATCGGTTTGGTACTTCCAGAAGTGCGATTTTTGAAAATCATACGAGCGACTTGGCAGTAGAAAGATGCATAATCTCCATAGTAATTTTGACATTTTCTACTGCCAAGTCGCTCGTATGATTTTCAAAAATCGCACTTCTGAGATTACCTACATACAAAAAAACCTCTTGATGGCAGCACTCAGGGCTGCCAGATTGTATAATTATAATTGAATACAAAAACTGTATAATTGGATGGCAGTTTGTATCCTCTATGTATCCTGTACTCTCATGTATAATTGGATATAAAACAAGCATAAAACTAATTAATAAGCATAGACCAGTAACATAGAAGTCGCTACTCAGTCACAGTCATAGATACAATGCAATTTCGACCCTTCTTAGATAAGCTCACGCTCAAAAAATCCCTGAACCTCAGCCTGAATCTCGACCTTATTATTGTGTATAGAATATAATGTTATCTTTCTTAGGTAAAGCCAATAGAAACTTCGAAAAAAGTTGGTGAGAAAGAATTCCCGTAAAATTTTGAAATATTTGAGAAATAATAAAAAAAAACATTTTTTTCTTTGGTTCCTTTTTTTTTACCCGTATCCTGCAATGCAATTTTGTATAATTTCGCGGACATGGCTGAATAATTTTTAAAAATCTACTGGCAGCCCTGGCAACACTGCTTGTCAGGCCTTCGACACATAGAACTTCCGATACCATTCTACGAAAATATGAACGTACTTAAAAAACATTGACGGAAATAAAATAACTAACTAAATTGAAAAGCTAGATTATGTCAAATGTATTTAGGGCATCGATGCTCTATCAATCGAGTGGCTTTAAATTATGCTGCTGATGTTGGTATCTTTGCTTTTACCGCCATATTGTGTTGTTTGAAGTCAAGTTCATTTGTGTGTTGATACATTTATAATTAAAATCAAATCATTTACACGCAATGGATGGCAAATCTTTGCGTAAAGAACAAGGGGCAGAATGGGCCCAGCACTGTAGCATTTTTTTATCAACTTTAAATTAAAGGCCTGAATAATACCAACATTTTATTATATGGCAGCATAACTGTAACGCGTTTAATAAAAAAGTTACAGCCGTTTAAAAATCAATTAATTACTCATATGAATGCTTATACAGGGTGTAAATTAAAATGGGACAGCTACTCAAAGGGGTGCTTCAAACCATCAAACTGAACAACTTTCTATATGGGACCAATATCGAAATCGCGAAAAAAAAAACCGCTCTCCCATACAAAACTGCAAACATAACTCGTCTGAAATGTATGGGACAGCAGATTTTTTTTTCGCGATTTCGATATTAGTCCCATAGAGAAAGTTGTTCAGTTTGATGGTCTGAAGCACCCCTTTAAGTAGCTGTCCCGTTTTATTGTACACCCTGTATTTTTGACCTAATAATGCCCATACAGTAGAAGAAAGAGTATGGTACTCTAGGAGCTAGCCACAGATGGCCCCATATGTCAACCACAAAAGAGATTAAGCCCAACACCAAACACCCACCGCCCAACACTCACCTACCATCGCCCTCCCCCAAAATTGGTTAGGGAGGATCCGTGCTGCCTGTAGTAGGTAGGTAAGTGGACGAACGAGTTGGAATGGTTGGTGGGTGGTGGGTGGGTGTGGGTGTTGGGTGTCGTGTGTGGTTGTCGGGTATGGTTGTCGGGTATGGGTGTTGGGTGTGGGTGTTGGTGTTGGGTGTTGGGTGTCGTGTGTGGTTGTCGGGTATGGGTGTTGGGTGTGGGTGTTGGTGTTGGGTGTGGGTGTTGGGTGTTGGGTGTGGGTGTGGGTGTGGGTGTGGGTGTGGGTGTTGGGTGTGGGTGTTGGGTGTGGGTGTGGGTTTGGGTGTGGGTGTTGGGTGTGGGTGTTGGGTGTGGGTGTTGGGTGTGGGTGTTGGGTGTGGGTGTGGGTGTGGGTGTTGGGTGTGGGTGTTGGGTGTGGGTGTTGGGTGTGGGTGTTGGGTGTGGGTGTTGGGTGTTGGGTGTTGGGTGTTGGGTGTGGGTGTTGGGTGTGGGTGTTGGGTGTGGGTGTTGGGTGTGGGTGTTGGGTGTGGGTGTTGGGTGTTGGGTGTGGGTGTTGGGTGTGGGTGTTGGGTGTGGGTGTTGGGTGTGGGTGTTGGGTGTGGGTGTTGGGTGTGGGTGTTGGGTGTGGGTGTTGGGTGTGGGTGTTGGGTGTGGGTGTTGGGTGTGAGTGTTGGGTGTGGGTGTGGGTGTTGGGTGTGGGTGTTGGGTGTGGGTGTGGGTGTGGGTGTGGGTGTGGGTGTTGGGTGTGGGTGTTGGGTGTGGGTGTGGGTGTTGGGTGTGGGTGTTGCTGCCTGTAGTAGGTAAGTGGACGAACGAGTTGGAATGGTTGGTGGGTGGTGGGTGGGTGTGGGTGTTGGGTGTCGTGTGTGGTTGTCGGGTATGGTTGTCGGGTATGGGTGTTGGGTGTGGGTGTTGGTGTTGGGTGTGGGTGTGGGTGTGGGTGTGGGTGTGGGTGTGGGTGTTGGGTGTGGGTGTGGGTGTGGGTGTGGGTGTGGGTGTTTGGTGTGGGTGTGGGGTGTTGGGTGTGGGTGTTGGGTGTGGGTGTGGGTGTGGGTGGTGGATGGTGGGTGGTGAAAGGTAGCTGTTTGGTGGTGGGTGGTGCCTGGTGGGTGGTGGGTGATGCCTAGTGGGTGGGTGTTGGGCGGGTTATGTTTGGTTTTGGCAAGCTCCCACAGTACCTAGTATCTTTCTTCTACAGTTTGGGTATTATTAGGTAAAAAAATATAAGCATTCATATGGGTAATTGATTGAATTTTTAAACGGCTGTAACTTTTTATTTAACGCGTTACGCTTATGCTGCCAAATAATAAAATGTTACTATTATTCAGGTCTTTAATTTAAAGTAGGTAAGAAAGTGCTACAGTACTGGGCCCAGGGTCCATACAAAATTGCCCATTGTTCTTTGAGAATTTGCAGTGTTTTGTGATATAAGGAGAGTGCGAAAGTTAACATCCGACATATTTTTGGCACGATTTCCATTAAACCCCAACAGGTAATTTTAGTACATTTTTGCAATTATTTTAGTTGTTTTCTAAGTTTATAGTAATATTTTAGTAAAAATCATGATAGAGAATATTGTTACGACCTTTAAAAATGTAATTCAAGTATTTGTATTTAATTTATGAAGGCCTAATAGTGTTGTGCTCAAGATATCGATGTTTTATATTTTTTAGGTATCGTATGTG
The DNA here is from genome assembly GCA_922987775.1 of Agonopterix subpropinquella. Taxonomy (NCBI): domain Eukaryota; kingdom Metazoa; phylum Arthropoda; class Insecta; order Lepidoptera; family Depressariidae; genus Agonopterix; species Agonopterix subpropinquella. The sequence continues at coordinate 21,706,664 of OV277698.1, forward strand.
GGTAAAAGCTGGTAATAAAGATTTAGCTTATTTACCTACCTATACAAAGATTACGTGAAAATAAATTCATCTGTGGCGACCACTTTTCCCAATAGATGTTTAAGAAAGAACAGACCCTTCACTTGATTGCGGGCCATCTACTTCAAAAGAAAAACCGAAGAATTTGAAAGGTGATTGTAAATTCTTGCCATTTTTCGAGCTTATGCATACCTAACCTATAACTATGTATACTTAATACATGGATGTAAAAAAAAGAGTAAAATGTTTTTTTGTTTCAGTTTTTTTGTTTTTATTTCAGATCCACCAGTGACCAGATTTACTTGATTGCGGGCCATCTACTTCAAACGCAAAAGATCGTTTTTTAAACAGAACATTCACCTATTTCATGATGTACCTACTTCAAAAACTTTGTACAATAATGATGGCCCGGTGGTAATCAATTTTTAATGGTTGATATGGTTGGTTAATCAATATCAGAACATTGCAAACAATTTATGTTTACTTAATTTATAATGGAAATATTAATTCGTAGGCAATGACCAGTTATGACCAGTGGCAATGGCAAATTAATGACCAGTTTATTAAAATTTGAAGATTTTAAGTATTTGTACTTTGGTACTGCACAAAGTTATTATTTTAATACTATTTTATTTTATGAACATACTGGTTTTATTTTACAGGGTGTAAGGAAAAGTATCATTAACTTTTAAACCATATGATCTCCCCAAACTGAACAACTTTTACGATGGGAGCAACACTGTCAGCGCTAAAAAAAATCTACTGTTACATACGTTTGAGTCTTGTTTGCAGTTTAGCATGGAACAGCTGATTTTTTTTGCGCTGACAGGTTTGATCCCACCGTAAAAGTTTGATGTGGTGTAAAGGTGTAATGATACTTTTCCTTAAACCTTGTATTAAAAGAAGTACCTAGTTCAATAATATGATTTACCTTGTTCCTAAAAATAGATATTATTATTGTTTCATTACAAGAAATAAAATAAGTCTATTAAGAATTTGTTTAAAAGTGTCATACCTACCTACTTATCGTATCGCCTACTTGTTTTAGTTTTCCCTGGTAGTTTTAAATTATCAATAGAAATTGAGCTATTTGAATCTTATCGATATCGACATCGATACCGACATCGATACCACTGACACCCAGTTACTTCCCTATTAACGTCACATTTCAGTTGACTGACTCTATACTGTTGGTTGCATTGAACTGTCAGTTTTTAAGGTTTTGAAACTACGTTCATAATTCCGTACAAGCCCATGTTAGCAAGTGCCGTCTCTTAAAACGTAGTGATTACTTACTCAGTGACTGCTTGTCAGAATCTGTCAGTGCTGCCAATTCCGGGGAATTTCCCCGATTTTCGGGGAATGAGGGGTGCGTGCGGGGAGAGCGCGGGGAATGATTCAAATCGGGGAATTTCGGGGAATCGACTATTTGCAATAAATGTCAAACAAAGGATGTCTAAAGAAGAGGTATTGTTAAAATTCGAACCGAATTGGACTATTCTTAGATCGAAAGTGTGGGAGAAATATAAATAATAAATAAAACTCATTGTATTCTAAATATTTAAGTAGAATTTTTGATAAAAATTAGAAGATAAAGAAGTCGATAAGCTAATTTTGTGAAACATTAAACTACATTTTGCATGAAAAAATGCTTTATTTTTTAATATTACAGTGTCGGGGAATGCATGATTGGAAATCGGGGAATTGAGCCTACTTAAGCGGGGAATCAAGAAATTTACATTGGCAGCACTGGAATCTGTGCTTGTCAGACGGAGTTTTTGGCGGGATTTGAACAGATACGTTTGGAGTCCTCATATTTCGTCGAATTTTTATTGTTTATAGTGAGTTTTGGTTCGTAAAATCGGTGTTGTTTTGCGTAACAAAGTGTCGTGCAAGTGAACAATATACAGTTCAGTGAAATATGATGGTGTGGGTCGTGAACAGGAAAAGTGTTCCGTTCTTTTATAGCGCGGCAAGCGGTCGGTTCACCTCTTTCCTGTGGACTTCTCTGCGTTTCCTGCGTTTCTCGATTGCCTCCAAAAACTCCAAAGAAGCGTTGAAACGTCGAACACCAACGTTTTATTTGCTATAAATGAGAAACAATAATTTGCTTAAAAAGACTGGCTCAAAAGGAATGAAAATCCAGAGCCGTTAAAAACTTTCAAAAAAAAAAAAAAATGCTTGTCAGACACTTTCAATGCACGAAAAAAGGCGGGAAACCTTGCAAGAGTGAGCGCGCTATTTTGAAAACTTTTAATAAAATTATTTTATTTTCCTGGGGAAAATAGTTGTGTGTGGCCCATAATGGGCGGGCGTAAGCATAAACGCCACAAAGTGGAGGAAACTGGCCCCGGAGATGGCCGGCGGGACAGTAGTGATGTTGAGGATTCGGGTGAGGAGGAGACGGATAAGTACAGTGTTTTCAAGATAGAAAATTACATTCGACAGTATCCAGAGGATGGAGGTAACTTTGAATATCTTGTAATCTATGAAAGTGCGGATGAAAAAACTCCAATTGGTGAGCGAGACCTGATGGGCCTTGGCAGCTCCTTAAAGCAAAAAAACAAAGGAATTAAACGCCTTAAACGAATTAATAAATTCAAAATAGCTGCTATTTTTGAGCGACCAGGGTTGGCCAATGCCGCCCTCAATAATACTAAAGCATTAAAGGAATTGAGGATTAAGGCAACCATTCCTGCAAAACTTACAGAAACAACAGGTGTAATAACTAATGTTCCCACTTACATGTCCAATAAAAACATCTACAATGGAATCTCTAGCTCCCGTGACGTGGTATCAGTGCGCCGCTTCATGCGGCGTGTGCGTGATGAAGACGGAAATCCTTGCCTAGTTCCTACACAATCAGTAGCTATCACATTTGCCTGCCCGACTTTACCCGATAATATTGACATAAATTCATGGTACTTTGAAGTTAGACCTTATACTCCCCCTGTGAGCCAGTGCCTGCGCTGCCTGCGTTTTGGCCACATTGGAAAGTTTTGCAAAAACAAACAAAGATGTTCTATTTGTGGTGATGATCATAACTTTAAAGAATGCACGAAAAATACTGCTGATGCCAAATGTGTTCATTGCGAAGGCAATCATATCGCTATATCTCCGACATGTCCTGTTAAAAAACAAAAGAATGAAGAAAATAAAATTAAAACACACAACGCCACTTATGCTGAACTTTTTAATCATAATTTCCCATCATTGAATCCAAAACAAGATCTCTTACAATCACTCTTAAAATCTGACAAATTTATGAATCTTTTAATATCGTCTGTAATAACATTAATTACAGCTAACAAAGATACTAATAATCCCACTCCGATTACTACAGAAAATGTAAAAGATGTTTTAATGAACACATTCAGTAAAAATAATAACAAAACACAACATAAGTAATATCTCATTATGGACTGTTTAAATATAGTCCAATGGAATGCTCAGAGTCTTTCAAGTAATTTACATGCTTTTACATATTTCCTTTTAAACAATAACATTCATATAGCTATTATTTCTGAAACATGGCTTAAACCAGGTAAATCTATAAAAATTAAAAGTTATAATATAGAACGACTTGACATTGGTAGCAAGCACAATGGTGTTGCTATTCTAATAAAAAATAATTTAAGTTACAATTTGATTAACACTTATAATGACAGTTCTTTACAAAATATAGCTATTCAATTGAATTTTCGTAATGAAGTTATATCAATAGTTAGCTTTTACAGTCCCACTTCAGCTTCTCCATGTAATTTTACATATTCTGATCTTGATAGTCTAATCAAGTCTATACCCAAACCCATGATAATTGCAGGTGATTTTAATGCTCACAATACCTTGTGGGGCTGCCATACAACAGATCCTCGTGGTTCTCTCTTACAGGATATTATTGAAGACAATAATCTTTGCTTTCTTAATGATGGTCAAATGACTACTGTTGGCTCCCATACTTGGAGGCCTAGTGCTTTAGATCTCACTATAGTTTCACCTTCTCTATCACTGCGTTGTAACTGGAATGTACATGATGATCCCTTAGGGAGTTATCATCTTCCCACAATTACAAGTCTTCTTTGTTCTGCTTCTGTGAACACAGATAGTGCTTATATTAGTCAGGGTAATTACAGTCGACCAAGTTTTATAAATGTAGATTGGTGTAAGTATAAGGAAATTGCTGACAATTATTTAAAAAATTTTACTTATAATCCTAATAATCCGCAAGATTCTTATACTTCATTATGTTTTATTTTGTTGAGTAGTGCATCTGAAGCTAATCCATCCAATCAGAGTAATAATTCTAGACCTGCTAATTCCCATCATCTTCATAATAGAAGGAAAACATGTCTTCCATGGTGGAATAATCACTGTACCATTGCAGTACAGAACTCAAAGAATGCCTATTTAAAATTCAAATCAGACCCTACTTTAGAAAACTATGTAAATTTTAAAAAACAACAAGCTGTTAAAAAACTTACCTTGAAAAGGGAGAGAGAAGCTTCATGGTTAGCTCTGTGTGAACGTTTTAATCGTCAGACTCCACTCTCTGTAATATGGAAATTTGTCAGAAAATTTAATAAATCATTTAATGATTCATATACAACTAAATCAACAAATTCTAGTTGGATTTTGGATTTTTTAAATAAATACACCTCAGATTCACCTATTGTTACTACAACTAACATTGAATCTTTTGTTAATAATGATAATGAATTTTTAATTAAACCATTTACTTTATCTGAATTCACAAGCGCTCTAAATTCCAGACGTGACACTGCTTTTGGCTTAGATCACATTCCATATAAACTATTGAAAAATCTCTCTTGTTCTAGTAAAAAAATAATTCTTGACATTTTTAATTTGCTGTGGTTTAATGATGTTATTCCTTCTGAATGGAAAGTTGATTGTTTGGTTCCTATATTAAAGCCTGGGAAAAATGGTGATAGTTGTGATTCCTATAGACCTATTGCATTGACTTCTTGTGTAGGTAAAGTTTGTGAACAAATTCTTAAACAAAGACTTGAATTTTATATAGAATCTAAAGGGTTGTTACCTTTTAATCAGTTTGGTTTCAGATTTGGACACTCTGCTGTTGAAAGCCTAAATAATCTTTATCTGGATATTCACAATTCTTTTTCAAATAACAAATTTATGGTCTGTGTTTTCTTTGATATTGTAGGTGCATTCAATAATGTTGATCATCATGTTCTTGCCAAAGAGTTGCATTCACTTGGTTTACCTGGAAAATTAATTAATTGGATATTCAATTTTCTTAATGGAAGAAAAGTCTATGTTAAGCATAATAATAATTTATATGGGCCAAAAGGTTCCTATTTAGGTGTGTGTCAAGGAGGAATTTTAAGTCCCTTATTATTTATCTTATATATTCATAAATTGAACAGTATCTTGGGTACTGAAGTATCAAATTTGCAATATGCCGATGACTTGACTATATATTGTTCTGGTAACAGCATGCGACTTGTAGAGACTAAAATTAATTTAGCTTTACAGAAATTAAGCAACTTTTTTAACTACTTAAAGTTATCAGTGAGTTTAGACAAAACTAAGGTTGTTGTTTTTAGTAGATCTGGAATTTTACTATCTCATATTTATTACAATAATATTTTATTACCTGTTGTGGATGAAGCCAAGTTTCTTGGGGTTGTATTCACCAGGAATTTATCCTGGACTAAGCATGTGAGTTGCGTGAGGGATCGAGCTTCACGAGCCTTTAATATCCTTAAATCTCTTGCTAGAACATTTTGGGGGGCTGACCCAAGAGTGTTACTTATGTTGTACAAGTCTATTGTTCGTTCTCACTTTGAATATAGTTACTTCTGTTATGCTTCCAATACATCTCTTGTTAAAAAACTGGAATTATTGCAAAATAAAAATCTTCGTCTAATAACGGGCGCAATGAAAACTACACCTATAGTCTCAATGCAAGTTGAGTGCAATATTCCACCGCTAGAGTTTAGATTCAAATATTTAAAATTTAGGTTTCTATTAAAGCTTTGTTCAATCTCATGTCATCCCTTGTTTCAAAAAATCTCTAATTGTCAATCTGTATTATCTTCTACTTCATCTTCTTTGTTTCCTTATATTCTTCTGGATCTTTCTGTAATAAACACATTAGATGAAAAATACAATATACATAAAACTGACAAATGGGCATGTTATAAAGGAGTTTATGAGAGTAAGTTTACTGAAATTAAAGTTACTATAGATAATAACCTTCAAACTAAGGAAGAAGTGTATGAAAAATTATCCTCCTGGTCAGATTATCAATTAATTTTTACTGACGGATCGAAAACAGATAAAGCAGTATCTTTGGCATATTATCATAGTAATAAGAAAACGGGACATGGCTGTAAAATCCCAAGCGTTGCCAGCATTTTTAGTGCTGAAGCCTTAGCTATTCTAACAGCTCTGAATTACATCAAAGATATGATGACCCATAGTGAAAACAGGCAACGGCTTTGGCTGATTATCAGCGACAGTATGTCGGTTTTATCTACATTACAGTTTCACAAGAGAAATAGCTGTTATTTAATTTATCAAATAAAGGAATTATGGCTTACTTTAAATAACCTAAATGTCACTGTTGAATTTTTTTGGACACCGGCGCATAGAGGCGTGACAGGTAATGAAAATGCGGATTTTCTTGCCAGGACAATAAATAATTTAGATGGCCAACCAAAAAATTTACCAATACCATGGAAAGATTTGAATCACCTTGTTCATGAAGAAATTTTACAATCCTGGAAGGAGAGCTGGCGCTCTATTACTCAAGAAAAAGGCTCCTGGTATGCTGGCATTAATAAAGAAATGGTCACAATTCCCTGGTTCGCAAAAAGTAAATCGTATTTAGGGAGAAGATTTTACACACAAGTGTGTAGACTCCGATTTGGTCATTGTAAATTCAAAGCCCATCTTCACAGAATGAAGATAATAGACTCACCGATATGCACAGAATGCTCTCATAACACAGAACAATCTCTTCATCATATTTTCTTTGATTGTACTGCTTTCAATATTCAGCGCATTCTCCTAATTGACAAGTTACAAGAAACTCATCAAGACAATATCCCGCCTTCTCTTCAGGAACTCCTTTCATTCCCTGCAAATTTCAAACCCATTTATGACTTTGTTACCTCCAGTGTTGGAGAGTTATAATTTATTATGGATATACCACGGATTTACTACTTACTCTTAATGATTCTGACTATTTTAATCAAGACATTGATTAACTTTCATTGATGGATAAGAATTTTATTGGAAAGAATTGGCAAGTTTTGCCCAAAGAAGTTTTGTCTTAAATACTTATATCAAGATTTTAGAAAATTATAGAAGACTTGGCTCTTTAGCCTTATGATATAAAACAAAACCCTAAAATGAATCATAAAAGAATTGGCTTTTTAGCCTTGTATATTAAAACGCATCCCTGATATGAAACATACAAGATTTGGCTTTTAAGCCTTGTTTAATAAGGAATTTCGAACATTATATCAAGATCATACAAAAAACAGAGTTATTTATAACAGATCAGGCTGTATGGGATTATCCCTTTGCCTTTCCAATATGGATAAATGTAATACCACCACCCAAAGAGTAATATAAGTATGTTTAGAAAAGAGAACCCACTCATGGCAACTTTTTGCGGCCACCTTATGTCAATTGAAAGCTCACTAGCGCCATCTATTATTCTCAGGTAGGAATTACCGGTTATCGAACCTACATATAGATACCTATATATTCCTATAGCTGCATAGGTAGATATTATTTGTAGACTTCGTAGGCGTCCACGCAAAAAGGTTCCAGTTGTCGGCATTTCAACCCAGCTTTTTTGTTATTCCATTTATGATCATGTCATTGATCTAGATGCCGAATCCAACCCGAACAAAACCCGACAACTGGACCCTTTTTGCGTGAACGCCCACATTTTGTAATGAATAAAATAAAAAAAGAAAATGAAATGAAAAAAAAATGCTTTATTTATTTCTACTAAAAAAAATATAGAACAAAGAAAATTTAACATACAAGGAATAAAAAAAATAGTTAAAACAAAAAAAAGAAAACAAACAGTAATTAGTAGGTATAGGAAGAGTTTTCGAACATTACTATTTGAGTTCGTAGAGACACCTAAGCGGGACCCTCGGTCTTAGGACTATCAAAACTAAGTATTTCCTCAATTAGGTTGGTTCTTGTATGGTGCTTCAAAGGAAACAAAATAAGATATAAACTATGATGACTATAATTTTACCTACAAAAAGTTTAAATAAATTTTAGATCCATAGATCCAAAACGCCAGATCAAATATTATCAGAATCGTATGTCTTCTCCGCAAATGCCATTAGTTCTTGATATGAAACGATATTGACCTTTCTAGGTTACACTGGCGGAAGACAAACAGGATAGGGGAATAGGCAATCCACCGACATGAGTGTCGGTCGTAAATATGACTTACTACTTAATAGGTAAATTTATACATACTGTAACAAAGAACTCCATTATCTTCGAAATACCAAAAAAAAACCATGTTAATTGATAAAACATAAAAATAAGCAATACATATAGAAAGCCCTATTAGGAATGATATGTGATGGTACCACTTGAAGTATGTCTCTTAATCTCGTAGATATAATAAAAGTTAGTCAGTTGACATATCGATGGGATGGCCCTCTGGTGAGAATTGGTACCACAAGAAGTAAAAGTTACAAATTGTAATAACACAATAATACATCGGATTTCAAATTAAATACACAACATTATTTATGAATTTTGTAATGCTTATGTTTATTACAATACAATTGGGCTGCTAATTTTGTTTGGTCATCACCAGCATATTCGAGCTTCCCACATAAAATTCTGTTGATTGACCTACACCAGCTATAAATTATGATATTCGATGTTGTATTTTGAAAATATTTTTGCAATTGGTGTTTGTGAACATCACATTTAAATGGAAAAGATATCAAAATATCTGTATATAAATTAATTGTTTCCTTTAATTTGGTTTTAGGTAAATCCTTCCCTTTCAATATAGATACTACAATATTTTGAATATCTTCGAAGCACTTTTCACATTCCTCACTGGGGTAACATAACCATTTCGCTGTATTTGTGTATTCTCTTGCAGCTATGTAAGATGATTTTTTTTCATTTCCAGTTAAATTGTTTTTGCAAACGTTACATCTTTTCGTAACATTTTTAAAGCATTTAGTCAGGACCCACCCACAAACATAGCTTCTCTGGCCAGAATCAGTTGTATTTTCATTTTCATTCAATATTTCAAATAACTCGTCATTAAATATAATACCGTTTTCTTTTGAAACATTAGAACTTGTGTCAACTGTTTTTGCAGTCAAAAAGAAATCAAGTGACTGTAAACATTTATTGTCATCTTTTTCACAATTTGCCCTCAAAGAATGGGGCGAGTTGAAATTATTTAATAACAATGCTTTAAACGCACTTTCAAATGCAACACAATTGGGCGCGTTATTCCGAATTCCATAACTTCTGATGTTCCCAAAAAAATTCTCGAGTGGGTCCTGGTTAAAATTCCTGGTTAGCATAGCATCAAGACAATATTTTTGTGACAGAATTTTCCAAAGTGATTGAATTCCTTCAATTGTTTTAATAAAATTGTTTACAGATGGTACTGTTACCTCAGTTAAGCGTATTTCATCACCCACCTTTTTTTTCTTGATATATTTTACTGTTTTTAATATTTCTATTGCTTTTTTCCACAATTCATGGTGACAAGAATTTTTTTTTACGCAGCCTTTATAAATTTTACCATTAGGCACATGAAAAGTATTGCTATTTAAGGAATCAAACAAGTTATCAATTAACTTTATGATTGTAATCATTTGCCGACATTCTTCGGGTAAATCTCCTCTTCCAGTCAAATGTTCTGTTGCAACAGCCACACTGTGGCTAAAAATTTGTGCCGCTGTCTTGACTCTCATTTTTCGAATTTTTTGTGGATTAACGTGTTCTTCCGTTAGCTTTTGTAAAAGCCTTAGCTCCCCATAATTTTTATCTGCTTGGTATAGCATCTGCAAATACTCCCATTTCATTATTTTTTCTTCACCATTTTCGACATATTTTAGATCTTTCGTCAGGATATTGTTTCTCAACCCTTTGAGTAAATGAGGAACATCATATAATGGAATTATTTTGTGTTTTCCAACCGTAAAAACGTCGTGCTCCCATTCTTTGCTGTGTTTCTTAAATTCTTGTTTGGTCTCATTACAGCGTGACCACTTTTTTTTCAGAGAATCTACCAAAATGAGTGCTGAAATCTACCAAAATCTACCAAGTCCTGTTTCAAATTCTACTTAAAATCTACCAACTAATATTTATGTCGTTCCGGTTGCTTAAAATACAATAAAAAACACGTTTTTGAACAAAATATTATCATTTTAATACTAACACTCATCATTACTCATGGTATTATGGCATTTGTGTGAAAAAAAAACAGTTTTCATCTCTCTTTCTCGCTCTTTTTTCTCTCACTTTGTAATATGGATGCTTCAATTTCCAAATAAATCTAAAATAAATCCAAGTAGGTATTATTGGTCGTCCATAATATGTAGGCTTAAAGTTGGTACAGTGTTCAATGTCTTATAAAAGCCCCCTTTTCTAAAAAACAATATTAAGCGATAAGATTAATTTTGCTGTACACTACCACTAAAGCTTTACTTGAAGTTCCAGAAAACCCCCTGCAATCGTTTTCTCCGCTATTTTTATTTCCAGTTTTGATTGTTTTGCTTGAATCCTTGCATTTTTGATCATATATTTTCGAATACTGAATTTCTACCAAAATCTACTAAACGATTTCCCACTACTAAATTATCGTTCTCTTTGCCCTAAATCTACCAAAAAAGTAGAAATCTACTAAAAGTGGTCACACTGTCTCATTAACGAGTTCGTTTATGGCACTCACATTGATTGTGCTCTGATCACAAACTGTGCATAACACTTTTAATCCCGAGTCGAGCACATGGTGAAGAACATTTTTTATTGTGTTTTTCATGTCATTTTTATTTAAACATGTGGTGAAGTAGTAAGCCACTGGCTGCTTGAAGTTTTTCTTTATACCCTTTGCCATGAAAACTAGGACATGATCCGCAATCTTCTTGTCATCGATGGAAGAAAATCCTTTTAGTTCGTCTTTGGCTGAATCGTAATGAATTTGAGGAGACAAAGACATTTCGTCAAACATGACAGTGCAAAGTCTATCTTCGACATCCATTTCCTTCACAGTATTTTTTATTTGAGTAAATATTAGGTCATTGATGCCAGGTTGTAGGTTGATTTCAGCCAACAGCCTCTTCAATGACTTTGACGATGGCAGGGTAAAATACTTGGCCAGAAGTGGATAGCATTTTGGGCTTTTTTTGTACAATGACAATGACAAAACTTTTTCTTCAAGATTAAACCGCCTTCCATTAGGTTTCTTCTTTGACTGTGTACATTGCATACGTGTAAATATTGTTGCTGGGCTAGTCATATTTTTTGTCACTCTTTGGAATGCTCTTTTTTCGTTAACTTTTTCAGCATTTGTCAATCTGCTTTTGAACGACACACCTCTTTTCTTCAATCTTGCTATTTCTGTCCTCAAATACTTAACTTCTCTTCGACTCTTTTTCAGTTGATTAATAACCAGTGATGGGGCCTTCTTGGATGGGGCAGTCTTTTTTGGTGTTGCTGAAAAATGCAAATATAATATCAGTAACTAAAAAGGTAACCATATAGGTACGATTTTGAGAGTTTTAAGATTTTTAAGTTGATTTTAATAATAAAAACCGGCGAAGTGCGATTCGGGACTCTTACAATTAATGTTCCGTTCTACCAGTTGTTTTACATGGGTTGTAGGTGAAAACCAGTAAAAACTGACACTAATTAGTATTAAGTAGTCATTAGTAATTTTACTTTTGCGAGTCCCAAGTTTCACCTTCCTATGTCTTATGGTGATAAAAATGCATGTGACAGACAGACACCGTGGCAATTCCATAAATGTTCCGTTTTGCCAATTTCAGTACGGAAAACTAATAAAATTCAGGCTGTGAAACGAATTCTAGAACTACTTAAATAGTTACAGGTTATAGAATTGAACTTTGGACATTTCATTAAAACTTTAATACCATTAGGCGCACATACCTGTATGAATATATTTAGAGGTGCTTGTCTGGGCAGGTGTCACATCGACGTCCATAGGAGCTATGGTATCGTTACGTGAAACAGATGAAGTAGTTGCCTCTACCGGGACCTCTGCATTAGAACATAGACCTGAAAAACAAAAATATTGCATCATTATTCGAACATGTCACATCAGTAGTGTAAGTCATTTGAGTAAGGCAAGACCTGTGCATTATATTGATGTACCAGTATGTACATTGTAAAAAGTAAAACAGAGAACCTCACTATATTTATCAGTGGTTTAAAACACATGTATACCTAAAGATCAAAATACCTGTCAGGGTGGATAGACATTGCTAGCACTATGAAATAATAATTTTTAATTTGTTATGTGTCCAGGAGTGCGATTTTTGAATCTCACGTTGAACTCAGCAGTTGAAAATGTATGGAGATACGCATCTTTCTACTGCTGATTTGACTTTCAAAAATCGCACTCCTGGAGTATGATTTTTGAAAGTCAAATCAGCAGTAGAAAGATTCATGGTAATTTGTACATTTGGACTCCGTTTAATATGTTTATAGTTGCAATGGATTAAGTGGAAGTGTACCTAAGAATAGTGACAGAAAAAGTAATTAAACAATTTTCACATTCAATCTGAATGTGTAACTTACCCTTAACTTTCCTTATTTCACTCATAAAGTAGTTATGTTCTTCCCATACATTTGATAATAAATGTTGAGAAGTCTTGACAGAAACAATTGGATCCACACCAAATGCATCACAATCTTGTGCTAGCACAACTCCAGTGGTTGGTTTATCTAAAACAAAATAAATATTCATCAATAAAAATCATAACATTTTGAATTAACAACCAGTAAGGGTGAGCGAAAATTTAAAGAAAGATTCCAGTTGGATTGCCTCCGTGGTCTGACATGGAGGTCGTGGGAATAATTCCCACGGGGGACACCTAGTGTTATGTCACTTTGTGCGTTTTTGCCCAGTAGGTTAGGACATTGCAGGCTGAATCACCTGATTGTCTGAAAGGAAAGATGATTCCATGCTTCGGATGGCATATTAACACATTCGCGGACACTGAACGAGACACAATAGAAATTTTATTGTTATCACTGCTATAGACGGTCAGTGTCCGCGTTAAGCCGTTGGTCCCGGCTACTATTTCTGGTGGTAGTAGTCGTTACATAAAAACCACGTCAGAGGCCGTAAGGCGGTCTGAAAAATTTCTGATACCAGGCCTCTGCCCACACGATCAGAAGAAGAATCGGAAAAACTGATTTCTTTTCTTTTTCTTAATGATCTATGTATATCATAGTCGATGCTCCAACTGAAAATGTATATTTTCTTTATTACATAGTAAGTTTGTAATAAGGAAAATATTTTGTTATGTGATATAACTACAAATTCGCTATTTTCGGATTTTTTTCTTTTACCTGTGCTGTCAGATTTTGCTTCTCGCCAAATTTCATGATTCTTGGTCAATGGGAAGTACCCTATGCCTATAGGTTTTGATGAGAGTGCTTGCTAGTATCAAAATATAACATAAATGGTTGTATCTTTTGATTACATTGACTTACAAGCTTACATTTTGTCTCTTTCAAGGAACCACAGTCCTTAGTATTTGATACCAATATCAACTTGATATCTCTCTACCCTGATGATTATGATCTATACTATAAAAATGTTCTTGACAGACTGTCCAACCACAAAGTGATCCTATAAGGGTTCTGTTATTTTCTCTTTGCGGTATGGAACACTAAGTAGATCATAAGATCATAACCCACATGCCGTAATTGGAATAAAAATAAATACGGCTACAATTGAAGTTATGGCGGAGACAAGAAGTTAAAGCTTTTTTGCTTGTTTTATGTTTTGTATCAGGAGATTCACTTAAGAAAAACTTTAATACCATTAGGCATACGTACCTGTATGAATATATTTTGAGGTGCTTGTCTGGCCAGGTGCCACATCGACGTCCATAGGAGCTATGGTATCGTTACGTGAAACAGATGAAGTAGTTGCCTCTACCGGGACCTCTGCATTAGAAGATAGACCTGAAAAACAAAAATATTGCATCATTATTCGAACATATCACATCAGTAGTGTAAGTCATTTGAGTAGGGTAAGACCTGTGCATTATATTGATGTACCAGTATGTACATTGTACAAAGTAAAACAGAGAACCTCCCTACATATCAGTGGGTAAACACATCATACATGTATACCTAAAGATCATAATACCTGTCAGGGTGGATATAAACATTTCTAGCACTATGAAGTAATAATTTGTTATGTGTCCAGTTGTAGCAATGTAGCAATGCTCATAGACTCCGTTTAATATGTTTATAGTTGCAATGGATTAAGTGGATGACGCCTAAGATTGCCTAAGAATAGTAACAGTAACATTAATTTCAATCTGAATGTGGAACTTACACTTAACTCTCTGTAATTCACTTCTATAATATTTACGTTCTGCCCACTCTTTTGACTTGTTGATAGAAACTGGTGGATCCATACCAAATGCCTGACAATCTTGTTGTAGCACAACTGCAGTGGTTGATTTATCTGTAATAAAATGAAAATGCTTTAGTTAGACAATCATTTGAATCCTTTTTCTTTACTTCATATTATTTTATATTATCAATTGTATTCATGTAGAATATCCAGAAATATATTATATCGAACAGATGATATTCTATTAATATACCTATTATAATAAATAACCCGCCATCCAGCTGGCCATTTCGGTATATATTTTTTATAAGATACCAGTCTCATATAAAATTACGTATGCATGCTGTTGGTTGGCAGTTGGCACCTACGAATAAGAATAACGTTGGCACTAATATGTTGTATTTGATTCATATGGTCCGATTCGACCAAACGCGAGTAAATTTTATTCTTAGATTAAGTCGCAGGTTGCTCTAGAGTAAAGTGATTTTGTGTTTTACCAACCCTAATCAATGAATAAGTTGAGAGTAAATACACGGCCAATTTCGACGGTGTAAAGCTTATACCGAGACTAATGAAATGTCAATGTCACATAATTTTTTTTTTTTAATAAAGCGAAACCTAACAAATTAAAACTGTATAGCCTCACATTGCAATAAGTACGGATACAACGACCTCTTTCTTTAGGTGGATACATTTGTTCTTTTAGTATGGGTTTAGGGTGGTAGAGCACAAATAAAGTTATTTCGGAATAAATAACAAGATTAAAATTGTTCCTTGTATAGTACTCTTCTATAAATCAAAGTTTAGTCGAATCCGGCCGTCGTATTTGGCATTAGGGTTTTCGATTTCCCAGACTTTTTGGGTTCCCGGGAAACGGGAATGATTTTTTTTATTTTCGGGAATTCCCGGGTACCCGGGAATCTTCAAAATATTGATAAAAGGTAGTATTTCTTGAGAGAACTTGTTTTTTTTTTCTTTGATTTACGTTTCCTTACAAGGAAAAACCTTAGTTTTCCTAAAGAACCAACTTATTATAATATTTACTGAAGTTTTTAGCCGTTTGAAGAATCAAAAGTCACGTCAATCAAAGGTTACGATCAGATATAAATTTTATCATACGCTTATATAAATTAAAAACAAGTATGTATTTATGTCAGATCATCACTTCAGAACGGCTAGACCGTTCGGCTGATTGATTTTTTGTTTAACACCAGTTTAACACCTGTGCGAAGTCGAGGTAGATCGCTTTTTTTGTTTTTACTGAAATAATAATGTTTTTTAAATAATAAATTAACTATCATTGACAACATTAAATATAAGTAACTAGGTAGGTATGTAACAATTTAAGCATAAGCAAATAATTATGCTTAAGTCTGATTCCCCAATGTAGTACCTAGTCAAAGTTACTAGAAATATCTTTAGAACATCCACATTTCTCCAGTTTAAAAAGTTTTGTTTTGGTTTAAATAATATTAGCGTAAAGAGTTACACAGAGGCATTACGTAAATATTGTTTACTTTAAACTTGCTATTTTTGAAACTGAATAATACAGCACTTGAACAATTAAAAAAACAAAGAATACAATTTTCATCATCATGAGCCTATATATGTCCCAATGCAGGGCACAAACCTACCCTCAGAGTATGTATGGGCGTTAGTCCACCATCTGTGCCCAATACGGATGCGAAAAAAATAGCATGAATAATAAAAACCTGCTGAGCTAGCACGTTGCATGTGATACGGCTATATCACGTCTTTTATCTCGTTCGTTCGCGCGCAAATGGAAAGAGAGCGGAAGGGTGATGATAACGCTATATCACGCTGGCATACTAGCAATGCTGGTTCAAATCTTTTTAAGCACCCAAAAAGGCCGTTGCGACAGCTTTGACCCTACTACTTGCTTTAGCAACGAAACTTCCCGCTATAGAAAAAACGCTCTCGCTCTGTGTAAAAGTAGGCTTGACTGATAAATAGGGCTTTGTAAAGAAAATCCGAATTAACTGCGTGTTTTTAAGGTCTTCTCACTGGAAACCGTAAACTTTAACGAATTCCCGGGATCCCGAGAATTCAAACAAATTTTTCCCGGGTAAGGAAAAGCCTAAATTCCCGGGAATTCCCGGTCCCGGGAGCCCTAAAACTATCAAAAATACACACATTCATGCGGTGAATGGAATTTTAAGACTACTTGAATAGAGTTACAAATGTTAGAATTGAACTTTGGACATTTAAATAAAACTTTAATACCATTAGGCACACATACCTGTATGAATATATTTTGAGGTGCTTGTCTGGGCAGGTGCCACATCGACGTCCATAGGAGCTATGGTATCGTTACGTGAAACAGATGAAGTAGTTGCCTCTACCGGGACCTCTGCATTAGAAGATAGACCTGAAAAACAAAAATATGGCATCATTATTCGAACATGTCACATCAGTGGATGGTCAGGAGGGTTATATCAGTAGTACATACATTTATTTCATTGGATTAGGGAAACAAACAGAAACTTTACACAACATTTAGCTAAAGTAGGTTGCACTTGAAAAATTACCGATATGTTGGTCAGACTTAAAAATACATGTACTATTTGTTGTAAGCACAACTTATCTTCAGCACAATTAATTAAGTTTTAAGGATGAAATTATTTGGTATATAGCGGTGTCTTTTTATCACAAAAATTAAACTAATAATTACAAAGCCTTGTACTACACCCACACCCACGCGAAATATAAAAAATGGGATATTCATAAATATAATTTTACTCAACCAAAAATATAATAGAAGCAGCAATATTTACCTTTCAAATGTAAAGATGGTACTGCTAAAGCATTCACACGTCTATTTCTGTTTCGATCTTTCTCGGTGAAGTGAATATCACATATTGACTTTTTTCTAAACTTTACATAGTCATCATCAGTTTCAAGTTTACCACCTGATATTTGTACCCATAATTTAAATCGATCTGGGTATTTGTTCGGATCCGGGAACACATGAACGCTGATATCTGAAATACAGGCAAAAAGTTTATGTTAATTTGTTGCATATACCCCTTTTTTCCTGACACACACTTAGCCGTTTTTTTTTCATAGCTTATGTTCACAGATACTGTAGCATTCTAATGGTGAAATAATTATTCAGATCGGTCCAGTAGTTTCAGAGTCTATTCAATACAAACAAACAAAAATCAAATCTTTTCTCTTTATAATATTTGTGTAGATAACATCTTAATATCTCTCACTACCCCCTCGGGGAATATAGTCGTGAGCATATGCTGTTATAATATCTTTAGAAAATGCCATAATAAGTGAGTTAAGAAACATTAAATCCTTAGCAATAAAGACTATAATACAAAATACATTTGTTTCATATCATTTAATAACGCTCACAGACACATACATTGTAACGATCCCAAGTAAGCATCAGGCTTTTTGTTATGGGAGTCATACAACAACGGCAAAAACATATAACATCCATGACCGAACCGGGATTCGAACCCAGGACCCTGGTTTGGCAGTCCGGCGTGGTAACCATTACACCAACCGGGTCGTTGTTTGTTTGGATACTCTTGCAACTATGCAAACATACCAGTCAGCATCGGAACACTCTGGGCTTCACTAACAGATTAGAGATTAGACATATCACATGAAGTGAAGTGCTCTACCTAGGGCATACACACATCTCACAAAGAGCCTCTTGTGTTTCTGGAGAGCTCAACTGCTTCTGATTACTGGAGCCCTGACTGGTCACGATTCCTTGACAAGCATCTTTTAAATATTGGTGTTACTAACAAAATAGCTGTGCACGTGCTTCTGGAATGCAATGGAACTAGCACACTACCGGGCACAAAATGTAGAATTTCCAAGGTCTCTCCAAGAAGTCTTCGGCAACATCAACCAGCTGGTGGGCTTCCAGGTGGGGCTAGGATGACAGTTGTGATGTCATCATATCCTTTACAAAATTAGTCCAGAGACGTAGAATTGCAGAAAATGAGCCAGCTTTACGAACATCCACATAACCACCTCAGCAAATCCATAATATTCTGATTGTCTAGTCGTTTGTGAACATGCCTGCAAATTTAATTCAATTTTTCATGTTATGGCTCCATCTGGTGAGTGATGATGTGATGATGATTGTGAACATCAGAAAAAACTCTTGAACTACTGAGCTGCGTTCTGAACCTTTTTGTGCGGTTGTTTTTTCAACTCGCTCTATAGTAAAACGTCTTACACCGAGGCTCTGAACGGCGTTCAGTGCGAAAAGTTGCGCTCAGGGTGCACATAGGGTGTAGGTTTGGAACGCAGCTTTGAAGATATTTGTTTCATTCAGAGTTTCATTTCACAAAATTAGTCCTTATGAATTGTCTTAGGTCATATTGTCTATAAAATTAATAGAATTCCTTTAGCATAATTTAGGTAGACAAAATAAATGTCAAATTCATGGTTTTTTAGATTTATTAGAAAGGATTGATACTAATTACAAATTCTGAGGGGGAGTTTAACTATGCACAGATGTCTGTATCGTGTCGTGAAACAGAACAGATCAAAATTTTGTTGGAACTTGGCCTGATTAGGAAATCACAGATAGATCACTATTTATGTCGGTTATTGCTTATAGCTTGAATTGATAAACTTACCTTTGTTCATTGGACAACCTAAAGCGCATCGCACCGGCATCGTGTTCAAGCTCGAATCACAAACGAACACAATCAAAAAAATATACCAAGTCAGATCTATCATAGCGTCCTTTCGCAAAGTTGAGCACTGAGCAGAAACAAGTCACTAACCACTCAACACTTGATCACTGAAACGGAGGAGCAGGGCTCAACTCAACGTAAGAGGTCAAGGAAATCACAGAACAGTACAAAATGGGAAGAGAACTACAAACACGCGCGTACGCAAGACGTAGCAGCCATTTTGTGAAACGAACAAGAACAAGCTGTCAAATTGTCAATATGACATTTGATTGATTTTTTTTTTTTTTGGTTTGTCTGATATATATAAGAGATGGCAGCACTTTGTATGCAAATCGGAGCTGACATTACTACCAAAAAGCGAATGTCCTCCGCCTGCCACCACCTTTCAATGCACATACACGTGTTAATTTAATAAATAATAAAAAATAGAATGAATAACAAGGTGGATATCGGGGTATTGGAAAAGAGGAGTAGTTTGCTTTTGCATCCAAAATTTTTTCCCAGCAAAGTAGGAGGAAAACCAGCCTGGTTGGACTTGAAAAATCTACCTAACCCATCTGAACTTACATGTAGGAAATGTAAAGATCCATTAATATTTCTTTGCCAAGTAAGTTCTGCAACAGTATTTGTACAGTATCTCCTTGTTTTGTGGTCGTACAAATGAAATATCCTGCCATCGTTTCAGGTCTACGCACCATATGAAGAATCGGAAGATTGTTTTCATCGTACTATATTCATTTTCATATGTCGAAATGGTTCTTGCTGTCAAACAAATTTATCAGAGAATTTCCTGGTTGTTCGCTGTCAGCTCCGACGTGAGAATGAGTTTTATTCATATGAGCCGTACAATGAAGTTGAAAATGAGGTAAGTACAGGTCCATTTCATCTTTACATACACGCATATAAACTCGACCAAAATTAGCTACACTTCAAGCATCTCTTAACACTCTCGCTGCTAAGCTCAAAACAATGATACTCGCACAGCACTCATCATCAGCCTATAAACGTCCCACTGCAGGGCACAGGCCTACACTCAAGGAGGGTGTATGGGCATTAGTCCACCACGTGTGCCCAATGCGGGTTGGTAGACTTCACATACACATCCGAATTTCTTCTTCTGTGTATGCAGGTTTCCTCACGATGTTTTCCTTCACCGCTTGACTCGCGCAGCACTAATACTACGGAATGCTATACAATTCTGACTCACTGGGCGAGTCGTGTGCACTGCGTCCCATTTGTTGCTGACCTACGACATAGGACGTCAGCAGTTAAAGTGTTAAGTGCTGACGACCTACGTCATAGACTCGCAGGCACACATTATTTAATGGTTACTACCGTAACAGATAGTTTACTCAACCCGATTTGTTGAATTTCGAATGTGCGCTGTAGGAACGAAAAATAAAATGCGCCTTATGTCAATGAGCGACGATGCACCCCACTGTGGGGTCAGGCTGTCAAACGTACCTGAGCTGTGGAGTGAGACAGGCCTGTTGTAGCACAGACTAATTAGAAAGAACTACCGTGTCGTAAGTCAGCAAGAAATGGGCTGCAGTGCGCAAAACCTGCCCGGTGAGTCAGGATTGTATCGCATTCCACAGTGTAAGCACTGCACGAATATCATTGTTTTGAGCTTAGCAGTGAAAGTGTTCAGCATGCAGGAAAAGGATTCCATTCTAAGCCAGACATGGCTTCCACACAGCATAGATTAACAAATTCAGTACTCATCAAAAATAGGAATCTCAGTGGTGTTTTAACAGCCTGGAATCCACTATAGCAGAGTGGAGCAGAGTTGTGTGAAATCATGGTGGATGGAAATCCGATAGACGGAAGGTCGATACCGTCTAGCTAGGCACTTTCGTGTGCCAGCCACATTATTTTGGATTTGGACCTATGGTACCAACCCTACCTTTGGTTGTAAGCAGCAATTGTGTTAATTGTATCTTGAAGACATTAAAATATTAAATAATCAACAGGAATTCCCAATGGATAAGTGGCCCAAGCTATGTAACCTGTGTGGAGTTCGAGCACCGTCACACTGTTCCAAATGCAAGAAAACTTTCTACTGCAGTCGCAAACATCAAATTCTGGATTGGCAGAAAGGACATAAAGAAGCATGTCCTAAGTTACAGGTACCTATTTAAATAGATTTTTTATTAACCTTCAATGTTTCATAAGTCATAACGCATTAAACGCTCACAAGCTGGCTTTAAGATTACAATAGATAAACAATCGGTGAAGGCTACTCAGGGAGCGAGCAGGTACCATTGCATTTAAGTCAAGCAGATTTTAGTTTATTGGAAATCCGCATGGGTTCGCTTCCCGCAGGTCCAACCCGGACCGCTTTCCTGCAGTCTCGCTCCATGTGGCCTGGCCTTTATTATAATATAATAAACATTCTTGTTTCAGACAACAGATGGTGTAAAAATTTCCAGTTTTCTTTACGATGCTGGAAACCCAGTGCTCTTCAAAGAATGGGATCTTGAAGTTGATGAGGAGGATGAGGTAAAAAGATAATAGAATGTAAAATGTGTTAGTTAAAAGATTCTTCCAAAGTTTTTTTTCAACTATGACATTTTTTGCAGGAAGATCCCAAAAAAATAATGAAAAAAATTGATGAGAATAATGAAATGGAAAAGTTAAGGAAAATGATGCAAGAAAAAAAGGCAGGCACTCTGACTGAAGTCAGTGAGAGTGAATTAGAACAATATACCAAAACTCCACCTGAAGACAAAGTGTTCAATAAGTTCGGTAAAAGGATATCAAGACATCCAGACCAGGTGTTGAGATATGATCGAGGGGGGAGTCCCTTGTGGATAACAGGCAATGCTGAAAGTGTTGTTCACATACCAAACTGTCAGAACTGTAATGGAGAAAGACAGTTTGAATTTCAAGTAAGTACATGCATAAAATCAGAACTGATCCCAAGCTATTATAGAGCACCCCATTTTTTCCCATGGGTGTTGTAAGAGGCGACTAAGAGAATGGGTTTTGCATCGTTTTTGTGGGTGATCGTTTGACTAGTTTTTTTTTAATTTACTCTATTTTAAATAAAACCGCCTTCAAAAAAACTAAAAAGTTAAAAAATAATATTGCAGCCAATGACTTTTTCGTTCGCATCATAAGAACATAAATTTGTTTTATTGAAGTCGCTGTCAAGCCGGTAAGATTCGCGACATGGCTTGCATTTTTTGGCTTGGCTTGACACCGACTTCTATAAAACAAATTAATGTTCTTATGATGCGAACGAAAAAGTCATTGGCTGCAATATTATTTTTTAACTTTTTAGTTTTTTTGAAGGCGGTTTAAATTTTTTGTTAAAATTTTGTTTATTTCACAATTTTCAGTGGTGAATTCATTAGTTCGATTTAATAGGAGTGCTTTAAATTAAAAAACGCACTAGTCGGCAGTACGATTTTCGTAGGTTCCCCTCGATTTCTCTGGGATGCCATCATCAGATCCTGGTTTCCTTATCATGGTACCACCCTCGGGACATCTCCTTTCCAACAAAAAAAGAATCATCAAAATCGGTTCATAAACGACGAAGTTATCCGCGAACACACATAAAAAAAAAATATATATATACGGTCGAACTGAGAAACCTCCTCCTTTTTTGAAGTCGGTTAAAAACTAACAGAAGTGTGTCTGTACACACGGCGACACATCAAGTAATACAAAACCAATATAAGCTGCGACGTTATCGACCTACGCGCGGCCAGCTTATTTTGGTTTTGAATAGTTTGATGTGTCGCGGTGTGAACATTGAAGATAAATTATTATGGTGTTTAGTGTGTCCCTGACACCAAATCACAGATTTTGGGTTGTTTTGTCTGTTTGGTCGAGCATCACAAAAAACGACGACCGATTTTTATGAGACTTTCTAGTTTAAAAAGCTTATTATTAGACTTAAAAACTGGTATAGATTTTATCTCACAATGACGGGAGCTAGTTCGTTTGAAGTCACAGGCAAAGTCTTCTTCTTGGTCGTAACCTCATGGCTGAGGGACGTGACCATCGTGGGTCGCTTGTGCCACCACAGCTCTCCAGGCCGCTCGATCTTGAGCCCGGTGTATGCTGGCCTGTAGTGTTGTCTCGGTCATTTCTTTCACCACATCGGTCCATCTCGTAGGCATGCGTCCTCTACCTCTCTTTCCCTCCATACGGCCGGTGATCATGAGTTTTTCCAAACTATCTGATCTCCTGACCGTATGCCCAAAGAATTTAAGGACTTGTTGCATACAGATGGTGGAGAGTCTCGTCTTGATGTTCAACTCATCGAGGATGGACTCATTTGTGCGGCGTTCAGTCCAGGATATTCGGAGCATTCTGCGCCAGCACCACATTTCGAATGCGTCAATCCTTTGAAGAGTGCGAGCTTTCAACGTCCAGGCTTCGGATGCATATAGGAATATGGAGAAAATAAGTGTCCGCATTAACCTGATCTTTGTTTTGCGGTTGATGCCCCTATTTCTCCATACCTTCTCAAGCCTCTTCACCGCTGATTTGGACATTTGGGATCTTCTGATGACCTCCTGGTCACAGTCGCCATCATCGCTGATTTGTGATCCTAAGTACACAAATTTGTGCACTACATCGAGGTCACGCAGCTCTTGGTCCACACCATGGTACCGAGTCGATCGATGAACATTAGCTTCGTCTTGCTTCGATTGATATGGAGCCCGTACTCTTTGCTGATGTGCTCTACTCTTGCCCTCGCTTTCCGAGGCGCCAATGATAGTAGTGTCATCGGCGAAGCGAAGATTGTTTAGTAGGTATCCACCTATGCGGACTCCTCCCTCCCAGTCTTCTAACACCCTTCGCATTATATGTTCACCGATGAGATTAAACAGTTGCGGTGATAGGATGCATCCTTGACGAACTCCTCTTTCAGCTCTGAAGGGATCTGAGACTGTGGCCTCCAGCCTCACTCTTGACTTGCTGCTTAGGTACAGGTTCTGCACGAGGAAAGCAAGATGTTGCGGTATCCTCATTTCGCTCATAACGTTGAACATCTTCCAGTTGATACAATCGAAGGCCTTTGCGTAGTCGATAAAGCACATAGCAATAAACAAGTTATGTTCTCTACTTTTCTCAATTAGTTGCCTTATGTTCAGAATCTGTTCTCGCGTACCTCTACCCTTTACAAATCCTGCCTGCTCTTTGGGTATTTGTCTACTGACGTAGGATTCCAATCGCTTGTTCAGGATGTGCAGAAGAACTTTACTGGCGTGCGATATGAGCGAAATGGTTCTGTAGTTCTCGCACTTGCGTGTTGAGCCTTTCTTGTGCAGTGGCACCACTGTGGACTCAGTCCAGTCTTCTGGCCATTGACCAGTCCTCCAGACTTTCAGGCATATCGAGTGCATGATCTTTATGCCTTCCTCTCCTATACTTTTAAGCATTTGGGCTGTAACGCCATCGTTCCCGCAAGCATTGAGTTTCAGCATATTAATGGCTGATTCCACTTCCCGCAGAAGGATATCTGGTTCTCTGTCCACATAGTCTAAAAAGCTATCGTCCTCCTCATCCATGGTGTTTTCGCTGTAAAGCTGCTGGCAGTACCGTCTCCACCTATCTAGGACAGCGACCTTGTCTATTAGTGTGACTCCATTCTCGCTTTCAATAGTCCAGTGCTTAGGTTTAAATTCTTGAGCGAGAATTTTTACTTTCTGGAACATATCGCGCGTGTGAGCCGTTTGAGAACACCTTTCTATGTCGCTGCATATCCCGTCGATGTAGGCGTTTCTGTCTTTTCTACAGAGTCTCTGGACCGTGCTGTGAAGTTCTGCGTAGCGGTGTCTGTTTTCGTCAGAGCGTAAGCCCTCTTCTTTCAGGGTTTTTCTCTCCTTGACTATCTCCCACGTCTCTGCACTTATCCAGTCGGCTCTAGGTTTTGAGGTTTTATATTTGCCAGCAGCTTGTTTAGCCACCTCAAGAGCAGTCGATTTTAAGTTTTCCCAGGACATGTTGGCAGACTCAAATGGGTCCCGGATTAGATTTTGGAGCTTTGCTTGGAGATTTTCCTGGTATTCAATACGGGCGTGCTCGTTTAAGTGGATCGGTCTATTAGGTCTAACCTTCTTCGTGTTCTTAAGACGAATTTTGAGCTTAGCAATAAGTAGTTGTAAGTAAGTCAAGCAAAGTCAAGTTTGTACTAATGAAGAATTTATATTTCAGATAATGCCGCAACTGTTGAACTTCATAAACGTTGGCATCGACTTCAATAGCATAGATTGGGGCGTCCTGGCTATTTACACATGTAAGGAAAGCTGTAACTCAGGTCCTGCATATAAAGAGGAATTCATGATCAAACAAGATTTATCTACATAAATATTTTACTTGTACATTGAACCAGCCTAATTTATAAACTAATAAAGTGTAATATTATTTGTCCTTCACTGATTTCTTTCCATAATCTTCAGATATGTAAGTCAACAAATCATTTAGTCCGGTGAATTCTGTTCTTGATTGTGGTGGGTTATTTTTTGGTAGAACAGGCAATATGTTACCCATTTTTATTCTGAAGTCTTTTAGCTGAAAAAAGTTAACAGAAAATATATTTAATTGTACTTGTGTCTAGTAATAATCCTACTTATGGTAGTAATTATAGTATTTCTGTGATCATACATACATAAACTCACGACCTTATAATTTATCAGGGTGGTCAGAAACCACCTAGGGTTTTGATTCTAGCAATGTTTGTAACACAATTAAAATAAAGTACTGTACTGATTTATATGCATCTTGATAAATAGTATTAGTGTAGATAGTTTAATAGTAGTAGTAGTGGATAGTTTGTGGCCAAGAATAGGTTTAAGCACAGAATGACCACTGTTTGCAAAATATATCTTTCTCAGAATGCTCATTTCTCAGTTTTTTTTAGAATTCACCTTTCTCAGAATGTATCTTTAGCAGAATGGAATATGCCTTTCTCAAAATATTTGTCTAAGCTTTTTATGGAATCAAAGCAAAAAAGGAAATAATGTATGTGAGGATATGATATTATTCATATCTTCACATACTTTTTTTTTATCCTCACAGAATTTTTGGTCAACAAATGTTACTATAGCCTTGATGATTTTTTTGCTGACGATTCCATTGGTAAACTGTAGTGCTGTGCCATGTTTTGTTGCTAATTGTCTTTTTATTTTTTATTTTAAATGTATCCCTTCTAAATATCTTGTATGTGCCGATATTGTTTTTCATGCATGCTAGGAATAATTATTGTGCGCCCATGCGGCAGGACATAGCGAAACTGTAATGTAATTTACACCCTGTGTAACATCTGTAAATTTTACCTATGATTCACAATAAAATGATTATGATTATGATTATGATTATGATTATACATTTTTTCCTTTTTAAGAGGGCTATCGCAGTCCAGTGGCGCCCTCATCACATTAAAAAAGATTTCTCAATAAAGAAAGCCTAAAAATTAAAAAAGTGCTCAACATCAAAACTACAAAAGCCTTCAAGCTATTTTCATAGAATACTTTTATAGGTTTTTTAAAGGTCTAAACATACAAATTTTGAAAAAAGAAAAAAAATGGCTGCTTTTGTTTTTATTCGAAATTGTCTAAAAGTGGAATGTTTAGAACCTATAAAAGTATTGTATAACAATAGCTTGAAGGCTTTTGTAGTTTAGATGTTGAGCACTTTTTTAATTTAGGCTTTCTTTATTGAGAAATCTTTTTTAATGTGATGACTGGACTGGACTGCGATAGCCCTCTTAAGGAAATTTTAAACTAATTAACAAATGTTGTCTTTAGCTAAACTTTGTAAGGAATACATACATCTTTAGCTCCAGAAAGTTT
Organism: Agonopterix subpropinquella; assembly: GCA_922987775.1. Lineage (NCBI taxonomy): Eukaryota > Metazoa > Arthropoda > Insecta > Lepidoptera > Depressariidae > Agonopterix > Agonopterix subpropinquella. Next base: position 21,733,804 of record OV277698.1, read on the forward strand.
CCATATTCCATAACATAAACAAGAGGTGCCAGCTACGGCATAAAGTGTGCCCCAGCCGAGGGCTCGTATCGCTAGTATGGCACCGGCATCAGCCATCTCTACACTGCCATGTATACCTGCGACATAGTCTTAGTAAGATGATTTATTTACAGATTCAGTAACTTGTGTTGATGAGTATTTAGTCTACCCTGCCTGGTAGAGCCTAGCAAAGTCTACAATACAAAAAATAGTAGACCTGAAATTAGAATTAGACATTTCAGTCATAGACTATAGGGAAATTTAGCTTTGGCATTTCAGAAGTTGACTTGCAATGAGGGACAGAACCATTATAACTTTATAGTCCGAGATCCGACCGTAAAATTATGCACCTATTTCATAGGGGAACGAAATGTGATTCTAGTGTATGTTTACACAGGGGTTAATTCAACGCCGCCAAGTTGCCTAGAAAAATCTTGCCGCAAGTACCTTTTCCATTAAAATTTTTGGTATAACTTTTTCCACATGTCTGTTAGGAAAGTGAATTAGGCGCCATCGGAAGGAGACTGATCTAAAGTACTGGAAAAACTAGGGTTGCCACCTCTCTGTCTGCTGCAACTCAAAAAAAAAAAACGACTCAAAAATGACTTCTTTGAGCCTGGCAACCCTATAGTTGCGCCAGATTGAGAGGTGGCAACCCTAGTTTTTATAACACTTTAGATCAGTCTCCTTCCAATGGCACCTCATTCACTTCCCTAACAGACACGTGGAAAAAGTTATACCAAAAATTTTAATGGAAAAGGTACTTGCGGCAAGATTTTTTTAGTCAATTTGGCGGTGTTGACTTAACCCCTGTGTAAACATACACTAGAATCACATTTCGTTCGCCTATGAAATAGGTGCATAATTTTACGCACATTTTTATTATTTATACTGGAGATTGGCAAAATCATAAACTACAGTGGAGCTAGTATTTTAAGATTGGAATAAAATACAAACGTTATCTCTTTTCTGTGTAAGAAAGATAATTTTTTTTTATTTATCATTTTTGTAACTGCGAAGCTTTTCACTCAAGTTTTATTTTAGTCTTAACAATAAATGAGTTTGGATGTTGTATAAAGGTAGCATTTCCGACTGCGATGCGCGACCGCGACCCACTGCTCTGTATGTATTTATGTGAAGCACTCACAAACACCTCCCGATCCTAGCGACTAAGTTGCGCGACCAAATTCATACAGAGCAGTGGGTCGCAGTCGCTAGGATCGGAATGCTACGTTAATGGTTTGGTTTACCTTTGCTGAAATATTTAGGGTCAGACTTCTTAGCTGCCGCCAGTGTGGCACTGAAACCTACAACTGCAGAGATGCCTGCTATTGAAGCCAAGAATGCACCAGCTGAAATAATAGTCACTTTCCATTTAAGAATTACAGTCCTAATTAGTCTTAAAAAAAGTTGTGAGGTCTAGGGTCAGTGGGTCATTTTCGGGTAGGTAGTAGGTATAGGTATTACAAAGTATGAGATTGAATTAAAATATAAAATGTTGTTAACCTTTGATTCTCTGCAGACGTTCTTCTTGCTCCATGTTTATAATAAATTAAAATTCTTGTCTCAAGACGTGTTCTTTATTACTTTTACAAGAGGTGATTCAAGATTCAGACAAATGATTAGTCCACTACAGCACAAATATTGCTTCCTATGATATTTTACTGAGTAAAATAGTTTTCTACTTCTTTGGCCCAGTTATTCATCGCACCGCACACTGAAAAGCACAGCTGAAAATCCTGAAATCAGCCTGAAATGAAAAACTTGAACTGACGACACTGACTGACATGACACATTGATCTGACATTGACACTTGTTGTTGTTGTTCAGTTTATATTTTCGGTAAAGCAAAGGGTAGATACACACGGCGTCAGCTCAGGCTACCCTGTTTGGACTTTGAACTATTAGAAGTTGAACGCTGCGAATCGTGCGAGAGGGTGCGGTATGTTGTTGTTGTTTCGTCTCACGGCACGCTGCGCCCGCGCCGGCAGCCGCGTCTAAGCGGGCTCTCTACCGCACTATTTTGTGTTTTGTACGTTGTGTAGTTATGGGTATATAGGGTGCGTAACATGATGTGTCGCCGTGTGTACAGTAGGATAAAAAAGTAGGATAAAAAATCATGCTGTCATCAACTGTCATGTCATGTCAATGTTAAAAAAGCTAATCTAATATATAAACAGTTGGCTGCATGGGCTATGTACCCTTTGCTTTTCCGTAAGGAATAAGAAACAACAACAACTAACCTAAAAATCCAAAAAGAGGAGAGGAGAGGAGGAATGGCTTTTTGTTAAGTTTTGAACACAAGTAAACAAGATGAAGGGTAGAACCAGTATCTGTGAAGTGTTTGATAGCGCTAAACAAAACCACACCTACGTTAAAGTGTGTGCGCCTATGGTCAGATACAGTAAAGTTCAATTCAGAACCCTTGTGAAAAAGTTCGTATTTGTTACTTTATTCATATTGGTTGTTTATAACATAGATACTATGATGTACGGTATGATTAACCGAGATAATTATTGTAGAATTGTTCCTTACTTACCTAACTTTCCAATGTTGGTTGAATTTTATTATAGGTTAGAGTTAGGTTAAAAGTGGCCTAATGGCCTGCAAACTTCTTGAGCAAGTCTGTGACTTTTCAGAATGTAGGCGAAAGCGCTACTGCGCAGGCCCCTTCACCTCCCACATTTTTCAAAATGTTTGCCAGGTACCTACTGGAGTAGTTTTTGTAATGAACTAACAGATTTTTCCTCTTTTAATTTCAGTTACGGAGTAGATTTATGTTTCTCACCAATGATAATGGCAGACTCATTTTGTCAAAATGAAAAAGCTCGTGCAAGTGAATTCGCTACAACACTCAATGACACTCCACTGATTGTGCAGTTGGCAGCCAATAATGTTGATGATTTTGTTGATGCTACAACATTATTATACCCATATGCAGACGGCATAGATCTCAACTGCGGCTGCCCTCAACGGTGGGCCATGAAAGATGGCTACGGATGTGCACTACTCTCAAAACCCGAAATAATCTATGATTTAGTCAAAGGAGTCCGGAACGCACTCCCCACCGGTTTCAGTATATCTGTTAAAATAAGACTTTTAAAGGATTTAAGAAAAACGGTAGACATGTGTAAACAATTGGAGCGTTGTGGTCTTAATTTCTTGACTGTACATGGACGTATACCGTCTCAAAAAAGTAGTGGCACTGTAAACACGTTAGCACTGAAAGAAGTATGTGAATCTGTCCGGATACCAGTAATAGCTAATGGTGGAATAAAATCTTTAGAAGATGCGGACAAAATGTATGATGCTACGAATTGCAACGGAGTGATGGCTGCTGGTGGTCTGTTAACAAATCCAGCGCTATTCAGTGGAGCTCACAAGACCCCAGTCAGCTGTGTTCGGCACTGGATGACATTGAAAGATAGGGACCCTGAAAAAATTGCATTCCAATGCTATCATCACCATTTAGTATTTATGCTTGAGAAGATTTTGTCGAAGAATGAGAAACCAATATTTAATGAGCTTGACACTTTTGAAAAGGTTGATGAATTCTTGAACAAATATTTTGGGAATTCTAAGGATTTATATGATACTGATATGGAATTAAAATATGATATGGCAGAATTTAAACCCTGTCAGTTTTCAGAGGAAATAACAATGAAGCATGTGGGGAAATGTAGGGGTTGCAGTAAAAGTATACATTATTGTATTTGTAGTAAATATGATAGTAATAATACAGAAGGTAGTTTCTTCTCATCGTATGTCAAAGATAATGACGCTCTTGACTATGTGTGCAATATGTTTGATGAACAAAGTATCTAGTTAATAACATAACAAGGGATAATATAAGTAGGTTAATGAGACATTTTAGATGTAAGTAAAATATAATATTTAATTGTATTCAAATGTTTTTGATTTAAAATTGAACTGGACATATTTTTACTAAATGGAAAGCCCTGAAAAACAGATTTCTATTTTTAAATTAGTTAACTCCGTTAACTCATACTATATGCTTATACCCAAACATATATGTATTACATATAGGGTCTTAGACAGGGTGTAGGGGTTAGGGAAAGTTGTTCAGTATCATGGGTTTAATCACCCCTTAAAGTAATGCAACTGTTTACCCTAACACCCTGTATATGCTGAGAGATTTTTTAAAGAAAGACCTTATAGTGGGCGTAAGAAAAAACCCTAGTAATAATTAAAGGGATGGTTAAGGTGGTTTAGAACATCAAATTGAACAACTTTCACTATGGAGCAAACAGTAATGAAATAAAAAATCTGCAGTACCTACCTATTCTACCTACTTGAATGTATGGAACCTGTATGGAACAGCTTTTTTTTTTTTTTTTTTTTTTTTTATTCATAATGGGTTTGCGCTTGGCTTCAGCTCACCTGATGGAAAGTGTAGATGAAGCCGAGGATGTAGCGCGCTCGCCCAGAAAAAGCCTATTTACTCTTCTTTTAAAAATATCCTGATTGTATTTGCTTGGGAAAACAGACGCAGGGAGAGAGTTCCAAACCTTACCGGTTCTCATTATAAAAGAGGATGCGAACCTATTTGTGCGGATTGTTGGAATATCGACAACGTATGGATGCAGTCTCGCACTACGTCTTGTCGTACGATGATGGAAGGGGGATGGTGGAATCAGGTCATGTAACTCCTGGGCACATTCGCCGAAGTGTAGCCGATAGAATACCGACAGACAAGCGACCAATCGTCGGTGCTCCAGACTGTGTAACTTAGTCTCGACGAGTGCATCGTCATCGATGAGTCTCTTGGCTCGACGCTCAACTGAGTCCAGTGCGTCAAGTTGGTATTTCGCAGAGCCGTCCCAAAGGTGACTGCAGTACTCCATGCAAGATCGCACTTGGGCTTTGTAGAGAGTAAGAAGCTGTGCAGGCGTGAAGTACCGCTTAACCTTGTTCAGGATACCAAGTTTCTTGGCTGCGGTTTTAGCTTTGGACTCAATCGAGCGGCCGAAGTTCAGGTCCGACGTGAGTTCGAGACCCAACAACTCTAGACTTTCGGAAATCGGAATGGAGACACCCTGGAATGTAGGAGACACACTAGGACGTGACCTTTTTGCGGAAAACAGACAGGCCTGTGTTTTAGTGGCATTGAATTCAACCAAGTTGGCAGAACCCCATTCGGACACTGCCGTCAAGGTCGAATTCGTACGCTCGACCATGGCCTCTCTCTGGGACCGGACTTCGTGGCCGTCGGCCTGTCTAACAGGCAGATATCTCTCGGTGACCGTGCTGTCGTCTGCGTACCCAAATATACCGGGCTGTAGCAGATCATTGATGTGCAGCAGAAATAAGGTCGCAGAGAGAACTGATCCCTGAGGGACACCAGCATTGATCGCCATAAGGTCAGACGACGAGCCGTCTATTACAACTCGAATAGACCGTTCGCTCAGGAAATCAGCTATCCAGTCACACAGGCCAGAAGGGAAACCAAATGATGGAAGCTTGCTTAAGAGGCTAGCGTGCCAGACCCTGTCAAACGCTCATTAAAAAAAAAAACGATGTTGGTTCCATAGTGAAAGCGGTTTAGTTTTATGGTCTACTAAACGACCTTTTTGAATACTACTAGTATGTATACAACAATGGCTCATCAACATCATGGGTCTCTCATTAAAGACTGACTATGCTTACCGTCGCCGCGTCGGCAAGCACTGGTACTGCTGTAGGCCACAACTGGGCAAGCAGTTTACCAGTTGTAGTTTACAAGATGATAGATGATACTTGCCTGCGCTGCTGTTTATTTATATTTCATCATCATCAGCCCGTATCCACACACCGCGGGGCCATTACGTCCCGGAATTACCTGGGAAGGGGTCTCTTATTTTTCGTTTTTCGACAAGAATTATACAAGTTACAGAAATGAAAAAATACATAGTATTTTTGGATAGTTTATCTAGTGAAATCATAAATTGAATACAAGATTGAAATTACTTCACACGATAGAATTTCCTTTCGAAAAGTGAAGAAAATAATGCCGTTTTAACGTAATTTTCTCAAACTAGGAATAACTTTAAATCGTTTATATTTACTGGAATTTTACTCACATATTGATTGAGTTTATCATATGAAATCATAAAAAAAATCTATAGAAAGTACTTTTATTATTATTTTTTTATCGAAAATACGGCACACGCACACACTTTTCGGAGGGTTGGGCGATCGCGTTTCTCATAGAAAATGTTCGCCTTGAACCTCTGCCATCGATTTCTCTCAATCACATCCAGGCCCTGTACCCGCACTTTCGATGTTCGCTATATCGCCACTGTTTCGGTCCGCACTTCATTGCAATAGAGTTGACATTGGAACGAAAATGTTCACGTAATTGCGAAGTTCGAATCCCGGAGTAGACCCCCAGGTCTTACCGATGTTTCTTTCGAGTCATCGAACCACCTGCCAGACGACTCACGACCCACTATCCTCTTTTGCCTAATCTCGGCCACAACTCTGTAAAGGTGTTTTTAATTACATATTTTATTTGTCTCAAATATAATACGTGTTTTTGTTTGAATACTAAATAGAATTAGGTACTTAGGAAAAAAAAGCTTTGTTTACTTACAAAAGTTGGAGACTACTCTGAAAGGGGCATACCTACGTGTATGTTATGTATGTTAAGTATGTAAAAGTATTCATTCTTGACTTGTACTCTTGTCTCTTACCTTTATGTATATTCGGTGACTTGACTTAACTTCTCGTAATTTTCTAAAGTGAACATCAAATAAATCAGATTCGAGTGTACTAAATATTTTCTCTCGGTCTATGCCTAAAATCCACACGGCACGCAGCGGTAGAGCTTTTTAGGGTTCCGTAGTCAAACAAGGAACCCTTATACTTTCGTCCATTTCTGTCTGTCTGTCGGTCTGTATGCCCCACCTCAATAACTCGCTCATTTTTGCACCTATTGAATCGAAATTTGGTATGAAGACAGAATACTGTAACCCAAAAACAGAAATGTTGTAGTAAGGAAGAAAACAACAACGAAAGAAGGGATGGAAACATTTAGTTAAATCTATAGTGAGGAGTCGTTGGATAGATCTTGTCTAATAATGGAACAAAACTCCACTAGAAATTAAATCGTTATAATGCTTTTGTCTCGAGATATCTACGCCCAAAGTAAAAAATAGAGCGCACTCCCCCTCTAACTTCTAAAATACTGGAGTAAAAAATCTGAAACTATATGAAAATGTAGCTGCCTATAAGTACTTTCAATTAAAATTATAACGAACGCTGTAGCACAATCAGTGTCAGAGAAATCAAATAAAAACCTGCAAGTCGCCACCAGTCAAGACGGCGCTGAACGAAATTAAATCGCACTATTGTTTGCTTCTTGATGATTTCTAAGCTATGTCAGGATGAGCTTTTTATGCAATGACTACGGAACCCTATCTTGGGTAAGTCCTACACGCTCTTGGCCGGTTTTTTTAATTTCACACGGTCTTTTTCGTACTGTGTAGGTATTGACGACACGTTCGGAACCGGAATTACATATATAGCATTCTTGTTTTAAAGTTAGCTGAAATCAGGTAGGTAAGTACCTTAGTATAGATATTAGAACTAGAGATATCACATCGAGCTCCACACTAGTAGCACAGCCCGGACACTGCATATAAAAAAATTTAATTGACAAGATGACGTCAGCACATGCGAGACCAAAGAAATTGAACCTTAAGTCTTCTTCTTAGGAAACGAGTAGGTAACCAGTGCGAGGTAACCAGAGGGCGATAGAGGGGGTGAGGTAAACTGTTGGTGGGAGGAAGGGAGTGTCCGTACTGTATTTAGTAATAGATACTCTTTCTTATACTGTGCTAGTAGGTAAGTAGTTCTATTTCAGCTCTTATGGCACGCAAGATAAGGACGCTAACTCTAACTCACTAACTCCTGCATAGTGCTCGAAGACAGTGTTATAAGATTCTGACAACCCCGAAATGGGAATACGGTCGTTGACATCTTTATGAAAGTTTATGCCTGTACCGGCCTGTACCTTTGTAAATATTAGGTATGTAGTTGACTATACATTTATACAGGGTGTAACACAACACCCTAGTAATACTTAAAGGGGTGGTTCAGACCATTGAACAACTTTCAGTATGGAGCCAACGTCGACTAAAAATAAAAACAAATTGCCGTCCCATACATTTGAGTCGAGACGGTACTGCAGTTTTGTATGAAAGAGCGGATTTTTGTTTCGTGATTTCTATGTTGGCTCCATAGTGAAAGTTGTTCACTTTGATGATCTGAAGCACCCCCTTAAGTAGGTATTACTAAGGTGTTTTGTTACACTCTGTATGAAACAGCTAAGCAACATGATTACCTGACCTTATAATATTAACTCCTGACCTGCTGCTAACTTAACTAATGCGGCTTTCTACCTTTTAGATTTTATCTAGATGTATTTTTTCGGTTACAAATTTTTATACAGAGAACGTTTAGCTGTGACATTAACGTTTAATTGCTATGAGGAAATTAAAGTTCACGTTTTTAAGATTGTTAGCACTTGATATACTTTATAGTTAACATTAATTGCCCCATAACATCGTATGCTAACATTTTAATAGTGGGAACTACTGACTAAACTCATGAGTAAGTAATTAGAATTTGCTCCTTGCCTACTATCAAGTTAAATCTCACCGTCAAAATTAGTAGTCGAGCAGTTAAGTAAATAAGTGGCTATTTGACCGTAGCAGTGACAGTGATAGCTACACATGCGCGCGCAGACGGTCAGTCTCGGAGACTCGCGCGCCGGCTCTGGTGCGGCCAACCCTTGGACTAGTGCTATGTTTTCCCGCGCTTTTTTCTACGTAATTTTTTGTGGTGAAAAGTTCTGTACCTACTTTTGATTCAACCACATCTTCTTCAATGTAAGTAACAATTTAAATACATACAATGGATACTTCCCTCAACTGTAATAAAAAATTTTGAAAAAAAAAAATTGCCTGCTCTCAGTCTCACTGCTGAGGGCAGTTCTTCCCTCTTTTGGACCAAAAATGGGCTGTTATGTTTGTCTATTAGTTAGGTAGATGGATATCCAAAACCGGGAGACCTTAGGCTTCTTTCCCTCAATGGTATTGCCTCCTTCATTGACCATGTATTTGAAGGGTGAAGTAAGCAAAAAAGTATTGGGGCTAACACAAAAGATCCCACTGGGTCGAAGTGTTGCTGGCTTGCCAGCCCCCACAACAAGATTAGATAAGATAGGTAGACGATTGTATTTTTATATCATTAGGTTCGAAACTCATATTCTATACATCGGGCAATTAGTCGCTGCTAAATTCTAGATCGAGAGAGATCTAGATAATATTTTTATACTTGTTTACCAACTAACGACGACCCCATTCGAACCCAGGACCCTGTTTTGGCAGTCCGGCGTGGTAACCAGTACACCAACCGTTGGTGTAATGGTTACCACGCCGGACGTTGGTGTACTGGTTACCACACTGGACTGCCAAAACAGGGTCCTGGGTTCGAATCCCGGTTCGGTTATGGATGTTATATGTTAGTGCCACTGATGTATGGTTTCCATAAAAAGCCTATATACTTTAGTGCTTGCTTGGGATCATTCATTACAATGTGTATGCCTGTGAGCGTTATTTATTTTATTTTTATTTATTTAAATTATTATATCTACCTTAATGCAGTCGCGATCTCCATAACTTAGAAAAAAAAAACTAAAAAATTGTCATAAACACTTATAATACCTATATATATACACATATCTAAACTATTATATAACTGTAACAGAAGTGTGTCTGTACATTGAAGATATTTACAAAAAAAAAGATTACGATATGGTTTTTAGGCTTCTCTGATTCCAAATCACAAATTTTTGGACTTTTTGTCTGTCTGTTTGTTTGTTTGTTTGTTTGTTCGTTTGTTTGTTTGTTTGGGTGTTTGTTTGTTCGAGTATCACGCAAAAACTACTGAACCGATTTTGATGAAACTTTTTTTGTTTGATAGCTTATCATCTGACTTAAAATCTGGTATATGGGTGAAATGCAGAACGGATGTACATAGATACAATTTAAGTTGTCCCGTAAGTTTAAAACAAGATACCGTCTTTTCTCTTTCCTTGATTAAAATTATTTCCATAATTCTGAGCAGTGTATTTATTTCCCAATTAAGCCCATTTTTTATTTTTTTGATACGCGCAATGAGGCACGAATTATTATATTTTTAAAATTTAATACTAATATAACTTTCATACAAATTTTATATGTCTCTCCACTACCTTGTCAACTTTGAATATTAATAAATAAATTTTTCTTAGTTTAATTTAGCTTTTTTTTGGTTAAAATGACCACTTATTATCTAAATTGTCAGATTGGAATAGGCTGGAATTAAAAGGAAACGATTTAGTCATAAGATTAGCGTATTAAATGTTTGTCTCCATTTTTGTTAATTTCGTAACTCAGGGTTAGTAACGACATTTTGGGCACAATTACAACAACAATTCTACCATTCGATTGTATTTTTATAAAATGGAAACATTTTCTCAAGTTACGTCAAAATATTGACATTAAGATGGCCGTATTTTGCTTCGCAGTTCGAGGTTGGTGTATGACTAGCATTTTGTCAAATATCAATATCAGGGTTAATAACGCGATTTTCCTATTTCCGGTAAGTGTAATTTGTCAGTCATTTGCTGATTTTTCTTGCGTAAGAGATATAATTACCGCTGGGATATAAGTTATTGTCAAACCAATAGCGATTTGGGTAGCAAATATTTTTGAGGTTAAGATTTCTCAGTTTATTTTATCAGTTTCGTAACGTTTCGTTACGCAAAGAAACTGAGCTCTCAGTTTCGTTACACTAAGGTCTCGTTCATATGAGTTTGTGACATAATACTGTTTTTTTTAACATTAGACATCAAGTAATATCCCAAATAGTAAATAATATGTATTAATTAATTTAATACTATAAACTAAAATTTATATTTTAATGTTCTATGAAAATAATTTTATAAAATATAATGAGATTATTAAACATAACACAAACTAAATAAACTATTAAAGCATTGCAATATATATATGTATACATTTAAATAATTTCAGGTATGGCACCGATGACTAATGCAGAGAGGCAAAAAAAGTATAGACAAAAATTGCAGATAAGATTGATTTTTGACAAGGTTTTTGCAATTAGTAGAAAAATATAGATGTAAGTTAATTAATAAAGTTGATTTATGCCATAAATATTTTATTTATTTTAATGCTTATGTGATCTCACCCTTACCTTATCAGTTTCGTAACAATTTATCAGTTTCATTACAATCTCAGTTTAATAACGATTTCGTTACGGTACATCTATTCTGCATTTCACCCATATAATGTATGCGGACGAAGTCGCGGGTAAAAGCTCGTTATTATATATACCTACATATTATAGGTATGTGAAAGTATGTTTTCAGTATAATCCTTCCCAGGAACTAACAGGTTATAATCAAGTTATAGTTATGTGTAATAAACAAAAAGAAAAGATATGGATGCTTACTATAACTGTGCTGTTGGCGTGTGAGAAAACTGATCGGCTTTAATTTTAATTGCCTACTTTGTTAATTTTCTTTGCACGCCACGAATTCCGCGCATTTTAAATAAAATCAAATTACTGTTAAAATAAATAATAACTATCTTAGGCATTGTCACACAAATTAACTAGTCACATTTGGAGTGCCAGAATCTACCCTGGCCCTGGACTTGTATTATGATGACTATACAACGTGTTAATGAATTAACGCAAAACTAGAAAGTAGTTTGTTTAGAATCGAGAGCAGAATCGAATTATCATGGTTTCATCATAGGTAATTTTTTTCAAAATATTAAATAATTTGTTTGTAAAATTTAAAATTTTCTGAACCCGATGTCAACCCACCGCACGGGCACACTCACCCTACATACTACCAAAACAAGATTATTAAAATGTATCCATGAGTACGTTAGCGCTTTCATTCATTGCTGAAATGATAACAAACAATTTTTGCATCAAAACTTAAAATGCGAATAAATTTAAATTTAAACTATCAAAATAATGAAATTATTGTTTCAATCTAATTATTTTGTTATAAATCAGTTGGGGTGTATGAGGTTTTGCGCTAATTTATTAACACGTTGTATATAGAATTACTCGTACGTATATTCCCTAAACTGCAATAAAAAACGCATAATTTTTTTTTAGCAAAAAATTGAAACCGACTTCAAAACTCAAAAAGTAATTCATAATTCATTTATTCATTGCGTTACACATGTATACATAATAATAAAAGGTGTTAAATTTACATTATAAGGTAGGTAATACATGTGAACCCGGTTGGGCACAATATAATATAAGTAAAACATAATATTGCAGCCGAAGAATTTTACGTTAGCATCTATTTTTAAGAATATCAATTTGTTTTATCGAAGTCGCTGTCAAGCTTGTACGATTCGAGACTGAGCTTGCAGTAATTTTTTGGCTAGGCTTGACATCGACTCCAATAAAACAAATTAATAATTCTTATAGATGCTAACGTAAAATTCATCGGCTGCAATATTATTTTTTACTTTTTGAGTTTTGAAGTCGGTTTAAATTTTTTGTAAAAAAATTTCATTTCATAATTTTTGGTGGTGAAACCGTGAAATACATTAGTTGGATTCTGATATCAGCACACACAAAGGGTACATCGATAGGTACGAAACAAACGTTTCAATCGCCGATGATTTGCCGTCAACTTTTGAGGAGTTCTATTGTGTAGCTCCGAAGTGCGTCATCAGATCTTCATCGAATTGGAAATGGGACCACGCCAGGAGTACCCCCTTTCCAATAAAAAAAGAATTATCAAAATCCTTTAAATTGTCTAAGTCAAAATCGGACTACTGTAAATCTGTAGTTATGCGTGATAATACATAAAAAAAAAAAAACATAAAATATACGCGTCGAATTGAGAACCTACGCCGTTTTTTGTTTTTGTTTTCGTCGGTAAAAAATGGCGAAGTTTCTCTGTACTGTCATGCCCCTCAAAATCAGGGGATTTGCCATAATCGCCACGCTTAGCAGGCGGGTTGGCGATCGCAGTTGGATTGAATGTGTGTACTCAGAGGATGCTGCGGCCCATCCTTCGGTAGATCCTGTAGTCGCCTTTTACAACACCCACGGGAGGCAATGTCATGGTGCTATTCTTAGCCGACAACATACGGACATGTGGACACCGATATCACAGGATCTACATAATAAATTTTCATTCAAAGGTCGTGCGCAAAAACTGGTTTTACATAAACGATCAATGTTCTACACTCGCGCCCAATCCAAAGTTTAAGTTAAATAACAAATTAAACTAACTAATTATAACGAACGTTTAGGTAGTTGATTTATTTGAATTTTGACATGTTGTCTGTCAGTTTTATGAATGAGTACCGTTACTTTCACCAGGCCTAGGTACAATAATTGTTTTATGTTCCACTCGTTATGTTAATTGCTATTGATACGTACCGGGTACCTTACCTATGGGTACCTACTACATAATAATAATTAGTAGTAAGTAACGAATTAAATCAGCTCTAGAATAATTATATGAACACCTCTGGAGTGCGATTTTTGAATCTCATTCGCTGAGTTCAGCAGTTGAAAATGTCAAAATTAGTATGGAGATACGCATCTTTCTACTGCTGATTTGACTTGACAAATCAGCTGTAGAAAGATGCATATCTCCACGGTAATTTTAACATTTTCAACTGCTGAACTCAGCGAATGAGATTCGAAAATCGTACTCTTGATCTACAAATTGTTGTAAAATATTAAGGCGGTTGCAGAGGGGTCAATATTATACAAAACTTTGATGCACAATACGCGTAGACGGTATTAATAAGTATAAGTAACTTTGTATATATGGAAAAATAAGTTATAAAATCTAAATGTCGCATATCAAATAACATTTGAAATTTATAATACAACGTGTTAATAAATTAGCGCAAAACCTCATACACTGATTTATAACAAAATAATTAGATTGAAACAATAATTTCATTATTTATTTATAACTTTAAATAGTTAAAATTTAAAGTTATTCACATTTTAAGTTTTGAGGTTAAAATGATTTGTTATCAAACGTAGGTAACGTAGGTAAGTAACTTTGAGGTTAAAATGATGAGATTTAAAAACCGTTCAAGCTCACCGGTGACATTCGGGAATCGCACTCCTGGCATATTTATGATGAATGCGAATTTCACTCCTACTGCTGTTTGCCTAGTAACCAAATACGACCGCGATGTTCTCGAGTCGGCCTACACCAGTGCACACACACACACTAGCATAATTCCCAGCCACGGACACAAAGTCTTCTACCTACATTGTTTAATTTTTTCAATTAGAATAAAATTGTAAGATGTTAGCTAGGTACTTAAAAAAAATTACCTATGTTGAAACCATGATAATTCGATTCTGCTCTCGATTCTAAACAAACTACTTTCTAGTTTTGCGTTAATTCATTAACACGTTGTATAATTAAGAAGATATAAAGCTATGAAATTTTTCATATAAAATTTTCAAAGCTTCATATCTTCGTAATTTTATTATAAACTAGCTGTTGCCCGCGACTTCGTCTGCGTGGACATGTGATTTTGTCCCATGTCTCGTCTAAGGGTCACGAAGGTCATGGTCAGAACCAAGTCTAGGAATCCTGGCATGTAACACTAAAATGGCCATTAAGGAATGGGCTGATAAAATACACAGGCTAGAATGCTCTGGCTTCTCGGGTCTGCAATATTGCAGGAAATTCATCAGTAACACCATCAATCACACAGTTCATACTGAACAACAGCAGGAGCAAAGCTCGTGCTATCGTCGGAGCCCTCACCGGGTACTGCGCCTCACAGGCACGATAAAGCTCACTCTAGATCCCAGTTGCCGGGCGTGCGGAGAGGAAGAGGAAACCATGGAACATTTATACTGTGTGACTGCGCTATCTTGGTGGCTAAACGTATGTGTCCTGAGAGATGGTTTTTCAAAACTGGGAGATTACAGGTTTCTTCCCCTGAACGCTAGCCTCTCTCATTTTCCACGTTTTTCAATGGTGAAGAAAATAAATATTAAGTAGGAGTCAACACAAAAGATACCATTGGGTTGAAGTGTTGCTGGCTTGCCAGCCCCCATAATAGGATAAGAATAGGATAAAAGTCATAAACTTGAGCTGAATCAAAATCAGATAGTACTACATTAAGTAAGTATGTAGGTATAAAAAAAGTCATTCGCTGATCTATCACTTGAATTTTTCTACTGTTCGTCGGTTATTAGTGTTACGTTACGTTAGAGGATAGAGGATACTCTTCCACGCGGGCTAGCGCACAATGGTGGAGGCAAGAGCTAGAACGATAATATTCTAGCAAGCAAATGGACAACTTGCTAAACAATTTATTTTCAAGCCACATTTGTAAATCACTAACCTTACTTAGCTATTATGAAAGTACATGGCACATTACCGACCTGTGGTGTTATAAGGACGTTTTAGATATGTAGGTATCTTTTCATAGATTTTGGTAGATTGATGTTCTATAGTTATGCTACACAAATCCTCAAGAAATCATAATTGAACCGAAAATCAAACAAAACGAATATTTGGCAAAATTTTCTGCAACAAAATTATTATACCGTAGAATTGGGCTCAAACTACCATTATACTTACTTACAAAGATGTATTCAATCAATTTGTAAGCTCCTGCTAGCTAGGTTTTGGAATTAAGAATTGTTGCACGCTTGCTTTAAAAATACGCCTAACGATATCTATTAAGTAAAAACAATACTACAATAACTTTAGAAAAGGTTAAAGAAAGAAAAATTTTAATATTTGACGACCCGTTTGGTGTAATGGTTACCACGCCGGACTGCCAAACCAGGGTCCTGGGTTCGAATCCCGGTTCGGTCATGGATGTAATATGTTTGTGCCGTTGTTGTATGGTTTCTATAATAAAAAGCCTATACTGCTTGCTTCGGATCATTACAAATACAATCAAATCTGTAAGACCTAATTTCTGAGATGCCTTGAGCGTGAGTTACGAGTAAGTCCAAGTATGGTCAAACAAAAATGTACGAACTTTGAGGTCAGGAATTTAATCAACTAAATTAAGCTCCTGCTAGCTAGGTTTTGGAATAAATAATTATTGCACACTTGCTTTAAAAATACGCCTCACGCCATCTATTAAGATGAAAACGATACTACAATAACTTTAAAAAAGGTTAAAAGAAAGAGTATTTTTTTATATTTGACAACCCGTTTGGTGCAATAGTTATCACGCCGGACTGCCAAACCAGGGTCCAGGGTTCGAATCCCGGTTCGGTCATGGACGTTATTATGTTTGTGCCATTGCTGTATTGTTTCCATAATAAAAAGCCGTGTTTGCTTGGGATCATTACAATGTATGTATTAAAATAAGAAAAAAGCCAAAGAAAACGTACTGTCCTAAAATTGGATCTGATCTAATCTCAGGATATTATTACGATTGAAGGTCAGCAAATTTCTTCCGCCAAATCCGCTGAAAAATGGATAATAGTTGTTTAAAAAAAATATCAACCAAGAATCGAACCTCCAACCTTTTGCGCGAAAACCTGACCATTTCCTAACTACGCTACACAGCTCTTGAAAGAAGTGTTGAAAAAGCAACCACTATTTAAGTACTACTGGAATCTACCCAAATACATCTGTCAGCGTCAAGTCGGCGCTAGTAAGCATAAAACATTGGAAATTATCCCACAGAGACCCACAGTAACCCATTGCTGGGATAAAAAGTATCCTAGGTGTTCATCCAGAATACATTCTATCTGCATGCCAAATTTCATCCAAATCCGTTCAGCCGTTTAGGCGTGATTGAGCCACAAATATCCAAACATAGTGAGATATCATGTTTGCGTACCATGTAAATTGTTTTACAAAATAAATGACTATGACTATGACTATGACTATTGTAAAAAAAAATCATTTCGACCAAGAATCGAACCTTCACCTCATGTTTGAAAATCTAACCATTTACCGAATACGCTACACGGCTTCTATGAAAAGCGATGAAAAAAGTCTAACCATTTACCGAATACGCTACACGGCTTCTATGAAAAGCGATGAAAAAAGAGACTACTATTTACCACTACAATCTACCCAAATACATCTGTCAGCACAAGTCAGCGTGGTAAATCATTGTAAATTATCCCCACTTTTCCCACAGGATCCCACTACTGGGATAAAAAGTATCCTATATGTTAATCGAGAACAAATTCTATTTGTGTGCCAAATTTTATCCAAATCCGTTCAGCCGTTTATGCGTGATTGAAACACAAACATACAAACATCGTCACAAACTTTCGCATTTATAATATTAGTGAGATGAGATTGTTAATATTATTCGATACGCGACATCTAGATTTTCTAAACTATTTTTCCATATATTAAATATTACTTTTATTAATTCCGTCTACGCGTATTGTGCTTCAAACGTATGTATGGACTGAAACCACCTTAAAACATTCTCCCAATAGCCTTTAAGGAATCAACGTGTTCAAATCTTTTTTTTTGATTACCTAAAAAACTTTAGCTGCAGTAGTAGGAATTATCATCGTCGTGACTTCTAGAGCACAAGCGTAGGTGTAAGACGACCGAGGGCAGCACTAGAGGCTTAGTGCCCCCTTAAAGTTAAGACAGTTCTACTGGAATGAGATAGAGTGTGGGGAAACTAAGTATTATTCGTAGGTGTGCAAAACATAAAATATTTAGGTTCATAGTTTTTATTTGCACACCAAAAACATACAATTAAAAAAAAGAAAAAAAAAGAAGAATGCAGACGAGGGTGATCTTATCACTGAAAGCAATTTCTTACTACTATGATACGGTAAAAAAATCCAAATCTATACTTATTTTATTGTGAGTTTTGACCATGGATTCGAGAAGATTTATTTCATTAAATAGGTATTTACATTTATACTGATTCGTTTTGTTAAATCCCGAAATACACGGGAAATCTATTCTATCAATAACTTTAAGTGAACCCATAGATTTCTATCTATTTATAATTTCATATCTCATTGTGTCCAAAAATTAATTAACTACGGCAATCATGAGTTAAGGTGTTAACTCTATCGTTGAATCTCTATCGTTGGTGTAAATAATTGATAATGTTTAGTGAAACAATGATCGGTACTTTCTACTGTTATTAACAGTAACATCGATGGACTTATTTTTAACATTGCGTTTTTAATAGGAAGAAAGTTGCCTTTGAAAATGCCCTAAAATTTTAGAATACAGAACAGGAATTTGGAGTGCGATTTTTGAATCTCATTCGCTGAGTTCAGCAGTTAAAAATGACAAAATTACTGTGGATATAAGCATCTTTCTACTGCTAATTTGACTTTGAAAAATCATACTTCAGGGGTGCGATTTTCGAAAGACAAATCAGATTCAAAAATCGCACTCCTGAGCTTAAAATATGATAATGTTTTAAATTAATAAAATACCATATTAGTCAAAATTAAAATTTACTGCATGTTAGAAAGCCTATGCAACAGATAAATAGACGAGAATCATTATTTGTTTGCTAAATATCGTTTAGATAGGCTATCTGAAACTTATCAGGAAGCGCTGTAACACGCCCTAAATCTTCTTAAAAAATCTTGTCATCTAAATAAACAATGCTTTCACAGATTTGTTATGAACTAATCGATTTTCATAGCATACTTAAAGACTTGCTCGTAATATACCTACTCGTATCGCTTTCAAAAGCGCGCTATGCCATCGTCAGGGAAGTAGATGGATCGGCAAGATGCCTCTAATTTTCCTCTTGTTTGATCACAAATGTTTGTTCTATACTTTCACAAGTGGTGCTACTTTAAAAACGTTGACCTGGACTTGTATGTGTTTAGTTAATTTTGCCTTAGTGGCATTTGGAACATATACTCGCTACATGCAGGGGCTTACTATTTGCACGGTAGTATAAAAGTATGCCACCAACATAGCGTGTTTGCTCGCGTCCGAATTATGTGCCTGTATTTACCGAATTATTTTGGTTTTCTAAATTGCAGAGAAAAAGCTTAAAAAGACATAATTATAGGTATTTGTAAACAATATGATTACGGATTCCGCTAAAACAATTAAGTGCTATAATTTATTTCGCAAAAGTCTTCCATGCATAGATATATAAGTAATATATATATCTATGCTTCCATGCTTTTTATGATTCATACTTGGTTTCAATCTCAACGAATATCACGAATGTCTCAACTTAATGAGTTACAAACAGAGGTAATAACATATTATGCTAAATGTACTACCTATCTATAAATTTTTATACGAATGGAAAATCGTTGATGTCTTTTGTATGGCGGAGCGTTTTAAGAGCCTATGTCGAAAAATAATTTTAGCGAAACGGGCGTGTGATAGCTTATATTACTGCCAGAAGCGAGAGAAAGAGATGGGGCGGCGCGCGCGCCTGGATCGAATCAAGCGAAAAAACAAACTTTATTTAATTGTGATTGTACTATTTATGTAAGTTCAATTCTGCTCTAATTTTTTAAATCAAGTCTCATGTTTCTATTATTCACCGTTTAGCAGTAAGAAGCGTTTATAGACAAAAACGGACGCTACTTTGGCATGTTTTTCTATCGAGAAAATTTGTCTTAATCGTGTTTTGGCTCTAATCAAAACTTCAATTATATGTTCAATTTAGACATATCCGCAAATCATACTCCTACTGTTAGTACTTCATGATATATTGAGCTTTGAAGAAACCTATTTTTTTCACATAGCAAGAGGATTTGGTCCAATTTAAAAACGTCTCCAAAGCAAAGTCATGGGTACCTATCGTTAATATTTATATAATAAAAGCTGAAGTATATTATGAATGAATTGATTTATTTTTAAATACCGTAAACGTAGGTACTTTAACCCTTAGGGGTTACTATGGCCCAAATCAAGAAAAGATTTTGATTTCCTGCCTTTATTTTGGAGTGACAGATACGAAGTAGTTTGTACTACAATTCATAGATGGGGATAATTTTTGCGAGGCCGCAGGCCGAGCCGAGCGCGAGGCCGAAGGCCGAGCTACGCGTAGGAGCGAAGCTCCGAAGCGTCCCCCCTGGAAGCCTGGTGGACCTGGTCTCCGGGGTCAGTCTGCCGCCAAGCGAGCCGCAGGCCGAGCCCCAGGCGTGTCGGTAAATAGTTTCTGATAGCTAATTCGTTCGTTTTTAACGGTTAGTTGTGTTGACTTGTGACCTACAAAGTGTAAGAATTTTGGGTGTGCAAACTTTGTATCGTAACTAAATTTTAAGGCAAGTCTGGCTGTCTTTTTGTATTTGTTCGTATCAGACATGTAAAGGAGATGCGTAATGTCAGATATTGTCCAATTTTACGAACTTTTTAGTATTAAAATAGCAGAAATAAAACTGCAGGGTACTTTGACCCGCAAGTGTGGGTAGCTGATGATTCTCATAAAACAGACTGAATTGATGTTAATTTTGATAAGAAAAATATGATTTTTGTTGTCTTTTAATATTTTATAACAACTTTATACTCAGGCTAAACTCATAATAATAAAAGTCCCTTCAAATAAGTAGTTTGTAAAGCAAAATGTTGATTATATTTAATATTGTAGTAAAAAAATACTTTTTTACTAAGATTTACAAAAAATGCTATGAATAATTTTCTTTGAAAAATAAACCAAATTTAATGTATTATGGTAGTTTAACTCCTCTGCTCTTATTCCCTGTAGTCTACATTAGCCCTAAATGAAATTATATTATGTTTAAGCTCTAAAAAAGGGTGTGGGTCAATGAAATCACCTTCAAAAAACAACATTGGCCTAAAATAAAAATAAAAAATATTTTTTTTTATAATTTTCAGTACGTATTAAATATATTTTTTACTTAAATTAGTTACTTATATCCTTGTCAAATGATCTAAGGCTGTGCAATATCCATGTGTCCATTAGAGGCCAAGAAATCAGGAGAAACGTAAAAAGATACCCTATTTTGGGACAAAGTAACCTACGTTTACGTTATTAAAAGATAAAAATAATTATTTACTCAGTTTCATTCGCCAATTTCTCTTTTTTCACTGACAACTAAACAAAAATAAACAAAGATTTTTATTGCAAAACGGTATTAATTATAGTACTCTGTGGTGTAACTATTTTTTGAGATTTAATAAAAGTTTATCAGAATTTCTAACTATCCAGTTACGTCTATCTCAGGCCGACATTCGTCAAACTGGGAGGCCTTGGGAGAGGCCTAAGCTTTGTTCAGCAGTCGACGCGACGGTGACAGGCTGATGATGACATGCTTAATTAATATAATGATATTAAGGTTGCTAGGAACCGATGATGGGACCGATGAGTTCTCGAGTGGCGACCACGTACCGGAAAGCGCAGCGTGGTTAGGCTCCATACATACAAGGTGGAGTGATGACCTGGTGAAGGCGGGGGGAATACGTTGGATGAGGGCAGCGCAGGACCGGTCGTTGTGGCAATCCTTTGCGGAGGCCTATATGTCCAGCAGTGGACGTTCATCGGCTGAGATGACGATGAAGACTAAGGTTATTGTTTTCCACTGACTTCACAGATGTGCGAGTGGCTGTCGTGCAGCGAGTGGTGCGATGTGCAACTGCAGTGCGGGGGCCGGTCGTTCGGCGCCCATCGCGCCGTGCTCGCCAGTGTCAGCACTTTCCTGAGGGTATATACGTTTTCTATCTACTTAAGGCAAATACACACGCAAACAGACACACACCTACACAAACCCCCCACTCACACTCTTTCACTTTGTTTCAATTGTACTGTAACTGATTGTCAATTATCTAACTTATTCTTAAATACATCTTATTTTGTTTAATGTTAAGGATACCCAATCGTAGACCTCGCGTATCAGGCTTGCCTCGTTTTTGGTCTACCGTTTAATGTTATATAGTTTTACGCAAAAGTTAAAATAAACATTTATCCTATCTTATCTTAATTACACTATACAATTCTAACGTTTAGTACATAACAGTAAGTTGAGATGTGCGGTAGCAAGACTGGCAAGCAACAGGAGCGCATCAAAAAACTGAAAAGACTAAAGGATCAATGACATTCTTTAACTTCTAATGAAATATTGTTGCATATTATCGCATTGTTGATGTGTCACCTTTCTTTTAAAGTCCTTTCTCTAAAGGGTTGGTAGTCTTAATGCAATTTCTTCACCATTCAAAAGAGCATTTTATGGCCCTTTACAAAACTAATTAGCAACAATTTTCTTTCAGAATATCCTCCTTTCATGCCCCTTAGAAGAAACGCCGACATTTATAGTCTTGCCAGACTTTGACATCGAAGCCATGTCTTCGGTGCTATATTATATTTACAATGGAGAAGTTGTGGTAGAGAAACGAAAGCTAGAAGTGTTTCTGGATATCATAAAAGCTATGCAAATATTTATTGATAACCACTACTTGCCGACTCGAAGCAAAGATGATGTTGAGATATACTCAAATATGCAAAAACAAAGTACTTTATATAAAAGAAATAACGTTTTTACTCTCGGTACTATAAACAGTGACGACCAACAATATGTAAATCTAAAGAAAAGACATCAAATTCAGGATACATTTACGCAACATTTACACACCGATTTCACTGATAAACAAGAGAAGTGTCTGGCTGTGGATTGGAGACATCAGAGTAAGTCTTCTTTAGGAAATCTGCAATCGCAAGACCGACAAAGGAGTTTCCTACGTGATTTATTTATGGAGACATATCCTCAGAACGGTAACGCTAACGGTTGCGCAGGCGTGCTAGCAATATCAAATGAACGCTATCGTACACCGACATCTGTGCTCTTGTCGAATGCAAATAGCAAACATCAAGGACTTGACAACACTAGAGAGATCAAGAACGTGGAATCCAGTGTTTATGATATTCATCCTCCAGGACAACTGGGCCTTATTCAACCATTTGATGGAAACACGAGTTCTAAATATTATGACACTGTTGCCAATACGAAAAACCTGTCTCTATTTAGATCTAAATTTAATAATTTTCTCTCAGACCCTAATCAGTTTGGTGATCTGAAAGATAAATACGTGCCTTCCTTGGACCTAAGCAGAACAGAGTCAATATCGAATACCTTTAAAATGGCACATTGTGTCAATCAATATATCTTGGAGCCTTCAAGACCATTAGTACAAATGATGAGTGTTAACCAATGTAATGAGAACTGTAAGACTGGTGATAGTTGCTTGTCAACTAGTAGCAATTTAGTAAAAGGTGCAATTTTAAATCAAGTAATGGAGAGCCCGTGGTGTCCACGGTTGCCAAGGGATTATAGACCTTTTCGCAGAAAACTTCAAAGTACAACCAATTCACTGGATATCGTAAAAGTACGTATGTGTACCTTGTGGATAAATAATTTTATTTAGGTCATATATTTCAATTACATCTTATAGGTACTATAACAATAATGAATCAGAAATTGTATTTGATTTGCATTTTTTTCTTCTTAAAAACAAACCAACACGAGATACGAATCTCTTAATATCGATTAAGCTCGTCGATGGATACGATATAGAACAGAAAAAGCAATTGAGTACTAAAAATGTTGAACATTTCTTTCAGGCAGATAATTTAAACGACAGTAATAATAACGTTCAAACGTCTACATTGACACCAAATCCCGATTTAGCACCAAATAAAGATTCAACGGCGAAAGAAAGTACAGAACATTCCATAGCATCGTATTCCATCGCCTCGACCACTGACGATGACTATACATGCACGATTTGTAATCAGGTAAGATTTTTATGTTTAAGTAGGTACTCACTACAGGGTGTTAGGGTAAACAGTTGCATTACTTTAAGGGGTGATTGCACCTCCATGATACTGAACAACTTTCCCAAAGAAACCTATAGGAAATACGCAAAAAAAAAAATCGACTTTTCATACAGAACTTCGATCAGCTGATTGCATTTAGGAAGTCCAATTTTTTTTTTACTATTTCCTATACTTATGTTTCTTAGGAAAAGTTGTTCAGTACCATGAGTACAATCACCCCTTATTGTAATGCAACTGTTTACCCTAACATCCTGTATACAGGGTGTAAAAAAAATCCTGTTGGAGCCTTAAGAGGGGGTCATACCTATTTTGTCTGTTTTCGAACCGATTTTTGAGAACCAAATTATTACATTTAATATATATAGTTCACATAACAGTGTAGATACGTTCTTTCTGCAGGGCATCTAACCGTTGAAAACACGATTCTATTAAATTTTCTCGATAGAAAAGAGGAGCAAAGTAAGCTCGATTTCAGATTTATAACCAGTTTTACAAGAATCACACTACACCATTTCTTCTGAATATACCATCATTTGAAAGGTAAATAATTATAGCAGGGCTTCTAACCGATGGATTTTTCCCCAAACACCCAAGAGAAAAGATATTGATGAAAAATGCGTTTTTTTGCGATCTTGCTTTCAATTGAAGCGGGATGGCTAATTGCGAAAGTTTGCTTGTTAGAAAGAGAGGCTTGTTCTACTAATACCCAGCCTTAAAGGGTTGCTTCAGACTGAACAACTTTCTCTATGGGACCAATATCGACCTCGCGAAAAAAAATCTGCTGTCCCATACATTTAGGTCGAGTTATGTTTGCAGTTTTGTATGGAACAGCTGACTTTTTTTTCGCGATTTCAAAGTTGGCTCTATAGTGAAAGTGGTCTGAAGCTGAAGCAACCCTTTATGGCTCCAACAGGTTTTTTTTACGTCCTGTTTTTAAGGAAGTTAAAATTCAAATGTCTTCTGGGATAGTTTGTCTATAGCTACTAGTATCGTATTGTAGAAACGATTAGACTAATCTTTGGATGCGTCAGAAAGATAGTAGGTTAAACCTATGGGTTAAACATTTTAGTATTATGGTAACCTACGACCCTCCTTTGTTTAGAAAGAGTAGGTACCAGGTCTTTTTTTCCTAGATATTATATTCTGAATAAGTATATGAATTCTGTTCAAATCTGTAGACCCTTAACGTAAAAACAAACAAATAATAAATAGACTTTTCACTTTCATGACATTGGTAATGTAACCTATTATTCATAGCACTTAGTACAAAGCTTAGGCTATCTTTATCCATAAAATGATTTTGTATTCAGGTAGGTTAGGTACTAGTATGTTTGCATTCGCGATGTTCCTGTAGAGTTTAGCACTTCACACGATTGCCGAGACATTTACGTGACCGTATCTCCATAATACTTTGTATTTTGTATTTATGCAGAGATAGCAAGCTCAAAGGCTTTGAGTATTTTCCTTTCATTATCGCGTAGGAAGGATTCTAGGTGTCAATTTCATTTAATATGATTAGCTGTTGGCTTTACCTATCTCCATAAAATATAGAATGTACATACTTATACAAACTTTCACGGTTTTCTCAAGACTATATTCCCCGACTATAGTCAGATATTCCAAATACCTATAGAAAACCTCTTTAGAATATTCACATCTCACAAGTAGTGCAAAGGTGGCCCAGGTCAGTATATCAGTATCAGTATCCAGTAAATATCACCAAGATAATAGAGACCAGCACTGGTAGCATGCCAACCCGCGATAGCCGTGATACGGCTTTATCACGTCTTTTATCTCGTTCGTTCGCGCGCAAAAGAACGAGATAAAAGACGTGATAAAGCCGTATCACGGCTATTGCGGGTTGGCATGCTACCAGTGCAGCAAGACATAACATGCTCCTTTTCTATCTTTATCTACAGGGTGTAACGAAAGACCCTAGTAATATTTAATGGGATGGTTTAGAGTCTAAATAAAACCGGTCAAGTGCGAGTCGGGCTACTCGCGCACCGAGGGTTCCGTACCACACCACCACAGAACACAACATTATTATCTATCTTAGAAAAACAACTTTTTTTGTCCGGGACCTTTAGCGCGGGGCCGACTCACACTTGGCCGGTTTTTAGTATTTGTTGTTATTCTGTAGAGTTTACTCTATAATCACACTAAATTTGACGCTTGTATGTATTACCGTTTTTACTATAGAGCGAGAAGAAAAAACGTTGATTTAAACTAGTTTCTTGTTGAGAACCCCCCTTAATTTGTAACGTTTTGACATTTTTATTATTTGTTAAATCCGCCGTAATAACGCATAATCTGAGAAAATGTCAACAATCTAGCTATTACGGTTCAAAAGTTACAGCCCTAAATAGGTAGGACAGACGGACGGACGGACAGACGGACGGACGGACGGACCGACGGACAACGTAGGCTTAGTAATAGGGTCCCGTTTTCACCCTTTGGGTACGGAACCCTAAAAATCTGCTATTTTATATTTACAAAACTGTAGTACTGTCTCGACTCCGATGTAATTAACAGCCGATATTTTTATCGATGTTTGGCTCCATAGTGAAAGTTGTTCAGTTTGATGGTCGTAACGTAACCACACCTTTAAATATTACTAGGGTGTTTTATTACACCCTGTATCCCCATTCATTGACAATGTATTTGAAGGGTGATGAAAGGAAAAAACAATATAAGATAAGATACACACTCTATCAAGTAAGGCTTCATAATCCAACTACCTATAAAGGACTTGCTAGTGCGCAACTGCCAAAATAGTGGAACCCAACTAAAATTCCTCTTCGTAACCTTATCAGCCAGTTCGTATCTTTTACAAATGGATATTCGCAGGTGTTCACAACCGGCACCTCCCTGTCCGTCCACATGCGCCGGCACTCTACCACGGGCCGGTACTCCTGCACCGAGTGTTCCAAGAGCTTCTCCCAGCTGAGGAACTTCAAGTACCACATGTCGGTACACCGGGGGACCAAGGAGTTCGCCGCTACATGCTCTGTGTGCGGCAAATACTTTAACGACAGGGGATATTTGAGCAGTCATATGAAGATTCATAGGTGGGTTTGTTGTACTGCTTTAGAATAGGGAAGGTCTTTCACCAGCAGCATTCGTATGAGAAAGGTTTAAAAAAAACCGTTTGCGAAAAAAGTTAAATTTAAATACAAATTGAAAAGAACAAAAAAAAAGTCCTGCGGGGCTGTACGCCAACCATAAAGTTATTATACCTGTCGGAATAGAGTAACAGGACATGAGTTGTCAAATGAAACCATTTTTTGTGCTTTGTCGGCACTTATCGGCACCCTAAAACTTCGAGTTCTGTGTATAATTGTGAATCTAACGTGAAATCGTAGGTAATTTAATGAAATAGTGTTAGTATATTTCACAAAATAATCTACGACTTCACTTTAGATTCACTAATTATTCACAGAGCACGAATATTTACCCAGTCGATTGTGCTGACAAGTTCCCAAAAACGGTTCTATTGCCTCGCGTCACGTATCTCTTTCTATTATACAGTGGCGCCGCTAGGAACATCTCGCTCTCTCAGCTGTCAGTTCCTCTATATGATACCTTTATGACGCCAACCCACGATAGCGAGTGACGTTTAACCATAGACATTATTATACTTCGGAAGTATAATATGTTTATGCGTTTAACACATCCATCAGTCAAATTTAGTCTTTTATCTCGTTCGCTCGCGCGTAAATAGAAAGAGAGCGGAAGCGTGATAACGCTATATCACGCTATCGCGGGCTGGCGTATTAGCCCTTCAGTAGTCTCGACCGGGACCCATTATAGGGTAAATATGATCCGGTCTAGAATTTTTAATAGCAGTCGCTATATTATCTACTTGCTAGACTACTGGACTTGTCTTTTTCAAAATCACTAATCTATAAGGTTGGGTTAACAAATCCTACTATACGGTTCTGGGTTCAAATTTAAATACCGATGCGGTTTAGAATGTTTTGTTATCCGATTCTCATAGTTTACAGATTTTAGTTTATGACCGGTTAAAACGTCCATTTCCAATGATAACCGACAGGTAACACGTAGAATCTTGTCATATTGACGCTACATCGAAAAAAATATAACAAACATTATCGACGTTAATCAAATTAAATTAATATTTATGAATTATGTTATGAATTATTAGGTACACCAACGAAACATTCAAAAATTTTGAATTTGATGTTAGCTCCATGGTAAAAGTATGTTCAGTTTGATGCTCTGAAGCACCCGCTTTAAAATTTAACGCATTTACACGTAAATTAACTCCCTGTATAAAGTACCTATTATAATTTGTAGTACCTATTCCAAAATTGTGTTTCAGGAATCGTAAAGAATACAAGTGTACTCAGTGTCCGAAGTCCTTCAACCAGCGCGTCGCATACAACATGCACGTCAGGATTCACACAGGTAATAGTACTGCCTGCATACCTTGTGATAGAGTCTAGATTGCAATAACCTCGTCCATTTGATATCGGCAATAGACTGTAAGACCAGTCCCACGACTACCAAACAATTATCAATTTGGTAGTGGATGTGAATGAACAGCCGTTTCGTACAATGTATTCAATTTCCGTGAAAACGTGTCGATTTTACGCTTGGAACCGTTCACACAGAAGACGCCGTGTTTTATAGTGGTATTGATTATAGTTATATATTGAGTATAGTTGATAGAATTCAAAGCTTTTCTTTTTAGAAACATCAGAATCATAGTATTTTGAATTAGTATCATATGTCGTTTTTCGCGGTTTTGTTTCTCACCCATCCTCGATACCCAATCCGCGGCATAGTCCAATAATCAAACTCAAACTCAAAATACCTAATTTATTCAATGTAGGAGCTAAAAGCCCACTTATTAAACGTCAAATCTTTTTATGAAGCTACCACCGCGTCGGAACGTGTTGTCGCTGTAGAGAAGGTTCCAGCCAGGAACTCAATAATCTTCCTAATAATTATGACATAAGTGCCCCACAAAATGAAATACTGGATCCGTCCTTGAGTGAACATTAGTTGTCTATGTCCAGGTGTAAAGCCGCATGTCTGCGCGGAGTGCGGCAAGGCTTTCTCCCGCAAGATGTTACTGAAGCAGCACCAGCGGACACACTCGGGCGAGAGGCCCTACGCCTGCCCCCACTGCGACAAGCGTTTCGCTGACAGATCCAACATGACCCTACATCTGAGACTGCATACAGGTATACTACATTATAAATCACTTTGGAATACGTCAGCCCGAGTCCATTGTTATATCTAGAGATGGATGACATCCCTACCCATATCCGATGAAGGATGATAGAATGGAATGGTTACGATGATTTTCCATTGAAGTAAGTAGAGACAATTTGGTAACCTTTGCTGTAATTCTGACAATTTTTCTTCTTATCATTTGGGCAGGCCCTGGTGTCAGAGTTTTTCCAGACGGCCGGCCTTACGGCCTCTGACGTGGTTTTTATGTAACGAATACTACCACCAGAGATAGTAGCCGGGACCAACGGCTTAATGTGCCATCCGAAGCACTGAATGATCTTTCTTTTCTGACACTACCTATATCTACTTGAAATGTAGGGCTGTTTAAGGTTCCGATTATATCGTTTATAATCGTTTACAAGATAGATAATGTAAGATTTATTATGATTATGACTGTACTAGGCAATTTTTATGTAATATTTTGTTTCTGTGATCATCATAGGCATTGTCTGAAATAACTAAATATTATGACGCAGAATCGCTAATAACTGC
Organism: Agonopterix subpropinquella; assembly: GCA_922987775.1. Classification (NCBI taxonomy): domain Eukaryota; kingdom Metazoa; phylum Arthropoda; class Insecta; order Lepidoptera; family Depressariidae; genus Agonopterix; species Agonopterix subpropinquella. Next base: position 21,763,404 of record OV277698.1, read on the forward strand.
CAAAAATATATGTCGTTTTAATTTACACAATAAGACCTCTGTATCTATTCAGCGCCTATCAGTGATCCGATACTCAGAAAAGTTTGGTAACATTGCATTGCTCAGAACTTATTTTTAGGGACAATTAACATGCTACCCGACCGATTGATAGGCAGATTGCAGGTTAGACTCACCTGCCACTAAATTGTTCATTCAATTTTACATTTTCATTACGAACCGCAACAAAATACAGTCTCAGAAACCATATCTGCTTTGCTCGTACTAAGTATTGTTTTCATTAAAAATTGCAGGTATAAAGCCATTTTCCTGCACTCTCTGCCCGAAGTCGTTCACCAAGAAGCACCACCTCAAGTCGCACGTGAACTTCCACACGGGGGCCAAGCCGTACTCCTGCCCTCGGTGCAGGCTCGCCTTCACCCAGTCCTCCAACATGAGGACCCACCTCAAGAAGTGCACCGCACCTGTTCCTGATGGATATACCGGTGCTAGTGACAGTTGACTGAAGTCTATCACCAAGCATTAGAATAATAATTTCAAGGCTCAAAGAAACATACTTCTAATTCTTTTTCTTATCGTGTGGGCAGAGCCCTGGTGTCAGAATTTTTTCAGACCGCCTTAAGGCCTCTGACGTGGTTTTTATGTAAGGACTACTACCACCAGAGATAGTAGCCGGGACCAACGGCTTAACGCAATGTCCTAACCAACTGGGGAAAAACGCACAAAGTAACATATCACTAGGTGTCCCCCGTGGGAATCGAACCCACGACCTCCGTATCGAGAGTTCCACCAATGCTCTTAACCATTAGAACACGGAGGCATTAAAGAAACATACTCATCCTATATTGTAACAATTCGTAGTAGGTAGGTTCCTATGTATGCATTCCTATGAATTTTACAACTCCTAATAATGCATAAATAAATCTCATAGTTTTTATGTTATTTTAGTATACCAGTTAGAATGGGTGAAATTAAAAAAATTGTGCCCCTGGCTCCTGAATAAAATGCTATAATATTATACAGGGTGATAGGGTAAACGGTTGCATTACATTAAGGGGAAATAATTTATTGCGCAAATTGGTACATAGGAAACAATCCACAACACGTTTCGTCATGCATGCCACACTAAAAATCTGAAAAATCGGATCTTAGGGAAAGTTGTTCAATATCACCTTAAAGTAATGCAACTGTTTACCGTAACACCCTGTAGAATTAGGTTGCCAGATCATAGTATATAGAGTGTTAACTTTAATGCGTTACATACTTTAGGGGTTGCTTTAGTTTAGTTAGATAAGACCATCAAGCCGAACAACTTTTAATATGGGAACAAAATGTAAATCGCAAAAAAATTTGGTTGTGCCATAGAAGTTTCAATGGTTACTCTACCCTAAGGTATATGTATGGAACGACTGACTTTTTCGTCATTGATTCATGATTTCAATGTTAGTCTCATAGTGAAAGTTATTCAGTTTAATAGTCTGAAGAACTAACGCATAATTTAAGTTTACTCCCTGCATAAGAATGAATACTTATTTATGTTTCAGGCTTTCTACTCGTCATATCACTTAAAATTATTATAATTTATTCTAATTGTTGCTACAATATTCCCCCAGTCATAATCTAAATATAAATTTCTCTCACCTCAACGTTTGTAAAATGTCTGTTCCTGATCAATCCAGATCTCGAAACGTAGTTAGGTACGTAATAGAAATGACCTGGAGTGCGATTTTTGAATCTCATTCGCTGAGTTCAGTAGTTGAAAATGTCAAAATTACTGTGGAGATAAGCATCTTTCTGCTACTGATTTGACTTTAAAAAATCATAATTCAGGAGTGCGATTTTTCAAAGTCAAATCAGCAGTAGAAAGATGCGTATCTCCATAGTAATTTTGACATTTTCAACTCATGAACTCAGCGAATGAGATTCAAAAATCGCACTCGGGTCTTGATTTCATGGGGCGGCAACCATGGTGTGTGTATTTTGTAAGGGTGAACAATAAAACGAAAATAATACAATTTTACTCCTGTTTTAATGGATTTGGTGTTGTAAAATTATTATTGATCAAGGTGTACAAAATTACAGGCTTTTACAGTAGTAAGTTTCTGACGCGTTAAGTAGTTATATGTAATTATACTCTTTACAGTGTGTCGAGTCCAATATATTTATAAATATACGTACGTATGTTAGCCGAAGTTATTAATACATATAGTGATATATTGCTTACTTTGCTGTACCAGTAAGGTATTGTACATAGATTCTAATATTACGTATGAATGTTCTATCTTTCTTTAGATGTTAAGTACTTTTATACAAGAATTTGATGATAGAAAAAATTACATGCCGAACACAATAGCGATTTTTGAGTCTGTGACATTGCTGCGATATTTTCGTGGCATCTTCCAAAATGTTTTGACTCGAAAATGCTTTTGCTCGAAAATCGCTAGTGTAATAAGGCCCTAATGAGCGCAATAGGTTGTAAATAGTGTACAATTTTAGAAACAGAACAAAATACAATATAATGTACGTCGGTAAATATTTACAGAGAAGGAAAGATTGTCGTTGAATCGAAATAATATTTTCATATACAATCGATGTTTTATTTTATTTTATCATAAAAAAACTCTGCAACAAGACTATTTATATAAGACCCAAGACTCGTAACATACGCTAACATCGCGATAATTTTCATATGAATTGCCGATTTCTGAATGAAATCGACACGCGAGGTGGTATTTTTGAATTTCAATCCTGATTCGTATACGAACAATGCATAAAATCCATAGATTTTATGCATTATGATTATGACTTGTTAAATTAAAAATAGCATCGTTCCACTCGTTAAAATCCCAGCTTCTTCATTTGAAAATACAACAACGACAATGTCAGGTCTCCTATAATTCATGTTTAATTCAATTTAATTCCAAAAACTTTATTCAAAATAATATCACAAGCTTTTTGATGTCATTAACCATTTCCAGATTAATTATCATGTTTATCTGATTTAGTCTTTGAGCTTAAATAAACAGCCTTGTTGAATACACTGAACTATAGAAATAGTTTATCATACTTAAACAAGTACGTCGCAAACTGTTTATAACTATAAAAAATCAACAAAAATATAAAACTCTGATTAATATAAGGAATGGCTAGAAGTTCCTAACAACATCGTGATAATTCATTACAGTGTTACCATTGTTCTCTTTCTTGATAAACTGTAGTTATTGCATCAAAATTTTTCTTAAGTGCCATTTACTGAGTTAATTTTATGTCCATCATACCTATCAAAAAGACAATGCGGGTTTTGTATGGAAGGTTGGCGCCTTATTTTTCGCCGTTGTTTTTGGCGCGGCCAGCAACTAAACTTTTCAGACTAAAGTAACAAACAAAACTTGTTAACATGTATAATCCCTAAACTCAGTACGAACGGAGATAGAAAGGTTTGAAGTTGAAAATACGTCGTCGTCGTCGTCGTCGTCGTCGTCATACGTAATCATTACGTTTACTTCAAGCCTTTATATCTCAGGTCGGACTGAGTTTCGAGATATTTGTAAAAACAAGTTTTGTTTGTAACTTTATTCTGAATTATAATATTCAAGTTTGATTGATAGCCGCGCCAAAAAAATAGGCGAAAAGAAAAAAGGCGCCATTTTTAGGCATAGGCTTTTGTTTAGCGAGTGGTCAAACATCGTTTATTATTATAGATAAGTAAGTAATTAAAGTAATGAATTAACCATTTGCTAAACAAAATTACGTATTTTTATAATGTTTGATTAAAATTGTATAGTTTTGTTCGAAGATTGGAAGTTACATATTTCACGAGTGTTATTATGGAAGCATGATATATTAGGTATTTTAGGACCATTAGGTACCGATTGAACACCTAATGATACTTTTGTTTCCGAGTCAAGGACTGTACCGAGTAATTTACAATTCATTGCATCTAAAAGGGTAAGGGTATCCAAATCATGATCCTAGACTTATTCTTTCTTTAAAACCCTGTTTTTTTAACATTTAACATGAATTATTTCTAATAAAAAAATAAAATTATGAAACGACTCTGTAAACATATCAAACATTCTAATAGTTTGGATAAGGCCGAAATCACAACATCTTGCATTTTGATTTCATTCGGCCTGGCGGCATTTAAAGAAGATGTCGTAATTGAAACAGCAGATAATTACCAGTGATTAATTTCATTTCAGCTCTGTATCTATATAAATAGTACAAAATATTCAGACAATAAATTTATTGTGATGCGTGTAAAAAATCTTACTCGTACGAACAATAGAAATGTACAAAAAGCTATAGTTTGGTTTTACATCACGTATAAGCTAAACCTTATCATCGACTTCCTTGGATTTACGACCATCTTGTAAACCAATAAGTACTTATGTATAATATTCGCCAAACATTACATTACTTATTTTATATTTTATCTCAGCCTTTTCGAATAGGAGAATCATAATTACTTGGAATTTGGAGTATAAGTAGTTACTAGTAGACTCGGTGAATTATCATAATATATGTAGTAAATGTCCGTCAGTTTGGTTGTGCTGACGCGAGCGATTACTACTCTACGATGTGAAGCACCATTTGTTCTAGCGTAGGGAAATGTACACAATTCGTCAATTCTATTCTAAACAAATATTAGAATTAGGTTTCGCGCTCACGCGCCTATTCTCCTTTATTAGTTAGGAACAACAATTTAAAAATACTATACGAACGTCTCTTTAGGAAAACTAAAAAAATATCTTGCGCTTTTGGCACTTACTACTAATCAGCTGATATTTATAAAATATTACTTTCACAACAACGTATTATTGCATCCTAGAAAAGAAATTTACAATAGCCTGTATTGCCAACATTGGATAGGTCGTATATAAAACAAATCATCAAGTGGTATGAATATTAGAGTTGTTTTTAAATCTTTGGTGAAAAAATGTTCATCCATTAAAATTGTCGACGTTTCGATAATAGATTATGAACATCCAAATCCCAAACCATATTGAGTGACTTAATTTAACATTTGTGTGTAATACCACTTTTAAAATAATGTAGAAACAGCAACTGTCTTTCGACATGCACATGCAAAGAACAATTGACAATGCATAGAAAACATTAAATAAAAAAAATCGATGTCACAAAAATCCTATTCACAATAGAATTCTACTTAAATGTACAAAAATTGAGCATTAGTATAAACAAAGGCTGCTGAAACCTTATTCAAAGTATTCAAATGCTTAACATAGTATATAATACATAACTCCCAAATGGGACTAACTTTAGGTAAGTACTTAGTACTTATCAATATCTCATCGCACTTACAACTATAATATTATACAAATATACAACTTAACGTTCATATCGTAATCTCATAGCCACTGGTCGAGACGAGGCATTGTTCTCATCACACGGTAGTCGTTCACTCAATACTTCGGAAAGATCACAAGCGTGGAATCACATGGTGCGGCGGGGAACACGCGTCCGAGGGGTGCGCGCGGCGGCACGCGGCGGCCAGCGCCCGGCGCCCTCAGGTGCACTCGATGATGAGGGGCTGGCTGGACTCGATGACGCTGGGCCGCGGCTCGGCGGCCGGCGCGCCGTAGTGCGGCTCGTGGTCGGGCGGCGGCGGCCGGTACTGCGGCGACAGCGCGCCCAGCCCCGCCCCCGCCCCCGCCCCCGCCCCCGCCAGGTGTGGCGTGGTGGAGTGCGCCAGCAGCGCCCCCCCGGCCACCAGCCCCAGCCCCAGCCCCAGCCCTCCCTGCGACGCCGAGTGCACTTCGTACTGCTCGTGCCCCTCTCTTTCGTTGCAGTCTCTGTCGACGGAACCTGCAAACAGCACGCGAAAATGAAATCGGCCGCGTTCAGCGAGAGCGCAAGTGAAAGTTGCGGTTCACCTACGGAGAGAAAGTGCAACGCGCTGCAGTTGCTCTCGCGACTTCACTCGCGTTTATTCCCCTTCGTATTCATTGTGTTTTATTATGTGGAATAAATTAAATTAAATTCAGCAAGTAAGATAATTAAAAGTGAAACAAAATAATTTTAAATCATATTTAAAATGGATAATAATGAAGTGAGATTATTGCGTAACTTAGTGAAAACTTACCGATACATTCAGAGCTAGCAGCTTTCGTGATGGCAAGGATCTCATCCATGTTGTTCGGTTTACAGCTAGTGGTCTTCCAATGGGTGCGCAGTCCGGAAGCACTGATGTACTTCTTATCGCAGCCCTGGCAGACGTATGGCCGGTCGTTCGTGTGCAACCGCTTGTGAAGTTTTAAGTGCACAAATTGAGTGAATTTCTGCATACACAGGTCGCAGGCGTATGGCTTTTGACCCGAGTGCAAACGTAGGTGTGTTTTTAAATTCGACGTGGAAGAAAATCTTTTCTTGCAAATGTCACACTGGTGTGGTTTCTCGCCGGTATGCACGAGATGATGTTTTTGCAGGTGAGCGAGCTGCGTGAATGATTTGTTGCAAACGTTGCACTTGAAAGGCCGTTCACCGGAGTGTGTCCTCAGGTGAACTTTCAGATTAGAAAGCTGGCCGAACGTTTTGCAGCAGACGTTGCATTCATAGTGCATTTTCCCATCCTTTTTCTTCAATGGGTAAGGCAAACTCCTGTATCCGCGTGAAGACTGTGAGTTAGGACTCAAAGGTCCCATCATAAGGCTGCAGGAGTCGTCGGGGCTCATGCTGCCGTGCTGTGGCACCAACTGATTGTTCATGTTAGAATTTTGAATCAGACTTAACTGGGAACAATTCTTGAGTGTGATTACACTGGTGGAAGACGGATAATGGTGATTGCTTTGTCCATTTTGAGATCTCTCGTATTGGTGCGATGAAGTCACAGTCGGTGAGTAGGGGTTTGGAGGAGACCCCAATTGTGTGATTATTGTTGAGTTCGGCGGAGAATACAGGTTGTAGGAGTAATTTGGATAATGACTTTCGTAACGTGTTTCTCTTATTTCCCTTATTTCTCTGATTTCACGAATTTCCGTCGTATGTGGGATAGAGTGCGGGGGCGAGGAGGAATACACGGAAGCCGCCGCTGGTACCGGCAGTTGCTGTGGCAGTGGCAACAGTGATGGCAAGGGTGTCAAGTTTGAGCTCGAGTCGGGGCTGCAAGCGTTACCATATCTGTGGCTCTTCTTGTACGAGTACGCCATTTCAGTCGGCGACGAGGGAGGTGGTGTTGCATTCGGTTGACGTCTGTTTGGGTCATTGTTGTTTGTATCAATTCTGTTTCCAGTCAGTATCGTTTCTAAGATGCGTGTATCTGGTGGAGTGTATCTCATGAAAGCTTGTTGCGGAGAGGGAGACAACGTTCCATCTTCATAATACGGTTTACTTAATGGTAAAACTGTATTTTGTGACGACTCAAGAACGATTACAGTGGATGTGGCAGGATCACGTCGTGGTGGCGATAAATTCTGTGGCGAAATAATGGCAGCTTCCTCAGCAATAATCAGTTCTTTTTCGCTTTCACAATCCATGTCTTTGTGATTTTGGTATTGATATGCTCTAGGCATTTTGATTTTGACCTTTCTATACTCATTTCGATGCATATCGGGATCTACCTTTTGGACGATTACTGTTTCTTTGGGCTCGTTTGTCTTATTTGAGCAATCTAAAACGTAGTTTTCTACATCAGAATCACTGGAATCTTCGGGAGGAGTGAACTCATCGTGGTAACCATTGCTATGGTACCCTTCATCAGATCTCACTGAGCCGTCATTAGGTGTTAATTGATGATCGTAGTGAGGAGCCGCACAGTGGCTGAGGCAAGGTGATTTACTTTCCAATTTTTCATGATGTATTTGAGTCATAGGAGATGGGCCACGCATATCTCTTACGTGTTGGTTTTGCGCAGGTGATCTGTTACTGTGCATTCTTGGATTTTCTAGTTGATGTATCACCACGTGTGATGTGCTCTCTTTATGTTGGTGGATAATGAGAGTTGGGTTTTCTCTGTGATGCATTTTAACCGGTGAAGGGGGTTGCATCAGGCCATTTGGCGTTAAGGGTCTTTGCTCGCTGACTACTGAGTGTTCTATTTTGATGTTTGATATATTTGGTGACATGTTAGTTCTGATAGCTGATCTATCATTCTTGTTGATAGTGCGTGGATCTTCGCGAGGCATAGTTGGTGCACTATCGTGGTATGGTTTGTCCGTCGCTTCTCGTTTCAGTCGACGGCTTGGGATTTCAGCTTCTAATAATTCTTTAGTATTCGTTAGTCCAAGGACATATTTCATATGATTGAAGGCTATTTCTGGGTGAACTGGAGCCGGTGGCAAGCCGTAAGCTTTTTTGATGGTTTCTTCCTTACCTGCAAAATAGGTTTAATTAATTTGACTGCGTCTCGACAATTTCTTTTTTTTTAATGATATAGTCTTTTGTATAGGACTAGTATTAATACTTACAAATAGAATATGTTGCTCTCTCTGGGTCGATGTCATAACCAAGCCTCGTAGCGAAATCTTTGCAGTACCACACCATCAGTTCTTCATTTGGCATGATATCTCTGAAAGTTCAAAAATATGTTAATTCAACTTTAAATATTTGCAATTTATATAAATAGTTTTTGAAAAATAATAAAGTGAGTGGAAAATAAAACAGTGACTGCAAAATATAAAAGTGACTAGATAAAACAGAAGTGTTGTGAATGTGTACCTGATCGTGTAGAAGTATATGTGCTCCTGATGCTGACAGGCGACGAGGTTCATCACGGAGAGGGAGTACGCGGACGCGACGTATCGCATCCAGTTAGCTACGCTCGTGTCCGAACCGTCCAGGTAATAATAATCACTGTCTTTGAATATCTGAAAACATAATTTATTTTTAAACTTCAATATCAATGTATATCGCTTAGCAAAACTCGTATTTTATAGAACAATAATTGAGAACCGCGGTCATGGCTATACCTTGCACGGTTTCGATATAAACAGATACAATTATGGATAAAACTACATCTTGAATTAATTGTTTGTACACATACACATGTCGCATGGAGCACGTGGCACGTGCAGGATATTTACAATGCGCATGCGACTGATAACACGCTCATATTATGCGAGTAGGTACCTATCATATAGTAGGGAGTCAAGGACGAAATGCATTGTCGTTATTGATTGTACGACGCAGTATAAGATCTGCTTTTAGTAATTAGCGTAGAGCGTAGAGCTAAAGTTTAAATCGCGTTGTTAAAATTGAAGAGTTTCTAATGCATTAAACACTTTTACATTTGTCAGTCTAATATAAATATATAGGTACCTATTACGTTATCTCTCTCATTGTCTTATATAATTTGGTACTTTCATAATTATCGGATGAGCAGCCGTTGTTCGATTTTTCATATAAAAATATATGATTTGTTGAATTCGGTACAGAGATACAATAATAAAAACGTGCTTAAGTAACTGAAATCTTAAATTAAAGCAATAAAAGAAGCTCGTCTATCTAAAGAATATCCGATAGCACCAAATTAATTTATCATCATCTATTCAATAAAAGCTTAAAATAAAATAAGTTTTAATTTGTAATCCATCACCGAAAGAAAGAAATGAAAGCCTAATCTCACCTTAATATTTCCATAAGTATGATGTCGAACAGTTTCTTGTACCTGGCCCAAAATAGAGAGGTATTGGTTAGTTAGAGAAAAGATTAGTGTACAATGTTCGTACAAAGTGGTATGTCACGAATAGAATACACTAGTGCATTATTAGTTTCATGGCTATGCGATTTCGAAGGGATATTTACAAATTGCTGAAAATATATTTTAATACAGAAAACCGCAACCAGAAGACAGTTTCCTAAAATGGCTCTTAAATGTACAAAGCGCAGTGAAATTGTTCTATGATCTAAGCTGAACGATTTAAGTGTACTGAATATTTAATGGTGAGCTTACCCTCCAGTAGTATCGCCAGGAGACTTTGTCATTGGGTTTGTTAGGTGTCCTAGAACCCTCGAAGGGTCCGAAGCGAGTGCCCCGAGGGATCACTCCTGTGCTCCACACACCCTCAGTCTGAAATATTAAACGTGATGTTATAAATACCTAACTCACACTATAACACAGTATTTATTCAATGTAAATGATAATTAATATACATATATTATGTCAAAGTCATCAGCTTTGTCCCTTGAAGGTCAAATAGAAGACACTTCCCACTTAGCGAGTCTGAGTATTGGACAGTGTTTTCGGCTGGAGTCTGATGACAAATTTATACATTTAGGACTTTCTGGTTTTTTTGCACTCTCAGTGATTTCAGCGTCGAAAATATTCGTAATTTTTCATCATACCTAATGCTAGACAGAATTATAATTATTATTGTTTTTAAAGTTGTGTTTTAATTTATGCAAGTACTGTAATTATTCGATTATGCAGACATTTGGACGTAATAAATAAAAATTAGAAATAATACAAAATAACAGTGTTAAAGAGTAGGTACTAACCGGTGTATTAGGAGTGGATAATACTGCAGAAGGTCTAAGGGCCAAACTCCTTGGTAGAGTCCTTTCAGCTCTGTTGGGAGTTCCTCTCTCGCAGGGCACGTCGGGCACTATGTAAACGGTCAGCCGCTCGAACTCCTCCTCGCGCATGCGCGTGACATCGTATGCGCCCGCGCCGCTGACCGCGCTGACCGCCGCGCCGCCGGGGCTGCCCGTGCGGCCAACCGTCGTACTTGGCACTTCTTCGCTGGTTGACTGCATAATGCAAAAATATTGGTTATGTACTTGTTAGGTATTGCCGGTTATCGGAGGTACATATAGGCCTATAATAATTTGTTTATGTCTATATAGCTGAGTTCGGGAACACTAACTTCTTTATCTGCTAAGTAATGAAGTAATAAGACCACTGACTGCCCATTTTCAGACCCGAAAATTATGCACAGAACTGTCGTTATAAAATGCATTTTCCCCTTCACCGTAGCCTGCATTTTCAGAGATCGTTTTCTTATTTTGAGTGTTATGTTCTTCCAGAAAGGGTCTATTTTAGGTGAGGAAATGCGACAGGCGCCGTTCGATAAAGGGGCGGTGCTACTACTGACCCAGTTTTGTGATAAGTGCGCACTTTCCATTGCGCACCGACACTTCCCCTTTGCCTATTTATGTTTTCAACAAATTCAATTTGTCTCCGATATTTCGCGTTTCCAACCGTTAAAGGTTCTACAAAGATTTGCATATTTAATGTCGTTTTGAAAGGCGACAAAGAACTCAGCAAAGTCATTTCGAGAAGTAAGAGATACCTATAATGATAGAATAATAAAATTCAAAAATATAGATAGTCATCTGTTGGTACCCAAGTACATTAGGTAAATACATAAACACACGATCACAATGAGATTGTGATCCTTGGGTACCTACAAAACATTGATACTTAAGTATCTTAGTTAGTTACTTAAAAGACAATTGAAAGTTCTACTTTACTCACTAGTCTCATTTTGATGCTTTTTGTAGGTATCCTTAGACGAGAATTTCCATAACTATTTGCTTAATTGAATCGCGTACCTGAAAATAAGAGAAAATTTGTGTAAAAATGAGGTTTCATCCAATCTATAAAAGACAAGAAGTGTAAAACATTTGAGATTTCATGATGGAATAACGTGTCCAGTTGGCTAGCCTTTAGCTCGCAAACTACTGCGTAAAAACTTTATCCTTTAGTCGCCTCGTACGACGCCCATAGTGGTCCATTTTAAGCCAAAACTTTACAATAATTAATAGAAAATATCCAACAATCCCGAAATTAAGTATTTTCAGAACAGCATTAGAAACAAAAGTAATGAATCAATGATTATCGGTTTATTTGTCGACGGTGCATTGAATATTTGCCAAATTGGCAGCTAGTCGAACACGGAACAGGACTCGAGCACGTAGCTTTAATAATTCTTTATATGCAGTAAATAACTACTGTGGCAAGGTCGTTCTAAAATACATATACCAAATATGCAAAATTATTCAGTACAAATTAAATAAACATTTATTTTATTCCTGTATCACTCCAAATAAATACAAATCAATGAATACCTAACAAACATTTACTTCGAACAAAATCCATATTACCGTTAGTATAGGACCTATACTATCTAGATCTCGAATGGTTACTAAAAATGTAAACAAAATGTCTGAATTTTCATTTGTTAATAAAAGAGAACTTAGGCTGCGGAGAGGCTTAGGTGCAAATGGCAGTATATTACATTTACTTCCTATAAATGAACAGAACAAGTTATAAGAGTTCTTTGACTCTTTGTCAATAATCAAAAAGCGTTCTCATGGAAACATCGGCGTCGGCTGATGGTTGAGCAATCGCCAAGTTCAAAATTTCGTTGCATAATTTGTATGAAGGCGCGGGCTGCGGGCGACGACTCTTCCCTATGAGAACTAAAAATGTGTTTCCTAACCGGCCACATTTGACATTCAAATAGTTGCGCAAGCGCCGAACGCTGTATTGTAAACATTATGCGCTGCATTCGTAATGCATTTATGTATGCGTTTTGTAACCGCTTCTCTGTATCATAGATCGTAGATTACAGCTACAGTCGTGTTAACACAGAATCTTATTAAACATTTTCAATCCCGCTCATCCCGGTATGACATCAGCACTAAATTGTGATGTTCAAAAACATAATGTTATTTAGATGCTCTGTTGAACTGATAATGCGCACTAATAGGTTTTTTAAAATGTGTTAAAAGTACTCGTAACATAGAGAAGCTGCCGTTTTTATTTGTAAGGAAATAATAGTTTAAAGATTTAGGCTGCGTTTTACAAATACAATAGGTAGTTACCTATTGTCATAGGTCTGTTCATCGAACTTCCAACTTCAAAACCGTTCAGTTTCGATTTATTATTCGACAATATCAGCAAAATTCTCTAAATTTTATTATTTGGAAATATCCACGAATCGTAAATAAAATAAAATTTCGAGAATTTTGCTATTGTAGTCCGTTTATAGAACAGTTTATTAAATTACGCCAAGCCACGAAACCATACGGGTTTTGTTGTCATACAGGGTGTTAGGGTAAACCGTAGCATTACTTTAAGGGGTAATTGTATCCATGATACTGAACAACTTTTAAAAACAAACCTATAGGAAATTCACAAAACAAAATTTCGACTTTTCATACAAAAGTTCGATCAGCCATTTGGCGTTTTTTTTACGAATTTCCTATATATTTCTTTGGGAAAGTTGTCTTGTAGCATGGGTGCAATGACCCCTTAAAGTAATGCAACTGTTTACCCTAACACCCTGTATGACAACAAAACCCGTATGGTCTCGTGGCTTGAAATTTAATAAACTGTTCTGTAAAGGGACTACTATAAACGAATATGTACATAAGTACCTATCTATCGCTTCTCTATATATACATATATATATACATATATATACCTATACAAAGGGAAGAAAAAAGAAAACAATAATAACCTAAGTAGCTTTACCTGTCTATTGAAATATATAAATAGCGTTTTCATATAATTTATAAGAGGAGCAATAAGTATGACGAGATATAGGTAATAATAGGAGTGGGCGTATGACGCGGTATTGAAATGAAGAATGATAGAGTTCAGAGAAAGATATCATCATGCCAGCTCAATGATGTGCCAATTTATACTATTTTTAAACAGCTATTTGAAGTATGTACTATAAATTTAGTCGATCAGACATTGTACACTTGACTTAATGTTATTTTAGTTTTCAAGTGAAATTGATTTTGATATTTGACATTGGTTTTAAGAAAAACTTAAAACAATTCAAATCAATTATCCAAAATAATAACAACAACAGTAAAAGTATATTATTATGGTTGAAAGGAAGATAGGTATCTACACCCTGACAATAAAAAAAAAAATTGAGAAAAATTATAGTTTCATAATAAATTAATAACAATAAAATATAACTATATAACTAACATATAACTAAACAAAATATAACTAAATAACTAAAATATAACTAAGAACAATTTTTTTTTTTCATAGTTAAAATAATTATTAAAACAGATATTTTGTCTGAAAAACCTTATTCGGGCTATAGAACCATTAAAAAAAACGGCCCTTCTCAAAGTAATGCGCTTACCAACGAACAATATAAAATTTTTATTTATACAGGTGTGAGGAAAAGTATCATTAACCTTTAAACCGCATACTTTACCCATCAAACTTTACTATGGGAGCAAAACTATCAAAACAAAAAAATTATCAGCTGTTCCATACTCAATGCCGACTCGAATCAAAAGTATGGAATAGCTGACATTTTTTATTCTGACAGATTTGCTCCCATAGTAAAAGTTGGTCAGTTTGATTGGTAGAGTATGTGGTTTAAACTTTAATGATACTTTTCCTTACACACTGTATAGTTAGAGAAACATTTATAGCCCAAGCTGTAGCCCAGATTGCTATGTTGGTCATAATTATACGTATTCATTAAAGACTAATTTTCCCTAATTTCAGAATTTTGCAATCTTACCTAATGATAGCAATAAAGATTTCGTACCTAAATATGTAAGTCTATTTTCATATATTAAATGCAACATTAGACGTTGTTTCATAGAAATGTGGCGACAACAAAGTGGCCAGTGTAATTTGGTTCTAAAATAAGACCGAAAGTAGTTGTAAGGTAAGCTGTATGAGGTATGTAATGTAATGTACTACTACTCGTAACATAATGTTACGTAACATGTTTACACAATGTAATCGGGAGGCTCTCGGGGTGAATTACAGGGAGGGGGGGGGAGATAGGGAGAGATAGATTGTGCACGTGACCGCTAGAGTTTAATGCGTATGCGCAATGTCACCCGGGCGCCGCCGGTTCGTGTCGTGGCAGGGAATCGCCTTGACTTTTGACATCCAATGCCTTAGCGAAAATAATTGGTAAACAATAGATTGATAAGTACATTGTTTTGCTATTGGACATCGATATAGTCGTTTCATTATATTTAATGGCTTTTCACTTTGTTTCTGATGTAGAGCTACAGTCTTTTGGCAAGACATTCAATGAGATTTTTTATAGCAACTAGGTTTTGCCTGCGGCTTCGTCCGTACCCGTCACCGTAGTTATATATATCAGTTTTTAAGTCTATCCGTAAGAATTTAAACATAAAAAGATTAATCGAAATTGGTAAAGTAGATTTTGCGTAATGCTCGAAGAAACATGTAAACAGACAGACAAAAATCTGTGATTTGCAGTTAGGGACACCAAAAACCATAATAATATCGTAATCTTTTATTGTAATTGTATACAATTTACAGACACACTTGTGTTACTGTTTAATGAAAATTAAAAATCCGGACAAGTGCGAATCGGACTTGCGCACCGAGGTCCGTCCGTCCGTACAGCCACACAGTTGACAGTACCTATACTTACATATTAAAAAAAAAATAGTTTTTATGAGATCCTTAGCGCAAGCCCGAGTTACGTTTGGCTACATATTACCGTTTTAATGATAAAGTAAAAACGAAAAAAAAAAACGAAAAAACGATTTTCTTCTATGTCCCCTTAAACGTATTGGACTTTTTATTATTTGTTAGTATTTCCGCCACAATAACACATTCTGTGACAATTTCAACCGTATACCTATTTACGTTTCGAAAGACGACATGCACGTACTTACGTACAGACAGACGGATAGCGAACGCTTTGTACCTAATGGGCGGGCGGTCCCGTTGAAACCCTATAAAATAAATTGTTTTGACGTAACATGAGAATTACCTTCATACTAGGTATTCAGAACGAAGATGCTCTTAAAAAGGCCTTTAGATTAATCTATCTATAATTATGTATACAGGGTGTAACACAACACCGTAGTAATACTTAAGGAGGTGCTTCAGACCATCAAAGTGAATAACTTTCACTATGGAGCCAACTTCGAAATCGCGAAATAAAAATCACTTGTTTCATACAAAAGTGCAATACCGGCTCGACTCAAATGTATGGGACAGCAGATTTTTTTTTTTTTTGGTGTCGGTGTTGGCTCCATAGTGAAAGTTGTTCAGTTTGATAGTCTGAAGCACCTCCTTAAGTATTACTAGGGTGTTTTGTTACACCATGTATATGAATAGGTATGTGATAAAAGTGTATTATACCAACTTACGATTGTGCTTCTTTTCTATAATTATCAAAAATTGGAAGCAACTTTTTTCAATCCTCTAGCTAGGTGTTCAGGTTAACGATCTTTGAAAGGTCTATACTACCTTACACTTGAACATATTACGTAATTGCAATTGTATAGTAACAGATAGCGCACAGTAGCGCCCCGCTGCGCATCGGCGCGCGCGCACCAGGAAGCAACCTTGGCGCTTGCGCAGGCGATGCACTTGAACTTGCCCTTTTGCGCTACCGATGATGTGCGCTGCGCTGCGTAGCGATAACTGATACGCTTTTATGATACCCTCTTATTAATTATAATTAATACTAGCTGTTGCCCGCGATTTCGTCTGAGATTACTTAAAAAGTATCCTATGTTTATCCAGAAAATATATGTTATGTACGTGCGTGCCTTCCATCCAAATCTACTCAGCCTTTTATGCGTGATTGAGTGACAAATATCCAAACTTTCTACTTAGTATGATAACTATCTATATTACACATCCTGAAAAAATATTTTGTTGTACCTACAGGTGCTGTGTAAATTGCCATGAAAGAAATTGACGATTATTAACATGCGGCAAACGTGAACGTTCGCTAACCCACCACGTGTTTTTTTAAATCATTACCAAGGAAAATACCTCATTATTCACTTTAAAAAAAAAGAACATTGAAATTACCGCATTAGAAACAAAAATATACCTAGATAATATAGTAGAGTTTCGCAGTGCCAAATAATGCAAGGTCAAATATTGTCATATTAGTTTCAACGGTGTGATTTATACATAAAAAGATGTATGATATTGAACGGTGAAGTGCATCGGGAAATGACCTTGCCGTCTAATAATAATCGAATGCATGGAAGATCTTTCCACTGCAAGTGCAACTACACGAATAGTTCGAATAGATAAAGATTACATATGGTTGCGGAATCGAATGCGGTGATAAGTGTTCATAATTGCATATACCTACACATTCAGATATAGTACGATAGTTATACATAACGAGCCAAAATAGTTATATTTTCGAAATTTTTCATATAATGTTAATAACAACAGATTTTTTCCAGTTTATTGTATGTACATCGTCGAAAATTTTTTCTAATTTGCTCTATGAACGGTTATAAACTCTATAATAGTTGGGAACCATCATCATATAAAAATAAGCGACAAATAGTGTTCTAAGCCGTCGAATAAGAAAAATTCTTAGTTGTGAAATATTTATTAGTGCGTTCAGAACAAATCCCAACGATTATAACAAATGTAGAGTGCGAATATTCTTAAGGGAATGTTTATGGTCAGATCATCAAATCAAAGAAGAAAAAAGATCTTCTCTCAAATTATCTCATTCAAGAAGCTTCAAATTATCTCATTCAATCAAATATTATTATACTTCATGACATAATATTTAAAAATAAATACTCTGTAATATTCTGTTTTGGTGTGCAATAAAGTATAATTGAATTGAATTGAATTGAAATACTATGCATAGAAATGAAACCATTAGATGATTAAACGTTAATTAAAATAATGTGTACTATTACACATTTTGAAAAGACCATAGTTTCGACAAATTGCATTTATGCTGCTAAAGATAAAGTAATTGTTCAATAAAGGATTTTTTTATGTTTATGTTTATGTTATGTTTAATATATATTTTTAATTAACAATATTTTAGCTTTAGTTTAAATCATAATTTAGTTAATTTATAAATATGTAAGTATAATATTTTGTTTATCCTTTAATAAACTCAAATTTTCCAATACGAATTCGAACAATAACCACCTAAGGGATATTTTTATTAATAATGACAATAGAAATGATACAAATACTAATAACCTTAACCTAAAGAATTAACAAAGAAAGAAACCTACCACCTAAGTAGGTAGGTAGCCTTTTGAGCGAAGTACCTAAAATGCACCATGCCAAAGAAACAAAATGCCTAGAGTCAATGTCTAAAAGTACAGTTTGTAATAAATGAAACATCATTTTGCCGATGAAACTAATTTTGTAATTTCCTAAGTGAAGTTCCGCACAACTCTGAAAATTGGGACGCCTGGAGTGCGATTTTTGAATCTCATTCGCTGAGTTCAACAGTTGAAAATGTCAAAATTACTACGGAGATACGCATCTTTCTACTGCTGATTTGACTTTCAAAAATAATACTTCAGGAGTGCGATTTTCAAGTTTTCCAGTTCAAGAATTGAAAGTCAAATCAGCAGCAGAAAGATGCATAATATCTCCACGGTAATTTTGTCTCAACTGAACTCAGCAAATGAGATTAAAAAATCGCACTCCTGAAGTGCGATTTTTGAAACTCATTCAGTGAGTTCAGCCGTTGTAAATGTCAAAATAACTACGGAGATACGCATCTTTATACTGCTGATTTGACTTTCAAAAATCGCACTCCTGAAGTATGATTTTTGAAAGTCAAATCAGCAGTATAAATATGCGTATCTCCGTAGTTATTTTGACATTTACAACTGCTGAACTTAGCAAATGAGATTCAAAAATCGCACTCCTGGAGTGCCCTCAAAAATCATACTACAGGAGTGCTATTTTTGAAAGTCAAATCAGCAGTAGAAAGATGCGTATCTCCATACATTAATCTACTCCTATTAATTACTCCATACATAACTGCTGAATTCAACGTATGAGATTCAAAAATCGCACTCCTGGTATTTTTATATGAATGAAAATCATGGAAACCGTTTCTACGGCATCGATAACTGAACATAATGTAACGATTAAATCTATACTAAATATAAACTCGACAATGGTCACGGCCAAATTATATATGAAAAGTATAAATTTTACATTGTGAATTGCAAGATAAAAATAACTTTACATACTTACCTACTCAAATCTGTTCAGTTCCACTTTTTCTAAAATTGGTCAAGCTTTTCCTGCAATTGTTATTTATGGATATTAAAATGTCGGGACAACCCGGTAATTTTAAAGATCCGTCTTTAAATAATTTTGTAAATTAAGTATATGATAATGGTCTAAAAATGAAAATGCATGAAAATAAATAATAGATTGTAAATGATACACCCACAGACGAAGTAAGTAAGAAATAAACAATTAGTAGAACTTCGTAAAAAATAACAAAGCTTTGATTAAAATGTTAATACTTACAATAGGCAATCATTTGGTATTCAAGGCATTCTTCAAGTAACTTATTATGTTTACTATTACAGTACCGCGTGTGAACAAATTGTATTATTATCGTCTTTATTTAGTTTTAAATGTTGTAAAGCATCGGTTTAGTTAGGATGCGACGTCGAGCGACTTGAGGTACTCGAGGAGTATGCGGAGCGCCAGCAGGGGAACGATCGGCCGGAGCCGGCGCGCCGCTCGCATGTCGGCGCCCGGCGCGCGGCGCGGGGCTGCGGCGCCGTCAGCGGCGGCGTGCTGGCCGGGCCCGCGGGGCCGCGCCGACCATTATGCAACGAACCTCTGCGACCTGCCCTACGCCTAGCCACGGAGCGCGTCGCACTAACCCGACTCCCGCCGCTCTGCCGGCCGACCTAGATGCACTTTTACGATGCCGAGAATGCAATCGACACACATATTCGCGTCTCGTTCCGATAAACGCATCGACGACGAAAGCGGCCTGTGATGGAGAATGCGGACGAATTTGACAGCGAATGCAGTGAGTACGTCACGTTCGCGCCTAGTGCTCTCCTATTAGATGGGAGCGAGACGGCGGCGCAGCGAGCGCAGTGCGACCGTGTGGTGCATTCAAGTTCATTACTTCCGTAGTGTAGGCTGTAGAGCGGCCGCGGCGCGCGCCGTGACCGTGCTCCCGATCCGACGCCGCCGCCGCCGCCGCCGCCGGCTACACGGCCGGCCGGCGCTCTGACTGCCTGACTATCATCAACAGTCATTTTCATTGAAGACCACTTTCTATTAGCACATACATCTTAGACAAGACAATTAAAATCGTAGGCTATAATTATAATGATAATAAATTAACGATAATTATTTTAAGCGTTTATCAATTAAGTAATAATGATCGACCATGGATTGACTTTTTTATGAGATCTAAAACATTGTCATAATAGAAATGCATACATACATCAACATCATACATCAACTCACGACCGTAATCCCTTAGGAAGATACCTTATTTTGTACTAAGCTATTATTCCGATTGATTAATCAAAACAAATAAAACACTGAAATAATAAGCACGCGTTCGAATTATTACGTACCTAGGTAATAAAAGCGCTAATTAAAACAAGTTAGCAAAGCGTGCGAGTGGCGTGCGGCGCGGGCACGGCAGCGGTACGCAGCGGGCAGCGAAAGCCGTGGCAGGGTGGCGCGCGAGCCTCCCCGGAACACGCTTTCACTCTCGCGGGTCGTCGACACAGCCTGCATCCACCCTTACTAAGCATCGATATTAACCCTTACGAGTTTGCTTCTTGTTTCGAGTTTTCTTTGTTGAGGTAATTTCGAAGTTTGAGGTATTCTGAATCTAAGTGCTACCAAAACAATTTTCAATAATATAATGAACGTAGTTTCAGTCATAATTTTCCTTTGCGGTTTAACATACCTACCTACATACTTAAAGGAGTATAAATCACTTTGAGATTACGAAAATTACTTCTTTGATAAGAATTATTCCATGGAGCTTTAATAGTTGGTTAAAAACCACAAATTTTAAAAGAGCGATAACGTATGTGTACATGTACAGGTACATATGTAGTGTAATAGGTAAGCATTTGAAGAAGCTGAAAGTCTGCATATAATTTATCAATAACTTGAAATAGTTGTCAATTTGTAATGTCTGTTGTTGTGTTTCATTAGGTAGCATTTATATTCCCATCATCATCCATATCGTATGGCATTTTTGTCTTCCTTCCGAGGGGGGTCGATTTCAAAGTCGAGGTGTTTCAGCCAGTCTTCCGCTGCCGGGGCTAGCCTGTAGCCTTCTTCGATACCATCGGGGGAACGGCACAGAGTACACTCATTTACCTCATGGGAGAGGGTCTGGTCAGATGCCCAGCAGTTGCACGTCGGAGACTCCCTCAAACCCCACTTGTTGGGGTGGGAATTGGTCTCGAACTACCTAGTTGCGGTCCAACCTGGGCAACGGATTTACTCCGGCTATACGTTCTTGACTACAGGGTGAAATTGATATCTTAGCATCCTTTTAAACTAAGAGTCTACCCATTAAACTGAACAACTCTTCCTATTGCAAACCGATCGGAGTAAAAAATAATCTGCTGTTCCATACTAAACTGCACCCGCCGCCGCTGCCTACGCGACTCAAATGTATGCAACAGCAGATTTTAGTTTTGCTCCGATCGGTTTGCTCCCACAGTAAGTTGTTCAGTTTGATAGATAGACTCTTAGTTTAAAAGGATGCCAATGATATCAATTTCACCCTGTAATCTGGCTCACATCTGGCTCATCTGTTCGTCGCGAATCTCCCGGTGTTTTCCCTGCGATATTCTACTATATTCGCCTGATGAATTCTTTTTCCAGATTGAATTCGAGAATAGTTGGCATCGTAGTAAGGGAGTACTGCACCACTTGCACCGGGGTGTCTTCCTCACACCCACCCCCCATTATACAATATTGATTTCACTATTTACAGCCTGTAATCTGCTAACAGCTGTATATGGTTGGATATTATTGTTTCCTGGAAGTGGAATCACTGGATATTTTGAAATGTGAATGGTATTTTAATTTTGTAATTAAAAAAAAAGATATCGTTTTTTTAGAGTTATAAACGTTATTTTGTTGATTTGGAGCAGTACTATAAATAAGTAACAGCTTTTAAGGTATGTACTAAAGTCACCAAATATACAGGGTCCTTATTAATATGCTGACACTTTTTTAAGAGGATGATCGGACCATCAAACTGAACTTCTTTCTCCATGGCACCAATATCGAAATCGCGAAAAAAAATCATCTGTTCCATACAAAACTGCAAACCTACTCGAGCCAATGTACAGGGACAGCTGATTTTTTTTTCGCGATTTCGATGTTGGTCCCATAGAGAAAGTTATTCAGTTTGATGGTCTGATCATCCCCTTAAAAGTTTTCAGCATATTAAGAAGGACCCTGTATATTGTGCATGTGAAAGAAATCTTATTTTTATCTTCAGTATGGTAATGAGCGTTGCTAAAACTGTACCCATCTATGTATAGTTGGTATTTGCTGCAATGTTTCTGACCACCCCGAAAGGGATTATCGTCGAGTTTATGTATGTAATCATAATTATTCTATTTAATTCGAACGTTGCATGAAACAGGATGCTGGCCTGGCATACGAAACATTTTTAAAAGTAGAGTTTACAGAGTCCTAAATTATGTTCAAACTAAAAAGCTTTTTCTTGTAGCCAGATTCGTAAAGTAAGTGCATGTGCATGACCTACGACTAGGTGCCTTCGGCAAGGGTGAGCGAGGGTTCCGGACCTGCCCTAATGTCTGGGTTCCTACCATGTCTGCATCCCAAACGTTATGCCTGTCCCAGCGTTACATCAATTTAACAGCATATTTATTAAATTATGTGAGCATTGAGTGAATTATGTGAGCATTAAGTGAATTATGTGACTTGCGACTACATATTTGTGTTTTTGTTTAGGTACGGTCGGCTGCAGCTTTAAGTATGGATGTATGGATATCTAGTGAGAAATTAATTGAATGCTTGTACAGTCAAGAGCACGTCAAGCTTGACACTTTGGACTTTGTACCGTTCTTATTTAGTGCGCCATAAGCGTTACAATCGAACTGCAAGTGTAAAGCTTGATGTGCTCTTGACTGTACATCTGCAGTCGACTGTAGGTACTAAAGTAAAGTTAGAATCACATACTCTAAGATTTTTTTGAAATTTCTCTTTATTGTCTGGAATTTAGTTAATAATCCAGACACATCAACTCAACAATATAGCCCAGTCATTTTACGGTTTGAACCGGGACTAATTAATAATTGATTTTTTTTTTCGGTGTAGTGTTTGAGCCAACATGAGCTTAGAAATGTACCAAAATTAAAAGAAAATTATGTCAGCAACAGCCCCAAATTTAAAATTTAGCATTTATCTCATTCTAAAAAACCAGATAGAATTTTTTTTTGCACAAGTGTAAGGCTTTATTATATATTCTTCAAATATGGTGTTAATATTTTTGTCTACTTAGAAGGCTTTGAAAAATACATTAGTATTTTCTAATGAATACTTCACTTTTAAAATTTCAATACCTATTTTATTGCTCAAAATTAATTTATATTGTTAAATCTAATTAAAATGAGTGCATTGGTAAGAATAATAATTAGTTAAAGCCTTCTGGGAGATATAATTTTGATTTCTAATTTTCTATGTTGCGTTGCGATTTTGTTTTAAATATATTTTCAGATCGTCTTTTTATCACTAAATGGTGCCGGTTACAGTTTAAAAGTCCCATTAATAATTACTCCCTACTCCTCCAAATAAAACTCCGTAAAATGACTGGGCTAATAGCTGAGCAAATTAATAAAAAAAAAATCCTTTTCCCACCAAAAGCCGTATAAACGCCTAAACACAGCAGTCAATTAAAAACGAAATTATCCAATCCAATCAGCCATCAAATGGAGCGTGAAAAGCGAAGCGTACAAAGAAAATGCAGTTTTCCATCGACTGAGACTTATATCAAAACACTGGATCTTCCGGGGTGAACGGCCTGCAGCTCCGCTAGCGCGCCGCCCGGCGCCTCTCGTCTCGCTTGCGCCAACCTAGTGCTGCCAGATGCGATCATACTTTAGGAGTTAAGTTAGATGCTAAAATCTGTAAAATGTCTAGGCTCCGATTTCACGAAAAAGTGCGATCCCCTTATATCTCGGAGAGTAAAGTTGTGAAGATATATTATGAAATTCAAAAAGACGCGTATTCACGAGAGCCGTAAGGTGCAAATAGAATTATTCATAAAGTCAAAAATGAAAAAGTTATGGCCGAAATAGTGAAAAAAAAACAATAATTTTTTTCAGAATTTTTGATCTTGGCGCTCGATATTATGGAAACGAAGAGTGATATAAAAAAAATTAGAAATACTCCTCTGGAAAATTTTATCAGCTATAATTTGAACCTAAAACAAAGACGATCGGGTAAAGGGTTTGCGCTGTAGCCTAACCTTTTTTTGAGACAATATTTTTTCAAATTCCGTAGATTCATTTCCAATGTGCTCGATAGTCGTGTGAGGCACGAAATCTGTAAATTTTTTCTGTTTTCAGTGATTATAAGTGATTAGATAGGAAATCGTGCTATTTAAAAATAAGATTTAGTACTTAACTTGATAAAATAGAAAAAAATAATAGAAAATTGATAACTTGATTTTTATCAACTATAATTTGTTCGTATTCATAGGTGAATATAAAGCTGAGGCTGCACGTGATAGCTAGTTTAGGTGTCTAATTCAGGGAGCTAAAACCCAATAAAAGCGCAAATCTAACAGCCAAAGCTGTAAAATGGCAGCACAGTCGCAAATAAATCGCACGCTCACGCCCGGCCGCTGCGCTCGTGTGCGGGAAATGCGTTCACTCACTGTAAGAGTATTGGGCACAGGGTCATTGACATCGGCACCTATTTTCTTATAGGCTTCATACTTGTATCGTTTGATTTAAATTTTCGGTAATAAGAAATTGAACTTGTTTACATGTTTTGTTCGTATCTTGGTTTTGATTCGTGTAACTGAGTGGCAAATAAAAATATATTTTTAGTAATGTTTACCTTACATACTTTTTTCCCATGGAAGTTTATCTGTCCAAAAGTTGTTTCTAAACTTAACATTTGTAACATTTTTTTCTAATCCCAAGACGTGACTTTAACTAAACTTTCATGGTTAAAATTTTTCCACGAAGTATGCAGCAAGTGCTTATAAAGTTTGAGGGATGAAGCATTATTGATCCTATTTTGGTATAATGCTCGGTATAGGGCTTGCCTATATCTGTAGAAGCGCTAGACCCGCAGTGCAAACTCGATTTCCCCCTTCTTGGGGTAGGCTTCAATACTCATTCATGCCTTTTTCCTTCTCTGGCAGGGAGGAAGCGCATCGTGCGCTCCCGCTCGTGGCGCTTCCGTGTTGACACTGCTACATACGCGCATGCACTAGACCTAGCCCAATGCAGCGAATTTTGCGTAGGGTCGACGTCCTCTCCTATATCTGTACTAACCGATAATAGCTATATCTCAAAGCGTCTCGATAAAGCAGGCGAAATATTTAATCTCATCCCCCAGCAGCACCCAGACCTCCGGTATCCTGTCGCCTGCTGTATGCGAAATAGTTTTACGATTTGACAATTTCACTTTTAGCACAAAATGCGCAATTTCCTTTCTTTGTCGGTGCTTTTAGATAATTGTCCAATGGAACAATAAGGTCGCTAGGGATACCAAGAACAAAGGTATTCGGAAAACAACGGACATTTGGGTTTTATGACCAGTTTCGAGAAAAATAAAATAAAGATGCGCTAAAAAATGCCATTTGCACAAATTGTTTTCGGAGCTTTAGCAAATGTATAGTTCGACTTTTTAGATGGTCGTTTTGAATAGTAACAAAGAGTGAGTTATGTTCAAAAAGTGCAAAAAATTTAACAGGGTCGACATAATACATTTGTAAATTAGTTGTTTTTTGCTGATATAGCAAAAAACACTGCTGCTGCAATTTTGCTGTTTTTTGTTGTTTATTGCTGTCACAGTGGTTTGTTGATAATGTAATAAACCCATGAAATACTACGGTAAAACTTTTTAAAAGTTTTTGTTTCCAGGAAGTTGCCATTACTTGTTGGCTTTTGATGAAGACAACACTTAAAACGACAACAGCGTTGAATTACTAGGAAAAAGCTTGTCTATGCTTACACTATTTAATGAATAATTTAACAGTACTAGTACAGTTAGATGCAGATAGCATGGTATAGTTGCAACAATGCATTATTAAAATAAATAAATCGAGTGCATAGAAGTGTGAAGTACCAGACTAGAATGTGGGGGTCAAAAGCCGCGCAGTATGTCAGTGCTTAGTATTCCGTGAGCCGGGCCCGGTCGCCCGCCGGCTAACGGGACCGCTCGCCGGTCTACACCGGCCTTTACTTTCATCGATCGAGCCAACCACATCGGCGGTTTACTTTCCTTTGTTGGTTTTGTGCTGCGACTGAGCTGGTTTGCCACCAGCACACTGTATGTTATGTTATGCCCGAATAAATGGCATCTTGTAATACAGACAAAAACAAGTGTACAATAAAATGGGACAGTTACTTAAAGGGTACTTCAGGCCATCAAACTGAGCAACTTTCACTATGGAGCTAACATCGAGAAAAAATAAAAAAATTAGCTGTCCCATACATTTTAGTCGAATCGGTACTGCACTTTTGTATGGGACAGGTGATTTTTTTATTTTTTACTCGATGTTGGCTCCATAGTGAAAGTTGTTCAGTTTGATGGTCTGAAGTACCCTCTTAAGTATTACTAGGGTGTTTTGTTACACCCTGTATAGAAACCGCGAAAAAAATTCCGCTCTCCCATACAAAACTGCAAACATAACTCGACTGAAATGTATGCACAGCAGGACAGCAGATTTTTTTTTCGGCGATTTCTATATTGGTCTCATAGAGAAAGATGTTCAGTTTGATGGTCTGCAGCACCCCTTTAAGTAACTGTCCCATTTTACTGTACACCCTGTTTTCTTAGAATAGGGTAATTGTAGTTCTGTGTGTTTTGTTAATCATTAATGAAACGAGAAATAGGTATACCTACATAATAATTATGCAATCCTACAACTAGCTTTATTACTCAAAAATCTAACAATAATTCGAAAATAATCTTTACAACCCGTGTTATAATCATCAATAATTTAAAAACCACTACGACAATAAAGACCGCTGATTATCTATGGTCGGCAAACAACCACAAAAAATATTGAAAAGGAAGGAGCAAGTGTTTGGTTTGATGCAGGTAGAAAAATGCATCAAACCCCTGGGACAGCGGTCCTTTGTGCAGGCTGTACCGTTAGATCTATTTGAGACGACTACCAAAGAAATATGATCAACCGTTGCCTTCAATACTTCATAATTTTAGCTGTTTATTGTCATCAATTAATGTAAACCTGTCATAAAATGTTATTTCAAGAAGCAGCGATCACAAATTACCTACTGGAAAATGTTTACGTGATAAGATGATAGGTATGATAATAAATAAGCTTGAATTTAGTCAGATGCCTTTGAAAAGAACTGGCGAATCGAAACAGATTTTGAGAGAAAGGATTGAGGTTCTTGCCCAGCGCTTTGACGTTATGATTGTAATTGAATTGACTCATTTTTGTAAGGGGTTAATGTCAAAATTGTCCACTGTTAATGTTCGGAAAACTTTTCAATGCATGAGTTTTAATTTCAATGTAAACCGAAACATGTTTAATACATTAATATTAATTTCTAGGTCTTGTTTTAGACTAATAATTCTGGTCTTTGAAATCTCTTTGTCAAGCAATGGCATTTTCTTTTTTCCTGTTACTATTTTGCGAAGTATTTATTAGTACTATCCATGAATTAATTTCCTTTGATCAAACTGTACCTAATTATTATACGTGGTCTACATCCTACAATATTATGCAGGTACCTACATGCTTTGTGTAATTTTTGCATGATTGCATCGATCATCGTTATAAACTTTAAAGCTGCGTTCCCGTCGTCGCATAATAAATGTATCAGAATTCCCATGAGCAGGTAATATTCATCACGGTGCGGTGTTATGTTACATGTATACGATTTTCCCTTCCTATCTATGGCGACTACCGTTAGGTTACGTCAAAAAAAGTAAAGATACGAGGGTGAAATCAGAGCCCAGCGGGACGTGCCTTCGGGCTTAATTTGATGCCCTTATTAGAGGTAAGTTACGGTTATATAACTGTTTATAAATCCTAACAGTTATGGGGTACGGTTTTCCTCCTTATTGAAGTAATCTTGCTATTTTTCGCTAAGTTTTCCTTGAAATAGAGGTCAGGATTCTTGGCAACGAAGACTGATCTTTGGGTTTTGCTATTCCTCGAATGTTCCACAAAGTGATGTCAGAATTTCAGAAATGTTAGCTCAATATCAGAATTGTACGACGAGGGATTCTGTAAGGAAATTAAGAAGAAAAAATATGTAGGTGATGAGAGATGGACGAGCAATCTGGCTGTTAATAACATACAAGGAAAAACATGAAAAAATCAACAGATCTATCTATGCCTCAGACTCAGTGATATGCATGTTTTTTTTTTCACTTTATAGCCCACATTATTATCTTCAGACTAGAAAATACCTATGCCAGCTTCCTGCATCAGACCTTCAGACCCATGTTACGTCATTTCCATCTATCGAGGTATGTTGAATTACGTCTAAACTAGATGTCAGAAAATAGTCCATTTTTAATCTACAAACGAATTGGTACAATGCATTACCATTGAGTGCATTAAAATATGCAGTGGGGTGACAGACAGTGAATGAACGGTACTTAAATACACCTGTCTATTTATATTGTGTACGATGATTATGGTGCGGTAACCATTGAACAGTAAAGCCACCGGAAGGCTAGCGACATACATGCTCTGGTATTATTTATTCATGTGCCACATTCGCGGTGTCATCGATATTTTTATACACGTGCTTCTCCTTTCCGTAGCTTTACTTTCATAACTACTGTCAATCTTTAAAACGTTACTTACGTTTTTATTCTTCTTAAATATTATTCTTATGTTGGTCATGTTTCTCACTTAGGTATACGTAAAATTTAGGAGCATCGGTGGCGGGTTGCGGAGATGTATGGAAATTCAATAATGAGGCTCCGGTTAAATCCGCATGGATGTGGATGGCATACCATGTACAAATAAGTTTGTCGAACTTATTAAGCGGTGAAGGACACCAGCGTGAGGAAAACTTCATATACTGAAGAAGAAATTTTGATGCATATGTGTAGGTAGTCCACTAATCCGTATTGAATTGAGTACGTGTGATAATAACGCCCATACCATACTCCCTCCTTAAGGCTAGCCTCACAGGCCAAGGCCTGTGCTATATTATTTGTACCATGAATAAAGCCTATGCCCTGGCACAGGCACAGTAGGCTTGTTTCATATTATACGCTGATTCAGCCTACATTATATGCTGATGATGATGATGAATCGACCGAGATTATGTTAAGATGATATGGTGTCATTAACGTTTAGCAGCAGGTGATTAAAATTTTGAGACTGGAGAATGAACAATGTATTTTGAATGATTATTGATACATTATTTATGTGTGAAAAGGACAGTGATTTCATTAGCATAAATCTCTACAAATGTAATCGTTCAATCAAGATTTAGTAAAGGCATTTCCTGCAACAAATGCATGAGTAATCGAAAGGTCGCGATCGACGCAAGAGTGGATTCACCCGAGCGAGGAAAAGGTTACATAATGGGTGCGTGTGTGCCCCGGGCTGGAGGTACCGTTGCTCGAACAGGTTCCATGCATTATGAGACCCCCGCCCTCCGCCCTCCGCCCTCCACTGCGCGTGCGCATCCGACTTACCATTTACTTTCTATCCAACAAGGTCCTTCCTGAGGCGCCCACATTCATTTTTAGAACCTTTCCAGAGAAATGAACATGACATCATTTGTGGAGTTTGTTAATATTGCCGGAAACGTGCCAGGATTACAAATTAATTGATGTCTCTGTTGGCAAAATGAACGTGCAATACCCGAAATAATGTGTGCATTTCCGGCGCATGAAGGTGCAATAAAGTCGTCAGGACTCAGGATTACAACCACGTCGGGTTTCTGACTTATGATGTCATCATGCCATATCTCGTTGCGACATTGTCCTTTAACCTGGTTTAACCTGTTTACCAGCTTCATTTCTTATGTAATGAGGTTCTTTTATAAACATAACAAGAAGAAAAAGATTGTTTTTGCATCGAAATTCATTTTTGAATTCACGTCTTAACTGTTTGAAATTGAAACGATGAAGTAAGATCAACATTCAACTTTATGGTCTGTGGCGTAGATGTAAAAATCGCATAAGCGAAAGGTGGTTTAAGTGGGGCCGAGCTCGGAGCCAGCTCACCGCGGTTCAATGACCGAGTTTTCACGCGGGTTTGACAGCCTGCTGTTATATCATCGCTCGTTGTCACTGTCATTGCCGAAACCGCGACCGCGATGCGAGTTATGCCATTTTACGTCTTGTGCGCTTACTATTAGGTTTATTTTTCTTCGTTCTTGTATTGGTTTTTTATTAGTTTTTTGGCTCTATGTTTGTGCTCCGCTTTTATACATGGCTACTCTAATTAGGTACATATATGCCTAAACGTTAATTTGCGTCTTTACATATACTTTTTGCGGTAATGATTTTGTTTTTTAGCAGTCAGTGGTTTTCATTGTTTGTGTGCTACTTTGTGTGATATGGCTGCTGATTTTCAGTTTTTCAGATTACTATCAGAATTAAGAAGTAAATATCTATCTAAAATGTAGAATTTGACAAATTTTTGATAAAGGTAGAGATTGCTCATTAATCTTTGAAAATTGTATAGAGCAATCTGTATAGTGACTGAATGAAATGTATCATACGTTATACAATGTATATAATAGATCCAACCTATGTTATACCTAGAATGTCAATGCTTAATTTCCTTTACAACCATCAATAGTCAATCTAGCTTTACATCTATCATATAATATAACTATGATTACATTTTCAGTAGGTACGCTGCAGACGATATAACATTTAATGTAAACGATGTCAAATTAGCAGATAGAGTCGAGTGCATTCACACAGGTTATGGATGTGGGCGGGGGATGTTGCGTAAGCACTAAGCATCATGTAGCATGTAGGTAGCTCACGTGTGTGCTCACCTTGAAATTGAACTCAAAAAGTTCAAGGTTCCCCTTTTTTGCACATCGAGGCTGCCCAATAACAATAGTTCCGTATGTGTGCGCGATGGAGGGATAAGTGTGTGTTTGTGTGTTAGATCTGTCACGCAATTTGCTATCCTATCGTTTTAGGATATGGTTAAAGGTCGTTTTGCTATTTCATCAGTTTGATGTGAAAACCTTTCGTATAAAGAAAATAAAAAAAGTCAAGTAGCAAACTAGTTTTTGTCTCTTATGGATATTTATGGCCTTGATATTTCGTTTGTTAGTTATTATGGTTAATTATTGAATGCCTCGCTTTTTGTATAGCAATAATATTCCGTCAGACGGTGATGATGCCGGGCATATTCCTTTACTTGGACTGTAAAGTCAATTAAAGATAAATCTGATATAATCTGTTCTAATCTGTTCTAAATTATTCTTGAGACATCTTTTTATATTCTATACTTCAGTTAGTTAATTTAAAGGAGAACATCTCCATCTGCTCTATGATAATGATAACCTTAAAGTAAACTAAACTTTTACTGATTGCTGTATCGGTACTTATGCGTAAATCAATCAATCAATCAATCCCTTGGCTTGTTCCCTATTTGTGGTCAGCTCTCCTGATACTATTTCGCCACTCGACACCTTCCTTCTATACTTAGGTATGCATAAATAATTAAAAATTTTCCCTGAAAAATAAAATATATCTAACTACATACATCTAACTTCAATAAACATTGTAAATGAACATTACATTTGTAAGAAAATAAACTATTACAAAAAATAACAATTACATAAATAAAGAATACATACAAAAAATAAATGAACAAAACTATTACATTACAAAAGAATGTTGTCAATTAGTTGAACTTGATCTCCCGTTGAAGTCTTTTGCTTGAATAAGATTATGTTGTATAACTATAACAAGAACAACAAATGGGTGTTGGGTGTTTCGGCTACAATCTTGTCTTAAATAAATGTTTCTAATATTAATACAATTTCTCACCATCTGCAGCATATTAGTAGTCCAGCAAACAGCCACGCCAAAAAAATCCAATTCGGAAAATCCTCGGAAAATGTATTGTTTATCACTAACTGCTACACTTAAAAATAATCCACACCTCACATAAACTGTCACTTAAATAAAAAATATTAAAAATAAGTCTTATCTTGAGATCTATGTTGCTTTCAGTCTAGTTATAAATGCAATAAGTCACTAAGTTTAATAATTAGAGGGTCATGTCTGTGTGGAGTGCGACACGGCCTAGCGCACCGATATCTCCGGATAACTGATAAAATGTGGCTCGATTCATGGTCGGAGACGTCCTTCCTGCGCGTTGCGACTACCCGTGTACTGCCTACAGCGCCGCCCGCGCCGGTGCCTGCGCCCGCGCCGATGCTCTTCCGTACTCGCGGCCGGGTGAATGAACTGCTGCGAGAGAGAGAGACACCGACATATACCTGCCATCATCATACCCAATGCCA
This sequence comes from Agonopterix subpropinquella, assembly GCA_922987775.1. Classification (NCBI taxonomy): domain Eukaryota; kingdom Metazoa; phylum Arthropoda; class Insecta; order Lepidoptera; family Depressariidae; genus Agonopterix; species Agonopterix subpropinquella. The sequence goes on from OV277698.1 coordinate 21,795,804, forward strand.
TGGTCGACGACGACGGTGAATTTTTACTATTTATTTCTAGCTTATCTGGAACAAGTGCCAATGTTATTTGTCTAGGGAACTAAAGGTCAGATTTATTGGATTTCGTTTAAAAAGTTAGTATGATGGAGCTAATAAACAAACAGATGCACAAAGAAATCAAATAAATCTGATTTTGAGTTAGGACAATGTAAACACTATATTGTAGTAACCTTATTTTGTATAGACAGAAATATATATATATATATATACAGGGTGTACAATAAAATGGGACAGCTACTTAAAGGGGTGCTTCAGACCATCAAACTGAACAACTTTCTCTATGGGACCAATATCGAAATCGCGAAAAAAAAATCCGCTCTCCCATACAAAACTGCAAACATAACTCGACTGAAATGTATGCGACAGCAGATTTTTTTTTCGCGATTTTGATATTGGTGCCATAGAGAAAGTTGTTCAGTTTGATGGTCTGAAGCACCCCTTTAAGTAGCTGTCCCATTTTATTGTACACCCTGTATATATATATATATATATATATATATATATACTTACTACTACTACTTACTTACTACTTAAAGGGGTGCTTCAGACCATCAAACTGAACAACTTTCTCTATGGGACCAATATCGAAATCGCGAAAAAAAAATCCGCTCTCCCATACAAAACTGCAAACATAACCCGACTGAAATGTATGGGACAGTAGATTTTTTTTTCGCGATTTCGATATTGGTCCCATAGAAAAAGTTGTTCAGTTTGATGGTCTGAAGCACCTCTTTAAGTAGCTGTCCTATTTTAATTTACACCCTGTATATATATATATATATATATAAGAAAATACAAACTCCAAATCTGCAATACGCTTCGTCAAAAATGGCGAGATGTCAGTATTTGCAACATGCTTCTTCAAAAGTTGTCCAAAATAAATAAATAAACATAATACCAATCAGCAACATTAGTCAAAACTTAAACCTAAACTTTAACCTCTAAGCCCGGCTTGCACCAACAAGTATTTAGGCTTAAACGTATTTAGTGATAGTTCTGTCCTTCACACTGCTCATACAAATAACAGTCACAGCATCATATTTAAACATGTTTAAGCCTAAATACTTTTTGGTGCAAGCCAGCTTAATCTGCTACACGCTTCGTCAACATAAAGACTATCGCACACTCAAAGGCCCAGCCCCACGCAACTCCGGCTCTATGGTGCCCATGATACTAGCGGCATTTCCCCTTTGGATGGTCAAAGACAACCTCTGGACAAAAAACGCGCCAGAGCGTGAGTCGCTACCTAAAGGTAGAGCTAAAGCTCTTAACCGCCGCGCGATCTCCTGCGCAAAAATTTTGGCATTGGTACCCCCAAGGACCCGCAGTCTCAAACGTGACCGGAACGAAGTCGTAAGCCAGTGCCAAATTTCTGTACCAAAACCTCTTGTGTCTCGCCGCATGCTCCGCCGCTGAACCCGGGGTTAGCATAGTCCGACTTAAATGGGAAGGAGCAAAAGTGCTCACGCAAGTCGCATCCCAAATAAGACAACGGCCTCTCCGCCTGGGGATCAATGTTAGACCATCAAGGGCGTTTACCGTCCCTGCGAGACAAACTAGGCGGCTCCAAAAGGCATGGGACATCCACTGACACCAGAGCCGAGACAAGAGAAATTCCCTTTATTAGTATTAGTCAGTAAATATAGCAAAACAAAAAGTTATTAAAATATCAAATATATTTTTTTTCAGATACAAATTTATGAATTTTTCTTTCAATTTCATCATAATAACACTAAGAACTGTATTTATAGAGAACAGCAACAAATTAAATTTAAAAAAAAATTATAATATGTCTGGTAAGAAAAATGAAATAATTAAAACTACAAGGAAGAAAATAAAACAAAATGAAATATATCTTTTCTTTATTCCTAATTTGAATATTAATTAACTAGCACAGATTATTTAATAGTTACTACACTCTAGCTTCCAGCCAATTCTTATAAGCTAGCAACAAATTAAATAAAAAAAAAAAAAATATAATGTGTAAGAAAAATTAAATAATTAAAACTACAAGGAAGAAAATAAAACAAAATGAAATTTTTCTTTTCTTTATTTCTAATTTGAATATTTGTTAACTAGCACAGATTATTTAATATTTGCTACACTCTAGCTTACAGCCAACTTTTGCGTAGTACGTATAAAACCTTATTTTCATGTATCGCAAGTTTTTGCGAAAAAAACCGGCCAAGTGCATGTCGGGCCACGCGCAGTGTATAGAGTTCCATAGTTACCCGTCACAATATGCGGACTTTGAATGTTTCTTAATATAAACATTAGTATTCATTTATTTATTCGACAGATCTATAAAATAGTAACATTAAATAAAATTATAAATAATGTGAGTTATAAATAACATTAGTTATATTTTCCTTTTTACTTCTCCAAGTACATTTTATCAGTTGGTCGACTATTACTCGTTTAATTTTAAAGCTTACTTAGCTGTGATAGTTCAAATTCATATTATTTACTATTGCCGTGAATTTTTTCACATCTCCAAAAACAACCGTTTAGCTAGGAGCGATGACGATGACACCTTGACTCTAACAAAAATGTTCACATTAAAGATTAATATTTCGCTAACGAATCCCTGAATCGAAAAATGGTTTTCCACACTCACAATATTTTTAAACAACCTATCCAACGACACACCACACCATAGATGGGATAGACGACAAAAAAATGGATCCCCACTTTTTACGTGCAGGGGAAGTACCCTAAAAAAAATTTTTTTATAAGGTTTTTTGGCACGATCAATTTGTATACCCATGCCAAATTACAACTTTCTAGTACTAAGCTTCTCTGAGCTAAGCCACGTTTAGACAGGCGGACGGACATGGCGAAACTATAAGGGTTCCTTAATAGGCTTTTTTTCAGGACACGAGTTGTACAGCGCAAGCTAATAAAATCAATATAGTATTACTTATTATGTAAGTATGTAACATTTTTTTCAACAATTTCATATTTATAACAATGTTTCAATTAAATCGAATAATCTTAAAACAAGGAACTTATTTATAAAAAAAATTATCGAGAAGCCTTTACATAAAAAAATAAGTGAAGAATTTTCCCGCTTTCAAGCATTTGATTTCATAAAAAAACAAGTTGACAATTTCTTGCAATGTTGACGATCGAGTCTCAAGAACTCCGTAGAGCTACTACCTAATGACTACGCGCAAAGTTTGCTGAGTAAAAGACATCAACGCGGCTTGATGTTTTCTTCATTAATCGAATTCATAGAAAATCATAATTTCCTATTTTCCTTCATAATTTTTATAGTTAGGTAATACTTGGGTAATACAATATCATATTCTTAATCTTTGTGATTTGTTGTTGTTCACTATAAATCGAGCCCCGTTCTTTGTGTTATTAATTATTGTCTAAATGATAAAAAACTTATTAGAATTGTTTTATTCGTGAGAGGAGGCATTTGGCCAGCAGTGGGATTAAAAGGGCTATGGAAAAAAATTGTTTAATTTGCGTTATTTTATAGTTGTTGTTCTTCTTTAGATTCTTATATACCTACCTACGACAATAATAATTTTTTATCCATTTATCGAACAAATCAGTTCAGTTGTATAATATTTTTTTATATTATAAATGCATGTATGTACGATACGACAACGATATGCTGTAATCATATTGAATCTAGGAGCTACTAATGCATATTATTATAATGTATATTTAGATTACCATCACACATATATATTGAACATAATGACAGCCACGTACCTCTCACAACTTGACAAGGCATTGCATCCTGAGACTTATATTGCTAAATGTGAGCATTGCTATAACTACATTCCTAAAAAGAAGTTGCTAGTTGTAGCAATGTTTCCTAACCACCCCGCAAGGGATTACGGTCGTGAGTTTATATATGTGTATGATTACTGTTGATATTTATGACTTTTGAAATGTTAAACTTGTATTGAATTTTTAAGTAATTATCTAATCCAGCTCATTTTATTTTATTTATTTTTGCGTTATTTTAAAAGAAGTTAAATATCTTTGATATTGTCACACAAACATTCAGACATCCTTGAAAAATTTGTTACCCATGCCATATAGTTATGATTTTCCATTAATGTTGATTTTATCTTAAAGAGTATATAATGAATGACCCTCCTGGACAGGAGAGTAGGTATACTTGATGGTATTCACAGAGTATATGCCACATAGCTACTAAATGGAATATGTGCTTGATGATGAATTGTTTGTTTCAAGTGTTTCACCTATTTTGTATTTTATTTTATTGACAAGGTACCTAATGTAGATATATTTTTAAGTTCCTATTATTTTCAAAAAGCAATAAAATTTATCCCAATCTTCTTCTAAAACTAAAAAATATCATTATCAAAAAAAAGCTTGAATAAAATCATCATAAGAAGAAGCAAGTAGTAAATACACATAGACATTTTTTGCCAGTAAACTGCAAAACAGCAGTGTATATAGGTAACTAAATTTTACAAGTTCGTCTTGTACTTAGCCTGCTTTTCTATTAACACTACACTCATTTTATTTCTGTATTTTCTTATTTTTGTTCTTTCTCTTTAATATGAACATCCGTTAATGATGATATCTCGTCCAAATGGCTGTATTTAGGAGTTTTTTATAACATGATCAAGGGAAACAGATGTCAGGGCACGTGGTACAGTTATCAGCCTACCTTTAACCACAATCAACAAGATGTTACATTTCCTCGCCTTTCTCCGATATATCTCGAACCAAATCTCCAAAACTACAATAAGGTACTTGAGTCAAAAAGGTCCGTTTACAGTTAAGTTAAGTTACAGTAATGTGGAACTTTAAAAAAACAACATTAAATAACATCAATCGGTGCCATAATCGCAGCCTTCGATCAAAAGATTTGCTCTACCTGCCATACCCTCATGTTTTTTGCCTTAAAAGGGTGCCCATTATGATTCTGACGTAAAAAATACTAACGGTTCTCTACCCAAACACACATTGCGATACAAAAACACAATGACATAGAAACTATTACGTTTCCTGTGATGGAAATATGTGCGATTGTCGAAGAAAGTACGAAAAAATATTCTTTCTATTTTTGTTTGTCCTTTTGTGACATTAGCTGCATGCGGGGCTTAGATTCTTGGAGCTGATTAGCGAAAAAAATTATTAAAACTGTTCATACCCTGTTTTTAGAAATTGTAATACATATTGTTGAAAATTGCTTAGGTCCTACTTACCTACCTATTATGTTTTATGTGATTATACTAATATTAGATGTAAGCTTGTGCTACTAACAAAATATGGGCAATTTTTAGTCTGAAATAAAACATTTTTATTTTATTTTTATTTTTTTTATTTTATTTTATTTTATTTATTAAATAATTTGACACTTCAACAATTACAATTTATACATACAGAAACTGATTAACACCTAATTTTGTAATTCTTCAAATTATTTCCAGAACAGAAGTTACTTAAGAGGACAAAGCTTCACGAATTAAGTAGCATAACAATGAAACAATCTATTTAAAAATGTTATTTTCACTTGACAGGGCCCGCATGCTTCCATTGTATCAACTATGCATAATATCGTTCACAAATAAAAGGCTTAAGAAAGTTTTATTACGCAGTAGCCGAAACTATAAAAGAAAGGGGTGGACCGAAAGATATCATTGTTTAACGTCTGACCACCCTATGAGTGGAGAATTTACTTTTCAATAGTTGCATATTTTTAGAGTAATTTATGGTGCCAGTAGCCGCTTCATAGAACTTAAACTTTTTCTTTGTCATTTCGTGTGAGATAACACTTTCCTTGTGCCACCAACTGAAATAAGTTAATGTTTTTAAATTTAGATTATTTCTAAAAGATTTAGTTTTGATGTATATTATGTACACGTTTATGCATGTAATGATTTGAATTAAAAAAATGATACATAGATAACTAGTATGTGGAAAGAACTTTGGCGAATTTGGACCCAGAAATTTTTACGAAAACTAAAAGCCCTTTAGGACGGCGGTCATAATTATTATAAACAGAAAAAATTAAGGCATTTATTAAAAAAACTTTTTCATCTGGGTTCAAAAGTAGAAATTACTAGTAAAATAGACAAATCATCCAAAAAGCAAAAGCAAAACGCAACCATGACAGTTATTTTCATCTAATATTTATAGGTAGTTTTTGGACGTTATGGAACGTATTTGGCTTTATTGAACTGATAGTGCGTGTGATTTCGTTTGATTCCATTATCATAATATTGTACGGTTATCGTGGAATTTCATTAAAACAAACACAATGAATGCGTAAAAGATTGAGTGGGCTATCTAATAAGAAAGATTATGAGTTTCACACACTTGATACAAAAGGTATCATAAGGAGAAATACCTTTCCCCCAACTTCTATAGATTACAACCAATTTCCTTTTTTGTTAGTTTTGTTTCACTCTAGACGATTACTAAGTTTCATTCATGTATGGGACCTATATGTCTGGGTCTCACATTATATGGCCTTCCCCCAAACTTCTTTGGAAATGGTCTCTGATAGTAGGTATAACAATATTCTTTTATTCGCGTTCAAATTCAAAATTGCAGAACCTTACGCTCACATCAACCAACACACCCAAGAGCAACGAAAGATTCTTTTTAGGCAACATACAAATAGAGGAGTCATATAATTACGTCTCCAAATAAAAAACTGGTGAGCGTCAAAACTGGCTAGAGCCCCCACCATCGCCAGGACGCGATCGGCGATTTGGGAGCAACGCCCGCGACCTTGAAGCTAGATGAACTTATGTAACCGCCGCTCGAGGGCATGAAGCCTCCACCAAATTATTCCTACAGTTTTTGCACAACCAAAGATTATGTTCGTATAAACCTACCTGGTATAAAAACGTTAGTAAAAAACCCAAAGGTTTAAAGAAAAGCTTTGATTAAAGCAATAAAGTTCTATTTCAAAACAATAGACAAAGGTATATGATATGAAAACAAATTAAAACATCGTGTTTTTGCACATAGTTAATAAATCTTATGTGCCTAAAGTTTTGTAGATATATCACGAGATTCTTGAACCACAATACATGGAACCTCCCAGTATATCTTATTAAAAGGAGCAAACAAAACGTGAATAAATCGAATTAAAATGACATTTGAGAAATGTTACACTTTTCTTCTTGCCTTTCATCACTTGCTATAACTAACCTTGTTTATATTATGCCTTTGTTTAATCCCATAATTTACAATCTTACGAACAAAAAATATCGTGACATACCTACCTTCGTGAATTCATTATAATATTTCCCAGTTTTGTAGTTTTACTATGTTAAATCGTTCGGTGTAAACACTGGTAGGAATAGGCGATGTTAATATTTGTGTTAAAATTATCATTCCCAGGTAGAATATCAAATAAACATTTAACATTTGCAATAACTTGAGAAGCTTTGCTAGCCCGGCTAGATGATGTCATAGCCAAAAGCGAGGCTGCACAAAAAAGCCTTTGTGTAAGTCGTGAGACTAGCAGTGGACGAGCGTTGAACTCTTTGCCGAATAGAGTCAATGCCTGCCTGGCTGCTGTTAGCCAATTATAAGGCGGACTAACGACGTTTGAATTGCTTTTTTAAATCTTCTTCTTTACGAAGAGTTAGATTTATTCGCATCCTTGGTTACTGAATAATTGTGCAGATTCCTGAGAGGCAAAAATATTAGAACTTATTTGATTAGCACGGGCAATATTGGGAGAGATTGGTGACCCTAGATGGTGGACGGGTAGTTTAAAATACAAAACTGATGATATTATTGGTATATAATAATTAATAAGCATCTTCGTTTTGGAAAATGAATCTGACTAAAAATATTATATTGTAGTTATTAAGTAAAATTATTATACATTGGGCCCACGTGGTGGTCTTTGCTAGGCCTGTATCCTGCAGTAGTGGGACGTACGAGTATCTATGCAGGATGAAGGTGAAGATAGTTTATAAGGGTGGCTTGCACCAAAAGTGGCTCCGTCTCTCATACTGATGATGATTATAGTGACAGTATCTTTATTTTGAGTTGAGTTGTATACTTTTTGGTGTAAGTCCCTAAAATTGTGATCTAACATCATACGGACACTTTTTTGTTGATCGAAGATACAGACTAGAATCTCATGTATAGAGCTTACCTATTGTTATAATTATTAATTCATACATACAGGGTGTAACAAAACACCCTAGTAATACTTAAGGGGGTGCTTCAGACCATCAATCTGAACAACTTTCACTATGGAGCCAACGTCGAGAAAAAATTAAAAAAATCTGCCGTCCCATACATTTGAGTCGAGACAGTATTGCAGTTTTGTATGAAAGAGCGATTTTTTTTTCTCGATTTCGATGTTGCTCCATAGTGAAAGTTGTTCAGTTTGATGGTCTGAAGCACCCCTTTAAGTATTACTAGGGTGTTTTGTTACACCCTGTATATGTAAGCAAAAGCATTGATGACTTGTATGAGTTCCATTGGGCAGGAAATTGAACGAATCGATATATTACTAACTAAATTTGCAAATATGTAGACACTGTGTCGGTTGTTAATTGTAAGTGGGAAAAGTTAATTTATTTACCCATTGTTTGCATGTTGCTGCAGTTCTATTGGACAGTTCTACTTTGATTTTAAAGTAAGGAAGTTGGTCAAATCGATTGGTGAGAAAACAGGATATAATACCAATAATATGTAGCAGTAGATGGCAGTAGTCTTCAGTTAATCTACTCCTTATCATAAAACTGTAATAAAAGTGTGCCTGTGATATTGAAAATATTTACAACAAAAAGGTTACGATAATTATGGTATACTAGCTTTTGCCCGCGAGTTCGTGGAGTTTGGAAAACCCCAAGTATCCTATGTTACTTCTAATACCTCCAAGAATATGTGTACAAAGTTTCATGATGATCGGTAGTTTTCGCGTGAAAGCGTAACAAACAAACTTACATTCACATTTATAATATTAGGGATTTATGAGGCTTTCGTAGGTCTTTCTTATGTAAGTATATACAGATTTTTAAATTTTTGTCCGTCTTTTCGAGTATCACGAAAAATCTACTGAACCTATTTTGATGAAACTTTTTGGGGTTTATAAGTTTATGATTAGATTTTGAAGCTGATACACTCGAGAGCAATGAAAACGGGTCACCAATATAGGTACCTTAATATCTCAGAAACTAAGAATGATAGCTTATTCAAATAAAAAGTATTTCATATACTATTTAATACTTCTTAAATTAATTGATAATTAGTTTTAATTTGTTTGACTTAATTAAAATACATAAATACAAATGCGTCAATTCTATTGCAGATCAAAAAATTGAAAATAATTTTTAATTTGTCGCAGATGTAACATTTCCCCATATTTTAGTTTATGTGAGTGATAAAATTACTAAATTAGCAAATTAGTAATCAAATGTTGAATACTAAAAATTAAATTTTCAAAAAATAATGTATTTAGGTTTTAGCCTTTTTTATTAGGCATAGGCATATGCTCACGACTATATTCCCCGAGGGGGTAGTCAGAGATATTCTGAAACCTCAGAACATCCACGTTTCACTAGTATCATAATTCTGTCCAGTGTCACGGGGAGTGAGCCCGTCGCCACTTCTAATGGACAGTGGGTACAATACATGTCTCGAAATTGTAACATGCAGGTTTCCTCACGATGTTTTCCTTCACCGAAAAGCCAGTAGTGTTACAAATCGTACATAAATTCCGAAAAACTCATTGGTACGAGTCGGCCTGGACGGGGATCGAACCATCGCCTCCTGCACGGCAGGCAAGCTTACTCGCTTACTCGCCACTGGACCACCACGGCTATCTATCGGCCTTTTTTATTGGCATTAATTTATAGCAACCAGAAATTTTATTAATTTAAGTAGTAGTATTAAATTTTTTATTTGAATAAGCTATCATTCTTAGTTTCAAGGATATTAAGGTTTATGTTGTTGGTGGCCCGTTTTCATTGCTGTCGTGTCGTGTATATATTTTGAATACCTGGTACGGACGAAGTCGAGGGAAGCGAAGCTAACGTTATTAAACGTTCAGCTTTACATGTACCCGCCCTACACCCACACTCATCACAGGTACAGTTACACCACTCCTATATATTTTATAGGTTATAGGAATCTACACTAATATTATAAAGAGGAAAGATTTGCACCTATTTTTGTATGTTTGTATGTTTGTAATGAATAGGCTCAAAAAGTACTGGGCCGATTTAAAAAATTCTTTCACCATTAGAAAGCTGCATTCACCCTGAGTAACATAGGCTATATTTATTGCTAGAAAAGATTAGACGTCCACCCGTGCGAAGCCGGGACGGGCCGCTAGTATTAGGATAAAACAATCGTATCGTATAACAAAATGTCATCAATCATCATAGGTGTTAACATAAATGCGTTACACATTTTAGGGCATTTACGGGATGCTACCAACCATATACCGAACAAAATTCATTATGGTGTGTAATAGATACTATTTCTTATACTGTGATGGAGCCAACATCGAAATCGAACAAATGTTTGGTTCCATTGTCTGAAGCAGCTCCTCAAATATTTAACGCATTTAAGTTTATACCCTGTATATTAAAATCCAATCCATTATTTTCGTCTGTGCTGTATATGTAGGTACTAAACACTAAATAGATTCACCACATCAGAAAAATAACAATAATAACATAAATTACGAGCTTTTAACTGCGACTTCATCCACATAAATTATATACCAGATTTTAAGTCAGATGATAAGCGATCAAACAAAAAAATTTCATCAAAATCGGTTCAGTAGTTTTTGCGTGATACTCGAATAAACAAACACCCAAACAAACAAACAAACAAATAAACAAACGAACAAACAGACAGACAAAAAATAAAAAAATTGGTGATTTGGAATCAGGGACAAGTAAAAACCATGTCATCATTTTTTTTTGTAAATATCTTCAATGTACAGACACATTTCTGTTACAGTTTTATAATAGTGTAGATGTAGATGACATGGCTCTACCGTTGCCCTGAAAACATCTTAGCTCCGACAATTATAAACCAAATACCTATGCCACCATCCTGGCTCACACAATCCAACTTACAGCTTAGGTGCTCGCATGAGTTTTGTCTCTAGGCACCTTGCCTTGTGCCTTGCTTCGTCTACTTTAAAAAACCGGTCAAGTGCGAGTCGGGCTACTCGCGCACCGAGGGTTCCGTACCACACCACCACAGAACACAACATTATTAACTTAGAAAAAATTTTTTTTTTGTCCGGGACCCTTAGCGCAAGACCGACTCACACTTGGCCAGTTTTTAGTATTTGTTGTTATTCTGTAGAGTTTAATCTATAATCACACTTAAGTTTAACGTTTGTATGTATTACCGTTTTAACGATAGAGCTCGAAGAAAGAACGTTGATAAAAACTAGTTTCTTGTTGACAACCCCCCTTAATTTTTAACTTTTTGGCATTTTTATTATTTGTTAACAAATCCGCCAAAATAACGCATAATCTGAGAAATTTTCAACTATCTAGCTATTACGGTTCAAAAGTTACAGTCCTAAATAGGTAGCACAGACGGACGGACGGACAGACGGACAGACGGACAGACGGACGGACGGCCGGACAGACAACGTAGGCTTAGTAATAGGGTCCCGTTTTCACCCTTTGGGTACGGAACCCTAAAAAAGGAGGCATAAAAGAATGAACGTATTATTCGCACACTTGTAGTGTTACGTAGATAATGAGCGTGTAACCCGCATAAAGCAAAGGTTTTTGACACTTGCCGAGGCATTGGCACTGTAGTCTACAGACTATTTTAAAATACATTTCCAAATACGAATGTAAGATCCATTGACATTGAATAATATTCGGTATTATTTCAGATGTGTCAGAGATGTAAAATTTTAAATATATAGCACCTGGGCGGATCAAGCTCTGTTCGGCTTCTTCAAAGTTAATCTAAAAAGTAAAAAGGTTTTATCCCAGAGTAAAATATATTCTTACAAAAAAAAAACTTCTTTTTGTATGTGTTTGTGGAAATGTATTATATCCATATTGAAAACGGATTTTCTCAGGAATGAAATTTATTTAGATTGTCTTGGAAAGTAAAACATTATCTAAATACAAAATTTCATCCAAATCGTTAGAGCCGTTTCCGAGAAACCAAAAAAATTTAAAAAGTTTAAATTCAAGGATCAATTTTACCGCCATGCTATGACGTCATAAATGCACAGTTTTTTAAACATTCTACAATAATTTGTTTTTATAGAATTCCCCTTCGGATCATAGATTGAATCAATGACATCATCGCCTTTAGTTGATAGTACCACCCTCGCAACGAAAGCATCTAAACATGTGATTCATCGCAATCATCATCAGCCTCCTACGTCCCCGCTACTGGGGCACCAGCCTAATTAATTGATTATCGAATGTTTAATTCATTGCATATAATTATTATAAACTAGAGTTTACCTGCGACTTCGTCCGCACAAATTATATACCAGATTTTAAGTCAGATCAAACAAACAAAGTTTCATCAAAATCGGTTCAGTAGTTTTCGCGTGATGCTCCATCATACAAACAAACTTCTTTTTTTAAATTAATTTACAGTTTAATAATAGTATAGGTAAATATTTTCACCAGTTTCATTAGATGTGTTATAGGTATGGAAATACGTATGATAATTCCGCTTATGTAAAGGAACTGCTGCATACTGGTAAAATTGACACAGAAAAATTTATTAGCCTATATCATCCCACTGCCAGGGGATTGGAGTACGGCATCCCCTTTACTCCAATTGAATCTAATACTACAGTAAATTCATATTTCTCTCAAATTATTCCCCAATAAAAACACTGAATTAAAAAGATAATTTTGAACGCGTTTCATCTATTCTCTTAGACTGTTTCGTCTCTGACAATTGCTTTAAAACAGCAAATTACAAAATTCAGAGATCGGTCGTCGATCTCAAGAAGCTGTTGACCTTTCGCATTGACAAGCCTAACAAAAGATTCAGCAAAGAAGAATAGAGGGGAAAAAAGTTCTAGACCATTTCCACCCACAAGCAATGCAAACGCGTGGGTGTTTTGACAGCTGTTTCAAAATTGCCATTTTTCAACGGGCATTAGCGGTAGTTGAATAAATGAAATGACAAAGATCTAGGTGTAGGATGTACGGTTTTGATTTTTGCATAATACACACATTTAAATTATTAATTTGGGTAAATTTGATTCGGGAGTTTCGTAGAGGACTGTAAGCCTACGCTACGGCTACGAGGCTACGAAGTGCAGTGCCTCGTAGCACTCTACGAATTTAGGGTTTAACCGAAAATTGTTTTACTTTATTTTTTATTGGTTTCTTGTCGTAGTTAGTTTTTAAAATACAAATCTGAAACATTTTAATCTGTTTGTTCAGCGATTGCAGTCCGTTGCATTGAAAGGTATATTCTCTAGAATATGAAACATACATAATTTCGATAATAATTTTGGAAAATCATAAGGAAATTAGTCAAAAATTTGCCGATCAGCCCAAATAATTTAAGTTTAAATGTCACTTTTTAAGGTTTTTGCTCATATCTCGAATTTTCTGAAATACCAAAATACCAATTTTCAAAACTACGTGAATTATTTGGGCCGTTTTCACAAATTTTTGTAGGCTATATCATTTAATTAGCATTTCATGTATTGATGAAAATTTTTAATAAGGTTGTTTTAGGTAGTAAAGTACCTAGTATTCCATTTTAAAGGACAACCGCCGCTCTCCCTTGAAAAAATACCCCCCAACATGGCTGTCAATGTTTGTTTAGTAGGAGGAGGTAGGAGGTGTTGCAAGCACAATGTTTTTTTTTATATAAAAATGATAAAACTAATAAATCATTATAAAATAAACGAATGCCTGCAGTTAGTTTCTAGTGTTCCATAGTCCATAATAAAAATAGAAGGACGGTTATACATTTTTGGGTATTATGTGCCAGATGTCCTTTGGTGTTTCAGTAACTTGAGACAATTTCATAGAAAATTTTGGTTCTCGAACAGCCTTGTAAACTATAATTATTAGTTTTTTAAAAGATGCAATTTTTCTTAACATCATATATAATATGCACCTTACATAATGTTTATTCAGCGGCATAAACATTATGTGTATAGGTATATGGTGTTTGTATTTATTGTTTACAGTTTTCAATCACACTAGCAATTTTACTAATACATAATGCTCAATAAAAAGCCGAAAAATTATTTCTCCAAACAATAAAATCCCTCAAAAGAGTTGCATAAATCTCTGGCACTGCACTAAATGCTACTAATAAATAGAATATTGAAAAAAATGGAGAAAATATAGCCCCGTCTCTCCTAGTTTTCTATGCAATAGAATCCATACATGTCTTCATACATGCCCGTCAGTACTCGAAACCGACGGGCATGTATGAAGAGATGTATGGATGTGCATGAGGCAAAAGAGGTCTGTAAAGATCGTAGTAAGTGGCGCGCCCTGGTCTCTGCCTACCCCACTGGGAAAGAGGCGTGACGTTATAGATAGATAGATAGAAATCTCTGGCACTGCACTAAATGCTACTAATAAATAGAATATTGAAAAAATTGAGAAAATATAGCCCGTCTCTCCTAGTTTTCTATGCAATGTCGCAAAAGTGCAGAGCACCGACGGGCAGCGAGAAGTGCGAGTCAAGGTAAGTGTGCCGATGGCCTGCTCTGACCTAGTAGTCCCTCCCGCCCCACCACTCCCCCTGCTGCGTTCTGCACTCGCAAAAGTTCGTTGAACCTCAAGCAGAATTCTTACAGACATCGCACTGTTACATTACCGGAAAGCTGCAATCACCTACATACTGGTCTCGCTCCTTCGCTGTGGAGTCACAAATGTCCTTCCTGTTATACGTGCTGGAAGGACTGCACATTGTAGAGAGTTTTGCTAAGGGAAACGTTGTCTTTGGTACCTTGTACTGCATAACTGATTTCCAATAAATAGAAACAATTACATAGCTGGATAATTCGCAACAATCCAGAAGTGCAATTTTTGAATCTCATACGTTGAACTCAGCAGTTGAAAATGTATGGAGATACGCATCTTTCTACTGCTAATTTGACTTTCAAAAATCGCACTCCTAGAGTATGATTTTTTAATGTCAAATCAGCAGTAGAAAGATTCACGTCTCCGTAGTAATATTGATTGAGTAGTAATATTGATTGAATGAGTTACAAAAACCGCACCCCAGAGCACGACTATCCGAATAAGATCGTTGCATTACAGAAATTATAAATTTTTAATACTTACAAGAAATGGAAAACGTAAGAAAAACGTTGCTTATTGACACAAAACGAGAAAAGTGTAGAACAAACAGAAGCGTATCTACAAAGTTTACCTTACTACCGGTTTTCCAACTAAAATTCTTAGTTAAAACTATGACTCGATCAGTGAGTAAGAGTGAAAGAAAAGAAAGGGGGATTTCATCGTGTGTGTTAACACAGCGGAATTATGTTAATTTTTTTATTATGTCACAGAGCGGTCGGCGGAGTTTCGTGAATCATGCGCACGGTCGCTGCGCCGGCGCCGGGGCACCACGTATGTGCTTGCACCGTTATTACTTTCTACGTTCATAATGGGTTTTCCTGATTTATCAAAGTTTGCTGAAACTTACTGGATTACAAATAACAGTCTGATTCTGATTGTTTGTAGTGTTCATCTATAATATTTGTTTAATAATTTGCTTCTATTTCGTCAATTGAGTCACAGTTTGAACTAAGAATTTAAGTAAAAAAACCAACGTTTGGAAAAACTTGGGTGGGCTGGTTAACTTGATGGGAAATAAAAATGAATGAATGATCCATGTGCAATACAAAAATAGATTTAATTGAATGTCTTAATCAGGCGTCGCACTAAAACGTATACTTCGATTGCTTTCAGTAACTTGATTACATCTTAAGTAAACAGAATATTGGACTGATTCTTCAGAAGCAACCTTATCTTCATAACATCAAGCTAACATTGTCAATTCAGCAAGGGATATGAACTACAGCAGGGAGAGAAGCGCGGCTCTTGCGTTGCGCGGGCCGCTAACGGCGCGATCGGGGCCGATGAACGCGGCTGGCCTTATTACGGGGAACTATCGCGAGCGAGAAACGCGCCGTACTTTCATTGTCACCTCACAATACGCAAAGAGTTGTCGTAATTAGCGTAAAAGCGGAATGAATCAGAATACTGGCTTTGAATATTGGCTAGAAGATAAATCCTACGAAACATTTTAAACGGTGCATTTTGATTACAGTTCATTGTACCTACATGTTACAAAATTTTAAGTGGAGCAACAACATGAAACAAGACAAAAATAATAAAACAACCTCAACATTCGAGGCTGTGTTGAAATTTAATTCAGATAAAAATATAAGTTAATTTTGTGAGTATGAATATCATATTCATATTTATTTAATTGTTGCATACATGAACACATAGGTTACCATGGCACAGCGTGTTATGGTTGGGCATTGGGTTGGTGGGTTTGGTTAGGGTGGGTGGTTTTATATACTCTGCTTGATCAGAAAGGAACCATCATAGTGTAGTCCATGTAATCTCTGGTTTATTGCAGATATTCCCAATAGGCTGGACCTCAATCATCAAGCACTCGAGGATTCAGTAAGTCCTCTGCCATAAACAGGTCATAGATTAGCAGGCCCTTCATCGGTATGGCGTAGCTAGGGATGTTTCCTAAGGGGGGCAACCGGCCAGCCAGCTCATCAGTCACCTTCAGTAGACTTAAATTTGACGTTGCAAGGTCGGATATATGATGGATATAAGATGCAAATAAGATAAAATCGGCGCCATACGATTTAAAACCAGATGCGAACGAAGCGAGCTCGAGATTTTCTAAAATATGAATAGGTCGGCCGGCACGTGGTAATACGAACTTAAGCCTGGACCGAGCGATGCGAGCTCGAGATTTTACTGCAATGGTACTAGATATTTCCAGAAGGCGAACAATACGACCAAAAACGAGGAGCGAGCGACCTATTTTACTTCATTTCCGAACACCATATTCCGCGCCGCGATAAATTAGCGCGGAAAATTGTATTCTTTTCTGATTTTGGCGGACTTTAAATGAAACTTTCAGTGATGATAAAACAATTTTACGTGGAACAATATAAGTAACTGTCAAGATAAAAAGAATGAAAACAAAAAAATACCTATAATGATTTTTTCAATACTATCGATTTTTCCAAGGGGGGCAACGGACTTTCTGAGGTGGGGGGCGCCCACCTCTGCCCCCCCCCTATTGCTACGCTAATGGGTAAGTCCTCTTTTTCAATCAACAGGCCCTCCATTTTAATCAACAGGCTGTTCGAGGCTTGACGTTGAGTTTTGGGACAACCCGTATATACAAGGTGTTACAAAAATACTAATAAACATTTAAGGGGGTGGTTAAGACCATCAAACTGAACAACTTTCATTCTGGGACCAATATCAGAATCGCGAAAAAAAAATACGATGTTCCATCATCATCATCATCATATCAGCCGATAGACGTCCACTGCTGGACATAGACCTCCCCCAAAATGGATCGATTTGCCATAATCGCCATGATGCGATGCGTTTGCGATGTTAAATACTAAACTACAGATATAATCGAGCTAAATGTTTGGGACAAAAGATTTTTTTTTCGCGATTTCGATGTTGGTCCCATAGTGAAAGTTGTTCAGTGTGATGGTCTCAACAACCCCCATAAAAGTTTGAAATGTTTATTTTTGCTTTTGTAACACCCTTTATATGTATAATATAAAAGATATCTAAAATCAGTGTAGCAAGAGGTCGGCTACGGTACAAAATGCAAGCAGTATAATAAAGCAACAATGGCGCAACTGTTGCTAGCCGGCGCGGGCGCCGCGGCGCTATGCGCTACGACACCACCGCGAAGATACGATGACTGCCATTGACCCCGCAGTCAAGTGCACTACGCATTGACATTGCATTGTTGTTGTTACCTTCATCATTATACGGGTGCTATATGACTATTGTGCATTCTAATGCGTTGATAACATGTTAATTATTAATAATTAACTATACATTGACTCAACAAATATTTTGTATTTGTAATTAATAAATATATGTTATATTTACATATAAATATAAATATCTTGGACATTGTCACACAAATTATCAGTACCAGAATCTAGCCTGGACATGTTTTATGATGACTAGACAACGATATAGGATACATATGTATATAGATACAAACATCCATGACTCGGGTACAAATATTCATATTCATCATACAAATATTTGTCCCTTACGGGATTCGAACCCGCGACCCTCGGCACAGCAGGCAGGTCCACTACCGACTGTGCTATCGGGCCGTCTACATATATAAAGAAGTTTGGCAGACGGCCATGTAATTTGAGACCCAGACTTAGAGGTCCCGTACATTAATAAAACTTAGTAAAACGTGTAGAGTAGGTGTGAAACAAAACTAACAAACAAGTAAGTTGGTTGTAACCTGTAGAAGTTGGGGGAAAGGTATTTCTCCTTATGATACCTTTTGTATCAATTGTGTGAAACTCATATTCTTTCGAACTAGATAGTCCACTCAATCTTCTACTCATTCATTGTGTTATTTTAATGAAAATTCACGATAACCGTACAATATTATGATAATGGAAGAAAACGAAATCACACACACACTATAACTTCAACCAAGCCAAATACGTTCTGTAACGACCAAAAATACCCTATAGTGATAATATTAGATGAAAATATCTGTCGTGGTTGCGTTTTGCTACTGGTTTTTGGATGATTCGTCAATTTTACTAGTAATTTCTACTTTTGAATCCGGACTTCTGGAGATGTGAAAGATTTTTTTTTAAATGCCTTAATTTCTCTGTTTATAATAATTATGACCGCCGCGTCCCTTTTAGTTCTCGTAAAAAATGGCTGGGTCCAAATTTGCCATTCTTGTTATGTGGTGATAGGTATAGCTAGTTATAGCCGGGTTATGTTTGTTACTTCATTGTTCGCGTCTAAATTACTTAACAGAGTTTAATGGAAATTGACATTCAAAAAATATGTACTCTTAATTACTGATGATAGTATAGGCCGTATAGTATCATCAATAATTAAGAGCTTACATTTGTTCGGTACTTTGCGAGACGAAGACTCGGTCAAAAGCTTTAATTGTTAAATATTTTAAGTGCCTATTTTGATGTTTATAGCTACATAACCTGATTGGTTTCTTTGGGCTTAACTGAATATTCAAATATTTCAAAAACTACTTATTTATTATGACGTTGAGTGACCTTTATTATAATTGGCACTCATTTTATTTATTGACTATTATGTATGAGTACTTGTAGGTATCTTACTTATTTATTTTAATAGGTGTGTTATTGTAGGGTTTTAGGCCTCATCTTAACATAACATAAAATATTCGACCATTCAAAACGGTGCTAGATTCGTGAAAAGCGATATATGCATGTTTTTTTAAACGTTTTAGTGACATTAAAATGATTGTAAATACAAAATATGCGATGCAACTATGCGGTCCAAGAATCGCAGCCTATTTGTAATTTACCGATTAGTTATTTACGCACATACACTCCATTCAAATAGAAAAAAAAAAATAGAAACACGAAAAGAAGAGGACCACATTCAAACATTACTTCATTCAACTATCAAACACATCCATTTAAGAGATTTCTTCCTGATAATTATTGTACATAATAAAGTCTCCCCTTTATTTTTCTAATCGTGTTAAGTTGGCCTTGTTTCTCAACCTGAGTAAAATCGACACGTTTTTCCATTTCTCTCGTCGGCGTCGGTTCGCGACGGTGAGTGAAAACCGCATCGCCGCGCGGACGTCATTCCACTTTTCCGAGCATCACTGGCTCACAACTATCCACTGTATCTTGGCCTTCGTGGCTTGGGGCGTCGAACAATACCAATTTTCCATCTCGTTTATACACCATACAGTTTCAATATCTATCTTACTCAAACGATAACATTATGGAACTATTCGAAAATTGTCTTAAATTGGCAGAGATAGGTACAATATACCAATATGCCTTTCTGGAAAATTATACAGAGTTTGTATTACTTTAGGAAGATTGGACAAGATAAGGGGAGACTTTTGCGGACAAGATAAGGGGAGACTTTTGCCCGATAATGAAATAAAGAAGAAGCAAAGTAAACATTTTAATTTTCTCATTATATATTATTAAAGTTGTATAACAAAAACATATTTTGCAATCAATCGAAACCTAAAAAACAAAAGAAAATCATTCATACCAGTCAATAAAAAATTTTAATATTCTAAACATTTTGAGGATTACAAAAGGGGTTTCTTTGAACAAGGGGTGCGGTAGGCCTACGTCGGTGGTGCATCTGTCTCTGCTGCAGAAGTGTGCAACGTCGCGTTGCAATTTCGCCGGTGCATGGAGTAGGTAAGTGTGTCAATGCACTCTTGTCCCCTCCCTTCCCTGCTATCACTCATGGCAAGTTCAACTTGTCTAAGTCTAGTCGGCGAGAACGATGTGGCACAACCAAGGCAACCTTGTTCTATTAGAAAGACAAACATTGTTGCATATAAGGCGTTACGATGTAAATAAGTGATAGATATACGATAACCTTTGGTATAATATCTTCATGTAATGCTGTGATTCATCATGTAAATGTGAGAATAACATTTAAAAGGGTCATGAGCTCATGAGTTTCGTAGATATTATCGAGTCTAATGCATCGATTTTGATAGGATTTTTAAAGTTATTTTGTTCGTTGGGGCCAACTTTAACCACAAAACGGTGCATTGGTTAAAACCTTTTCTATATAAATTCATAAACTTACCTACGTCAGTTTTCCCTTTTGGGATAGATAGATAATCTTTGGTAAAAACTAGCAACCACTTTTTTAAGGATGCATTTGTAAGCAAGATCTTTACTTTCTCCAGATAATAAATCCGAACTATAAATATCAATGTATCAATATACCTAATTCCCCAAATGCTACACCATGTTAGTAGACAGATTATAACTGCAAACAAAATCGATAATACGTTAGCCATGTTATAATCGCTTTAAATAGCTAATTATTGAAATATGAAATCTGTGTAAGTGCTAAAGTCTGGCCAGTGAAGGATGATCTTTGTCGATACGATTCTTTGCCTGGCAACACTTCACATGTAAATCTACGCCTTGTGATTGGATGTTGACAGATGATTGGCTTGTGATTGGTGGACACCTAATTATAATGCCATTGTATGTTATAATGTTTGTATTTGCCGCCATTTCCAGGATCACGTTTCGCTGGTCTGTATGAAGAGATGTGTAAGTGTTAGTGACAGACGGGTTCGATAGCCTGTCTCGTTTTCATCTGCCTGCGCGTGCGACACGGACATTGATTACAACTGAAAAACTTTCTTATTACATCGTAAGAAAGAAACAATTTCCCCAACTATGCTACAATAGACGCCGCCATGTTTCGGATGCAAATCACAATGTCTTGAACAATTTCAAGTGCTGAAATCCGATACGGTAATTGAATATTCATCGATATATGAATATTTGAATACTAGTAGAAACTGTTTGATACGTTTTCCGATTATAATCATGAAGTAGGAATAGTTAAATTAAGATTTTAGTGCGTAAATAAGCCTTGTAAGGCAATGAAAATGTATATTATATTTAACGCGTCGAAGTTCTTAGTTCCATTATCAATTTACATGAAAAGTCGAATTTTTGTTTCAGTAATATGTAATTGTCTAATTTTATCAAATATTTTATTTTGTTTACAATTATCAATATATAATTATACAATTATCTACAAAGGTGTTTGTGTATCCAAAAAAATTATGAAAACTTTTAATGGCCTTCAGAATATCTATGCCTTTAGGTATATTATATACTTATTTGAAGAGTTAAAATATTATTCAGTCAGATTTTGTAGAAACGCCTTTTAGGTTTTGCACTAATTTGATTCATTTGAGGATATTTATTCTTGATCTAAGATTTACTAATCAGACCATATTATTTCTAAAAGGACATAGCACTACCATGAGTAATTCAGTTGCAGCTCAGTCATTGCGTAGAGGGTCACAGTCACTGGCATACGCATAGCACAGGTGGGCGCTGCGCTAGCGCATCGTAGAGTTTCCTATCCGTATCTAGGCGAACGACAGTAGCTGCTTGCGAAAGTGCACATAATTGGATCGCCGCTTTAGAAAGGGGGTTATGAGTTTGTAAGTGCATCGAACCCGCGTGCATTTCCTCGGGAAGATGCAGCCAGCGGTGGAAAGCGTGCGGTTCCTGGAATCGACGACACGTCGTGGCGTAGTCGCTAGGCTTGGAGCTCTCTCGTCTACTCGATAAGGCGAAAAGTGAAAATAATCATGCTAGTTGCGTTAATGATAGTTAGATGAATCCGAAAATGCAGTGTTCTTTTAGTACTTCTCTTATGGTATTACAATTTATCGACTTCTAATAGTTTAATCTGTTAAATAATAGTTGGTCTGCGATAGAATAGCATTGATCATTAGATCCACCAATTGCTGTAAGCTGAAGTATGTCAATATTATACACAGCATGCTAATTAATATTTGTGTTTTTTTTATTAGTTTTTACTGTTTTATATATTTTTTCTGGTAGATTTAACAGGAAGAATTTATTTACAACAAGATACAAAAGAAAAATAAAACTTATACCTATTATAAATAAAAAATGTCCTCTAAACAAAGACATTATATAAATCTATGCCTCTAAATTGTATTTTGTTTTAATATAATTATTATGGTGAATAAAAGTAATCACAAGCACAAGCCTAATTCTAAAAGCAAAATAAAAAACAAAAAATTAAAACCGCCTTAAAGAAAACTAAAAAGTTAAATAATAATATTGCAGCCAATGACTTTTTCGTTCGCATCATAAGAAAATTAAATTGTTTTATCGAAGTCGCTGTCAAGCCAGTACGATTCGCGACAGGGCTTGCATTCGTTTTTTGGATTGGTTTGACACCGACTTCGATAAAACAATTTAATGTTCTTATGATGCGAACGAAAAAGTCGTCGGCTGCAATATTATTTTTTAACTTTTTAGTTTTTTGAAGGCGGTTTAAATTTTTTGTTAAAATTTTGTTTATTTCACAATTTTCAGTGGCGAATTCATTAGTTCCATTTAATAGTGCTTGTGCTTTTAATTAACAAACGCACTAGTCGGCACTACGATTTTCGAAGGTTCCCCTCGATTTCTCTGGGATCCATCATCAGATCCTGGTTTCCTTATCATGGGACCACCCTTGAGATATCTCCTTTCCAACAAAAAAAGAATCATGAAAATCGGTTCATAAATGACGAAGTTATCCGCGAACACACATTAAAAAAACAAAACCTCCTCCTTTTTTGAAGTCGGTTAAAATGATTTGATGTATGTAAATAAGAGCATCGGTGGCGCGAGATATGGACACCCAATTATGGAGGTCCGGGTTCGAATCCGCAAGGACAGCATGCCATGTACCAATGAGTTTTTCTAACTTATGTACGTAATACCGACTGCTCTCAAACGATGAAGGAAAACATCTTGAGGAAAACTGCATACACTGAAGAAGAAATTCTGATGTGTATGTCAAGTCTACCAATCCGCATTGGGCACGCGTGGTGGACTAATGCCCATACACCCTCCCTGAGGGTAGGCCTGTGCCCTGCAGTGGGACGTTTATAGGCTGATGATGATGATGATGATGTATGTAAATAAATAATACAAATGAAATGTTATTTTGTTCTTTTAGATTTTGGAAAAGAATCATATGATGAAACGTAGTCATAATTTTTAAATAACACATCAAAACGATTACGTCAATGACTGCAAATTATTACAATCAATTTACGGACAATAGAGGTGCGCAAGATGTAAAGGTTCAACAAAAAGCATTAAAAAAATCTCATATATACCTACTTAGGGTACAAACATACATTAACTCACGACTAGGTATAATAATATTTGAAATCCTACCGAAAATTCAAGCCTGCTGCGTTTGTAAGAAGGTTTGCTTTGAGCGCTTTGAGCATAATTTTAGTGTAATGCTAGTAGGTATATTCAATAATTGAACATTATTTATATTACTTAAATGAAACGGGATTATACCACAAACTGCAACATAATCAGACTTGTTAGAATAAAATACGGTAGATACCGTTCTTAAAACTGTGTGTTCTATGACAAACAACATATAGAGAGAGGCTTTCTTGCACCTTTCAACGTCACCTGGCGAACATTAGACCAATTTATTCAAAACACTGAAAAAAAAGGTTAACCTATTATCATAATGCAACTGTTCCATAATCGAGTAACGGGGCCAAAGGGTTATGGACCATATGCTTCGGACTGGCTCAAATACCGGATATGGGTTAAGTAATCACAGACTTTTTCTGCATCCTCTCTATTAAACCCCTTTCTTTTGTTACATACATAACAGTACATCTGTAAAAAATCTACATTTGCACGCATGTGCGGTTTGTTAATTGAATCGCTTACAATCGATGCTATCGCCGAATTCGTAGATCGATCCGATGTCGTCTTTTTTGCCCATTGCCGTCAATCCTCACAATATTAGCATCTGTTCTTTTTTAAATTAAAATATTTTATTTCTTTTTACTTTAGCAGAAGTAGGGTGAAATTTAAACACCGTTATCAACTAAGCCAGTGAATAAAACATTTTTTTATAAACCACAGGCGCTACCCGACTGTTAACAGTAAACAACAATGTAAAGACCTCCTGATAATATTGTATTTAAACCTCAAATTGGTCACAGAGCCAAGAGAAATGACTAGTCATATATCTTCCTAATCTATTGTTCTTAAAAGGTCCGTTCGTTCTCAGAAGTGGCTATTACTATGGGTCCCGGTTTACGCCGGGAACTGTTACTTTGTAACGGGGCCCGTGTGACGGCAAAAGTGCATTTTTGTTAAAAACTGCACTGTAGGTGTGACGTCACAAAGGCATCGAAGGACGTTGCTCGTCTCCCGTTATTCGTACAAAGGGTGTACAAACAAAAGACGGTTGGCTTGACCACAAAGTAGCTGCTGGCTGTATGGGAACATTGTTTTGGACTTCGAGCTGTAAATCTGTCAGTGAATGGGAAACATGTTTACTTGTTTTTGCATTGTTTTTTATTTAATTTGACAAAATTTAATATTGTTGACCATTCCTTTTGTTTCGGGCAAAAATGGTAAGTAAGTATGTGTTGCAAGCGGACTTTGAGATCTTCAGAAAATGCTACCCCTAGGTATTTGGCGAATAGCAGCAAATTTTAGAAGGCATTTAACATATCGATGCTGTTTTTTCTGATGCCTTCAGAGACCAATTTTATGTTTTTTTTATTATTAATGAATTAAGAAAAAATTACCAAGTAGTGGATGGATGAGTATTTACTGCAAAATCCACTAAGATATTTAAAAAAAGCATCAGTTTTTATCAACGAGTGAAAAGTTAACGTAGGTACACGTATATGTAGTTCATCATCAGCCTATAAATGTCCCACTGCGGGCACAGGGAGGGTGTATGGGCATTAGTCCACCACGCGTGCCCAATGCGGATTGGTAGACTTCACATACACATCAGAATTTCTTCATTAGCGTATGCAGGATTCCTCACGATGTTTTCCTACACTGTTTGGGAGCAGTCGGTATTACGTACATAAAGCTAGAAAATCTCATTGGTACATGGCATGTAGTTATGCCTCATAAGCTATTAAAACCTTTCTAAAACCTCTAACTATGACATTGTTAAATCTAATCCATTACAGCTCTCTCCTCGGAACTAATCATAAAAAAAGATGGGTCCAAAAATCCCAAGCATCATTAAAAGTGAACGCATGCTGTCCCTTGTTGTTCGAGAAAAAAAGTAAAAAGAAAGGTCCCGTTAGAATCCCGGTTCCTTGGGTATGTACTGGGCCGGAATGGATAGGGCAGATTGATGAATGTAAGTGATGTTGATACGCTCTCTCTATGTTAGGTTAGGTTATGAAATGTTACGGTTTGTTTAGTTTGATAAGTGTACCGAATAGGGATCAACAACGGACAAAGTTTATTTAGCAGGATTTTGTGGTTTGTGTTTGGGATATCTAATAATCTCTGTCTACAACCTCGGTGAATTTAGTTGTGACATATGCAATGATACGGGCCATGAATTTTTGGATCCTGGAGTGCGATTTTTGAATCTCATTCGCTGAGTTCAGCAGTTGAAAATGTCAAAACTACTATGGAGATACGCATCTTTCTACTGCTGATTTGACTTTCAAAAATCGCACTCCTGAAGTATGATTTTTGAAAGTCAAATCAGCAGTAGAAAGTTGCATATCTCCATAGTAATTTTGACATTTTCAACTGCTGAACTCAGCAAATGAGTTTCAAAAATAGCTCTCCTGAAACCTGGCTACAATTATCGTTTTCCAGCAATATAGCTGGCCTAGTAAAGTAATATTGCTAAGTGTTTGTAGTAAAGGTTATAATTTACATCTAACAAGGCTGCATCTATGTCTAGGATTCTGTGGCTATTCTATTGACATGACATTCCTGCCTGCAATATTTTTCTGTAAGTTTCTGTTTTAGAGAAGAAAATAAGCCAAAAAAGACGTTCATTACAACCTTGAAATGTTGATAGTTGTAGCAAAGGAAATATTATGATCACCCTGAAAGGGAATTTGATCGTAATTTTATATTTAGATCGTAATGTATTTTGGGTCTATTTCTTCATCTCAGCCGATGGACGTCCACTGCTGGACATAGGCCTCCCCCAAGGATCGCCATAACGACCGGTCCTGCGCTGCCCTCATCCAACGTTTTCCCGCCGCCTTCACCAGGTCGTCGGTCCACCGTGTGAGGGGCCTACCCACGCTGCGCTTTCCGGTACGCGGTCGCCACTCGAGAACTTTTCGGCCCTACCGGCCATCGGTTCTGCGAGCAATGTGCCCCGCCCACTGCCACTTAAGTTTAGCAATTCTTTGGGCTATGTCAGTTACTCTGGTTCTTCTGCGGATCTCTTCATTTCTGATTCGATCTCGCAGGGAAACTCCGAGCATGACTTTCAGCCTTTTTATGAGGCCTTGAGTGAACGACCACGTCTCTGTTCCATATGTCATCACTGGCAACACACACTGATCGAAGACTTTCGCGCTTTCGCGCTTTCTGCGCTCGAAATTGTTGACCATTATGTTTACCTGGGACAAACTATTCAGTTAGGTAAGTCCAACTTCGTGAAAGAGATCAACCGTACAAATCCAACTTGGCTGGGCAGCGTTCGGGAAGCAACGTAGTATCTTCACGTCCCGAATACCGCAGTGTCTTAAAACGAAAGTCTTTGGGTCTATTGCTGCCTTAGACTAATTATATCCGGACCGGCCTTGCGGTAGCATTTCCCCTCTGCCACGGTATTATAAGAGCAATGATCATGTACACACGGCGACAGATCAACCTACCCATAGTTGAACTCTATGCTCATGGACATAAGGTCGAACTATGGGTAGGTTGATCTGTCGCCGTGTGTACATTCAACATTCAATTTTATAACTTATCACTAAACTAGAGAGCCTATTATTGCGAAACAATAATTTCGAACTTAGAACGTTTGGGGTTTACACGAGACTACTTTTCATGATTTTGAACATTCAAAATTAGAATCTAAAGTCATAGGGAATAAAATCCAAAGTTGCGGATAACATGTTACCTCGCCCCCCGCAAAAAGTGGCAGAAAGTTTGTAGAATGACACGTGGTTGATTGCTGCTAATGAAATGTTGATATTCTGAATATGGTACATATTTGTAATATCTCTGACTACTCCTTCGAGGAATATAGTCATGCCGTCATGCATTGATCATTCTAATCTCTACAGTATCTAAGAATAAGAATGTATAGAAATGTAAATCAAGCTCAAAAAGTGGCACCAAAAAAACTACACCTTGCCGCCAAAACTCATACGAAATGTCATTTTTCATTGGGTGCCAAAAATTGTTGTTTTTGTTTAGAGTTATTCTTCTACCACGTGTTAATGAATTAACGCAAAACTAGAAAGTAGTTTGTTAAGAATCGAGAGTAGAATCGAATTATCATGGTTTCAACATAGGAAATTTTTTTCAAAATATTAAATAATTTGTTTGCAAAATTTAAAATTTTCTGAACCCGATGTCAACCCACCGCACGGGCATACTCACCCTACTTACTACCAAAACAAGATTATAAAAATGTATCCATGAGTACGTTGGCGCTTTCATTTCGTGCTGAAATGATAACAAATCATTTTTGCCTCAAAACTTAAAATACGAATAACATTAAATTTTAACCATCAAAATAATGAAATTATTGTTTCAATCTAATTATTTTGTTATAAATCAGTTGGGGTGTATGAGGTTTTGCGCTAATTCATTAACACGTTGTATAGTTATTCTTATTCGTAGTACAGTATACTTAATTATCGTTTTTACAATGTTTACGTGTATATCACAATGTGACAGATTAGACGTCCAAAGAAAAGCTCTTCTAGAACCTATCCAATAGAAAAACCCACAGAGCGATATGGCCTCCTCAGGCCAAGCTCTTTAATAAAGATTTAAATAAATAATTGTTTTCTTTCTTCTTTGCCTAATTTAAATGACACGCAAGCACCATGCAGCATGCTGAATATTTTCCCCCCACCCCCCAACTTGGAACTTCTTCATGATTCAGAGTTGCCTCAATCTGTACCGAACATGTTCATAGTCCGCTCAAAAGTTAAGCTAGAGTTACCAACGATGACTTTTGGATGATTTTTTAAACACTCAAAATTTATCAAACCTGAACAAAACTTTTACTTTGGGAGCAAAACTAAAATCGTAAAAATAATCAGCTGTTAAATATATGTATATATATATTTCATTCGAGTAGGTAACTAATATTACAATTTAGTATGGAACAGCATATTTTTTTGCGATTTCACTTTTGCTCCATAATAAAACTTATTCAATTTGTTTGTCTTTCTGGACGACCCCTGAAAATTTGGAAAGTGTTTAAAATATAGTTTGTGTTTTGCGGGCGATTTGCTACCTACCACATCGTATGAGACGCCATTCTAATCTGGGAATGATAAAAGTGATATACATAATTATATGCGTTTTCCATGCAATGCTCATGCAATTTTCTTGAATATCATTATTCCAGTAACCTGTCAACAGACAGCAATGAACTCAATTAACTAGGAAATGAACTCAAGTTTCTAAAAGTGAAAATCAATGTGTTCAGAAGAAAAATCAGGCTTCAAGTATCTCACTATTGTTGTCGTGTCACCCAGATTCAAGGAAATTTTTGAAATGAGTTGTTCCCGATAAGGTGTTTCATTGATTTTCTCCTCGAGCTTTTGAAATCGGTCTAGATTTATCTGGTTAATTGTAATTTCGTAAAAACCGCTCAACATATTGACTGTGAGGTTTATAAATGTTTATAGCACTCCGTGACCTAAACCCGCACTTAGGTTACGGTTTTGCGTTACCTAAGTAGTCCATTATTACACGGATTACACCGTTCGAAAATGAATCCACTTTATTGCACAGATGCATAATATACAAAAGAAGGTTCTTTTATAGCATTCCGTGACCTAAACCCGCACTTAGGTCACGGTTTTTCGTTACTAAGTAGTCCATTATTACACGGATTACATTACACCATTCGAAAATGAATCTACTTTATTGCACAGATGCATAATAAACAAAAGAAGGTAGGTACTTTTAAATGTGCTTTCAATCAATGTGACCAACATTGAAATCGCGAAATCCCCAACTGACTCCAAGTTACCCCCCCTACTTTAATTATATTACGTACGCCCTACTTACACCCGCACCCCCTGCTCACACCTTATTAGTATGTTGGTAGTAGGGTGCGAGTAAGGGATGCGACCCCTAGTGCGTAGAGGGTGATTGGGGATGCATAGGGGTGATAAGAGGGTACACCCCCTAATGCGTAAGTGGTGTGTAGTGGTGATTAGGGGGTGCACCTCCTAGCTCGTGGGTGTGATTAGGGGGTGTACCCCCTAGCTTGTGGAGGTGATTAGGGGTGTACTCCTAGCTCGTGGGGTGATTAGGGGGTGTACCCCCTAGCTCGTTGGGGTGATTAGGGGTGTACCCCCTAGCTCGTGGGGTGGTTAGGGGGTGTACCCCCTAGCTTGTGGGGGTGATTAGGGGGTGTACCCCCTAGCCCGGGCTGGTGATTAGGGGGTGTACTCCCTAGCTCGTGCTGCTGATTAGGGGGTGTACCCCCTAGCTCGTGGGGGTGATTAGGGGGTGTACCCCTAGCTAGTGCTGGTGATTAGGGGGTGTACCCCCTAGCTCGTGCTGATGATTAGGGGGTGTACCCCCTAGCTCGTGGGGGTGATTAGGGGGTGTACCCCCTAGCTCGTGGGGGTGATTAGGGGGTGTACCCCCTAGTTCGTGGGGGTAATTAGGGGTACGTGCGTAGGGGGTGAGTAGGGGCTGATAATGATGTGACGGTAGATTTTATTTTATTTTATTTATTAAACAATTACACAGCTTCACAGAGGAACTCCAATACGCTATGTAAGTAATTATACAAATCAAACAAGAATATTAAATTTTCCTCCAACTTAACTTAATCTTACGAATTAGACATTCTCAGAGATTGATTGATTAGATGTGATTACGTGCCACCTAGTGCGTACGTGCGTAGGGGGTGAGTAGGGGCTGATGATGATGTGACGGTAGATGTGATTAGAGGTGAGTATCTATTGATTGTGGTTGCGATATATGAACGAAGATTTTAAAGTCATGGTTGTGTCCTACGGGGGGCTCCGCCCCCCGTGCCCCCGGGGGGGCTCCGCCCCTCCGCCCCGGGGGGGCTCCGCCCCTCCACCCCGCCGGGGGCTTCGCCCCCGGTCCCCCTTTCTGCCCTTTTCGTTAGTACTTCAACATGAAAGAGAATGTCAATACATTACACACACACACACACACACACACACACAAAAGTTGGCGGGTTTAGGTCACACGAGCTATAAAATAGTATACGATACTCGTGACCTAAGTAAGTCCATTATTACACGGCGTTTATCGCCCTCGCTGCGCTCGGGCGATAATTCACGCCGTGCAATAATGGACTACTTAGGTCACACGTATCGTAATGTACTATTTCTTTTTATGCTTACGAACACAGAAGAGAGAACCCGGTGGGCGGCGTCATTTTTTCTATGCTTACGAACGATCCTTCTTCAGGGTATAGGATATCCAACATTTTGTTTTCCTGGAGTGCGATTTTTCAACACCACACGTTCGAATCAGCAGTAGAAAGATGCATAATCTCCATAGTAATTCTGACATTTTCTACTGCTGATTTCAACGTGTGATGTTCAAAAATCTCACTCTTGGAGTGTTATATCTGAATCTGAACCATTTTTTCTTAACTTCTAATATTCATTTATAAAACAGCTGAACCAATTTTAATGCGGTTTTCATTAGTATCCAGATAACCGGCTTTATGGTTCCGGCTTTGAATGTACACACGGCAACACATCAAGCTATACAAAACCACCATAAGCTGGCCACGCGTAGGTCGGTAACGCATAACATCGCGCGGCCAGTTTATGTTGGTTTTGTATAGCTTGATATGTCGCCGTGTGTACCATCCTATTTTCCCCCGTGGGTGTTGTACGAGATGTTACTCTACCCTGAAACCTTAAATATGTTAAAAGTGTGCTACTACAATAATTGGTAGTTTGTAGTTGTAGAAGAGTTTCTGACCACCAGGGTCCTATTTCATAAATATGACAATGACAATTTGAGATACATTAATTAGAATTTTAGGCCACAGTCATGTTGTTTAACGCCATAAGTAACTAGCCATGTATCCTGAATTGACATTGTAAATGACTATTGCCATGTTTATGAAAAAGGCCCCTGAATAGTACATGCACTGAACCTATGTTTTACAAATAAATCTATTATGAATTACGATAAAAGGGCCCACGAACAATTTTTGCCTTTGTACACGTTTTCTCAATTTTCTGTATTTTTATGTCAGTGTGTACAATAAAGTGTTATAATATAATATAATATAACAATAATCTCTATGGATTAACAACGAGAAGCGATCCCGGCGAATCCAATAGAAGTTTATAGGTAATTGTACTCTTTTCTTGCCCCCATGAACTTCATCACACCCTTATGTATTAGAAAGTTATAATATTGTACGTCTCTTTCTTCCCCCAGGTAAGACACGAGCGACGATGTGGCATCGACCTCTTAATGTGGGATACTACGTAAGTACATACATACATAGGTAACGCACTCGCTTCCTGGACAAACTGGACTTATAGTCCGAGAGCCTGCTCTCCTTTTTTAAAATTTTATTTGGGATTTAGTAGGGAGGTTTCTTTGGCCTCCTCGTTACTACATCCCTTGTAAAACCAACGTTGTCAACAGGCAAAAACAATCTTGCTGTTTAAGTAAGTTTAAGAAAGTAAAAAGAAAAATGTTACCCCTTTTAACAACTGTAAAATAAACTACAATGATTTACGTATGATTTTGTAAATATGTAACTCGTTGGTAAGTCTAATAAATAAAATAAGATTAAAATTAATCTTTACAGCAAGCTTGGCAGGTCTTACAAATAAATTATGTTTATAAACACAAGTTTTCGTTTAAAAAAAAAGACCTGTAATAAAATCTAATTGATAATATAAAGTATTGAGAATTGAGATACCTTCATAAATATTAAATTTAACTAATTGTGGTCTGGAGTGCGATTTTTGAATCTCATTCGCTGAGTTCACTGTTAGTTCGTTACTGTGGAGATACGCATCTTTCTACTGCTGATTCGACTTTCAAAAATCGCACTCCTGAAGTATGATTTTTGAAAGTCAAATAATCAGTAGAAAGATGCGTATCTCCATACATTTTCAACTGCTGAACTCAGCGAATGAGATTCAAAAATCGCACTCCAGTTCCTAATATAACATCGTCATTATTAGGTTACAAAATTATAGTTATTCACCTGATGATCATGGTTATTAATTTCCGCTACATTTCCAATCAAACCCGTTCCATTTCATATCAGAAATTTAATCTAATTGGTTTTACAGTTGCAAAACTGGCAGTGTGATTAAACTGCGGTAAAATATGACTAAATGTAATTAAGTAAGAACACATAAATGTAATTGGAATAATGCACTTGGTTCCTGGACTATTAAGGATTCCAGTGAGAGTCTCTGGGACTCGTCTGGTTACTTAAATACGTTTATTTTCAAAGTCGTAAAAATTTATTCATTTTGACTTGAAATACATTGCATGGAAATACAAATAAATTAGTTTGTTACTAACATTTTGTTTCGATCGTTTTGAGATGTTAAAACAAGTACAATACAATTGTTTCTGAGGTTTTGTGTTTTTAATAAGAAAAGGGGAATTTGATCTCATCTAAACTATTATAAAACTGTAACAGAAGTGTGTCTGTACATTGAAGATATTTACAAAAAAAAGATTACGTTATGATTTTTAGATGTCCCTGATTCCAAATCACCAATTTTTGGATTTTTTGTCTGTCTGTTTGTTTGTTTGTTTGTTTGTTTGTTTGTTTGGGTGTTTGTTTGTTCGAGTATCACGCAAAAACTACTGAACCGATTTTAATGAAACTTTTTTGTTTTCATCTGACTTAAAATCTGGTATATAATTTATGCGGACGAAGTCGCGGGTAAAAGCTCGTACCTAATAAACTATAACTATAACTATTTTATCGTATATTTTTGGTGAACGTTTGTCTTTTTTTTTTTTTTTTATTAACTATGGGTTTGCTCTTGACCTCAATCCAGTCCTCAGGACGAAGATGGGGTCGTAGATGTAGCGAGCTTACCCAGAAGATGCCTATTCACTCGTACTTTAAAGGAATCCGGGTTGTAAGTACTCGGAAATACTGACGCAGGTAAGGCATTCCACTCCTTGGCTGTGCGCATTATAAAAGATTCAGAAAGGCGCTTGGTGCGGATATGTGGGATGTCAACCAAGAAGGGGTGATATCCCGCGGTGCGTCTGGAAGTCCGATAGTAGAAAGGGGAAGGTGGGATGAGCTCATGTAGCTCTTGGGCACACTCACCGAAGTACAATCTGTAGAAGACCGACAAGCAGGCCACTCTGCGGCGGTGGGCTAGGCTATGAAGCTTGGCCTCCACCAGCTTACTATCGCCAATGAGCCTCCTGGCTCTGCGTTCAACCGAGTCGAGTGTGGCAAGTTGATACTTGGCTGAGCCATCCCACAGGTGGCAGCAGTACTCCATACATGATCGGACCTGAGCTTTATACAATACTAAGAGCTGTCCAGGAGTGAAGTACCGCTTCACCTTGTTTAAGATGCCCAGCTTTTTGGCCGCAGTTTGAGCCTTAGACTCGATGTCAGCGCCGAAGTTGAGTTTCGTGGTCAAGCTTATACCCAGAAGCCCAAGACTGTCGGAAACAGGGACAGATGTACCCCGGAAAGTAGGAGTCAGATTAAACGGACTCCTTTTTGCGGTGAACAGACAAGCCTGTGTTTTGGTGGCGTTGAAGTTGACTAAATTATTGTCACCCCACTGGGAGACAAGACTTAAAGTCAAGTTTGTTCGCTCAACCATGGCCTCCCTCTGCGAGCGTATTTTATCCCCGCTGGCCCCTGCGCCAGATACATATCTCTCCATGACAGTACTGTCATCTGCATACCCAACAATACCTGACACAAGGAGGTCATTGATGTGCAGCAGGAAAAGTGTCGCGGAGAGAACAGACCCTTGAGGAACTCCAGCATCAATTGCCATAAGGTCAGAAGAGCAGCTGTCAATGACAACTCTAATCGACCGTTCTCTCAAGAAATCAGATATCCAGCTGCAAAGATCAGCGGGGATGCCATAAGCGGGAAGCTTGCTCAGCAAACTAGCGTGCCATACCCTGTCAAAGGCCTTCGAGATGTCAAGTGATACAGCCAGTGCTTCACCGTGCTTCTCGATGGCCTCGCCCCAGCAGTGCGTGACATACACAAGAAGATCCCCAGTCGATCGCCCCCGGCGGAAGCCATATTGGCGATCACCGAGTAGATCATTGTCTTCTAGGTATGACAGCAACTTACTGTTAAGTACTCTTTCCATGACTTTACAGAGAATGGAAGTAATGGCGATAGGGCGGTAGTTGCAGGGGTCGGCACGACTGCCCTTCTTGGGTACCGGTTGCACATTCGCAAGCTTCCAGGATTTAGGCACCGTTCTTGTTCTGAGAGAGAGGCGATACAGGCGTGTTAGAACAGGAGACAACTCAGGCGCACAATATCTCAACACTCTTGCAGGTATACCATCAGGACCACTGGCCTTATTCACATCCAGACTACGCAATGCTCTGCGGACCTCTTTTGTATGTATTATGACCTCCGGCATCGAAGAATCACAATGAGGGATGGTTGGTGGCTGTTTGGCACCAGCGTCCAGACGTGAATTGCTCGCAAACAGAGAAGCAAATAAATTAGCTTTCTCAGTTGCGGAGTGAGCCAGCGACCCATCAGGCTTCTGCATGGGAGGCAAAGTGGGACGGCAGAAGTTGGATTCGACCGATTTTGAAAGGGACCAGAACTGTTTACTACCAGAAGACCCGGTTGGTGTAATGGTTACCACGCCGGACTGCCAAACCAGGGTCCTGGGTTCGAATCCCGGTTCGGTCATGGATGTTTACATGTTTGTGCCGTTGTTGTATGGTTTCCATAATAAACAGCCTATTAATAGTGCTTTCTTGGGATCATTACAATGTATGTGCCTGTGAGCGTTATTATTTATTTAGAAGGGTAGGATGCCAGTTTGGCTCCAATGCGGCTGTCTTCCTAATACATTCGATTAGCAGAAGAAGAGAAGAAGGAAGGAGGATTAGAAGTGATTGCATTATGGCTAATTATGTAGGAGACATTATAAAATTCGAAAAACACATTGCCATTCTAAAATATTGGTTGTAGTTCAGTTTACAATTTTTGTATAAATGTTTTATGATAAACAGATTATAATTCTTAATTTCTTTCTTCTATCATGTTTTGTGCAAAGTTTTAGAGCGTAAATAAAATTAATTTTTAATGACACTGCACTGTTTGAAATTTTCATGTTCTCTTGGTAACGTTAAAT
Organism: Agonopterix subpropinquella; assembly: GCA_922987775.1. Taxonomy (NCBI): domain Eukaryota; kingdom Metazoa; phylum Arthropoda; class Insecta; order Lepidoptera; family Depressariidae; genus Agonopterix; species Agonopterix subpropinquella. The sequence goes on from OV277698.1 coordinate 21,831,939, forward strand.
TTAAATATTTCAAAATTTGATGCTACGAAACAAATATGCCAAGTACTGGTGTTCATTATTTGACTTAGAACTAAGTTTACAAAATGTTTCAGTCACAAGGTCAAGCTGATAAATGTCATTGTTTTAATTGCTGTTAATTTAATTGATATTTTAATTAGGTAAATATATTTTGGCCCTGCAGCTTTATAATCACACGTTATTTAACTGATTAAACATAACACCAATAATAATATATGTACAACCACAGAGTACTATAAACTTTGTTTAGTCAATCCCAGAATTTTTAATTCCACTAAAAATGCAGGCTACATTTAAAACAATTCGTCTTGTGCAATATGACACGCGCTTAGCTTTTCTCGTCTTACCTACATTTAATTACATAAATCTTATCATGCTTTCACCTGACGTACTTTTTATCAAGTAATTTGTAAGTAGCGCTGCGCCAGCAGTAGCAGTAGCGCGAAGAAAAGTCATAGACATAAATTAATTGTTTAGCTAGAAAAGTGGCGCGGTTAGGTTCTGGCGGCCACCGTCCGCAACGGGTGGCGCTGCAGTCGACACAAGCGCATTGCTAGTAGGAAAGTTGCTTATGACGTCGGAAAGTGTCACGTTGAACCATGGTGAACCGCGACCGGTGTCTTCCGCGGTGGCTGTCCTACTCACCAAATTGTCATTCTATCAATCCGTCACCATGACTTTATCTTGGCCATCTGACGGGTCCTCCCTTCCAGCGATCCCAAATATATCGCCGTCTTACCGTTGCTCCTGATTATTTAACCGACATACATTGTTCGGTCGGACGAATGAATCAGAGATCTGTAAAAAATGATTGTCATTCTTCTTTATGAAGTGTTTAGGTAATCGTCGTTTTGTGATGATTAATAATTTTAAAACAGTTACGTATTGTGTGGGGATAAACATTTATTAAGAAGCCGTTGTCTTTTGCAGGTCATCGGAGTACAAAAATAGTAAAGATGCTGGTATAAATTCGCTACGCATTTAGATTATATTAGAATAGGTTCATACGATCCTAATTAGGGGGACTAATAAAATAAGTGTAAATGTGATGTTTCTTGATTTAGAGTGTATCGTAGGTAAATAAATAGAGCTATAGCTGAGATAATTAGATCCCACTCCAGGAGTGCGATTTTTGAATCTCATTCACTGAGGTCAGCAGTTGAAAATGTCAAAATTACTTTGGAGATACGCATCTTTCTACTGCTAATTTGATTTTCAAAAATCGCACTCCTGAAGTATGATTTTTGAAAGTCAAATCAGCAGTAGAAAGATGCATATCTCCACAGTAATTTTGACATTTTCAACTGCTAAACTCAGCGAATGAAATTCAAAAATCGCACTCCAGTAGTGCGATTTTTGTAAGTCGAATCAACAGTAGAAAGATGCGTATCTTCATGAAATTTCAACTGCTGAGTTCTACGTATGAGATACAAAAATCGCACTCCAGATAGAAAAATGCTTGACCAACAATAGCTCTTAAGGGGTTTCCCTGACCAAACGACCTTGACTCTTTCAGAGCCACCTCACCTCTACTAAACTACGTCATTTTAGTAGGTATATCTATTTTTGACTAGCTTGTCCTTCATTATGTCACAGTGGAGCCTTCTAATCCAAGGAAATCACATTCTAAAATCATAAGAATTCGCCCCAAATTTAACAATTATCTAATTAACTCATTAAAATGGTCTTAAAAAAAATTAGCTAAATAGCAAATTTTAGATCTTAATATTGTCTACACAAAGTTGTGTGTCGCGTGACTTCAACTTTAAAAGTAGATACACTTAATACAGATTTTTTCCAATATTTAGGCTTTCCTTTGAACACAGGTTTCATAAGTATTTTATAGAAAAATAAGAAATATGATCTATAGCAAATAAAGCTGAGATGTTGAAGAATATTGCTACACTTTTCAATTATTTGTATGTCTTTCAAATAACGAGAAGATAATCCAGCTAGCTTCTAAAAACCATTAAAATATGGCCCGAGCTAGCGTTTACCTATGGGTAGCCTCTTAAATAAGATGGAGGTGTTGAATTTCAATACGTTTCTTTTTAGATTTTCATCCATACGATATAAGATTATTATAATAATAAACAAGCTATAAGAGTAAGAGTGGAAAAAAGGATTGCTTCAATTCATCGAATCGAATATTTAATTATCATATTCAACAGGTAAGAGCGTTGTTTTCCTTGTTCTTAATGATAATCGTGTTCTTTTTTTCAATTTTGACTTCCAGTATAGACACAGGTTTATTATTTCAGGCAACAGTCATGACGCGAATCGTCGGCCTCTAGTTTTGTAACGTTCGGTGGCGAAATAGAGGTCATTGACAAGGCCTAGCGCGGCCACTCCGGCGCAAGAGCCGCTCGTTCTATTTCATTCTCATCGTTTTGTCTAATGCAAAGATTATTATTTTATTCTCGGTAGATGTTACTGTCAATCAATAAGTAAACGAAATTTGATATTTGTCGTCTACTTTACACGCGAATTGTCAGTCGTTTGTGTATCATCACATCACATCTTAAATCAGATTAACGATTGGTCTCAATATTCTAAGTATTATCATCAGATGTTGTTTTTATTGTTGATTCAGTTGACACGGTTTTCAGGTTTCGCGTTCAAATGTAAATACTTCTTATTAGAAATAATTCAGTTTAACAATGATTAGATGGATTATGAATATTATGATATTTATGATGGTTTGTTTCCGGGAAGTAAATAATAAATAATGAAAGGTTTCGATCAAGCAAAGTGTGCGGTTTCATATTTTTGCGCTACGACTGCAACATCCGGCTTTTTCTTATGATTGTTAAAGACATAAAAACCACACTTTCCTGCAGATATCTATTTTTTTCATATATTTTGATAAAAGGGGTTTGTTTTGCTGTATGCATGTCAGAACCAACAATGAAGTAATAATAGAAGCTAAAAATGGGACTATTAAGTAAGAATGGAGAAATTAAAGTAAAAAACAGGTTTTACAATGTTATTTGATTAGATCAAATATTTTTTGTAAATAAGTTCGACTGGTCTATTGAATGCTTGTTTGTCGTGACCGACCAAGTTGGCGGAATGGGGGGCAGGGGGAGGGTACTCTGCCGCAACTCGCAACCAACGAAACGAAAATTTGTGAGGTCAACGAACGCGAGTGGCCGCGCAACCAAACGTCAGGTTGATTCACTTTTCATCTACGTTCACTCTAAGATTTTGCTTCTTTTTGTGCTAAAATGGAAACTCGCTTTTCAGAAGGTTTATGAATAATAATTATTGGCATAGTTGAAAGATGCATCATCACTAGTCACTAGAGTATAAAACAAAGTCACTTCCCGCTGTCTGTCTGTCCCTATGTATGCTAAGATCTTTAAAACTACGCAACGGATTTTGATGCGGTTTTTTTAAATAGAAGAGGAAGGAGGAGGACAAGATAGAGGATAGAGTGATTCAAGAGGAAGGACAATACAGTAGCATTGCACACGTGCGTGCGAAGCCGAGGCGGGTCGCTAGTATTAAATAAATATGCATAGGCAAATGGGAAACTCGCTTTTCAGAAGAGTTTTGAATTATTGGCATATAGTAATAAGATGTTTAAATGTCAATAAGCTCAAATTATTTCATATTTTACATTTGAATCATATTTTTATTATTAGCTACGATTTTTTTACTTAAGTTTGATCGTACAGGCAAACACTGTTTTCATGAAGTTCTAATTATTAATAACGCTAGGATTTTGGTACATTACATACTTTCATAGGTATAGTACATTTACATTCTTTATAATGATCCCAAATGGCAGTTCTATTAGGTAGTTTTTGTTTTTTCTAATCCGCCATCCGTCATTAAAAACTTTAGTTTCAAAAAGTCTTGCATACAACATTTTATATGGAATATTTAACGCGGAGGTGGTAACGCAGAGCATGAGTTTTTACTTTTTATCGAGCATGTGAGTGTTGCGGCGGTTCGTTGACCCCGCGACTGCGTTCGGCGGCACACCGCGACTTGGCACTGTCTTCCGCCATTGCCATGAGGTTGTTTGTGGTGTTGCCGTCGCGTCGCTGCCACAGAAAACCAGAAAAGTTCAATTTTAGGTCCATTGATGGATAATCTCCTAATTTTGACATTTTCTACTGCTGATTTGAACTTGTGACTTTCAGAAATACCAATACAAATTTTTGTACAATTTTCTTTAAATTAATACTATTGTTTTCAATGATAATTTAAATTAATACTAATTTGCCTGAGCAAGTTCAATTTAGATCATCATCATCATCCTAGCATCAGTTTTTTTATAAATCCCACTCCACGGCAAAGGCTTATCCTCAGGGAGGGTGTATGGGCGTTAGTCCACCACGCGTGCCCAACGCGTGATTGGTAGGTTTCATAGTAGATGTTCACCTTCAACGATAAAACATCATCATCATCATCATTCTCTTGCCCATTTCCCATTATTTGGGGTCGGCGCAATATGTCATCCTCTTCCATTCATCTCTCTTAGCCGTCGTCTCAACACTCACCCCCTTCAACGATAAAACAATTAGTATTATAACTATGAATGATAATTCTGTACCTTAGAGACAAATGAACAAGTATACAGGAGTGCGATTTTTGAATCTCATTCGCTGAGTTCAGCAGTTGAAAATGTCAAAATTACTATGGAGATATGCATCTTTCTACTGCCGATTTGACTTTCAAAAATCATACTTCAGGAGTGCGATTTTTGAAAGTCAAATCAGCAATAGAAAGATGCATATCTCCACAGTAATTTTGACATTTTCAACTGTTGCACTCAGCGAATGAGATTCAAAAATCGCACTCCTGGAACAGGATTTAAAGAAAAATTTTATGAATTTAGACATTTTAAGAATTTTAATGTTTTTTTTAGTAACTAAGCATGTAAAAAAAACAACGTTTTTTTTTAAATCCTACTGTAAAAAGGTTTTACCATCTACTCAAATTGAACATGAATGAATAAATAGAAAACAAGAATTACTAAAATGTACAGAATTCTGAAAACAGAATCAGAAAACAGAATCAGAAATCAGATTCAGAATCTGTAATACTAATACACCACCTTGTTGATTTATAAATAAAAAAAATGACAATCTTTTTTACTTTTACATAATTTTATGAACAACCATTCATGGGATATCAATGCTGAACACACAAAAATTATAAATATGAAAAAACAAAAGATATATTGATAATCTAATGATAGTTTAGTCGATAAAAAATACCTACAGCTTTATTTAAAAAGTAAAAATTCCTGTGAAGTCTACTTCGACTAAACAACAAGCTACGCTTGGCTTTCAGCGCGCGTTTATGTCTTTTGTATGGGAATAGATCGCGGGCTGTTAACTATGCTATTTATTTTATTTTTCACTTGAGTAAACAACGTTTCTTTACCTCTCTTTCCTTTTTGATAACTTATTTGATAACTCCATTGACGTGGTGTCTATGTTGGATTTTTAATTATACTGAAAATGTGAGCAAATATAATATGTAGGGCAGCTTGCCGACTATTTAGCATTATCATATTTTGTAGCATTATCATGTGCCGACAAGAGCGATTTGTCCTTCATCTGCAATTTTCTCTCCTAACTTTGTGATGGCCGATTATAGTTATATTGTTATATTTATATAAATAACACTACACTACCTACGATTTGTATAGTGTTTAAACATTTGTAATTTATTTGTGATTAAGTAGTCCGTTCGGGCAATTTCGGGCAGTTGAGTCGCAAGGAAGAGACTGAAAAATAGCAGTAATGCTGAGGCTCTGTCCTATTCCACTGCACTTTCCAAAATGTGTAACTTAATTATTAGTAATTTTTTTTAAATATTGTACTTTTGTAACTGTAGTTGAATAAACGTCTTTTATTATTATTTATTATTATTATTTCAATTATGACTTTGGTAACCAGTTAAAATGTATCGGTGGACTAATGTCCACCATGCGTGCTCAATGCGGATTGGTAGACTTCACATACACATCAGAATTTCTTCTTCAGCGTATGAAGGTTTCCTCACGATTTTTTTGCTTCACCGTTTGAGAGCTATACATACATACTATAAAAGAAAACATCAATGGTCGCATTGTGTTAACGCGTACACGACCAGTGTGTGAGAGACAGAGAGATCACTAAACATATTTATAGGTCGACCAGAATCTCATGAAATGAAAAAAAGTAAAAAATGTAGATTTTCACATGGCAATGTCAAACTGTCATCAAGTAGGCCCTTTACAAACTGCAACTTTTTGCGGCGATAAAAACGCGCGTTTGTTAATGGGTGCATATTTAATATCATTTGAACGCCCAAATCATCTGGCCGAACATTTTCATCTTGTTTATAAGAAAAGGCATAATTTTATAGCTGAATTTTATTACGAACGTTTTTCTTCGTGGTTGTATGGCGTTTCAGTAGTGCTGCAAAAAGTGTTTGGCCCTAATCCAATTACCCCAGTGTTGCTTACTCCAAAATTTGATCTCCTCATTTTTCATGAGATTCTGGTCGACCTATCGATATAAGTCTTAATACTTTTTGGTGCAAGCCACCCTTATTGCACCTATGTACAGTCGGCCGCAATAAGTTGTATACACTTTTGTACTACGTCGTAGTACTAAAGTGTATATAACTTATTGCGGCCGACTGTACATGTAAATATATAAATACTGTACTTACTTACTTTTAGCGCTTTGGAATCGAAAACACGCTGACTTCTGAACTTCATTCAGTCTTTAATTTTCAGTGCTTCAAAATTTTTGTAACATTGGGTTTGATATGTTACGTTTATGTTAGGTTAGTATGTAGTATTATATCAGGGTTCTGCCTACACGATAAGAAGAAGATGTAGTATTTATATACATATAGATTTCAATCCATTTTCATATATGAAAAGAAAATGTACAAACCTTTCTCTTGCTGACACTTCGTTGTGGTCTCGCTGCCATGTTCGTTCTGCTCTATCATTATCCACCTACGAAGAAAGGTTTTAATTTTTTAGCAAATAGATGTTAAATGTTGGATATTTTCTAACTATTTTGAAAGCGTTATGTTATGATTAAAAGCCAACGATATTAATGTACTAAATATTAAAAACTACGATTTTTCGTTGTTGATTGACCTCTTATTTTGTAAGAGATCAATGTTGTCAACATCATACAATATTAGGCGTAATCTAGTTGTAATACAATACATCTAAGTATGTACCAAGTATAGTAATCTGTTTGGTGAATGAATGAAAAGAAACTCATACTACATAGGAATAAATACGTTTATAAGCCATATTGTGACGACCGATGTTATTTTATCATAATTAAATCATCAACTCCAATAAATAAGTGAAGCATAATACAGACAGGTACAAAAAGGTATGTTTCCGCATAGCGCGGCGCGGCGCGGCTCGGCGCGGGCGCAGTGATCTCGGTGGATGCAGGCAACATTTCCGCGCGCCCACCGCACGAGATCCAGGGGTACGTAACTCTGAAATGCATTGTTCAGTTATTATTATTAAATAAAGTAGTTCCTACATTGAACTGATGACCTGTTTGGGAGTTTGACTTACCTTCGTGGTAAAGAGGTTAGCCAATCAACGTTAGAGGCCGGAATATCCATCAGGGTGCGCCACAGACGAATAGGATTCAGTAAGTCCCTTAGGCTCTCTTTTGTACCCCATCTTGTTGGTGCTGCAATGAAATAATTAATCTTTACATTTTTTTAACATTAAATAATAATAAATAGAAATAGAGGTAAGAGTTTCATTAAATTTGGTTAAGGTTTTTCAATGGTTGTCGTATGAGTAACTAATGGGAAAAGGTTTAATAACGTTTTTTGGGCTCGAAAGATAGCCAACTACCACTCGACGTGCATCTCCATCTTAAATTATGCTAAAAGTGAACCTGACCAAAACTGCACGCTTCTTCTTATCCTGTGCAAGACCTGGTGTCAGAGTTTTTTCAGACAGCCTGCACGCTGCACGCTGAAAATGGCATTCTCTAAAAATAGAATTCCTGATCACTTCGAATGCGATTATGCATTGCTGGTTTTTCAAGAGGGTGATCAGACCAACAAACTAAAAAAAAAACATTATGGGACTAAAATTTAAATCGAGAAAATAATCTGCTCTTCCATACACTAGCTAGAGTAAAGTACATTTGTAATTTTGTATGGATCAATAATTTTTTTTACGATTTCAATACATATTAGGACCATAGATAAAGTTGTTCAGTTTGATGGTTATTATTCCCTAAAAAACTATCAGAATTTTAAGAAAGACTGTATATCCTATGTGTACCAGTTTTTTTTTTGCTTTTCTCCACTAAATTCTTTTAGATAACATCCTTTTAGACAGGCAGATAGATACAGGCAAAACAATTAATTCCAACTGCATAAACGCATTGCAGCCGAAGGTTGTTCACGCCTGTCGCCATCGGCGGCTAGCGGTTCGCAAGGTTCAGGTTCACTCGGGTTCATTGCCATAGTTTTGTAACCCTTGTGTAACTCGCTCTCGACGGCCCTTCCACACTTGAGCCTCTCACTTGGACCTCATTATTGTGTTAGAAATTTACTTTTACCATTATCCATGTGATGAGGCGCTTGTTGCCGTTGTGTAGTTGGAAACGTTTACTGAAGTTAAGCAACGCCAGGTCCGGTCAGCTTTTGGATCAGACTAGTATAGGAATTTATATACGATAGTGGGAGGAAACCTTATGGACAGCCGTGAGCTCTCCATCGGCGATGTTCAGGATAGAGCGAAGTGGAAGAAACGGCTAGTCCCATATACCTAGCGGGACAGCAGCTAGGAAGATGATGAGGAGGAAACCTATATGCTTCACTTTCGGGGCATCCTACACTTCTGAGAATTTATTCTGAATTTGTTACATTTAGAATATATCTGTCTACTGAGCATAATATGGGATGGCAGCGTGACAAGAAGAAGAAAAGGCGCTGGATAATGTTGTCGCGCACATCATGCTTGATCTGCTAGTAAAATTTATACTGATACCGACGATAATAAAGTGCACTTATTTCTCCTTTATCTTTATAGTCGCGTCGTTTCTTTAGAACATATAAGTCAATTTCTTTCTGTAGATATCGTAATAGAGAGAGGGAGAGAGAGAGAGGAAAGGGACCAAGGGAGAGTTTCTTTCGCATTCTTTCTATGGGCAGAAGCAGTAAGCTTATCATTTGTCATCACTTGGCAATCATCAAATCATCTTTATCATTATCATCATCATCAGCCTAGTTACGTCTCACTGCAGGCTTACCCTCAAGGGTGGTATGTGCGTAAGACCACCACGAGTGCCCAATGCGGATTGGTATACTTCACATGTACATTAGAATTTCTTCTTCAGCATAATTATGCAGGTTAAAAGACGAGTATTGTAGAGTTTCTGGCTGCATCTTCTGTACAACACACCTTCTGACGCTATGGTAAGAGTCAAAAAATGACGTCTGTGATGAAATGTGAATGTGATATGATTTAAAATTTTTGAGTTTGAATTTTGAGTTTGATGTTTTCTTTCACCGTTTAAGAGCAGTCGGTATCAGGTACGAAAAACTAAGTTAACTAGTTTACTACGTAAGTTTGTAAAACTAATTGGTACATGGCATGTTGTCTCTGTGCGTGATTCGATGATCGAGAGTCCATACCTTGCAGCACATAGGTACCTCATACTTTGCACATTATGCGATTTTGAAACCCCGAATAAGTTTATAATCAACCTGGTTACAACTGCAAAGCTGGTCGTGTCAATAAAAAAATTGTTGTGAGTTTACGTGTCTAATACAGGGACACTTTTTTAAGAGGATTCTCAGACCGTCAAACTCAACAACTTTATCTATGGCACCAACATCGAAATCGCAAAATTAGCTCGTCCATTCAAAACTGCAAACCTACTCGAGCCAAATGTATGGGACAGCAATTTTTTTTTGCGCGGTTTCGATGTTCGTCCCGTATAGAAAGTTATTCAGTTTGAAGGTCTGATCATCCCCTTGAAAAAAGTACCCTGTTATATGTACCTAGCTGATGTGTCAATAAATATGCAGAATCATTGTTAAATGCTACCTAAGTAATTACTTTAAATGAATACATAAGAAAGAGTGACAATAAGACAAAAATATCATTTCGTTGCAGATAAATTATTAAATGTCATGTCATAATCATAACTAAAAATTTCCTTTGCAATTTATTTTATTTTATTATTATTCTGATCCTTTACTTTGGCTCTCAGTCACCCTTATCCTACATTTTATATTTCTAAAGGCAAATAGGAAGTATACATAAGCAAGAAGCATAAGCAAATCATAGCAAGGAAGTATTTAAAATACTAATTAGTGTTATCAAATTGCAGTGCCCCACCGGGGTCCATATTGTGTTCTGAAACCTATTGTAACAACTTATATACAGGGTGTAACAAAACACCCTAGTAATACTTAAGGGGGTGCTTCAGACCATCAAACTGAACAACTCTCACTATGGAGCCAACATCGAGAAAAAATTAAAAAAATCTGCTGTCCCATACAAAACTGCAGTACCGACTCGACTAAAATGTATGGGATAGCAGATTTTTTTTTTCTCGGTATCGGCCCTATATTGAAAGTTGTTCAGTTTGATAGTCTGAAGCACCCCCTTAAGTATTAGGTACTAGGGTGTTTTGTTACACCCTGTATATACCATATGGAAGCAATAAACAATTTGTATTTCTCTATGTATTTATTAGTAAATAGTTATAAGTCATCAACAAAAATCTATGGGTATCTAGGTATTAGAACATTTCTATTGACAACCACCTTTCAACCCAACCTAAAAGCGCCCGATCAATCATCAGCATCACATAACAAAGTGGTTAAACACTTCAAACAGATACATTGCTGAGTACATAATGTAAATGCGGAATGTTTAATTGAGCAGCGTAGGCTGAGTTCCGCGTCTAGCGGTCGACGACCCCCAGCCTTTCGAGAGTATCGAACCGCACGATTACGTCACCCGCGGGCCGCGCAAGCCTCACCAGCCCGCGCTCGCGCTCGCTACCGCCTGTACCCCTGTGTTGCTAGCTCTGATTGGAAATTATCTAGAGATTTATGATGTTAATATGTTAATAAATCGTGAGGTTATAGGTTCGAATCCGCATGTACTATGAGTTTTTCTATCGAATTTGCGTTAACTATTCCTAAAATCGTGTATACCTACTACATTCTTAAAAAAACCTGCACTTCTGTGATATCAAGAAAGATGTGTGAAATGGGAAATGAAATGGCAATAAAAACTCCCAATGTTCTTGTCAAAAATTAGGATTCCACTTGTTTTATTTTATTTATTTATTTTTATTTTATTTTATTCGGTAAACTTTATAATCACAATAATAGTTCCTTACATTTTTGAGGAGTTCCATTGTTTATCACCGATGAGCCCTTTATCAAATCGTCACTAAATTAAAATGGTACCACTTCTAAGTATGAGCTACCAAACAAAAATGGTAGGTCAGAGTAATCGCATAACAAACCTACAAAAAAAAAAACAGTCGAATTGAGAACCTCCTCCTTTTTTTTTGAAGTCGGTTAGAAACTTAAAAATACTATACATCACACTGAATTATTTAATGAAAATTAGAAACAGAGAAGACAAAAAACTTAGGAGATTCTGAAAAACAACCAGATTAAAAAAATCTGTAGATCTCCTGAAATTCCGTACCTGTTAACACTGATAGTTCATTCGATTTCTTTCCCCTGACAAAACTCTTACATCCGTGACATAAATATGAAAATGGCACGATTCTGGGGGCTTCGCAAGTGAAACGATGTATAGTTCCATGCTGCTAAATGCCAACTGTGGAATATTCCTATTACGCGATTTTATCATAAAAAATTTGAAGGTTTTTGCCGTAGGGTTGTTAGCGTTAGAGATTAGAAAAAAGTTTTCACGATGATTAGGTATGTTTTTGTTATTAGATTTCATTTCGGTTTATTAGTGATGGTTGTTTTTGTAACGTTTTAAAAAATACAGCTGTAACTTGGACCTGTACTTATACTTGTTAAAAATTAAAAGTATAATTCGCTTCAATTCGGGCTCATTACCCCTCCCCTGATGGGAAGAGTAGAGTCTCTGGTGTACAATAAAGCATTGAGAAAAAATTGCCTCAAACTAGCAAGTTGTCACAATTATTGTCCCCTAGTCGAAAATAAAGTTTAATAATTGTGTTTTCAAGTGGCATTTCCGACTATTTGTTATAATTTATATTCTCGATGAAAACAGTTTAAGGCAAATTACAAAGATAGGTAATACGGAAGATTGACATAGAACTAGAAGTGGTAGAACTTAAAACAATTTTCGCGCTTACAGTAGCGTTGTAAATAAAAAGAAAAGGCGGCAACATTTTTGGGCAGAAAAGTTGTCGGAACTTTCGTTGGTTCCGCGCTGTCGATGTCGTGTCGATAAGGTAAACATCATCCGAGCAGTCATCGACCCGCACTCGCTACAAGGCCACGAGCTTACACAACTCTCCACTGACATTTTATCTACCTATCACTTTAGTCCGATTCCTTTTTTATTTCACCTACCTATTTACAATCTCAAATGTTACCATTACGTAAAACGGAGACAGGAAGCAATAATTATGCAAAATTTCAAAGCTAACTGTAAACCTAAGGTTACTGTTCTCGACTGAACTCAGCTCTATTATATCTTCCTAATTTTGTAAAGGTAGCCCACGTTTAGAGCAGTCATAATGGCAACTAAACAACAGCGGTGTTCTCAATACGGTGAACCCGCGCGATCGGTCATATAAGCGAGCGAGCGCGCGCGCAACAAAAGTACTTTCGGGGTAACGGGACTCTGCGGAGAAATGCTCTACGAAATCGAAACACGCGGTCCCGTTAGTCGGCCCTCGGCCCTCTGCAGTCGGGCCAGGCCCGGCGTGGCTGGGCTCGGCGCGCCCGGGGGATAATGTTGGTAAATCACTGCCACTGCACTTAACGCCCATAGCCCGTTACCTTATGCTGTTGGTCCAGTAACTATTTGCTGGCCTATCTGCGTGGGCAATTTGGTAGAGAAAGGCAGGAAATTGTTTGATGTTGTTTATTGAGGCTTTTTCAACTTTATATTAGTATGTAGAATTAAGTAATACATACCATATTCAAAATATATATACTACAGAAGATAGTTCTGGATACGATACGATTCCGCGCCATTCCAAGCTTATTTCCGACAAATCGTGATTGGCATTCTCCGGTTGCGCTAATTAAGGGAATAACTAGCATACTGTTGGAATCTACTGGTATAGTATGTCTTTACATACTATACTATAGATACGTGTATATGTATAAATTATATCTGTTCAAAATTATAGAGATAATACCTACAGTTCGCTGCGCAAAAGTCTGAAATCAAATTAAATAAAACCGGTGGAAACTGGTGGAACTATCGAAACGCCATCTAGTAGAAGTGGTCACAACTATTTGCCTACCTTTCACCGCCCTCTAGCTAGTGATTAATGAATATCAATGTTACGTGGCGCTTATTATTATATCTGGCCACTCTCTATGAGGGTGGGTAGGGTGGCAGATACATATAACAGTAATCAGACAGATGCCGCTGACTGTACCTACCAATATAATAAAAAAAATATGTAGGTTGTTAGATTTTTGCCTGTAACAAAGAAATAGGAAATTATACCAATAGTTGCTGACTATTTTTTTTTACGACAGTATTATTATACAACTTATGGCTATAAATAATTAAAAAAAAAAAAAAAAAAAACTACATGCATAAACGAAGTAGAAATGAATATACCTACTACAGGCTGTTAGGGTAAATAGTTGCATTAGTTTAAGGGGTGATTTTAAGCATGATACCGAACAACTTTCCCTGAGAAACCTAGGTATAGGAAATTCGTAAAATTTTTGTTGGACTTCCTATACTAAATGCAATCAGCTGATCGAAGTTTTGTATGAAAAGTCGAAAATAAATAGCTAATTTCCTACAGGTTTCTTTGGGAAAGTTGTTCAGTATCATGGGTACCTCTTAAAGTAATGCAACTGTTTACCTAAAACCCTATATATCGAGCACGACTTCCTTTCAACTTACGCTAAATAGAAGACTTGCTCGAGGCGAGGCTGCCGTCCTGCGGGAAGGTGCCCAGGATGCTGGCGACGCGACGTTACATCGTTGGATGGAGACTGACTGTTTGTTCCATTCCCATAGTTGAGCAAAGGCCTTTCTCTGTTCACTTCATGCGTTTGGACCTCAATCGGGCACAGTTAGTAGTGATTTCGGCCCAGTGGTTGGCGTCAGTTGGCGACATTAGTCACTTGTTTAGGTTCTAGACTTGTTGTGAAAACATTATAATTTTGTTTCCGTTTATGATAGTAATTATAGTACTCTGTGGTTTCCGTCGTCTCCGATTCGTCTAGTATTGAAGTTCAACCGCGTCAATCAGTTTTGTGCTGAGGTACCATATCAATCACTCACTATACACATACCACACAGCAATGCTCTTGTAGTTGTAAATCGTGATTATAGTATAGAATTCACATTCATCATCACATCATCATGATAGGCCTTACCATCTATTACAGATGATTTAAGCAGTGTTGCTTGCTTATCGTGTCGACTTCAACACAACAAAGTCGCTAAATAGTACTTCGCTAAGCAGTGTTGTAAGAGTTAAACACTTTTTCTCATGAAAACACTAACCAGAACTGGATTAATTCCGGTAGTTATTACTATCCTGATATTTGTCATACTTGTTTACATTGTTTATACTTATTGAGACGTTTCGAGATGGAAGTCGGCAACGGAATAATTTAGAAAAAAGTCTTTCCACAATATATTCTTTTTGCGAATCACATCATAGGTATAATATATCTATGAATCACATATATCCATTATTATTCATTACGTATCTATTACGTACTGATCGGGTTTACTGTTTTATAGTATTCTTTTGTATTTGATGTTAATACTGTTGTATGTAGGTATTTTATGTTTGAGTGTTTCACAGAAATTCATAATTGTTAGGTAAGTCAGTTTTACATTAACTACATATAATTATTCAATATTTGTTGAATAAATGTATGAATACTTCCTGCGAAATTATATTGACAATTCTTCACTGACTAGGTATCTTCCACGTAGTATTTTATTTTAAGCTATTATCACTCTATAACCAGCATTTTTTATTAACTATAGAATAAATATATCCTAAATAATAACAAAAAAAAATCATTTAGGTGAGTATTATAATAAGTATATGATTATAATAAGTGAAAATTTACAAGGTTCTTAAAAAATGTACCTAACTGTGAATATGAAATACGAACCATAATCATCAATCATAGAAAACATGTTACATAAGGGTAAACATATTCATAAGTGCTACATAAAAAACAGCTCTACTTTTTATCATTTTTATGTTCTTTATTTAAAAAATAAGCGAATTGATTGGCTGCGCGGATCCGCGGGCAACCCTCGGCGTTGCGCGCAGCGTCCCTTCCAAAACCGACCAATGAGAGGACGTCTACCCTTCGAGGGTCCTCGCCCTTTTCGCATACAAATGAAAAATAAAATTGTTCCCATTAGCGATAAACATGCGAACCGCAAAATCGCTATCAGTTTAGCTTTGGCTAAATATAAATAATAACAGAATCAGATTAGAAGAGATGGTTATGAGCAAGTGTTGGGTATGTTTGGTGATGAGAGAGCTAGACGTGTGTGTAGAACGGAATCTTTCTGTGATGAACACCATGTTCAAACACAGAAGGATCCATATGTACACGTGGGAGAGACAAAATAGTAGAAGTATGATTGATTTAGTAATTGTGGATGAAAGAATTAAGAATGCCGTTGTTGACACGAGATCATATCGTGGTGTCAGTGTGGGGACTGACCATTACTTGGTAGTCTGCCGGATAAATGGTCTTCTCAAACGATGGCGCCATCGAGATCACGAGCCAGTGTCTATGTTAGAAAGGATAAAAGTGGAGATGTTGCAAGATGAAGGCATAAAAGAAGAGTATAAGAAAGAAGTATGTCAAAGAACAGCTAGTCTTAGGGATTGTACGAGAGAAATTGATAATTTAGAGGACATGTGGATGATTTTGAAATCGAGCCTAATTGAGGCAGCTTCCAAAGTTTGTGGAGTTGTTAAGAAGAAGAATAAGAGGTCGATGGATAAAGGTTGGTGGGATGATGAAGTACGAAAGGCTGTGCATGAAAAGAAGAAGGCGTGGTTGGATGTATTGGCGCTGAAAGCCAATAGTAGGATGACTGGAACAATGAGTGTAAATGGACCAATTGAAAATAAGAAACGAATGTACACCGATGCAAAAAGAAGAGTGAAAGAAATTGTAGAAAGGAAGAAAAACGAAATGAAAGATAAGTATGACAGAAAATTTTCTAAAAACTTCAGAGCCAACCAAAAGTTGTTTTGGAAGGAGGTTCGGTTGGCTCGTGGAGTATTGGATAATTCTAAAGTGAGTGTGGTTAAATCAGAGGAAGGAAATTTGTTAAGTAAGGAAAATGAGGTGCTGGAACGTTGGAAGGAATATTTTGAAAGTGTTTATGCTTGTGGTGATAATAACCCGCCCCAGGCGTCTAGTAGATGGGTGGGGTCGGAGAATTTGGTGATAGATGAGAATGATAACAGCGAGATAACTTTGGATGAGATTATGAAAGCGATGAAAAGAATGAAATTAGGAAAGAGTGCGGGGTATGATGGAGTGTTCGTTGAAATGCTGAAGAGCGGTGGCATGGTGGTGGCAAGTTTGCTTTGCCAAATCTTTAATAAATGCTGGCGAAGCGGTCACGTTCCTGGAGACGTTATCGTTCCTCTTTATAAGGGAAAGGGCTCAAAGCAAGAGTGCAAAAACCACCGCGGCATTAGTCTTTTGAGTGTTGTTGGCAAATTGTATGCTAAGGTATTAATTGAAAGAGTGATAGATGTTAGTGAAGAAAAAATGTGGGATGTGCAGGCAGGATTTCGAAAGGGAATGGGATGTATGGACCAAATCTTTTCCCTAAGGTGCATAGCCGAAAAATACCTGGCAAAGCACGCGAAGGTATACTGTGCCTTCGTGGACCTGGAAAAGGCGTATGATCGAGTGTGGAGGGAAGAATTGTGGTCTACGCTATCTATATACGGTGTTGACGATCACTTGGTGCAGGCACTAAAATCATTATACGAGGGTTCTAGTGCCTGTGTCAGGGTCAACGGGGCGCACTCAAAATGGTTTAACATCACCAGTGGAGTTAGACAGGGTTGTGTTGCGTCCCCTTGGCTTTTTAACCTGTATATGGATAGCTGTCTGACTGATCTGAAAGAATGCGAAAATGGTTTAAGAATGGGAGAGTTACTAGTCAAGTGCCTCCTGTACGCTGATGATCAAGTGATACTTGCATCGTCAGCGGGAGAGCTACAAGACATGGTAACTCTCATGAATACAGCATTGAAGAAGAAAGGAATGAAAGTGAATGTGAATAAAACTAAAGTAATGGTAATGGAGAGGGATGAATGTGTGACTGATTGTTGTATAATGATTGGGAACGAAAAAGTGCAACAAGTGAATGAGTTTGTATATTTAGGATGCATGTTTACTAGAGATGGGAAATGTGAGGGTGATATGCATAGGCGAGTAACAGCGGGAAACAAAGTAAACGGTGCTCTGCATACTATTGTGGCTAGCCAAGTAGTGTCCAAAAAGGCACGACTTGCTATACACAGTGGTGTGTTGGTGCCTACACTTATGTATGGCAGTGAGTGCTGGGTATGGCAGAAGAAGCATGCAAGTAAAATTAATGCTGTTGAAATGCGTTCCTTGCGAAGTATGTGTGGTGTCACGATGAGAGATAGAGTGAGAAATTGTGTAATAAGAGATCGATGTAAATTGAAAGAAGATGTTGTGACAAGAATAGAGAAAGGTATGCTTCGTTGGTTTGGTCATGTGGAAAGGATGAGTGACAGCAGATGTACGAAAGAGATATATGTTGCTAATGTGAGTGGAAGTGTCGGCAGAGGGCGCCCTCGTAGGACGTATGCTGATCAAATCAGTTGCGTCCTACAAAAAGGGGAGGTGCGGAGTACTCGAAACCGACGGGCATGTATGAAGAGATGTATGGATGTGCATGAGGCAAAAGAGGTATGTAAAGATCGTAGTAAGTGGCGCGCCCTGGTCTCTGCCTACCCCACTGGGAAAGAGGCGTGACGTTATAGATAGATAGATAGATAACAGAATCACTGACTACTCTCCCAAAAATATTATTTATCGAACAAAAGATAGTAAATTGTATCGAAGTTCGATTCCTAATTCTTTACATCAATTTATTACATAAATTCACATTGATTACCATCTCGGAGTGCGATTTTTGAATCTCATACGTTGAACTCAGCAGTGGAAAATATGTATGGAGATATTATACGCATCTTTCTACTGCTGATTTGACTTTCAAAAATTGCTCTCCTTGAGTATGATTTTTTAACACATTCGCGGACAGTGACCGGCTATAGCAGTGATAACAATAAAAGTTCTATTGTGTCTCGTTCACTGTCCGCGAATGTGTTAATATCAAATCAGCAGTAGAAAGATGCACGTCTCCATAGTAATATTGACATTTTCAACTGCTGAGTTCAATGAATGAGTTTCCAAAATCGCACTTTCGGTCAGCAAATCTACGTAAGTACCTGCGTTATAAATATACTTTGTTATAATTATAACATAGACTTTGGAAGTTAATAAATACGTTAAGTCAGGGGTTCCCAAACTTTTCCAGTTCACGGCGCACTTAAAGGTATGGTATTTTATCACGGCGCCCTTGTTAAAATATTAGCCAACTTGTCATTAAAGTTTTCAAATATTATTTGAAAACTTGAAAAGATTTTGCCGTCCCTTTATCTTTATAAGAATAAGAAGACCTACACAAAAATGAGGGAGCGAGCGTAGCGAGCTCGAAATTTTTTTGCGCATCTATTCGGGTTGTGGTCAGACATCTTTTGGTTTATCCATGCAAAAATAGACACTGAAAGCGAGCGAAGATCTGCAATACGAATCTGTTGGAGCCAGAGATTTTTACGTATAAAACATGTGAAAAGTAACCTATGTAAAAGCTATGGTTTGAGTGAAGCAAGCTAAAATTTTTAACACCACGTCTTAGCTGTGGTCAGAAATCATAAGGATTATTTGCAGACACTGTAATTTGACCAGAAACTTAGAGCGAGCAAAGCGAGCTCGACTTTTCTTTCAAATCGCGGTATTAGACTCTTAGATTAGACTAGACTTGATATTGCATTTACTCTTTATTACAGCTACAGCTGAAAATACGATTTCGCATAAATAGGATATTGCAAAGAGAATGAGAATTATTTAAAGCTGAACTTGAACTTAACATCCAAAACTTATTCAAAATCCAAAAAAGTAAGGTATCCAAAACTCCACCAAATTAGAACAGGCTAATTTTGTTTTAATTGTTGCAAGAGAGGTAAATGAGATTTTCTTCTTACGAAGTAAATATTTCTAGTGGTGTTTGAGCATGGCAATCTTGGATCCACGCAAATTCTTCGAAATTAATTTTGGATTTTTAGTTTGTTTGTAGAGTAGACAGGAGCGCCTCGCGGCGCCCCTGCTTACTTCACACGGCGCCCCAGGGCGCCACGGCGCACACTTTGGGAACCCCTGCGTTAAGTTATAATTATAATATAGCCTGTATCAGAGGTGTCCGTAGCCCACTTATTAAGGGGCGTCCGCCCGGTTTTGAGTAACTTTGTAACCATTTTATACATTAACTATGGCACTTTTTAAGCAGAAAACAAAATTGAACAATCTACAGGATATGAGAAGTGATGTGGTTTTTTTCGAAATCTATTTTAATTAATAAAACTGAAGAAAATCGGCTCCAAAGTCACCTCTTTTTTTCCAGTTGTAACCATTTTACTCTTACATTGTTGATCAGAAGAATATGAAAATTTACAATATTCTTCACAATACAATATAAAATGATGTGGTTTTCTTATTTCTTGAAAATTCATATAAAATCATACAGGTTTTCAAAGAAAACGGAAAATTCTGACCGGAGCCGCGCAATTGAAGCGGGATGGCTAATTGCAAAAGTTTGCTTGTCAGAAAGAGAGCCTTGCAGATGGGAGGAGTAGCCTTAAACGTCAAAAATGTTTTTTCGAAGTTACCACACCGTGTTGTCGCTGTAGAGAAGATGCAGCTAGAATAGAGGCGGCGGTTATTCTGTGGAGTTTGCTCTATAATCAAATCACACTAAGTTTGACGCTTGTATGTATTACCGTTTTTACGATAGCTCGTGAAGAAAAAACGTTGATATAAACTAGTTTCTTTTTGAGAACCCCCTTAATTTTAAATTTTATGACATTTTTATTATTTGTTCAAAAATCCGCCGTAATAACGCATAATCTGAGAAAATTTCAACTATCTAGCTATTACGGTTCAAAAGTTAAAGCCCTAAATAGGTAGGACAGTCGGACGGACGGACAACGTAGGCTTAGTAATAGGGTCCCGTTTTCACCCTTTGGGTACGGAACCCTAAAAAAGCACGAGTTTAAATACTAATATAGCTACTGTATCATTATCAGTAAAGAACTGAAAAGTTCCCTGCAAACAGTCAACTCTCGAAAATCAAAATCAGTAAATTCTCGAACAATGCATGATAGGGATAAAGTATTAACTTATGCAATTTCTCTAGACAACTCTTTTTTTAATAAATTTATAATAAATGGACTCTTGCTTGTGCGTTAGCACTGCATTTCCGCCAATATCGAGTATTATATGGGAGAATCTATCCCAATCTCAGGGATTGTTTTGGTCAAGAACAAAAAGAGATTGAGGATTGCGGAGCCTCGTGGCAGGCAAAAACGCGATGCGCGAATCCACGCGAGACAAGTGTTCGGGTCAGTTCCTGCAACGTGACTACACAGACAACGTAGACAACTTATTAGAGTACAAGCAACAATAACTCTTGAGAAGATATGTTTAGATTGCTACAGTCAAAGTTGAATAAAGTATATATTAAACGAGGAATTTCTACTTGCTATATTATATCCCCATGATCCACCTACAACAGTCAACACGATACAGACAAGTTAAGCACCTAATAATTTTTAGAAACACTTCAAAACTATTCAAATCACGCCCTAAGTTTACTCATCAAATATTTCAACTAAAGCTATCAATAAATAGACTCACCGTGACTCAAACTTGTCAAGTTTTGATGTGTCATTATTATTAGAGATATTCACACAAGAGCATCAATAAGCGCGTATACAGGGTGTATATAAAAGATGACGCGGGTCATGATTGAAGCGTATTGTTAAGGGCAGAAAGTTGTCAGTTTTGTCGTTGGTGCAACCGCCCCCTCGATGCGTTTGGGTTTTGGTACCCTTGGGCCTTGCATTGCGCATGCGAAATTAACGTATTTTGTAATATTTTCGTTTTCACTGCAAAAATGTATTTTAGTTTTTTTTTTTTATTTTTTATTTTTTTTATAACAAAAATTACACTTTGCTTACAACTAATTCATGCCATTAAACCATTTTGGTTTGTCTTGGCAAGACCACGCTCATTACTTAATAATAATGTCAGTTGCGTTATAATATTGGTTCAGAATTTATCATTATAATAGTTCCTCTGATATACCTACCCAACTTTTCTATAAAGTGATCAAATGTATTAAGGTTTATTCTGATTTTAGATAATACTGTTTTAATTTAGTTTTACAATTTTTACTATTCATTGATTGACCTTGACAGCCCGGTAGCACAGTCGGTAGTGAACCTGCCTGCTGTGCCGAGGGTCGCGGGTTCGAATCCCGTAAGGGACAAATATTTGTATGATGAATATGAATATTTGTACCCGAGTCATGGATGTTTGTATCTATATATGTATTCTATATCGTTGTCTAGTCATCATAATACAAGTCCAGGCTAGATTCTGGTACTTTAAAATGTGACTAGATAATTTGTGTGACATTGTCCAAGATATTTATTTATTTATTTATTATTGATTGTTTTAAATCTAGCGGTATTGTGTTTAGTAATTTAGGGATTATGTGAGCTACTGTGCGTCTACCATAGAAATTATTTTTACGTGGTACAATTAGTTTTTTATTTGCAACCTGTCTTGTATTAAGATTGTGGCTTATAGGAATCTGAATATCTGTGTTATTGTACTGTTCTACCATTAATAGAAAATCTGTACGTTTTTGGACGGGCATTATATTACAAAACCTAAATAATCCTTCGTAGTTTTCACAATTTTGTTGTTTTATGTAGTTGGGAACAATAATTTTGAGTAGTCGTATTTGTAGGTTATGAATTCGGTCTAAATAAGTATTAAAGGTACGTCCATAGCTTGTTAGGCCGTACGAGATTATAGAATCGGCAAGAGCTGTGTACATTTGAAGTAACATCTTGAATGGGATTTTACGCTTGATTATATATAATTTAGCTAGCACAGCACGCAGTTTATCACACACGGAGTCCACGTGAATACCCCAATTGAATCTTTCATCTACTACGAGACCCAGGTATGTATAATGCGGCACCTGTTCTATAGGACCACACGAACAGTTAACTTGGTTTGCGTGCAGACAATCATGACTATGGGCTATGATTTGAAAAGGTGTGAATTTCTGAATGTGACTCGAGTGAACATGAATAACTTTGGTTTTGTCTGCATTAAGAACTAGACCACAGTCATGAGCCCACTGGGACATTCGTGTAAAGTCGCCTTGCAAGGTTTGCGCTGCCAACAGGCAGCGCAAACCTTGCAACCTTGCAACCTTGCAACCTCGTTGTGGTGTGCTGCTACCAAACAAGTGTCGTCCGCGTACTGGTAAAGTGAGCATGATTTAATTATATTTTCTAGATCTTTTTTCTTTTCTTTTCATTTACGTAGGCTAGATAGTGTAAGGGTCCTAAAACTGAGCCTTGGGCTGTACCCTCCGTGACGTTTACAAATTCACTACAAGCCGAACCAATTTTAACTTGAAACCTTCTATCTGTCAGATACTCTTTACACCATTTCAATAAGGGCCCACGTATGCCAGAGTTATTAAGTTTGTCCAGTAAAAGATCATGCCTAAGTGTATGGAATGCCTTACTAAAGTCTATAAACATCAGTATTATATGTTTTCTTTCGTCCAAATACGTATTAATTTCGTCTGTAAATTTTGACAACAGCAAAGATGTAGATTTTTTAGGTTGAAAACCATACTGACTTTCTGATATTATCTTATGCTTTTGATAGAAAAGATGAATTTGATTGCATACATATTTTTCAATAATTTTGTCTATTACTGGTAGTATTGTAATTGGTCTATAATTTTCGTATTCACTATGGCTGCCCTTTTTGTATATTGGTCTTACTAATCCCGTTTTTAATTCTATGGGATATTTGGCTTGTACTATACTGGTGTTTATTAATTCAGCTATGGCTTCTACTATTTTATCACAAATTACTTTAATATCTATGCTTCTTATGTTATCAAACCCAGCAGATTTGTTTATATTTAAATTTTTTATAATTCTTTTAACTGTACTTGAATTTGCTTTCTTAAACAACATTGATTTGTCTTGCTCAGTAATAAAATCAGTTTTATCCAACAACAGCCTATCACACTTCGGCATCATCCTTTTTACGCTCATATCAAAAGTACTTGCAAAGTTATCGGCTATAGCAGTAACTCCGAAGGTGTCTACACTGAATGCTTTTTTAATAACTTCATCTACCGACTTTGTTATTTTTCCAGATAGTTTGTTAATTATTTCCCATAATTTTCTCAGGTTCGATTTATTGTCTTCTATTTCTTTTTTAAAGTAGTTATTTCTAGTTCTTTCTATCAATTTGTTGGTTTTATTTCTTACTGTATTATACTCTAATTTTAATATGCTATTATTTGGGTCATTTTTCCATAACGTAAATAATCTATCTCTCCTTTCACATTGATTTATTATTTTGTAGCTAACCCACTTTTCTTTATTTCTTTTACTTACAGTTATTTTCTTTTGTACTTTACATTTTTCATAGCAATCGGCAATATTTTTTTGTATATTTGTGTATATATCGAGTGGACATTTAAGATTCTTTGCATAGTTCCAGTTAACCGAGTCTAACATTTTGTGGAGTTTTTTACTATCGTACGTTGCAAGGTATTTTGGAGGCACCGTTATATTTTCAATTCCTGTACATGTTAAGACAATCATCCTGTGGTCCGCCAAGACAGTACCAAGAACAGCTGAGAAGAGGTCTAAAGTACGCGATCTCGCGAAAATATGATCTATGCAAGTTTTAGATACCGTTTCTTTTTAACCGACTTCAAAAAAGGAGGAGGTTTCTCAGTTCGACCGTATATATTTTTTTTTTTTTTTTATGTGTGTTCGCGGATAACTTCGTCGTTTATGAACCGATTTTGATGATTCTTTTTTTGTTGGAAAGGAGATGTTCCGAGGGTGGTCCCATGATAAGGAAACCAGGATCTGATGATGGATCCCAGAGAAATCGAGGGGAACCTTCGAAAATCGTAGTGCCGACTAGTGCGTTTGTTAATTTAAAGCACTCCTATTAAATCGAACTAATCAATTCACCACTAAAAATTGTGAAATAAACAAAATTTTAACAAAAAATTAAAACCGCCTTCAAAAAAACTAAAAAGTTAAAAAATAATATTGCAGCCTATGACTTTTTCGTTCGCATCATAAGAACATTAATTTGTTTTATAGAAGTCGGTGTCAAGCCAAGCCAAAAAATGCGAGCCTTGTCGCGAATCGTACCGGCTTGACAGCGACTTCAATAAAACAAATTAATGTTCTTATGATGCGAACGAAAAAGTCATAGGCTGCAATATTATTTTTTAACTTTTTAGTTTTTTTGAAGGCGGTTTTAATTTTTTGTTAAAATTTTGTTTTCTTTTTTCAATTCTGGTGTAATCTGTGATCGCGCACTCCAACCCACTCCTAGCCATTTTACTTAAATAGTATTCTCTAATGCTAGTATTTGTTTTTAGATCTATATTTATGTCCCCTATCAGTATCAGATCGGTATTTTGTATAAAACTATTAGCTAAGAGATTATCTATTTCTTCTATAAAAAGGTGTTTACTTTCTTTTGGCGGTCTATAAACTGCACATATACACGTTACGTAGTTTTGAGGGGTAGTTATCTTTACCAGTAAATTCTCAAAATGCTTTGTATGTACTTGAGTAGTATTAAATTTATGTTTATTACTGACATACATTATTATTCCGCCACCTTTTCGGCTTTTGCGCAGTTCGCTGTGCAGTGTATATCCGTCAAGTTGATACATTGATACTATTTTATCTGAGATACCTACCTCCGTAAGGACTATAACATCTATTGGGATTTTGGTCGAGTCTATACATTCAGTGAGCAAGCTGAAATTTTTTATCAGTGATCTTATATTAATGTGAACAATGTTTAGATTAGTTTTTTGTTTAGGTACCTTTTTAAAAAAAGAATTTATATTACAACAATTTTGGATTTCTATAATATTCTTAAAAGCTGCCATTGTTAACAGTAATTTTTAATACATATTTTTTACGTGATAGTAGGAACCTCTTATTGCACTAGAAGTTTTTTTATGTCTTCTTCACTCCTGATGGGGTAAATTTTATCCTTATCTCCTTTGCGCACGAGTACTTTTCCACTTTGGAACCATACGTATCTATAAGCTTGCCCCAGCTGCTGTTTTGCCATCCATAGTAGTGTTTTATTTGTTTTTGAGAGGGCGCAGCGAATGTATACCTTGGCAGCAGCTTGATTCTTCTGTAAGGTGGGCAAAATCTCTGCAGCAACAATGTCTGTTTTCTTTGCAGATCGAATCCAGCGCTCTGCTTCTTGACAGCTATTTAATTCAATCTATAGTACACCGTATTTTGCTGCATTGCGTTGTTAGCTGGCTGGCCTTACGCATTCTTTGAACTCAGCAGTTGAAAATGTGCATATTATTATGGAGACGTGCATCGTTCTACTTCTGGTTTGACATTAAAAAATCATGCTCCAGGAGTGCGACTTTTGAAAGTCAAATCAGCAGTAGAAAGATACGTATCTCCTTACATTTTCAACTGCTGAGTTCATCGTATGAGATTCAAAAATCGCACTCCTGGACGGGAATAAAGTTAATTACGAAACATTTTGTGTACTTAATTTTTCTGTTTGTTACGTATTCTGCGCCCTTACAGAATCTATTTCAATGAAAGGCAGAAAAGTACCTTTTTGAAAAATATAAGCGCAGGTATTGCTTAATTAATGCATCGCATCGTTGATAATTATACTTTGATGGTATGCTTAACCTTCTTAATTCTGTTTCAATCAGATGTGATGGTGTCACTTCACAAGGCATATTTGGCAAATATCACGCATGACAAATACATTTTTCTAGTAGAAACGTGTATTTGTCATGCGTGATATTTCGACGCATATAAGGCAAGTGAAATAGGTAAAGTTTCAACCAAAACATTCCGTGGGACCAAAATTATGGGATCAAAATAAGCCAACGTTTTTATAGTAACGTAGATCCCAGCGAATGTTTTGGTGAACTTTGCCTATTTCACTCCTTATATGCGTCGAAATCGACAGACGCTGGGAAACGCGTATTTGTCATGCGTGATAGGTATTTGCCAATTAGACCATGTGAAGCAGTGAGCTTATAAATATGTGAAGTGCCAGAATAAGACAAACGAGGAATATCCGTAACTGACTTCGGCAGGTTTTTGTTTTATAGTCACCCGAAATTAAAAATGTATCACAAATCTCTTTAGAGACATAAATCAAAAGATTCGAACCAATTATGTAGAAGAAAAAAAACATTTGTAGGGTGGCACGTGATTGTGATTCTAAAAAACTGCATTTCCATTAATACGGGCTTTATCCGCAATTCCCATTTTGGTTTTTTTGTTCCATTGAGAAAAGGTTTTTGCATTTTATATGGATGGTCAACGAGGGGTCAGTTTTTTTGGGATTAATTGTCCCTCGTAGTGATTGATTGACAGGCAACGGTCACTCGCAAATTGGCATCTGTTTTAATCTAGTGCAAAAAAAAATGTATGTAAAAAAATATGGTAATAATAAGCAAACTGAGAGTATTTATTCCAAAAATCCGAGCCTTTTTTAATTTTTTGTTATAGGTACCGCCATAACGTCAATGATAATTATGGACAAGTAGGTACCGTACTTTTGAATTGATGTTCCAGCGATCCTATATTTGTGATTGTTCCTATACTTTGATTCCCATTAAATACCAAGAAAATGTTGACAATCGATCTCTCTATATCACACGGTGTTAAGATACTCGTATGTACGACAAACATAAGTTGATAGCACAAATTGTTTGTTATGTATTGTGCATCTATGTACCTGACTACCACCAACATATTAAAAAAAAATTCTCGTAACGCCTGATATTCACTAATTGATAATAACCTAGTTTACATGTTCAGCATATTAACTTTATTTGATAGAAAAATGTTCTTTCAATAAGGGGAAACAAACCAAAGTCAAGTTTTGTAAAGTATCTTGAGAAATACATTGTCTTTTATAACATACATCTAACATCATCAGCCTATCATCGTCCACTGATGCCTCTCCTAAGGCGCGCCACAAAACTCAGCCCTCGGCCTTCCTCATCCAGTCGCTCCCCGCTACTTTTTTAGGTCGTCTCTCCAGCGGGCAGCAGGGCGTCCCACACTACGCCTACCGTTCGCGGTCTCCACTCTAGAACTCTGACACCCCACCGGTTGTCAGTTCTTCGGCAGATATGACCAGCCCATTGCCAGTTCAGCTTGCAAATTTTCTGAGCTATGTCAACCACTTTAGTTCTCTGACGTATCACTTCATTTCTGTTGTGATCTCTCAGAGAAACACCGAGAATCCATTGCTCACTGAGCAACCTTGAATTGATGATCTAGTCCTATCGTCAGGGTACATGTTTCCGCACCATAGGTCATTACTGGCAGGACACATTGATTGAACACCTTCGTTTTGAGGCATTGTGGTAGAGCCGAGGAGAATATATGACGGAGTTTCCCGAAAGCAGCCCATCCAAGTTGGATGCGCCTAGCGGCCTCCTTTTCGAAGTTGTTTCTACCTAGTCTTATAGTCTGTCCAAGGTAGACATAGTCTTGCACAACTTCTATCGCCGCCTCACCGATCAATATCGAGCTATACCTACGTTAAATTACCTATATTATTATGTGATTGAGACAACGTGAAATAAGCATGATTATTTAACTATCAATTCTTATTAGCGTGGATTGGTATTCTTTTGTCCACTTTAAGGCCTCTGACACGCGTGCGATCTTTTTTTCGATCGGTCATTTTTTGTGATTGGTTTTTTTCCCAGTACAAAAAACTTCCCCTATTTGCAAAATAACAGGGACCTTTGATCTAAGCACTTATTAAAAATAAATATTTCATGAAATATTATCTCGACGTTTTGATGACCGTTTTTATCATTTTTGGTTTTGATCTCTCTTTATTGTATGATCTAGATGTATTTTTTTCGCAAAATAATCGGAAAAGCGTATCCAATATTGTTTTTTGCATACACTTAGGACCATAATCGCTTTCGACATGGTCAGAAACATTACATATTGTGTAGGTGTTTTTTTGTTTTATTCCCAGAAACTACTTTTTTCCGAATAGGTACAATTTTCTGTAGTTTGTTAGTAGGTATAATACCTACTTCGTTTTTTTGGTATACTTTATTTTGTCAGGGATTTATCGAAAAAATGCAGATCGAAATCGTGATGTAAATTTTTGACAAATGTGTAAGAAATTGAGAGCAATGTGCGGCCTTTCGCTTGCAGTAGGGTGAGTCAGGTAAGAGTAGAGTGACCATACATACACCTTTATTGTACCGATGTATTTGGTATGAAACTAAAATGTGAATAAAATTATAAATAAAAGCTACATTTTCACTTTTAATGAAATATGTGTGTATTTGATTGTAGCCTAACCTAAGACCATTGCGTCTTAAGAAACATGTGTAGGTAAACTTGAATCTTAATTTCTTGAGATTTTATTGATTATAGATTTTAGATTGATTCTACAGTATATAATTACAGTGTATTATTAGTATTTCATTACAATTAAAACGGTTTTTTGTAACAAGCAATATGGTATCCATTAAACGTCCGCCATATTAAATGTATATGATTCATATATGTACTACATAATATTTTACCAAATTTTTAGGTTTTACCTTACCTGAAGTTTAATTTTAGATCAGATTTTAGAGAGAGAAAAGAACAATGAAAAGAATGGTGTAAACTTAAATTACAAACCAGGCTAATTAAATAATGATATCATATTTCTTTTTAGGTAATATCATAGATCGAACTTGTACTTAATAGTGTACATACGTGACCTTTTATGTAAGTCAAAATTATCCTTTTGGTCCAGTCCATGAAACAAGATCCTTATTCGAACTGTTTTGTCGTTGGTTTGCAGATTTACGATGGCTAGTAAATATCCTAATTCGGCTATAAATGATGGTGTCCTGAGTGTAGCATTGTGTCCACGAGCCCACTGACCAGCAGATGTGCATGTGCAGCGGCCGGCTGTTTTGTTTGCATTCACTCCACTCTACTACGCATGCGCTGCGCCCCGCACTCTCGCCAATATGGCCGACAACACGATTATTTCATTTCGCCATTTTTTTGCAAACTAAATTAATTTAACGCATTCTCTTTTACTAATGGGAATTAAATCTTTTAATTAAGATTTTAAACGAATTTAATTCAATTATTGATAGATCATTTATTGCACACCATCAAAGACAGGGCGTAAA
Organism: Agonopterix subpropinquella; assembly: GCA_922987775.1. NCBI lineage: Eukaryota > Metazoa > Arthropoda > Insecta > Lepidoptera > Depressariidae > Agonopterix > Agonopterix subpropinquella. Next base: position 21,861,772 of record OV277698.1, read on the forward strand.
AAACCCTGTTGGAGCTTTAAAGGGTTGCTTCAGACCATCCACCTAAACCACTTTTAACGAATATCGAAACCGCGAAAAAAAAAACCAGCTGTCCCATACATTTCGGTCGAGTTATGTTTGCAGTTTTGTATGGAACAGCTAACTTTTTTCGCGATTTCAATGTTGGCTCCATAGTGAAAATTGTTTAGTTTGATGGTCTGAAGCAAGGTTTTTTACATCCTGTACAATAAGTAGAAAAAAATAGCATTAATTCTAAAACCCGAAAAAACGTTCAATTTCCTTAATTAGTCCAAGCATCCGTTATTATTTAGTGGCCATTATGTTCAATCGATCATAAATTCATAATATGTACCGTTAGATGTATTTAATTGTCGATATTATCTGTGGTTTTCATAAGCTTACGAAGCTAAAACTGATAATAATCCTAAGTCTAGTCACAAAGACCTTATCATTGTAATCTTAAGACAGGTTTACGATTTTGAATGCGTCTCAACTCGCACTTTGCTTGCAATAATGTTATGCCTACGATCATTCATTGCTATAAGTAAAGTGCGAGTGCAAAAAATACGGGTCAAACAGAAGTGTGATTTTGAACATCATACGAGCGAATCGGCAGTAGAAAGATGCATAATCTCCATAGTAATTTTGACATTTTCTACTGCCGAGTCGCTCGTATGATATTCAAAAATCGCACTCCAGAGCATACCATAAGCATATGCTCACGACTATATTCTCCTAGGGGGTAGTCAGAGGTATTCTGAAACCTCAGAATACATCCACAAAACAAAAAAAAAACCTCCCTATTTTAAACTAAGTTTAAAATAGCCGTTCAGAGTGCACGAAGGAGCGCTCACTAACCCTCAGTCAGACCGACTCACTCGACTGGACCAGAACTCTATCCGTCTATGTAAGCAGTGCCACAATGCATAGAAACCAGACGAGTGAAGCAAGCTCGAAATTTTTCTACCTGTGCAAAAATAAGATAGGTCAACCCTCGAATTTTTCCAATAGTTAAAGTGCTTCATCTTGTCCCATTTATAAGTTATTGTTAGATTTCGCGGTCTTCCTTACATGTAAGATGCAATGTTTTTTTAAAGAGATTTAATCTTTATGATAAACTGGATTGCCCCTATTGATTGGTGCCATAAAAATACAGGATGTTAAAAAAAGATTTGTTAGATTTCATGGTCTTCCTGAATATTAAAAAGATTTTATCTAAGGAATTAAGAATCAATCATAAGACCCTATCGATTGGTGTCATAAAAGTAGAGGTTGTTATTTATTTCGGATTTTAGTCGGTTCGGTTACCGGCTGAAGCAAAGGATTTTTCCAAAATTAATAAATGCAATTTAACTTATTTTTCAAAATAAAGGAAAGTTTCCTTTGAATAAAATTTACTATCTTCAATGATTAGGGTAGGTAGTTACCTATTTGCCTTGCCTTCCAGGTAGGGATCGTTTTATCCACCCTGTATACAAGCTGACCCAAAGTGATCTTAAAATCTAATCTCACACAAAAGAAATGCCCTTTATAAATGTTTTTACAATCAAGTATTTTTACCATGGGTGTCAATATGTCCGTCACTTAATATGTACTTAATATTTAGTTTATTGTCACTTCCGTGTTAAAATATATATCAAAACTAAAATTTGTCATTCATACTCGAACACACGTCTAAATATTCCTCGGCTATGAATTCAGATTATGTTTTGAGGACATTAGTTTAATTGCTTCAAGATGTGTTTTTTATACAGAACAGCATTTAATTTATCGCGAACCTTTTCTGATAGTAAATTAGGAAATATGTCAGTTTGTTCGATAATTTTTCCATGGACTTGAACTTGAAGGTCTGTAGGTCGCTCAATGTTACACGCCTGGCTACCAAAATAAGCACGATCAGCAAAATTACTAAATTATGCAATAACACTGTAAATATCGCGTTATATGCGTTTGCATGTGCATTTAACATGTCGATGGAAATCGACAATAAGACACTGAGATCACTAAGTTCATAATTATAACGTATATACTGGACCCCGCGTATAATGTATGATATCAAATGGAAAGAATAAACTACAAATTATGAATAAACAAAAAATACTTCAATACTCAATACTCAATACTCAATATATTTACATTACTTTAGCTTCCTACAATGATTTAATAGAAAGTGTACAAATATATAATGTTTTGTGATTGTTTTCGATGAAAAAAATTGCATAAACATTACAGAAACAATGTTTTCTCTTCTCTTTGGTTTAAAATCATAAAATAAGAAAACCGAAAAGAGATTAGTAGGTAAATAAACATACATACAAGAATACACTTTTCAGAAATTTTGGCTCGTACCTATTACCACATTATAAGAAAGAGTATCTAGTACAATACTATTATTTCTATTAGGTTCGTTCTAGTTCCCATTTAAATACACAAAGCAATATTGAACGTAATAATTTATGAAATACAATCCAAAAATTCGACTATTTACTTAAATAGTAAATGTGGGCTGCTTCCCCCAACCATGCGCGTCATCACCCCAGATTCACGCAAAAAGGCAAAATTCTCTACGCAGTCTGCCTTCAATCACCCTTCACAATACTTCTCTACCATATTATAATATTCTATACTTACAATATAGAAAAAAGTCTAATAAATGTTCAATTCAATCGATGAATTGCGTGTAAGGTGCGTAAGAAAAGAAAAAAACCGCGCAGGCTCGCGAGTAATTTTTTTGCACCGGTGTCAAGTGTTATTGTAGTATTTTTTTATTGAATCAATGTTTTTGTTGGTAATAAAAAAGATGTGTATATGTATTTGAGTGGTTGATATCGGAGCTGGTTTCTGAGGAAGGGGACTAGAGAATATAGATGAAGGGTAAGCTTATGTACTAGTGTATACTAAATCAATTGTTATATTGTTTATAGCAAGTCATCTTTAAGTACTAAAACTACCTTTCATTTACTAATTTCAAGAATTGATCGAATATATTTTGTTGTTGTTATTATTGATTGCGTGAGTTAGGTTAGGTTATTTAATAAGTGATAAATATTAAGTGTGGGTGAATGTCGGTAAACATGAATGCAATATACTTTATCTAAATCTGGCACTAACACGGTGAAACAGAATAAAAAACTGAAATTGGTACAAGTGAGGCCATATAAAAATTAACTTGACGGAAAAAAGAAAATAGAGCAACAACGTAAAAGCCCAACATGTTTTAAACATTTCCCAACAATTTTAGTAGGTCTGTAGATACTTCTTATTTATACACTTAACGTAATAGAAATAGAAATAAAATCAAATTGACTAGCACCTATGGAACAAGGATCCATCAAAACAATTGAAAGCCAATAAATTATTGTTAGTACTATTTACGGTGAAATAAAAGCGGTGACTTTAAAAAAATTGTTGTTGTTGTTTTGATTTTCTTCAGCTTGTATTACGTTAAAAAAACTTAATTATTATGTATTAAATCTGAAAGAAATACATTATTTATTTTAATTTAATTTAATTAGAGCTAAAGATTTAATCACACTTGACGGGATGACTAATGGCTCGAGTCGGAAAAATAATAGGACTGCCTTTGCCCGGCAGTAAAGAGTATACACAATTGTGTATTCTCAATATATTATAGTTATAGTATACTCTAGGAACTCTTTCAATAAAATTATTAACCCTACTCCAGTGTATTATAATATAATTTAATATCGGATATTTGATATTTATTATAAATATTGGATATTTTCGAAACCTGGTTGTTCGAAAATATCCGATATTTATGATATATATCGGATATAATATATCAATTTTTGATATGTATCAATCATTCAGAATAATTCTTGTTAACCCTTGATAGATTAGAGTTGTGAAGTCTTACTGAACATATTTAGGTATAGAAAAAGCTTTTCTCATTTAATAAGATAAATCTGAATGAAAATACAACAAAAAAATCAATAACTCCACTCGACGAAGTTAAGTGTGGAGAAATTTTACGAAAGAAATTTTTTTTTTCTTGAAAACACATCCAAAACATGTTTAAAATGCAATGGAATCACAATTTACAGAGAAAATAAACATTTTACGAGGGTTTTACCTATGCGTTTGTGAAAATAATGTTTGATATATATCATTGATACATATCCAAGAATAAATATCACGATATATGTAAATAAAAAAAAATAAAAAAAGTAAAAATAAAAAAAAAATTAATTCCAGAGTGCAGCGTATGCGCAGCGGCGGCGGCGGCTGCAGCAGCCGCGGAGGCGTGGGCGTCCAACCACGGCCCCGACGCCATCGCCACCAAGCCACCAGCGCCTGCGCCGGTCACACCCGCCCTCACCAACGGCGCCGTCAATGGCTACTCTACAAAGAACTGTGAGTTTTTAGACCGTATTCCAGAGTGCAGCGTGTGCGCAGCGGCGTGGGCGTCCAGCCACGGCCCCAACGCCACCAAGCCGCCTGCGCCTGCGCCAGTCCCACCCACCCTCACCAACGGCGCCGTCAATGGCTACTCCACAAAGAACTGTGAGTTTTTAGACCGCATTTTAGTTTTATCTTAAAATGTTTCACTGGTTGTTGAATTTCAGTTCATATTTTTAATAAGTGTTTTTGACGATATTTGACTAATGTTAGCCATAAGATTGAAAAATATTGCTATAATGCGACGAAATATCGGTAACTCAACCCGTTCATCATCATCATCATCATCAGCCTATAAATGTCCCACTGCAGGGCACAGGCCTACCCTCAAGGAGGGTGTATGGGCATTAGTCCACCACGAGTGCCCAATACGGATTGGTAGACTTCACATACACATCAGAATATCTTCTTCAGTGTATGCAGGTTTCCTCACGATTTTTTCCTTTACCGTTTGAGAGCAGATTATTTTATATATTTAATTAATTCTAGATTAAATAATAACCGCGTAACTCTCAAGTGATAGTTCTTCAGTACCCATAAAAAAAACATGGGTACAATACAAAAGTAATGCAACTGTTTACCCAAATTCTTTACAAGAAGGAAAGGGACGTAAGGGGAAATGTCTGTACAAGTAAATGGACGTGCTAGGCAATGTCCGTTCGGGGAAATGTCCGTTCGGGGAAATGATCGAACAAAGAATTGGGTATTTGACTACATTCAGTATATTTTATTTTTATCAACTCAATAAAAAAAGGGTTAAAAAATAACGCTAAACTCCCATTTTCATTGAGTTTTTAGCTTGAATACTATTTTTAATAACAAGTTAAACTATAAAAAGTAATGAAAATGTTGATGACGTCACAACTCAATATTTAGTACAAATCTTCATACAAAGCGCATGTTTTGACGTCCGATAAAGAGTAGCTGATTTGACTAGTTGTCAAGTAGCCAATTCGGGCGATGGATCAGGGAAAAGGACGTAACTGACCTGATCAGATTTGACTAGGATTATATTCAGATGGGAAAATAACTTTAAAACGCATTTCAAGGGGAATTTAAAATATGAAATGATGCCTACTATACTGCCAGCCTCGTTGATGTCTTTTGTATGAAGCATTAAAAGTTTGAATATGAGTAAAATAAATTGAATACTATTAGCATTTTCTTTTGGGATATTCTAGTTAGCAAAAAGCTGGATATAATTATCACGTTTGACTCACCATTCCATCCTGAAATCCTGAATTTGCTGAGGATGAACTTTGCTACTGGAGTGCGATTTTTGAATCTCATTCGCTGAGTTCAGCCAGCAGTTGAAAATGTCAAAACTACTCCATAGTAATTATCCATATCTCCATAGATATGCATCTTTCTACTGCTGATTTGACTTTTAAAAATCGCACTCCGGAAGTATTATTTTTGGAAGTCAAATCAGCAGCAGAAAGATGCATATCTCCATAGTAATTTTGACATTTTCAACTGCTGAGCTTAGCGAATGAGTTTCAATAATCGCACTCCTGCATTTTTTGCAGAACGTTCCAAATGGTCAAAGTGTCAAGAAATCTCGGTCGTTTTTCAAGTCCACATTGTATTAAGCTTTATCAATCAATCAATCATATATTTATTTCAAGTAACAAGACTCATAATTTTATTAGTAGGTACACACTTAATCTATTCTATTGTTAGTAATAATTATACATACATGTAGGTAATTAGCTGCTGGGAACATGTAGTCCACAGCAGTGAAGCACATAGGGGCAGTCAACCCTGTCCCCTATCATCTTCAGGATGCTGTTGGGGCTGGCCCGAACCCTGTGCACCAGGGATGCGCATCTCTTGCGCATAGTGGCATAAAAGCAGTCGACACGCGCCTCTGCAAACATTCCTGATGCACTACACTACAGTATCGGGGCAGCCCCACCAATACCCGGAACGCGTTATTGTATTGGACCCGAACAACGTTATGAACAACATTAGTTTCTGAAAAATTCACGAAAAGGATTAATTATGATTGTTTTCATGACTAGTGTTTAAAATACCTAGCGATCTTTCTATAAAAAGGTCACTCACCGATGTCTAAGTATAATATTTATGAATTGAATGACGTTAGAGATATTTGTATACCAATAAGAAATAGAACTTGCCTCCAATAAGAATCATGCAACTAAACTGCACCGATTTCAATGCTGTGATAGTTTTTAGGGTTCCGTACCCAAAGGGTGAAAACGGGACCCTATTACTAAGCCTACGTTGTCCGTCCGTCCGTCTGTCCATCTGTCCGTCTGTCCGTCTGTCCGTCCGTCCGTCTGTCCTACCTATTTAGGGCTGTAACTTTTGAACCGTAATAGCTAGATAGTTGAAATTTTCTTAGATTATGCGTTATTACGGCGAATTTGTTAACAAATTATAAAAATGTCGAAAAATTTTAAATTAAAGGGGTGTTCTCAACAAGAAACTAGTTTTATCAACGTTTTTTCTTCACGCTCTATCGTAAAAACGGTAATGTATACAAGCGTCAAACTTAGTGTGATTATAGAACAAACTCTACAGAATAACAACAAATACTAAAAACCGGCCAAGTGTGAGTCGGTCTTGCGCTAAAGGTCCCGGACAAAAAAGTTTTTTTTCTAAGTTAATAATGTTGTGTTCTGTGGTGGTGTGTGGTACGGAACCCTCGGTGCGCATGTAGCCCGACTCGCACTTGACCGGTTTTTATTTGGTTTTTTGCAGCTGTTGAAAGTTATCTTTTAACATCTTAATAAACATTATCTCACTTTAGGGATATTAGATTCTTGCTGTATTCTACATACATACATAATTCAAACATACAAAACTATATATCTTTATTCAGTCATTAAAATATAACTGTGTGGACTGAATTCTGGTAGTTTAATTATTGGTACTAGATAATCTGTGTGAAAATATTGTTTAAATAAAGTGAAACATAATAATTTTATTTTTATTTCTCTTTATCGCTTGGTATCTTCTATAAACTTTTTTTTTTAATAAAATTATATAATTAAGAAAGAAATGTGGATTGCTATGTTGGAGTACTAGTTGTATATGTATTCTAGTCTGTAGTCTGACTGTTCAGACTAGAATAGATAAAACTAGATACAGAGACGAAATAATGAATCAAATTAGGCTTTTATGAAAACAACATCATCTGAAAGGCACATAAAACAATCAGTAGGTATTTAACAACCGTGACGGAAAAGTTAAAATAATGTAGCTACTCCATAAAATACCTACACCGTATTTGGGGTCGTTACAAGGCACCACCCCTTCAATGGAAACGCCTATTCAAAAGCTCTACATAACATAACGAAATCGATTTCAACAAACTCAGCGGTCGCTTCGCTACAACTCTTGATTAGTTCATAGACATCATGACAGATGGCGTTACTAAATTCCACATCCATGTCGCCCTCTAGAGTTTTATTTTGGAAGTTTATAGCTTTGAAGTTATGATAAGTTTGTTGTGAATTGTTGGTACGATGGTAGATGTCAGTCGGGCTGCTGTAATATGGTCTTTGAGTTAGATATAGAGCTTTGTGACTTTGATCATAGAGTGCAACACAGGTAAAAATTCAACGTAACTTTACGATTTCGACTCTATGAGACTCCGTAGATATCAGAATACATATAAATTACTAACCTTTTCAAGGATTCATGACAAATTCTGTGAAGATCGTTTATTACTTACTTGCATGTTAGATTTCAAGAGTCAAATCAGCAGTAGAAGATGAGAAATGATGAAACGAGGAAACGTTAAAAATAGTAATAGTAATAAAACCGGTCAAGTGCGAGTCGGGCTACTCGCGCACCGAGGGTTCCGTACCACACCACCACAGAACACAACATTATTTGTCCGGGACCTTTAGCGCGAGACCGACTCACACTTAGCCGGTTTTTAGTATTTGTTGTTATTCTGTAGAGTTTGCTCTATAATCACACTAAGTTTGACGCTTGTATGTATTACCGTTTTTACTATAGAGCGTGAAGAAAAAACGTTGATAAAAACTAGTTTCTTGTTGAAAACCCCCCTTAAATTTTAACTTTCTGCCATTTTTATTATTTGTTAACAAATCTGCCGCAATAACGCATAATCTGAGAAAATTTCAACTATCTAGCTATTACGGTTATACGGCTATTACGGCTATTACCTACAGACGGACGGACGGACGGACGGACGGACGGACGGACAACGTAGGCTTAGTAATAGGGTCCCGTTTTCACCCTTTGGGTACGGAACCCTAATAATTTAAAAAGGAATTCAAATATTTCATTACCTACTGACCGACAGATCTCAAACAGTGATGAAAAACCGAAACGAACCTTCACTTCTGACATAGCCAGGAGTGCGATTTTTGAAATTCATTCGCTGAGTTCAGCAGTTGTAAATGTCAAAATTATAATGGAGATACGCATCTTTCTACTGCTGATTTGACTTTCAAAAATCGCACTCCTGAAGTATGATTTTTGAAAGTCAAATCAGCAGTAGAAAGATGCGTATTTCCATAGTTATTTTGACATTTACAACTGCTGAACTCAGCGAATGAGTTTCAAAAATCGCGCTCCTGATTTTATTTTATTTATTTTATTTATTTTTTTTATTTCCTTTTTGGAGAACTTACAGCTAAATAACAGTTCGGTTTCAACAAAGACAGATTGTTAGTCAGATGCTGACAACAAGTTCCCACATATAAAAATAAAGAGAAAGAAAAGTCTAATGAATAAAGCTAACATTAAAAAATAAAAACTAAGGTAATACAAAATTATTATGGGCCATCAAAAAAGTCACGTGCTAGAATATTTTTAAGTCTATTGGTGCTTGTACAAAACAAATCGATATCGAAGTCCACGCAAACGTCATTGAAGCTGCTGCTGGCGCGCTGCAGGAACGCGTTCTGCTTATAATTTGTTCTCGCGAACTGAACGTGCAGGGACGGCCGCTGCCGGAGACCCCTCTGATTAGTGCGAAGGTTTACTTTGGCCAATAAATCAGGGGGTGATGTGTGAAATGAGGAAGAGAAATGGCAGAATCTTGCAAATAAAAATATGAATCTTATGTCATTTTTCATTCCATATGCTCTTGAATTGATATATGCAAAATAACATAACATAAAACATAAAAAATCCTTTATAAAAAAACCCTTCCCTTTCCTTTTTTTTTTTCCTTTTTTTTAAATTCCTTTTTAAAATAGTACCTAATCATATCATATTACACTAAGGCTTGACTAATGCGTTATTACTTGTATTTGGAGTGCGATTTTTGAATCTCATACGTTGAACTTAGCAGTTGAAAATGTATGGAGATACGCATCATGGAAGAGCGGAGCCTTCTGGAACAAATGTCTTTTAGACATTTAAAAGGAAGCCCCGAAAATGTTATTGTTAGCATTATGCATTTAAAAATAAACGTATTTTGTATTTTGTATCTTTCTACAGCTAATTTGACTTTCAAAAATCGCACTCCTGAAGTATGATTTTTGAAAGTCAAATCAGCAGTAGAAAGATGCGTATTTCCATAGTTATTTTGACATTTACAACTGCTGAACTCAGCGAATGAGTTTCAAAAATCGCGCTCCTGATGTGTGAAATGAGGAAGAGAAATGGCAGAATCTTGCAAATAAAAATATGAATCTTATGTCATTTTTCATTCCATATGCTCTTGAATTGATATATGCAAAATAACATAACATAAAACATAAAAAATCCTTTATAAAAAAACCCTTCCCTTTCCTTTTTTTTTTTCCTTTTTTTTTAAATTCCTTTTTAAAATAGTACCTAATCATATCATATTACACTAAGGCTTGACTAATGCGTTATTACTTGTATTTGGAGTGCGATTTTTGAATCTCATACGTTGAACTCAGCAGTTGAAAATGTATGGAGATACGCATCATGGAAGAGCGGAGCCTTCTGGAACAAATGTCTTTTAGACATTTAAAAGGAAGCCCCGAAAATGTTATTGTTAGCATTATGCATTTAAAAATAAACGTATTTTGTATTTTGTATCTTTCTACAGCTAATTTGACTTTCAAAAATCGCACCCCTGGAGTATGATTTTTGAATGTCAAATCAGCATAGTAATTTTGCCATTTACAATTGCTGAGTTCAACGAATAAGTTTCAAAAATCGCACTCCTGATCTCGATGCCTCTCTATGTTAATGGTAAAGCTGTAATGTTGGATTGATGGGTTCCTGATCCTCAATGCTCTGCCACAGATATATAGAACGTAAAAAACTTTTGTACAAAAATGCTATTTTGTAATTTCAATGCCAACAACGTTTTTGCCACTGTCTTACATGAAATAGGACGTGTGAAATTAAAAAATACCACCCTTATGTCCGACTCCATAATACTTTTCGCTTTGCCGCATACTTGGCCTGCAGTTGCAAACATTATATCAATGGCTATGTTTTAGTGTGGTTATAGCATCGGGAAACTCCCGGACACTCCGTCATAATCTTAATTATATTCTCCTCGGCCCTACCACAATGCCTCAAAACGAAGGTGTTCAATCAGTGCGTCCTGCCAGTAATGAATGACCTATGGTGCGGAAACATGGACCCGAACGATAGGACTGGTTTACCAATTCAAGGTCTGAGAGATCACATCAGAAATGAAGTGATACGTCAGAGAAGTGGTTGACATAGCTCAGAAAATTAGCAAGCTAAAGTGGCAATGGGCTGGTCATATCTGCCGAAGAACCGATGGGGAGTCAGATTTCTAGAGTGGAGACCACGAACTGGCAGGTGTAGTGTGGCATCCAGGGCGTTCCCTGCGGCCTGCTGGACAGACGACCTAAAATAGGTAGCGGCGAGCGACTGGATGAGGAAGGCCAAGGAAAGAGTTTTGTGGCGCGCTTTGGGAGAGGTCTTATGTTTAGCAGTGGACGATGATAGGCTGATGATGACGCTATAGCATATAGATCAAAGATCTTTGTTCTTTAAACCCGATATATCAAACCAATTCAGCATTCTGGGATATTAAACGAATAACTAAGATAGTAGGAGTTTCTATTATCAGTATAGGTACAGGATATATGAACAGTGTTCGATCTTCTTCTTATCATGTGGGCAGGGCCCTGGTGTCACAGTTTTTTCAGACCGCCTTACGGCCTCTGACGTAGTTTGTAACGACTACGACTACTTTTAGTGTTCGATGAAGAGACAATCGTCTCCGAGAAGGGATCCCCCTTTGATACTAGATGATGTCAGTAGGGTTGTTTTAATTTGGTCTTTAAATAATATAGAGCTTTGATATTTTGTCCATAGATTGCAAAGCGACTAAGGTCATCAAACGCAACGTAATTTTACTACTTGCTATATTATTCCTTTATCTGTAAAATAGGAAACCAAATTATTAATTATTCTTCTTCTTGTATTGCCATCTCCTATCAGAGGTTGGCTGTCAATGCTATCATTAGGGATATTCGGACCATGTAGAATGCAGCCCTGAACCGTGAGGTGGTGTTCATATCGAACCATTCCCATAGGTTTGACGTCCTTCTTCTACCAGGCATTAGTCTTCAGAATAATCTGGAGAAGATGGTATGGTAAAATTTTCGAGTGTTTTTATGGGTATGGGCCTATCCACTTATTGCCACATAACAAATCATTTCATCCTGGTTAAAAGTAAACATTGCTTCTGTCCATCCCGATATGAAAAAAAGGACTTAGGTTTATGTCTGTCTATTGTATGATCACAGTATAAGAAAGAGTATCTAGTATGATACAAGGGAAACCCAAGGAAAATGTACAAAACTTCATCTGAGTACCGTAGCTGATCTATGATTGACTCTTATATGTTTACAACGGGTTGTGTTGACGAATATTGTAGTATCCAATTATATTAAAACCGAAAATTGAATATTTTCAAAAGAGCTGCATCTTTTTTAGCAGAAGCATACTTATTTAGCATGCTCACGACTATATTTCCCCACGGGGTAGTCAGAGTTATTCTGAAACTTCAGAACATCCACGTTTCACTATTAGTACCGAAACACTGTCCAGTGCAACTTATTTTAATAATGTTATTGCGCTAGTTAAGTGTAACTTCGTCCTTCTTCTTCTTATCGTGTGGGCAGAGCCCTGGTGTCAGAGTTTTTTCAGACCGCCTTACGGCCTCTGACGTGGTTTTTATGTAACGACTACTACCACTAGAGTTAGTAGCCGGGACCAACGGCTTAACGTGCCATCCGAAGCACGGAATCATTTTGCTTTTCAGACAATCGGGTGATTCAGCCTGCAATGTCCTAACCAACTGGGGAAAAACGCACAAAGTGACATATCACTAGGTGTCCCCCGTGGGAATCGAACCCACGACCTCCGTGTCGAGAGCCAAAGCTCTTAACCATTAGACCACGGAGGCAGTCCTTCGTCCTAACAAGCATTTTATTCACTAAGAACTAGATATCCAATCAGACAATTGCGCATTATTAAATTATAATAACTAACTAGCCGTTAGGTTAGGGGTGAGTGGAAGAGTCCGGTGAAAGTGAACAAGACAATCAGGCTCGTTTCATTATAATCTAAACTAGTCCTTGTACATCTATTGTCAAATGTTGTCGGTGCATAATCATACGTGGATTAGAACCGTCACAATGGGTCGGCATGGCAGCTCGTCAGAAAGTGACAAGTAGTAAAAAGGGACTCCCTCCGCTTGGGGTGGTGAGGTGAAACACATGTTCCAAATTTCGCCTTACCTGGTTCGCATTGACTGAAACGTGGAAAAAGTATTCGTGAAATTATCACAATCGGACAAAAGAAATGCAAACGAATAATGTTTCAATGTACATTCAATATGCGAGGGGCGAGAGATTGCACAGAACAAAAAGAAAGTTTTTTTTATGAACCTGTATTAAACGTTATGATATCGGGTGATGCGAAGAGTGAATTACAGGATGGGGAAGCGAAGGCTTCAGAGCTCGAAACTCATTCAATAGTACCTTCTCATTCCGATCATAAAGTCGAAGTTCGCAGAAGTAGGTATCTCGATTTAAATAAAGTTTGGCGCAAACTCTACATTCCGTTAAAAGTTGATTCCGATAGATTACCGCGATCAAAGCATCTTGGTACGTTTTCGAATACTTCAAGCATATTTTCGATAGATTCTTTGCAAGAAAATGTGTCGGAGTTGAAGATACTCCGGAACTTCTGGTGAGAATAGGTCAGATCAAAGTAACTATTAATTGATTTAGAGTATGTGGACATATAACACAATCCGGTCGTCTATTGCTGACATTTGACATCCGAGTAGATATAATAGTTTTATGTTATGATATGAAATATGAACATCGGAAAAATAATACGAATTTGAGCAACAGTTACTAATTACATCAATAATAATAAGATTCAATAACTAGTTCTCTGCACTAAGTTACATTTTTTCGCAACAAACAATAGTCGAAAACAACATGAGATGTTTAACATAAAAAAAAACAATAGATATACACCATCCTAAATTGGACATCCCCATTCCCTTCGCGGTCGGTCTCTTGTATAAAGAATATTTTTTGTGAGATTTGGGCGTTCGTGTTAGGCTAGGTAGTGGCCGGTGGGTCTCCGTGGCGTGGTGTCCACCATGCCGATGGATGCCGCGGGTAGTGATGGTACAGTGGAATAGGGCAGTAGTGATCGCGGCGAGCGTTTCTCACGCCGCCGCGCCATCAAGTGACACATTTCGAGTTGGTTGGTTGGGGTAAGTAAAGCGGCCGGCGCTTTCGGGCGGTGCACACGTTCCGTTAACTTCTCTATTTTAAAAACTACTTGCTTGGCGATATCCGGAAAGGGACCGACCGCATCACCGCGCCCGGCAACTCTACTGCCACTCATTTTTTGATGCAGTCGACCTGCGTACGCGTCGTTGGTCGCTTCGCGCGCACGCGCGTCCGCTTTCATGCACCTCACACATTTTTATAGTTGATGTTGTTGTTATTAAATTTTTAGTCGTAATCTAAATAGAAGCAGTTAATGAACTATTGTTAAACAAAGTGCCTTTTATTGTTGAAGAGGATGGATGTTCCGAAGAGGTGATATTTGTGGTGCCTGTTAAGATTTTCAGTTACCATGAGCGGAAGAGAAGGCGGAAATGCAGTTCCGTCTTCTAGTAAGTATCTTCTTAAGATTTTTAAGCATTCTTAATTTATTAAATATGTATTTGTAATAAAAATGTTAGCAGTATATTGTTTGTTGTTCATATCTCTGCACACGTGGTGAGGTAAGGAAGGGGCGCGCATAATCGACTTACGTCAAAAGCTGTTCCATGCATTGGAACTTGACATGGCCCTTATCGAGCGGATGTGTTGAACGCCGCCCGGGAAGGCAATCACTGACAATTGTTTAGAACACCATTGAAATTATTCAAATTGAGGTTAATAGAGTCTCGTTTCATTTGTGTCGCACATATGCGTACCATGTTTACTTGCTATCGTGTTGATCAACAACAAGATATTATACTTAATTATAAATACATCGTACGTAATTAGTGAATGCCCTGAATGTTGAATACGTTATGAATTTTTTGCGCAACAAATTTTTGTTGTGTTCGAAGATATTTGGATATTTGATTAGCTCTTGGTTTGTTTGTTATTTCCGCTTAAACTGTGACGAAAACAAATGACGTAGTTGCGACGTATCGGTACTATCAAAGGTCTTTTTAACCAAACGATGTCCTATACATCAAAATTCGAAAAGCAATTGTTTACTATACTACACGATTCCGTTTTAGTTGCTGGCGTGCGTGCCGCTTGTGCGACCTATACAAACAGGAGTCTACGTCTCCTCAACCTTAAGATGTTGTTATAAGGTTTAAATTTTCTTGGAAGGTGTTGCTACTTCGATTTATGTTTAGGTGTCTATTTGAATGGAAGAAGTGTGCGTTGAAGCCGCCTGCATTTTGGAAGGACCTTAATCTCTCCGCTCCCCACTACACCGCGTGTTTTTGTCGTCAACATACCACAGTGGTGGTGGCGAACGAGTTATCGATATTTATGCTGATTAGGAATTCTTTTTAAGTACAATCTTACGACATGTTATTGGTAAGGCGTTTTCGTATCGCAGCCGTAGTGCATCTTATGAATATAAGATTGAGGTTATACTTTGTACCTAGCTGTTGTTTTTTAATTGAAACACCATTGATATCAACATAATATTCAGATTTTTAATAAAATAATTTTTAGTTAGGTTTATCTAACTTTAATTTATCAATAATCTAAACAATGAATTTCCCAAATATGGGTTTCGGTAGGTACCTACAAGATCTATCATTGAATAACAAAACTAAAACATTCCAGAATCCAGGTAACATCAAAAATGTTTACTATTCAAAGAGAATGACTGAAGAAGTTGTTATTCGGAATGTTTAGAAAGTCGATGTTACATAACTAGACATCCCTACGGCAGGGTCCGAGTTCGAGTTCGTAGGCAGTCAATTAAATCTGAATGGTGGTACCTTCTGCCGTCTCCCTCACTCCTAGCTGAAGATCCCTGCGCAAGCGCCACTTGACGATGATTCACGTTCAAATTCCATACCTACGATTGATAAGCAAAAGTAGTGAATGGTAGAGCGTTTTAGGTCATATAATTTACTTTCTGACCACGCTTGCTTACAATCAAAGAAAGGTGATTTGTATACTAAAAGTTTAACAGTGATATCACTCATAGAATATCTAATGTTAGATTTTCATTCATAAAGTTTAGTTTAGCTACTTTGGTTAAACGACCTCTACATAATATACCGTATATTACCTACCTACCTACTTTATACTTGGAAATGGAACCATTATTTCTTGAATACTAAACATAGTTCAATTTCAGCATTTTCTGCAGAATAACAAATCAAAATCTTTTTTTAGCCCAACCAAAAGTATAAAAAAAGAATCTAAATATATCTATCTATATCTATCTTTATCTTCTTATATGAATAAGAATTAAGAAGTATAAAAATAATAAAAGGAACAAACAGTGTACGTTGCTGATATAATCACACTATTACAAGACAGAGGGGTGAGCATCAAATGTTCGACTTAAAATATGCGTGCATTCCCCCTTCCTGATTTTAAAATAACACAAGCTTAAATTAACGTAAGTTTTAAAATAGTAATCGTAGAGGAACTAACAATAAACCGGAATTGTCACGATTCCCGACTCTTGTTTAATGTTATAGGCGGTAGGAAGATCGCATTTTATTGTTAGAATTCCAAACTTATTTAAAAATAATGTTGGGTTTGTTAATAAGACAGTATTTTGAGAAGAAAGAGGGAAATAAGTTAGTTTTTTCTAGCCCTTTCGTCATTGATAGGTTCAATCAACATTGGGTTCAATATATCAAAATGACGTTTATTCCAATTACAGATATTTTACGGTTATTTACGGTTATTGTGTGAGTTTCCGATTACATATATCATTTACAAGATCGGTAAAGTATTATGACTAGGCAATTTTTAGGGTTCCGAAGTCAACAAGGAACCCTTATAGTTTCGCCATGTCCGTCTATACATATTAATCAAACCGACAAAGTGGTAAAATAAAATCGTGAAATTTTTTTTTAGTGTAGGACCTACACGCGAAGTGGTAATGGAATATTTTTTCTCGTCTACCCCATGGTATGGGGTATCGTTGAATAGATAATTTAAAAATATTACAGGTGTGGGAAAACGATTTTTCGATTTAGGGATCCGTTAGCGAAATATTAAGCTTTAAAGTGAAATATTTTGTAAGAGTCAAGTGTCCCCCCCCCTCCCCCCCCCCCCCCCCTCCAGGTAAACGGTTATTTCTGGATATGTGAAAAAATTCATGGCTGTAGTATACAACGTGTTAATGAATTAACGCAAAACTAGAAAGTAGTTTGTGTAGAATCAAGAGCAGAATCGAATTATCGTGGTTTCAACATAGGTAATTTTTTTCAAAATTTTAAATAATTCGCTTGCAAAATTAAAAAATTTCTGAACCCGATGTCAACCCACCGCACGGGCACACTCACCTTACTTACTACCAAAACAAGATGTTGTGCGCAGTTGTTATTGAGAGGCAATTTTAGCCTTATTCTAGATATAATATTTGTATAGCATGTTTTATATTGTCTTTTGTTACTGTGCCTATTAAAATAAAATAAAATAAAATAAAATAAAATAAAGATTATAAAAATGTATTCATGAGTACGTTAGCGCATTCTTTCAGTGCTGAAATGATAACAAATCATTTTTACCTCAAAACTTAAAATGCGAATAACTTTAAATTTTAAGTATCAAAATAATTAAATTATTGTTTCAATCTAATTATTTTGTTATAAATCAGTTGGGGTGTATGAGGTTTTGCGCTAATTCATTAACACGTTGTATATAACGAAATTAAAAGGAAAACTATCACCGCTAAGTAGGCTTTACAAGTTTACGAGTAATAGTCGATCAACTTATAAAAAGTATATTCTGTTTTGGTGTGCAATAAAGAATAATTGAATTGAATTGAAAATGTATTTTTTAGACTGCCTCCTCCTTCTAAGTCCACATTATATTGTGAGGGGCAACGACGGAACCCTATCCTCCGCGTGGTCCGACACGCACTTGGCCAGTTTTTAAGTAATATTTTGTTTCTGTGATCATATCCATTGACTGAAATTCATTAACTAATTAAAAGGTGGTATTGCTAAGAACACCATATATCGATTTGATACCGATTGAATCGGGTAGTAAGAGTAACACAATAAACCCCTAGGAGTGCGATTTTTGAATCGCATTCGCTGAGTTCAACAGTTGTAAATGTCAAAATTACTATGGAGATACGCATCTTTCTACTGCTGATCTGACTGTCAAAAATCGCACTCCTGAAGTATGATTTTTGAAAGTCAAATCAGCAGTAGAAAGATGCGTATCTCCACAGTAATTTTGACATTTACAACTGCTGAACTCAGCGAATGAGATTCAAAAATCGCACTCCTGAAGCTACTTTTGAATTGCACATATCCTATAAATGAAAGCGGGAAAAACTCTAAACCAGGTAAACAGCTCTACACCCTGTATATTTGACCCAGGCGCTAATTAGGCACTATTTATTGGCACTAATCCTATTCTGATCCCTTTTATGTGTGCCTAGCTATACGGATCACTTTTATGTGTACGCTAGCTATACCAATAACACCAATTATCGCTATCGCATCCACCTAGTGAATTTTCATTAATGCCTAATTCGTAAATAAGTAATGCAGGAGTGCGATTTTTGAAACTCATTCTTTGAACTCAGCAGTTGAAAATATCAATATTTACTATGAAGACGTGCATCTACTACTTGCTTGCTTATCGTGTCGACTTCAAATTCACATAGTCGCTAAATAGTATCTTGCCAGAATTGGGCAACCGATACTGCACCGTCGCGTCGTCGCTAGCGGTCATGAGCTCCCCCTGCGTGCAGGCAGGAGTGCGATTTTTGAATCTCTTTCTCTGAGTTCAGCAGTTGAAAATGTCAAAATTACTATGTATATTCGCATCTTTGTACTGCTGATTTGACTTTCAAAAATCATACTTCAGGAGTGCGATTTTTGAAAGTTAAATCAGCAGTAGAAGGATGCGCATCTCCACAGTAATTTTGAAATTTTCGACTGCTGAACTCAGCGAATGAGATTCAAAAATCGCACTCCAGGTGTTGAAATTAAAAATTCATACTTCAAAGTCAAATCAGCAGTAGAAAGATGTATAATCTCCATAGTAATTTTAAAATTTTCAACTGCTGAGTTCAACGAATGAGTTTCAAAAATCGCACTCCTGTAGTATTTATGCATTACTTATTTACGAATTAGGCATTAATAAAAATTCACTTGGTGGATGCGATAGCGATAATTGGTGTTATTGGTATAGCTAGCGTACACATAAAGGGATCCGAGGCACACATAAAAGGGACCAGGATAGGATTAGTGCCAATAAATAGTGCCTAATTAGTGCCTAGGTCAAATATACAGGATGTAAGGAAAGAAATTAACCTTTAAATCACATGCTCTACCCTTCAAATTGAACAACTTTAACTATGGGAGCAAACCTATCAGAGCAAAAAAATAACCGGCTGTTCCATACTAAACTGCAATGCCTAAGCAGATTTTTTTACGGGCGTTGTACTAGCGTACACATGAATTCACACTATAGTTCTTACAGAAGGCGTTTCTTTTTATTTTATTGTTTTTGGAAGACAAACAGCACAATTTAAATAGTATTAAATAGTATTATAAGAAGCAAAAGACCAATTAAAGGTCTTCGCTAATATACATCGAACTAAAAGGAAAGAATGATCCAGTACAGCACCAAATATGCGTATCAGTTATTATAACATAGAAACATAGTTAGTTAATAGATTGCAATAATACAAACTACAAGAAACACTACAGGAGTGCGATTTTTGAATGTCATACGTCGAACTCAGCAGTTAAAAATGTCAAAATAACTATGAAGATATGCATGTTTCTATCGTTGATTTGTCTTTCAAAAATCATACTTCAGGAGTGCTTTTTTTGAATTCAAATCAGCAGTAGAAAGATGCATATCTTCATAGTAATTTTGACATTTTCAACTGCTGAACTCAGCGAATGAGATTCAAAAATCACACTCCTGGGCACTCATTCGCTGAGTTCAGCCGTTTAAAATGTCAAAATTACTGTAGCGATATGCATCTTTCTACTGCTGATTTGACTTTAGAAAATCGCACTCCTGAAGTATGGTTTTTCAAAGTCAAATTAGCAGTAGGAAGATGCATATATCTCCACAGTAATTTTGACATTTTCAACTGCTGAACTCAGCGAATGAGATTCAAAAATCGCACTCCAGTACCTACATCAAAATTAAATGCTAGAAATAGTGCCTCTGCCTGTAGGTAAGTATTAATATTTCATGTAAATGCGTAGTGAAACAATATAAAAAATCGATGCAAAGTTCTACGTACAAAATGTATTGGCAGAGCAATGGTGTGAAACCGCTTATACATAAGTACAAAAATTTACTCTATTATACTTATGTGCCAAGATTTAGACCCAAGTTTATTTATTACTTATGTGCTTTCGAAGAGCTTAAAACTTTCGCAATTACAAAACATGTCATTTTGGTATTACCAACCAAACCTTAAACATTGTGCAGAGCTTGGAAAGTAAATATTATACTTCTAAATATCTTAGAGCCCGGAATGCGATCAAAAGTTACGCATACATAAAAAGGTTGGTTGCATTGAAATTCCAAAGTGTATGTTGACGTGTGGAGTGGAATGAGTGTGGATGCGGGCGGCGGCGGCGCGGGCGCATGCTGAGTAAACAAAACAGATACACGACTCGGATGCGCCCGCGCCGCTGCTACCGCCCGCCTGCATCGCTGCTGTGCTCACTTACCGTCCTACGATCCATACAAGTCATTTAACTTGGCATGAGTATTGTACCCATACTTACAACATTCACGATCGTTTTCCCTTTTGGGGTAGTCAACAATTTATCTAGACATCTATCAGCTACCATCGTTGGATGATATTAATAATTTACGCATTCTTAAGTCGTGTTTATTCTACAGAAAGATTTTTTTAGAAGACGCAATAAGGTCAATAGTGGTACCTATTTCAACACATTTGAAATTAAAAATCTATCAACTACTACGTGAAGCATTTTATGGAATATCTCTTCTCTTATCAATTCGAAACTGATGAACACATCTGGGTTATTAAAATCGTTTATTTTATTACCGACATATTTTATATCATTCAGACACGTGATATGATGATATAAACGCGATAGTCAAATTGAGAAACTTATAGCGTAGTAAAATCAAAAGAAAACAAATTCCCAAAGCCATAACTCCAATAATTGTGGGAACTCCACAAATAATTCCATGTAAACTCCGAAACGGGTATTAACTTAACGCTTTCTCATTAATGCAGTATAGAATGATAAATATTGAGCGTATGCCGCAAAGCTTGTTGTGCGGCATGCTAGGTGCAGTGTTACGGCAATGAATGAAGAGGTACCAGAAACTCAACCTAAATACCGAGCATTCTTCTGGTCCCCGCGCCGTCGCCACGTGTGCCTGCTTGCCAGCTTTTACCGCTCTGCCATGCCACCGCCCGAAATAATATGCTTAGCTTACATACCAACGCATGAAAGTACATATCGAATTAGCAAGCCTACCTATGAACTTTCCTTTAAATGGTTGTCTATGTAGCTACATTGATTCTTGAAACTTTATTTTTATTTTGTTTTCATAACTATTTAGAAAAGCGACAATAGATACCTTTAGTACCTAGTTTTACACTCAATACACAGCTACAATGAAAATGAGGAACTCTATGTGTTAAATATTTAAAAGGTGATAGATATAGTGCGAAATATAAAACTGGAAACTCGAGAAGTTTTTTTAACGATCAGTAATAATTTTCAAGTATTTTCTGTTAACAATTTAAAATGTGTGTAGTTTTCTGATTGATATTTTTATAAACGTTATTATTATTTTAATTTTCAGCTTCTATTCAATTATAATTTTTATTAACATTTCGTACACCTAAATCATTCCCGATATTTAAAACGAAATCTAAATAGAGAGATGTTATTAAGAATGTTTTATGTATGGATATTACAGTCATGTTTTAATTCACACAAACCAAAAACAGTAGTTTGAAAAGCGTTACTTTTGTTTTTGTTATGAAAAACACATACATACATATATTGTACTTACTTACGTACCTAGTTGATGCAACGTGGAGCATTTCTAACTACTCTAAGATATTGTTATCTAAACGCGCGAGTATTGCGTCTTGTTGATTTTCTGTCACTATCATTTATTATCATCATCCCAAAAACAGTTATTTACGGAGAAAAATCTTACTCATAAAATGGGTTCTAAAATTTGTCCAATAACAAGAATTAAACTTTAGATTTCGAAGAAAAAACGGAAGTTTTTACGTGGTTACTCAGTTTTTTACGGTCTCTACAAGATAATGTAGTATTGAAATGACTAATCAAATACCTTATAACATTATGTATTCACTTAGGCTGAATAATCGAATGTCGAAACTTAATATGCTTAAATTTTGAGTCGTTGAATTTAATAGCCAGTGACATAAAAAGGAGGAGTATATTCGTTGATTCGGTTCCCACGTTATTTTTTGTAAGGAGACCGATAAGGGGAATAGTATACCCTTTCTTAGTCCGGTAAACGATCGTGGGCCCTTATTTATTGCTAATAGATTTCCGAACGGTAAAACGTCTACGTTGTGTAGGTATGCATTTATAAAGAGGGGACGATACAATTAATGCATTCTTGTTAATAGGTAATTCTATTCCAACCGACGACGTTGTTTAAAACTACGTATTTGCTTATTTAGGTTTGTTTTATTCGAACTTAATACGAACCTTTGTGATGCATTGATGAGAGTAAAATGATAATCTAGCTAGATGTTGCTTATAAAATAGTGTTTATTTACGAACCTACATACAGTGTCCTTCTTAATATTCTGAAACTTTTTCGAGGGGATGATCAGACCATCAAACTGAACAACTCTATGGGACCAACTTCGAAATCGCGAAAAAATATTTGCAGTGCCATACATTTGGCTCGAGTAGATTTGGAGTTTTGTATGGAAGAGCTGATTTTTTTTCGCGATTTCGATGTTGGTCCCATAGAGAAAGTTGTTCAGTTTGATGGTCTGATCATCCCCTTAAAAAGTGTCAGCATATTAAGAAGGACCCTGTAGATTACGGGTACACACACCATACCTACTACCATACGGGTAACAACTACTAACCGTTAATAAAAGGAAAAATTTAAAAATAATAAATAATACTTTAATTAGTATTTTATTTAACGAAATAGACAATATTGTGGTAAATAATAATAGTATAAAAACATAAATATTTTTGTAACTATTTAGAGAATCTGTCGTGGATCGCATTCGCAGCCGTGTCTCGCATCCGGCGACCCAACCTTCAAACTAGGTTCTTTGCCTCAGCACTCAAGGGGCCAGCCGTCTCAACTGCGAACGGCACGAATGAGTAATTTGCCTCCAAGGACGAGTACCAGGAGTGCTTCGAGCTCTGCAGCTGACCCGGCTACCTGCGTAGTAAGGTACGTCGGGGCTTAGGTACTTACGCAGGTTGCATCCCAAAGGAGGTACCGGCCCTTCTGCGAGGGGATAAGAGTCAGGCAGTCGGGTCTCTTGCCACCTGTGTGGCATGGTCCTGGGGGTTCGAAGACGTTTGGGAAGTTTGCCGAGATCAGTGCACGATGGATGAGGTCGTTTAGATGGTGGCGTGAAAAGCGGCCAGCTGATTTCTGGCAGCTAAGGGCATGGTGGCCCTTTGCTAGGACGATGGAACCACAAACGAATGAATGGGGGATGCATGTGTCAGAGCCTATATATGTCTTAGCTTAGGGCGGAACCTATACATAGAGAAGTATTATCTAGTTATGTCCCAAAGGATCGAGGCAAAGGCTCTATCCTATTCGGTCAAACAGAATCTCATGATTGCCAGTAAAAGAAAAAAATCACAGATTTCGTGCCTCACACGACTATCGAGCACAATGGAAATGAATCTACGGAATTCGAAAAAATATTGTCTCAAAAAGGTTAGGCTCAAATTGTAGCTGACTAAATTGTACAGAGGAATTTTCCTCAAATTTTTTATATAATTCTTTGTTTCGAGCGCCAAAATCCAAAATCATTTTTTTTTCACTATTTCGGCCATAACTTTTTTCGTTCTTGTCTTTCTCGAATAATTCTTTGCACCTTATAGCTCTCATAAATACGCGTCCTTTGAACCTTTTTTACCCGACTGCGCCAGAAGGAGGGTTATGTTTTTCGAGCGTATGTATGTATGTATGTATGTTTGTATGTCTATTTCTTTGGCACGGCCTACAGCCTAAACGGCTTGATGGATTTTGACATAAGAGGTGTCGTTAGATTTGCAAAAATCGTGAAAGTGACATAGGCTATATTATTTTATTATGGCGTCTACGAATTAAAAAAAAGAGGGGGAATAAAATTTTTTTTTGTGTATCAAATGAAAGCTAGTAAACAGAAGATTCCAAATATTGTAGTACTTTTATGCTTCCATTTTGACACAAGACTAAAAAGTATGAAATAAACTAAATTATTACGAAAAACAAAAAACCCGACTGCATAAAAAAACTGTTAACTGAAAAGAGAAAAACAAGCTCTATAATCCTAATCAGCTATAACAACATTAAGTAAATATAATTTGAATGTTATTAGGTGTATTGCAGGCGCGGACAAACCAAAGGAAGGTATGTTTTATAAAATTCATCTTTGTCCTCGTTTGCGATACCTACCTAATAACATTCAAATTATATTTACTTAATGTTGTTATAGCTGATTAGGATTATAGAGCTTTTTTTTCTCTTTTCAGTTAATTGAATATCATATCTTCCCAACTCTCCGAGATATAAGGGGATTGCACTTTTTCGTGAAATCGGGGCCTATACTGGAGCAAACGAAAAGACATTTCCAATGTCAAAGCAAATCATAATTGATTTAGTGAAATGTTTTGAAAGCTGGATTCATTTAATTTTTGGCGAAATCGTGCTATTTTTAATAAAATAATTGGAACGTGGTTTATTGGCAGTAATTTTAGAAATCTTAAACAAATGGCATGCAATTATTTTTATAAGATTCCGATCTGTTTCAACATCGACGTCAAAAACCACTCATTTAATTAAGATATCATCTGACGCTATGTTAACTGCATTCCATAACAAACTCGATCTATCTCGAAACTGAGCTTGAGAACACCCACATTGATGAACATGTTCACTGGCGTAACAATCTCTGGAGGTGATAACAATAAAACATCTTCAACTGAATCTTGATCAATGCTGACGAACGTTTAGAATCGTATTGGAAACAAATTCAGAGAATGTGTAAATAACTCTCCAATAAAACCGGACTGGACAAGTAAACAAATCCGTCGTTTGACTTACATATCGAGATACCTCTGTATATTTGATAGTCTTTTCACAACGGCGACTTCCCGGATTTTCTTCCTAAAATAGCTGCAGCATAGTCACGATATCATCGCGATGCTACTTGCCTTACCCTGCAAATGGGATCCTATTTGAGGAATAATATATAAATTTCACAGAAACCGAACAAAGCATTGTTGTTCAAATCATCCAAATTGCAGGGCGATTGCGCTGTGCTTTAGTTTCATAAAACCGATAAGTAAATGAATTGAATTTGCAGGTGTCAGCGGTGCAAGCGGAGTGGTGGGGGTGACGCGGCGCGGGCGCTGCAAGTGGTTTAACGTTGCCAAGGGCTGGGGGTTCATCACCCCCGACGACGGTGGACAGGATGTCTTCGTACACCAGGTGATCATTATACTCACATTTTTATCGAGTCGATGGCATGCCATGCCTATACATATTATGCCAACATTTTATTATTTTCGGATGGACAACAGCATAATGCAGTGGGTTACGTTATTATACGTGTGGATACGAAGCAGCGGTCAATCTTATACCCACTACGGCTAGGAATGGAAAAATTAACCAATATGTACAAAAACATAGATTAGGTATACCTGGTACAAGTTAAAGAGTAATTCAGATATTGTATAAGCATAGCATTTATATTATCTCATTCTATTCTCATTTTATCGCCAACTAAAAAGTCTTTTGCTGGATGGTGAATTTTATTCTGTAAACGAATTTCTTTTGTTTTACTTTAAGTAGACTACAATAAGTAATTGTAGCGACATTTTATTTTAATTGAATTGTATTTTCTTATGTATTACATTATTTATTTGACATTGTTACTCTCTATATTAGTGATGTTGACATTTTATTGTACTATTTTATTTTTATTTTTTATTCTTGACGATCATATTATCCTTTGAAATTTTTATTTTTATGTAACGCACTTACATGTAATTATGAATTTGATAATATGAAATAAATAATTCTATTCTATTCTATCACGAATATATTCCCCGTGGGGTCAGAGATATTCTGAAACCTCAGAACATCCACGTTTGACTAGCAGTTCCGAGTGGATCACTCTGTCCAGTGTGACGGGAGTGAGCCCTGCGCCACAAATGTAATGGACAGGAGGTACAATACATGCCTCGAAATTGAAGCATGTTGGTTTCCTCACGATGTTTTCCTTCACCGAAAAGTCAGGGTGTTACAAATCGTAATAAATTCCCAAATACTCATTGGTACGAGTACTAGTCGGCCTGGACGAATTCAGATATTGAATACATTTCATCATTCGAACCATCATTAGAGCTAAATTAACTTTGAAGATTTTTTGGAGCTGGTAAATAAGTTCTGTACCTTGGCAGTATTGTGAATCCAGGCGGGGGTACAGAAGATGATGTGGAGACACGTAATAAATAATGCTCGAGCAGCGTTCGGTCAACTAAAACCCGTATGGCGATCGTCAACTATCACTAGAATGATAAGCTAGGCTCTTTAACTCAAACGAATACGGCTCAAAGTTAATATCAACAAATTCCTCAGGCAAATCTTAAAGATCTTTTACAAACACTGTAGAATAATTATTTTTCGAGCTCGGGGTACAAATTTTTCTGGGAGATGCTGTACCTATCCCCATTATCGATGTACCTCTAGCTCTAAGCAGATAGTCCGTTTTTCTATAAGTAGGTCCACGTGTTCAATCTGAAAGAAAGCAAAAAGCATTGGTAGGTAGGTGTTAACATTAAAAACTATGTAAGTATAATATCAACGTCTATTCAATAAAACTAATTCGTTATTTATGAAATTACTGTATTGACATTTGTGTAGGTATACGTGTGGCAAGGTTATGTAGTTCGAACTAGTAAACTTGGCTTTCGTAGTAAACCTTCGATTAATGAGTAATACGCAACTAAAAACAACATTTTAATTAATGATGATTCACAAAATATTTTGTAGAAAAATAAGGGCCATTGACAAATTAATGTGGCGGCATATCTAGCGGTTGACCCGATACTGTGCTTGTTTGTTTGTACGGCTTATCAAGGCCGGATGTTTTTTCTATACATTTACGCCACCAAACTAATACTTCGGTCCAATGCAGCGGTAAAAATTTATAATAGGTCAAGATTATGTTATTGGCTGCCGATAAGGTATATACTCTACTAGTTATGAATTATGAAATATCTTAATTTAACGGGTGCACAGTGTGTTAAATAAAGGGCTATGTATTCTTTGAATTAAAAAATATTCTGACGGTTTCTTAGATGTTACCACTTTAGGTAGGTACTGTACACAATGCGCCTAATTTGTTAACATTTGATGCATAAGACCATCTCGCTGGAATAAAATGGGTACCTATGCCTGATTTTGCTAATGCGATCTTAATTAATCACTGGTTTTATGCTCTTGAAGAGAGTTCTGCCCTAGCGTGAAAAAAGTCGTGTCTTGTGAACATGCACTAGAGTGACATTTGTAATCAAACGACAGCTCTTTTGTTTTTAAGTTATCAGACTTCGCGTGAACAGAAAAATTCTGCGGATGCTTAAATTGTACCGATCCCAGAATTGTATCAATCGATCATTGTACGAATTGAATAATTTTGTGTAAACAGAGAAACTGTACGAATGGCTAAATTGTACCAATCCTAGAATTGTACCAATCGATCATTGTACAAATTGATAATTTGTGTGAACAGAGAAATTGTACCGATGCCAGAATTGTACTAATTGATAATTTGTGTCATTGTACGAATTGCTAATTTGTGTAAACAGAGAATTGTACAAATCGCGAAATTGTACCGATGGCAATACTTCCATATTTAAGTCCATCAATTTTTTATAAAAATCGCGTCAACGGAGATCTCTGCCTTCAATAGATATCTAAAGTTATGTCTACCCTGTTTTCCAGAGTGTCATCCAAATGCCAGGGTTCCGCTCGCTCGGAGACGAGGAGGAGGTGGAGTTCGAGTGCAAGGAGTCAGACAAGGGCCTGGAAGCCACGCGCGTGTCCGGGCCCTCCGCTATCGACTGCCAAGGTTCACACCGCCGCCCGCTCTCCAAGAAACGATTCAGGAAGATACGGTGAGAATTCGTGAATTAGTTGGCAATGATTCACTGGTTATCGGTGATTTATCAGAATTAGTATGAGTCAGTAGTAGATGCGACATTCAGAAACCTAAAAAAACCGGCCTAGTTAAAATCAAAGTTGGGAAATTAATGTTCCTTATCAAACATTTGGAGTTCAGTCTTTAAATAGTATCTTTAAAATAAAATTAAACATGTTACATTTCAAATCCCTGTTATTTTAATGTAGAAACTCGAAGCCAGACTTGACAGATTGATCACGTTTCCAAAAACAATGTTGTTGAATAAGAATGACCACGAAGGGGCAGGGTTCCGGGACCATCTCACATTATATTTTTATAAGCTTTAATTACCGTGCAGTGAAATAAATTTTGTAATAAAAAATCCACGTTAAAATCCTGCTGAAATTGCTTTCAAATTGTGGCAAACGTGGACCAACCCTGTATGATCCTTTTTTTAAAGTAGCATATTGTTAAACGGTTTCCTAATTTCCTTTGTAATTCCATATCAAGGCGGATATAAATATAGCATTGCCAAAGTTGTGACGCTATTTTATCGTTAGCCCACTTTACGTTTCAAATGCACAGTAATTTCCAACCTTAGTATACATTTAGTACGATTGTTCCTTAAATTGTTTATTTAGAATCCTAACGTATAACTCTTTAGCTTTACCGTAAAAACCAGCATGGGTAGCATGCCACCGTGATACAGCGCGCTATCACACCTTCGCTCTCTTTCTATTTGCGCGCGAACGAACGAGATAAAAGACGTGATACAGCCGTATCACGTGTAGCATGCTACGGCTTCTGAAGCCGTAGCTTGATGCGCGTGTTACGGATATAAATCTCGCCCTTTATCTCGTTCGTTCGTGCGCAAATACAAAGAGAGCTAATAGCGCTATACTACGGCCGCAGGCAGTAAAATTATTATTAAATTTTACTCTAAAGTGAAAGAAATAGAAAGGATGAGACAGAGTGACAGGGACAGAAATGAAAACTAAAGTGGTGTTTAAAATGTTTGCAGCTGTTACAACTGTGGGGAGTTCGCTAACCACATAGCCGCCAAGTGCAGCATCGGACCACTACCAAAGAGGTGTCACAATTGCAAGAGTGAGGACCATCTCATCGCTGACTGTCCCATCAAGGTATGCTCCTCCACTTCTACTACTACTACTATGCTGGCTCAGGGACCCGAAGTGGGTCTTGACCTCCGTCAACAAAGCACGCCATTCATCTCTTTACTGTGCCAGTCCAGTTGCACACCTCCAGCTCCTCGAGATCCTTGCTAATCTGGCCTATCCAGCGATATTTGGGCCTGCCCACCGGGCGACGCCCAGAGGATGCCCCAGATACGCTCTCTTCACCGCACAATCTTCCTCCATCCGTTCTATGTTTCCGAGCCACCGTAGTCGAGCAGATTTTATCTCTCCATTGATGCTGAATTATCTATCCATAGGATTGTACCCCCTCGGGGAATATAGTCGTGAGCATATGCTATGCTATGCCAAACATAAGCTACAAGCTTTTTTATTATGGAAATCATACAAAAACAACTTACAAATATGTAACATCCATGACACAGCAGGGATCCAAACCCAGGAGCTCTGGTTAGGCAGCCCGGCGTCGTAACCATTACACCGCAACAGGGTCGTCGAGTGGGCGTCGGGTATTCAAATTATTGCATGCACAAGCATATATTCTCACGACTATATTCCCCGAGGGGGTAGTCAGAGATATTCTGAAACCTCAGAACAGTCCACGTCCAGTAGTACCGAATTATTGCGGTTTTCAATAAGTTTGATATGAAATGTTCATACAGCTTTCATATATATTTTTGTGTTCAATTTTGTAGGTGGAGAAGAAGAAGGACGACCCGCTATCGAAGAGTTCAGACAGCTCTCAGGAGAGTAGGCAGAGCAGCCCGCATCATTCATAATTACACCCTCCCTTACGAAGCCCCATCGAGAGCCAAACGGCTCCATTGTACAGTAATAACGCGCGCTGTAGAATCTGCCACGAAAATATTTTTTAAACAAATTCCAAATGTCAGAATCAAAGGATTTCAACAAATGATCGAAAATCACTTTCTTTGCTGAGAATAATTTTGTTTCTAGCTCTTTTAGAGCACAGTATATCTATAAGGGAAGAGGCCAAAGGGGTGATTTTATCAATTAAACTAAATGGGTAGCTTCTGAGAGAAAAAAAAAATCTGTTTTGCAAACAACATTTTCTACTCTTATGTCATATTAGTATGAAAAGGTAAAACGAGAAGTGAATTAAACCGTTTCATTTTCTTAGGATCAGAAAGTAAGGAATCACGACTTTGGCTTGCGCCCGTGACGCACATCGGGGACAACATATTTTTTATATGATGTTCGATGTGTACTTTGCAGTCTGAAACACACAAAAAGTTTTTTTGCTAAGTAAAATCATTTGAGAATTAATTGTGCCATCTTTTGGTTCCCGCCAATAGTCCAAAAGTCACAGTTGGTTATACGTTTAAATAATTTTACAGCGGCATTTATTCCTTCTTAACTGAAATTTTCACTTCATTTTAAATCAAACAACAGTAATTTCCATGTTTTTGTGCTGTTCCTTTTGTTAAAAAGTAAATGAAATCATTACTATCTCATCGTGATAGTCTTCTGCGTCTATTACAGATGATTTGATCGATGTCTTTTAAGCAGTTTTTTTTTGCTATGGCAGGATAAGCCAATAGGAGATCGGCAGTGACAGTGTATTTGTAGGCAACTAACTACCTCAAGTAATCCTAATTTACCTCTAGATTCAGTATGACGTAGTCATAAAGTTACTATACCTTACGAAATAGAGGAACTGACATGAGTTGTCAAATGAAACCGTTTTTTTGTGAATTTGTCGGCACCTAGAACGATTGTCGGCACTTATCGGCAAGCTAAAACTTCGATTTCTGTTTATAGGTAATTGTGAATCTAACGTGAAATCGTAGATAATTTAATGAAATAGTGTTAGTATATTTCACAAAATAACTTACGATTTCACTTTAGATTCGCAAATTATTCACAGAGCTTGAATATCTACCCTGTCGATTATGCCGATAAAGTTCCCAAAAACGGTTCTATTGTCTCGCGTCATGTATCTCTTTCTATTATACAGTGGTGCCGCTAGGTACATCTCGCTCTCTCAGCTGTCAGTTCCTCTATTCCGTAAGGTATAATAACTTTATGGACGTAGTACACCGTATAAAGTAGAAGACTGATCAGTACAAATCCATAATGTAGGTACAAACTATATTTTATTGATGCGAACTGTATTATAACTAAGTTTGCAAACGTAAGTACAAATTTTATGTGTTCGAGTGTTAATATCTTAATTACTTTACGAATATTGTATTTACCCAAAGTTAAGTGTGTGTTTATATCATTATTATTGATAATTTTATTATTTTACAATGACAAACTTTATGTTATTTTATTTAGATTGTAACCATAGGTAAGAATTTTATTATGATTGGCTATGAACAAAATGAAAATGCGCAGATTGTAGAAAATTTTCATTATGATGGGTATAGTATAGATTAAGAGTTTTTGTATAAAGCTCATAAATATATTTTACAAAGTACAATTCGATGTTACCAAAAGAGGAAGACGTGGCACGCATTTAAGAGGGTTCCGAGCCTACTGTGCTGCCCTCAATAGTATTTTTTTTATTTCTTAACAATTAAACAACATTTCTAATAAAACAAGAATGTCACATTGTAGTCCTGATTGGCTTTCAATTTATTGAAACATTACGGATTTTTATGTTTTTGATTGTAGCTATTATGCCAAAATTGGCTACTTTTGGCGGTTTTGAAGATAATAACTACAAACATTATAAAAATAAATCCGCAGTGACCCGATAAATTGAAAATCAGCAATGACTACAATGTGACATTCTTGAAAAATACGATTGGAGGCAGCACAATAGGCTCGGTGCAGCCTTAACATTCAACAGTCCAAATGACTTACTTTGTTATGTTACAGTAAAGAACAGTAGCTCGTTTGCAACTGCTTCTGACGTGTTCAAGTCGCAAGACTGTGCAAGCCAACCATTTCAATAACTTCTATTATACCCATGTATAGTATAGGTCGACCAGAATCTCATGAAATGAAAAAAAGTTAAAAAATTTAGATTTTCACATGGCAATGTCAAACAGTCATCAAGTAGGCCCTTTACAAACTGCAACTTTTTGCAGCGATAAAAACGTGCATTTGATAATGGGTGCATACTTAAGATCATTTTCTGAACGCCCAAATCATCTGGCCGAAAATTTTCATCTTGTTTATAAGAAAAGGCATACAATTTTATAGCTGAATTTTATTTCGTACGTTTTTCTTCGTGGCTCTATGGCGTTTCAGAGTGCTGCAAAAAGTTGCAGTGTTTAAAGGGCCCTAATCGAATTACCCCAGTGTTGCTTACTCTAAAATTTGATTTCCTCATTTTTCATGAGATTCTGGTCGACCTATATTCGTATTAGTTTTCTTGCCATCGTTTTTCCTTTATGCAATCTATGATCATGCCTCATCTTCACGTTTTTGGTTTTATTAAAGGTCAAATCCAATAAGAATTTCACTTATCTAATAATGCAAGCTTATAAATTGTCAGTAAGCATGAGATGTTACAAAATTATAACCTTAAATGCTGGGACTTTATAAACTTATATTTTGACTAAAATATATCAAAATTACTTTTTAGACTGAAAAATTAAATAGATTTAAAAATACAAGTCCTACAATCTGAATCAACGAAGAAACATACGTTTTGTAACAAATTTGAATTAAGTATGCAAGTATGCAACTACCAAGCAAATACATTACTTATTGTAAAGTTAGGTTCAGTGGAAAAATCAACAAAAATTAAATCGTACTATAAGAATTACGTGGCTATTAAGAGTAACATGTAGCCGTATTAAGGTGCATTACGTATTTTAGTAGAAATATGACTTGCGATTTGCGTTTGCTCAAAAGCCTAATCATAAGTAAGCAAGAATTTTGTAATTTGTAGGTACTTAATGAAACCTGGAGCCGTAAAACAACATTTGTTAATTTAAGTATAAGTTTTTAAACCATTTTGCAATAATTCAGTCTTAAATTTAAGGTGCTAACAGTAGTGAACAAAATACGAGTATTGTATGTATCGTAAATATAACATTCTTTAAATACACTGAACAGCAATGAAAACGGGTCACCACGGGTCACCAACAACATAAACCTTAATATCTCGGAAACTAAGAATGATAGCTTATTCAAATAAAATGTATTTTATAGACAATTTAATACTACTAAATTAGTAAAATTTCTGGTTGCTATAAATAAAGTAATGCCAATAAAAAAGGCAAAACCTAAGTAAATGATTTTTTGAAAATTAAATTTTTAGTATTCAACATTTATTATTAATGTGGTAATTTTATCACTCACATATACTAAAATATGGGCAAATGTCATATCTGCGACAAAAAAAATTATTTTCCATTTTTTTTCTAAGTTAGAATTGACGCATTTGTATTTATGCATTTTAATTAAGTGAAACAAACGAAAACTAAAAAAAGAAAGTATTAAAATAGTCTATGAAATACTTTTTATTTGAATAAGCTATCATTCTTAGTTTCCGATATATTCGGGTATGTTGGTGAGCCGTTTTCATTGCTGTTGAGGGTAGTTTGCGCATTGTGCGAGGTCATTTTAATGTATTTTGCAATAAAAACAAAATTTGCTTATATAAATAAAGGAAGATTTGTGGTGAGAGTCACTGCTGTTGGCGCCTTATCTTGTAATAATGCATATTAATTTTAGTCCTATAATTAAGTTTTATGTTATTTTATGATGTAAATCAACCAATTGCCACCGACGTTGTTCATTTGTTTTTAATTATTTAATTCGTAATTGAACTTCATTATATTTGGTTATAATTTCCACATTAACCAATGAACCAAAGAGACTTTGGAAATGAATTCATGAAAGTGTATGTTATCTTTATCTAGCATGACTTTCACGTAACGTAACTTTAGATAAAATAGAGTAATTACTTTTAATGAGTCATCAACGCATCGATTTAATGATATTTCTTCTCTTAATTTTGTTGACAACAATTTAACGTCCAATGATATCGAGTCCATAGAGCCTTTTCCCACGTTGCGCTTTGCCTTCCCATACTAAATGTGTGAAACCATACAAATCTTTCAAAGAAGCCGCCATGATGTCCATGTGAGGCTGAAAGCGCTGTGGGGGTATATAGAGGCTCATAGTTTTAAAGTCTCTGATAATGATAAAAAAATTACTACTGGATAACAATATTTTGTTGCAGTACATTATGTTTTCATTTTAGCATAGACAGAATATCTACTTTTCATAATCATGCTCAAGAGGATGCTAACTGCTAATGAAATAAAATACATACTTTTCAATTTAAACAAAATGTATAGAGTCACTGCTGTTGGCTCCTTAATTATAATAATGCATATTAATTTTAGTCCTATAAATAAGTTATTATCTTATCGTATGATGTACATCAAACAACTGTCAGTCCAGTGCGAAAGAGTCAGCTCGTCATAACTTTCAATGGATTTGTCAAATAAAACATAATTTACTCGTCGAAATAGAAGCATTTCCTCCAGAAAAAGTCCGTAGTATTACTAACGCGTTAATATGGGTTCCTAAAACTCATTGATACCAGTCTGATCCAAGTAGGGATCGAACCTTTGCCACGGAAGCCGAGGCTACTGGGTACTACAAACAAAATAAGCAAAAGCATCACGCTGTTGGTCGAGCTACTTTTAATACGCAGATACGGAATCTATTAGTGTATTGTTTATCAAAGTTAATGACTCCTAAAACACAATTGATTCTTTGGTAATTTTGTTAATATCTAACTATATTTAGCATGCACTTGCAGTAACTGTGTTATGGATGGCTGGGCGGGAATGAAATACTGACTTTTGTGTATCAAAACTTTTACCCTTAGTTTTCAAACGCGAAACAACAAATGAGAATACAATTTAAATGCTGTAATTAGAACTTTTAGAGAAGCCGTATGAAGTTATTCAGTGTCGTACGCAAGCGTGTACTAACAATATTTAATGAGTATTGTAACGTTGGATTAAATAATGCATTTCTTATATCAATATAATAGTTATGCCGCTAGTCTTAAATTGTTCATCAGGTAGTGATGCTATAGTGTGAGCTCTAGACTCGAGTGATTTGATACTAAAAACATACAGTAAATCTAATATGTCTTCAGTCTCCTTTTCAATATTTTTTATTTTGGGATATTACAAAAACTATTCTTATCTGTTTCTTGTTACATAATAAAAACAAATGCACACAAGTCATTACTCGAGTCTAGATTAGTAATGTCAGTTTAAGCACCACGAAAATGTTATATCACGTTTTCTTATAGATTTCTAAAGATAAACTAAACTCTTTTGGTATCGTATTTTAAGATTTAGATTGTAGGTAATGTGTCATAAATAATAAAATCAGGAATAGAGTTAAATAACATTTTGGAAAATTAAACAGTTGCACATACTAGAAACAATGCTTGTTTCATAGATATTATAGAATACGGGTTTCTTACATTTTTAGTTGTACGAGTAATTATATTAAAAATAATTATAAGATTTTAAAGAAAGACTATTTGAAAACATCTACCTCATAATTTAATGTCGTTAAATAGAGTATATTGATAAGTTGATATTAACATTTATAAAGTTTAGCATTATATTTCCATTCTATCTTTGCTGAATTCTTAAGGATTGTATTTCTTATGTTTAGAGTTTAAATTTTGTTTTTTTTTATTTTTCAAAGAAAAATAAAGTACGAAAAGATTTGTTTGTTTTTTTCACCCCTATAAAACCATTTTTGTGTACACAGAGCGAGGACCTTTTCCAATATTGCCGTAAAAAGGGGTGTTCATGTAACGTACGAACATAAGTTTTCCATTTCACTATAGCGTTGTATAGATAGGCATGTAGAGCTGGAGGGTTTTCAGGCTACTTTGAAGTATTTATTATAATAGTCATATAAAGATTGTATAATCAGTTGGTTAATGACTAGCAAGTGAAAAGTTAATTTAGGATTTATGCTCTGATTCAGTACATTTACTGATTGTTCATGAACGTTTATCCTCATTGTTGCATTCTCACATAACAGCTAACGGCTGTTAATTTCAGTCATAGATTGAAGAAAGTATTACTTGCTTACGACCTTTTCAGGATTATGGGACGTGCATTTTTGTGAATTGAAGAACTTTCGAAAAGTTAATGATTTCCACATAAGAATGCATTAAGGAACATAGGTAATACTAATAAGTTAACAGCAAATGAGCATGAGTGAGTGACACGGTCCTTGGGGAGTGGTAGAGGTGGTGCGGGGCGCGGGGGAGGGTTGAAGGGTGCGGGGAGCGAGGGGCGGGGGTGGCGCGGGGAGATGTCACGTTTTTCAGCGGAGCAGCGCGAAGATGGGCGCTCGGCGGATGCAGCAGTGCGGGGCCCCCCTGCCCCTCGCTGACGTAACGCTGCCGTGCCGCTGCGAGCCCAGTGTGTGCCGTGCCGTCGCGCCGCGCTCTGACCGGGCCACTCCACCAACCGCGCGAATATACACCAGTGCTAATCATTTCACGTTTAACACTTTTTCCGCTCCGATTTGGTATCGAGCCTGAAGTGAATGAGGTGCATAACGAGGCTGTGCACACGCTAATCGCTCGTCGCTACCGACGGGCTCGTAGCACGACACCGCCCCTTGGGGCCGGATGCATCGGTGTCATTCTCCAATAACTTGCCCTTAATAGCGTTGCAAAATCTCGTTTTCATCAGTATCTCTATCAATTATGATAATAGCTATTCAAATTTGTTGACTCGTTGTCGTCTACAATAAATTTGGAGAAGCTATTTGATTTAATACGAATAATAATAACATGAAAAGCTGAAATTTTGGTCTCAAATGAGATATTCAATTAATTACTTATGAGTAGGATGTTAGTACCTTCTTGCGATGGATGAATTACGGATAGGATATCTTTGTATATTCGTTATATACGCGTAACGTTCTAATTTGATATGGATTCACCTTACATTTGTAGCACTGCAGATACAACGATAGACCGAATTATACATAGCTTGCATTATTATATAAGATTCTAAAGTCTGTAAAACACGGGACTGGTCTTTTTAGAAGTTGGAAGTACTAGTCGGTCGACTTGATGACTGAGTCATAATCAAACAGGTATCTTAATCGGTTGTGTCAACAGCATGTGTTTCAAATAGATCACCAATCGGTATACAATAATACATTTGGATAATAATTGGCATTGATAAGATCATATGGTAAGTTAGATGTGCTCGATCTTGACAATCGTCTGTAGTGTTGACATTAAAGCTTTTTAGTCATTAGAGGCATCATATTGCATTTCGAGGATCCCAGGCCCAATCATCTGGTGACCAAAGCTGCTCGAACCATCACCCACCTTCATGTAGTGTTTATATATTACTTTAGAAGCATTGGCATTTGAAATAGATTTCATGTGTAAGTATATCTTCTAATCAGAACTGACATCCAATTCTTCTAGTAAACACAATATATGAATAATGTCAAGTATATAGGTGCAGCTTTGTTTTTCTCCTTCAGAAAAAACTTTCGTCTTCAATTGAAATCAAATTGGAGTTGAGATTCTAAAATAGATAAAGTTAGGTACAATTCTGCAACGCATCCTTCTGGAGTACTATTCAATATTGATTTAATGCATTAGGTGTATTACGGTTTCTGTGATCGGAAAATAGGTAATGCTGATACGTTAGAAAGTTTAACATATATACCTACTTTTAATATTGTTAATGGGTTCGAAATGTTTCGTACAAAAATTTTCTTTAGGTACCATCAGATTTATCTAAACATTTTTGTAGTTGACGTTATTCCCTCTTAGTGTGTGTGGTACCCAAGCAGTAGTAACATATAAAATCATTGTACCCAAGTATCGACTCTTGTTTTGAAATTCTTTCCAAAAATCATTTTTGTGCGTTGTATGCAACTAAGTGTAAGTATCACTTATTTTCTGCTTAGCGTGGCGGTATCGGAATTCGATATTTATCTAATTAGTAAACAAATAAATGCAAAACCTGAAAATTGTGAAATAGATAAGGTTAAAATAGGTATAGAATTAAGATCAGAAACTCTTTAAAAAGAATTTGACTTTGGTCTGAAATCTATTCAACGATTTTCAAAATCGATAATACAAAAATAAAAAATGAATTAACAAAACACATGAAATATCAAAAATAACAATCTTCGCCTTCATTTCTTACCTGATGCTGCCATCTGACCTTCGCAACCCCTACAATTATCCAGTTAGTTTTCGGGTTCGCCGTAGTGGCCGAAACACAGCGTTCATGATACTTGACGCAGCTGCCATCTACCTAAAATAGCTCTTAACCTTCCAAGCCTTAGTTACAGATGAACATAAAATGAGTGCCGTTGAAGTGGTCACCCATTCAAATTCAATCCATTGAACGATTGAACCTTTATACAAGGGTGTAACAAAACACCCTAGTAATACTTAAGGGGGTGTGCTTCAGACCATAAAACTGAACATTTTTCACAGTGGAGCCAAATCGAGAAAAAATAAAAAATATCTGCTGTCCCATACAAAAGTGCGGTACCGACTCGCTCGATTTTTTTTTTTTTTTCTCGATGTAGGCTCCATAGTGAAAGTTGTTCAGTTTGATGGTCTGAAGCACCCCCTTAAGTATTACTAGGGTGTTTTGTTACACCCTGTAGTTGTTTAGATCATTCATAAACACATTAATGATCCATTAAGAATACAAAGTTTGCCACTTCTCTGTTCATAAAGGCTCGTAGTGTACCACAAACAACATTTAAAAAAAAACTCAAAATGTTTATTCAAAATAATATCAAATGGATGGCTTTCTGATGTCATTTTTGACTCTACCACCGCGTTGGAAGGTGTCCCACTCTAGAGAAGATGCGTCCAGAAACTCTACAACACATACCTTAAAAAAAAAGAAAATATATACAAAGTACAATTATAAATACACAATATTAAATAGCATAACACCACATTATATAGTATAACATTATCATCAAGACCAGACATTTTGGTCATTCATTCATATACAGGGTGTAACAAAACACCCTAGTAATACTTAAGGGGGTGCTTCAGACCATCAAACTGAACAACTTTCACTATGGAGCCAACGTCGAGAAAAAAAAAAAATCTGCTGTCCCATACATTTTAGTCGAGTCGGTACTGCAGTTTTGTATGGGACAGCAGACTTTTTTTATTTTTTCTCGATGTTGGCCCTATAGTGAAAGTTGTTCAGTTTGATGGTCTGAAGCACCCCTTAAGTATTACTAGGGTGTATTGTTACACCCTGTAGATAGGCACAGCTCTTGGTCCATAAGTTGACCACTTCCCTGTTCCCTGCTCGTAGTGTGGCTCCAAAAATCCTCCTTTTGTGAGTTTGATATAGATTGGCACAGCTCTTAGGTGCCATCAAGCAATCTCCAGGATAATGGCTAGGAAAACGCTCATTATTTGAATCGATACAGATTTTCCGCTATGCAAGAACAGTCTAGGCACGTATTATTAACCGTGCGTTAGAATCTCTAAGGTTAGAATACAAGTAGTATATTAAAGAATTAAGAACACATTTTAAATAATAAGACATCAATCAACAGCTATTATATGGGGTGGAACGTAACAAGGGTGCATTCAAACGATGAAATTATGAAACCAAACAACTTTCCCTAAGGAACATGGGTCGAAAAACGAACATATTCCTAAGGGAAAGTTGTTTGGTTTCATTTTCTGAATGCACTCTTGAAGGGAGGGTTAAGTTCCACCCAATATCGGGTATAAAATCAAATCAAACTGGAACAACATTAATTATGGGAGCAACATTGAAATCGTGAAAAAAAATCTGCTGAAGTGCGATTTTTGAAAATCATACGAGCGACTTGGCAGTAGAAAATGTCAAAATTACTATGGAGATTATGCATCTTTCTACTGCCAATTCGCTCGTATGATTTTCAAAAATCGCACTTCAGTTCCCTATATTTCAAGTCGAGATGTCACTGACGCTTTCTATGGAACAGCTGATATCTTTTGATTCGCGATTTCGATGTTGGATCCAAAATTAAAGTTGTTCAGTCAGATGTTCTGAAGCCCCTTAAGAAAGTAACGCATTTAAGTTTATACCCTGTATACGTCGCACTGCAAGGTACAGGTCTCCATTCACTAAAGGTAAGGAGAAAACCGTATTCTATCAGGCAGGAATAGCGTTCCCTCTAGAAATCCCCCTTAGGGGAGAAATTTTGGATATAATGCACCTATTTCATAATTCCAAATACCCCAGAAAAGGTAAAACTCCTTCACAGCTGTCTTATGACTGCAGCAATCTACCACACCAGTCTTTTTTTCTTCTTTCTTTCTTATCGTGTGGGCAGAGCCCTGGTGTCAGAGTTTTTTCAGACCGCCTTACGGCCTCTGACGTGGTTTTCATGTAACGACTACTACCACCAGTGATAGTAGCCGGGACCAACGGCTTGCTATCCGAAGCTCGGAATCATTTTTCTTTTCTGACAATCAGGTGATTCAGCCTGCAATGTCCTAACCAACTGGGGAAAAACGCACAAAGTGATATATCACTAAGTGTCCCCCGTGGGAATCGAACCCACGACCTCCGTGTCGAGAGCCCAATGCTCTTAACCATTAGACCACGGAGGCAGTTGACCACACCAGTGACCATTGTAAAGGCACTGCCACATTGACAGACTTCGTCAGTTTCTATGTTTCATTAGTGCGCTCATGCATTAACTAACCTACATACTAATTGAATAAAAAGGCTCTTTCCTAATGAGCGTAGTACTTAGTGCGTGTTTATAGTATATACAACCTTCTGCTTCCGTTGTTGGGTCAAATGTATGGGGCTGAATGACTTACAATCAGGAAGGACATATGAAATTTACAAGGCAAGTGTGAATGGAATGGTTGAAAGGGGTCGCCCTAGGCGCACGTACGCTGACCAAATCGGATGCGTACTGAAGAAGGGCCAAATAAAATGTACCCGGAACCGACGAGCTTGTATGAAGAGACTTATGGATGTTGAGGAGGCGAGAGATGTGTGTCAGAATCGTAGCATGTGGCGATCTGCCTCCCCCAGTAGTGGGACATAGGCGTGAGCATATGTATGTATGTATGTATTAAGTAAAAGTAAGTTGAAAGGCTCTTATAGCTTGTGCAATAAGGGTGATATTAATGTCGATTTTAATGTTAAATCAGATTCTCGGGTACTTCAGTCTACATACATATAAATATTGTTTTGTGTGATCCCCTTGATAAAACAACAGTGATAAGATAACAGCTGATATTGATGGGTTTATATTAGAATCCATAATTACTTAAAACACATAATCGTTAAAATCCATAATGTGGAAATGTATTGATTTAAAAAGTATATCTATAATGCAGGGTGTAACAAAAAACCCTAGTAATACTTAAGGGGGTGCTTCAGCCTATGAAACTGAACAACTTTCACTACGGAGCCTAGTTCGAATATTCGCGACAAAAAATTCAGCTGTCCCATACAAAACTGCTGCACCGACTCGACTAAAATGTATGAGACGGCTGTTTTTTATTTCGCGATTTCGATGTTGTCTCCATAGTGAATGTTGTTCAGTTTGATGGTCTGAAGCACCCCCTTAAGTATTCCTAGGGTGTTTTGTTACACCCTGTATGAATAGCGTAAATGGTTAGTCATTATTTTAGTTATAAGCGGCAGGTTATTAGTCAAATTCTTAAATCTGAACACAAAATGGTATTTTTATTACTAATTCTGGCTCATAGGCAGACATTTTTAGACACTACAATACGTTTAAAACTATAAAACTAGCGCCTCTTTTCAGATTAATAGCAATAACTTCGTGACGACAAAGTGTAGACGCAAATTTTATACCAATTTGGAAAGCTGGTTAAATGTAAAACTTTTGAAAATAATGGTCCAATTCGGTGTCATACATTTTTTTTCAGTAGATTTTTTTTCAATATCGGTCATCGGAAGGGGAAGAAAATATTATTTCAACTCGGTTTTTTTCCAAGTCATCCTTAAAAGTTTGTGACAAAAATTTTATCTAGATTATTATTATTTTTATTTATTTATTAACATTTCAGTATACATTGGCCTCGATTCGGACTGTGCCACGACTTAACTTGACTAAATTTATTCCTGTCACTTTCTAAAATAAGATTAAGAAAAGAGACAGAAAACCAACAGCTGATTTTAGTGCTGTCAAAGTGACGTTACACGCCCAAAAATGCTTTAAATAAGATGGCGTATATTATGATGGCATCTTATTTTGGGCGTGTAACGTCACTTTGACAGCACTAAAGTCAGCTGTTGGTTTTCTGTCTCTTTTCTTAATCTTATTTTAGAAAGTGACAGGAATAAATTTAGTCAAGTTAAGTCGTAGCACAGTCCGAATCGGGGCCAATGTCTTATAACAAAAAACTCCACTTGGGTTTGTCTTTGCACCTTTAAAATTTTTAACAAAGTTGTAGGTAAACTATTCACTATTCAGAAATCTTTTACAAAAATCGGATCTTGGAAATGCAGTCATTTGCAGGGACAGTGTTAAAAAACTTGAAGTCCTGTAGAGGAAAAGGAAAAATCCAGAAAAAATTGGTTTTCTTGGTAGCACTATGAATTTTTTAAAAACAATTTAAATTAGTTTTAGGTAATTAGTTAAGCTATCTTCCCCTTAACGTTGGATCATTATTTACGGGACACCCTGTATGTATATTTCGGTACGTCAAGTTTTTTTTGTCTTTATTTCTTATTTTTTAGGGATAGAAGATTTGCAATTCATCGAGTTTATCAATACTTAATTGAAAAAAATAAAAATCACCTGCCTTCTCTTTCTCTCAACTGGAAACAGAAACTGCAACATCAAATGTCAAATTCTGACTACCTATAAATTTTTTTTAATGGCCATTCATTTTAAGTGGATTTTTAAGTTTTTAGTTTACCATGGACTTTACAGGTCCTGCGAGCTTAGAGGATTCCTGTGAGCCAAGTTATTTTATTAAAAATATCGGTTATCCTTTCATTTTAAAATCTCTGACATATAAAATATTGTTATTGAGACAATTATCTCGAAATTTTCAAATCAGTCCTCCCAAAAAAAACTTGACATACCGAATGAATTAAAATAAAATTATAATACCATATATAGCCCATTAAAACTATCTTTCTAAACGGGTTTCAGTAAAATAATTTTTGATCTAGCAGCACTTCGTCCAACATTCATTTATATTCTTCTTCTTATTGTATGGCCAGAGACCTGGTGTCAGAGTTTTTTCAGACCGCCTTACGGCCTTTGACGTCGTTTTTATGTAACGACTACTACCACCAGAGATAGTAGCCGGGACCAACGGCTTAACGTGCCATCCGAGCACGGAATCATTGTTCTTTTCGGACAATCAGGTGATTCGGCCTGCAATGTTCGAGGAAAAACGCACAAGTATATCACTAGGTGTCCCCCGTGGGAATCGAACCCACGCCTATATTGTACAGTCAATTTTTTTTTTTTTA
The DNA here is from genome assembly GCA_922987775.1 of Agonopterix subpropinquella. Lineage (NCBI taxonomy): Eukaryota > Metazoa > Arthropoda > Insecta > Lepidoptera > Depressariidae > Agonopterix > Agonopterix subpropinquella. The sequence goes on from OV277698.1 coordinate 21,905,843, forward strand.
TTAGGCTCATCAACAGTTGCTACTCTAATTACCTATATGGTTTTCTTAACGACTAGGTAACAAACATAGCAAAATTCACAACTTAGATGAACACAGCATGAAAGCATGCACTGAGAAATACTCGTATTTGCCAAAGTTAGTTAATTTGACTAGAGGGTAGTATTTCAATAGTCTAGTCCTTCTAGTCAAATTAACCGAAAACATTTAATATTCAGTTAACTGATAGAGTTTCGATAACTAGATCATTTATTATTGTTCGAGAACTTCGATCAACAATAGTTCTTAATATGCTGACAGTTTTTTCAGGGGATGATCAGACCATCAAACTGAATGACATTCAGTATGAGAGCAAGGTCGAATTCGCGAATAACAAATCAGCTGTTCCATATAAAACTGAAATCCCACTCGATTAAAATGACAGCAGATTTTTTTTCGCGATTTTTATTATTGGTCCCATGGACACAGAATAGGTCCATGGAGAAAGTTGTTAAGTTTGATGGTCTAATTATCCTCTTAAAAAACTGTCAGCATAGGAAGTTGGTATACAATACAGGGTGGAAACTTAAGATGGGTCACAAAGGGCAGCTACCAGAAGCATTATAGCTACAAGAAAACTAAAATGCACTTATGGGAATTTAATTTTGCATTTTCGGAGAGTTCTAGTACCTAGACCTCGGTTAATTGCCCCATAGAGACTTTTGTTCCTTATCAGTAAGAGGGTCGAATGGGATGAAAAAAAAGTTTTGTGATCATTGCAGTTTTTCTCGATGACTGTACATTTTTTAAAAATCGGTGAATGCAGAAGTGTAATGCTCCAAAAGTTGGGGTTAGTCTCCTAAGAACGTTTTCTTGTAGCTGTAATGCTTCTGATAGCTGCCCTTTGTGCCCCATCTTAATTTTCCACCCTGTATATGTATACAGCAAAGAAGTACGAGATGAACAAAATGCACCCTTAGTAGGTAATATCGCTGCAGTTTTCGATTTCAGAAACCAGCATTGGCCCAAATATATTTTCATGATTAAGTGAAGTTTGATTGTTCAGAGGAAATCTCTAGGTGATGGATGAAATTATTTTCTAGCTCTCGATCAATATGTGATTGACGAAGTGAGTGAAAACTTGAAATGGCAAAATGATACTCTTTGATTGTATGAAAGAAAATGGGTTTTTGAACCTTTAGTCATGTTCAGTAAGGTGGGGCTTCTCCACCTTGCACATGAACAGAGATGATATGCCATTTGGGCTTAGTCTTGCGGAAATCGATACCACTAGCCAGCGGAACCTGCAACTCACACATATTTATAGATACACTGGAAGATATTTCTAAGGATACTTGTATGAAACCTACCTATATGAATCCATGGTTATTCGATATAATATTTTATAATAACATTTTTACAATACCTACCATACCCCGTCATTGTATTTTACCCATTTGTTTCCTTGAATAATTACGAAGATATAAAGCATTGAAATTTTTCATACAAAATTTTCTAAGCTTTATATCTTCGTAATTATATTATAAATTGCAAATGTTATTTGATACGCGACATCTAGATTTTCTTAACTATTTTTCCATATATAAAATATTACTTTTATTAATTCCGTTTACGCGTATTGTGCGTCAAGCGTTTGACTGAAACCACCTGGCTCCAACAGGGCAACAGGGTTTACATCCTGTATATGGGTTAATGTAAATAATATCATTATATATTACGAAGAAAACAACTCATGTTGAGATTTATTTCTCTAATGACTTTTTCCTGGAATTATTTAACATTCATCGCTTTACTTCCGATATCTCCTATCGAAGTATTAAAATCAAACATTTCTCAATATTTAGTATGATCAAGTATGATTTTATGAATTATTAGAACTTTATATCAATTCTCGATCCAATCCACCGTAGAATCCACCCATCAAATCATGAATCCGTTCTCTGTTCTTATAACTAAAAACGTATCTCAGCCTCTGGTTAAAGCTGAATGACCAAAATGTCTGGTCTTGACAATGTTGCAGAATGTAATGCAATATTGTATTTTAATTGCAATTTGTATATTTTGTTTTGTTGAAATGATGTGTGTTGTAGAGTTTCTGCCGCATCTTCTCTCAACGGAACACCTTCCGAAGCGGTGGTACAGTCAAAAAATTACGTCAAAAAGCTATCTATGTGATATTATTTTGAATAAATAATTTTGAATTTTGAGCTTCATTTGACCTTACCATTTAAATAAAGTAACTATATTTCATTCATTAGATTAACACTTGCTAACGTCTTACCAAACTCGGGTGTAACACCTTACTTTAAAATGTTACTAAAATTCGGCGTCCGGTCATATCGAAGTGTTTGGCTAAAGTTAATTCTAACCATATACGTTTAACATATTATGGCGCGTATAAAAGAACCATCGAAGCGATTAGAGGCTGGTAGACTCGGCCGCCCAAGAACTTGCACTTTCCTCACTGAATAGACCTTCATAAATTCACCTATTCAGCAATGTAGTAGTTTTAAGCTTGACATCACGTATATTTTTGTAGTTAATTTGTGACATTTAAATCTAATAATTTGTAAATTTAATTTAATTTAATTTTACATGCCTAATATTTGCACGCCTGCTCGAAGGCTGGATACACTTGTACTAAATAATATCGATGACAAGATCTATTGTAAGAAAACTGGTATTTATGCAAATAAATGATTTCTATACTATTCTATTCTAATGAAACGCAGCCTTCTTGGTTTATCATCCTGCGAGGACAAAATTTTCTTTTAAGTTATATTTTCTTTTTTAATTTATTTTAAATATTTATTGTACCTATACACCGTGTTCCTGAGGTTATGGATTAACTTTGGCCTGTTATTGAGACCATTAATTTGATCATATTCACTGTGGGACAAACATTGAAACAGCAAAAAAAATAAAAAATAAACCCCGTTTATCTTAATTTTTTTTAGGGAAAACAGTTGCATTACTTTAAGAGTTGACTGTACCTATGATACTGAACAACTTTGCCTAAGAAACATATAGGAAATTCCCAAAAAAAAAAAGACTTTTCATACAAACGTTTGATCAGCTGATTGCATTTAGTATGGAAAGTACAATTTTTTTTGCGGTTTCTTAGGGAAAGTTGTTCAGTATCATGGGTACAATAACCCCTTAAAGCAAGGGTGGCCAACCTTTTCGGCAACTGGGCCAAAATTCGGAAATATAATTTCACACCGGGCCGCACTACCAAATTTTATGTAGCTGACCAAAGAACAAAAAAAAATTTAATTTTCGAAGAAGTTTTTGAAAATAAAACAGATTTCTTATTAGAAAAATAAAGGTTTTCGTTTTCTGAATAATTCTGCTTTGCGCACGGCACAGGTTATAAAAACAACAACAAATAACAAATATTTTTTTTTAATCTACTTCTTCCCACTGCTGGGCAAAGGTCCATCTTCTTCTTCAAACAAATAATATTTTCTTTTTTTAGGTTAAAAGAGAATTAATTTATGTTATTTTGAAAAATAAAATTATTGATATCCTATATAATTTTTGTGATTAATTCTTTTTACTTTAAAAAAATTTTGATTCTGGAGTGCGATTTTTGAAACTCATTCTTTGAACTCAGCAGTTGAAAATATCAATATTACTATGGAGACGTGCAACATTCTACTGCGGATTTGACATTAAAAAATCATACTCCAGGAATGCAAATTTTGAAAGTCAAATCAGCAGTAGAAAGATGCCATCTCCATATATTTTCAACTGCTGAGTTCATTAACGTATGAGATTAAAAAATCGCACTCCAGGAGTGGAATCACTAAGCGTCACATCGCTGTCAAAAACATCAACGAGCTCACAAATATGTTTTGAATGATGTTCAGTATGAGTTTGTCAGCTCGCAGATTTTTCAACGACGATTTTAAGGTTGTGACGTTACTGCTCCACGGGCCACAATTTGACAGTCGGCGGGCCGCATGCGGCCCGCGGGCCGCGGGTTGGCCACCCTTGCCTTAAAGTAATGCAACTGTTCACCCTAACACCCTGTAGTAGTACCTATCTAAGAATCTAGTAAATAGTTTACGTAATCGATGGGTATACATTATAGGTAAAATAAGATCATCTATTTGTTGCTCATTCGTATTCACGACTTGACTGTACGAACATGACAGAATGTCGCATTAGGCTGACTATACAGGTTGTAAGTGACAGCCTAGCAAATACTGAAACAGTGAACTCAGACCATCAAACTGAACAACTTGGAAACGCGAAAAAAAAATCAGCTGTCCCATACAAAACTGCTGTACCGACAACTCGATTCAAATGTACAGCTGTATTTTTTTCGCGATTTCGATGTTTGAAAGTTGTTCAGTTTGATAGTCTGAACCACTTCTTAAGTACTAATAGGGTGTTTTGTTACTCCCTGTATATCTGTTTTTATACGTGAAATGTAGATGTGGCTAGACTTATGATATAACTAACTGTTTCCCGCGACTCCGTCTGCGTGGAATTTAGAAAAGTATCCTTTGTGTGAATCCAGAACATATTCTATCAGTGTTCCAAATTTCATCAAAATCCGTTCAGCCGTTTATGTGTGATTACACCACAAATATACAATCTTAAAATCATCGTCGCAAACTTTGACATTTATAATATTAGTAGGAGTAGGATAGGATAGAATGTTATTGCCAATGTTCAATACATCATATTTATAAGTAGGTAGATACTTGCAGTTGCTGTATTCAATAAATAAGGTAAAAAATAAGAAATTTACGAGGTAACTCAACAACATAAATAAAAAAACCGGCCAGGTGCGAGTCCGACCTGCGCAAGGAGGGTTCCGTGCCACCATACAATATTACCAAAAAAATTGTTTTCTCTAGGACCTTTAGCGCAAGCTCGACACGCACTTGATCAGTTTTTATTATTTGTTGTTATGCTGTCGAGTTTGCACTATAGTCATACTAAGTTTGACGCTTGTATGTATACTATTACCATTTTTACGATAGAGCGAGAAGAAGAAACATTGATAAAAACTAGTATCTTGAATGGAAACCCCCTTAATTTTTTACTTATTTTTTTATTATTTGTCATTAAATCCAATACAATGGTACAATAATTCGTGAAAATTTCAACTGGTTACCTATTAAGATACTGAAGCCAGGACGGACGGACCGACGGATGGAAAGACAGCTTAGGCTTATGAATAGGGTCTCATTTTCACCCTTTGGGTACGGAACCCTAAAAAAGCACACTTGCTTTCCACTGAAAGAAATCTACGACTATTCGGCGCTAATGCTCTGCTGCTACCTTTGAGTTATTTAATCACTTTTCGCATAGATACATACATACATACATACATACATACATATGCTCACGCCTATGTCCCACTACTGGGGTAGGCAGAGACAACAGATCGCCACATGCTACGATGCTGACACACAACAACAATCCATAAGTCTTTTCATACAAGCTCGTCGGTTCCGGGTACATTTTATTTGGCCCTTCTTCAGTACGCATCCGATTTGGTCAGCGTACGTGCCTAATTATTTGTCAACCATCATTAATTTCCTACATATTGACGCCTGAACAACTCGTAAGTGCAAAAGATCAGGAGGAATAAAAATATGTGTCCTTTTTGCAAGTTTGGGAGTATTTTCTTATTACACGCTATAGATGGCATTACGAGTATCTGATAATTTTTGAGTGAAATCAGGGGTTCAATTGCGCTAATTTTGAACGATACTACCAAAACAAAACCACAACCAAAAACGGTACCGATTTAGATTTTTTTTTCAGAAGATAAGTTGGCGTAACGTTCGATGTCCGTTCGATCGAATTTTCTGGCGTGGTAGGTGCGTGGTAGGTTTTAATAATTTTAACGATTTAACCGTTCAAAAAAAAAAGCGCAATAGCATTTTTACATCAGCTAAACCAAATCTAAACCAAAACCAAAAACGTTCCGTCCGAACGGTAAAATAGCGCAAATTGAGGCCCAGGATATGCTTTGTGAGATTTTCTTTCCAGAAACGTAAGTAATAATAAAAAAATAAAAAAAAATAATTCCAGAGGTTTTCACTCTAAGGCGATGATATGTAAATTATGCATCTTTCCATTATTGCTACACCATACAGGGTAACATTGATGTCATTAGCATCCTTTTAAACTAGAGTCTAACCATCAAACTGAACAACTTTTACTATGGGAGCAAATCGACCGGAGCAAGAAAAAAATCTGCTGTTGCATACATTTGAGTCGAATAGACATTGCAGTTTAGTATGATGAATGATATCAATTTCACCCTGTAGTCGAATAAAGATGAACACAAAACATAACTGTTCAAATTATACTGTTTACATGTACGAGTATCTCTGTTCATGTGGGTACAAAGTTACCTTTCCCTTATCGTGGTTCTTGTTTGACCTAGTCGTGTATAAGTGAATAGTTTAGCACATAGGAATATTGAATGGCAGCCGACAGAGCTGACGAACAATGGGGCATCTACTCCGGCGTGCTCCTAACGATAATGGGATCAAATCTTGCGAAATCTGTGCAATATTACTTGTAATTTTTAGACTGAATTGTTTATTAATTTGGGTTGTAAATAACATTGCATACTCGCCTGTGAAATGAAAAATACATTTATATTTAATTTTCTTTTTGGATAATTTTTGTGTTTCGAATGGCATATATCTCTTGTATTGCTATCAAGTTAGGCATGTTTCTCTTTCTTTTTATTGTTATTTTAGTTTTGAACTGTTTATCGGTTCAGTAATAAAAATGAAAAGAGATGTTCTGATACTTGCCAAACTATGGGACGAAACATGGTAGTAAAATAAAAATCATTGTTGCCGCACAGAATAATAAATGAAGAGCTTCTGATTTATACCACTAGTTTTTAATTATAATAACATTACTCAGTACTATTACTATCACAGAATAAATACTAGTACTACCCGTACTAATACTCAGCTGCAGTAGAATAACGAAACCTATCCTACTGCAGCGAGGTGTAAGGCAGGGAGATGTTATATATCTAGGGTTGCCAACTTTTTTTGGCCGAATATAGTATTTCGAGCCTAATGCCCGAAAAAATATAGTAGATCGGGGAAAAATTAGAAAATATATAGTATTTTCAAATTTGTTAAATCAAAATTTCAAAAAGATAATTTTTTGCTACTTTTTGGTTTGAATACCAAGTTCTTAACCTTAACTAAACCTTAAATAATGCATTCTGTAAACGCAGAAGTCGCTAGAGTCAATACAAAAATAATATAACTTTTTTAAAACTAGATAAACCTGACTTTAGTAAAACTTGTTGTCATGTTTCAGCAGTAGAATTAGTAGAAAATTGTATAGGAAGTATCTACATGGTCCAGTCTAGATCAAATGGAACAAATGTGAAGAGAGAGAATTTTTTTGTATGTTAAGTTATTGGGCATTTTTATTGGACCTAAGTACCAATATATTTAAATTCTCTATACATTATTTGCTCATCAAAATATAGTAGTTTTGCCTACTATATATTTTTCGTCGTACGTCAGACCTGAGCTTTGAGTCGCTCGATTGAGTCCAAAGCTAAAACCACAGCTAAGACACGTGGTATCCTGAACAAGGTTAAGCGATACTTTACGCTTGCACAGCTTTTTACTCTCTTCAATTATCTTGCATGGAGTACTGCAGTCACCTCTTATGGGACGGTTCTGCGAAATACCAATTGGATGCACTGAATTCAGTTGAGTGTCGAGCCAAGAGACTCATCGACGATGACGCTAAGTTACATAGTCTGGAATACCGGCGATTGGTCGCTTTGTCTGTCGGTGTTTTATTGGATACACTTCGGCGAATGTGCCCAGGAGCTACATGACCTGATTTTACCACCCCCCTTCCACCAACGTACGATAAGACGTAGTATGAGACTGCATCCATACGTAGTCGATATTCCAACAATTCACAAAAAGGTTCGCATCCTCTTTTATAATGAGAACTCATAATGAGAACCGGTAAGGTTTGGAACTTTCTCCCTGCGTCTGTGTTTCCAAGCAAATACAATCAGGATATTTTTAAAGGAAGAGTTAAGTATAGGCTTTTTATGGGTGAGCGCGCTACATCCTAGGCTTCATTTATACTTTCCATCAGGTGAGCTGAAGCCAAGCGTTAACCCAATATAAATAATAAAAAAAAAACTAGACTCAAATGTTCAAACGGCAGATTTTTTTTGCGATTTTAGATTTGCTTCCATAGTAAAAGTTGCTCAATTTGATAGTCTGAACCATCCCTGATAATTTTAAGAGAGTTTACAAAATCATCACTACATGTGAGTTTTTTTTTCGTTTTTGGAGAGTTCTAATAACTCGACCTCGGTTGATCCCATAGAGATTTATGTTCCTTAAAAGTAAGAGGATCGAATGTGATGAAAAAAAGTTTTGAGGAAATGTCAGTTTTTCTCGATGACTGTAAATTTTTTCCAAAATCTGTGAATGCAGAAGTAAAATAATCCAAAAGTTAAGGTTAGTCTTCAAAGAACATTTTCTTATAGAGCTAAAATGCTTCTGGTAGCTGCCCTTTGTGCCCATCTCAACTTTCCAAGATTGTCTTTTAATAACAACATTTTTACGTTTTTATATACATACAGTATATATAAAGTATATTTGAAGCAAACGAATCAAATTCAACTACTGTTTCGTTCTTGGTTTTCCCGAAAATTACGCTAGTATTATAGTGCTCGTCTGTTTGTGGTATATTTCAAATATGACTACTCGAAGACTTCCCGCCCTTCTTTACCTCTCATAATATGGGAACTTTAGTCGATGGGTCCATAATATTCTCCAGTAAAATATGGGTGCGTCGATCGTAACTTGTCACCGATGTTGACATTCGTAGCACCTCGGTTCAGAGTTTAGCGAATGAATAATATATATATGCATCATGATATCATCTAAGTCTGAGGTAATAGATGGCATATGTATTTATAGATAGATTATGTATGACGTATTACTGGGCATACAGGTTTTCTAATATTAAAAGTCATGATAATGAAATGAAATACCTACCTACTTAGGTGCTGCTACACAGGGTATAAACTTAAATGCGTTTACATATCGAATATATACAATACATTCAGACCATCAAATTGGACGACTTTTTCTATGAGATGAGATCAAATATGAAAAATCTGGAACTAAAAAAAATTTTACGATTCCAGTTTTGGCTCCATTGTGAATTGTTCAGTTTGATGGTCTGAAGCACCCCCTAATAGTACATTACGATACGTGTGACCTAAGTAGTCCATTATTGCACGGCGTGAAATTATCGTCCGAGCGCAGCGAGGACGATAAACGCCGTGTAATAATGGACTTACTTAGGTCACGAGTATCGTATACTATTTTATAGCTCGTGTGACCTAAACCCGCCAACTTTTTAATGTAATGAAATTCTCTCTAATGGTGAACTTTTTAACCGACTTCAAAAAAGGAGGTTTTTAATTTTATGAATACGTATACCAAATAAAAGAGGAGAAAGGGGGCCCGGGGGGCGAAGCCCCCGGCGGGGTGGAGGGGCGGAGCCCCCCCGGGGGCACGGGGGGCGGAGCCCCCCGAAGGACACAACCACGACTTCAAAAGCTTCGTTAATATTTCGCAATCACAATCAATAGTTAATACTCACCTCTGATCACCCCCTACGCACTACCCTAGTACCCTAGCACCAACACACTAATAAGGTGTTAGTAGGGGGTGCACCCCCTAATCGCCCCCCACAAGCTAAGGGGTGCACAAGCTAAGGGGTGCACCCCCTAATAGCCCCACGAGCTAGGGGGTACACCCCCAAATCACCCCCACGAACTAGGGGGTACACCCCCTAATCACCCCCACGAGCTAGAGGGTGCACCCCCTAATTACCCCAATCTCCCCTACGCACTTGGGGACGCACCCCCTAATTTCCCCCTACGCACCCGTTACCCCCTATGCACCCCCTACTACCAACATATTAATAAGTTGTGAGTAGGGGTAAGTAGCCCAGAGTAATCATAATCATATCATTTATTGCGTTATGTGGTTACATAAGATCTTAAAATATGGTACAGTACACACATAAACCCTGGAAGTACGTAGGGGTAAGGGGGGGTAGGCACAGTAAAATAATATATCATTAATGTAGGAGGTAAGATGAAGTCAATTGGGGATTTCGCCATTTCAATGTTGGTCACATTAATTGAAAGCACATTTTAAAAGTACCTTCTTTTGTTTATTATGCATCTGTGCAATAAAGTAGATTCATTTTTGAACGTAATCCGTGTAATAATGGACTACTTAGTAACGAAAAACCGTGACCTAAGTGCTGGTTTAGGTCACGGAGTGCTTTAAAAGTACCTATTGTGTATCTGTGCAATAAAGTAGATTCATTTTCGAACGGTGTAATCCGTGTAATAATGGACTACTTAGGTAACGAAAAACCGTGACCTAAGTGCGGGTTTAGGTCACGGAGTGCTATAAAGCATGTTTTAACACATTTAAGTTTACACCCTGTATGCTGTACCTATGTAGCTTTAACGAAGTAAAGCCCACTTTTCTTGTTATTTCGTTAAGAAATCATAAATATTAATCACTGTTTTTTTATGTTTTTTGACGAAAGAAATCAATCTTTAAAATAAATTATAAAATATTACATTAGGGGCCATGTTTTTCATCACGCCCCATCTCGTTGCCCGTACCTCAGTGATTGATCAGCTGATTCCGTCCAACGAAATTGACCTTGATAATTAAATTAGTGTATTTATTTATTGCAATACATTATCATAATTGAGGTAGGTGAACCCATTAACATATTATTAGTATGTCGTATGTATTTTAACTTTTTTAGATGATGTGATATAGTATCAGAATTTAGGTTAAAAGGTTTAAGTATGTATGTGGGCATGATAAATTAAAACGAATATGCACTCGTGCGCCCTGACGTAGTCCAAAATGAACTATTAAAGGCCTCGGTGGGCTACGAGCATCCAACAGCCATGGACCAAAATCGAATGTTGTCTCGGAGAGACTGCGCGCGCACCTCCCGCCCCACGCCGCACCGCTCCGAACGCCCATTGATGATCTCCTTAATCTCAATATATGCTATTAACATTATTTGTATGCAAAGCTCTATATCTAAACGATTTTAAGTTTAGGAAAAAATGATAACATTAGATAGGAAGAAAGGCTGTATACTAGATAGGTACAGGGATATAGAGCCGGCGTATCTTGTGAGATGAGACGGAGGGCGCTGGCCGGCGCGGCGCGGCGGCGGCGGCGTATCGCTAGGTTTGGGCGTCGCTGCGTCTCGGCTGGCGGCTCGGCTGTGCGCGCCGCTGGCCGGCCGACAGTGCGCACTCCGCCACGCACGCTTCGAGTGCGACCCAGTCCGCTCTGACGTTTAGCCTAGCCGCCGGTGTCGCCCGACAGCACCGATCCGCTGACCGTGCCGTATATTACATTCTGCGCACTTTACAATATTAGCATTATCTCGCGAGTGACCGCGTGCCAGCCAGCGCTAGGCCGGGTAGGGCCGGTAGGTGCGTCGCGCGGAGCCCGGCTTGAGCGGAGAGCGGGCCCTGCCGGGGTCGGCCGCGCCAGCAGCTGGCCGTGTTTACACGACGCGTGTGCACCCGCGCCGTCTTTCGCTCGCTTGCTCGCTGCAACCCACATACATACACGACCCCTCGTTTATTATTCAACGCTGTGAATTCTTAACTCCGCGAACGACCGACGATAGAGGTATTTAAATGCTTATCAACCCTTACTCTCGGCAGAGAGGACAGTCGTAGTGCACATTAGTGTCACGAGCCGCTCGCATCGAACCGAGATATCATAGCCCATCCGAGTGATTTCACAACTTCATAAATATGGGTGCTAAAGAGAGCGTCGAGGCTGCTAAATTTTCTGCGCAAAATTGGAACAATTTCGAGGTTCGTAGTACCTTTTAAATTAATTTGCACATGGAGTGTTTGTGCCCCTTCCCTCCTCGTGTATGTCTAACGATGGGCCATTTTATGCCTTTAAATAATATTTTAATAAAGATTATGTGAAATCATAATAAATTTCATGCACAGTTGGTTAAGAAATCAGTATTGCATGTTCACACGTTTTGTTTAATTACAAATATTAAACGTTGAATCACTAACTTATTAAAGCAACTTTCGTTTGACGTTAATGAAAACACAGTAGGTATATGTTGAATTGTATGCAGTGATATTGTGATTGTTGTACTTGTGTACCTAAGCTACGTATCCTTCGTCTTGCACAGAGCAGAACATACGAATCTGTTAAATATCTGAGATGGTGTAATTGTACTCGGACTTGGCGCACGCGGGCCTAGCTCCATTGAGCATCGACTCGAATAGACACCTATCTCTAGTAACTAACTACTAAATTCTATGAATTTGCTTCAGTTAACTAAGATCGTCATAGATATAATGTTACACGTATGATCACGTATCTGTATCTAATATATCAAGCGTTAATGATCTTGCTAAGCGATTTTAATACGTTTTGTATACATATGACTTGCCCGGGCCGATGCTATCAAATGAAATCATACAGCAGTCGTTCAAGCCAATTTATGCTATTTTAAATTATGTTATATTCAAAGCCTAACACGAAAACCATTTTAGTGTTACGCGTCTGTAGTTAAAGCCCAAGGTAGTAAACTATCAAACGAATAGCCAAGAACCTTTATAGAACTGAGGTGCAAAATTAAAATAGACACTAAATAAGCATTATAAATTCTGCTAAGTATTGTGGGTTTATACATGTTGATGTCTAGTCAGGTTTAAATGTGATGCTGAACTGACCTGACCCACAAACAGATAGACTAATCTAGCATGATTGAAGGCCCCCCACCGTCGAGATCGAAATGCGGCGCTTGAATTTTAATTACTCTTGGATAGGATACGATCAGGGACTCTTTATTTACTTGAAACTTCCACTGATTCTGTTTTTCTCTTCCTAGCCAGGTAGATCTTCTAAAATAATGAGATTTCAGTACTTAGATGTAATCATGGATGTATTGAACGGATCAAATGGCAGGAATTAACACGAGCGAAGGTTTTCAGAAACCATTTTACGGTCATTGCCCCAGAAATTGACAGGATTCTTGATTGATGCGTGTAGGTGTGTGTAAGGCAGTTAGCACGCACTGAAACTCATAAGGCTTCTAAACTATATCAAAATATTGAAGGAGCCGACACTTATGTGTACAGCAGACTGTGTGGAGTTTCCAATATCCTTATTATGCATAATAGCGTATCGGTATACGTTTGGTAAACAGTTTCATAACGTCATCAATATTTATTTACATTAGCAGAGGCACCTTCTAGTATTATACTCTAGGACTCCGTTATATTTGAAATTTTTATATGACTAAAATGAAGGAATAAAGTGGACTGTTATCTCGGTGATATAAGTGCGATTTATATTTACAATGAACTCAAGGCGTGTCTGTAGGTGCGCGACAAAAATACATTTATAGATTCTGACAAATCCTTTGCTCTATCTTTGGGATTGGCTTGAATTTTCCTAGCGTTTCCAACGTAGTGTAAAATTCTAAATGTAAAAGTGAAAATAGATTGAATAATTCAAAGTTGTTCAGACATTTTGACAGAGACGATGAGTGTAAAAAAACTATTTGATTCTCTGCTTACTTCCAAGGGAGCCACATGCTAAAATATTGTATACTACTTACATTGTCTCGCTGATGAAATGCACTTTGATAAAAATAGCATGTGGCTCTTAGTACCTACAGTAAAAAATGAATTACACTCCATCGTAGTTAAGAATCCTCACATCCTGTAAATAAGAGTGTTGATATTTGTAAATGTCATGCGCATTGTTGTTATATTTTGATTAACTACTTATTTACCTAGATATTTCGTGCATGCTCATTTTCGCTTACCATTCACGCACATAAAAACATTTCCATCTTCTTGAAGCATCTCACTATTATCAAATCTTAACAATTGTTAACACCAATTTAACAGACAAATATGATACACATATGATTATATGACATATATGATTTAATTGTATTATGAAGAGGTTGATCAATACTGCAATCAATGTTCAAAAACGGTTTTAGTTTTCAAGTCAGAATTTGGTAATGATTTTAATAAATCAGTCCATTTACATTTAGCCTTTTTGTACAGTGTTGATTAATTCTGATAATGATGAAATATTCTAAATTAAATATATCCCTTAAAAATGCTTGTACAACCATAATTGTTCGTATAAAATTATTTGATGAATTACCTAAAATAAATATTGATTCTAGTATTACTAGATTTACTTTTGAAGGCTGTTGCTTAGGTACTTTGTTTATATCTTTATTGGAAAGGACGACCAAAATCGACTGTGAATCAAATATTTTTTGGCAAAACGTGTATTTTATGATTAAACTCAATTTAGACTAGAAAGAAATCCAATAACATCTCACGAAGGCAACTAAAACCAAATCCTTTGAATGACGTTAGTTCCATATATGAGATTCGAGTTAACCCTTACATTTGTAACATAATTAATCAAAACAATAGACTCTTATAATATGACATTCCGAATTAACTTTTGTCGTTTTATGTGCTCTGTTTGGACATTCAGTCTGTGTGAGGCTTAATTGGGCACTATGCTCACTCAAACAACTTTTAAACTGAATTGCCGGTAATGTCATGAGTTTTTGATTTAAGGGGCTATGTGAAAAAAATAGGATTCTTCAAAGCTTCATATATCATGAAGAACTAACAGTAGGAGTATGATTTTCAGATATGTGTAAATTGAACATATAATTGAAGTTTTGATTAGAGCCAAAATACGATTAAGACACATTTTCTTGATAGAAAAACAAGCCAAAGTAGTCTCCATTTTTATCTATAAACGCTTGGAACTGCTAAACGGTGAATTATAGAAACACAAGACTTGATTTAAAAAAAAGAGATTGATATTTTCTAAATTTTGATTAGAGCAGAATTGAAGTTACATAAATAGTACAAATTGTTTCAGGCGCGCGCGCCGCCCCATCTCTTTCTCTCGCATCAGGCCGTAATATAAGCTATCTTAAGCCTGTTTCGCTAAAAAATTTCGACATAGGCCCTTAATATTAAAAGAGTAATTTTACAGAACTAACTTTTGCCCGCAGCTTTGCTTGAATACAATTAGATTTCTTTTTGAGATAAATCATAATTATATTGCATATCCATCTTCACGTAACTCCATTTTTGCATCGCAGGTATGCAAATTTATTTTATGAAAATTTGTTGAATGCGAAAGAATCAAATTAAATAAACTACAAATTTTTTCAACGATTTCATATACAAATGCCTCACCAACAGTGTTCAATAGTAAAATAAAAAATGTTAAAAATCCAGGAGATATAAAATGTGTAAAATACAGAGTGTAAGAAGACCGTTTCATAAATTAAAAATAAGATAAAAAATAAAGTCATTTATAAATTGTTCAGTAAAACTCACCTTTAAAGCTCACCTTTGTGTATTATTATGTCTCTGTGTACAATAAACTGTTATAATGTTAAAGCTTGACTAAGACTTAACTGACCTGACTTTGTATTATCTATCCTCTCTTTCTGGATTCTGGAGATCCGCGCCGTTATCAAGCGTTATCGAGTTATCATATCAAAAGTTTCAAAACAATTGACTGTCTCTATGAAAATTAGTATAGAGGCACTGCTAAATTAAAAATAATGTCGCCTCTTGCTTGTAACCAATCCTTCTCCTACTATAAAGATGGGTATCATTTTTGTGAAGAGGTCTTCTTATAGGTCTGCTATCACTGACAGGTAAAGACTAAGACCACTGATCAGAGATAATTACAGTCAGGTTTTTTTAAATTGAACTATAACTTTAAAGAGATAAATAGAAAATTTCATCGAACGTGGTGAGTTTTTTAACCTATTTTTAAACACAGTCACTCAAGCGACTAAACTATAAATCTCATTACCAGATCGGTAGTGCGATTTTTGAAACTAATTCTTTGAACTCAGCAGTTGAAAATGTCAAAATTACTATGGAGACGTGCATCTATCTACTGCTGATTTGACATTAAAAAATCATACTCTTGGAATGCGATTTTTGAAAGTAAATCAGCAGTAAAAAGATGCGTATTTCCATACATTTTCAACCGCTGAGTTCAACGTATGAGATTCAAAAATCGCACTTCTGATCTCTATAGCAAATCTACAGTAAAGTTGCGTACAATATTCTAGTCACTGGTCTTGGTCTATCGTAATGTCAGAGTATAAACAATCCTATGCAAATAGAAACAATACTAACCGATCGGCTTGCAGCATGGAGTTGTAAAGCATCACTACAGACACGGCACCCAGCGCTCGCAGAGCCTCAACCGCGGGCACTCGTTGTCGCGCACCGATGCCACCTGGTGACATCACGGGACCGCGGGTAATTCATTTGATCATTTTGTTTATAATGTGAGAAAATAATTGTTTGGTAGTTTAGTGTTTTGTTTATCATTGGAAGTATCAGTGACGACGACACTGTGACATCGATCATTAAGTATTGACTCATTATTCAGATTCATAGAAAACCGAATTCCACGAGCTTGCATTGGATAAAGAAATTTTGTACTCATCTTCTATGAAAGAATTTCTACTTTAAGAACTTGGTATAGATTTTGTATCTTATGTACGTTAACCGGTTGCTCACAAACGCTGAAGGAAAACATCGTGAGGAAACCTGTATACGCTGAAAAAGAAAATAGTGAGGTCGAGTTCATATCGAACCATTCACACAGGTTCTTAAGCCATGAAGTCCTTCTTCTACCAGTCCCATAATGTATGCAACAGCTGATTTCTTTTTTGCTCCTATCGGTTTGCTCCCATAGTAAAAGTTGTTCAGTTTGATGGGAAGACTCTTAGTTTAGAAGGATGCTAATGATATCAATTTCACCCTGTATACACCCTCACCACATGAAGGTTCACAAAAGAGACAGGTATAGAAGGATGGCTCCACACAACGAGCGAAAAGGGCGCACACATAGACCTGCACGTACGGACACAAAATGGATAGATAAAGAAGTACTTTCGTTCGACTGACTTGATGTCAGATCGCCGTTCTTCATGTGCGTTGTATGACGTCGGCCCTGTCGTACCTGTCTCTTTTGTGGTATGTCTGTGTCTCAGTAGCGGAAACGCTAGAGTCTGATGATGAAGATACTGGCTTATCAAATTAAAAAAAAATTAAAAAAAAATAAAAAAATATTTCGAGCAAGCGTGTTAGTAATAATATCTTAAACCTAAGTGTTAGTATTGACATGAAGGTTGTAACAGTGGGTAATGTAGGGACAGTCCAGTCTATCCGCTATCATGCTCAAGATGGTGTTGGGGCTGGCCCGCACCCTGCGCACCAGCACAGGGAGGCGGCGTGTTTGCGTATGGTCGTGTAGAAACAGTCAACGTGCGCCGCCGTGAACATTCCCGATGCGCTGCAGTACCGGGGCCCCCCATCAGTACCCTGAACGCGTTGTTATACTGGATACGAAGGGCTCCATAAGATTTCTTAGAATATGTCGCCCACAGACTGCACGTGTAAAATGATTTACAGAAAGCTCTAAAAATAGTTTTTTTAACTTATAACGTAAACCTGCGAGTGATCATATTCGCAAATAACTGGCTTCGATGACCCAAACATAATTACAACTCGAGCTTCTCTTGCGTAATCAAAGTGTAGGATTTACAAAAGAATGATATCATTACTCCGACAGTAGTAGTGTACGTTGATACATTTTGCAATTGCAGGCAGCATAGTGCAGTGCGCCGAGTGCGGTACGCGCAGCATGGGCAACAAGCTGTCTTCGTGCTCGTGCGCGCCCATCCTGCGCAAGGCGTACCGCTATGAGGACAGCCCGTGGCAGAACTCCCGTAGACGCGATGGACATCTGTTGAGGTAAATGTACTGGATATTCGTAGCCGTGTCCGGGTTTATGCCCTGTTCACACGAGGGCAGTACTGCCCTGCCCTCGTGTGAACAGCCGCGCCGAGGCAGGGCAGTACTGCCATGACAGTAAACAGCGCAGGGCAGTGAATAGATGGCCGGTCTATTTTTTGAGGGCAGTTCGCTTTGCCCTCCATCTATTTCGCTCGACTGCCTCGTAGCTGCCCCCGTGTGAACGCGAGGGCAGTGCAGTGCAACATGATGTTTTATAATTTTTGGTCATCCTGCTTGGTTTTTTAAATTAGAAATATGTCCCTTCGAATTGAGAGTGCGTTACTTAGAGCGATAGAGGTTTAAAAGGAAAGTTTAAATTTTTTTTTAAAGTAAAATTATTGAATATAAAAATTAACTCTTGAAGAACTCTTAGATTTAAAGGAAATCTAAATAGGAATACCTAATATTACTGTGAAAGTTATCAAAATGAAACTCAAATTATATTAGCTCATGGACCCCCGTCTAGCTGGCCCTCGTGTGAACGCCAACTGCCTTTCCAACTGCTCTGCCCCACTGTCCTGCCCTCACTGCCCTGCCCTCGTGTGAACAGGGCATTAGAATAGCACATAGTCGTCCGGGTACAGTATGAGGCATTAATCCCTTCAGGAATCACCCATACCTCTGATGCCCACAGCTTGTGGTTGATGGTTAGAATCATTGCGTCAGATTCTTGTTTGGTCGCAGTGGTTTCCCATCTCTTGGAATATCTGCTAATATGATGGATAAATATTAAGCGTGAATCGGAGTTTCATCATCATCATCACCAACATGTTTTAGACAAATTGCTGGTTAAAAAGCTTTTTGTATTGATGTCGAATAAAGCCTTGTTTGCCCTTATCACAATTTATAAGGAATCTGCTATTTGGCAGCTATCCTCCCTAAATTGTTATTCCATGTGGAGGGTAACAAAACGTTTAAAGAATTAGTTATTATTTGGTGAAATATTATCAAAAGAATTTATAACTAATTCACAATTTAGTAGCTGACGACCTGATAAAATTACATTTTGTGTCAGGGTAGACATATATTAAATACATTTGCAGTCTTATATCTTCACTGCACGTTTCTGTTACCTACTCATCTACTTAGGTAAACATGTTTTGATAAAAGCGTTAAAAATACAAATGTTTGTAGGACACAGTGTACTCTCTTTGACCTATTTTTGAACGTTACATTATGCTGTAGACCAGTTCTCCTTACTCAACACGATATTAGGCATTGACTCAAAGGTAGGTAACTGAAAGAAAATAGAATCTCCAAACTTTTGATAAAAATACAGGGTATAAGTGACAGGCGACAGCCTAGCAAATACTGAAACGGTGAACTCAGATCATCAGACTGAACAACTTTTAATATGGGACCAACTTTGAAAATGTTGTTCGAAACGTTGTTGGCTCCATAATGAGAGTTGTTCAGATTGTTGGTTTGATGATCTGAAGCACCCTGTTGATATGCATGCTGTTGCATTTAATTTTACACCCTCGATCGGTGAGTGAAAGTGTTGGGAGATGCCGTCCGAGGAAAACATACCACGATCAAATCAATGATCTTTTCCGGAAAGGACAAGTGCGTACCACCCTCAATCGACGGAAGTGCATGAAAAGATGTATGAATGTTAATGAGGCTAAAGAGGTGTGTCAGAGTCGTAGCGTGTGGCGGTCCGTGGTCTCTGCCTACCCCCTTGGGACAATGGCGTGAGCTTATGAATGTATGTATAAGATCGTCTCGTTTTCATCCACACGCTATACCTAGAATATTTCTACGAAAGAGAACATAATGTAAAATCTAGTTACAGGTCAGTAATACAATTACAAAATCAGCCCCGCCGTGTGTGTCACAGAGCAATAAAGAATTGTGCAGTTCGTGTCCACTGATAAATAAAATATGTATGTAATGTCCCAGTCGATGTGCACGCAACACTCTCGGGCAGGCCCGCAGTGTCTAGGACGCCCTATCATATTATTTACAGTCTCACGCAAACCGCGAAATAATGAAAAATAATAATAGAGATTTATTCCGTGACAACAAACGGGTTCACGCTAGCGAAATTAACTTTAGCTATAATTTATTGGATGACCCAATTAATGCAGACAGTTTGCAGATAGGCACTTAGTTGTGGCATACTATAACTAAACCTGCGAGTATATCTACCGTTTTAACACCTACTCAATTAGTATTCACCAAATAATAGCCAAAAGATGTCACATTACGACTTAATAAATTCAGCAGCCTACTAGCCCTGTCATTTTACGGAGTTTTGTTAGGAGAGGTGGGAAGTCATTATTAATAAAATTGGACTTGTAATCTGTAACCGGCATCATTTAGTGACAAAAAGACTATCTGAGAACATATTTAAAAAAAACGCTGCGCAACATAGAAATCAAAATTGTGAGTCCCAGAAGGCTTTTAGATTAATATTAAAAACACTCATTTGAATTAGATTTAACAATAAACATTATTTTTGAGCAACAAAATAAGAATTGAAATAAAAAAAAAAAGGTTTTATTAGAAAATACGAATGTATTTTTCTAAACCTTCTAAGCAGACAAAAATATTTACACAATGTTTGAAATATGTATGTATATGTGTAATTTGCCTTAAATAATGTGCAAAAAAAATAACTATCAGGTTTTTTAGAACGAGAATAGCTAAATTTTAAATTTAGAACATGACGGGTTTTTATTTTTGTACATTTTTATATTTTTAAGCTTAAATTGGCTCTTAAATACTATACCGAAAAAATATTAATTATTAATTAGTCCCGGCTCAAACCGTAAAATGACTGGGCTATGCAGCATCTTTTTAGAGTCTACCTATCAAACTGATCAACAAAATCTGCTGTTCCATACTAAAGCCTACTCGACTCAAATGTATCCAACTGCAGATTTTTTTTTGCTCCGGTCGGTTTGCTCCCGTAGTAAAAGTTGTTCAGTTTGATAGGTGGACTCATAGTTTAAAAGGATGCCAATGATATCAATTTCACCCTGTTTAAGGTCTTACAAAATCAGGTGAAACTAATGGGGTGGGATGAGCAGACCATTAAACTGAACAACTTTCTCAATTAGACCAATATCGAAATCGCGAAAAAAAAAATCGGCTGCTCTATAGATACATTTAGGTCGAGTAGGTTTGTATTTAACAGCTTTTTTTTTTGTCGCGATTTTGACATTGGTCCCATAGAGAAAGTAGTTCAGTTTGATTGATTTTGTTAGACCTTATAGACCGTATCGAGGGTTCGCGAGAACTCAGAGAGGCTCTCTTCTTGCACCCCATTTGTTAACTTGCATAAATGAGAAACTAATAATAGCTAACCTTACAGACTCTGGGCGGAGGTGTTCCACGTATCAGCGAGTGGAGCCGGGACAGTCAAGTGGCAGCAGGTGTCCGAGGACCTGGTGCCGGTGAACATCACCTGCATCCAGGACTCCCCGGAGTGCGTGTTCCACATCACCGCCTACAACTCGCAGGTCGATAAGATACTCGACGTTAGACTATTGCAGCCTGGTACGTTATCATTTGTGTTTTTTTTATTAATTAAGTTTACGTTTACGATGATCAAACCGAGGTGGAACTAAATTGGGAAAATGCGGCCAAAAAAAAATTCGATTTCTGTTAGGACTTGTCCGTCTTGGTTTTATTTGGGTTCGAAAATCAGCCTTTTCATACACATTTTCGATGAAATTAGCTAAGGCTATATTCTGTTAGAACTAGTCCGGCTCAGAATTTTTTAGTATGGCACTATAGCTTTAGGCTGCCTGTCCATTGACGCGAGCTGGCTGTGCGAGCTGTGTAGCTGTGTAAATATTAACCAATCAGAGATCCAACCGAGATCGGCCGAGCTCCTGATTGGTTAATATTTACACAGCTACATAGCTCGCACAGCCAGCTCGCGTCAATGGACAGGCAGCCTTAGGGCCATTTTCCATGGTTTTATGAAGGTTTGAAAAATCGTATTTTCATTCATTTTTGATGAAATAAAACTTACAGCTATAAATGCTTAGACGGACAAGTTCTAACATAATATAGCATTAGTTTTTGTTGGCCGGCACTTTCACATTTGAACCAAAAATGTGTGAACCGCCAATGATGTCCTTATTGTGCTTTTAGTGAGTACAAGAACTTGTGCAAATATGGAATGAGACTACTCAACAAAAAATGACTCTCACTTCATTTGTTTTCATAAAACGTTGTAAACCCATAATAAACCGTTATGATCATGAAGTTATTATACTTACCTGTCGGAATAGAGTAACTGACATGAGTTGTCAAATGAAACTGTTTTTTGTGCATTTGTCGGCACTTATCGGCACCCTAAAACTTCGAGTTCTGTGTATAATTGTGAATCTAACGTGAAATCGTAGGTAATTTAATGAAATAGTGTTAGTATATTTCACAAAATAATCTACGACTTCACTTTAGATTCACTAATTATTCACAGAGCATGAATATTTACCCAGTCGATTGTGCCGACAAGTTCCCAAAATCGGATCTATTGCCTCGCGTCACGTATCTCTTTCTATTATACAGTGGCGCCGCTAGGTACATCTCGCTCTCTCAGCTGTCAGTTCCTCTATATGATACCTTTATGGTTATTATAAAATGTGTCAACCTGGAGTAAATTCAGTCGAGGGTCTTTGCACTTATACCTATTATAACGCTTGTGTCTTATAATAGCTTTATTATAAGACCATTATAATAGATATGTAAATCAAGAAAAGACAGACATACTATTTAAGATAGTTCTTATGTCGCTAACTTCAATATTCCACATCTCAACAAATCTTCTCTTTAGCTTTTATGAGCTGACCAAATATCGTATTTCACAATATATGAATGCAGCGGTGGTTAAGAATGAGCCATTCCAGAAATAAAAACTCGAATAGTCTCGTAGTGTAATTCTGCCGTTCTGCCGACATAGAAGTGCATTTTACGAGGGCAATTCGGAAGATACGCCGCCAGCCACTGTAACCTAGTTTTAAATTTACACTAGATAGTAACGCGAGTAATCGACCGAAATTCTACGGCTTACATGTACATTACTGTACTTTTACATATAGGTACAGTATATTTAATCGTACCTACTTGTACTGGACAGTCTAGACTTTAACCTAATACAAGTTTGCATTTACCTGAATTAGCTTTTTGCATTTTTGCCTTTTTTCGTCAGAGACATAAAATTGATGATTTTTTCAAAATTAGCTTCGTAATAGTGTGATTATTATCGAATACCGAAAATAACAACGATCTTGAGCACTCATCGGACTGACTTCATTCTTTCTATTCGATCATCATTACTATTAGACATGTCTCAATTTAATTGTGCATTGGCATAATATTCTGCATTATTACTTCTATTACGCACAACAGGAGTTTGCAAAAATTAACAGAATATACAGGGTGAAATTGATATCATTAGCATCCTTTTAAACTAAGAGTCTACCCATCAAACTGAACAACTTTTACTATGGGAGCAAACCGATCGGAGCAAAAAAATTATCAGCTGTTCCATACTAAGCTGCAATGCCTACTCGACTCAAATGTACGCAACAGCTGATTTTGTTTTTGCTCCGATTAGTTTGCTCCCATAGTAAAAGTTGTTCAGTTTGATGGGTAGACTCTTAGTTTAAAAGGATGCTAATGATATCAGTTTCACCCTGTATAATATAATTATTCTGTGAATAATTTTGCATAATCCTGTTATTTTCAGTTGTTTGTAGTTTGTAGTTTGTTTTATTGTTAATTTTAAATAAGTTTCTTTTTTGATATCTGTTTTCTGATTGATTGACTTTTGCATTTGCGATAAACCCTATAAACCTTTTAAACGTCTGCTTTGGTGTGTCCGTTTTTATGTCATGTGGTAAACTCATAAACTTAATATATTTACGAACGAAAGTAATATTAAGTTTATGAGTAAACTGAAGTTAAAATGCCGGTAAAGACGATTAAAACATTTCTAAAGAGAAACCGACTAGCATTTTGGTCATGTGTAAACAAATAAGGCAGGACTAGCTTGCAGGTTTCTGTAGATGGACAATGACTAATACCGGACAAGTTTGCGAAGAATCTACTGTATGGGAAATTTGTTGATCGAAGATGGTACAGAAAAGAAATTTGACGGACGGCCATGTAATTTGAGAGCCAGACTTAGAGGCCCCATGATGATACATGAATGAAACTTAGACGTGTAGAGTGAAACAAAACTAACAAAAAGTAAATTGGTTGTAACCTGTAGAAGTTGGGGGAAAGGTATTTCTCCTTATGATACCTTTTGTATCAAGTGTGTGAAACTCATTTAATCTTTCTTATTAGACAGTCCACTTAATCTTCTATTCATGATAACCGTGAAATATTATGATAATGGAAGAAAACGAAATCACACACACTATTAGTTCAACCAAGCCAAATACGTTCCGTAACGACCCTAAAATACCTCAGTGATAATATTAAATGAAAATAGCTGTCGTGGTTGCGTTTTGTTACTGCTTTTTGCATGATTTGTCTATTTTACTAGTAATTTCTACTTTTGAATCCTGACTTCTGGAGATGTGGAAGTTTTTTTTAAAAATGCCTTTATTTTTTCTGTTCAAAATAATAATGACCGCCGTCCTGAATGGCTTTTAGTTTTCCTAAAAAATGGCTGGGTCCAAATCTGCCATTCTTCTTTATCATTTTTGGATTTAAAATGTCATAAACTATTCGATTGTTGGTGATGGATTCGTTGGTTGAGAAAACTTTAGAAAATCACTTTTTTATAATGCTAATGAAATTTTTTGTAATAAAATGAAGAACTGACACACATACCTACCTACCAAATGAAGAATTGTATTAAGTATTTAAAATTATGTTAGCTTCAAATCTTTGTGATTTAAAATAAATGTTTATGCTTGAAAATTTTACAGTATAATTATTAACACATCAAAAACCACTGTTTCTGTTTTATTGGTTTGATTGAGATCAATCCATCGCCAAGACATTAATAATTATTTCAATACCTAATTATCGACATCGGTAGATATTCAAATACAGCACATCACTACATTATAATTTGACATGATGACTCTAGGTGGGCTATGAATGGTAACCACGAAGTATTTGTAGGTAAGGTCAACACAAAGAAGATTGGATAATTTATAAGACTGTAGTCAATTACAAATACATTAGTCGTGCACATATCATATTCGTGTAGGTTGGAAACTCTGGAGTATTTACACAAACTGCTCACTTTTCCTCTCATTTCTTCTAGGTACTTTAGACGTACCTACACTGGACACATTTATTTTTCATTACCACTTAAAGGACCGGAATTTGTTCAGTAATTGTAAAACTTTTGGTTAATATGGCATCTATTCTACTTATGAAGTGTGTGGGTATCTATCTACCTCCGTGGGATCATGACGTGACGTTACTATAATTATTCAGATAATTTTGTAATTTGTAAATAAAATTGTAGGTAAATGTTGTAGTATCCAACCGGGTTTCGTATAGGGTCCTTCTTAATATGCTGAAACTTTTTTAAGGGGGTGATAAGACCGTCAAACTGAACAACTTTCTCTATAGCACCAACATCGAAATAATATCATCGAAATAATACTATTTTAAGTTATTAAGAACGTATGTATTTACCCATGAAAGCAACCAATAAATTTATATGAATATGATTTCTAACATTAATCACGATTTTGAAGAGTATCTTAACAAGTACATTACCTAAATGATTTTGATTTCTAAACTCTTGATGTTAAGGTTGTGATTCCAACAGGCACCCGCATTGGCCAGGCTTCGGAATGCTTCGTCTACTGGAAGGACCCGATGACCAACGACACCTGGGGCTTGAACTTCACGTCGCCCATTGATGCCAAACAGTTCAGAGAATGCTGCGTAAGTTGCATTATTATTATCAAACTCTACATTTTGTAGGGTTTCGTACCCAAAAGATCGACGCTGTGTCTAATTAAAATGCTAGCTTTTCCGTCTTATTTATCAAATATTACAAAACTTTAGTTCATTAGCAGAGTCATCTTTTGATAAATACTTTCTGGTACGGAACCCTAGATTTTGCAAATAGATCTAGCACTTATTTCCAACTGCATTAAGCTGCACTCTCAATTTTCTAAATTTAAATCAATATCCCTACTTTTTGGACCTTGACTCTTTGATCTTTAACACTTAAGAAAATGTGAGAATCTCTTGCTATTATTAATTTAGAAAGCTCTATCTTTACACAATTTTATAATAATCCTGAGAAATAACAAATGCACAAACCTTCTGAACTTTTGCACAATATAAATTATCGTGTGTTTCTACACACGATAATTTATATTGTGAGGGATTGGAGTCTTTTGGGGTATAATCTACCTACGCATGTCAATTATGAGGCGCAGAGGCGTTTAAAAATAATTATAATCATGTGTAATCATTCATTCTAGAAATAGCATCATAATAACGAACGAGGACTTTGATCAAGACAATGTACCATATTGTTTTGTGATTTTAGTCACCGTCATTCAAATTCTCACGTAAGGCATCTTCGAGCTACAGTCTCAAGCTGGAGCCTCCGGGCAACAAGCAGAAGTTCAAGGCCAAAAGAAAGCCACAATCAACACCGGCGAGCCCTAATCGATCAAGGTAAATAACCAAATGTACATTGATATCACTTATACGGGTGTCCGGTAAATAATGGATAACCCTGTAACTGCCGATAGAGGACATGCATTAAATAACCAACTTTTGAGGAAGTTGGCTACCCTGGTCTCCATACATTTTTTTAGACACACATGCTCAAACTTGGGTGAAAATTCCAGGAAAAGTTTAATGTTGACTTTAAGTTTCTTTTTTTAATAGAGCAATCATAGCTACACTAATTTCTCACACATAGTGTGATAGCACTTGTGATAGCATTTCTTTACTATAATAATATACAGTATGGTTGACTAATGTTATGTCAGTTAGTCAATGGCTACCAGCAAATGAATCAATCGTTCACACAACAACGCAACTTTTCACAGTCTCACATTGACAGAATTATTGAGGTTGTCTCAATAAGAAGCCAAATAAAAGTCATACTGTAGATTGTATGTTTGTTACAGTCTGACGTACGGTCGCGAGCCACAATGCACGTGCATGACTCAGGAGCAGTATGCACGACTGAGAGCTCAAGATCCTCGATACCGTAAGTTCGTCCTATAACAGATCATTTCTAGATAAGTTAGCCTCAATAGGTACCGCAGGATTCGTTAGTATTTCATATATATCGTAGGATTTTGAGTACAGCGTTTGCTTTACTGAGAAGATGCTCTGCTGCGTCTACTGTTAAAAAATAAAATAAAAACGTGTGACGTACAAAGTATGATATTCTTCTTCTTTACATGCCAATTGTGTTTTAAATGATGCTTCTATTATTTACGTTCTTCTTCTTTACGTGTCAATTGTTGTATAATGTTGTTTCTATATTAAGTATGATATTTAGGTGATCGAAGTATTTAGGACCGATGATGGGGTAGTAGTATATAGGCGTTAAACACGGACGCACTCTATCGTTCAGAATGGGTTGGATGCAGTGACTTTAAACGATACCCACAAAGGATGCATCAAAGACATTGACGATGTCTTAAAGGATTACCCGTCTTTTATGATATCCTACCGGGATATAGTGATTTTCAACCCTATGCCACACTCCTTAT
The DNA here is from genome assembly GCA_922987775.1 of Agonopterix subpropinquella. Taxonomy (NCBI): domain Eukaryota; kingdom Metazoa; phylum Arthropoda; class Insecta; order Lepidoptera; family Depressariidae; genus Agonopterix; species Agonopterix subpropinquella. The sequence goes on from OV277698.1 coordinate 21,933,491, forward strand.
GTAATAAAATGGTTATAAACCTATGACCAGGTTCGTCGACCCTGCCGCGCACGACAGCTCGTGCTATAGAGACGGAAGCCGGGGCCGCCAGCACGACCGGACGCACTGATAAAGTCGCAGCCGCTACTTCGTCTACTTCACTTTACGACAATGTCACCAGCTCTCAGCCTGCCCACCAACCACCGCCTAAACGTAAGTCTACTTATCAGTACTCTACTTGTAAAAATATCTGGGAAAGGGGCTGAACAAAGACGAAAGAGGTAGTCTCTAATCTCCTTACTACCATTGCTAGTCAATCTCATTCTCATATGCCACCGGCTCGACAGAAAAGAGAAAAGAGAAACCTCCTCCTTTTTTTGAAGTCGGTTAAAAACGAATACTCAGTGAATTAGGATGGGCTACCCTAGAGTCTAGAGTATAATATTATATGTTCTGTAGTGTTACCACGATGATGAATTAGGGTGACTATTAATGAAAAACTTTCTAAAATATTTGTCTTTCTCCGAAAATATTTCGTCGACAAAGGAATCTGCAATTAAAAACAGCACAAACATGTTGATTCTATAATTTGATATATTTGGAAAATACTTTTGTGGATCATTCGTTTTTTGTTATGTACCTTTAGGAATATATTTTAAGTAAACCTACCGTCGCTGAGGACAGAAATTTTATCATCTTTATATCAATTTCCAGCGGCAGCCCGTCAGAGTGAGACGCAGCCTCCGACCAGGCCTCCCAAGTCTCAAGAGACTTCCACCATGACCACCAACACATCAACCGCTCCCAAGACTGTGACAGCATCCGTTGGCACCCACGGAACTAGTGTAAGTATTCTGTTGCTAGCTAATATTACGTGGAAATCACTGATCAGCAATATAAATAAAAATCTTAAATGCTGGCTTCAGAGTAATTCCTACTCAATTCTATTCAACCACAATATATTGGTCGTATCTTTGGGACAATTTATTCCTTTTAGTGCTCGTGACTTCTTTTGCGTTGACTATAAAAGAGTCAAAATCCTCAAAACCCAAAAATTCTAAATAATATCACATAGATTGCTTTTGTTGTCATTTATTTCATCCTATGTGTTAATACTACCTGTGCGCCAAAAGACATTGCCCACGTGATGAAGTGTATTCGTTTCGAGTCGTTTCGCAGCTGGAGAATGTGTATGATCAAATAACAAATACAAATCGTATGATAGCTGAAATTATACGTGACGACGAGAAATAATCGTGCTTCCCAAGGAAATGGAAATTATCGTTTTCTACAGTGGCATTTCTTATAAAATTCAAATTCAAATTTACCAGTTCTGTAGACGAAACGGGATTGGGCAATGTCTATTTTAACCAAATCTGTTTAAATTCGTGACTGAGTCAAACATCCAAACAACGTCACTAAATTTCATAAGAAAGGACCTATTACGACGACTATATTTCCCGATGAGACCTCATCAGGAGTGGTCTACAGCTATACCTTTTAAAAACTGTCTGATCTGCTTTATCTAACCTTATTTGTTAAAATTCCAGACTGAACAAGATGCTCAAGCCGCCGGCGGTGGTACATCCACACAGCATGGCCAGGATCTCAAGTCCGAAGGCGTTCAGGCCGGAGGCACGCTCACCTCTTCCAAGTCCTCAGCCACCTCCACGCGTTCTGGCAAGGAGCACCTACAACATACCAAGAGCATAGATTACGGGGATGGAAATGAATCGGTAAGATATTAATGTAAAGACTGTTGTGCGTTGTGCATAGTTGTGCATGATCTCCTTTGACCCTGAAGTCTCAAAATATGAAAGACCTTTTTTGTTACATTAAAGCCTAGAGAATGAAATTATGGTCTTTTGGATTTTGACTTAGCACAGCGTTGATAAAACCTGATGGGTCCTTGAAAATAAATGAAACCAACGTGTTAGGATTGTTTAAGGGAACCAATTGAACCGATTAACCAGTTGACTATACATCACTTTAGTAACATATTATTTAAGATGTTCTTTCCTGTTTCCAGTCTCGTGAATCAGAAAGGCATTCAATGCATCATCACAATGTTATCAACAATAATACATCGGGCTCACGGCGCACCAAGTCCAAGAGCACTGAAGACATGAATATGGGTAAGTTTATTTCATTATCCTCATCACTATAGTATCATAGTATTCCTTATTTTTTTCACCTACTTCCTGTGATAGCTATGAAGGCATTAACTAGAGCACTAGCAGAGCGGAGAGCGAGAGCAGAGGACAAAAGCAACAGCCAAATCAATAAGTCTAGCTTAAAATGCTTAAACCCCTCCAATCGCATCAAATCAGTACAATGGCTTCGCACTCAGGTCAGCCTTTGCAGACTAAATCTGTGCAATTTGGGTACCTGTAGGTATCCTGGTCTAACACAGTGTGATTGCGGCGAACCTATTAAGTCGATGGGTCATCTGCTGGAATGTCCGCTGTGCCCAAACACCTGCATGAGAGAGGATTTAAATACAGCTACTCCTGACGCTGTCATGCTTGCCGAACACCTGGCTAATAATATATAAAAACACCACTGACACGAAAAGAAGAAGTACATTAACAATCTATTCCAGATTCAAGTACACTAAAACGCATGCTAAAGCCGATGCCGTCGACCGAGAGTCCAGTGACCTCACCAGAGATGGGCCGGCGCCGGTACGGTGGCGCGGCGCCCTGCCCGCCCTCGTGCGGCGCGCACGGCCACCGCCAGCAGCACTTGCACCACGGGCATTACTCACATGTCGTCAATAACAATAGCAGGCAAAGCTCGCAACGGTACTGTTCTGATAGGTAGACGAACACTTTATTATTTCACTGAATTGGATTGATTGAGCATGGCTTTTGTATTTGTGTTGCTTGTTATCGAAAATTTTTGACAGCTGCACTCGAATGTATCATATGTTGAGTGGCGCGTGAAGGAAGACTTTCAACGATGAGGGGGGAAGTTCCATTCCGCTCGCACGATAAACCACTATGTGTGTAGCACCAACTTCACAAAAATGGTTGAAGAAATAATCATAAACGCTACAACGAGGCTTTAACGCTGGTAATAGAAAGGCACTTAAAATGATATTTGTTGATGAATAAGTAGTAATAGCACTATCCCATTTCCTCCCGCGGGTGTCTTAAAAGGCGACTAAGGGATCTAACGGAGGATGGGCAGCAGCATCCTCTGAGTACACACATTCAATCCAACTGCGATTGCCAACCCGCCTGCCAAGCGTGGCGATTATGGGGGAGGCCTTTGTCTAGCAGTGGACGTCTATCGGCTGATATGATGAATAAGAGTACACATGAAACATGGTATAATAAAACGTACCTTATCCATTCCAACAGCATGCTGAAGCGTTTTTAAACTCTGTTGTTCACGTGTTATTTGAGTAAGATAAAACCAAATGCCTGGTCTCGGTATTAAAACAGAGATTTGTAATAAATATATTCTGTTTTCAACACAGTCGTGGTGTGGGAGTGGGAGCAGCCCCAAGTGGTTACCCCGGACGTGGACTTTACTTGGAGCTGGGTGGTGGTGGAGAGCGAGACCTCTCGCCGCCGTCAGACAACGTGATGTTTGACAACCAGTGCTATGCTACCACACCTTCGTCATCCAACGGCAACTCCGATCAGGAGCCTTGCCAGCGCCGTGACCCGAGGCAACATCACCATGCAGTAAGTTCTTAAGATAGACAGATTTGTTTGACAACCAGTGCTACGCTGCTACACCTTCTTCATCTAACGGCAACTCCGATCTGTAGCCTTGCCAGCGCCGTGCCCCGAGGCAACATCACCATGCAGTAAGTTCTTAAGATAGACAGATTTGTTTGACAACCAGTACTACGCTGCTACACCTTCTTCATCGAACGGCAACTCCGGAGCCTTGCCAGCGCCGAGACCCGAGGCAACATCACCATGCAGTAAGTTCTTAAGATAGACAGGATTTGTTTGACGACCAGAGATATGCCACGACGTCGTTGTCATCCAACGGCAACTCCGATCAGGATTGAGTACTTAATCCATATACAGGCACTACATTCTCGCCGCAAACAGATGAGAAGAGTGTGGATGCCCTTCATTGTTCTCGCGGCGTCCTGAGCAGTAGTAATTTTCCTTTGAATGTTCTTGCCGAGAATTCTCGCCGAGAAATTATCGCGAGAGTGTAGTGCTTGCAATAGATTAGGAGCCTTGCTAGCATCAAAACACGAAGCAGGCAGCATCGCCATTCAGAAGGTAAGTTCCTAATACAGATACATTAATTGGACAACCAGGGGTATTCCAGGAAACCATCGTCTTTCACTCATAACTCAGGTCAGCGCCGTTTCCCGAGGCAGCAACATCATTATACAGTGAATTCTTTACATACTCATAATGAGCCTTGTTGGCGCCATTACCCAAGGCAGTATTTACCATGGAGATAAAAATGTCTTTATATACTTATATAATAAAGGGACTCTGTTCGTGATTTCGAGACGAGAAAAAATTTCTCTCAACAACTTGAGAACTCAATTCATATAACACTAACTAAAGAAAGCGGTGTAACGTCTTCTGTATTTTCCAATCGTCCGATAATTCCTATGAATAAATTATATTCGTTGAAATAAATATAATTTACCATAGGTACCCGTTCTAGGACATGGCTGTTCACATGTCTGAACCACTGAGCAAGTAATCACTACGTTCACTCTGTTTTAGGTTTTAGTCTGAACGTCCAAAGGGTTCAATTGTATAGGTATGTGTCAAAATGTACAAAACTTAATGGGTAAAAATGTTGCCTGACAAAAGTTCACAGCTGGAAACACTCACAAACTATCATCTATCATATGTACTCATTATGTAGGAACAAGGAGGAACTTTGAAAACTTTTTTAAAATTCAATTTGGAAAATAGGTACCAAAGAGACATTATTGGGGATTTCGGAATAAAAACTATTTATTCATTCTAATATTTTTTTTTATGTGAACTGGCAAGATGTCTTGGAGAAAAATATCAAAAGCCATAAAACTAAAAAGGAAGAAAACATTTTTCTTTTTAATTTGAGTATTCGGCGTTACGTAATTTTTTTGACACATGGCTGCCAGTTCTGTATTTCTTAGATGTAATGAAAACTCTTTGGTAGTATGAAAAATATGTAGACGAGAAATAAAAACTTTTTGATTTCCGAAATGTTTTTTTAACTTCTCTTGATTTATCAATCACTTATCAATCCCGATTTTATATCATTCGTATATTTCTAACATAAAAATATTAGGTAGGTACAAAATAATTTATCTTTGCTCGTAATTATATTTTTTGATGTTTTAGTATGAAGTTGGTGATTTTTGAAAAACACCTTACAATTTATCTTTACCTTATAAAATTTATATATTTTATCCATAGAATTAAATGTCATCAGGCGATTGTAAAACGGCCCCAAAAAAACTGTTCTGTTATTATAATTAGAGTACACTCAGAGTACATAAATAGTACGTTGGCAATCGGACTTTGCTCGGCGTCTTCCGAGTTATCATCAGAAAATTAGTTTCCACACAAAAAAAACATTTTCTTCAACTTTTTTGTATGAAAACAGATTTTTTCAGGTATGAAACCTATTTAGAATAACTTTGAAAGAAAAACATTATTGATTGATTTCTGAATCGGGACTGTTTGACCTTGATGTTACCGAAAGTATAGAAAGATAAGTTTTGTGGAACTAGGAAAAACTAATAGAGAGAAAAGATTGAGGGGACTATCTAATAAGAAAGATTATGAAGTTGCACTTAATTCAAAAGGTATCGTGATAGGAACACCTTTCCTTCAACTTCTACAGGTTAACTTTTTTGTTATGCCGGCTCGTCATTCTCGCCGAGAACGGGCGAGACAGGCCGAGAACGAGAGTGTGGATGCCCTTCATTGTTCTCGTGGCGTCGTAAGCCATAGTAATTTTCCTTGAAAGTTCTCTCGGCGAGAATTCTCGGCGAGAGTGAAGTGCGGGCTTTAGTTTTATTTCACTCTGCACGTATAGCCCAGTCATTTCACGGTTTGAGCCAGGACTAATTAATCTGAACTATTATAAAACTGTAACAGAAGTGTGTCTGTACATTGAAGATATTTACAAAAGAAAGATTACGATATGATTTTTAGATGTCCTTGATTCCAAGTCACCAATTTTTGGATTTTTTGTGTGTCTGTTTATTTGTTTGTTCGTGTGTTCTGTAGGATTCTGCATAGAAACGGAACGCAGTTCCTGCGTTTATTGAAACAAATGTATAGAGACAAAAAGTGTCATAGACAAGGTAGAAGGTTTGTCACTTTTCTTGTTGTGAATAAAGAAGAAAATTGATCTGATTAAATTCTGTTTCTGTCACTGTTTTGGTTAAATCCTGGTAAAACCTCATACAAACGACACAGTAAACAACACTGGCGACGAGCAAAAGAAAATAAAATGGCGTTAGCATCGCTGGCGGACACGGGATCTGTTACCATACAGCCGTTCGACCCGCACACCGATAACGGCACATGCGGTGAAAGATGGAAAGCCTGGCTTCGGAACTACACATATTACATTGATGGCCAAATAGGACTAAACAGCAAGCAAAAGTTGGCAAGGCTGCTGCACCTCGGGGGCACGGAAGTCCAGGAAATTTATGAGATAATAAACGAGAATGTTGACGAAAATTTGAAAGGAAAAGACGACTTCGAAACTGCTCTGAACCTTCTAAACGAATATTTTGTGCCAAAAGTTAATGTAGCATACGAGAGACAGGCATTCAGGGCACTGGAAATACAACCAAATGAATCACTAGGACAATTTGCACTCCGTTTACGGAAAAAAGGAAAATATTGTGGTTTTAAAGATATTAACGAGTCTATAAGAGACCAAGTAATAGAAAAATGTGGTAACACCGAATTAAAAAGAAAATTGCTGAGAAAAGGAGAGATAAATTTATCAGAAGTACTGGAGATAGCAAGAATATACGAACTGGATCAGCAGCTTTTTACAAATTCTAACCCCAACAGTCAAAATAACCCCGATTTGAATCAAGTCAAAACAAAATATCAATGTTATCGCTGTGGAAGAACGGGACATTTGGCGAATAGCGATGAGTGTCCTGCAAGGAGTGAGATATGCACTAAATGCAAGCTAAAGGGTCATTTTTCCAAATTTTGTAAAACAAAGAATGTTCATAGAAAAGAAGGCAAAGACAAGAAGCATAATGATCAAGAAGCAAAGAAAAAGAAGAAGCGGTATGTCAAGTATGTCATAGAGGAAGAATCGAGTAGCTCGGAACAGGACAGCGAATCTGAAGAAGAAGAGGACCCTCTGGCAATAAATTCTATATTCATGACAACATGTGAAGAAGGTAAATGTGACATTCAGGTTGGTGGAAACTCTCTAAATGAATTTATTGTAGACTCTGGTGCGTCTATCAACATAATAGATAAAAATACTTTTGAGAAACTCGTAGAATCAGGATTGCAATGTAAAACAAGTAAAGTCAGTTCACGGAAATACTATTCTTATGGTGGTAAATTAATTTCAAACCTTGGCACTTTTAAAACAACAATGTATTCACCGGACACTAAATTGAAAGTTTATGCTGATATTCTCATTTATAATGGGACAGGTCCATCCCTATTGGGTAGGCAAACATCTATTGATCTGGGATTATTGAGACTTGGGCCAGACATTAATCATTTTGTCAATTCTGTAAAGCCTGTAGTGCTACTTACCAAAGATACTATTGTAAGAGATTACCCTGGTTTGTTTGATGGTATAGGGAAACTGAATAACTTTAAATTAAAAATACCTATAGACTCCAATGTAAAACTTGTAGCTCAACCGGTTCGACGACAACCATTCAACCTGAGGGACGCTGAACATAGACTGATACAGGAATTAATTGACAATGACATAATTGAGCCAGTGACAGGTCCAACCCCATGTGTGTCACCTTCTCACTTAGTACCAAAACGGGAAAAGGATCAACATAGATTGGTTATAGATATGCGACTAGCTAACGAGGCAGTGTTAAGAGAGAGGGTACCGCTACCTACTTTTGAGGAGTTATTATCTGACCTTAATGGATGCAAGTACTTCTCTACTCTAGATATCAGGTGGGGCTATCACCAGATTGAGCTTGATGAAGAATCAAGAATCATCACTGTGTTTAGTTCCAGTCGTGGTTTATTTAGGTACAAGCGACTTTTCTTTGGGATAAGATGTGCTTCAGAAATGTTCCAGAGAGTAATTTCTCAACTGTTGCAAGGAATTGATGGTGTAGCCAACAGTCAAGATGACATCCGTGTTGGAGGCCGTACCCGAGAAGAGCATGATCATAGGCTGAAGCAAGTACTGGACAGATTGCATGCAAGTGGTATAACACTTAATGAGAAAAAGTGTTCGTTTGGAGGTACCGAGATAAATTTCTTAGGTCATCACTTGTCTGCGGAGGGTATAAAGCCAACGGAGACCAATCAGCGTGTTGTAGGTGAGTTCAGAGCTCCACAAACCAAAGCAGAGGTGCAAAGCTTTCTAGGACTTGTGAATTTTTCGGCGAGATTCATCCCAAATTTCAGCACTATAACAGAACCTTTGAGAAACCTAACTAAGAAGAATACACATTTCACATGGAATACTGAGTATGAACGGGCATTCCAACAGCTGAAGCAACACATCATGAAGGCTCCTGCACTAGGATTCTATGACAAGGAAGCCGAAACTACATTGGTTACGGATGCAAGTCCTGTAGGCATAGCAGCTGTGTTAGTTCAACACCAAACGGTCGACAACCTAAAACAACCAATAATAATTAAATATGCAAGTAGAGCTTTAACACCTACGGAGCAGAGATATTCTCAAACTGAGCGTGAAGCATTGGCCATTGTTTGGGCATGTGAACATCTGTACATGTACTTGATAGGTAAGCAGTTTACAATTGTATCAGACCACAAGCCACTGGAAATCATATACTCACCAAGATCCAAGCCAAGTGCCAGAATACAGAGATGGGTTCTTCGACTGCAGCCATTCACTTTTAAGGTTATTTACAAACCCGGAAAAACCAATATTGCTGACCCGCTATCAAGACTATTGGACACCCAAAACAAACCAATCACGAGTAGTGAAGATATCTTCTGGCTAGAGGACCACAGCCCGACTGCTGTACCCATAGAAACTATCAAAAAAGCTACCTTGGAGGATGACGTTTTGATCTATCTGAAGACGGCTATTGAAGAAGACAAATGGCCTAAAGAGCTAAGAAGATATGAGCTAATAAAAAATGAGCTTTGTGTAGTGGATGAAATCATCTTACGTGGTACAAGAATTATTATACCCAAAAGCCTTACAGCAAAAGTTCTTGAAATCGGTCATGAAGGACATATCGGAACGACCGGAATGAAAGCTAAATTGAGGAGTTGGTATGGTGGTTATCTATGGACAAGGACATAGAGTACTGGGTTGATACTTGCAAAGGATGTAGGCTTGAGAATGTATGGGAACTAGTAGGTATAGATTTTCTCGGACCACTACCATCTGGTCACTATTTGCTCTTGATCATTGATTACTACAGCCGTTACTATGAAGTGGATATAGTAAAAGGTCCAACAACTGAGAATACTATAAAGGCGTTAGAAAGCATCATAGCTAGAGAGGGCATAATGGACACAATTGTGTGTGATAATGGACCAGCTTTTAGGAATGAGAAATTCCAAAAGTACCTAGACAGCAACGGTATAAAGCTAAGACACACAACTCCACTGTGGCCACAAGCCAATGGAGAAGTTGAAAGACAAAACCGAAGCGTACTGAGACGTTTACGCATTGCACAAGCATCAAACCTGGATTGGAGACAAGAACTACAAACATATTTGATGGCATACCGAACAACACCTCACTCGGTAACAGGAGTTCCACCTGGAAACTTGTTTAGAGGGAGAGTTATAAAGACAAAGCTGCCTCAAATAGAGAAGCTGAAAATGGAAGGGAAAGATGAAGAAGTAAGAGATGAAGACCGATACAAGAAGTGGTTATCCAAGAACTATGCTGATAACAAACGTCACTCTAAAGTCAGTGATATTGAACTTGGAGACAGAGTGTTGGTACAGCAACGAAAGGAAAATAAGTTGACCACTCCGTTTTCACCCCAAGAACATACTGTAGTTTGGAAAAGGGGAAATTCTGTAGTAGCACAGTCACCTGACGGTAGAGTTGTAAGAAGAAACACTTCTTTTTTCCAGCGTGTAAAGGATAGAGATCTTTCAGAGATTGGAAGGCAACCACAGGACATGGACAGAAAGACCAGGAACAATACAAAGGAAAACAAGAAGGATGGCACTCACAGAGTAAAGGAAGGAGATGGGAGTAGAAGTAATGGAGAGGACTTTGACCTTTTGGATCTGACAAATACTCAGGACTTGACTTGTACACAGGACTTGACGAACAATAACTCTAACATGACAATAAACAATGAAACTGGACTTAACAAATCTAACAAGAGGACAATTAGGCAACCAGTAAAGTATAAAGACTATGTGTTGAGCTTAATTTTGGATTGTATGTTATAACTTAAGTTTGTCCTTGTAAAATTATTTAGCATTGATTTTCAGTTATTGATTTGATATAAGCCTTCTCTGTTAACTAGGCAAGTAAAGCAAATGTTTATTAAGCAATCCTTTATTTGTGTAAGTGTTGTTATATCAGAGACTATGTATGTTAATACGACAACAACTAGTTATAAAAGGTAATTGCTTTGTGTGACAGTTTGTGTTACTTTCCTAATGCTATATTAAGTAACAGTTTTCAAAAAACATTCTAAGGAAGAAAGAGATTGTAGGATTCTGCATAGAAACGGAACGCAGTTCCTGCGTTTATTGAAACAAATGTATAGAGACAAAAAGTGTCATAGACAAGGTAGAAGGTTTGTCACTTTTCTTGTTGTGAATAAAGAAGAAAATTGATCTGATTAAATTCTGTTTCTGTCACTGTTTTGGTTAAATCCTGGTAAAACCTCATACAAACGACACAGTAAACAACATGTTCGTTTGTTTTTTTTGGGTGTTTGTTTGTTCGAATATCACGCAAAAACTACTGAACCGATTTTAATGAAACTTTTATTGTTTGATAGCTTATCATCTGACTTAAAATATGGTATATAATTTATGCGGACGAAAAGCTCGTAATGTATATTTTCTTTTTGGTATAGTGTTTAAAAGCCAATTTGAGCCTAGAAATGCAACAAAAAAAAAATTAACTCAACGATAATTTAAAAGTTAGCACTTTTCTCGTTCCAAAAACCTGATGGTAAATTTTTTTTCTACATTTTTAAGGCTTTACCATTGTACATACCTACTTCAAACATGGTATTAATATTTTTATCCATTTAGAAGGCTTTGAAAATACATTAGTATTTTTTAAATTTTAATGCCTATGTTATTACTCAAAAATAATGTAATTATTAAATCCAATTAAAATGAGTCCATTGGTAATAATATTATTAAGTTAAAAGCCTTTGTGGAAATACGATTTTGTTTTCTATGTTACGTAGCGATTTTGTAAAATATTTTTTCAGATAATCTTTTGTCACTAAATGGTGCCAGTTTCAGTTTAAAAGTTCCATTGATAATTACTCCCCACCTCACAAAACTTTGTAAAATGACTGGGCTAGTATTGCTGAGTATCGAAATAACATGCGCAACCGCCATCGCCACTCTTCTTTCTACCCGAAACGTACGTAATAAGTACTATTATTGAAATTAGCAGAGAATTGATATAATAGTTCATCAGGGTAAACGAAAGACATAGATGGCTGGTAATTGAATATAACAACATATATTTTGACTCTGTATTTTGACCTCAAAATAGTTTGTCTTACTCGTAATTAAAAAAATAATTATTATGACTTCTTGAAGACACACGAAATGTAGAATCAGAGCATCGGTGGCGCGTTGCGGAGAGATATGGACTCCCAATTATGGGGGTCCGGGTTCGAATCCGCACGGACAACATGCCATGTAGCAATGAGTTTTTCTAACTTATGTACGTAATACCAACTGCTCTCAAACGGTGAAGGAAAACATCGTGAGGAAACCTGCATACACTGAAGAAGAAATTCTGATGTGTATGTGAATTCTACCAATCCGCATTGGGCACGCGTGGTGGACTAATGCCCATACTACACCCTCCCTGAGGGTAGGCCTGTGCCCTGCAGTGGGACGTTTATATAGGTTGATGATGATGATGATGTTGAAAGGGGTCCTTAAGACCATCTCGGACAACTTTAACTATGGATTATACATATATGTAGAAATCGCCACAAAAAATTGGTTGTTTCATACATAACTGTAATACATACCTAAGGTTTATATGTACATATGTAATACATCACTACATTTGCACCCGTGCGATGGCGGGCCGGGTCGCTAGTTCTGTATAAACACCTTTTTTTGTTTAATACACTACGGCCTAGTACCACAGATTATTTAATAGTACTTACTACGAAACCAGTAATACCAAAATTCTCATTTACTCATAGCACCATAAATAAAACAAAAAGCAAACAAAATATACAGAGAATAATAATCACAACATTTTATAAATAGAAAAATACTGAATAAAATCATGAAACGTGAAAACTCTTTAGTTATTGAAATTAATATTTTTTATAGTAAAACCTTCTTGGTAAATTTTTTCCTTTTAATAAAAAAAAAAAAATTTCAAGCTTAAAAACTCATTGCTACTTAGGTTCTCATTTGCTACCTGTTTGCTACCGACTTTTCTTTTTAAAATATTGTTTGGCTTTTGTTTTTTTGCTATTTTCTTTTGCTTTTTCTTTTCAATTAAAATTCATAAATTCAGTAAACCAAAATACACGAAATAACCATAGATTTATATATTACTAGCGTAAGGATAGGCCCGTCAGAATATTTTACAAAAACCTTCTTCATAGAAACAAAAATTTGCGCCATCTGTCATAACTCGTATACGAACTATATCGTGTCATATATTTGTAGTGCTCTAAATTGACATTTTTCCTTGCATTTTAGAGCCAACGAACTGGGGACAATAGTCAAGCTCATAGGCCATGTCCTTACGCTAGTAATATATATGTCTTTGGAAATAACACTCAAATTCAATGTTCCAATGCGATGTTAAATTAATATTTTTCTTTAATAACGATTAAAACATTGAACCATCAATAGAAATAAGTAACTCTAAAAACGCAACCAAAGAAAACTCGGTAAATATTATAATTTAAAAAAAATCATCATCAGAATCAATCAAAATGAACCTTATTCTCAACAGCAGAAGCCCTGCCTCTCCCGGCAAGCGTCCCAGTCGAGTGCCACTCCAGCACCAGGGTCCCCGACTTCACGGCTGCTGCTGGAGTACGAGATGCACCTCCGCAACACTCTCGCCAAGGGCATGGACGCAGAGAGCTACAGTCTCCACACCTTTGAGGCTCTGCTTAGTCAGAGTATGGAGGATTTAGGTAAGTATTTATAATTTTTCATCAATAATAGTGTCCTCTTGCAGGGCACATATACCTTCTCGCACGAATGAGCTTGAGAGAAAGCGTCCACCAAGCAGGTTCAATGCGGGCTTGTGGCAGCAAGAAGTTAGTGGTCATCTTACTATCAGAGTATTTTCAAATCACCTCAATATGGGCGCTCCGTCGCAGTATATGATATTCTCAAAACTTCATATTAGCAGGATCATACAAATATTTGCCCCTTACGGGATTCGCACCCACGACCCTCGGGTCAGCAGACAGGCTCACAACATCTTTACTGGGCTATCGGGCCGTCAAAACTGAATAACTATTGTCACATATTACTACAAAATTCTGGTAAAAGGCACTCGATATTTGGTAAATGTTACGTTGGTTATGTTTTTAAATAAATAGTAATAATTTATTATCGTTTAGAATACAACGACAATATGCCGCCTTCAAACCAACGAAGTCCTTACCCACCACGAAGACGTAAGTATATTAAATTATTACTAAACTAAACAATTTTACAATAATTTACATAGATTTTTAGCATAGTAACTTACTTACCAGAATTATTATAAGTAACTTACATGTAGATATAGTACTACTAAAACACATCACAATAACAACGTAATTAGGATTGTTATGATGTTTTATTTGATATTTTAATATTGAATTTGAACCCTATTTTTGTTTTTTTCTTGAGGGCTGACCCAAGAATCCATTCAACACTATTTAAGACACCTCAAGGAGGCCGCGATAAGGGATAGAGGTGAAGAAATCAGTTATTTATTAGTGTTACGTACCATTGCCTGTTACAGCCTAGTGATCAGGTTTTTATTTTATTTTATTTATTTTGTCAACATAATTGGTATATCATTGTTTTTCAAAAAATATTCTCATTTTCAGTTTGTAAGGTTGCATAAAACATTCAATGTACACCGAAATTTTTCCTTCTACGATCTTTCTCTTTCCATTCTAGGGGAGCGTACACCTTAATCATTCTAGTCTACCCCATGTATGTTGTTAGTCCCAGTCTTCCCACCATGTATAATTATTATGTGGGGATTTTATAACTACCTATAATTAATATATTTCCCGATCTTTTAAATTCCCTTGAACCCTGCAAGTATTGTAGTAAACTAGAGTTGAAAATTAAGTACTTTACTACTATTAAAACTATAACTAATTGTAACTCAACAAAAATAATGTATAATATGAAAATCAATTTATCTGTGCTAGAAATGTCGAAACATTACACTTCACATATTATATTTAGTCTTTACCTTGTATTTACCCTTACTCGTAGCAAAAGTAAATAAAAATAATTTACATTTTTCTTTCCAAAAAAGTTGAAACTGTAAAACTTATCATCATTGTATCTTATTTATTTGTTTTTTCACATTAAAGTCAATTACAAAAAAAACAGCGTCATACTAAAGGCCCAGACACACTAATGACAGCGATCGACGGTTTACCCATACAAAAATCACGATTAGTATGGGATGCTGTTTGCAATCACGTTTGAGACTTTACGTCATCCCATACGTACTAATCGTGCTTTTCATATGAACAAACCGTCTCCGTCGATGAGTGTGTCTTGGCTTTAAATTGTCATCTATCTTCATTGTGACTCGTTAACAAATCATTAATGAAAAAAAAAGTTTTGTTTTCATTTGTCAATGTTGTAGGAACACTGTACTATTATAAGAGATAAGTGTACTTTTTGCAATCATCAGCAGCAAGGCTGATTCAGTGTTTATGGGGTGTAGAGCATCTCTGTGATGGGAATGGACTAGGTCTGCCTGCATAACTCCAGTCAGTTTAGGAGCTACTGATGTTTAAAGGTCAGTTAAAAATTAACGATCAGCTGTAAGTTATTCATGTTTTTGTACTGTTCACATAGCTACAGTGCATACTACAATAACATCATACGAAAAGCTACAAGGCTGCCAGCATGATCAGCCTTGCAGCTGATCGTTAATTTTTTACTGACCTTTAAACGTCTGTAACTCCAAAACCGACTGAAGTTATGCAGGCACACCTGGTCCATTCCCATCAAAGCGATGCTCTACACCCCATAAACACTGAATCAGTCTTGCTGCTAATGGTTGTAAATAGTACACTTATCTCTTATACTACAGGGTGAAATTGATATCATTAGCATCCTTTTAAACTAAGAGTCTACCCATCAAACTGAACAACTTTTACTATGGGAGCAAACCGATCGGAGCAACAAAAAAATCTGCTGTTCCATACTAAACTGCAGTGCCTACTCGACTCAAATGTATCCAACAGCAGATTTTTTAGTTGCTCCGATCGGTTTGCTCCCATAGTGAAAGTTGTTCAGTTTGATGGGTAGACTCTTAGTGATGCTAATGATATCAATTTCACCCTGTATACGTAGTGGACAGTAGTATAATAATAAGTGGAAATGATGACAGGGCCGGCGTCGCAATGTTCTGGCGGGGGCGGGGGCGGCAGTCGCTCGTCTACTCTGCCGCTGCCGCACAGGCTCGGCGTCGAGCGGCAGCACAGCGCCAGGTCTGATCGCGACGGATACTACAGGTTGGTTCATGAGCATCTTCTTCTTCTTATCGTGTGGGCCATAGAACATTATAAGAGGGGTTCGAAGTGCAAAGTATACGTGGAACGTGTCGTCACAGGTTCTTGCATAACACCATAAGGCGTAGTGTGAGCGAGAGGGCATGAGTAATTGTAGAAGCGTGACCGGGAAGACAAGAGGCGACAGCCGTTTGCATTTCTAACCCCTCTTATAATATTCTGTGGTGTGGGCAGTAACCCCTGGTGTTAGAGTTTTTTCAGACCGCCTTACGGCCTCTGACGTGGTTTTTATGTAACGACTACTACCACCAGAGATAGTAGCCGGGATCAACGGCTGAACGTGCCATCCGAAGCACGAAATCATCTTTCTTTGTAGACAATCAGGTATTTCCGCCTTCAATGTCCTAACTAACTGGGGAAAACGCACAAAGTGACATATCACTAGGTGTCCCCTAAGGGAATCGCACCCACGACCTCCGTGTTAAGAGCCCAATGCTCTTAACCATTAGGCCACGGAGGTAGTGGTATGAGCTAGTTACGGTTCATAAAGTTTTGCTAAAGATGATGTCGTGTTCAACCCCGTCTTTGCCGCACCATACAAATTTGTCAGGTTCTATTCATGCACAAGAATATAGCTTGCATGTACAAAGAGGCGTATCTTTGTATAGTTTTTTTTTAAATGTACACACTGCGACACATCAAGTTATGCAAAACAAACATACGCTGGCTGGCCGCGTGACGTTATACATTACTTAAGAGCAAGGATCTCCTTTATTCTAAAGCATAGAGACCGCATCAATTTTTGTCTCTTTTGTCTTATGACGTAGGTACCTTTAATAGTAGAAGGAGACGGAACTATAGATCTTTGTTTATGCGGCTGTCCACTCTTCACCTGTCACGTTTGTGCTAGTGTGTGTGAAAAGTGACCGTAAACATTAGGGCAGTTATCACATTGGTCTAATTGGTCTCTTTTGTCCATACTAATTGACACCACACACTCAAACACAAACGTCAATAAAAAAGTATAAAAGTGGACATTCTTGCAATGGTATGGCTCCCTCTATGCCTTTAGAATAAAATTAAAAAAATTCAAAAAAAATTTAAGATAGCTTTTTGACGTCATTTTTTGACTCTACCACCGCGTCGGAAGGTGTTCCGTTGAGAGAAGATGCGGCCAGAAACTCTACAACACACATCTTTTAAACAAAACAAAATGTACAAAGTACAATTAAAATACAATATTGCATTACATAGTGTAAAATTGTCAAGACCAGACATTTTGGTCATTCAAATAATCATCGAGTTTATAGTAACCTTTTTTACAGAGGACTTGTTTAACATGAGACTTAAACTTTTTGTCTGGTAAGTTTAGAATATCCTCTGGTATCTTATTATAAAAGCGTATACAGTGCCCCATGAAAGATGTGTTGACTTTACTGAGTCGAGAATGTGGGAATACTAATTTATTTTTATTTCTTGTATTGTAATTATGAACGTCACTGTTTTTGGGAAAGAGAGACAAATTTTTTCGAACATATAAAATATTTTCGTAAATATATTGACTGTAGAAAGTCAAAATACTGATATCTTTAAAAAGATCTCGTAGTGAGTCTCGACAACGCAGATTATAAATGGCTCGAATTGCCCGCTTTTGAAGGATAAAGATAGCCTCGACGTCTGTAGCACGGCCCCACAGCAAAATACCATAAGACATGATACTATGGAAGTAGCTGAAGTATACAAGTCTTGCAGTAGCTATATCAGTTCGCTGTCAAATTTTTCGAACTGCATAAGCTGCCGAGCTCAGCCTACCCGCTAGGGTTTCTATATGTGGACCCCATTGCAGCCTCGAGTCAATCTTTACATACATACATACATATTCTCACGCCTGTCTCCCACTGGGGTAGGCAGAGACAACGGAACGCCACCTGCTACGATCCTGACATACCTCTCTAGCTTCCTCCACATTCATAAGACCTTTCATGCATGCTCGTCGGTTTCGGGTAGATCTGACCTGGCCCTTCTTAAGCACGTCGCCAATTTGGTCCGTATATGTACGTCTAGGCCGTCCCCTTCCAACATTTCCACTTACGCTTGCCTTATAAATTGCTCTCGTCAATCTGCTCTCATCCATTCTTTCCACATGACCAAACCATCGCAACATACCTTTCTCTATTTTTGTCACTACATCCTCTTTCAGACCACAGCGTTCTCTAATAAAACTATTTTTCAATTTATCCATCACATTTACACCACACATACTTCTCAATGAGCGCATTTCCACTGCGTTAATCCTACTTTCATGCGTCTTCTGCCATACCCAAGATTCACTTCCATACATCAATGTCGGGACTAACACTCCATTATGAACTGCCATCCGTGCCTTTTTGGACACGTGTTGGCTTTTCACAAAGGAATTTCACAATCTTTATCCCTAAAAATACAGTATTACTTGTGAAATGCAATATATCATTATCTAAAGTTATATTATTTTCATTATTTATAACGTTTGGTAGAGTGAATTTAATACATTTAGTTTTCTTTGCATTTAAAGCAAGATTATAAAGGAGATCCTTGCTCTTAGTACATAACTCTACCTACGCACGGCCAGCTTATTTTGGTTTTACGTAGCTTGACGTGTCGCCATGTGTAAAAGCTATAAAATAATTGTTCTTGTTACAGTGACCGCAACGAACTGATGAGAGAACGAGAGCGGGACCGGGAACGAGGATATTTGAGTGATCATAGCTCCAGGTACTTACATCACTTTATCTTTAAGTACCTAACAAAAACGCCATAAAACTTAAAGAGATGAAAATAAAGGTTACCATTTGGTGTCATTAGTTATGCTATGATCTGTCAGGTACCTAAGTCCACAGAGTACTATAATTACTACCGTAACTAAATTATTTAAATAAAATATGGACATACATAAGGAATGCAATCCGGTGCAATTTTCAATCAAAATTCACAATATCTCTATTGTAATTGTCCGTGTAGGTGCGGATTGTTGTGACAGGTGACTCAGTAACGTTGTAAGCGACGACCAACACGAGGCGATTTTCAAGACATTTGCCGGATCCAAACCGGATCCGGCTAGCTGGTGCCGGATCCGGTAGACCGTCAAATGGTGCCGGATCCGGAAAACCGGATTGCAATCCCTAATCATACATGATCAAAAATAAACTATCCATTATGACTAAACTAAACAAAACTAAAATTAATATGTATAACTAGGTCAAATACTTCATTCCATATACAGACGAGAAGACTTTTGATTCCTAGTTAGCTTTCTGGAAAATTTTGGTTAGCAAATATAATCTATTTATCAAAAAAATATACAACGTGTTAATAAATTAACGCAAAACTAGAAAGTAGTTTCTTTAGAATCGAGAGCAGAATCGAATTATCATGGTTTCAACATAGGTATTTTTTTTCATAACATTAAATAATTTGTTTGTAAAATTTAAAATTTTCTGAACCCACCGCACGGGCACACTCACCCTACTTACTACCAAAACAAGATTATAAAAATGTATCCATTAGTACGATAGGGCTTTCATTCATAGCTGAAATGATAACAAATCATTTTTGCCTCAAAACTTAAAATACGAATAACTTTAAATTTTAACTATCAAAATAATGAAATTACTGTTTCAATCTAATTATTTTGTTATAAATCAGTTGGGGTGTATGAAGTTTTGCGCTAATTTATTAACACGTTGTATATTATCCGACATATCTTGGACGTTACTAAAACGGTTCTACGGTTCTTAGGGCCGGTTTCAACTGCACTTTTAGATAAGTTCTTGTTAGCATGAAAAATATGTCAAACTATCTGTCAAATAGGTTATCAAGAACATATTATTCAGAAGTGGTAAAACAGGCCCTATGTGTTTTAAATCTCTGTTTCTGTAAATAGACTTTCTTTGCTATATGGAATTGATTATAGAAGACATGGAAACCGAATGATGATAGGGAACAACTACCGATGGGAAATCGATCGGTGAATCAGCTACAGGCAGAAGCTGTCAAGTTGATTTCATTGGAAGGGTACCCAGATTACTAGGGAAGCGTTTCCTCTTAGGTCTTAGGTTAGGTTCGTGTATCATCTTTGAACGTCGGTACCCATATCAGCGGATAAAATAAAATTAGCCAATTGTGTGTCTTCAACCACATCCATTAAAAATTAATGATCTGTGCATTATAGGCAACGCAAATATAAAGTTCGCGAAATATGAATCTCTTGTCTGTTTGTTTTATTCAAATTTTAACATTTTATAATACCTATTAGATCCGGCCTAGATCAGACTCATCTGAAATTTAGGAACTTATGAGGGCAATTGCGTCTATAGCACAGGTCCGGCACTTCAAAGAACGTTTTAGATTTGATATGATGAAGTTCGCACATGCGCACTTCGCGAAAATTGTGCATGACATATGTGTAGGGTTGACTTAACACGCATCGTATGAACTACATTATACATTTCGTTACTTTTTATAGTTTATTCTGTTATTAAAAATCGTTTTGAAGCTAAAGAATCACAGAAAATGTGAATTTAGCGTAATTTTCCAACGCTTATTTTTATTATGAGGTGAAAAATAAAATATATTTTATGTAGTCAAATCCAACGGGTGCGCGTGCCTGACTGCATTCCCTTGCTCGGCTTCCCTCAAGTTACCACAGAGAGTGTGAGGGGAGGTGGGGTATCTGAAGTCAGAGGGGGGCGGGGAGTGGCCGTTCTGTATGTAGAACTATATACTATTACCTATTCTGTGTCTATAGGGCAATTTCATTTTGCCTTGTTTTTAATTAACAATCTCGATTATGTAGTTCTGACAAACTTACATCTTCTAGATAGACATGCTGCAACTTTATTTAGGGTATCTTTATGCTTTGGTTTTAAAGTAAGATAAACGTAATATTATATACCCTTTGACGCAATTATCCTGGCTGACCTATTTATAAATGCCCCTAACTATTTGGTGAAGGAAAACACCATGAGGAAACCGTCAACT
Organism: Agonopterix subpropinquella; assembly: GCA_922987775.1. Lineage (NCBI taxonomy): Eukaryota > Metazoa > Arthropoda > Insecta > Lepidoptera > Depressariidae > Agonopterix > Agonopterix subpropinquella. The sequence goes on from OV277698.1 coordinate 21,954,549, forward strand.
TCAGACGTGTGACTCTACTGTCCATTAAAGACTCTCATACCTGTCACAGACTGGGCACTATTAGTGAAATGTGGATATTCTAAATATGCTATATTTCAAATTTCTCTGTCTACCCACAGGGATTATAGGCTTAAGCATATATGCTATATACAGATCCAGATCAGTGATTTAAATCATTGTACTGTTATCCTCTATGGGATCGTTTTACGATCTAAGCAGTCCCATAATCCTATTAACATCGTAGATATCTGATTACAGATTGATTCCAATTATAGTAATTAAGGTATCTAGTGAATTATACACAAAGGTCTTACGCCTAACTAGAATTATATACAAGGCGGAATACGACTATTGGAGAAAAGTGTATAATACATGTAGAACTATATACTATTACCTATTCTGTGATAAATTGATAATACTAAAAGTTCTAGTATAAAATAGATTCGTCCAAGAATAAGTTTGTCACTATACAACAAATAAACGCAAAATTGTGTTTATCGAATAGCTATACAGGGTGTAAGTGACAGCCTAGCAAATGCAGAAACGGTGAACTCAGACCACCAAACTGAACAACTTTCACTATGGAGCCTACCTCAGGAAACGCGAAAAAAAATCAGCTGTCCTATACAGTTTAGTCGGGTAGGTATAGCAGTTTTGTATAGGACAACTTCTTTTTTTGCGTTTCTAGAGGTAGGTTGTTCAGTTTGATGGTCTGCGTTCACAGTTTCAGTATTTGCTAGGCTGTCACTTACACCCTGTATATAAAACAAATAGAAAAGGATAATAAATAAACTGTTTAGCTATTTCTTTTATTTTATAATATTCGGGATGTTAACAGCTTCTTTACATAATTCATAACTGAACATAATTTCAATCTTATTTTGGATTTATCGATACTGCATTGAATTTGCGGTTATAGATTTTAAATAAATTATAATCCAACTAGAAGTAAAAAAATTATGAATTAAAATAATTCTAAACATAATGGGGAATATACAGGGTGTCCGGTGGCAGATTTAGGATTTAAATTTCGAATTTCTCCGTAACCGTTGCACGGAGGAGCGGGGAGGGGGCCGCGTTGGCTTCGTCATTCGTGCGGGTTTTTTAGTCGCAATGTCGCAGTGGACGGGTGAACAACGTGCGTTCGCAATCGAAGCGTATTTTAAAGCCAATGATTCGTGTGCAATTTCTCGTCGAAGATTTTGTTCACGTTACAATATTCGACGGTTACGTGACGCCCCAAGTGAAGATTTGATTCGATCATGGGTGCGAAGGTTCCGGGCAACAAGTTCAGCAGAAAATAACCCACGACCGGGGCCCAGCCGGACGTCGAGAACAAATGAAAACATCGAACTCGTCGCGTCCAGTTTGAGCGATAATCCGCGTCAGTCCGTTCGCAAGAGAGCGGCTGCCTTGGGGCTTCCAAAAACTATAGTGCACGAGATATTGAAGAAGGATCTTAAACTTCATCCATTTAAAATTCAAATTGTGCAAGCGCTTAAGCCTAATGATTACAACTTGCGTAAAAATTACTGTGAGACAATGTTGGAGCGATTTCGCACGGTGAACACTATTTTTTGGAGTGATGAAGCCCACTTTCACTTAAATGGCAGTGTAAACAAGCAGAATTGTCGTTATTGGTCTCCTAAAGGACAAAACCCCCACTTAAAACACCAAAAGCCACTTCACAGTCCCAAAGTGACGGTTTGGTGTGCATTATCAAGCAGGGGAATAATTGGACCCTATTTTTTTGAAAATGGTCAAGGGCACGCAATTTCTGTGACTGGTGTTGCTTATCGGCGAATGCTCAATGATTTTTTTTTTCCAACATTGAGAGACCATCCTTCCTACACTTCACGGACATGGTTTCAGCAAGATGGCGCCACCCCGCACACTGCTAGGGAGACCATGGCGCTACTGCGTGATTTCTTCCCCAACCAACTGATAAGTCGTTTCGGTGACATCCCCTGGCCACCCAGGTCACCGGATCTTACACCCATGGACTTTTTTCTGTGGGGATATCTCAAAAATAAAGTCTTCGAAACAAACCCGGCGACTATCTCATCATTAAAAGAAAATATCGTTCGCGAAGTTCATGGCATCTCGGCGGCACTTCTCCAGCGAGTGGCAAGAAATACTGAAGCCAGATTCCATGAATGTATCCGACGTGACGGTCAACATTTAGACGACATAATTTTTAAGAAATAAAACCCGCATTTGTCTTCTTTATAATGATTAAAAATATAAATGTATATTTCACGTAGTTTTTTTGTTATTTATATTTTAAATCCTAATTCTGCCACCGGACACCCTGTATTAGTGAGCATAAATGCTATGCTATAATTATATTGAAAGCGTCGCTACTATTAATTGAAAATCCAGTTTGTTTTTCGTTTCGCAATGTTCACATTTGGCAATTTACAGCGTAGAACGACGTGTCAAGAGGTGAAAAGTAGCATAATATCGCCCAAATAAACACAAAACACATATAATGTAAAATATTACTATGTCACACAATATTTCTTTGTATTTAAAATGAGTGAAGGTTGTCTAATAAAAGTATTTGTTTCAGGGACCGCGTAAGAGACAGGGATCAGGGATATCTGAGCGACCACCAATCAAGGTAAGAATCATTAATTATATTATATTTCATCGTTTTCAACTATTTCAACCACTGCGAAGTTTTATATTAAATAGTTAAATGCTATTTTCACAATTTGATTGGAGACCCAGTTCATGATTTATGGAATCGGATAATTTTAACATATTCTTTATTCGATGTTTTATAATAAAAAAGTTATCGTTGCTAGCAGAAAGGAGATAATAGGAAAGAAATAACTATCATGCGGCTTTTAGGACAGAGTAAGCGATGTTAAAATGATTATGAGAGTTAATATTCCAGTAATAGTGCTAACTAAATTTTAAGTACCTACAGAAAATTTAATTACAACTAACGTAACGGAGATATTACTAACATAATATATTGAAATTAATGAATTGAGAAATGAATGAATGCATTCCATTATTTTGATATGACGACGTTGAACCCCATGGAACATAGTATTACTTGGTATTACTCCATGTTCACACCTATCCTAGCTAGGCTAGCTATAAGAAACCGGCCAAGCATACGGAGGGCTCCGTTCCATAAACAATATTACATAAAAAAAATTGCTTTATCCGACAAGCCCGACACACAATTTTTTTTTACTTTAGAAATGCACTATAATTACACCAAGTTTGAAGCTATACATTTTAAAGATAAAGCAAAAACAAAAAAACCTTGAAAAAACACGTTTCTTTTATGACCTTAATTGTTGTTTACTCTTTTTTTATAATTTTTAAGCAAATGTGCTGTAATCACGCATACTTTGTGAAAATTTGAAACGTTAGACCTATTACGTTTCAAAATATACATCTCTTTATAAGTAGGCCAAACGTCCATCTGTCCTACTTAACTTATAAAGACGGGCGGATGGCCGGACGGACAGCATAGGCTTATAAATAGGGACCCGTTGGCGCCCGATGCCGTTGGAGCCCTAAAAACTAAAACAACTTCAAGTTGAAAGCAAGAAAAAAGGTCGATAATGCTTCTTTAATCTCATAGCAACCTATGACGTCATCGTTTAGGAAACAATAAACCATCAGTCATCTAAGGAACATTTTCGATAGTTTTAGGATATATTTTGATTATCCACGTATCATGCCAAACCAGGGTTATGGGTTGGAATCCCGGTTCGGTCATGGATGTTCTATGTTTGTGCTGTTGTTGTATGGTTTCCATAATAAAAAGCCTAAAGCTTATTCGGGATCGTAAGCGTTGTTTATTATTTTTATTACTATATACATATTTTGTTTCCTTATCCCTGGACCTAAGTGTCTCGGGCCTTTAGGAAGTTTGTTTGGGGCCAAAGCCCGACACGTAGAGGCTCGTCAGACAATTTGATCTAAATGATAATGTGACACCAACCGGCACGGCAACTATCCCAGTATACACTAGCGTGGAGCTCCAAGAAAGTAGAAGCCACACGAGTTGAGAGGTGTTTCTGGACTTGACACGACCATCACTTGATCCAAAAATGGTCTCATCAGGTGCCCCCTCTCCCTCTTGCCCATTATTATTATTATCATCATAATTTTAGCAGCGGCAGGAACCCGTTGGATGAGGGCAGCGCCAGGCCGGTAGTTGTGGCGATTATTGGGGGAGTCCTATGTCCAGCAGTGGATGTCCATCGGCTGAGATGATGAAGATGATTTTTTTATCTCCTCTTGACATATATTTCCTTCCGTAAATCAAAAATACCTAGAAACACTAACTAGAAGTAAACCTTGCTAGGACTATGATGAACTTTAACAGGATCAGTCCAAAACGGAGGCCTCAAAGAACCCTAAGATTACCAATGCTCCTAATTTTGCGTCAATATTTTAAAACACAATCTTGCGAGAGAATTTACAGATAGGAAGTTTAGATCTACAACAATTTACAATTTTCAACCTAAGCGATATTTTCATTAGTTTGTAAAATCTTTCGAACCATACTCAATAATGCTTTATTGCGTTTCACAATGGCCGAGTTGGTATCTACATGTATACGTATCCATCCATTATCTAATAGAACTACCCACTCTATGTCTTACTTATATAATTAAGTAGTATAAAAGAGGGACGCCTTTCAATATTGGGAGTTGGGGCACTCATCAATCTATCCGTATTTTATTAAGGAAAATTGTCTTGAAAGCAATCTCGTCCGGCTAAAATTAGGAAGTAATATTAATGCTCCGAGTAATATTTCATTCACTGTAATATAAAACATGCGTACAATTTATTAAGGAGTGTTATATTATAGCAAAAATAAAAAAAATATCCGTTCGTTGTCACATTTTTATCATCATAATCTCCCACTGCCGAACATAGTCGTACCTACTTAAGAGGGCTATTCGAGCTCAGTGGCGCCCTCGTCACAATAATAAAGATTTCTCAATAAAGAAAGCCTAGATTAAAAAAGTGCCCAATAGATAAACTATAAAAGCCTTCAAGCCATTGTTATACTATACTTATAGGTTCTAAACATTCCACTTTTAGCTAATTTCGAATAAAAAGCTTGAAGGCTTTTTTAAATTTAGGCTTTCTTTATTAAGAAATCTTTATTATTGTGACGAGGGCGCCACTGAGCTCCAATAGCCCTCTTAAAGTAAATTACAACTACTATTTAGTTTAATATTTAATACAATAAACAATGATAAAATGAGGTAGGTTGTTAGCTGCACAATTTTGTCCGATTTCTAATTAAATTGGGGAACTGGGAACCTACGTAGTATCTTCTACTCCAAATATCGCAATATCTCAAAACGAAAGTCTTTGACCAGTGTACTGCCAATGATGACATATCGCTCACTCAAGACCTCATAAAAAGGCTGAAATTCACCCAAAAGGCAATGGACGCGGCTATATGCTCAGAGCTTCCCTGTGAGACTGAAGATGAAGAGATTCGCAGAAGAACTAGAGTAGCCGATATATCCCAAAGAATTGCTAAGCTTAAGTGGCAATGGGCGGGGCACATTTCTCGCAGAACGGATGGTCAAAAGCGCCAAAGAGTTTTCGAGTGGTGACCGCGTACCGGAAAGCGCAGCTTGATCCACACAAGGGGGACAACCGACCTGGTAAAGGTGGTGGGAACCCGTTAAATGAGAGCAGCATAGGACCGGTCGTTATGGCGATCATTGGCTCCCCCCGCCTATGACAAGTAGTGGACGTCTGTCGGCTGAGATAATGGTGATGATGATATCACAGCAATACCTCTTCGCATGTCTTTCCTTCCGTAAATCATAAATACCTAGATTATAATCAGTGTATACTTTCCTAGGACTACAGTATTGTAAATAGTTATTCATTTCATTCCATATAAGGACGAAAAGATATTGCGATTTCTATTTAGCTTTCTGCCCAATTCTGATTAGCAAATATAATTTATTCATAAGGAAGACTGATGTAAGTACTATCCGAATTATTATCTTGGACGTTTCTAAATCTGTTCTAAGAATAAGGTGTTTCAAACTTCTGTTTATGTAATTCAAAATAGCCTTAAAATTTTGTTGCTATTTGGAATGCAGTATAGATAGGTTTCATCAGTGAGAAAATCCATTTAAATTTAGATATTGATTTACATAACTATTAAGGTGGACTTCCGATGCTAGCGGCCGACGCGTCTGATGCGCGCGGCTCGCGGCCGACGGCCGATGCGGCCATACTAGTTACTATGAAAACGTATGGCGCCGCTTCCGATGCCAGCGACTGACGCGCGCGTCAGACGCGCGCGGCCGATGTCTATCGCATCGGCCGCGGCCGCGCGCGGCTATGCTCTGACGTCACGCGGGACAAGAATGTTTGCCAGAAATATTACGAAGTTTTTACCGAAAATTTGCTTAATTTTTACTATTTTATTTGTATTTTATTATCTGCAAGGTCGCTCATCCACGTAGCGATAACACCATCTATCGAGCCACTTGAAACTACTTTTTCTTTTTTCGAAAAATCTCTTGCCTACATAATTATTAGCTAGAAAGCGATCCATGTAGGTACAGGTTAAAAAGCCAAGGGTCTCATTACTCCCAAAAATGTATTTTATCACACACCCTGTAAAAAAAATGCATTCATATATTCTCTAAACCTATCAATCTGTCAATCAATCAAATATTCTTTATTAAAATATGTATTGTTTTTTTGTTTGTGTTTTTATGTTTTTGTTTAAACACCAAAACATAAAAACATACCCTAAATTTTGGGGAAAATACCCTAAAGTGATAACACTCTGCACAATAGGCACGCGTCAGTCGCTGACATCGGAAGTGAGGTCTGTCGTCGGCCGCGCGCGTCTGACGCGAGGTTCTGTCATATTTGACAGAACCTCGCGTCAGACGCGCGCGTTAGTCGCATCGGCCGCTGGCATCGGAAGTCCACCTTAAGAATTAGCTCTTCTTATTGTTTTCGTATTTATAAAACAAGAAAACTTTTTAAACAATTATGAAGTTAGAACAAAATTCACTTTGAAATAGGTATGTTAAAGGAAAGTTCACTTCCTAAACGACGGGGAACAAACTTAAAGCCCCTCTCATAACTTTGGATTTAATCTATCGAAACCACTCAAGCACCTGTCAAAACCAAATTATAATTATGAAAGTTTTAAACAGCATTGTCGATGAAAATTTTATTAAAAATGAGTATTACGCGTAATTTGTTATCAAATTATTTCTAGTCACGTCCAATTTATGAAATATACCAGTCGGACAATAAAAAAGAGTCATTTTTGTCTAGTGGCTAAATATGAAAGAGTCATTTTCTCCAACCGGTACGGACCACTTCCTGCCCCCCACCAACGTTGACCTCCTGTATATGCTATATACGTTTGATATTATACGTTTTAAAATAGGTTCAAAGATAAATAATGGATACTCGAATAATAATTTACTGATGATGTACTTCATTTTATTACTTTAGATATAGTTTACCCGCAACTTCGTCCGCAACAAATTATATATACCAGATTTAGAGTTAGATCATAAGCTATCAAACAAAAAAGTTTCATCTAAATCGGTTCATTAGTTTTTGCGTGATGCTATTACAAATATAATTTCTTTTCGCGATTTTGACCATGGTCCCGTAGAGAAAGTTGTTCAGATTTATGGTATGGTTATCGTTTCAAAAAACCGTCAGTATATTAAGAAGGAATAACAGATATAGTCTAGGTATAACAGATATAGTCATCGACACACGAGGCTGCGAGTTTGGAAGTAAACTAACTTTAGTGTTGTCACGATGTAGGATGAAATGTATTAGCAAGACTCCTACCGTAAATTTTGCATCGACACAAGCTGAAAAGTTATGTACTCTATTGCTAAAGACATAAGTCTGAGCTAGTTTCTTAGCAGGACACGACAAGGGTTCAAACGTACCCAATTTTCAATTTCACCCGCGAGGTATAAAAGGGTTTGCATGTCTGATGCTGTAACATTGAATTATTTATGGTCTCACCTTCATTCGCTTCCTTCTCTATCACGATAACCTGTTTCGACCACAATGCAAAATGAGTTATTTATGGAAAGGTGAATGTTATAATTTTACTGTGGGTTTTGATAATGCAGAGTCATCCGGAGCTCATTTGTTATAGTTATACGTACAGATCAATTTGTAACTCTTTCAATATCTACCTATGAGTACCTAGGTACCAATGGGGGTAAATCTTACTTATCCTCCCCTTTGTAATACTTCACACATTTATACACCCAACCTAAACGGGATGATAGAAACACTTGAGATCGATTGTTTCTTCTGACATTCTACGAAAGTTTGCAAAGAAAAAAGTTTACTAACTTCAACCAACGATGTGTTGTTTTTTAACATCACGAGGGTATCATCGATCTTAGAACATAATAAAGTGTGCTACAGACGACCTTCTATTTGCGCACACCAAAAACACACAGCAAAAGAAAAACTAAATTTATATGAAAAAACAACTAACTAACTCAGGTGTACAATTTGCGGTTTTATATCTTAAATCACACAACCATAATTTCATTTGGGGTAGTCACAAACTTAGCTACAATTAATACTTACTCTACTATTTAAACGTACCAGTTGAAAGGTACTGTAACTATGTTAGGTTTACTAATATAAAATAGGTATCTATATGTATAATTAAGCAGAAGTTTGGGTGCTTCCACAACGATTCTCTCTGTGATATCAAGCCATAGAATAACTTTTACTACCAGATGAATTATCTAGCGCAGGTATAAGAAAAGCTTTATGTCGCGCTGTATCATAAACCCAATAACTCAAGGCACTTGGAAAACAGACATTTGTGGCGAATATTCTACCGACAGACCAGATAAATTATTAGTTTTTGAGAGTACGTAGTTCTTATTCAAACCGAAATCTAACATGTTTAACGGGCTGTTATTTACATACTTGACTTCCAGATATTCCGAAAATAAACGGGGTGTAAAATAAAATGGGACACTTACTTAAAGGGGGGCTTCAGACCATCAAACTGAACAACTTTCTCTGTTGGACCAATATCGAAATCGCGAATAAAACATCTGCTGTCCCATACATTTCAGTCGAGTTATCTTTGCAGTTTTGTATGGGACAGCGTAATTTTTTTTCGCGGTTTCAGTTCTGGTTCCATAGTAAAAGTTGTTTAGTTCTCCTGTTTTCGGCTTGACGTTGAATTTTGGGACACCCTGTATACAGTCTCTAGTCGCGTCTTCTACACTTCGTTCTAGATAATTTTAAGGCAATCTTGGATTATATTTTTAACCACTTATGCTGTTCACAGATTGTCGAGCATTTATGCGTTCGTTTTCATTGAAACAGTAATCAAAAGATAGCTATAAAGGTACTTCAAAAGCACATGCCCGCACGAGCACGTGCGCGACAATGTGGGAACAGCACTGATCTTATCTATTTTTAGAAGAGCTTTAGAAATATCCAAGATATTATGCCTAACAGATCTTTCATTAAAACCGACATATGATTCTAGCTGTAGTAATAATTAGATTACTATTTAATTGAATATCAATGCTTACAAAATATCATAATTTATAACAATATCTTCACAGTATCCTAAAACTAACTACACAGTATCTACACAGTATCCTAAAACTAACTACTACAAAAAAAGTACTAAAAGAACAAACAAACAAAGCAAACAAACCTGACAAAACGGTACTCCAATAGCCCACCCCGGGTCAAGCCAAACGTACCCATTATGCTCGCAGCATTGCCACGTTGGACGGCCAATGAGATACGTTGGATGAAAAAAAAAGACCCGGAGCGGGGGTCCAAGCCCCTTTCTCTCAGCCTGCGGCCCAAGTCCCTGGCAAAAACTTAGGCTTCGGCAGCTCAAGGACCTGTCGTTTTTACCGCAAGAGACACACGCAGCTATGATTCTGCCAAGTCTTTGTATTTTGCTTTTTCTGAGCCGCGGTTTCTGCCACTTATCCAGCCACCCTCATGGTGCCTGGCAAGTGGGGCGGTGCAACGGTGCTCACGCTATTGCTATATGGAACGAATTGTAGAAACGCACGCAATAGAGTAACACTAATTATGTAGCTAGCTTTTTCAGTAAAATTAAACGTACTTATTCAGTAGATCTAAGCGTTGATTACAATAGCGTAGTTATTTCGTAAGATCGTTACGCAACCGTGCCGTAGCTATACTCTAGGGACACAAATTGCCAATTGCGAAAAAAGAAATTTTGCTAATGCCGGTGGAAGTATAACAATTCATCATGTTGGTGTTAGAAAAAATTATAATCTTCCACTGGATTAAACTGTCCAATTTCCTTGTATAAAGGGTTTGTAAAATTGAATTTTATTATGTTTTAGCATAGCATAAGCATATGCTCACGACTATATTCCCCGAGGGGATTGATTATTTGTGGTTGGGCTATTGCAAGCAAGGGTCGTTGTAACATGGAGACCAGCGCTGGTCCTTTTGTGTTCGCCCCAAGCTCACCCATATTTAGGCATACCTCCGAACTTATGGTATTTTCTTTTCATTCTCGGGAATGCAGGTTTCTTCACGATGTTTTCCTTCACCGCCGAGCTAGTAAATGATAAATACAACCGTACATAAATTCCGAAGAACTTAGTGGTACAGGCCAGGAATCGAACCGTGGCCTCAGGATTGAGGCGCTATCTCTCTTCCGTATGGGCTATCATCGCTCCCCCGAGGGGATAGTCAGAGATATTCGGAAACCTCAGAACATCCACGTTTCACTAGTACCGAAACTCTCTCCAGTGTGACGGAGAGTGAGCCCGTTGCCACTTATTACGTTTTACCCAAATTTTATCACTCCAGGACAATTTCTTTCCGTGAGGTTCGTACATAGTTCATGTTTTCATGGAGTAGATGCTTTTGAGAGCTAAAAGCAAACTACTTGGGCACCGATTAACGCTTGATATATTGTAATTCCATCCTGAAACCATTAATATGCTAAAGTTGAGCCATGCTACAAATGCACGCTTAAACCGATAATATTAATATGGTAGTTATAACTTTGTATACATTTTATAACTCCGATTTGGAGATGCATTTTTTAAACTGAACTAATGTAAAAATAATACCAAAGCATGAATAAATAAAAACATGTAAGTATACTGGGTGTAAACTTAAATGTGTAACATACTTTAGGGGGTGTTTCAGACATTGTTCGCTGTGGGAAAAACATACATTCACGAAAAAAATCTCCTGCTCCATATATTCGGGTCGAGTCGCCATAATTGACGTTTTCTGTGAAACAAAAGATTTTTGGTCGCGATTTCAGTGAAAGTTGTTCAGTTTGATTGTCTGAAGTACCCCCTTAAGTTCGTAACGCATTTAAGTTTAGGTACACTGTAATCACTGTATATATCGTAATCGACGTGGCGTTAAATTCCTGATGTTAGCAACTTAATAAGTTTGGGAAGCAGTGGAGTCTAGGTTGTACGTCTTCGTGAATCTCATCTCGTCGAATACATCAGCTTAGCATAACAATTCGACTCTAACTAGAACATGCTGCTCAATAATAGTTACAAGTTCATCTTATAGTCGTCTTATGTTTATCTCTGTACTTTGAATTAGATTACATCTTTGTCCTGAGGACTGGATTGAGGTCAAGAGCAAACCCATCCTTAATAAAAAAAACATCTACAGGGTGTATTGTTGGTTTAGATTTAGACCATCAAACTGAACGATTTTCTCTACAGAGCCAACATCTGACATCAACATCATAAAAAAAATCGGATATTTCATACAAACCTACATTACCTACTGAACTCAAATGTATGGGACAGGAGATGTTTTATTTATTTTTCGACATAGTCTTACACCTTTTAAAAAGTAACAATTGATTCGATAATATTACGTTTTCATACAAGTGAGTAAGTTGGTCACTACACTCGAGGCTGGACGACAGCCCGAGCCGTAGACGAGGCAGGCGACGGCGTATAATGTTGCGAGTGTAATTAACAATTTCACAAATAGGTCTCGACGAATATTTGTGAAAAAAGAATTATATTTTTCGTGCGCCTGTGGTTGAATTAGTTATGCGCGCATAGGTATAACCGCACTCATCTGGTAATGTAAAACAAAACTCTCCCGTGTTTTATAAGCTCTATTATGAACCTTGAAGAAGGTGCAATAATGAGCCATTTAACGAACTAGGTACATAAATGTATATAAAAAGGTAATGGGCAATAGTGTTCCGTAGGCTGACAACGACTCGAGAGAAAACCTTTGCCATGCAGTGAGATCTTATAGGCTTAACTTAAAATACAAAAACAAACGACCATAATCGCTTTCCGTGTTATCAGAAACTTTGCTAAAACTTCCAACTACACATAGCATTGTAGCAAGATTAACTTTTAATCTATCTATAATTATAAAAGAGTTCCATAATTGATTAACTGACTGACAGACAGCGCAAAGCCTAAATCGCTGAAGATAGAAACAAAAATAATGTGCACTGCACGTAGAGAGGATTTTTTGGATCCTGACCCCTGGGGTAATCCACGCGGACGAAGTCACGGGTCAAAAGCTATTATTAATCTTTTAATTTTAACACTTTATTGTACACACGGAAATTCAGATGAATACAGCACAATAGACAAGTTACTTACCTACTGTACCTACATGTGTACCTACTGTAGGTACAGCAGCAATAAGATGATATACTTTAGTCCTACGACGTAGAACAAAAGTGTATACATCTTATTGCTGCTGACTGTACAAAGGGCGAAAGTATATCATCATGAAAATGATGGAATGACGTAGCAAGTGTTGGCTTAGTTACTCTAAGGGGTGATTGTACCCATGAAACTGAACAACTTTCCCTAAGAAACCTATATAAATTCGCAAAAAAAAATGTTGATCAGCTGATCGAACATTTGTATGACAAATTGTTTACGAATTTCTTATAGGTTTCTTAGGGAAAGTTGTTCAGTGTCATGGGTACAATCACCCCGTATAGTAATGTAACTGCTTACCCTAACTCCCTGTATATCGTAAACATTTTAAAACAAATTTTCGAAATATTTAATAAAAACTTACTGAGGCAAACTAAACGGCATATACGCTTCACTCATTACGGCCGTGTAATGGTATTAAAACCCGTAATAGATTTAAAGCTGGGTCCTGTTAATCTGACACGGAACAGAAGAATCCCATCGGGATTGTAGAGAACGTCCATTTCGAATTAGTTCCTCGACGGATGCTTGTTTATTTTTCATTTTGTGCAGCCCCCGATTTGACTTGCACTATATTGAAAATTGTTTTTGTAGCTCTTTAGACGGTTGATTTAGGAATTCAAACGCTTTATCTTGTTATTTGAAGCTTTGAAATGTTTAAATTAACATTTTCATTTTGAGGTTGAAACTTTAAACGAGATTGCTACGTCTGCGCTACGAAAATGGCTACGAAATTCGTAGACTGCGTAGCTCTAGAAAATAAAACGTTTTTTCTAAATCGGCATTATATGTTAAGAAAAGACAAACTAATATACGCAAGCGTTAAATAGCCCACTTTTGTCATGTATAGATAAATAAAATAAAAATAAATAAAATACATAGATATACAGGGTGTTACGGTAAACAGTTTCATAATACTACCCATGATACTGAACAACTTTCCCAAAGAAACCAATAGGAAATTAGCAAATAAAAAAATGTTATAGAAAAGTTCGATCAGCTGATTGCATTTAGTATGGGAATAACTAAAATAAATAATGGAAAATTGAGAGCATCGGTGGCGCGTTGCGGAGAGATATGGACACCCAATTATGGAGGTCCGGGTTCGAATCCGCACGGAAAACATGCCATGTACCAATGAGTTTTTCTAACTTATGTACGTAATACCGACTGCTCTCAAACGGTGAAGGAAAACATCGTGAGGTAACCTGCATACATTGAAGAAAAAATTCAGATGTGTATGTGAAGTCTACCAATCCGCATTGGGCACGCGTGGTGGACTAATGCCCATACACCCTCCCTGAGGGTAGGCCTGTGCCCTGCAGTGGGACGTTTATAGGCTGATGATGATGATGATGATGGGAATAACAAAAAAAATTTTACGAGTTTCCTGTAGGTTTCTTAGGAAAAGTTGTTCAGTATCATGGGTACAATCACCCCTTAAAGTAATGCAAGTGTTTACCCTAACACCCTGTATATAACTTGCACAGTACCTACGTCTAGTAGAGTGGCTAAGACTAGGTACTTACAAAAGGGCAGTGACCTGGAACATGCGTTATACCTTTACGAGGTATAGTGTGTGTCCCAGGTCACATCGTGCTTGTCTTGGTATCATTGTGTTTATGACTAGAGCTAGTGCTAGTCCTTTATCGTATGCTAGTGATTTATTATGCTGGTTTATTGTATTCTATGTCAAACTACCAATTTGAAGATGGTCCGTGACTTACGTTTAAAAGGGGTACATATTTATTATTGGACCCAAAACTCATAATTATTGAGCTCAGTATTATTCTAAAAGTGGTTTACGACAGCAAAACGATTCATAAAATAAACCAGTGCCTATTGGACTCTCCATAATTTGTATTAGAAGCAGTTAACAACGACTAAGCAGGTGTTGAATCAATTCGGCTAGGATTCGATCCAAACAACTCTTTTTAAGCAGAGTATTGTGTTACCAGAAACAATTCGCTACAAAATAGTTGATCACAAATCAAACAAGTGCTCCTTACGCACTTCTTCCAAGCCCATTGTAAAACTAGAAGTGTTTCGCTACAATTTTACTGAACATAATCAAACAAGCCCGTCCGCATTTTCTCCCGTTGGTAGAAGGCGACTAGGGGTTCTACCGGAGGATGGGCAGCAGCATCCTCTGAGTACACACATTCAATCTAACTGCGATAGCCAACCCGCCTGCCAAGCGCGGCGATTATGGCAAATCCCCCATTTTGGGGGAGGCCAGCAGTGGACGTTTATTGGCTGATATGATGATCAAACAAGCAACTCTTGGTTTTGAGCTACTTTGGTCCCTCAATTGGCTAAAAAAAGCAACTGCATAACCCAACTATCTTCCAAACAGTTTCGTGAGTGCATCGCGTTGCGCATCCTGCATCGGGGAGTCGGCACGAGCGGCGTGGTACCGACACTCTGACGGCTGGCGGGGAGCTCCACCCCCCGGCCCGCGCCGCTCCCCCTGGGACTCGCTGCCCAGCTTGCGGCACGATAGCCTCAACGACTCCGGCTATAGAAGTAACCGAGCTGACAGTTTCGAGCAGAGGTAAGATAATCTTGATTCATAAAATTGTCTTATACGAGGTGTTACAAAAATACAAATAAACATTAACCATCAAACTGAATAACTTTCACTATGGGACCAATATCGAAATCGTGACAGTAAAATCGGATGTTCCATACTAAACTACAAATCTACTCGAGCTAAATGTATGGGAGAGCAGACTTTTTTCGCGATTTCGATGTTGGTCCTATAGTGAAAGTTATTCAATTTGATGGTCTTAGCAACCCCCTTATGAGTTTAAATGTTTATTTTTACTTTTCTAACACCTTGTATTATCACGTGTTTATAACATGTATCTTTTGGTGCTACATCTTCTCTGCTTTCAGATGTTTTTTTCCTACTTATTACTGAAGCTTAACCGGCAGGTTTATCTTTTACGACATGATTAGGTTACCGCTAGATCCTCAACCGTATATAAATCTGCTGATCTCTGAAATCAGCGTATATTTGGGTAGTCTTGTTTTTTAATAGCTACCTCCAGTCTACAATGGGGAGAACGGATACCTATTTGTTTTCCTACTGTACTACTATCCATTGTCATGTAAAATTTTCTTGAAAGAACTGTAATATAGAACCAGGGATCTCCATATACTATCCTCATTTGACTGAGATATATAGCTAAAAATAAGATCGCCGATGTCTAAATAACTCTTATGTTTATTATTCTACGCCCGATAATGTTTTTCGAACGTTAAATTATTGAAATCGGATGAATAACTTCAGAATTTATCGCGAGATATCTAATTTTATTTACGGCTGAAACTTGCTTAAAGCTTAAAGCTGGAAGAGGTATTTTTTCTGCTAAACGGTTACTTATTCGTAAAAATCGCACTAAAATACAGAATTTACTTTTTCTACGATTATATATTTATCAACCAAAAGACTCTATATATCTGTTATATTATAATGTTTATTTTAGTAAATAGCTTGAAAGTATTGTAATAAATGCATGTGAAATGCTAGAACTGCTGTAGCTATGAATTATTTAAAAGTTGATACAGACTTCATAAATTGTACTTCCATTGAAGAACAAACTATGCAAAGAATTATAATAAGCACCGAGATAAGTTAGGGAAATTCAACTACACTCTTTTGAAGGAGTAGGGAATATCTTTCACCTCACAACAAGCAGTGACGTATATACGCTGATAAATGTAGTTTACTTTGCTTCAGCTTAATTTATTAGACACGCTCTCTCATTTTGCTAATTGTAATTTCAACAAATGCAATTTCACAAGATGGAGAATATTGTTTTAAAACAATCTCTTCATGTTCTTGATCAAAAACAATCCCAGAGATTGACATAGATACTCCCACAACATACTTGACACTGGCGGAAATGCAGTGCTAAGCACAAGCAAGAGTCCATTAATTATAAATTTTAAAAATATATTATAACAGTGCACTGGTATCAGACATACGATTTATCATGTCTTATCGTACTTAAAGTTGTTACGATGTTTATTTTATTCATTAGATGAATCTATGTTACACAGGGTGTCCCAAAACTCAACGTCAAGCAGCAAATAACAAGTATTTTCATGAACAAATTAAAAAATTTTTAGTAGCTACATCTAAAAATTCGAATTCTAAGATTCTAGGGCAGGGTGGCGATTTTACCAAAGTAAAAAAAATGACAAAATCTCGAAAACTATCAAACTTGGATTTTTTTTTTTGCATTTTTCCCTGAACAGTTATAAACTCATCTTATCTCCTATTTGCGGCTTGACGTTGAGTTTTGTTACATCCTGTATACAACATTAACAGTTTTTATTACTTACATAGTACCTACTCTTATGCTATGCAGAAGCTCTGCTCAAAGCCCCTGGCATTCACTGTAGAATCTGTCTTGATCTGTTTGTAGTGAAATGTCAAGTAAGGTACCTAACGCTGTCCAGTACCCGCATGTTGTGGTCAACCATTTGAGAGAGATTTAGAGATATTGCATTATTATGCGCGTTTCGTAGCAAACGCTCTAACTGTACTATATTATTCTAAACATTGTAGCGGTCAGGTCCCATGTGCACGTTAAAAAAGAGTAGAAAGATTATAATCTGGAGGCTATTTTAGTATGAAACAGACAACAGTAGTGTAGCCGCTATTCAAAAAAGTCAACAAGATAATTGTAATGAAATTATGGAAAAAGGGCAACCGCCGCTCTCCCTTGAAGAAATACCTTAAAATGTATAGAAGTTTTATAAGTTTTATAAAAACGACTCATATAGTAAAATTTATTTTTATTTAACGAGTTATTTAGTCATTTATTATTAATACATTATAAAAAAGCAGCAGCCCCAAAATGGCTGTCAATGTTGTTTAGTAGGAGGTGATGCCAGCACAATGTTTTTTTTTATATAAAAATGATAAAAACTAATAAATCATTATAAAATAAACTAATGCCTGCAGTAATAATAGTAATAAAAATAGAAGTAGGTTATACATTTTTTGGTATTATGTGCCAGATGTCCTTTCTTGTATTCAATGATGATTATAAAAAAGTGTGGTTTTTGGTGTTGTACTTTTTAATTTATGTACATAGGTGAAAAATCTATTTTTATTGAAAAGCTAGAATCGTAGTAGAAAAATTAAAATGCGCTGTAAAAAAAGGTGCATTTTTATAATAAGTTGTCAGTTTTACTATACCAGACGAAAATACGCCCGAGGGAAAATTAGTTTTATTATGTTATTATGTTATTATGTTTTTATTCTGGTACTTTAAATGTGACTAGATAATTTGTGTGACATTGTCCAAGATATTTATTTATTTACTCTGTCTGTATTTGATCGGATTAATGAGAGATTTAAAAATGCTTTGTTGCAAAAAATATGAGCAATACGAAATTAGTATTTTACTTTTCACACAAGCTCGAATTAAGAAAACACTACAGAAAAAACAGCATTGCATTATTTGAATTGAAAATATCATAACATTATGAAGCATGAATCGTTAATTAATAATTAACAATTCAAATTCAAAATGTAAACATTACCTACGAATTGCAGAGTTTGAATCAACTAAAACGGTAATATTAACGGACACGTATTACTCTGTAGAGATTATGTTGTATGACCATTCATCCGACGTTTGTTAGCACTGCACTAAGCTCTATTACATGCGCTTTGCGGCATGAGATCGTATTAAATTTTAACAGTTTACGTATAGCTTGAATTCAAACCTTATTGCGATGTGTTAGAAATGCTAGTTTTCACCTGGATATTAATGATATTGTCGTCGCATCAGGCGGTCGCAGCATTGTCACACCCCTGGCGCACCATACAACGAACTCACGATGGCTTATAGCGACATAAACAAGATGGCATTGGAACACGCACACAAACGCGCCGTCCCGCTCGAACGCGTGCGCTGTCTGTTTGTGCTTCTTGCTCGTTCTCCAAAAAGTTAAGCAGCTATTACATTACCCAGGGCCCATTTCGGCATACATTGCTTGCTTTGATTGCTACACTTCAAAATAAAGAGAACAAAGTAAGCAATGTATGCCAAAATCGGCCCTGCATGTAGGGTAATGTAATGGCTGCTTTACCCTCGGCCTCGGAGTGCGGGTTGAGGTGCGGTATCTCATGATAACGAGGGACAGAGAGTTGCCATTCTGTATGTAGCACCTACTATATACTATTTTTATACAGGGTGTACAATAAAATGGGACAGCTACTCAAAGGGGTGCTTCAGACCATCAAACTGAACAACTTTCTCTATGGGACCAATATCGAAATCGCGAAAAAAAAATCCGCTCTCCCATACAAAACTGCAAACATAACCCGACTGAAATGTATGGGACAGCTGATTTTTTTTTCGCGATTTCGATATTGGTCCCATAGAGAAAGTTGTTCAGTTTGATGGTCTGAAGCACCCCTTTAAGTAGCTGTCCCATTTTATTGTACACCCTGTATATTTATAAAGGGTGTAAAATTAAATGCGTTACATATCGAAGAGGGTGTTTCAGAACATCAAACTGAACAACTTTCACCATGGAGCCAACAACGAAATCAAGAAAAAAAATCGGATGTTCCATAAAGAAATATAGAAATATAGCCGATTTTTTTATCGCGATTTCAAAGTTGGTCCCATACTAAAAGTTGTTCAGTTTTATGGTCTGAAGTTTCCCGTAAAGTATGTAACTCATTTAAGTTTACATCCTGTATATTAATGGCGTTTTGCTTGTATCTAGCACTACATGTCTGCCAATGTCGAGTGAGTTTGTGGACTATCGTAATCTCAACTAGTATAATACATATATTCTCTGACAATGTTTTGGCGTTGCAGGGCTAAGCGGGTAAGCCTAATCAATGGCTGAATGGCATTTAGGAATTTCACAGCACTGCTCTGTCACTCTAAAAACAACCCTTTTTAATGTACAAGTCTATAATATTTAACACTTCGGTTATAATAAAACCGAGACGTAATGTATTCAAATGAATATTAATCACAAAATTACAAGTGACTTTCACAAGTTAAACATTACACTCGGTTGTTTATATTTGTTGTAGCTGTCAAACTTTGAGACAATTGCAAATTGAAGTTGTATTTGATTTGCATTTTACGAGAACAGACATGAAGGGTACTGTAATTCAAATTATAATGGAATTCTCATCTGTGACATTCTGTTACGGACAGATCTTGGTGTCCAATGCCCTTTGAGGGATCCATTTATAATTTTCCATTCTGTTAAATGCAAAACAAACATTGAATGCGAATCAATAGGTACTGAAGAATTTTCCGATTGAAAACAAACTGAAAACGTTCCAATTAAAACCGTTGTTATTAATTTAATATAGGCATCTACTAAAATAATACTCTTTAAAACGTAATAAAGCTAATTTCAAAGGCTTAAAATAATAAAACAGATAATTGGCGATAAGTTTAAATTAGCTACTAAGATTGCTGTAAATTTTAGCGAAAGAGTTTTAGCCGGTAAAGGGTTTAATTAACAAATAAATTGGGAACAACATTTTTGCTTTACGGTTATTGCTAATTTCAACCGCGCCAGTTGCCAGCTTTATTGTCTCGAGTTACATCTGGCTGGAATATAAATGGTGCGGTTATGTTTCAGGGGTGTGTTCGATAGGCAAGACAGCGTGCGGTCCGAGTACGCCAGCGACCGAGACTCTACTAGATACGGCATCGTGCAGCAGGCATCGATAGACAGCACCGATTCCAGAATTTGCTACCTGACTTCAAGCGAGGTAAGCCTTCCAAATCGTATTTGAGTTCAATTGGCTTAGGCTGGTTAGCCAAGCATGAAACTGGAAACATATTAAACGTTTCATCGCACTACGCAATCTTTCGTCGTCTACGATTTTTACACGCAATGTTTGATTTTTTCGTCAGATTTCGTTCAAATATGATTTAGGGTTTCAATTTTGTATCTCAGTTATATATTTTCATACCTCTTGTTACTAAAATACGTACGAGGTACAAAAAAAAACGTACCTGAATAAAGGTCTCGATATTCACTGGCCTTTTACTAGCGGATACAGACGTGAAAACAAGAAAAAAGTGGTAAAGGAATTTATGAGAAGAGGGGTGGCATTTTGTCTTCGAAAGAATTTCGATTTGCGTTCGGTTTGGAGAGTTATTTATGGTTTCGACATTTAGGACTAATAAAATGGCACTATCAATCAATTTGAGAAAGAAAATAAAGTCTCCATGAAATTCCTTGCATGTGTATAATTAAATTCTTTGCATTATTTCTCCGTTCCCAAGACACGAGACTCAAGCTTGTTCAAGCTATTTGCGTGGGATGTTTGCATTCATATCAAAATTCTTTATTCAAATTGAGATATTTGATACTTTATTTATATTGGTTTTGTTTTTAGAATTCGGAGTAGTATTTCCAATTGAAAGAAATAGACAAAAAGAACACGAAAAATTGAAATTAATTTTACAACGTGTCCACTTTTTAGGGTTCCGTACCCAAAGGGTGAAAATGGGACCCTATTACTAAGCCTACGTTGTTCGTCCGTCCGTCCGTCCGTCCGTCCGTCTGTCCGTCTGTCCGTCTGTCCATCTGTCCGTCTGTCCGTCTGTCCATCTGTCCGTCTCTCCGTCTGTCCGTCCGTCCGTCTGTCCGACCTATTTAGAGCTGTAACTTTTGAACCGAAAGAGCGAGATAGTTGAAATTTTCACAGAATGTGCGTTGTTACGGCGGATTTGCTAACAAATAATAAAAATGTCAAAAAGCTAACAATTAAAGGGGGTTCTCAACAACAACAGTTTTTATCAACGTTTTTTCTTCTCGCTCTATGGTAAAAACGGCAATACATACAAGCGTTAAACTTTGTGAGATTATAGAGCAAACTCTACAGAATAACAACAAATACTAAAAACCGGCCAAGTGTGAGTCGGTCTCGCGCTAATGGACTCGGACAAAAAAAAAGTTTTTTTTATAAGTTAATAATGTTGTGTTCTGTGGTGGTGTGGCACGGAACCCGCGGTGCGCGAGTAGCCCAACTCGCACTTGACCGGTTTTATTTATTTTATGTACCTGTCTAATGGCTCTGTTAACGTTAGCATGTATATAGGGGGTGGGTAGGTAGGATTTCATTTCCATTTATTGTCAAGTTGTACGAAAAAATATGTGCCGCGACAAGTAAATTGTTTAATGTTATATTGGAGCGATCTCATTTCCGCAAGTCGACGTTCAGGCGCTTATTTTGTATGCATGCCGTCTCGGCTCCTTCAGATTTTCTGTAACTCAATGACGTCGTTGAAGACGGAAGCTACCTGTCTTGTTTAATAAGTGTATATTATCGTACGTTTCATTACACTAGCACAATCCTTCTTAGCCCAGAAATACGAATTATAATGACACACGTATAATTCTTCTAAAGTCCAAAAGTTTGAAGTTGACAAATGTTTGTATTTTGGTCGAAAATTGCAGCAAGTTCATTTTTATCCTTTTAGGATAGTATGATGCGTCAAATGATGATAATTAGCTTCTAAAACACTCTATCATAAACCCTTAGTCGCTTCGACACCTACGAGAAGAAAAAGGGTGGTCCATTATAATATGGCAAAACATACAAAAAATTATTCGAAATTACATAGGAACTGGTGACTCTAACTCTGGTGACTCTAATTGGAACAACCCACCAAATAATTTGGGGCTGTTGTTTCAAGCTGCAAAGACCAACCAGGGTTTCAGTTTACAACGCAATTTGTGTTTGTCAAAATCGATACCTAGTGTTTCGACACAGGTCGCCAGAACGAGGCAGCATGATCTTCAATATTTTGTTAATAAAATGTCCGTTGGAATACAGAATATTTACACCCAACTCACGTGAACTATTTCCAATTTCAATATTTGGTAACATGATCGGGGGAAGAACAAATATCGTACGTATCATTTTTAGGCTCGATTGAGTAACAATCCAATCAAAATTCATGTTACTGAGAAAAGCTGTAACATATACAGGGTGTTACAAAAATACAAATAAACATTTAAGGGGGTGGTTAAGACCATCAAACTGAACAACTTTCACTATGGGACCAATATCGAAACCGTGAAAAAAAATATCATCATCATCATCATACCAGCCGATAGACATCCACTGCTGGACATTGGCCTCCCCAAAATGAGGAGATTTGCCATAATCGCCAAGATGCGATGCATACTATACTAAATACTAAACTACAGATCTACTCGAGCTAAATGTATGCGACAAAAGATTTTTTTACGCGATTTCGATGTTGGTCCATAGATAGTAAAAGTTGTTCAGTTTGATGGTCTCAACAACCCCCTTAAAAGTTTGAAATGTTTATTTTTACTGTTGTAAAACCTTGTATAATACCTACTTACAATATGAAATCAAATATTTCACAACGGTTACAAGATCAAACTAGCGTCATGGGTACATTTGAACCGGGTTCGACTCGAGGCGGGCTTTTCGATTGAATATATACTTATAGTTTTTAATGTCTACTTTGTCATCAATTTACTGTATTTACAAAAATTTATTGTTTCATAAAGTATTTTATATTTTGACAAGGTTCTGTATTCGTTTGTTCCTTCTCCGAATGCGAGAGGATTTAATCTTATAATGTTGAATCGTACGGATAATTTTTTTTCTACAGGGTGAAATTGATATCATTAGCATCTTTTTAAACTCAGAGTCTACCCATCAAACTGAACAACTGTTACTATGGGAGCAAACCGATCGGAGCAACTAAAAAATCAGCTGTCCCATACTAAACTGCAATGCTATACGCATTGCAGTGCTCGACTCAAACGTATGCAACAGCTGATTTTTTTGTTGCTCCGATCGGTTTGCTCCCATAGTAAAAGTTGTTCAATTTGATGGGTAGGCTCTTAGTTTAAAAGGATGCTAATGATATCAATTTCACCCTGTATAAATGTGTTTACAATAGGCATACGGAAATATTTCAAAATTACTATATTTTAGTCATTCGTTGAATATAAAGGCTTATACAGGATGTCAAATTTAATGTGTTAAGTAAGTACGTACTAAACTATGTTATGTTTTTAGACCATCAATCTAAACAACTATTAATATGGGACCTATTTACATTGAAATCGCGAAAGTAAAATCAGCGGATCCATACATTTGGGTTTAGTAGTCATTGACGTTCTCTATGGAACAGCTGTTTTTTTTTCGATGATGATTCCATAGTGAAACTTGTTCTGAGAAGTTGAAGTTCTGAAGTTGTATGACCTGTTCCTATAGACAAAGTAACATTTCTATTGGCGTAGATGCTAGTAGAAATGACAGAATGTATGGATTTGACATTGGCGATCGAAACATTTTGACGTTTGCTTTCGCCACCATACGTCAAGTCCATACATTTTTTATGTTTTGTACTGTCGTTAATGCTAATCGAAAGTACTTTGTCTAGGGGCCCTGTAGTAGTACCTCCTTAAGTATCTAACACATTTAATTTATTAAAAATACAAGACAAATTATTTAGAGCTGAAAAAAACGGAGCGGGAAGCCAGGGTAACATTAATTAAGTTATCGGATTCTATATCTATTATGTTGATAGCTAAACAAATGCATTTATCTAACTGGAGAGATTACACAACATCGGGCTTCTACGTGCTGTATTTAGTACTCGTTGTGACCGCGTCTTCCGTCGCGCAAAACCACTGAATACTTTTCACAACCGACCAGTTTTCGTAGAGCCGTTAGTGCCATATGCTTCCACTGGTTACAGTCTAATAGATAATAATGGTACTTTTTGGTATATTCCAATTCAATTTTACCCTTCTATACAGTGAAAATTGCATCAAAATCGGTCCGTTAGTTTTCAAGCGATAAAGCACACACAACCATACAAAACTGAAATTTTTGAACTCTTGGTTTTAAGTAGCACCTGGGGACTGTTCTTTCTTTTTTTTTTCTATTCCAGACACTAAATTTTATCTTATAACTTTCATAAAACTGTAACAGAAGTGTCTGTATATTGAAGATATTAACAAAAAGAAAGTTACGATAAGGTTTTTAGGTGTCCCTGATTCCATAATACAAATTTTTGGGTTTTTTGTCTGTGTTTGTTTGGTTGTACTATGTTGTTACTACTGAACCGATTTTTATGAAACTTTTTTGTTTGATAGCTTAATGATCTGACTTAAATCTGGTATATAATTTGTGCGGACGAAGTCACGCGTTAACTCTAGTTATTTTATTATATGTATAGAGAGCTAGTACATAACCTCATTCGTACTAGAGTTACATAGCTTCGAAGATACCGAAGTCAGTGCGAGTCTCATTTAATCACATATCCAATCGAGTGTCCATAAGCCCCTCTCAACGATACCCGTCTTACCGAATCCATTATCAGTACCGGTGTAAATTGCTTAGTATCTGGAGTCTACCAGCATAGTTCAATTATCCAGCCAAACTTTCGCTTTGTTCTATGAACGCCATGCCGGTCGCCGGCTGTGAATTTGAAGTGTACATAGCAGATAATCGCTTTAGTAACTTATTCAAGATTCTGGAAATGAAAACGAATACTACTGGTTTTCAATTCTGATAATATTTATGAAATGAAACTGAAGCTTTAAAATCACAAAACACTGTTTGAGTTATTTTTTAGAGACGCACTTTACTTTTTAGGGTACCGTACCCAAAGGGTGAAAACGGGACCCTATTACTAAGCCTAAGTTGTCCGTCCATCCGTCCGTCCGTCCGTCCGTCCGTCCGTCCGTTCGTCTGTCTGTCCGTCTGTCCGTCTGTCCGTCTGTCCGTCTGTCCGTCCGTCCGTCCGTCCGTCCGTCCGTCCGTCCGTCTGTCCTACCTATTTAGGGCTGTAACTTTTGAGTTGATTTGTTGACAAATAATAAAAAATTCGAAAAGTTAAAAATTAAGGGGGGTTCTCAACAAGAAACCAGTTTTTATCAACGTTTTTTCTTTACGCTCTATCGTAAAAACGGTAATACATACAAGCGTCAAACTTAGTGTGATTATAGAGCAAACTCTACAGAATAACAACAAATACTAAAAACCGGCCAAGTGTGAGTTGGTCTTGCGCTAAAGGTCCCGGACGAAAAAAGTTTTTTTTTTCTAGGTTAATAATGTTGTGTTCTGTGGTGGTATGGTACGGAACCCTCGGTGCGCGAGTAGCCCGACTCGCACTTGACTGGTTTTATTAAATACACTATGGTTATGCACCTCTTATAATGTTCTGTGGTTATATTTATTCGTAGGTGATTATGCATAAATGCTATAAATGTTCATTTTTCAAATGATTTTCAATTTCACATCGCTTTTCGTAAAAAAATCGTAATCTACATTATATAATTATGTTTGTTTGTTTGTTTGTTTGAATGTAGTATAGGGGATAATCTCTTAAACATCTGAACCAATACAATTAATTCTCTAATTGTTATAATCATTTATTATGTAGGAACTGGCAACCCATTTATTGCTGTAGATAAGTAGAAGATGCGGCCGGAAACTCTACAACATAATTCATAAGCTAAATACCTAGTTTGAAATATTCTTTATTGTGATATACAATACAGTCAGTTATATATAGTCATACATATGAGTTATACATACAGTCATATTAAATTAAATATAAGAAGCTCCAGAACACACACACACACACACTCAGAATCTACCAACTTAGAACTCGTTAGACTAATCCTGTAATGTTCCACTTAGATTAACACCTTTATACATACCTGTATCAAAATAATA
Source organism: Agonopterix subpropinquella (assembly GCA_922987775.1). Taxonomy (NCBI): domain Eukaryota; kingdom Metazoa; phylum Arthropoda; class Insecta; order Lepidoptera; family Depressariidae; genus Agonopterix; species Agonopterix subpropinquella. Next base: position 21,981,021 of record OV277698.1, read on the forward strand.
CACAAAGTAGAAGAATACACATAGAAAATCATTTTCCTCGATCGCATATTTCATTACATTGTTGAGTTAGGCCACTACCTAGGAGCTGGGAGCTGGGAGCTGGCGATAGGTTCACGATAGCTATTCTTTACCTGCTCAATTGTGCTTGCCTCATTGATATAAATAAAATATTTATCTAACACAACCGGTATTGCTTTCACGTTTATCTCCTGTTTTTTATTTTGCGTGAAAATAGTTTTTCTATCAAAAGAAAATATATCTTGAGAAAATATTGACTAGAACTTGTAGGCTAAAATTAATCATTTTAACAGGTTCGTACCGTGTAAAACAAGAGGGATATTTTCAAAATTGATATACCAGCAAAGTTTTAAAAAAGGGATGCCAATCCTGATAATGATAAAACTTTTTGATTCGCATTTGCGACAGGTTCACTCCCCATCACACTAAAAGAGTTCTGGTAGCTAGTGAAACGTGGATGTTCTGAAGTTTCAGAATATCTCTGACTACCCCCTCGGGGAATATAGTCGTGAGCATATGCTTTGAATCGCATTTAAGTTTTACAAAGTCAGACTAATGTAACTACGGTAGCTCAACGACAGTTCCAAGTTGAATACACTCGGTAGAACACCTAGATATGTCTTGTTGATTGCTTTTGTCTGCATCCAACTACCGACATAGCTATGCATAATGCATATAGAGGCGATGTGATGTAGTATAGTGTAGGTAGTATGTATGCAGAGCCAGTGGAATATCAGATCTGTACGGAGAGGTCCGGGTCAGGTCGGCAGTGCTCGGCGGAGTCTGCGCCCTGCGTGCCCGAAGCGCTGCTGCGCAATGAACACCTCCAATCGTATCCTGAACGTAGCTAAAAAATATTATTTTGAGGTTAACTTCTCTCACTTATTTCTATTACAATGAATCAAGGCCAATAGTGGAATCCGAAAGTTGACGACACGTCGGGAAATAGACGTGTCGAATGTCGCGAAAGAGAACGTTGAATCGAAAATTAAGACGATTTGTTTGTGTAAATACAAAGCTTTTACTGTCAAGTGCACGGACAAAGAGGATTCGCATCGTCCTTGCTGCGTTTCGATCCGATACTGAAATATAATCTTCCTACAACACAAACTGTAGACTGTTCGAACTGTTGTGAAAATATAGAGTTAATAACATATCCTACGTGTCGAAGTGAAGTCAATTCTTTAGCCTATTTACAAAGTGAATTGTTGACATAATAACCAGTTCTGTTTCTATTACAGCAACAAAATACTGACGTGAAATTAATGTTTAAAGTAGAGTTGTTCCTGCTTGTAAAATCGCTTGATCTACCTGTGATATTTCATCTTGATAATGTTGTAACTTCTAAAGCTGCCAATGTTCGTTAAAGTAGTATATTGCAACTCATAGAGTGTTCATCGTTATACTTAACTAATGTTTACTAAGTGTTAGTAGAATTGATTATAATAAATAATAACTAGAGACTATAAACGCACAAACATAAATATATTACTGTTGGACGTGTTGTAGTTAGTTATTGGTTAGAAAGTTAATATAAAACAAGTTAACTAAAAATGCAATATGCACTAACTGCTGTATAATGTTTATATGGTATCTGCATGGGGGCCAACAAAACAAAAATTGCTGGTTTAATAAAGGTATTGTTCAAATTATAATTTACTTTTTACCTTTAGCTAAAAAATGTTTTGCTGTATGTATAGTTGAGATACGTTTGAAAGTGTCACTAATTGTTATATACATATAACATAAGAAATTTTACTTTAACATGACCATTGATCATTAACTACGAAAACTCGGCCTGTGACTCGCTTGGCGGGCAGACTGACCCCGGAGACCAGGTCCACCTGGTACCAGGGGGACGCTTCGGAGCGTCGCTCCTACGCGTAGCTCGGCTGTCGGCCTCGCAAAAATTAAGACACCAAATACTCGAAATCATAATGCCTGTAGTCATAGTTACGGTGGAGAAAGATATATTCATCCTTTTCCTTCATATTTTGTTTCCGAAAGTGTCGAAAACTACTTCTTTTTCATATTTAATGTGGCACGATAGCTTAGTCACTAATTAAAGCCCTATTATTACTCCAAGTTGCAAATCCTTTTATACTGTAAATACTTTGTGTTTAAAACGTAGTTTTTCTTTTGTTTTAATTTCTTCTATAACAAATACATTCAAGTGCAACTCGGAGGTAAAAGGTTAATTACAAATATATCAAAGCGTGCTTCTGATAGAGCTGCTTCCATTCATTTAGAATCTTTGCAGGTGATTTTTCTATTTAAAATAATTAAACTAAAGGTTCAAACGAATTCAGAGAATGTTTAACTGCGAAAAGGTTCAATTTTGTTTGTGTTTACAATTCGTCTTGTTTACTTTTCTGTTCCGTCCAAGCTTTTGTTAAATTAGATTCTATTTTGTTTTGAATATCTACTTTGGCGTAAAATAGGGGTGGTCGATCACCTAATATATTGCCTTCCTTAGATTTGCGCCAGAATCCAATTTCTAGCAAAAAATAAGTCATATTAATAAAAGGTCACATGCCAAAACATTCCAAGAATTTACTACACATCGGTACGAAGTCATGCTTCCGTTCATTCCGAGAAAATATATCACAAGATTTATTTCCATCATGATAAATAAGAAACCAATTGCAAACATGTTTGTTCACTATTTCCTTGGGCCATTGCTCAATGCTAATATTAGGGCATGTTTGCTCGACGCCACCCACTCTATTTCAACGTAATGGGATCCGAGGCCTAATGTTTATTCTTGAGAGCGGGCGCAAACCGCGACTGAAGGCACGGCCACTGTAAATTGTGTCAGGGTCGGGTGCCTATTGATCCCGCTTCTTTTGCAACGCGAGCCGTGGGCCGTGGGCCGACCCATCCCATCCCATGTGTTTTCCGCTTTACCCGAGGCTAATGTGTACATTTATTTTGCTGCCCCACTGACAATCCCAACCCGTGAGTTTAATATTGAATTCAATGAGCTTTGTTTAGAATTATTTTTATTGAGTTTGGCCTTCGTTTTGTTTTGTAAGCTGCGGTAAGAAGTATCGCAAAGCCTTTTTGTTTGTAACAGGAAAAAAACAGAATCTTCGTTCAGTAACTTTTGCATTATTCATTTCGTATTTGAAGATTTCTTCATCGTTATAACTTAACTTGCTTTTGAATTTTTATCGGGTATAGTATGTGTCACAGGAATATTTTCAAATCAGGAACATTATAATCTTACTAGTATCATTATAATTGTCCGGATTATTGTCAAATGACTCTAGTAGATTATAATTGACATGAAATACAAGGAAGATTGTAATTGTCTTGCTTTGACAAAATATTCCTGCGACATTATTCAAGGTGTAACAAAACACTCTAGGGGTTGTTCAAACCATAAAACTGAACAACTTTCACTATGGCGATATAAAAAAAAAAATTCTGCTTTGCCATAAATTTTTGTCAAATAGATAGGTATAATTGCAGTATATGACACAGCTGATTTTTATTTTGTCTCCATGGTGAAAGATGTTCGGATGATGGTCTAAACCACCCCGTCAAATATGACTAGGGTGTTTTGTTAGATGTATAATATGAACGAAACAATATTTCGAGACATTACATTATGTATTGTGATTAACGAGAGAAATGATATGATATAAATTGATAATATAATTAATACGTGATTAAAGCTTGCAGGTAGATATAAGATGCACTTAAGTAGATTCATCAGACAGGCCATATAATTTGAGATTGTGGTAATATCACTACTCTGTATTGATCATTAAATATCATGTTCGTGATGTAATGATGATGGGGGATAACTTAGATTAAAGGCTTTTCGCTTGGGGATAAGGACGGGATGATGATGATGGATTTTCGTCTAAAGATGAACATGGTTTAAACTTTTCACCTCTTTATTATCTTCGTGTTACCAGTAGTACCAGATTTATAAGTTCCCCCGATATACCTGCGCAGTTGACAAATTTTAATAGCACGCAAAATTTTTTTTTACATTGACCAATTCCTTGCAACGATTGGCTAATTGTTTTCGCGCCCTTTTCGCTGCTATCCTACTTTGCACCCTTCAATTACTAAATGACTTCGGGGTTTGTCTGTGGGTGTGAGCTTAGTTTCTAACAAGTACTACAAAAACTTTGGCTAGTTTTAAAAGGATTCTTTCGAAATACTCGTAATTGATATATTACCATAACAATACAATAATTAAGCGGGTCGTATACTAATGATTTCCGTCGTCGTCTAGCCCTTCCGTCCTGAACAACACATCCACATTAGTAACGAACATAAATCACACGTTTTAGCCTCCACTCGGCCGGATAATAAGAGTTTTCAAGATAAATACAACACATTTTTCACCGGTCGCTGAATAAATGGTTAGAAAAACGGCTCAGCATGATGTATTTCCCCAGGAAATGTGTAATACGGTGAAGACAGCCTTATAAATTGTATGTAATGCACACGCTATTCGCTAGTTTCTCTTCAAATTCCTGAAAGCTTTTAAGTGTATTTTCCTTTTGTGCGATACTGTTAGATTTCATCAATAAACTCATTTTCTCGCTGGCTGCAATAGTCCGAGATCCGACCGTAAAATTATGCACCTATTTCATAGGCGAGCGAAATGTGATTTTAGTGTATATTTACACAGGGATTAATTCAACGCCGCCAAGTTGCCTAGAAAAATCTTGCCTCAAGTATCTTTTCCATTATGATTTTTGTTTAACTTTTTCTACCTGTCTGTTAGGGAAGTAGCCCTATAGTTACGGCAGACTGCGAGGTGGCAACCCTAGTTTTTCCAGTACTTTGGATCAGTCTCCTTCCGATGACATCTACTTCCCTAACAGACAGGTGGAAAAAGTTATACCAAAAATCATAATGGAAAAGATACTTGCGGCAAGATTTTTCTAAGCAACTTGGCGGCGTTTATTTAACCCCTGTGTAAACATATACTAGAATCACATTTCGTTCGCCTATGAAATAGGTGCATAATTTTACGGTCGGATCTCGGTCTGTAAAGGGTGCCACTTAAATCTTAACCAACTGTCTCAACTGTTTGAAGTAGGTACATCATTCGGATTGTTATGCAACCCATAAATAAAATTAACGAGCGCCTTCCAATTATATTAAATCCAGTATTTAATAATACGGTCACAATAAATTAAACGAATTGAATTGAGTCTAAAATATCTGCAGAAATATATCAAACGCTCCCATTGTTTTGAATTTTAGGCCTTTGTTTGGGGAATTTCCTTTGAGGTCTTGGTCACATCTTGAAACCTCCATTTGAAGTCATATCTTTTCATGATCACTCTTGATTACTCTCGGTGAAGTTTGAAAGCTTTAGGATTTATGCTAAAATTTACATACATACATATACTCACTCCTGTTTCCCATTGGGGTAGGCAGAGACAATGGATCGCCATCCAGATCCTAACACACCTTTTCTGCCTCTTCCACAGTCATAAGTCGTTTCATACACGCTCGTCGGTTTGTAAATTGGTAAACAACTTTGACTATAATAGCAAATTTTAGTTTATTAACGGAATGTAGTTATGTATACCGAAATATTTACATTACTTATACTATTTACATAAGAATGGTATATACAACTATTAAATAAATCAATACCTAACCTAATCTAAACACAATTTACAATACTAAACGGTACTTTGAAAGCTAAGCTATAGCTAAGGAATTGTGGTCAGTCAAAGACCCGCCTCGGGTCCGAACCGGTTGAAATGTGCCCATCACGCTCGTGGCGTTTCCACGCTGTATGGCTAGGGAAATGTGTTGAGCCAGGCTTGATATAATGAGTTTTTAAAAACAGATCTTCAATAAAATTTACTTACATAAACTCACGACTATAATTCCTTTCGGGGTGGTCAGAAGATCTGCTACAACTACCGATATTTTTTTAAAGTATTAAGCTATGAGGCTCACTTTTAGCACATTGAAGATCAATAAAATTGGAAGACTAAAAAATACCAAGTGCGAGGTGGATTTGTGCACCGAGGGTTCCGTACCACCACACAATTTTTTGCCAAAAAAAGTATGCGCTATTAATCAAACAAAGTTTGACGTTTCGATTTATTACCGTTTTTACAATAGAGTAAAAAAACATTGAAAAATACTAGTTTCATGTATGGATGGGGAATTTGTATTTTTAATTTTGGAAAATCCAACATAACAACATATATTCTATGAAGATTTCAACTGGGTACCTATTACGGTTTTAAATATATATAGCCATTTTTACAAATTAGGACGGACGGACGGACGAAAAGCGTAGGCATAGTTATAAGGTTCCATTGGCAACTTTTGGGTACGGGACCCTAAAAAGCAGGTGCCATGCAGGATTTGAACCCGTGAACATAATAACCAAAATCTATGCTGAACAAAACGTAGCTGCTAAGCTACTCGAGGATATCTGTCAATATCGAGAAAACAAACATGCTTGGTTTTCAATATCATAGTGGTAGAGATCAAGTCTTTGAGGTACAATATAATAGAAGTATAGATTATTATTTATTATTAAATGTTGTATTAGGATGATTCCTATACAGTTAAGCTGTTTGTGATTTATAAAAACATGCAGTTTTAGAAAATTTAGAATATTTTGTGTAAAATTTTAGTTACAATTCGATAATATTGACCTAAAAGTTAGAATAGTTAATCTAATTTATTATTGTTTGTTACAGGTAAGTAAAACATAACTAGTTTGATTAAAAGGACGTCTACAAGGTAAGTTCACCTAGTTAGCTCTCCCTACCTATGTTTATAATACCTATAACGTAGGTATATCCTGTCCCGTGCAACGTGTGAAGTAAACACATTTCTCGCACCTAACGCTCAAGTTATATGGACGTGTCACGAATGGAAGTTTCATTTCTTTCTCTCCGACTTTCGTCTGATGAAAAATAAGCGACAGTTTCGTTTTCCTACCGTCATTAGTGCTCTGTTAGAAAAAACACGAGCCGTTTCTTTCCTAAACACGTGCCAAAGAAAAATACAATCATGTTTCAGAGATTTGTTCGATAGTTCCTCTCGGATATTCTTGTTATTTATTTGTCGCGAGTCACAAATAAACGTGAAAATTATGTACGCTGGCTCATTATTCTGTTTCCTTTCATTGGTATTCAGTAGGTGTTTTTTTTTATTTATGTTACTTATACAAGGTGAAATGAGCGTTTTTCTTTTCTTTTTTAATTTTAGTTCCTAAAAAACTCGACAGATGACATGCTTATTGCTCCATAGAGACGTAGGCGAGATCCTGTCAAAATCATGTCAAGACTGTGCCTGACTTTTTTTTTAAAGGCTAAGGGATCGAGCCCATACTACAATGTCAGACGTAAATAGTTTCATATTTTCGATTAAAATGATTCGTAAATAATGAAATAATCAATCAAAAGATGCGCTGGCATCTTTTTGATCATCTTCTCCCTCTTTATTATTTTAAAGAAACACTTTTTGAAATTTTGACCTTTATTCGCACAGACCGTAACGCCATCTATCGATCCACTAGAAAACCAAAAGAAAAACGCTCATTGATATCATTGGCATCCTTTTAAACTAAGAGTCTACCCATCAAACTGAACAACTTTTACTATGGGAGCAAACCGATAGTAGCAAAAAAAAACAGCTGTTGCATACATTTGAGTCGAATAGGCATTGCAGTTTAGTATGGGACAGCTGATTTTTTAGTTGCTCCGATCAGTTTGCTCCCATAATAGGTAAAAGTTATTCAGTTTGATGGGAAGACTATTAGTTTAAAAGGATGCTAATGATATCAATTTCACTCTGTATAGGTATCCTTTTATTATTTGTCCTAGCTTTTACCCGCAACTTGGTCCACGTAGATTGCGGAAAATTTCAACACCCCGTAACAGCTTGGGCCCTGTTTAATAAACGCCACAAGTGACAATTGACAATGACAATTCAGAGTACATTGGGCGTTTTCTTATTAGAGGATAACGATAACGAAACGATACCGACACGATATCGTCGGACTGCTAGTTTGATACAATCACTACTAAATGCTTTTACACTGTGTCGTTGTCGTCAACGTTATCGTCGCCGACAGATTGTCGTGCCGATATCAGGTGACGACACAGTGCGGGGTGAAGCAGGCCCTGTACCCGGACTTTCGATGTTCGATATATCACCACTGTTTCGTTCCGCACTTCATTGTAATAGAGTTGACATTGGAACGAAAACGTTCACGCAATTGCGAAGTTCGAATGTGCGGATCTCTTCCCGCACATTCGAACTTCGAAATTGGCCCAGGATCGCGGGGGGAGTGTCGACTAACCGCATACAAGCTGTTGGTAATATCGTGTCACATTCCGATATCGTTGTCGTCCGAGTTGACGATATATGAGTATCGTGTCGGTGTCGTTATCGTCGCAGTGTGAAAACACCAATTGCTGGTTACTAATGATAATGACGCTAAGCCAAATCTCGTGGCCAGGCCGTTAGGGCCGTACGTAGACATAGTTTAATCAATCAACTATACTTTAACGATTCTCCGCAAGTGTTTTGTGTTCTTTATGTTTTTCTGGAACATTTTTAATGTACAGTCAGCAGCAATGAGATGTATAAACTTTTGTTCTACATCGTAGTTCCAAAGTGCTTTGTGTAGTGTGTGTATCTTTTTGCTGCTGACTGTACGGCCACAGCACTATTATTAAAATTTTATAGTACTAGAACTGTAAAATATTACATTAAAAGTGCTACTGCATTTTTAATGTAATATTTTACAGTTCTATTTGTAGTAACTACCTAGTATAAAAATCATGATATCAATTAATTTATTTCAAGGGCATAGCATAATTCAAAAACTAGCCGGTTAAATTGCGTTTCTAAATCGTAACGTTTCCAGTGGAATGTGCGCGTGCTGTCGTATAAATCCATACATTTCAGCGACAGAACTGTCCTCGAAAAAAGAACGCTCTGCGCGCTCGACCTGAAACAGCGCTATTTGTTTCTGTTTCAAAATACTCCATGTGCTTTGTTTTATATTTGTTGGAATACACCATTGGTTTCAAACGGTCAAGTGTTGTCTGTTTGAAACAATACCAATATAGATAGACTCACCTTTAAAAGTAGTATATTTTTATAGATATAATAAAGCCCTTTTTTAGTACCCCTTTTTTAATATTATGCAAAAGCATGGTACTTGTGATATTACAAATGTACATAACATGAGTAGATTTGGCTTATCGTCTAAATGATGGGAGAAAATGGGTTCCTCTGTTTTTTCTGACTGATATTCATGAAAAGAACGGCGGGACCGCATGAATTCTGATGATATCGTTCTTTTATTTATTTTACTGACCTGCCTATATGATTTTTCTTAGACTACTTATATAGGGACGCGTAACCACCATATATACAGGGTCCTTCTTTATATGCTGAGTATTTTAAGGGGATGATCAGACCAACAAACTGAATAGCTTTCTCCATGGCACCAACATCGGCTCGAGTAGGTTTGCAGTTTCGTATGGAACAGCAATTTTTTTTTCGCGACTTCGATGTTTGTGCCATAGAAAAATTGTTCAGTTTGACGATCAGATCATCCTTCTTAATATGCTGACACTTTTTTAAAGGGATGATCAGACCGTCAAACTTAACAACTTTCTCAATGCACCAACTTCGAAATCGCGAAAAAAATACCTACAGTTCTTCCATACAAAACTGCAAATCTACTTGAGCCAAATGTTGGACAGCAGATTTTATTTCGCTATTTCGATGTTGGTGCCACAGAGAAAGTTGTTCAGTTTTATGGTCTGATCATCCTGTTAAGAAGGACCCTGACTACAACAATACTCATGCCCGAGTTTGTTATAAACAGAAGTTGTTTGAACAACAGGTTGTTTTCGACGCTTCGGAACTAAATTACCGCTGGGAGTAATTTCACTTGAACAAAAAGTAACAAGGCAACTTCAACAGAAAAACTCCCAATCCGCATTGGGATTACGAACGATACGGTCGTCTATTAAAACATTTCGTGCGTAGCGCAACGCAATACAGTATAGGGCTCTCATCTCACTTTGATTCCGTGCATCACTCCTTTGATATTAAATTTGGCTTCGTCACGTAGAACGGTTTCTGCGCCCGTTAGCACTGATTGCTCTACGCCGAGCCACAGCGCCGCTCGTTCGCTCGCGTCGATGTCCGTATCCGGCTATTCTACCAGTGTTGCCAGCCAGACCTTTTCAAAAGAAACCGGAAATAGATTAAAAAGTAACCTTTTGGTGTGAAAAGTAACCTTTCATGTTTTTGAAGTGAAAACTTCTTTATTGGCGTTGTGCACTTTTTGGGATGGGTAAAAAATGTTAAAGTCGCGTCAGGACAGTGACGTCACCCTGATCGAAAATTCGTAAGACAAAGTTACTAAGACGATGACGTAAGATTACCATGACGTCACGTGACATTCGTAAGACGCAAGATATCTTAGTTTTAACTTCTGCCGGCACTCCCGTAGTGCAACCCGTTGTTTTTTTTTCAGTAATAAGGTATTAAAAGTTGATAGACAGATTTTGGTTGCATGAACTTACAGAAATAAACAATTCAGTAGCGTTTTCAATTTTATGCTACATTTTTCATCCGATTGATTGATCGAGCGACTAAGTGAGACGCTTTAGTCATTTTTGATTTGGTCTCAGATTTAGTACCTATACATTAGTGCGAGAGAGAAAAACGTGTTTTTAAGAGTTTCATTCACTACGTTACGAACGTTTTACGTTATAAAACATTGAAAAAAATATAAATAAGCGTTTTGTTTCATAGGAAAATAAGAATTTTAAAATTGATTGTACAAATTCCGAAAAATCATCTAAAAGTGGCCTAAAAGTAACCTTTCGAATCGTGTAACCTAAAAGTAGCCTGGCAGAGATAAACATTACCTAAAAAGTTACAAAAGTAACCTTCTTGCATATATTACCCCCAATAGATACCGCGCATACAAGACCGCCGACGCGCATCATTCATCTATGATTTTGCACTGATATAAGCACCGCGATCCTTGGGGGAGGCCTATGTCCAGCAGTGGACGTCCGTCGGCTGATGATGATGATAAGCAACGCGAGTGAGCGAGCTCGAAGTAGTGCGACCTTGAAATGGCCAATCACGTTGCATCGTTTCGTGCCTACAACCAAAAATGGTGACTTAGGGCGTGTACAAAATTTTCATAATGCGGTATCTATTGGGGGTATTCTGTGCCTTCTGGCAACACTGTATTCTACCTTGATCCGTGCAATGGCGGCGCGAAGTGCGGCCTGTGCCTGTGGGGCGAAGAGTGCGGGGTGCGGGGCGAGGGCTGCAACCCCCGCGCCTGCGCCGCTCTCCGCACCCAACGCCATATTACTCCTCCTGTAACATCCTCGGTTCGTTGGCCCGCTCAATTATCTCCAGCGTATTGAAGTAACGACTTAACGTCTTTATAATTCATTTTTGAGCGAAAATTAATATAAATATCATGGGCTTTTACGTACGCTATCTAATAGAATCAAATCAGCCAGTTATGTACAAAGAATCTCGTCAAAGTTATTAATATAGAAGCAACCACGTAGATGGAACGTAATTATGTTCATATACACCTTTTGATGTGTGTTCAGTCCGTGAAAATAGGGAACGGTGGGAAAGTAATTAAATTAATGAGGATGCTCAGCGGCAGCGATAATTATTACGATATCATTAACTTCGCGTTCTGCTGACAACTTTATTCTGCCTATAGGTAAACTCTCTCCTAACTTACGTATACCTACTTTTTGGCACTTACTATAGTTTTAATGACGATATATTTGACGGATCTGTAGACATTCTCCTCTAGTTTAAAATCATGATTTATCGTTGGTACAATGAAATGTCCATACAAACGTATTTCCCTGTTTTCTCGCTGGATAATGACACTAGAGCAAATATTTTTTTTACTATTTAAATAACCCATACAACTTGTTTGGAAATCTATGTCACCTCTGCTATGTCCCTATGTTTAGCTTTTTTGCATTAATTAATTACTAAAATAAATAAATTTTACCGCCCATTTTCAGACAGTAAACAAATTTGACGAATATAAACAAAAAAAAGAAAAACATACAGACATAGCTAAAGTCTTTCTCATATTATTTTTGAAAGAATTATTAGAATCGGTTTAGTTTTAGAGGAGGAAACTGGTGAATACGAAATGCTAATTTCATCGATTTTTTGTATATAAAATCGGTCCGAGCTGCAGTTCTCTCTTTCGCACTCTTGTCGGCGGGTTGTATGGGTCTGACAAATACGTAAAATAATTAACAGCAACTAAGACTTGGATGAGACTGGCACGACACAGGAAAGAGTGGCATGATGGGGAGGGGGACCCTGAAGCGGGTGGATCAAAGCTGATGATGATGTTGATTTCCTTTTTATCAAAACACAGTTTATGTAAAAGGTGTTTATAATTATTATGTAAGTGACTAAAATGTGCGGATGAATAGTCTTTTTTTATTAAAAAGAAGTTGAACTTCCGAATATTTTTATTTTACTTTACTGAAAAAAGCTAGAAGTCCAATTTGGTCAACTCTTATTTTTCAGAAGGTCTTTAAATGTTTATCTTTAACACTTAATCGTGCTCCATCATGAACATGCAATTATAATTTTTTTATGGCATAGTAGAGCTTCGGTTTGGGAAACGATCACTGAATTCACGAGCAACGCCAGACGCGGCCAGTCTTTGGATGGGTGACCGTTTTAATAGTATTTCATCTCAAGCTCCTCTGTGCTTCAGAAAACACTTTAAGCAGTTTGTCCCGGATATATGGTTCCGTTAGATACTGGTGTACCTACCTAATCCGTTAAGCCAGGTCAGAGGCATATTATGGAGGTTTAAAAATCTGACAGCAAGTTGAGCACACTGGGCCCACGTGTTGGAGTACGGCCCACTCCCTCTCATCCTTATTCGCAAGAGGAGGCTTTTGTCTTACATTGGGATCAGTTAAAACCAGGTCTACCCAATATCAAACTGTACAAAAACATGTATAGTCATTCCTTACAGTCGCACACAGATTGCCATAAGAGTGACAGAGCTAGATTAGACGTTTTAGATTAGAAGTTTTTAAGCAAATTCAAGCTTAATTCGTTCTTAACGTAAAGAAATAGCTGAGTCTTCCAGCTGGAGGTCTGGTGACAAAATGATTCAAGACGTTTCTGTTTACTATTGACATTTCACTTATTCTAATGGGCGGTTGTCATAAGTGTGAATGGATGTCAAGTAGCGTTTCTATGTCTTGCTTTATATTATTTATCTAACCCTATATTTTATCTTTGATTAAAACAAACACACAAATAATGTTTAAAAAAGCATAGGTATACCTAGTACTAAAGTCGTCGGACATAGACAATGGTTCTCATAATTGCTCAAAGACCTTAATTAGGATAATAACTCATTCAGAAACGTTTCCTACCTTTATATGAATTTATGAAACCACCCTTTATCTTCAGCTCGGCGTCCTTTAGGAAAATACTCCTAAATGAGTTAACTGTGAAATGTACATTAAAATCCGTTCTGCGGCTCTCAAGTGGATGTGAAAAGATAGAAGCTTAAGTAAGGGTTATTGCGATTTATGTGATCAAGTACTTAACTCTACTTATACAATACTTCAGCTTATTGCTGCTACTGTACTCAAAACTACAAAAGACTCGACTCCAACACTCAAGTGTATTGACGATTTAATTTCAAAGTTAATTTCAACAAAAATTATCTCTTTAAGATGTTTTCCCCACTTAACGACCTTGACCCCTTCAGAGCCGCCTCACCTCTACTATTTTCTTTGCCTCTACTAAATTACGTCATTTTAGTAGGTATTTTACCTATTTTGACTGGCTTGTCCTTTATTATGTCACTGTGATGCCTTCTAATCCAAGGAAATCAAATTCAAAAATCATAATAATTCACACCAAATTTTAAAATTAGATAACTCATTATATTGATCATCTTTTAAAAAAGGTGTAATTTTTTTTTCTTGCAGAACAACCCGATTTGAAAACAATAATTTCATGCACGTTATTAATGTTAGTATGGAATTATTATTTTGATCTCGGGTTGAGCTTCGAGAAAGAAAAATGTTACTACTTCTTTGCAAAGTGGCCGTGGGCCAACTTTTGAAAGAACTTTTTAGGTGAGCGCCATACATTTTTCATACAGGGTGTAGTCTCAAAGTGGTCAAAGAAAAATTGTTTAGCGCCGAAGTCTGACAGAAAATAGTGTTTTCTGTAAAAAGTATGTCACTAATCCTTTATTTTTAAGTAAAAAACAGAATAAGAACACATAGTGTAATCGGCTATATTATTCTCTGATACGAATTACGGTTTGGTACTTACTTCAAACTTCCCGCGCCGCTTTGTAGAGGCGCATAAGACAAGGTTGTCCCTGTCTTGGCCTCTTCATCCTCAACGATCTTCAATATCGTTCTGTCTCTGATCTCCCTTCTCCAAGAAGTGTTTCTACCTATACTCCTCAGATCTTTCTCAACACAATCTTTCCACCGCTTCTCGGGTCTTCCACTGGGTTTTTCTGTGGCGGAGTCCACTTGGAGATGGTTTTGACGAGCTCTGGTATTGTGTATTCTTTCCAGGTGGCCTGCCCATCTAAGCCTTTTTGACTTGCAGAACCTGACAATCGATTCTTTACGAATCAATGCCTCACCATGAGTTTAGACTGTAGTAAACTAAAGTAGTTTTACTCCCATTTTCATATTGAATTTCGTACAGCGCTCCTAGTGATTATATTACTTTGAGAATAGATTTTGACATGCAAAATGGGCACCGTAACTACAGTAGTATACTACATTGTCACGGTAGGCCTAGAGTTCGTGATTCATCCTTATACGATACGTGCCATCGTATTTCGGTTTAGATAACAGGAAATACAAACGAGATTTAGTCTTAGTAATCAATTACAGGCACGTAGATAACTCTAATGTTCGTTATAATAGTTTGGAATTACGTTGGGTGGGGTGGCGTTGACACATTTCCTCTAAAACAGCATTAAGGGTAGGCGCGGGTGGAGTGGGTCGACGGGCTAATGATGTTTTGTCTACTATTGCTGAATCCTGCCGCCGATTCTAATCAATAATTCATATATGACGATTTACTAACTCATAACAAAGCGAATCTCTCCACTTAGTATATTAAAACTGTTTTCCGTACGGAACTATTCTGTAAGTTACTACATGATATTTCTTATCAATGTCAATAAATTACGTAATTTACCCGTTATTCCCATCGGGACTAAAAGATAATTTATCAGCTCACCTCACTTAAGATCTTCTCTTATACAATTAGCTACCTGTAACGATAGATTTAAATAATTTATTAAAAGCAAACATGTTTTTGAAATAAACAGTGATTACCTAGCAAAGCTTTTTATGATGATTGAAACGTAAAATTGAATTGATTGGGTTCAAAACTACTTAAAATGCCTATGACATATTCAATATACATACTTAGGCCGGATTCGACCAAACGCGAGTAAATTTTTTTTCTTAGATCAATTCGCCGGTTACTCTAGATTAAACTGATTTTGCGTTTTATCTATGAATAAGTTGAGAGTATTTTACACGGTCAATTTTGATGCCGTAAAGCTTATACCGACACTGTCAGATAATCGGATGGATAAAGGATAAATGACAGAACTTTCATCGCAAATGGCTCACTCAAGCAGGAGATAAAAGTTTTCAATAACAACCGCATACGTAGGTACGTATTTCAGTGGTCTACAAAGCGCGCACGTAAAACATGATCAATTAGTCAAAGAATAAAGCTTTAGTAAAGAAGAGTCGGTATAATTTCCCTTAAAAATATTATAACCAGGCATGCTACACTATCTGAACACCAACCAATTAGATTCAGTCACAATAAAAGTTCCGCGCCAATTATCCTAGGCGATGTAGAGCTCAGGTGTGTTTCGAATAAAGTGCCGCAATCAGTATTGTAGTGAAGAGCGTATTCTGACACTAATGAAAATAGGTTAGAGGGCTAGGGGCAGGCGGAACGAAGCCGAGTTTATTATAGCAATATACGATAGCATCCGCTCTTATTATTTGTGTAATAGGTACTTTTATCAGATCCTCTCCCTCGTCTATGAAGATGATAGGCACTAACAATAGACGTGACATATGATACTGCTCGTTCTGATAACGAATTTGCTGAACTATTCGTTAAACTTACGTCTTCGTTAATTTTAAAGACACCTTTACAATAACGTGGATATAAAAAAATTATTTGAATATTGTGTAGACTTGTCTCATCTCTTGAGCGGTATCTTCCACCCCTCTCTCCCTACCCAGACATTTTATCATTTGCTTCATTACACACCCCACATAAAAATCACATTTACGACCAAACAGTTTTCCTCTTCCCGTAGTCGATTATAAATGATGGACGATCACTATCTCTCTGCATTATTTGCGACGGTGTATGTACACAGAGCGGAAAAAATTGACATCAATCAATAACATCGTTGCGTGTCCTACTAATCTCGTAGAGAGTAAATAAGCGAGGTGCATTCACCCCGGATTGCGAGTCGAGCGTATACATTCATGAAGCGAGCATTTTATGACCTTTAGCTGGTTGGCCGCTGTTCGTAAGTCGTAACACGCAGACGGTAAGAATATTTGCCGCGTGGCAAATCTCCGCAGCCAGGCGTGACAGCCGTGCGATAATGCTCTCTGTTGTACTATAATTAGATTAAGCACAAGCTCGTTGTACATTCTGTGGTGTGCTTACTGAGAGATAGGTTTAAAGAGCAGATCCAGAATAAGATTAATGTCTAGTCTATTGACGCTTTAATTAACGGAGTGTAGAGTTTAGTTCTTAGACTATGTTCGCATTTGACGGCCCGGTAGCACAGTCGGTAGTATACCTGCCTGCTGTGCCGAGGGTCGCGGGTTCGAATCCCGTAAGGGACAAATATTTGTATTATGAATATGAATATTTGTACCCGAGTCATGGATGTTTGTATCTATATATGTATTCTATATCGTTGTCTAGTCATCATAATACAAGTCCAGGCTAGATTCTGGTACTTTAAATGTGACTAGATAATCTGTGTGACATTGTCCAAGATATTTATTTGCTTTTCTTACCGGTCTAACCAGTTTTGTAGCACTGCTATGCAAAGGTCTCTTGCACATTTCTCTGTACGGTGCAACATCCCGCCACTCATTGCAGTAGGCACCACCATTTCCAGGGGCTACCTCAAAACCTCATCCTCAACTCCCATCGTGAGGCACCCATTCGTTACGATTATAGCCCACCGCTCAGTGTCGGCAAATGTGCCCAGTCCAGTCCCACTTTAGTTTTGCTTGGTCTTTAAGAAACTTAAAAGGATTAGTTAGGTATATGTTTATAACAGCCATACCACAAAAAAGTTAATTTATATTTAAATAGCAATCACTTAAATGTCCTTTCAGTGTAATATTATGTTAGCTGCTCTAAACGATTTAACCATTTGAGCAGAAAAAAGACATTAAGTACTTTATTGTTTTGTAATTTAATTTTTGTACGTAATTAGTAGTTGGACCAATCCATCAATTATAAGTTAATGCCCACGAAAATATACACTTAGATACACAGTTTATAACACTAGTATAAACAAGGGGTTGTTATTCTAGGAACTGAAAACAAATTAATTTTACTCAAAATTATTCCACCTCAAGCGATATTTCAGAACTGAAACACAAACTAACAACTTTTGAGCTCACCTTTTAGATATATTTTAGGAACGATGTCTCCCAATAAAGATAACGAATCGTCGTTATCTAACAACAACATTGTTCTAAATAATTTAATTATTTTTTAATTGTACCTCGTATAATTTTAATGTAATAATGAAATAAAAAAATGGTACATAGTTTTATTAAAAACGGTTGAGTTGGAGTGGTAGGAGGATAGAGCGGGGCGAATGGGCGCCGCCCGCCCGCAGGCGCGCGTGCTCCGACAGCGCCCGAGGACTTACGATCGTTTCGGTACGAATCGTAACGAAGTTTGACGATCGCGACCACCCTCCGTCGAAGCGTGCCGGCGCTGGCTTCACCGCTCCAGTCGCAGCGACGGCCGCCGGGGCGTTGGAGCGCTTCCGTCTCTCACAGTGCTCGGTTATGTAACTCTAAAAACTTATTTATGTATCAACTTAAAAAATAACCTCGCGTCTCGGTTGTACTTGTGTCGATGACCAATGACGTCAGTGCCCCTACATTTATATAATTCATGCAATTTATGTACTGTGATGTGTACGCCTATCCTTGCGGCGATACGGCGTTAGAACAGGTTTATCGTTTCGTTACAAAATTCAATTGTAATGCCTCCGTAATTGGTGTCAACGTTCAGTGACTCTAGACGATTTTTTTCCGCAATTAATCAATTTAAATTGCTTTGAAGCGAGTGTTATTGAGACAATTCTGTAGTACCTACTTAATTTCACACATTTACTGTGTATTTGTTACGTTCCAGATGGTATAATTAGTGCTTAGTATTGAAGATCTCACACAATAGAAAACAATTTGTATTATTAACGGCGGGTCAAGCATTGTTGCTGTTCCAATTAAAAGAACAAAATAACAGAACAAAACCTATCAGAATTTGGCGCAATGCAGGACGCTTGGATGAAAACGTTCACGCAGTTGCGGTGACTCATTCCAAATTCGTAATTGCTTAGTCAATTCGCTGTTAGATGCAATCTCCACCATTGATGATACATTACTGCTATCAAATGCTATTAACTACCTAACTAATTGCCTTTTACGTTTGCACTTTATTTCTGAAACAAGTGACTATCATAAAACCGTAATTTGTGCGTGTATGTTTATTGGACTGCTAAGTTTACCCGCACAAATCACATACCTACCATATTTTAAGTCAAATCATAAGCTTTTAAAAAAAAAGGTTTCATCGTAATCGGTTCAGTGGTTTTTGCGTGATGCTCGAATAAACAAACAAACAGACAGAAAACAAAATCTAAAAATGGTTTATTTGGAGTCAGAGACACCTAAAAACCATATCGTTATCTTTTCATGTAAATATCTTCAATGTACAGACACACTTCAGTGTTATAATAGTATAGATTAGATATAAAACGTACTGTTTATTTAGGTTTCTTGTGTGATTTCAATATTCATCCACATTATTGTCTAAAAGAGTCCATTAAAGTTGTTAAAGCTTGCACTTTAGTGATATGCAAATATGAAAAAGTATAAAGCTCTTGAAACTAATGTGAAATAACGTTGCACTTCGCATATTAATTTAACTCTTTCAAAACACATATAGCGGTGTCCAACTACTTTAAGGTGGCTTTAAAAAATAAGAATCTGGTAAACGACAAAGCCTTAACGAGACCAATTTGAGAGAGCCTGTTGGAAATTATTTAATCCATTAGCCCTCAAAGCCCGCTTATTTTCCACCGATTTTGTTGAGAACTGTCCCGCAGATGTAATAAAAGCTTTCGATTTCCACTGCCATTTTGTGCTTGTAATTAGGTTTATAATTGCATTTCCATTGCAAAATTGTATTACGATAAGTACGAAATAATGTATTAGTGTCGCTTGATTTGCACTATATCAACTATTTTGCCATACGATGTTTTTACAACTATTACAGTAAATGTTCACTGAAGATCAAGCTTTGTAACCGTTCGGGTTTTTATGTTATATGCAAATTTCTATAAAAATTAGTTGATTCATAATTCATTAGCGTCTGCGTATATTATATTATAATCCACCAACATGCATGTCAGTGCTTTTCAATGAATATCCCACATAGCGACAACATTTATGGTCACGTCAAGATATTTATCTCAAGTAGCAATTTTTCTAGACATCAAATTATGTTTACAATGAATACTGCAGAGCTATTTATCAAAATACTTGCCAAAAAATTGTATTTTTGCCAAAAACCAACCAAAACTCGATAGTTCCCAAAGCTGGAATTGCAATGAACTGTACAAACTTTAAGCGAGTGGCGTACTCCATTAAAAGTTAACTTTATTAAACGACGTAATGATAATTATAGAAAGGCTTATTTACTTTCTATTACGTGTGAATTGGAGGTTCTTGGTTAAACTAAGTTGGCAGATTAGCTAAATCTCTTCGCGGCTCGTTTTCTAACTTTTATAGACATAATAGTGTCCCCAAAGCCGCTAGGCCCTCTACGTGACCGCTCTATCGCCTCTCACCCTAAAGTTGTGCGTATGGACTACCTACTCTTTTGTAAGTTTATATTTAAGTCGTAATTTATTATTATTTTATAGTCTTGAAGGAAAGTGGCTCAAGAGAGTCAAAAGTTCTTCTGTCCTATCTGAATCGCTTTTAGTGATAAGATCGCCATTCTTATCTTTTACTTGTTTCTCACCTATTGTTATTTTTGCATGTTTTTTAGCAGACAAATAAAGAATATATTAAAGATTCCCAATTTTCGCTTTCAATTCACGTAATCAAGTTTATGTAACTTTGAAATTTTCTTTCAAATGTCAACCAGTTGCGATTCTTTTAACGATATTTTTTTTATAATAATTCTTTAATCAATTTCTGATCAACTTTAATAACATAATAATATTGATCCTCAGCCTAGCAGGGCACAGGCGAATAAGCGGACGTGACGCAGTACCTGAGCCTGAGGGGGTGTTATACTCGTAACAACATAACATTTTGTTTTCCTCAGATTAATCGCGTTTCAATTTCAAGCTCGTTGGCTTTACTGTAACGGTCTTCTTTTTAAGTAGGTTGTAGGTAGGTAGGTCAGCTTATATACTTAATATCAAATCGATAAACCTTAACTATTATCGACATTTTATGTAACACTGTACAAAGTAGAAATACAATAAAATCTTAACTATTATAAAAATGTAACAGAAGTGTCTGTACATTGAGGATATTCACAACAAAAAAATTAAGATAATTTTGGTTTTTAGGTGTCCCTGATTCCAAATCAAAAAGATTTTTTGTCCGTCGTTTGTTTGTTTGCGTGTTTGTTTATTTGACCGAGCATCACGCAAAAAATACTGATCCGATTTTGATGAAACTTTTTTTGTTTGATAGTTTATGACGTGACTTAAAATCTGGTATACCTATATAATTTTGGGCGGACGAAGTCGCGGGTTGACTCTAGTAATAGCATAAATCCACTGTAGGGTAAAAGTGTTCCTCACGAATGTGGATGATACTCCGCCAGGCGGGCACAGTCATATTGATTGACGACGCCAGATTAGTGGTTTATTTATGATAAAAGTGACCCTTAAATATTTGTTGTCCCATACATTTTGATCGAGTAGGCTTGCAGTTTTGTATGGGCGAACTATTTTTATTTCGCGATTTCGATGTTGGACCCGTAGAAAAAGTTGTTCAGTTTGACGGTCTGATCATCCCCTAAAAAAAGTGTCGGCATATAAGGGAGGACCCTATATTATTAGTAATGAGGACAAACCAACTGACACGACAACAATACGATCGTCCAAATGTGATGTTGCTTTGCTGGCGTGCGTCACACGCTCGCCCTACTTCTCTTGGGAGACTCCTCGACGGCTATTAGCGTAATTAAAACGCGAAACTACCGAAAGATACATTATTCTTGAACCTAGAATGTGTCCAACTACCTAGTTTATTTGTTATCCTCGCTCTTATAGGATTTATAGCTATGCGTTGTGGCTATTATGCAATGCTTTCCGTTCGAAGCTAAATAATCTTCTTGTTAAGGCGCTCTAATTGGTTTCAGGGTTCAAATTTCAATGCAAGATCTAGATTTTGTATTGTGCACAATAACGACAATCATGTTAAATAACTAGGTATGTTACCGTTTTTAATGGTACAATTGAATTTTGTGCCTATTATGGTTATTATTATGATTTTGAGAAGAGTAAATTAAAATATTTATATTTTAAGTAGGGCTTCCTTATGAATCTGAAGTATTTCGGAAGGAATTATTTCGTGTTCGTTACTGTGGATCTGGAGCTGGAGCCCAGATAACCGAATCGACAATTATTTTTGCTATAACTCCGCTCGTTGACAGCTTGTTAACGTCCACTGCAGGGAACAAGCCACTTCAAACGCAAACCGTTTACATTGACTTCTCGTTATGTTAAGGTAGCAAATATTTCTTTTTACAGATATGTTTAAAAAAAAAAAAAGCTTACTGGGTATGCACAATGCTTTGTAAATAAAATTGTTTCATCCAATTATTTATTATTTTACTGTAAGTACCTATTTAAAAATATGGGTTCAAAACTACGAATAAAAACTATGGGAAGGCAAACTGGAAAAGTCGCATTAAATTAAGTACTTTATACCTAATCTAGTAACATTAAACATAAAATTGTCATAATAACACAAATAATTGTTAAATCAGTGGTCATAAAATATCGTGAAACATCTGGGCGGAATAAACTGCACTGGCATTGACACAAGACAACCGATAATATTATTTTATCAATCATCTCAGAATTTTTTCAAAACCTAGGTTCTCATGAAACTTCACAATGCATCGAGTTTTTTGTGTATAAAATAACTTAAGAGACATCAAGTTGTGGACATTGATATTGTATAAAGTAATCAAAATGTGTTCAGACAGAATATGAAGAATAAATATAAGATAACAAATGTGATACGATAGCAATAACGCCGGGAGTGTCGCGGCACAAGAGGAGGTCAGCAGAGTGGGGCAGCGGGCGCGTGATGAGGTGACGCACGCGCACCGGCCGCTGACGCCGCTCATCGCCAATGATGGTGGAGACGCACCGCGCGCCGCCGGCCCGATGTGCGCGCGCGCCCGAGCCCCGCGGCAAGCCCGCCTCCGCCTCCGCGCCGCCCTCGCTCGCCGGCAGCGGCACCGCCATGCACCTGCGCCGCCGTCGACACAAGACTGTGCACTTCGGCGAGAACCTCCTCATGCAGGTCTGCGCTGACCGTGCGCATCTCGCTGCCTTAGGGGCGCGCGTGCCCGATATCTCCTTCTGCCACAAGGCGCACACGGGGACCCGCAAGGGAGATGCGCGCTTCTGCTGTGTAGCGCACCACTGTTGCCTGGCCGCCAGCGCCCTCGTCGCGCTGACGTCGAACGGGCGACCCAAGCCGCGCAGGCAGCGCAGTGGCGACTCGCACTCGAGCGGCGGTGAGACGGCAGATAAAGGGGAGGGCGGCGGCGGGTCGCTATCCAAGGAGCCCAAACGCAAAGCGAAGCATCATCATCATCATCACCACCATCATCATCACAAATTACATAACTGCCCGTATCACGACGTAGAACCACCGCCTGTAGCCGAACCCGAAGAAAAAGCTATTGTGCCGAAGAAAACCGTATCGCCTTACCTCTTCATACCTAGTAAGCTAGAACCGAATGTTCAGCAATTGTTCAGTTTCATAGAGAGCGTGCTGAGTGCGTGGGCGGCCGAGGAGGGGCTCACCAGCACCGGCGAGTACTCGGAGCCCGACGAGCGCATCGTGCGCCGGCGCAAGCTCAACAAGTACAAGAAACGCACCGACGTGCTCAATATTCGACGTATTGTTTATGACGTGTCAATCTTGCGTGGCACCAAGCTACTCGGCAACGTGCGATTTCGTCACTATCATTGGAAAGGAACTGCACAAACTTGCAACGAAGCTTTTCTCAGAAAGGTAAGCGACACTAACGTCGAGTTTTATACTATAAATATCGAAAGTAACACAACGGAAAAAAAACCACTTGCATAAACATTTAACGCACTATCTACCATTAATAACGACCATTCACAATAGATTAACCCCGACGTTGAAAGCCTGAAGACGATAGCTAACATTTTGACCTTATTCTAGTTTCCTCCTCGGGTAAATGCAATTTCCTTTTCTGCTAATGAGGCTTTCATTTTCTTTTCTCTGTTGATAGGTACAGAAATAAAAGTAAAGAGGTATTTTGGTTTTTATTTTTTCGTTTGTTTACATTTTGTCACGTAGCTAGACTATGTAAAGAAACATAGGTAACATTTCTACGTTGCACTTGCGCGTTCATAAATATTGCGGTACAGTGTTCCAACGCCTGGAGTTTTTCAATTCTCTTTCGCGGGGCGTAAAGAGAAACAAAGTACTTATTTCCTTCGCGAATGATAAATAATACTCTTACAAAACGTTTCTTTTAACGCAAACCATTCATTGCATAAAGCGCGCAATAAGGTAAAGTGACGGTTGAAATTTCAAACTAAGGATATTATTTAACACATCTTAGGAAGCGACGCTGAAGTAAAAGTAATTTCACTAGACTGAGGCTTACAATGATTTGCAAAACAAAATATAGAGTGACGAACAGTTTCGTTACTCTGGTAGTTGCGTAGCTGTAATTTATACGTATAGTGTAGCCTAAATGGTCCACCAAAGTAAAAGTTTGTTGGAAAACTACAACTTCCATGTTCACTAAGCGAGGTAGAGCTATATTATGTGTACACTTCTCTAGCTTACCGTCCAGAGCTCTGAGGTGCCAAAACGCGATTAATATTAAATGCAATAGAAAGTTTTAATGCAGTAACTAACGGCTAAAGCTTCGATGTTCCTGCTGAGTTTGCACCTGAGAACTGTTGTTTAATAGTCATAAGTAAAGTTTGTGACTGGCTCTTTGTGGATCAGTTTAATTTGTAGAGACACCTCACATGCAAACTATTATTTATAACCATCACTTGAGAAGTTTTACCAAGTCGAACTAACTCGGAAGTTTCACTAACAAACTAACAAAAGTGATACAGTTCATAAATTAAAACAGCTCCAATTAGCGAAGCAAACATCTCACTCAACAGTTATTTATTACTTTGATAAATAATACATTACAGAAGTTTCAAACTTAATACTACCTTACTTAAGGCGGTTGCAGAGGGGTCAATTTTATACAAAACTTTGACGCACAATACGCGTAGATGGTATTAATATAAGTAACTTTGTATACATGGAAAAATAGTTTAGAAAATTTAGATGTCGCGTATCAAATAACATTTGCAATTCATAATATAATTACGAAGATATAAAGCTTTGAAAATTTTGTATGCAAAATTTCGTATGACGCAAAGTACGCGTAGACGGAATTAATATTAATACCGTCTACGCGTATTGTGCGTCAAAGTTTTTTATAAAATTGACCCCTCTGCAACCGCCTTAACTAGCTAACACTAGGTATAAGGTGCAATTATTTCCACGAATGAAGCTGAATTTATTAATTGTTCTAAAACTAGAAAAATCATAAGTATTTCAAGAAGGTAAAGCCTCGCCAGAAAAATAAAACACCTCCACATGTGTAACTGATTTTTGTACATACTTGAAACATGGTCATTAAAGGTTACAAGTCGATTGGAGTAATCTCAAAGCAGGTTTTTATTTTTCTACCTTTAATTCCATAACAAGCAAATATTTAAAGGCACTTTTTAAAATTATGTTTCCGTCTGTAACTAGGTAAAAAGGGAAACTTCATTGTAACTCAAGGGAGCAAAGCAACGGCCAGTAGTATATTTTGTATTATATTAGACGGTGAAAGGCTAGGGCGCAACGTAGTGAAGGGCCATCGAGCTGAGTGCACGCTGCGCTGCCGCGGCCCGCATGCGCTCAAAGCAACCTCCTTCTGTACATTACATTGTGTCATGATCAAAAGCGCAAGAGACGTCACACACCGCATGCAAATTAGAGGACGATACAATTTAAAGTAATGGACAATCATAATAGGTATACAACGTGCTTATTAGTTAACGCGAAACTAGAAAGTAGTTTGTTTAGAATCGAGAGGAGAATCGAATTATCATGGTTTCAAGTTAGGTAATTTTTTTTCAAAATGTTAAATAATTTGTTTGTATAAGATTTACTGAAGCCGCTGTCAACCTACCGCATGGGCACACTCACCCTTCTTACTACCAAAACAAGATTCTTAAAATGTATCCATGATTTCGTTAGCGCATTCATTCATTGCTGAAATAATAACAAATCATTTTTGACTCATTAAAATGTGAATACTTTAAATTTTAACTACAAAAGTAATGAAATTATTGTTTCAATCTAATTATTTTGTTATAAATCAGTTGGGTGTATGAGGTTTTGCGCTTATTCATTAACACGTTCTATACTATGAATTGTTGATAACTTTTATTTACTTACTGATTTTATCTATTTTGATGTTGTTTGTATAATTAAATTAATAGGTACCTTCTCGTTTCTTACCATGATCATCTAAAAACAGGTATGTAGGTATGGTATGGTAATTAAACGACAATACAGTGCTTAAAACTATGATAAATTGAAATAAAACCTCTCTTTTTTGGCGTCGGTCGACGTTTAATGAAATTACGTTGCGCCGGGGACACGTTTAGCAGAAGTCATTAGGGTCTGCGAGATTAGCAGATTAGAACGTGGCGAAATGTACAGCAAAATTGTAATAATTGCATCAGGCAGTAATTTTGCAACACCAACATTTATGTTGGTTCCAACATAATGTTCTTTACACAAAATATCCTAAAGCATTTTAGATACTCTGAACTTAAAACGATACGAACGCATTTGCCTCCCGAGATATATAAAATGTCATTCACATTAATGAAACAGTCCTGTTACACTCATCTACGCTTTGCAGTCGTAACTACAGGTACATTACATTCGTACTTGTATAAGAGAAACGACGTAGTAACAATTTTCAGACGGTGCTCGAGTGGGCGAGTGACGGTAAAACCGTGTTACGTACCCCCATGTATAAAGCGAAGCTTATGTTGTCTGGAGGCTTAGATGACTTCATAAGCTTTCTCTCCATATTGTGTTATTTTTAATAATAATTTCCTTTATTCGCTTACTTGTTCAGCTTCTTAAAAAAGAGAACTACTTCAACAAGCGTGACATACAACGGATTTTACTGTTACTGTGTAAATATCTCCAGGTTTTAAACATGATAAACTAACTTCGGTATGATTAAAGTGAGCCAAGTAGTAGATGTAACTGCGGGTAAAAGTCCTTGTAAAAATAATTGAGAACGCTAAATAAAGAAGTTTAATTGAAAATGTAATAAGCAGTAAACAAATTAAGTTATGCTTCGAGAGACGGCCGTAGCCGGACGAGCGTCGCGTTTCTGCAAACTTTAATTCAAATGGCGACGAACTGAAGAAATACTCGTAGAGCACAGCTTGTCCCGGACTTAAACCGTCTACGTAAAGGACCTTTGCAAATTAATGTTTTTTGAAAGGAATACCCAGATTTTGGCAGTATACCGTAAATTTAAGCACGATCCGTGCTTATTCTAGGATTCGTAACATTCAGAGTAGTTTATTCATTCAATGTATAAACATTGGTGTACATTTGTTTTTTTAGTAATTTATGTGGCTCAGTTAGCATAGAGCCAGTAATTTTAATTCAGTTCACACGTTGGAATATCGTCCAGTTTGTGTCGTGCTCATGTAAACCAATGTGTTAACAACGCTGTGTCGTAGCGCGCGTCTAAAATTTATGTTGATTTTATAACGGCTGCTGCAATTTATTTATTTATTTACAACGTATAAGTAGTATATCTAAGTGAGTATAGTAACAGGGTCACAAGCGATCCCTGTGGAACCTCGTTGCATACTAAACGTTCGTCCAGCATACCAACATCAACTTCTACTAGTAGTGCACTTATAACAAGGTTTCTGATTTCCGAAAGGGAATATGATCGTGAGTTTATTTATGTATCGTATATAGGGTGCTAGGGTAAACAGTTGCATTACTTTAAGGTATGATTGTACCAATGATACTGAATAACTTTCCCTAAGAAACCTAAAAATTTTTTTTGGAGTTCCTATACTAAATGCAATCAGCTGATCGAAGTTTTGTATGAAAAGTCGAAAAAAAAATTGCGAATTTCCTATAGGTATCTTAGGGAAAGTTGTTCAGTATCATGGGTACAATCACCTCGTAAAGTAATGCAACTGTTTACTCGAACACCCTGTATGCTATATCTAATATTTTTGGCTCACGATAAATAATAATTGATAAATTCAAAAGCATCGTACAATTGTGGCGATCCTTGGGGGGAAGGCCTATATCCAGCAGTGGATGTCTATCGGGTGATATGATGATCTCATTATGTCTTTAAGCAATATTTACTGTACGTTTCCCAAAAAATCGATAACTTGATTCTTATTATCGTGTGGTTAGAGCCCTGGTGTCCGTTTTTTTCAGACCGCCTTACGGCCTCTGACGTGATTTTTATGTAACGAGACCACCAGAGATAGTAGCCAGTACCAACGGCTTAACATGCTATCCGAAGCACGGAATCATTTTTCTTTTTCAGACAATCAGGTGATTCAACCTGCAATGTCCTAACCAACTGGGGGAAAATGCACAAAGTGACATATCACTAGGTGTCTCCCGTGAGAATCGAACCCACGAGTCGAGAGTCCAATGCTCTTAACCATTAA
Organism: Agonopterix subpropinquella; assembly: GCA_922987775.1. Lineage (NCBI taxonomy): Eukaryota > Metazoa > Arthropoda > Insecta > Lepidoptera > Depressariidae > Agonopterix > Agonopterix subpropinquella. The sequence continues at coordinate 22,009,447 of OV277698.1, forward strand.
ACCACGGAGGCAGGCTGATAACTTGATTATAAATTCGTTTGTGCAGATCTCGGACGATGATCGCATGTCACTGACGACGGCAGTCTCCGACGAAGAGGAGCCGGGAGAGAGCGCGATGAACTCCCCTTACAAAGGCAAGCAGACCGGCGCAGCAGCTGCATCCTTCAACTGCACCGGCGCCGTCAGGAAGGCTGGGTGTGTATTCCTTTATTTTATTTCTTTCTAGCTGTTGCCCGCGACTTCGTCTGCGTTACCTGGATAAAAAGTACCCTATGTGTTAATCCAGGCCATAATCTATCTTTATGCCAAATTTCATCAAAATCCGTTCAGCAGTTTTTGCGTGAAAGCGGAACAAATATCCATCCATACTTACAAACTATCGCGTTTATAATATTAGTAGGACTAGCGACCCGCCCCGGCTTCGCACGGGCGCAATGCTGATACTAAATATACTACAGAATCATAAAGTGCTATATACAGAATCATAAAGTCCCTGCATTTTAAATCTGTAATATCTTCGAAAATATTCATTTAAATTACATGCAGTAAAGGGCCATATTGATTTATATTAAATGCACAATGTATTTAAGGTACTTAATTCGTAAATAAGCCATCATTTCTCGTAAAAAGTACAGGATACAAAACGGTTATTGTGGGTTATCCCTAACAGATAGGCATTGCGGATTTTTTTAGACCTTTTTAAGGTGTACAATACTGTAGTACATTATTTTGAACCCTACGAGGGCTCAGCCAGCGTTTGTAATGTAAGCGCAAAAATATGTGCTTTTATTTAAGTACATCACATTAGAAACTTCTAAAATAATCGGTGTTTCTCTACTATATATTATACATGTATCTAAACTATTATAAAACTGTAACAGAAGTGTACATTGAAGATATTTACAAAAAAAAGATTACGATATGATTTTTAGATGTCCCTGATTCCAAATCACCAATTTTTGGATTTTTTGTCTGTCTGTTTGTTTGTTTGTTTGTTTGTTTGTTTGTTCGTTTGTTTGTTTGTTTGTTTGGGTGTATGTTTGTTCGAGTATCACGCAAAAACTACTGAACCGATTTTGATGAAACTTTTTTTGTTTGATAGCTTATCATCTGACTTAAAATCTGGTATATAATTTATGCGGACCTTACTAGTTTTAAAGACCTAAGCATACATAGGGACAGACAGACCGACAGCGGGAAGCGACTTTGTTTTATACTACAAGTATGTAGTATGTAGTGATAGTGATAGCTAACTTTGTTGTGGCTGGTTTTACTCAAGCGATGATTTCAAACAACTATTTAAAGAATCTCAACCATCCTGTGCTACGGCCTAGAAACTGAACTAAACCACAGCACAAGAAGAACTAGTACTAACTGAACCAAACCCGAAACAGTTATTAAGTTATACAAATATTTAATTTTGTTCTCGTCCGGGAATTGACCCTCCTACCCTTTGTCTGAGATTAGATTGCTAACAACCGTTCTTGGAAATTTTTATTAATACAGTCGTGTTCACAAAAATCTCCAAAGGTTTTCTAGATGAAACAATGCAAACTTGAATCTCGAGAAAGTTATTATAATTGCCTTATTGTGCTTCTATAGAAAATTGGTTAATAAATACGTTCAACGAGGGTGCATTTTTCTGAAAATTGCCAAACCAACCGAGCACACAGTTTTAAATCTTAGTCACGACCTCTAAAACCGCTCAAAATCACGCTATTTTGTAGTATACAGGGTGTACAATAAAATGGGACAGCTACTCAAAGGGGTGCTTCAGACCATCAAACTGAACAACTTTCTCTATGGGACCAATATCGAAATCGCGAAAAGAAAATCCGCTCTCCCATACAAAACTGCAAACATAACTCGACTGAAATGTATGGGACAGCTGATTTTTTTTTCGCGATTTCGATATTGGTCCCATAGAGAAAGTTGTTCAGTTTGATGGTCTGAAGCACCCCTTTAAGTAGCTGTCCCATTTTATTGTACATCCTGTATTTCTTAGACCGCGTTCTGACGTCCCGGACCCGCCCCGCACCCGCCACGCACATAACATGCGCTATCCCCGCGCTCGCCCCGCGACCTAAAAATGCATTGCTTGCAATTTGAGTCTTATGACACCATAATAAATCTCTTATTGTATAGTGGGGAAGCACCCGCGCCCGCCCCGCACCCGGCCCGCACCCGCCCCGCACCCAGCCCGCACCCGAACCGCACCCGAACCGCGACCGCTCGTCAAAATACAATACGAGATTTATTATCGTGTCATACATAAGACTCCAATTACAAGCAATGCATGTTAGGACGCGGGGTGAGCGCGGGGAGAGCGCGGGTTGAGTGCGAGGCGGGCGCGGGGCGGGTGCGGTTTACAGTTCCTAACAACGCACAAACTTCACAAGGAAAGCGTTTTTACAGCATTAATCTTACTTTCATGCCTCCTCTGCCACACCCCGCACTCACGGCCATTCATAAGTGGAGGCAACCACAACCACACACCATTGTGTATAGCCAGGGCGCAATGTTTCGACACTGACTGGCTAGCACAATGGGTATGTGAGGACTTATTCACTATCCCAACTTCCCAAAAAATAAGTACTTCTTATCGTGTGGGCAGCAAGCCCTGGTGTCAGAGTTTTTTCAGACGGCCTTACGATCTCGTGGTTTTTTATGTAACAACTACTATCACCAGAGATAGGTAGTAGCCGGGAGCAACGGCTTAACGTGCCATCCGAAGTACGGAATCATCTTTCTTTTCAGATAATCAGGTGATTCAGCCTGCAATGTCCTAACCAACTGGGGAAAAATGCACAAATTAACATATCACTAAGTGTCCCCCGTGGGAATCGAACCCACGACCTCCGTGTCAAGAGCCCACAGCTGGCTAAATAAGTACTGATTAAATTGTACAATAAAATAAAATAAATAAATAACGCTCACAGGCACATACATTGTAATGACCCCAAGTAAACTACTAAGCTTTTTGTTATGGAAATCATACAACAACGGTAGGTACAGATATAATCAGTAATATTTAATCCTGTCGAATACCAACACTCAGTTCATTCCATAGACATTATTATTCTACTACCGTGAGTAGACCTAGTAAGTGTGTGAATGAGATTCCGATCATAATGAAAAAAGCTACGTGTGCGAAAGAGATTATAATATAATTGCCGTAAAACCATTTTGAAACAAATCGGAGTCTTTTGGAGCCCTGTCAAAAAATTATTTCTCGTTATTTTAGTGATTTAATTTAAATTCATTTTGTGTTTCATAAGAGAAATATAAAAAATCATAATGGTGTCGTGTTCCGTGTTGGAATGTAGTGTAACTTACACCAACAACCCAAATAAAGAAACGTTTCACAGGTAAATACGATCAGTACAATACCACTTTCATGAGGCTTGTTTTCACATATGTTTTTATTAAAATGATTTAGTAATACATTCATTAAATGCAGTAAACATCCTATTTTCTAAATAATGTGTAATTTTAAATAATTATGTGTAAGATAAAAAATTATTGTGTACGTGAAAAAGGAACCGTTTCGCATAGATATTGCACAAAATCTATCGATATGTCGATATTTTTGAAATATGTTTTTCTATACTACCACCTAGCTCCCTCCGTTCATGTCTCGTCAGATTCTGGTATTGTTTTTAAACGTAGGTATTGAAAGGCTGATTTATAGCCCAGTCATTTTACGGTTGGAGCCGGGACTAATTGATAATTGAATTTTTTTTTGCTATAATATTGAAGAGCTAATTTGAGCTTGGAAATGTACCAAAATTAAAAAAATATCACGACAGCAACAGTTCCAATTTTAAAATTTAGATATTACGAGCTTTAACCCGTGACTTCGTCCGCATAAATTATATACCAGATTTTGAGACTCGAGAGTTTCGTTTTTCAATGTGTGTACGGTTATTGATTTTAAGTCAGATGATAAGCTATCAAACAAATAAAGTTTCATCAAAATCGGTTCAGTAGTTTAGCGAGATAAAATACATACCAGTTTTTTAGGTCTAATTATTAGATTTTAAACTCACTCAAGTCCAATTTTTTTTCTTCAAAATAATGTATTTTTGTTCAAAATAATATCAAATAGCTTTCTGAAGTCATGTTTTTGACTCTACCACCGCGTCGGGAGTGTTTCGCTGTAGAGAAGATGCGGCCTGAAACTGAACAACACATTGGTTTCACACAATAAGTTTCATCATAATCGGATGTAACATCCCCGTCATATTGATTTTGTTCGTATAAAATGTATCCTCTATGTCACCCAGACCATAAATAATAACGAATCGATTGCCACCTCATTCATCAACATCGGCTCAGTAGTTTAGGTGCTACGGCGGAACATATACGTAAATGCATGGAATCAAAATCAGCATAATTTATCATACTTAATCATGAGAACCGTGGTTCTTTTCTCTTTGAAACGCTGCTAGTTTCAATTATGTATCGCAAAATTCTTCGAAATTATATTGCACCTGTACATTCTGTGAAAAAACAGGATAGGTTTTTAAGTCCTGGCTACTACAGCAGGTTTTTATTATTTTCATAAATTCGATTCCATATCAAAAATAAAGAAATCTTTGATTCAGGGACCCCTAAACACTATAGTCATATGCTTTTATTACAAAATATTTTCAATGCTCAGACACACATTTCAGTTTTATAATAAGTAGTGTATGTAGACAAATTATAACCCAGCAGATTAAAACCTTATAGAAGTCGGTGTGATTATGATATCAATAATGCGGATACGTCAATGTCACATCACAAAAACTCACACACATACCAATTTCGCACATACTGACATTTCGGTTTCGGTGATGCGATAATGAGGAGTCACTTGAGCCTCTAGCCGCACATTCGAACTTCGCAATTCCGGGAACATTTTCATTCCAAATTCAACTCTATTACAATGAAGCGCGGACCGAAACAGTGGCGATATAGCGAACATCGAAAGTGCGGGTACAGGGCTTGGTCTACTCGGTAGTATCTTTTAAATCGAAAAAACGGCACACGCACGTGATGCGCGCACTTTTCGTGGGGCTGGGCAATTGCGTTTTTCATAGAAAATATTCGTCGACCTATGACCTATGACCTAAGTAACAGTTTTAAAGCAGTGTAGGTAGATGGATTGTAAGCCTAGCCGATTTAGACTTCGTAATATTAAAATATAATAGTAGTAGTGACTACTATAAATTAGTGATGTAACATTGACATATTCGCTATTATCGGAATCAAAATCACATCGACTACTAAGTAGTCGATAATCTGATATCGATGATTTTGATATCGATAATCGCGAATACGTCAATGTCACATCACTAGAACTCACACACGTATCAATTTCGCACATATTGACATTTCGGTTTCGGTGATGCGATATTGAGGAGTTCCTCAGTCTACTCGGAAGTATAATATGTTTATGGTTCATTCAGATCAGTTTTCTTAGATTCTTTATTATACACAAATAACAAAACATAATCTAAACTATTATAAAACTGTAACAGAAGTGTGTCTGTACATTGAAGATATTTACAAAAAAAAGATTACGATATGGTTTTTAGGCTTCCCTGATTCCAAATCACAAATTTTTGGACTTTTTGTCTGTCTGTTTGTTTGTTTGTTTGTTTGTTTGTTTGTTCGTTTGTTTGTTTGTTTGTTTGTTTGTTTGGGTGTTTGTTTGTTCGAGTATCACGCAAAAACTACTGAACCGATTTTGATGAAACTTTTTTTGTTTGATAGCTTATCATCTGACTTAAAATCTGGTATATAATTTATGCGGACGAAGTCGCGGGTAAAAGCTCGTTATTAATATAATAATAAACAAGTAATGATGTACGAAGGCGAGATTAACACTAAAAGTGTTTTCTTTCAGTAAACCGTCCGAAAAAACTAATGTGTGGTTGGCGTGTTAGTTTAATTAATGTTTACCTTGCCTTCCTTTCCTCTTATCCATTATTTTCCATGTCCAGCAAATCATCCGCCATTAAGGCTGGCTTGCACCAAAAGTATTTAGGCTTAAACATGTTTAAATATGATGCTGTCACTGTCATTTGTATGAGCAGTGTGAAGGACAGAACTATCACTAAATACGTTTAAGCCTAAATACTAGTTGGTGCAAGCCGGGCTAAATCATTGTCACAATTTTTCAGAGTCATCAACCATGCACAGGTTAGCAAGGAAAAGCTAAAATTACTCGTACTCGTAACATCGCTCACTAACCTTGTATAGAATGTCTTTGCTCACTAACATCAATCACTCTTTCAAACAAGACCTCAACCTTAACAAACAATTTGCTGACAACACAACACTAAGGAGGTTTTTGTCACTGTGGTTTTTACATCCCTCCTTTGCATCTTCTAGTGACGATAACGACCCTGTATTACTGGATGTAAAATTTAATGCGTTACATATTGAACGAGGTGCTTCAGACCATCAAACTAAACATCTTTATCTTTATGTCAACCTCGAAAAAAAATCAGCTGTACCATACATTTGGCTCGAGTAGGTTTTGTAGTAAAGAGCTGATTTTTTTTCGCGATTTTGATGTTTGTGCCATGGAGAAAGTTGTTCAGTTTGACGGTCGGTCTGGTGCATTTATTTACATAATTTTTCTTTGCATTAGCAATGAAAATATAAACTGTATGTTTACTTTGAGGAGTATTATTAGAATGAAAGAAACTTGGGTTCAATTAATATCCTCGCATTACTACCTACTTACTTCATAAAAGCGAAGCTGATGTTGTGAAGAATCTAAAAATTGTTCTCGTAGAAAGCATTACTCTATCAGTAATTGAAAAGTAATTTGATTTCAGAATTTATTAAACATCTAAAACATCGCAAATTCATAAAAACCATCTTTGTGACAGCATGAATTAAAATTAAAGTGTATCTCTTCTCCCGCGCTCGTGTCTCGCTGTACCTATTCATACATATTGAAAATCCATTCAGTACACTCTGTTGAACTTTACGCTTGTATGAAGACAAACAAAAAGTGTAATAAAAATGCCTGCCTCTCTGAAGGTTTTAAAATAAATGTGACAAGAACCGAAGAAAAACAAGAAAGGCGGCGCGGTACACCGTTGACGAGTTTCTGTTAGAAAAAGCCTACGGCGTCCTTTATGTCCCTTCAGGCTACAATTCCTCTTCCATGAATCCCAAATGACCGCAGGGAAATCTTAGCCGTGACCCATTCAACGGCGTTGCCGTTGTGAGAGAGACTGATACTCCGGGAAATCTACGGATTTTTGTATGGAGTAGGTTGCAATAATGACACTTTTGGTGATAATTTGGAATATAGTAGAAACATACCTGAAAAACATAAATTCTCAATAATCCCGACTTTTTATTGTGTATTACTGAATAACTAAGACATTTACAAAACATTTTTAGGTATATGAACAAAAAATGGAAAGCTGTTGATTTTATACAAGACGGCTTCGTTCAATACGCTTTACTTATAACAATAATAATCCCCGGTTAATATCGTTTTTGAGTAGATATTTAATATTTTGTAAGATTTCAAAAATTAGCACCTCAAAACATAATTATTTTACGTTTGATTGTACACATTAAAGCATTGTGATAATTAACTGGCTCTTTTGCTGGTACACTGCAAGAAATATCTTTAGAAATAAGCTTGCCCTTTGTACATTTAAATCGATTTTAAGGTATTTCTCAGGCCTATACATATAACCACGAAATCTCGACAAAAGTGTTATAAACTAACAGTAATATTAGTTCCAGCTCAATTTACTAAAGTGTCTTTAATGCAATCTCAAACCTTATTTTTCCTAGACTATGAGGGTCGGATAGTGCCTCGCTACGAGATTTATCCAAACTTCTTAGCTATTTGCAATATCATCCTTAAATGAAACAAAATTCGATTAATCAGCTACAAAAGGGTTTCATAATAGCAATATGCCTTTCAACCCTCTTACTTTATTATCAAAAAAGATGTTTTATGATGCTTCTGTTTTATAAACAACTCGCTGCTACCGTTCTTTTGTTCTAATAATTTGATTATCCCACCTTAATTTCGTTACCTCGAGTAACACAGAGACTAGCTAATTAAATTAATAGAATTGATCGTTTTGAGCAAGTCAGCATATAACCGCAAACTGTGAGTTCAACTGTTCAGCGCATAACTTATTTTAACTCAAATCATAACGAATAAAACCCTAAATTATCTGAGTCCTTTTGTTATTATCATTACCTTCCATGATTTACGCGTGTTCCAAAAATGTTAAAATAATTATAATGAAGATATATAGAGTCCTTCTTAATATGCTGACACTTTTATATGGGGATGATTAGACCGTCAAACTGAACAACTTTCTCTATGGGACCAACATCGAAATCGCGAAAAAAATATCAGGGGTCCCATACATTCGACTCGAGTAGGTTTGCAGTTTTGTATGGACGAGCCGTTATTTTTTTCACGATTTCGATGTTGTTGCCATAGAGAAAGTTGTTCAGTTTGACGGTCTGATCATCATGATTAGACCGTCAAACCGAACAACTTTCTTTATGGCACCAACATTTATTATCCTCGATCCCTGAATACAACTAGATTATCATTTATCATAAATGTGAATATATTACGATTCCAGTAATATTACATACATACGTATTGATAACCTTCTTTTTTGAAGTCGGTTAAAAACAACATCATACGACAAAATCTAGGGGTTCCCTCCCCCGTTGTATACCAAAGTTGTTTACGGTACTCTATGGTGATGATGAGTATTGATTTAGTTTAGATTACAGCCAAAGAGAATGTCTACCTCTTAGTTTTTTCTGTGATTGTCATTGGACGTCATACCTAGTGTCTAGGCCATAGATTCAGCGTAAGCGAAAAGTTTTTAATCTAAGGTCTAGGCCTAGTGTCATACCAATGGTCATAACCACAAACAACGGTACAGTCACCTGCAGATAATATATCGTAGCAAACAAGGTGGTCAAATATTTCTAAGCAGTTCTAATTTTCAATAATTTCTTTACTCATAACCAATCAAAAATATAGGAACGCCTAGAAAATCTAATACAGGGTGAAATTGATATCATTGGCATCCTTTTAAACTAAGTGTCTACAGGAGTCTACCCATCTACCCACCACACTAGCTGAGAGCAACCCGCGCGTCATCGGTCCCACGTACTACGAACACCTACCCACTGATCTAAGAAACGAATCAAACGACGAAACATTCGATCGCCGATTGAAAAACTTTTTATTGGATAATGACCAGGCTAGATTCTGGTACTCTAATGTGACTAGATAATTTGTGTGACATTGTCCAAGATATTTATTTATTTATTTATTTATTTAATGAGTTCTACTCTGTTGACGAATTCTTGAAAAAAAGTTTTTTAGTTTTTTTATATTCATTTTTAATTTGTTTGTTGTTGTTGACATTTTTTCTATTATTAAAATAGTCAAGACTATTTTTAACTTTACGGTACGGGGGGTAAGGGGTTCCATATAACAGGGGGGTAAGGGGTTCCATATAACAGGGGGGTAAGGGGTTCCATATAACAGGGGGGTAAGGGGTTCCATATAACATCTAACGGAACTCAAGCCAACCTCACCTGCACGTGGTACTCCCTGCTGTTCAACGAACGAGGCTCTGGCGGCCCACCAACCCGCACTGGACCAGCGTGGTGGGTCATGGTCCATACCCCCCCTTAAAACTCGAAAACTCGAATCATGACAGACATACCAATACCCAGGCCCCAAGTGCCCGGCGGCTTCAGTGGCTCCTCCGGCTCTGACGGATGTCGGACTAGCACTGGAGTCAGGGGTGCTAAGAATCTCCGGGTGAGATCGATCCCCCGTCAAACGACTAACGCGCGCACAATGGATTCCGATTTGCTTAACGTACTTACTTTTAATGTTCGAACACTTATGACAGACGACAGACTACTGGAATTGGAGAATGCTTTGAAGTATATAAAATGGGATATTGTTGGTCTTTCCGAAGTCAGAAGAGAAGGTGAAAACACGATCGAAAGAGAGGATAATGTGTTTTTCCACTTCGGAGTAACCAATGGATTGTACGGAGTGGGATTCTTGGTTGCAAAAAAGTGGAAAGATAATATTATTGAGTTTGCTAGCTACTCTGAGAGGGTCGCCGTTCTGAAATTTAGAGTAACTCACAACAAAACTATAACTTTCGTACAAACATATGCACCAACTTGTTCACATAGCAACGAAGATGTAGAAGATTTTTACCACACCCTTAACAAAGCTTGCGACGAAAATCGTGGAACGTGGAATATTGTCCTTGGAGACTTTAATGCCAAAGTGGGATGTAAGCAAGAGTACGATAACGAAGACATTCTTGGACCGTATGGTCTTGGAACCCGGAATGAACGCGGTACCCGTTTAATCTCATTTGCCTTTGGACAAAGTCTACAAATAAATAACTCATATTTCCCCAAAAAGCCACAACGTCGCTGGACTTGGCTCTCCTCAGACAAACATACCAGAAACGAAATAGATTACGTACTGTCATCAAATAAGGAAATAATTAAGGATGTTGGTGTCATAAACAAAATAAAATTTAGCTCCGATCACAGACCTGTTCGTGTTAAGATCAAATTTGATTTCAAAATACTCCGGCAACACTTATTCAAAAACAATATCAAGAGACATAACAAGAATTCGCTTGTAATGAACTCGGAAAAATTTAACATAGAATTAAAAAACTGCTTTGAAATACTGAAATTAGATGAGGTCAATAATAACGACATAGATACACAATATAACAACATAAAGAAATGTATAGAAGTGGCCAGTAGAAAAATAAAACACCCCAGGAAAAATAACAACAAGTTCTCTAGCGAGACTTTGACGTTAATCGAAAGCAGGGCAAATTTTAGTAGAGACACTGAACAATACAGAACTTTAAACAAACAGGTTAAACGCAGTATTAGGAAAGATATAAGAAAACATAACACTAAATTAGTAAAAATAGCATTAGAAAGTAACAAATCACTTAGAACGGCAAAGCAGGGTATCTCGCGAGGAAGAAGCTGGATAACCAGTTTAAAGAATAATGAAGGAGTGAAGCAAAAAAACAGAGATAAAATTATAGATATTTGCACAACATTTTACAAATCTTTATATTCTGCCCCCACACAGTCAACATCTAGTTCAGAAACCGAATATGTGTGCTCTGACACAACGGCTCCGATAACACAAACAGAAGTGCATATGGCGCTAAAAAGTATGAAGTACAATAAGAGCCCTGGTGAAGATGGTGTCACCACAGAAGTACTTAAAATAGGCAAGATAATACTGATCCCCCACCTCACAAATCTTTTCAATAGCATTTTGTATTCCGGTAAATTTCCAACTAACTTTTGTCACTCCAACATTATTCTGTTACATAAAAAGGGAGATAAAAGCGAGATAAGTAACTACCGACCGATTAGTCTTGTATCCCATATTTATAAAGCCTTTATGAAGGTAATAGAGAAAAGAATCAGAGGTCAGCTTGACAAACACCAACCCCCAGAACAGGCAGGATTTCGCCCCGCATTCTCCACCACTGACCATCTGCACACACTCAATCAAATCTTAGAAAAATCCATCGAATATAACACTCCCTTATATTTAGCTTTCGTCGATTACTCGAAGGCCTTCGACAGTGTCTACCATTCAGAAATATTTTCGGCACTCCACAGACAGCAAATAGAAACGACTTACATTCACCTCATCCGAAACATATACAATACCAGTACAGCTAACATAAAATTACATTCTACAGGACCAACATTTAAAATTGAGAAAGGTGTTAAACAAGGCGATCCTCTTTCTCCGAAACTTTTCACCAGTACTCTCGAAGAAGTATTCAGGAATCTAGCGGTACCTTGGAGCGATAGGGGCATTGTCGTCGGTGATCGGAGGTTGACTAATCTCCGCTTTGCCGACGACATTGTTCTTTTCTCGCGATCTGCACTGGAACTGCAACAAATGCTCCAAGATCTGAGCACTGCAAGCCTTGAGGTTGGACTTTCAATGAACAGGTCTAAGACTCAAATTATGAGTAATGCCACGAAACGTAAGGTCGAGGTAGATGGACAGGAAATACATTATGTCGATGAGTATATTTACTTGGGCCAGATAGTTTCCTTCGAAAACAGGCAAGATAAGGAAGTCGAACGACGCGTCGACAACGCCTGGAAGAGCTTCTGGTCCATGAAGGAGCTGATGAAGGGAGAACTCCCGCTCTCGCTTAAACGTAGACTCATTGACATGTGTATCCTGCCCATCCTAACTTACGGAGCTCAAACGTGGTCACTCACTGAGGCCCAAAAGTCCAAGCTTAAGGTTTGTCAGCGAGCAATGGAGCGCAGCATTCTAGGTGTTAAACGAACCGACCGGGTTAGAAACACCACGTTGCGCTCCAAAACTCAAATAGCCGACGTCGGAGAGAAAAGCGCCAAACTTAAATGGGAGTGGGCCGGTCATGTCTGTCGGATGCATCCTGAGAGATGGGCAAAAATCATCATGCCCTGGATCCCCGAAAACGGTCGGCGGCGTCCAGGTCGACCCAGGAAAAGATGGCGTGATGACCTGGACAAATTTGACAACCAATGGCCAGAGATTGCCCAAAACAGGAACGAGTGGAAGAGCAGGGGAGAGGCCTTTGCCCAGCAGTGGGATGAAATAGGCTAATAAAAAAAAAAAAAAAAAAAAAAAATTTTTAACTTTAAGGTTAAGTATATTGTTTTGACATTATTTTATTTGACATTACTATTTTATTTTAATTTTATTATATAATATACAATATGACGATCATATTATGAATGGACATTTTATGTAATTATTTATGTAATACTGTGACATGTTATAATATGAAATAAATGAATCTAATCTAATCTAATCATCAAACTGAACAACTTTTACTATGGGAGCAAACCGATCGAAGCAAAAAAAAATCAGCTGTTGCATACATTTGAGTCGAGTAGGCATTGCAGTTTAGTATGGGACAACTGATTTTTTAGTTGCTCCGATTGGTTTGCTCCCATAGTGAAAGTTGTTCAGTTTTATGGGTAGACTCTTAGTTTAAAAGGATGCCAATGATATCAATTTCACCCTGTATATCGACGCAATTAGGGTAGTCATAAACATCTGAACAGTTTAGGAAAAAAACCTTACTCCGTTGTTTTTTTACATTTTAATTTTAAATAACATTGTAAAGTAATTATTGAAGATTCGTTGTTCAGATATTTATAACAAAATACACGTTTAGATATAATTGGTAACATTTACTGTAATGAATTTAATGAAAATTAGCACTGCTCAGAAATATTTGGACACCTTGTATGCTACGATATATCTGATGGCGACTGTACATAGTTCTTTCTAATTAGTTTGTGTCACAAACGTATAAAAAAGTACTCTTTGTCACCTTGTTTGTCACAAATTGGTCACAAACCTACCCACCAACGAACAATAATTATGTTCGTTGCATTGACCAAGAATCCCGCCTAGGGAGTATTATATTCTTTGCCAAGAATTTTTATTCCTTGCCACAAACTAACGATTCAGATAACAGCAAGCTTGTATAAAGTTGTTGAAGAATTTGTAAAAAAAACATATGTGCAAAATAAACAATTTCTACAACACAGCATGACATGGGAACCAAAGAGAATATAATCACTACGTTTTAAGAGACGGGACTCCTTGGAGCAAAATAATCGTAAAAAACGTCAACTTGTATGACTTGAAGCTACCATTCCATAGCCAACATAGAGCAACATGTTGCCAATATTGAAAACAAAATGACAGTGCAAAGTAGTGATGTGCTGTGAATATTTAACGATATCGAGAGTTGCAGAAAAAAAAATTGCCATATGATATTGATATTTAAAAATTGCAGATTTTTTTAGTGATGGATTGATGTTAATCCAATCACTAGAATAAAACAAACAATTAGCCACCTACTAATAAGTCTGGGACTGTCTTGAGATAAAGAAAAGACATTCGTAGGTATTAATAATTATAATTAATTTACATAAAATTATACCACATTGAAATAATAGGTTAGATTGGCTATCCTAACTGTTATGAAACTCTTAAAGAAGACTCTATGTACATTTAAGATATTTTATTTTATTTTATTTAATATGGCACACCAACAGTATACATATTTAAACATTTACAATAACATAGGAACGCTAAAAATCAATTTCTAATACACACACATATAACAGGCGCACACAGCATTGGCCAGTAACATAAGTAATCTACAAATATATATAAATCAATACAATATCTTACAAAATAGAAAATTTCAACATTCATACCATCACCGCAAACGAGTGAGGATTGCGGTGCGTTCCTGCACAAAATGTGCGTTATGATATCATAAATAATTAAAACTAATAATTCTGGGCTGTAAAATAAATAATGTGTGGTATAAGACCCAAAACGAGTTACTTTTAATGACTTTTGTACAGTTAATTTTTTGAAACTTTAAAGTTAAATATCTCCGAAACGTTACACCGCAGGAAATTTTTTTTTGCATAACAATGTAAGGTAATATTCACCCTAAAATACCCACAACATTTGGTACCTGGCCGCTTAAAAAAAAAGACGCCAATATTAGCCGTACCACTTTTGTTTTTTTTTTTTAATTTTTATTCATTTTAGGAAAACTTACGGACTAATTACAGGATAGTATGCAGTGAGCCGTATGGATATGGAATGGCAGTTGGTTTCAATTTTGTCATTTTTTATGAAAATCTTCCAGGCAGGAAATGTTTCTCGCAAATAATAATTGGTTCATTTTTCGATTGGTATGTAGGTACGCTAGATCTTCATTTCCAGTAACTTGAACCCATTTTTTGCATCTGAAAATAAAACATGTATACAAAAGTGTAATCTTATCATATCATCAAAAATATGATGGATGATTTTTGTATGGTGGATGTTCTGATGTTTCAGAATATCTCTGACTACCTCCTCGGGGAGCATAGTCGTTCGTATCCGTATGCGTCTGCATGTATGTATCAACAATTATATCGATATCGACATTTCTCCAAATCCCTCACTTCTTTACAAATACTTCCGCTCTTTACGAAAATGATTGCCTAAATATAAACCTGGGCTAATAAATAGGATAAATTTATGCTTACCGAGCTTCATCCAGTGGAAATCTTGCTATGAAGTTACGTTTTTACCATCTTTTCTTTCCGACCTTTCACAGCATATTTCGCATTTCTAGTACTTAATTTTAAGCTTTTATGGTGCAATATCACGTAATACACTGAATTTACTTGTGTTTTATGTTTTATATTCACGTTTATTTATTAATTCTAAATATAATAAACACCCAAAAACATTTTAAATAATTTAGACAGAGTCCGTTTCATAACGTGTGAAAAACATCTGAATTACGTCACGTGACATTTCATGAAAGAGAGGGTCAAGAAAAGAGACGAATATAGACGCCCATTCAAGTTCTGCCCTATCCCATACATTTTCTCGCATCTATGCAGTTGCGATAGACTGATGGGAACATTCTATTCAAACGTGATTCAAACCCATAATATTCAGTTTCATTAAAGGTTTCATTAGTGTAAAATTAAAAAATGACAAAAAGTGCTAATAGGAGTGCCTCGATTTCGATAAATTCGACACTGTATCAAGTACGGACTAATTTCAAAATATCAAAAGACCGGGGAAAAAGAAATATTGCTACGCCTGTGAACGTTGTTCTTTGGGCTATGGAAGTACTGAACGGTCGAACGAGAGGAGTCTCAATTTACGAAATACAAGACCTAATAAAAAAACACTACATACTCCCCTGCCGAAAGAGAGATGTCAACAAGAGGATTTCCATGACCGTTATGTTTACCGTATATTTTGGAGTACTAGAACAAAGAGATAACTTATTCTACTTGAAAAAGAATGAAAGCGAATTCAGGCTCTTTTGAAGTATAAATAATTCTTATTTACGAAAAATGTAGTTAATTATAAAACAAATTTTAATAAAAATGTGTACGATTGTAAACGGTGATGTTTTATCTTTCCTCGAACCCGTGCAAAGTATGCACAGAGTAAAATTAACATTTAGATCATGTTTCGAGCTTGTTGCTGAACCAGGCCCTGTACCCGGACTTTCGATGTTCGACATATCGCCACTGTTTCGTTTCGAACTTCATTGTAATAGAGTTGACATTGAAATGAAAACGTTAACGCTATTACGTAGTTCGAACGTCCGGGTAGACCCCAGGCCGTATGTTTACCTCGCCTACTTTGTGGCTGTGAAAAACCGCGTTCTACACGCCCTAGCGCCACATTTGAATAATGGACTTTAGTAGACTTTAGTATTGTTTATAAAAAGGGAAATAGCTTCTGACGTTGTCTTGTATATTGTGTAAATAAAAAGGAAATTAAATCGAGTCTTACAGGACCAGAACTAATGTCCATTACTGGTTCCTGAAAGGCTCAGTTGTTTCTGTATTAAATTTATAATTACTTATACTTATTTTTCGTCTTTTTTTTAGTTTTTTAAATTATTATTTTCTATATGTAGGGTATAAGTAACAGCCTAGCAAATACTGAAACTCAGACCATCAAACTGAACAACTTTCATTATGGAGCCTACCTCAGGAAACGTGAAAAATAAATCAGCTGTCCCATACATTTTAGTCGGGTAGGTACTTAGGCTACGAATATTCGTAGCTACAATGTATCAAACAGGAGATTTTTTTTGCGATTTCATCTTTACTCCCACGTTAAAAGTTGTTCAGTTTGATAGTCTGAACCACCCCTGAAAATTTGAAGTGATTACAAAATCATCACTAAGTGATTTTGTTATTTCCCTAGCCCTACTAAATGTATGGGAATTTAATTTTGCGTTTTCTCAGAGTTCTAATACCTCAAACTCGGTTGACCCCATAGAGACTTATGTTATGTTCCGTCGAATGGGACGAAAAAAGTCTGGTGAAAATTACAGGTTTTCTCGATGACGTTTAATTTTTTCAAAATCTGTGAATGCAGCAGTAAAATGCTCCAAAAGTTAGGGTTAGTCTCCTAAGAACGTTTTCTTGTAGCTATAATGCTTCTGATCGCTGCCCTTTGTGCCCCAGCTCAACTTACAGTCTTGCCAAGACAAGTAAGCTTGTAAGTGCTGTATAATTATAAAATAAAAATATAAAGCTTCCTGTATAATTTAATATTTGAGTTGAGGTACCTTGTCTTTATTTCGAATCAGCAAACAAAAAAATCACCACATTATTATAATGATAGTTCATAAGTTTTTTTTAGATTGAACTGTATATTTAAAACCTTATTATATCCCATGCAGGTTTTTGAGCGTGAAGAAGTGGTTGTTACGCAAGAAACACCAAATCGAACTGGCTCGCAAGCGCGGCTGGAAAGGATACTGGGTCTGCCTGAAGGGCACCACGCTGCTGTTCTACCCGTGCGACTCGCGCGAGGGCCGCTCCGTGGAGGCGGCGCCCAAGCACCTCATCATCGTCGACGGCGCCATCATGCAGCCCATTCCCGAACACCCCAAACGCGATTACATATTCTGTCTGAGCACAGCCTTCGGTGACGCTTATTTATTCCAAGCACCGTGCCAAGTACGTATTTTGTTAATCGAACGTGTTCCCCACCCAGGGCCGTAGCTAGAACTAAATTAAAGGTAGGGCGGAAAAAAAATCTTTGTTTCATTAATTACACTGAAAAAAAAATTGTTTACTTCAACCAAGATCTTGTTTATGATAATCATACATCATGAATCCATATGAGCCTGTCAACATCATGACTTCTCTGACTAAGAGAACTTTGTTAAACGAATTCGACTTGCTGTTACAACTACCATCTTTTGTTTTTAGTAAACAATAATAACGTAATTTCAATTATTTTGGTGCTAATTAAGAGAAAATATTTCTTAGTTGGCTCGCATTTTTTTCAGTGTATGCATGTCATATTGAGCGGACATCACGTTATGTTACGCATGCTCAAAAACACCATTCCAAAGTATGGGCGAGCGAAGCGAGCTCGACATCTCACACACCAAGACTTTAAACATTGGTGGTTCGAGTTCCATTAGCCTAGGTTTGTTAGGTTAGGTTAAACCAAAACACCATTGGAAAGCTGGAGCAAGCGAAGCGAGCTCGAAATTTCATACACCAATACTCAAAAGGCTGTGGTTCGTGTTTCATTAGCCTAGGTATGTTATGTAATGTATGCTGTAAATAGCATTCGAAAGCTGGAGCGAGCGAAGCGAACTCGAAATTTCACAAACCTGCAAAGTGTTTGAGTTTGAAAATTACTTTATGAGCATGAGTTTCGAGGCTCGCTTAGTCCGAGTAGGCCCTGGACTCGTGCCCCGCTTGCTCTTATGGTAAAGACGGTATAAAGGATATGGGTAATTTTTAAGATAGGGCATTGAGATTTTAAGGCATTGCCCCACGATGCCCCCCCCCCCAGCTACGGCCCTGTCCCCACCCGTTCCATTTTTAACGTAATCCTCTTATTGTATCTCCCAGGTTGAGCTCGAGAACTGGGTGAATAGCATACATAGTGCATGCGCTGCGGCATTCGCACGTCACCGCGGCAAGACTGGAACACTTCATCTACTTCAGGAAGAAATTTACCGCCTCGAGAAAGCCATCGAGTCGGTAAGTAAAGCTATTTCCTGCAAAATAAACCCTCTCCGGGTAGCTTAATACGTGTCTACTGAACGTTATCTCGCCAAGTTTAATATTCTAGTTATTATACTGGTGAACAAATGAAATGTGCTGGAACATAAAGCGGGCTCACCTAGATATTATGCACCGCTAGACTCTAACTGCGCATCGCATCGCGTCGGCCTGAACCAACAGAAGCATTGTTTGACTGGCACGAATCTCTAACCATCTTTGTAAACTGATCTCTACCCTGCTAACGTTCAACTTTAAAATATACTAGCACAAGGATGAAATTCAAATACAGTTCTGTTGCTCATTGCTCACTTGAACCCTCAAGTGTACAACGTTGCGAGGCTGAAGCATTCCACATTTATGCAGATAAATTTATAGCCTGTGCCGAGCTGGTCCTGAATATGTTTAATGTCGTAAATGTCTTTTTTCTCTATCATGCGAATAAATTGATCCTGGGTTTAATGAAAATTTTAAAAAGTGGTGCGCAATAATTTTTATTGAATGGAAATCGGTTTTAATAATTTATCGGTACACTATTGATTAGTGCCTTAAAGCACAAAAAAATCTCGCAATAGAACAAGAGTTCAATTTCTCCAGATATTCAGAAAACGTTATAGAATTATTCTATTTAGAGCTACGTATGGATAATATTGTATTACCAACAGCCTTATAACTAAGTATGATGGTTAAGAATCTGCGATAAAACCTATCATTATTCATTTGGTAAAAAAGGCTGCACTAAAAATGTGTACCTCTACGTTCGTATATAGGGTTCGATTGCATTCGCTGATTAATAAATGTATTGAAATAATTTTTTCCTAATCGTAATTTCCACGATACAGATCAATAGTTTTTCAATTAATAAAACCATGCATAATTTCGGTTTTCTAATCTACGTTTCTTTTCGTAGGTATTTATTAGGAAATTTCGTTACCTCGAAACTATACATAGCGCCCGATACATGGAGGGAGGCGGGTATGTCGCTCGGAGCGCTCTTCGTGTAAATCGTGCCAATTTCTGACCCGCACCGGGCGACCGCAACACGCATCAAAGCCTTTGTGGCAGCCCTGCTACTACATACACCACACCACCACATGCGAATATGTGCTCTAATTTGTAGCAGATGTGTATTTGCGATTAACTGTACAGCAATAGGGAAACAACGGTACAATGATAGATGTGGAAATACATTTGAGTTTACAATTCTGCTGCTTTAAAACAGAGCTTAGGTTAATGGTTATTTCCATTACTGACACAAGCAGAGTAGAGGTTATTTAATTGGAATTAGTATTTCTCCTTTGTTGAAAACGTGAAAACTATTACAAAGGTAAATAATGGAGCTCAAGGATTAAAAGCTAAATGTCTTTTACTTTAATTGCATTTACGATATTTCCGCTGCGATCTTACTAACGGTCATAAAACAAAGACTAAAGTCTTTGCTTAGTAATGAATATCTTTCTAATGTCAGTTCATAAAGATAGTGTAATTATTTTATAATTAAGGTCTCCGCATGTTTGCAAGTGGGAAACGATCTATTAATTATAATTAATTATAACACTTTATTGTACACACGGACATAATAATACACAAAGTTGAGAAAACATGTACAGAGGGCGAGCTCATCTCGAGATTTCTTCCAGCAGACCCGCAAAAGAGACAGTTAATAATCACAAGGCAAACTTATTGCGTACAAACAAACAATATAAATAAATATATACCTACAACACACAATATATATATTAAAATATATAATATTATATATAATATTATATATATAAATAAATATCACTTAAGGTAGAGAACGATAGTGCTCTTTCGTTCTCTTTTTGAAGACAGCTATAATCTCAGAGTCGCGAATGGCGGCGGGGAGTGAGTTCCACAACCGAGCAGCATGGATGGTGAAGGAGTAGAAGTAGATGTCGGTGGAGTGGAATGGGATACTTAGTTATCTATTTTATCATAGTAGGTAATAGTTATTGCAGGCAGGTGGAGGCGTGCGCTTATTAATATTCATGGCACACGTCATCCCGGGGCGAGTTCGAGGACCGCTTGTTCTATTCAAATTACATTACACACACACGACACATTGTGCTCACTATTTTAAATCTCAACTCGTATACATGTTTGATAGATCGATTATTTACTTAATCATCGTGTCTTTGAATTCAGTTCAGTTGTATATGGTCCTTCTTAAAATGCTGACACTTTTTTAAGGGGATGATCAGAGCTTCGAACTGAACAACTTTCTATATGGCACCAACATCGAAATCGCAAAAAGAAATCGGACGTCCCATACATTTTGCTCGAGTGGGTTTGCAGTTTTGTATGGAACAGCAGATATTTTTTTCGCGATTTCGATTTTGGTGCCATGGAGAAAGGATGGTCAGTTTGACGGTCTGGTCAAACTTTTAACTAACTGGTCTCATCCTCTTAAAAAATTGACTGCATAAGGACACTGGCATATATTTAAATATAGGAAAATGTTGCTTGCAAACTGTATGAAAACCAAAATATAAAATAAAGCAGTTTAGTGCTTTATTTTATAACTTATGTTTTTTATTTTTGTGGCTTTGCTTCGCTAAATGGCTTATCGTTAAAAAGGGATTTCCCCTTATTAAGAGTATCTACTTGGCAAACAGAGATAGGTAGACATTTTAGCTCAAATGAACCAGAATGACGTCTTTTTGGAGATATATGAGTAGCTACTTACAATTATATTGTAAAATTAAATTATTAATTGCTCAATAGGATCACAAGTTAAAGCACATGGCGGACTTGCAACAATCAGTGGTGTCGGATCCCGAAACTCGTGCCCAGCTCGCTGTGCAGATGCTGCAGTGGGAAGAGAACCTCGAGAGGTTGCATTGTGAACAGTTCAGGCTACGATGCTACATGGCCAGTCTACAGAGCGGCGAACTGCCTAATCCCAAGGTATTTAAACTTTAACTTTCATACGTAGGTAGGTAAGTATAATTTCAATATCCTTCCCTAGAGAATAGATTTTAATATACCCAAAAATGAAAATCCTTCACCAGATTATTGTTAGAACATAAACTGTATGAAATGACTCCTGATCTTCCTAAATTCCACGAGCAAAAGTATCAAGGGACTTCACGACGCAGACAAGGTAGTGACAGTAATGGATCTATGTATTTTTTGGCGTCATCGTATAAAAGATAAAAGTATATCAGATATTATACGATAATATGCCTGGGGTATAGTCGAGGGATTCCAAAATGTGTCAACTAAAAGGAAATTCGTTAGCTCCGCTGTCAAATTGATAGTTCCGCTGACCGAGCGGGAGGCACGCGGGGTCACCGGTCAGCGCAGAATCTGTTATACGGCTTGACCCATGTCACGCTATACAAATTGCTATCCAATACAGGATGAATGAAACTGTCGACAATCTTTTACGCCGAAATACGTTCTGATTAAAGGATATTCCTTTGTGTTTATAGGCTCAAAAGTTACGAAGAGTAAACTTTACCTGGACCAATTTAATTTGTAAAATTGTCAATTTCCTAAACAAGCAACACAGAGGATAAAAAAGTCTGAACGCGTTTTACTATTGTAAGGTGTTCTGCGATAAAATTCAAATTAACGTTTAGAAATGACAAAAAGGAAAATCATCTCTGAAAAGATGTAGTATAGCGTAATTTAATAGCGTTATTATGTTTACAATTATAAATTTGATGTTTAACACTGTAATTTTGTTTGTTTTCTGAGAACAGTGTTACTGATTCTACAACATGTTAATGAATTTACGCAAAACTAGAAAGTAGTTTGTTAAGGATCGAGAGCAGAATCGAATTATCATGGTTTCAACATAGGTAATTTTTTTCAAAATATTAAATAATTTGTTTGCAAAATTTAAAAATTTCTGAACCCGATGTCAACCCACCGCACGGGCACACTCACCCTACTTACTACCAAAACAAGATTATAAAATGTATCCATGAGTACGTTAGCGCTTTCTTTCAGTGCTGAAAAGATAACAAATCATTTTTGCCTCAAAACTTAAAATGCGAATAACTTTAAAGGACATCCGGCACATAATACCAAAAAATGTATATCCGTACTTCTATTTTTATTATGGACTATGGAACACTAGAAACTAACTGCAGGCATTAGTTTATTTTATAATGATTTATTAGTTTTTATCATTTTTATATAAAAAAAACATTGTGCTTGCAACACCTCTTACTAAACGACATTGACAGCCATTTTGGGGTTGCTGCTTTTTTATAATTTATTAATAATAAATGACAAAATAAATCGTTAAATAAAAATAAATGATATTATCTGAGTCGTTTTTATAAAACCCCAGTCAAAACTTCTATACATTTTAAGGTATTTTTTCAAGGGAGAGCGGCGGTTGTCCTTTAACTATAAAAATAATGAATTTATTGTTTCAATCTAATTATTTTATTATAAATCAGTTGGGGTGTATGAGGTTTTGCGCTAATTTATTAACACGTTGTATAAGGACCATCTTCTAACTTTATTTTGTTAAAAATGTTTCTTAATCAGATTAACTTGACGGTGTTCCTATAACAATCATTGTTAACATAAGTTTTCCGCTGCGATTCCGTTAATATAAAACCTGAAACGAAGCTTTCCAGTTTCATTGCGAGATTTTACTGGAAGACTTTTGTAATTGTTTTGTCAATTTGTTGTATGCGAGTAAAAGTGTTTGTTTGCAGTCTCTTCTCACGCATGTCTCTAGAGGCACGAAGAGTACGTTAAACAAGCTCGGAGTGTTCACCGTGTCGTCTTTCCACGCATTTATATGCGCCCGCTCGCCTTCACTGCTCAACAATCTGCTGGCAGGCCGAGGGGCCACCAAGCGACGAGCTCCTAACCTTTCACGCTCCAATTCCGGCTCCAGCCGACGGTCCATGCAGGTATGCTATCCTCTTCATAACAACTATGAAGAATTATAATAGAGGTTTTTTAAAAATAAACCTTGAAAAGAATATAATATTCTAAATTCTACTCATCTTCATCATCATCTTCAGCCTTTACAGGGTCCTTCTTAATAACACCTTTTTAAGGGGATAATCAGACTGTCAAACTGAACAACTTTCTCTATGGCACCAACATCGAAATCGCGAAAAAAAAAACTGTTTGTCCATACAAAACTGCAAACACAAAAATGTATGGGACAGCTGATATTTTTTTTGCGATTTTGATGTTGGTCCCATAGAGAAAGTTGTTCAGTTCGATGGTCTGATCATCTCCTTAAAAAAGTGTCAGCATATTGAGTATGTGTGTGTACCCTGTATGTGTATACGTCCCACTGCAGGGGCACTGCATGGGCGTCAGTCCACCATGCTTGTAGACTTCACATACGCATCAGAATTTCTTCATCAGTGTATGCAGGTTTCCTCTGGATGTTTTCCTTTACCGTTGAAGAGCAGTCGGTATTTTGTACATAAGTGCGAAATTCTTCTCCATTCTGGAGTGCGATTTTTGAATCTCATTCGCTGAGTTCAGCAGTTGTAAATGTCAAAATTAGTATCGAGATATTATGCATCTTTCTACTAATGATTTGACTTTCAAATATCATACTACAGGAGTGCTATTTTTCAAAGTCAAATTAGCAGTGGAAAGATGCATATCTCCACAGTAATTTTGACATTTTCAACTGCTGAACTCAGCGTATGAGATTCAAAAATCGCACTCCTGATCAAATGACCGAACCGATGAAAATTTCTCGGCAATATTTGATCGACTGGCAGGTTATGATTATTACGCTTTTGACTGCATTCCAAATCATAATTATTTGGAATGCAATCACAATTCACAGAAAATGTATATTATTTGTAAAGCGAAATCATCTATCCATAAAATATGACCAGGCAACTTTATTATTCTGAGAAAACATATTGCTATGACAAGCGTGTCACAAAGTAATGGAAAATTTATCTTTAATCAATATCTGAATTTATTTCCCATCAAAATGCCATTTTTAAGCCGTTGAGTATTAACTCAATACAAATAATACGTGAATAATTTATGTTCAACATCCATTAGTGTAAATTGTTTCAGAAACACATAAGGTAGGTACTTAGGTTCAATTTCATCAGACATCAATTTAAACTGTGATCGATGGAATTCTAACCACTCTCATCTCGCTATAAAAGAGTCTAAAAATATATTGCGTGCACAGTATCGGTTTCTAACTCCCATTGGACCTTTGGAAAATGTAGCAATGTGATCGCTGGGATTCATATTTCAGTAAAGTTCGGAAATGTGAATATTATACCGCGGCTTCCTATCTAAAAATAACACAATTCAATTTCTTAATGGAGTTGCTAGTTGTAAGATAAGTAAATTTTATAAAAATTTGAATTTTGTAAACATTCCTCGTTTCCCTAAACCGCTTTTAAGTCTTTTCATAAAACGCCTCTAAAGGAGCACATTTTTAGAAGACAAGAATTTTATTATGCTAAACACACTTCAGTCACAAGACTTTTATTTGGAAATGCCAAAGTGGCGTGCGCCCAAACTTAAAGGATACCCTAAATATACACAAACACGAAAAGCAAACATTACGTACCCGGACTGCCTTAATTGCCTATCATTAGGCTCTCACCCTTGTTCTTCTATATAGCAAATAGTAGCTAATTGTTATAAATAGATTTGTAAAAGGCGCAATAAAAACCGTTCTCGACTTCTCGATACCTAAATGAAGGTATTTGCAGCTTTTTCGAATATTTGTTTAATTCTAATTTCGACCTTTTAATCCCGCCACATTACATTGGACCCTGTACCTGATATGTTTATATCCTCACCAGATTTACTATAAAACGTTATTGGATAAGACGGGGTTTCCATTTAGACGGGTAGGAAGGCATTCAATTTTCTGGTACGCTTCAATCTGCCTCAAATATATAGCGGTTATACTCATCGTTAAACTATCCTAGTACATATTGTACTCTGAACTATTTAATTGTTGTTATGTCCAACTTCTTTTTATTTTAGGTACCTACTTATTTACAGCTTTCTCCCTCGGCTTCACCCCCTTACCCCCGTACAATCCGTTTCGTTTTTGAGATAATGAGTATTCCATGCTCCAGCCCATTTTTTACTGACTATAATATTTTTTAATCGGTTTGTGAAGATCAAAATATTTTGAAATATTAGGTACGAAAGTTTTTCTGTGGCTACGACTATTTAGGTGTAACTGCCTTTATCTTGAACTAGCGACCCGCCCCGGCTTTGCACGGGTGCAATGCTGATATAAATCTTCCTCTTGAATCATCATATCTATTTAGTCTAACCGCATCAAAATCCATTGCGTAGTTTTAAAGATCTAAGCATACTTAGGGACAGACATCTGGAAGCGACTTTGTAGTGATTTCAACCCTGTACCTATACAACGAGTTAATAAATTAACGCAAAACTAGAAAATAGTTTGTTTAGAATCGAGAGCAGAATCGAATTATCATGGTTTCAACATAGGTAATTTTTTTCAAAATATTAAATAATTTTTTATAAAAATTTTAAATTTTCTGAACCCGATGTCAACCCACCGCACGGGCACACTCACCCTACTTACTACCAAAACAAGATTCTTAAAATGTATCCATAAGTACGTTAGCGCTTTCATTCATTGCTGAAACGATAACAAATCATTTTAACCTCAAAACTTAAAATGCGAATAACTCTAAATTTTAAGTATCAAAATGATGAAATCATTGTTCCAATCTAATTATTTTGTTATAAATCAGTTGGGGTGTATGAGGTTTTGCGCTAATTTATTAACACGTTGTATAAGTTTAGATAGAATATACGATACTCTAAATTACAAATCACATCGGTAATAAATCTGCTAGAAACCTATGTAAATGAGCGGGGACGCGACACGTCTGATGAATAAATCTAATTCGAAATCTTACTCAATTTCTCTATCCAAACGAATAGCTAAAAAGGAATTGCTTATTTATTTGCGGTTTAGTGAATAATCTGATTTCTAGGCTAACCTCATTCAGAAACCATGGCAAACAATACCCACTTCGATTATGTTAATTATGTATCAAAACAAAACTCGGAGCGCCCCTTTTGCCTCAGGGTGTTTGCAAGGAAGTACCGAGTAGTCAGTCAGAGCAGTTACGCGTTGCCGGCGCCGGCGCGCTCCGAGCGGATTGTATGTTGGGTTTTAGGGCTTCATTCCGTAGCCGGAGGACCCTATTCATCTCCCCAAGGGGTCCGTTCACATCCGTTCCTCCATCGGTTACTTCTAATTCAATGATATTATAGCTCACACACTCTTACGATTCGTCTAGTTTTATACTTTTCATACACCGTTACACATTGCGGAAAAATATTGCAGATGAAATACAGAGTCTCCAATGAAACTTTACTCAAATTCGAAAGTAGTGGATATAACATTTGATCGCTCGGGCAAATCCTTACACGTTTTTTTTTCATAGTCGATTCAATTTCAAAGTATTTTGCCACCTATCATGTGATGATATCTATCCGTCCCGTATTTTACTATGTACCTTCAGACTTTATCCGATCCTGCAAAAAATTTACAATTTAAACGAGATCAAATTTAAATTCAACGCTAAGAGCGGTTCTACATCGTACTAGGTATAGGTATAACTAAGTTTCCTTCGGTGTGACTAATGGAATGGTGCAACGCAGATGTCTCGGGACGAGGGTGAGGCTGCGGTCCGCGTGTCTCTGCCGGAAGGCACGACGGCGACGGTGGGCGTGCGCGAGGGCATGTCTGTGGAGGAGTTCCTTGCCGCGGCGTGCGCGCGACGCTCACTCAACGCGCTCGAACACTTCGTCAGGGTGAAGAAGCGGCGCGACATGGAGGACCACAATTATTTCGTACCTCACCGCAGCGATCTCATCGAAACATACGTAAGTATTTTTAAATAATTTTGACACCGGAATGCTTTATTTTCATTTCAGAAGAGTAGGTAAATATTTCGTAAAAATAGTAAAAAGAAACATAGACGAGAAAGAACTATACTTTCTTATTGAGTTAATTCGCTATAGAGTTTTTTGTAGTTAAGACTCAAAATTAAACCATATTTTCATGAAATGGCAAAACGATTTTTTTTGCTTTTGCCCTTTTTACAATGTCTGGAAAGTTAAGTCCTTAAAATATTTGACTACGAAAGTCGTTAGGGGGTTGTCGTATCTTTTTAAAACAAGGACAGTAATTAAGTTAATGATGGTCCCTCGTCTCCGGTGTAGTCCCTATGGAACGATTTATTTAAAAAATCGTAGACGCTTTACATTTTCAAGGAAAAGTGGGAAGAGAGCGAGCACGCTATGTTCGTTGATAACCTGTGTGAAATTACAACGATGTTAGCACAGCTGCAGAGCCAAAACAAGGGCTAATTTTAATTAAATTGCCTTAACACGTTCGCAAACTGATTGAAAATAAAATATAATAAAAAGTGTTTTGTCACCGAGATCGCCATCAGCATGAGTAGGGTGTGACAGCGCGCACCTATATTCCGTCACTGATTTCTTTCAACATATTGTGAAAGGTTATCAAAATGTTGCGATACTCCCGTTGAGTCTATGCCAAGGAAGGGATGCTCATAAAAAGATAAATGTCACCATTCATATAATTGGTAAGGTTAGAAAGGAAAGAGTAAAGAGTAACGACCGACCGATGAAATTGGTGCGCAAAATTATGTTGTTTAAAAACGTTTGCTAGGTATCTAATATCATATTCATGTGGTGTAAGACGGAGGCCACTAAAACCTTTTTTGCTGTTTTCATTCGCCCGCTTTAAATATCTATCTAATCATTTGACTCGGACGGTAGGACTCGCTCTACATTTTAAGCCCTAATGTTTTGCATGCTGTCGGATTACTTTGATCAGGGTCGGACACGGCGTGGCTTAAGAGCATTTTAACCTTATTACTTATACACGTTCTAATATACTTTGCCCAAGCTTAGGATAATAATTAGTAGAATAATTGTAATTTGCTGAAATTCTTGGCCGAGAAGTGAATGCAGAATTCTGTTTTAGGAGTATCAAATCCAGATTATACGAGTCTGGAATCCGTTTCGTTTCGTTCCGTCGTTTTTTCCGTATTTTCGGCCCGAGAATGTGTCACAAGGACAAACTGTCACGTTATCTCCGCTGTAATCATGACTATATCTGGCTTTCACATTTCACGCCGTCGGTTGCTGTCGGGCGGGCCTATCTTTAGAGCTCATTTACAGAAGCGAAGACGAGCTTTCTCGACTTGTTAAACTTTCGTGCAAAATTCTTTTGAATTATGACGTCTTAGTAAAGATTTGCTTTTTATATAGGAAGTATTATAATTTTTTTTTTCTAAATTAACATTTGAGGGTATCACATTCTGAGTCTCCCGTCTGAGTCTGAGATCTACCCGGAGCATTATTTTAATGTTTTACAATAAGAGTTTTCAATTTAATTAATATAGCTGCACACACACGAAGTGGTAGAAGTTTGCGCCAAGATCCTATACCAAGTGGAGCTGCAGAGGTCGACCCTCGAGCAGATGTGGGGCTTCAGTGTGGAGGCGGAGCTCATCGAGAACGCGGAGCGACAGGACGAGCTCTGCTGCTACGTGAGCCGCGTCGAGGACAAAAGTGTCGCTATGCAAAATGGTGAACTCATAAAATAACGTTACCCTTTTCCACCCACAATAACAGAAACCAATTTAAATAAAACCGGTCAAGTGCGAGTCGGGCTACTCGCGCACCGAGGGTTCCGTACCACACCACCACAGAACACAACTTACAATGTTTTTTTTGTCCGGGACCTTTAGCGCAAGACCGTCTCACACTTGGCCGGTTTTTAGTATTTTGTTATTCTATAGAATTTGCTCTATAATCACACTAAGTTTGACGCTTGTATGTATTACCGTTTTTACGAGAGAGCGTGAAAAAAAAACGTTGATAAAAACTAGTTTCTTGTTGAGAACCCCCTTAATTTTTAATTTTTTAACATTTTTATTATTTGTTAACAAATCCGCCGTAATAACGTATAATCTGTGAAAATTTCAACTATCTAGCTATTACGGTTCAAAGTTACAGGCCTAAATAGGTAGGACAGATGGACGGACGGACGGACGGACGGACGGACGGACGGACGGACGGACGGACAGACAGACGGACGGACAGACCGACAGACGGACAGACGGACAGACGGACAGATGGACGGACGGACGGACGGACAATGTAGGCTTAGTAATAGAGTCCCGTTTTCACCCTTTGGGTACGGAACCATAAAAAGTTGCAATTTTACAAAATGATACCCCCAATTCGCAAACAGAACAAAAGACTCCTTAATACAAAACCTGTCTCTTTTTGTTACGAAGCTGATTGTTTTTTTACTATAAGCCCTGTTTTAAAAAGGTAAAAATAACCATTCGAGTTCCAATTGTTTTCTGTGTCAGGCATAATCAAAGGCGACGAGATAATGGTGATCAACGGAGCGATAGTATCCGACCTAGATATGATGTACCTGGAGAGCGTGCTGCAAGAGGAGCTCTCCCTCGTCATGATGATGAGGTATTTACACTTTTCGCTTTTTGATTTTCACGTGAATTCAAATCCACAGAGCGTCAACAGAGTTAACAGATGTTCATTAATCAAACGACCCTCGCCATTCGAATTCGTTTACATTGAATTAGAATATTCTCTGCAGCAGAAGGAAAACTGTGAATAATTTCTTTTGCACGCTGTTTTACATAAAAATTGGTACATAGTCGGTGATGAAATAGGAAGCGGGTCGGCGGGGTGGCGATGTAGCACTTAATAAAACGGAAGTTAAAGTGCGACGCAGCGCCGGGGCAGACCGGGTGGAAGGTCTGTTCATCGCCGTTTCCCGCCCTCATACACCTGACCTTTCGCGGGCGCGACAAGTTTACTGAAGCGCTCGCTGCGACCTACATACTCGGTCGCCCTGCAGCCCTGCGCCACGCCGCCGCCGTGCCTCAGTCGCCTCGCCTCCATTGTGTGCGTCCGCAATTGAGCCTCTCGACGTCGCCGCGTGAGAATTAATGTTCTCCAACAAATGTCATCTCCAAAGTACTCGCGTCATGATATCATTGTTGTGAGTTTTATCACGCCTCCCCCGCGCCCCGCTCCGTTCACATGATAAAGCTGTTCCGGTCTCAAGAATACCGCCTTTATTCTCTTGTTACGTTGATTGTGTAATTAGTTATAAAGTTTGAGATGGCAAAGCAAAATTAACGTTGATATTTCACAATGTTTTCTCCTGGATACAAACGATAACAAATCGTATATTTTTAGTTGGAAATGACTACGAACAGCTTCGTAGCCTCGTAGCGACGGCGTAGCTACTCGTAGAGTACCGTGTTTTATTCATTGGTGTCTTTGACAAAGTTACTTACAACAAGATCCCTGTTTGCGAACACAATATTAATACTGTTATATTTCACAGCGTCGTTAGAATAAAGTTGTAGCTTTATGAATATATTTACACCACAGGAATTGGGTTGAAACTTTCTGCATTACCGCGAATTGCCTTCATATTTGTGGTAACAATATAAACCTACCGAATTTCAAACACCTTCATTTTGTCATTGTATAAATATAAAATGAGCAGTGACTTTATTAAGTAGCACCTTGAACTTTGCGCTTATTATAAAATAAATTATAATATCAGACCGCCGAACTCGGCGAGGATAGACCAGTACGGTTTACTCCATACAAACGTATTCCCCTGTTTTCTACCTAGATAATAACACTAGAGCAAATATTTTTTTACCATATAATCTATGTCACCTCTACCATGTCCTTATGTTTTACTTTTTTTGGATTAATTAATTAATGTAAGAACCCTAGTTCTTAAATTAATTAATTAATCCAAAAAAGGTCCCAGGACCTTCGAAAATGACAAATAATACCGCCCGTTTTCAGACATCCAGTTAAAAAAATTTACGAATATAAACAAAAAAAGCAAAACATATGGACATAGCCAAAGTCTTTCTCATATTATTTTTGAAACAATTATTAAAATCGTTTTAGTTTTGTAGGAGGAAACAGGGGAATATGAAATGCTGAGTCGGAGCTGCAGATGTCTCTTTCGCACTCTAGTCGGCGGGGTGTATGATAAATACGCATATAGTCGGAAAAGTGACCTATTCTCCAAAAAAAAAAACTTGTTGCACTCCGGGAGTGCCGGCAGTAGTGAAAACTAAGAGATCTTACGTCTTACGTCACGTGACGTCACGGTCTGACTATATATAGATATAGTCAGACCGTGATTAACAGCTTACGAATTTTCGATCAGGTTACGTGACGTCACTAGGTCCAGACGCGAGTTTAATATTTTTTACCCATCCCAAAAAGTGCACAACGCCGCTAAAGAAGTTTTCACTTCAATTAGCATTTCAGGCCGCCTATCCTCTTAAGGCTTAGAATAAAAGGTAGCTCGGTCAGATTAGGTATGATTTGGTGCAGGTCGTCGCGCACGGAACCTCCGGAGCTGAGTGGCGTGATGCGCGCGGCCACGGACGACATCATCGACTCCCTGGTGTGCCCGCCGCCGCCCACCGACCCGCCCGTCATCTCCGACGACATGATATCCGGCCTCATCGTGCCAGCGCCCGCCTGGAGTGAGTACCTTTACTTATTACTGCTTACTGTTTACCACTCTACAGGGTTTTTTTTTTTAGTAAGTGATATATATACATTCAATTTATGTTTTAAACGTCATAATCAGAATCGCAGTGCTTTCGGACTACACTTTGATTCTGACCGCTTTTTAGAGGTGGGTTGACTTGGTATACATGTTTATAACAGAATAACATACTACACAGGAAACTATTAACAATAATAAATAATATAATAGATAGATATGTTGTAGATATTAGGGGACTATAAAATTATTACCATACTATAATTATTATATATTGAACATCGACGACATGAATATTGGATAACTCGACTACTCCAGTGTGCAAAGATACAACGTGCACTGCTTCAGTGCTCGATACATCTCCACACACCAGTACCATCCAATCCCCCAATACCGGCATCAGGATCACTTCACACAAACATACATGGATGTTTGTGTGAAGCGCATACCCGTGCGAATACATTCATTATTATTAAGCATGTGGTTTACAAAATTATATGAATTTCCATTGTTATGTCGTTTTCAACATATTAGTCGACATACAATATAAATACAGACATTATGTATTTTATAACAAAAAATTGTATTAAAAATGTAATATTTACAATATTGATTTCTTTATAAATCTAAAAATTAACATTTATGACAACGAAGAGGAGATGTGAGTTATACAACTTTATAAAAATTAGTATTTAGAGCTAACATTATAAGTTCGGGTATTGGCTATGTGCGAAGTTGTTGTTGGGAACCGTCAAGTCGATCGCAGCGCCCAGGGTGGCAGAAATTTTCACTTCTGCAGGACAAGCTGTGAAAATATCTTGGGAAAATATGCTTGAATCTATGCAAATCCACACACTAACTTAACACGAAATCTCCAAAACTGTCAAGACTACAAACTTAAAATTTGGCATGGAAGTTTCTATTGGCATTTAGATGCTCACTTAAAAAAGGCTTGTCGCATTTCAACCCCCAAAGGTGTTAAAACTGAGGTAAAAGTTTGAATGGGAATTCCCATACAAATTAGATTTTGTCCGTGGCTTCGTCCGCATCCGCTCCCGTCATCTTACCGGGATAAAATATAAGCTAGCTTTTAAGATTAATATTAAGCTTATGGCTGCATGAAGAGAGGACGACCAAAGAAAAGATGGATGGATTGTGTGAGGGATGACATGTGTAAGAAGGGAGTGTGCGCTGAGATGACGGCTAAAAGAGATGAATGGAGGAAGACCACATATTGCGCCGACCCCAAGTAATGGGATAAGGGCAGGAAGATGATGATTAAGCTTTTAAATATAAAAAGTTTTATCAAAATCGGTCCAGTAGTTTTGGCAGAATCCTCGAACAAACACAGACTTTTACATACTATAATAGTGTAAATAATTCACGGCTGTCCGAGACAGTTCTAGCAGTACGCCTCGTTAGTGTGGCGCTAGTATCGTGCACATAGCCAATAAGGACTCACTAACCTTTAAACCTCATACTGAACGACTTTTACTATGGGACTTAACATGTCAGCGCAAAAAAAAAATCTGCTGTTCCATACTAAGCGCGCCTACTCAACTCAAATGTATGAGACAGCCGATGTTTTTTTTCGCTGACAGTTTTAATCCCATAGTAAAAGTTGTTCAGTTTGATGGGTAGAGTATGTGGTTTAAAGGTTGTGTTAGTTTTTCTTACACCTTGTTTATGACTACTGTAATTGGACGCCCATTGTATTGGATCTGGTACACCGCTCTTAGCGGTTACTTTGAGATTTGTAAATATTCTGAAACCATCAAAACAGCTTTCAAACTCGCCTGGTTTGAAATGTAGGTTAGTTTTCACTATCAACGTTCGTGATCATTGACTTTCTAACTACTGAACCAAAACAGTAACAAACCGTATAAAGAGTAACAATTACACGCCAATCTTCGTTTGATCGACCGACTACGCGCACGTCTATAATGCATCGCGGTGGTAGTGCTGTTAGAATTTGTAGAAAAATAGTATTAGCTCGATAAAATAAAAAGATTTTTTTTTTCAGCAATTTCAATGTTTTATATTATTACCAACACGTACTTTTACGGTTATGTAGGTAATTTTGTATGGTACCCGGTGTCTATTAGTTTCTAAGTCAATAGGACTTGGTCATTGACCAATAGCTACCGCGACCTGGATAGCTCTATTGTAGATGTCACCCTTGACCTAAAGGTCTCGTTGGTGATGCAGTACGTATTAAACTTATTTTAGATCTCTCTTATTATTCCAGTCAGTTGACATTGGACCGTATTGTTCGTTACGTATACGTGACGCCTTATCTTATCTGTATCGTCGAGTGGTATCGTAGAATGTGGCATAAACATATGAATAGATAATAATAGTACACTATAGAAACGAATGTACCTACAAAATGTCAAGATATGTACAGACTGCCTTTATGCAGCGACAAAAACGCGCGTTTGTCTATCGCATGACTGAATCGCTACACTAGTAATAAATAGGCGTTTGTATCGATTCAAACGCATGATTGTAGCGATGCACACACATGTTTGTATTCATGCATACGCACATGTGCATTGTGGCAAAGGCTATCAACAAATAACTGATCAAATATTATGAAAGTTTTGCATCGTGGCTGTACCGCGTTTGCATTTATGCTTTATCGCGTTTGCATCGATGCCGCATCGCGACTCAATCTATGCTTTTTGTGCTGCAAAAATTCGCAGTGTGTGTATAATCTAATTACCCCAGTGTTGCTTACTCTAAAATTTTAATTCCCTATTTTTCATGAGATTCTGGTCCAACTATACCTACAAAGTACAGAAAAGTCTATACAATACTCGTAATCACATAGTAGGACTCAGGCGTCCACTTTGTAACGAGTGGGAACGAAGTGCATTCCACCATGTAGCTCTATTGAGATCCGGCATGTACGTTACGTAACCCACATATTCGTTTCAGGCTACAGATTTCGTCACTAATTCCTAAAAGGTACCTCGAATAATCGATGATTCCTGTTGCTTTGGTCATATTATACTTCAGTTCACGATAGTTTTTAAAGACTCCTCCTTCGGTACAATAATAGGCAAAGAAATTTATTATTATACCTTCGCCATTATTTCACAAAAACCTTTGATGATATTTTTATCGGGCTTCTGCCACTCTCGTAGCCCTAACCGGCTGTAATGAATTCTCAGATTACCGTCGAATGTCTTCCGCACCCTTCTTCCTATTATTGTTTTTGTGACGATTTCGATAAATGAACAAAAAGTTGGGAGACGAAAACTAACGCTGAAATAATCCTCATTTAAATACATAAGGTCCGAAATCTTCTTGTGTGGGCAGAGCCTTGGTGTCAGAGTTTTTTCAGACCGCCTTACGGCCTCTGAAGTGGTTTTTTGTGTAACAACTACTGCCACCAGAGATAGTAGCCGGAACCAACGGCTTAACGTGCCATCCGAAGCACGGAATCATTTTTCTTTTCAGACAATCAGGTGGTTCAGCCTGCAATGTCCTAACCAATTGGGGAAAAACGCACAAAGTGACATATCACTACGTGTCCCCCGTGGGAATCGAACCCACGTCCTCCGTTTCGAGAGCCAAATGCTCTTAACCAAAAGACGACGGAGGCAGTTCCTAAATAAAGCGCTATTAAATTTAATTAAAGAATAATTATAAAACAGGCCACTTTCAGTAATATCATATACTCTCAGCAGCTGCCTGCATCGTTAAATGTTAGCCTTCATTAGCGTTCCAATTCCCAGCGACATTGACGTCATCATTCATTTTCATTTTGCGCCAACCGCTTAGCAAGTAACTCTTCAGCCCTTCGTGTATACGTAATAAATATTTGGCATCGTGCCCTGCCCGCACCCGAACCCATCTACCCTCCCCGAATCTTCATTGAGTTCGAATTGTGGCTGTCAGCCAGTTATATTTTGTGCATAGTACATAGTACATTACAAAATGTCTGGCTCCGCTCTTTGCGGATTATCGATCCTCGTTATATCGCTTCCATTTAGAGCATTCATCCCACTTTATCATAAAACTTTTACGATTGCCACATACACTCATTATTTTTCTAAGATTCCCTCTCACAAACAGGATTAGGTACTCTGTTTCACGTAACGGCGTTTAATTATTATTTTTCTAACAAGAATATTAAAATTAGAGCTTCTTACTGAGTACCTACATAATTTTATATTACTTTTGTTCTTATTTGAGCAAATTCTCAGGAACCTGTAAAAGTCGAAGTTTAATGAGACGTTATTACGACCCTTCTTTTCCAGTTTAAGAAAATTTAGCTACTTGAGTATTAAAGCTAAAGGTAAATATATCAAGTAAACCCTAAATTACTTTTATTCTACCTAATTTTTACGTCTCAAGCAGCCTTTAATTCTACGAAATAATTTAGGCAGTTAAATTTGTTTTGTCGCGTTATAAATTTAACTCAGAATGTCGGAGCGAATTTTCTCTGTGAAATAAAGGAATGGTGAGTAATGCCTTTCGTTTTTTTTTCTCCTTCTATCAATTACACTTTGCGGGTCGTTATTCAGAGCTACCGATTTGCAAGACTCTTGAAACGTTTGCAATGATTTATTACAGCAGCGGTTGTACTCGTAGAACATGAGAGGCAATTATGAGCGACGTATTGACTCGACGTGTAGTTGTTTTATGACAGTTATATCGGTGCCGCTTGACATGGCTGGCAGGCGGGCGGGCGGCGGACCGGCATGCGGCAGGTAGCCCAGTCATTTTACGGAGTTTTGTTATGAGGGGTGAGGAGTAATTATGAATTGGACTTTTAAACTGTAACCGCCACCATTTAGTGACAAAAAGACTATTTGAAAACATATTTTATAAAAATCGCTACGCAACATAGAAATCAACTTTAGACTAATGACAGAAGGCTTTTAAGTAAAAATATTAATACCAATGCACTCATTTTGATTAGATTTAATTTTAACAACATACATTATTTGTGAGCAATAAATAGACATTGAAATTTAAGAAATTATATATTTAATAAAAAATGCTAATGTATTTTTAAAAGCCTTCTAAGTAGACAAACATATCGACCCATGTTTGAAGTGTGTATAATGGTAAAGCTTTAAAAGCTTGCAAAAAAAATTGACCATTCTTTTTTTTAGAACGAGATAAATGCTTAATTTAAAATTTGGGGTTTTTGCTGACGTGATATTTTATTTTATTTTAGTACATTTCGAAGCTCAAATTGGCTCTTAAATACTATAATACCGAAATAAAAATATCAATTATTAATTAGTCCCGGGTCAAACCGTAAAATGACTGGGCTAAGGCAGGACGCGCCGCGGCGCTCGGAACAATAGCCCAACTCCGTGCCACATAACACGTTATTTATTATGACATTTTCGCCCTAACGAGAAGGCTGTTTTGCCCCTTTCTAATGATGCGTACATTCAATATGTTAACCAAAAAAAGGCTTTCATTTTTTTATATCAATTTTTCTTTTGTGTCACATTTTCCCATTTCCTCGATAAATTCCTGAATTTTTATGCGGACAGATTATAACGGGAGAAGTAATATTTAAATGTGAAAAATGGCCTTTTATAACATTCGGTTCTGTAATTTAAAGTGGAAATTATACGCGAAACTTAAAAATCTTTGCTGTTATTCGTTTAGATTGATCAGTGTCAGGCTCACAGACGTGTATGATTGGAATTTGTTAGAAAAACATTTGATTTTACTAAAAACTAATTTAAAACAGCAACATCGGGCGCGGCACAGCGCACAAATAAAGGCCGTGACCCATCTCGGGGCTATTTGTCGGTGCCCGCTATTGACTCTCGGCGACCAAAAACTCATTGTGTGACTTCTCGCCGCCTTCATAAGGCCGCTGCGCTATATGCACGCTCCTAGGAACATTGTAATTTCCTCCGATGATATTGAAAATTCTGCACATCCATGATAACAGCTCTTTACAAAATATTATGCTTTAGTTTGTAAACGAAACCCTATTGAAGCTATTCATTTCATACGGGGCTACATACTATAACTATACAGCATATGGGAATGATAAAGTAGGTAGTCGGTTCGTTAACATACTGGGTTGGGTACCCAACCTCTTTCCCGAAAATGCTGTAATAATTTGCGATTTATTATCATATATAGAGACGACAAATAATATACAGGATGTAAGGAAAAGTATTATTAACCTTTAAACCACATACTCCACCCATCAAACTGAACAACTTTTACTATCGATCAAATCGATCAGAGCAAAAAACAACTGGCCAAGTGCGTGTCGGACCACGCGCAGGATAGAGTTCCGTAGTTGCCCGTCACAATATAATATGGACTTAGAAGGAGGCTTTTTGTTTTTTTTATTTTATTTTGTCGGTTTAACGGCTAATTAAAGTCAGAAGTACATTTTATAGGTTGATCGACTATTGCTCGTAAACTTGTAAAGCCTACTTAGCGGTGATAGTTTTCCTTTTAATTTCGTTATGTCATGAATTTTTTCACAAATCCCGAAACAACCGTTTAGCTGGCAGGGGGGGGGGGGGGGGGAGACACTTGACTCTAACAAATTTTTTCACTTCAAAGCGTAATATTTCGCTAACGGATCCCTAAATCGAAAAATGGTTTTCCCACACCCATAAAATTTTGAACCACCTATCCAACGTCACGAATGTCATGGCTCGCGAACCTGAAAGAGTGGACAGACATCGCCAGCGTCGAAGAGCTGTTTCATTTGGCGAGAGATAGACAGGGATATGCAGAGCTGACTGCCAACCTCCAGTAATGGAGAGGAACCTGAAGAAGAAGAAGATCCAACGATACTCCACATCATGGGGTAGACGAGAAAAAAAATCCATTCCCACTTCGCGTGTAGGGGAGGTACCCTAAAAAAATATTTTTCAAGATTTTAATTTACAACTTTATTGGCGTGATAAATATGTATACCCATGCCAAATTACAGCTTTCTAGTACTAAGCGTCTCTGAGCTAAGCCGCGGACAGACGGACGGACATGGCGAAACTATAAGGGTTCCTTGTTGACTTCGGAACCCTAAAAATCAACTGTCCCATACTAAACTCCAATACCTACTTGACTCAAATGTATGCAACAGCAGATTTTTTTTTGCTCCAGTCGGTTTGCTCCTATAGTAAAAGTTGTTCAGTTTGATGGGTAGAATATGTGGTTTAAAGGTTAATAATACCTTTCCTTACATCCTGTATATATTCTACTTATATATTATTTATACAGTTTTTCCAATATAAAGTTATATCTCATTTATTGACGAAGTAATCGCTAGAACACACTTCTCGTTTCCACCCTGCATTTTATGTATACTTGATGTTAAAGTTTGAAAGTTCAACAAAGAGCGCTGTTTAAAAGCGCTGCAATATTCCACGAAGTCTCAATTTATCAATATCCGATACTTAATACTGCTTTATACAAAATAGTACAAAAATAGATACTTAGGTTAGGTCCTATCCGCTCTCGGTAATGACGACACGGAATACTCTACCAATATACCTATATAGATAGTTGATTAAAAAGTTTATAAATGAATTAGCTATTTGTAAAGTAGTCGTTTGAAGAAGTAGTCAAAATGCGAAATAGGCTAAGTATTTGCGAAGTAGACACCAATGTCCCTGAAGGGGAAAATGTAACTAAACTTCCTACTGCGTCGGAGAAATAATTATTGATTCCGATTTGAATACTGTACATCAAAATGTTGTTCGGTTTTCTCTTTATGTCTCTCCAATCTTTTCTGATCTGTAGCACATCCTCGTATAATCCCAGTGAATACAATTTCACATAATTACTTACGAAGTGATCTTTAAATTTTTGGGACCTCCAACATACAGGATCCAACTTAAGTTAGACTCTGTATGTTCGAGGTTAAGGTATGTTGACGGGGTTTTAAGAGGACGTTCAGACCATCATACTAAACCAGTTTCTCTATGAGGCCAATAATATAAATCGCGAAAAGAATTTCAAATGTCTCATACATTTTGGTCGAATAGGTTTGCAGTTTAGTATGGTTTTTTTCCGCGATTTTGACTTTTGTCCCCTTAAAAACTGACACCATAATGATGATAGTGTCTTGTGTGATATTATGTAGGATAAGTAACAATTTGTTCACTAGCTAAAGTGTAATATTTGGTGTCCAGGTAAGGAACTGTACAGTCCAGAGGCAGACGTGCACGGCGGTGATGGAGGCAACAGCGGCCCTCCCAAAGTCAGCTCTCGCACAAACTCCTTCGAGATCGAGAATCTTCTCAAGGTTGGTACTAAAATAAAAGAAACTTTGACACTTCCCTTTATACCCGTTTGTGCGGCTTGACTCCAGATTCAATTATCTTTCTATCCGAACCATTTCCCGTTTTATTTCGTTACGGTACCCGCATGGTAATGCCCCTCTCTAAAATATTATCGTCCCTGGAAATCAAATAAAATACAATTTAATGCTATCCCGTTTGTGTGTCCCGCTGTTCGTATGTGATCACACCTTAAAAGGTTATTTACAAGCAAGGCACGTTCTGTAAAACCAATCAGCTCACTGATGCATGCATTGTATCCTGTTGTATCTAACCCGATTCAGCGAATTTAGTGGACATTCATGATAAAATTGTATACAGATAATATGCACTTACATTTGTATATTATCCATAATGCAGAATAAACTTTTTAATAACTGACGCTAATATGTAAAAGCAATGGGTTGTTTTCAGTATTGGAAACTGAACTTATTGAAACGAATCCTAATATATAGTTTGATATAACATATTTCCGTATAGATAGTTGTCTGACCTAAAATCATGTTGCTGTCCTCTTTCTAAGTTCTAAAGTAAACATTAAACGACAAAGTCCACTTTGTTTCATCGTTGATCATTATTGAGAACTAAACATTAAATAACTGTTACTATACTGTTAATATGTGTCTTATTATCATACCGTCATCTTAATTGATTGTAAATCAGGTCGTATCTCAACGTCATTTATCAACGCGTTACCTTTATAAGGTCACAGGGTACATAAACCAACAAAGGTCAACATACAAAACATCCCAAATGTACCAATCTATCATCGCTGACATGGGTTAGACATAAACAACGATAACTTATGCATGTAGTACCTCCAATGGCTACGGCACGCAATCGATGTCGTCTCGTGGAACGTTGAATCCAAACAGAAGATAGCATTTTAACCGGGATGGGGATTAAATAGAAGTGTGGGCGTGTGCGTGTGCGGCAGAGCGCTGAGCAGGTGACGGGGTGGTGCCGCTCGCCGGCGGAGACGCGCCGCGGCAGCCCCACGGGCAGCGTGGCCAGCGCGGGCGCCGCCGCCGGCACGCCCTCGCGCCACCTCTCCGACGTGGACAAGCTGCGCAAGGTGCTCGCCGAGCTGGTCGACACCGAGCGCGCCTACGTCAAGGTGAGCCGCCCACCACCCACCACCCACCACCACCACTCCTACATCTGACAACTACAACACGGGCGACTTAACTTGACACCTGGCTCGAACGAATAACAATGACAAATAACAGCAAAATAATAGACTCGAAAATGCTTAACCGCAGGGACACATGCAACGGTAACTGAGATGCATCGCTACTGGCCTCGCACGGCGACGGCGGGGTCCCGCGAGGGGTAGTAGGAGCGGTGTTGAATTCGGAGCTAGGCCCTCTACCCGGACTTTTGATATACCTACGACATATCGCCACTGTTTCGGTCCGCACTTCATTGTAATAGAGTTGAAATTGGAACGAAAACGTTCACGCAATTGCGAAGTTCGAATGTGCGGGTAGAGTATCAGGTGTCAAGTTAATTCGCCCGGGTTGTAGCTTTACTTCGTTCACGTGCAGTTTGGAAAACTCCTTTAGGGGTCGATTTTAGAAAAAATGTTTCCTTTATAAAATATACATTTATT
This sequence comes from Agonopterix subpropinquella, assembly GCA_922987775.1. NCBI lineage: Eukaryota > Metazoa > Arthropoda > Insecta > Lepidoptera > Depressariidae > Agonopterix > Agonopterix subpropinquella. The sequence goes on from OV277698.1 coordinate 22,051,652, forward strand.
TATAATTCCAAGTTTCATGTTTCTATCATCAGGAGCTTAGGCTGTGCGTTGTCAGTCAAGTCAAGTATAGATAACAATTCTTCAGCGCTCGGCTAAGCAGGTTTCAGGTTCAGGTGAGATTCGCTTGCGAATCCGTTTGTGTACATTGCCTAAATGGGTCTCTAGCGTGACATACTCACACAATATTTGCTCGTTTCGAGCGCTGACTTCATTATAGAGTTTAAACTTAACGGAGTAGCAGTCAAGAGTAACTTGAAAACATTTCAATTATGGCGTAGCTCTACATGTTAGGAATTTGTAATGAGAAAAGCTTCCATGCTCTGTTCTAATAACCAAGAAGCACAAGTTTCTATTAAGCTCCTATGGAAGCTATTCCCAATCGACAACTTTGCGACACGTTCGTGTATAGTTTAGTTATGAACTAAAATAACTTAAGCTGCCGCTATCAAGTGGCAGGCCGATGCCTACGAGATCCCTTGATACACCCATACACGCAAAATCCACTTTAAGTTGGCTAAGTAAGCTGATAGATAAATTTAATATGAATATAGGTTACGTAACGTTATAAACTTAGGCACACGTGTTTACCTACTAATTACTTTAACTTTGAGAGCTTAAAACTGTTATTTGTGAAAGTTACATAATTCCGTTTGAATTATCGTCACATATAAATATTCATCAATCTGAAAAGTTGTAATGGATTTATAAACCGTATTTAAAACTTAGTAAAACAGGTCGCACCTGCGGCACGCGGCGCGTCCGTCGGCGCCCTGCCTGCCAATCTTCTACTTACTAAATCATTCGTGCCCAATTTAAGCCTTAAAATTAGTTAATTGGAGAGTTATAGCTAAACCCGAGCCGGGTTTCCTAATATTTTAACACAACTTAACTGATGATTCAACATTGAGTTATCTACTTTGGAAAACGTATAATCCGCGAGTTTCCAACTAGTCAAATTAACAACTCTTTATCAAACGTCAAACGCGTGCTTTGTATGAAATATTGTACTAAAATTTGCATAGTGACGTCATTGTTTTTCGTCATCGTTTTGATACTTTTTATAGTTTATCCAGTTATTAAAAATAGTATTCAAGTAACAGAATTACTGAAAATGTGAGTTTAGCGTTATTTTCAAACGGTTTATTTACTGAGCAGTTAAAACTAAAATATATTTTATATAGTCCACTCCCCTATTGAAAAATTTCCAGTTTTCTTCAGTTATATAACTAGATCTGTAAAAATAATTCGTTCCTGCATAAACAATGCTTCGTTACTTGCAGCACCTTAACAATTTATTGGAGAACTACTTGGAGCCGCTGAAGAAGGAAACTTTTTTATCGAACGCCGAGATCAACGCCCTGTTCGGAAACATCCAGGAGATAGTGACTTTCCAGAGACAGTTCTTACAAAACTTAGAGGAAGCGCTTGAGGCCGAGCCCAACTTCCATTACTTTGAGTTTTCTAATCAATTTAAGGTGAGCTATTAATGTTCAATGTGATTGAAGTTGTCTTACTGTCTAATCCATTTCAAATTACTAATTTTAATGAATATTTTACAGAATATACTCTTCGCCGTGGGGAATGCCTTTCTTTATTACGTTAATCATTTCAAATTGTACAGTTCATTCTGTGCCAGTCATAGTAAAGCTCAAAAAGTATTACACCCGAGTAAGTATAAACTTATTTAGAGTAAATTAAGCTCGCCTTTGTACATCACGACTTATTGTAATTTTTCGTTATGTTACTGTGTACAATAAAGAATCTAAGAATAAGAACACATTTAAACAATACAGCAACTAGATGTGGTATATCTCTGATTTTTTTAACATTTTGTCAACAGATGAAGGCAATCAAGCATTGCAAGAGTTTCTAGCTGCAAGGAATCCAAAACAACAACACTCGTCAACTCTGGAATCGTACTTAATTAAACCAATTCAAAGGATACTAAAGTATCCACTGCTGCTTCAACAATTACGAAATTTGACCGATGTTAATTCAGAGGAGCACCTCCATTTAGTGGGTAAGCCATTTTGAACTTGACATTAATTCACTGCCATTGGCATTGTATCAAGTTTAAGCACACAACCCTACTTTAAAGACCTAAGTTCATGACAATGTAAACTTTATCACCAACGAGCAATGTACTTACAAACTGCACTTACTTGACTGTTTCAGAGGCCCTGAAAGGAATGGAGAAAGTTGCAGAACATATTAATGAAATGCAACGAATACACGAAGAATATGGTGCTATATTTGATCACTTGTTTAGACAACACCAAAAGTCTTGCAAGCAACCAATAGATCTAAGTCCGGGTAAGTACACAATACGCATCTTAAACATACTCCATCTGTTATATAACTTATACATTTTTATAGGTCGAACAGAATCTCATGAAATGAAAAAAATATGATTTTCACATGGTATTGTCAAAATGTAATAATATGTCTAGTTAAAGTAGGCCCTGTACAGACTCAGACTTTTTGTAACGACAAAAACGCGCATTCGTCTAGCGCATGACTGAATCGCTACACTAGCAATTAATAGGCGATTGTATCGATTCAAACGCATGATTGTAGCGATGCACACATATGTTTGTATTGATGCACACGCGCATGTGCATTGTGGCAAAGGCTGTCGACAAATAACTGATCAAATATTACGAAAGTTTTGCATCGTGGCTGTACCGCGTTTGCATCTATGCTTTATCGCGTTTGCATCGATGCTGCATCGCGACTCAATCGATGCTTATTGCAGAAAAACGCTTCTGAGCTGCAAAAAATCGCAGTGTGTAAAAGGCCCTAATCTAATTACCCCAGTGTTGCTTACTCTAAAATTTGATTTCCCTATTTTTCATGAGATTCTGGTCCACCTATAGTTTCGATGTTTACTCATTGACTGTTTTCGAAGTAATAATACATTATATTTCTAATTTCAGGTGATTTGTTATACTATGGAGGAGTAGAATGGTTAAATATTTCAGACTTTTTAGGAAAAATAAAGAAGGGATTGGAATTGCACGCTATGTGTTTTGTATTTAAATCTGCCGTTGTCTTCCTCTGCAAAGAAAGACTGAGACAGAAGAAAAAATTAATGGTAAGCCTGATACAAAGGACAGTGGGCAGAAGTGGTCCAAAAGCCCCCCATAAGTGACATACTACGTGTGAAAGGGGGTTTAATATAGATTTTTTTTATATGCGGCACCAATATCTTTTCTAGAGAAAGAAAGATGAAGAAAAGAAGACAGGATGTTTTGTTTAGCGGTTTTTCAAACTAATGTTAGCATTTAGCGGCTATTTACATATGTTGCCTGAATTCCTTGTGTCATGTGGATAGTAGTATTGTTTTTGATTATTATTAATGCAAAATAATCTTCAGCCCTAAAAACACACAACGCATAAAACGAGAAAATCGTTATCTCATCTTGAAATTGCCGGTATAGTAAACGTGAGCCTTATTACTTTTGCACGCTTAATAATAACTTTTAGTAGTTTCAGCTAAGTGGCGGATCACCCCGAAAGACATTATACACCATTCGGGGCCATAATATCAAACGACTAACCCCTAAAAAGACTTCGTCAAAATAAAACAGCCTGTATCTTTTTTTTCCTAGAACATATGTTGATGCCCCTTGGGTGCCATGTACGTTTGGGTATTCTCTAACTATCCCTACCCGTGTCATAGCGGGGGGCTCTTGGAACAGTGGCCATACGTTTTTGCCCAGTATCGTTTGTTTTGTTACTGTAATCTCTGATTGTATTGTGTCTAACATATGGGCACCATTGCTTGATCTCACGAAGTTTCTGTCAGAACGATCTAAAGTTACAGGGGCCTACACTATTATAGTTTCCAAGAACGGGTACCGAACTAAACTCGTCCAAAGACAGGTTTATTATGCTAATGTGATTCGATAACGTATATAATAATACCATATACGGTTCTATTGTAAAGTTTGTGTACAATGGACTATGTTTTGCGTCATAAATCGAGTGTTGGTGTTATACAGGATCCAATTTAATATGCTGACAGTTTTTTAAGGGAATGATCAGACCATCACACTGAACAACTTTCTATACGGCAACAACATCGAAATCGCGAAAAAAAAACCTGCTTTCCCATACATTTGGCTCGATTACAATTTGCAATTTTTGTATGGAACAGTAATTTTTTTTCGCGATTTCGTTGTTGGTGCCATAGATAAAGTTGTTCGGTTTGACGGTCTGATCATCCCCTTAAAAAGTGTCAGCATATTAAGAAGGACCCTATATATTATGTTAGCCAGTTTCGGCTTAGAATGGATGACACCATTTCTTCCCGTTTGTGTTGTTTGAGGTAACTAAGGTTTCTTATGCAGTTTTTGTTGGCTATTGGCTAGCTACCTATCAGCACTTGAAATATAAATCCATCCTTTTCAGTATGATATGCCTTGCTATAATATAATAGCATGATTAAAATACAGTTAGTAGTTGTAGCAAAGTTTCTTACCATTTTGAAAGGTATTATGTTCGTAAGATTATATATTTATGTACAGGTTATAACAAAACACCCTAAAATATTTAAAAGGGTGGTTTAAAACTATCAAACTGAACAACATTCACAATGGAGCCAAAGTCAAGAAAAAAACTGCAACTCGACTCAAATAATATGGGACAGCAGATTTTTTCGATATTGTCTCCGTATTGAATGTTGTTCGATGATCTTAACCACCCCTTTAAATATCTCTAGGGTGTTTTGTTAAATTGTATTTTTTTATATTGAACGCAATATCAACTTTAAGTTGGCTGTGATAAGATCGATAAAAATTAAATCAGAAAAAAAACTTTAGTAATTTCAGGCGTCACTAATACGTAACATGTTTTTAGGGAGTATCATCGAAGAACAATTCGAACGAAGTAGAGATAATAAGGTATCAGGTGTTGATACCGGTGACGGAGGTGCAAGTGCGGGCCTCGTCTGCCAAGGATATGGACAGCCACTTCCTGTGGGAGCTGATACATCTGAGGAGTCAGTTACAGAGGAGATCTGAGAAAGTCTACGTACTGTCCAATAGGTAGGTTATCTTTAGTCAACTAATCAAAATTTGCTATTATATGATTAACTTTTTACTGCTCATGTATTATCTTTTAACTGCCGACTTTATGTTTTGACAGGTCTAATCATTTTCATTGCCTGATAACAAAAAAAAATATCTATGAAATCCATTTCTATTCCAATAATATACAGATAGAAACTCTGAACGATATTACAATTCTTGTGATCAAATTAACTTTATCTTTATATTCCTTGTACTTTGACCACAAAACACCCGCCCCATGTCACTAGACACCATGTTTAAATTGCCGCATTATATCTACTTTATGAATCTATTATGTAAAACGCTTGCACACTTAACTAAACAAGAAGTACAGGTACGTAGAAACTTTAACCATGATTGCAGTACGGCGGACTTCCGCAACGCGTTCTTGAAGACAATTCGGCAGATAATCCGGGAGTCTGTCCGCAACATGTCGCTGCCGACCACCAGGCCTGCCCCCATGCCTCCACGCGCTCCTCACACCCTGGAACGTGAACGACCTAAACACCAGGTATGTCGTATAAATGTATTTATTTGCCATTTAAATGCTTCCCAAGTTCAGCGGTAACATTGTAGATTTTAAAAACGATTTCAAGCTTGGCTTAGATATATCACTGGTTTGGGATTTAAATCAAAGAAACCTGTTTTTCTCACTAAGTTAGTATAGGCTCACAAATCTGTGTAGAATCACTATTTTTAACACCAAAAATCTCATCACCAAAGCACCATATAAATATTATAAAAAATGTTTTTTTTAATCGTTGGTTTGGAAGTTCATCTACTTTTGAAGTTGATTGTACATAATAATTAATAATAATAACATACAAAAACTACCTACGGTTTCGGAATGTTCCGAATATGCAACTATATGGTACAAAATATTAAACCGATAGAAAACACAATCGGACATAATCTTTGCTACGCAAAAATAGAATATTGGGTATATTAAGGTCTGAACACAAATAAAACAGGGATCGGTAAGGCATCAAAATTAAGAACCTTTTTTCGGATTAATTTCACCAAACTCAGTCGATCTGTGATATAAAATAAAATGAAGTATTTTGGAGAGTTTCCAAAAGAGGTAGCAAAGTTGTTTATTTGATCATTTTCCGTTTTATTGAGATACTTACCAGGTAGCTGTTATTGTGCCAAAACATCGAGTCAAAGTTTCATTACATAACAATTTAATGTGAATTTCCATCGTTGTATGTTTCTGGTTGAAATAATTTGACTTAGAGACTATATTTATTGCAAAAGTTGTCGTCCGCAACCCCGTTGTATGCGTACAAAAGTTTAGAGTGAGTTCGACTACCATGTCGACGTGGTAGACTCTAAACTAAACATACTAGCAGTAGAAATAGTAGAAAAAGAAAGGTTTAAACCTTATTTTTAATTATAAGATGGTATAATAATTAACATTTTTAATTTGTTTAAGGTGCAAGTGATGCAAGGGTCCCAAACGTTGGGCAAAACGAAAAAGCCTAAGACTTCTGGCCAACGGTTATCAGCCGGAAATATTGAGGTTTGTACTAAAATTGAACTCAATTCACATCAATGCTAGTATAATATTAGTACCTAACACGTCTTTCAATATCGTCACAAACGTGAGCACGAAGAGACCACCCCGAGTGACCAAGCCATCAGTATTTATGCTGATTGCCACATCACTTAACCACGGTGGCAAGTCGAACTCGGTGAATGACATGCCATAAATTGACTCAATTATTTAAAACCTTTGATTAAATTAAAATAGCAAGATAGGTTACTAGCCTATAGCACATGGACTGCATAAATTGAGCCCCCGTCGCCTAATTTACTTAGAGCGGCATTGCGTGATTGAGATAAGTACTTTTTTGATTTATTTGCGGGATAAAGGTACCACAATGCCTTCGCGTGCTTAAAATTTGTTGTATAAATCATTCAAAAAGAAAAAAAACAAATCACACGGCATTACTTTTCACTCGAAAGTACATGAAAAGCAGATTCATTTTTCAAGTGCGTAATGCAAGAACGTCACCTATCTTCTGTTATTTTAATTTAATCAATGTTTAAAACCGTTTGTTTAGTACATTAGCATAGCATACGCTCACTAGTATATTCCCTGTGGTAGTCAAGAGATATTCTGAAAACTTAGAACATCCACGTTTCACTAATAGTACCGAAACGGAGTCCAGTGTGTCGGGGAGTAAGCCCGTCTCGCCACTTATAATGGATAGTGGGTACAGTACATGACTTGAAATAGAAGCATGCAGGTTTTCGGTGAAGGAAAACATCTTGAGGAGATATAGTACAATTAGGTACTAAATATGGATTACTCTTTCGTACTTACCTAACAGTTTAATATGACTTCGATAAAACTTGTTATTTGTAACCCAGATTTCCATGTAGGTCGTAAAATATGCGAAGTCACAAGAAAAAAACTAGTAAGCATAAAATGGAAAACAATTGTTAAAAGCAAAGTCGATTGTCGATTGTCTCAGTTTTGCTAAGAAGGATGTATAATCTTATCATGTCAAAGGGACGAACCCTTCACATCGTATAGAGCACTTCGACCCATTGTACTTACTCAAGTTAAATTATATTGTCCTCTTGTGTTTGTACAATGGGCTTTGTTTCAGTTTTCTGTGACATATTAATAACTAAGTCAACTTAAGATTATTAGGTTTTAGGCCTGTAAGAGAATAATCTCGACTCTAAAACGTAAATCTTTAGAAATATATTTGAAACCGATTTATTGAGAATGCGCTCCCACACATGACTGCGAAATCGCATTGCATCGCAAATATCTGCGAACGCTCGATGACCTATGCTTAGAAAAAGTATATGTCTAGAATAAGCATGCTTCTACCGTATAAAACAAAAGGGGCCAACTTTCTTAGGTTGGTGTGCGTAGGGCGTCATACAAATGATGTCTATGTGCGGATATGGATAGGGTTTAGAGGCCAGTACTGGTTGCAATTTTTATCTACGCGTTCGTAGTTTCGACTGTCTATTTTGACACATAACTTATCCAAGAACTTATGTATGTTTTTCAATCGTAGCGCTCGCAGATATTTGCGATTTGATGCAAATTCGCAGTTAGCCCAAAGTTTTGAAATCTTTTAGAAATAATGATAGTAAATTTGCTGGTGGACACACAATACAGCAAAGATCCGATTCGTACTGCTCCGGTTTTACAGAAGTTTCATTATTCAGTGCATTACTTATAATAGGTTCTAATACAGGGTGTTAGGGTAAACAGTTGCATTACTTTAAGGGGTGATTGTACCCGTGATGCTGAACAACTTTCCCAAAGAAAAATTTTTTTAGACTTTGCGTACTAAATGCAATCAGCTGATCGAACATTTGTATGAAAAGTCGAAAAAAAATTGGCGAATTTCCTATAGGTTTCTTTGGGAAAGTTGTTCAGTATCATGGGTACAATGACCCCTTAAAGTAATGCAACTGTTTACCCTAACACCATGTAGAGGCGTTCTAACGATCGAACAAAACAAACTTAATATCCCTGGTTTTTCTCATTAATTAAAGGTCGGTGACCTTTCCCGCGAGAACTCCCAGGATGCGGAAGAGCCTCCGCATGAAGCTACTCATGACGAGCCTACATTCAGGCACAGAAGTAAGACACTCGGAGACACTGCCGGTAGGTTGGGTATTTATAGTATTAATACATTTTCTATTGCTTTTTACGAAGAGATAGGTACTCGTATCTGCTCGAGAAATAAAGTAGTTAGTGTATGAAATAGCAACAGTTTGGTACGAGTATAACAATAATTGGGATGACTTGAGTTTAGTTATACATGAGTAGATACGTAGTTAAACCCAAGTTAACACATTCGCGAACAGTGACCGGCCGGCTATAGCAGTGATAACGATAGAAGTTCTATTGTGTCTCGTTCACTGTCCGCGAATTTGTTAACTCGATTATTGTGTAACGTACTACTGTTGTCATATATTCTAAGCTTAACCAGACTTTACTACAAAAAACTACGAACTAACATTTTACAGATGAACAGTAAGCTTTATAGACAGATATATATATTTTTTGTAGTAAAGGCTGTTTTTCCCTAATGTTTTTGATGTTATTTTTTCGCAACATAATAAAGGTTAACAAACTGACGCTTTACTAACAATCCGCTTATTTCTAACAAACACCAAACAGAGAGTAGTGTGAAGAGAGCGCCGCCGCCGCCGCCGCCCGACATGGACAAGTCAGACCCGGGCTCCAAGTCCGAGGGCGAGGACGAGCAGCCCCCGCCCCCCGCCAAGAGAGGGTTAGGCAGAACTCCCAACCACCTCACACTAAGGTACCAACATATGTATGGGTTAACATCACTGAACACTGTACCTACACCAAATTGGCACCAGACGCTCACACTCTGGCACTACTTTTGTTTTATACATCTGACTCCAAATTCAAGTAGGTTTGCTTGTTTCTACTCATACATATGTCATTACTAACACCTGCCAGGTATAAAGTAACGGGAGAGTATTCAGGTGTCTGTCGTTCGGTTCGCAGCACGACGTCGACCCTCAGCGCCGGCAGCACGGGCAGTCAGGCGCGGCTCATCCAGTCCTCACACCAGCCTACCCAGTATCAGCCTACTATGGTTAAGGAACTAGGTAAGCAGGAGTCACAATCCCTTAAATCATCCCCCGAGAAGAAATCGTCTACATCTGCAGAGAAGAAAATCAAAGTAATTCGATCATGTAGCGGCAGCAGCATCAATAGGGACAAGTCACCGAACCGCTCTGTGGATCACACTTCGCCGGATCGAGATCGTGTCACTAAAGTGATCGTCTGCAAATCTCCAAATAAATCTAGTTTGAAACAAACGAAAACACTACACCGTTCACCCAGAGGTAGTTTTGATCAATCTAAATCGCCGAGGGGATCTATCGACAAGTCCCGATCTCCGCAGCAGAGTTTCGATGGCTCGAGGTCTCCCCGTGGTAGCATTATGAAGTCTCGAGAAAATAGCGTTGATAGATCTCGCTCACCAAAGCCTGCTCCCAAAAAAGGCATCATGCGAACACCTCAAGCCAGCTTCGACCGATCGCCCTGTAAGTCACCTAACGTGAGCCGTCGATCCTCGAAGTCGAGTGGTGAGAAACTGGCCAGACTTGGTACGAATTCTCTAGACAGAATGACTCATTACTCCCAACTCGCAAAAGCCGAAGATAAGGCAATGAAAATGGGCATCGTAGTCTCCAAATCGACCGAATCAATCGCTAAAGCTATCGAGCACCCCACATGCGTACAATGCTACCTATCGGGGAAAAAACAAACTAAACCCTCCTAGCATAAGGGGAAGGGCAAGTCGCCCAAAACTCGTAGAAAATATCTTACGTCTCAGTCGGTCCTTACATCGTCGGACCGCAGCAGCATCGAGACGTTGGAAGATATCTCCCACGAGCGCGGACACTGCCCTTCCTCGAGACACTACGAGAAGAATGAGTTTGATCAAATCCACGTTTAAACGATGCTCGTATTTTATGTTATAAACATTTTAAGCACAAGATATTTGTTCATTAAATTTAATATTTGGTTTAATAACTTATACTATAATTAATAATATTTGCCTATATTTATGAACGATGAAGATAATAATTATTATAGGTACAGCGTGTGTTCGGTCTCTGTGCCAAACTGAAAATAAAACGGAATTGATTAGTTATGGAACGAGAATGGACCATTATTTCAATTATTTGAAGGGTTAACTTACGTTTAAGCAGTTTATTGCACAAGTTTACTTTAGTTGAAATAAAACAATCTTATCTGGATTCACTGTATATTTGATTTCAAAATGCAGTGAGATAAAATTCACAGCGATTTCCAACGTTCAAAATACGTATACGCGATTCTTTTGAAAATAGCATAATAATCCATTTTAGAATCAAAAATCCATGAATCCAATGTCGCCCCATCTAGGGTATGTACCTATTGGTACTACAATATAGGGTAATATTTCACGACACCTAAGTATTAGTAGAAGTGTAATTGATAGGTAGACAAAGTAATTACAACAACATAATATTTATTCAATTTAATCAAACCTCTAATTCTAGATATAAATCCAAGTGCTAAGTGTTACATTATAATAATGGCTGTGGAATCGTACTGATATTAATCCTTAATCACTTTTGTCATAGTCTTTCTCAACTTTCATTTAATAATTTATACTACTTTTATATAAGGTTAATTAGAAAGGATATCACATCGCAAAGTAATGAATTTATCCACGACAACTTTTTGAGTGACTGAATAATCCGAAATTTTTATTATATTGGTGATATTTTGGTAGTCATGAGACATGGTGGCACATCATGGTAGGTCAGGTCAATATGGGGACCTCCGAAACTACAGGAGATAGAAAAAATTATGTTCAATGGAACTATGTTGTGGATTTTAGAGATAAGAAAAACTGTATTCATTGATTTAAAATAAAAATAAACTCCTACTCTACTCTGAAATTGAGTGGATTTTTGAGTGGAACCAGAAGTGCGATTTTTGAAACTCATTCGTTGAACTCAACAGTTGTAAATATCGAAATTACTATGGAGATAAGCATCTTTCTACTGTTGATTTGACATTCAAAAAACATACTCCAGGGGTGCCATTTTTCAAAGTCAAATCAGCAGCAGAAAGATGAGTATTTCCATTCATTTTCAACTGCTGAGTTCAACATATGAGATCCAAAAATTTCACTCCAGGAGTGCTATTTTTGAATCTCATTCGCTGAGTTCAGCAGTTGAAAATGTCAAAATTACCATGGAGATATGCATCTTTCTAATGCTGATTTATCTTTCAAAAATCGCACTCCACAAGTATGATTTTTGAAAGTCAAATCAGCAGTAGAAAGATGCATATCTCCACAGTAATTTTGAAATATTGAACTCAGCGAATGAGATTCAAAAATCGCACTCCTGGTCTTTTGCAAAAAATGTATTGACTGTGTAGTTTGTGTTTGTTGTTTAGTGTATGAGATTTTTTGAAAATCTATGAATGTAGTTTTTCTTATCTCTAAATTCGATGGCATAGTTCCTCTGGAAATATTTTTCTATCTCTTATAGTTTCGGAGATTCCCATACTGACCCATCTCGTTGTGCCACCCTGTAAAGCCTCGTTCTTTACAAAGTGTTGTGATATCATTACAGATTGACCCCAACATTCCGATAGATTAATATTATTATTATGTAGATGGCCATGGATTTGTACCATTAATTAAGTCTTCCATTTCGAAATACCTATACATACCTACATAATGAAGCTAATTTATTTGTTTTAACATTATTCTTCAGTACCTGCTCAACTTAGGGTTAAGTTTGTTGAAATTATCAGTTGACCGCAATTTACTCAAGCCACAAATATAAAATAAATGTACCTTTATAATCTATTTGTCAAACCAGCTATTAGCATTGCTGAATCATAAGCAGTACTAAGAATATTTTTAGTTCCTAAACTGTAAGGTGAACGTATAATACCATCTACCTTACCATTCATGGCAAGATTGAATTACATTGAAGACAGAAACTATAATAATAATAGTCTGATTATTATCAATTATCCACATTACACAAAGTACCTAGTTACCTACCTTTTTATTTGCGAACTGAAAATATTCTTAGGAAGGGTTTTGCCCGTTTTACCTATCTATTGTAGGTAAATAATGCTGCATTATGTGTACTGCATTTAGTATCGTAAAATAATAATAAATACAAAAATAAATAGTGTGTCACTCTATATGCATGTTGCAATATAAACAATAAAAAATAGTTTAAAATTATTGTGCTATATCGTTTAATAATAGGCTTACCATGGTACATTGAATAAACTAAATATCGACATAATATCTATAATATTCAAATTAGGCAAAACATTATTTGTTCACGTAGCGCTTACTTAGCCATGCACGGATTCTCTATGTCTTAGATGATGCACTTACGAGCCGAGGTATTGTTGTGGGTAATCAATAAGTTCATAACACCTGATCACAGACATGCTGCACCTTAGATCTTAGATAGACGAAGTATTTAGGCTACCGGCTACTGGTGAATGAAATAAGTAGCTCATAAATTATAATCGTATCTAAAGCTGAAGAATACTCCGACGTTGGAATTAATTGAATGTTCGATGACAATGTTGACCGGCGTAGTTTCGAAGACACCTTTCATGCGCACTCAGCCTCCTGATTTTTCACCTCCATTTTCCACTTTCCACTCATATTCGAGTAGGGCGATCGTTACGCTCGCCACTCGTGTGCTTTCTAAAGTTATGTGTCCACAAGCAAGTAACATCGCGAGAGCATTATTCATTCAGATCGCTTAGATTCCTCGCAGTTTTTCTCGATCCTGTAAATGCGGGAAAAACATATGGAAGCTAACCGCCTAACTGATTCTTTAAACTGCTCGCTCGCACGTTATTGCTACTGGACACATAGCTCAACAGGGCGTCGAACCTATGACAACATTCATCAAACATTCAACTCTTTGCTCGTGACTCCGCGAAATTCTGATGATCGGTGCATTGACTCTCTAAATTTGTTCGTCGCACGTGCGACCTGAATGTGATTTATAAAGAGTTTGGTGTTTGGTGTGTTGTAGGATCGCCCGTGTGGAAACCGCGTGACATGTTGAGCGAGGCGGGGGGAGCGGGAGGTGCGGCGGGGGGAGCGGGCGCGGCGACCCCCGCGGCGCCCACCACGCTGCCGCGCTCGCAGCGCCCCGCGCCGCGCGCCCACCACCTCTCCGCCAGCCGCAAGTCTCTCGCCCCCGACCACCGCCACTAGCCTGCCCGCGCCCGCGCCTCTGAAGGTGTACTCGTCTGCGAGACTGAAGACGTCTCGCGCTCCTGAGACGCCGGTGCTGCACGAAGGCGCCGGCCCCCCTCCGCTCCTCCCGTGTGAGCGTTGCGAACGATAACCCTAACTCTTCCTGTCCCTTTTCCTATGACCCAGTACGTTTCGGCACTCTGTTTGTTTTCTGGTTTACCAGTAATCGAAAATGAATGTCATTCGTAACGATAAGACATGTAGAATCTCTTTCATATAATCGACATAGGGTGTTTGCGCTTGAGCGCTAAACCTCAATACTGTTGAATCTACTATCGTAGCCTGGTCGTCCAACGGAGATACCACAAGGGGATGTGATCCATAGCAAATGTCTTCTAGCTATAACCTGCGCTTATCCCGAATCGGCACGAGCCTTTCCTCTCCCTAAATGTCGTAACGATCCAATGTCTGTGAAATGTGAATATGTCGGCATTGTCCTGTAGTGAGTCTCGATCAATCAGCTGATGTTTGCTACCTTTTAATTTTAAATAGCTTATATTCTGTACAGTTATACTCACTCCTAGCATGACTTTTTCATGAATAAGTTTTGACGATAACTTTTATTAATTATAGTTATTAAATTCATTATACATTATAAAGCTCAAACAAGCAGTTTATGTTGTAGATTTTGTTTTATTTTGTTTAAGCTCAAATGAATGTATTTAGCCTCAATCCGCAAAGGCTCTTGTGTGAGGTATTTACCTGCTCGTATCGATGTCGTCAGTAATTTGACAGCTGTAGTGTGAGATCACTATTTATGATGGCTTCGTACCATTATTATGATACAGATAACTCAAATTTGTGCCACAGTGCGATCGCACCATTGTACTTCCACATCTGTTCATATTTAACACAACTTTATTATCACCTGTTAAAGTAATCCTGTACTTAACTGATAGAAACTAAGTTTTATTTATATTGGACCTGCGCTGACACATCCGACGTAGGTCTACCTTATAGTAACAAATTAAATGACAATATCAATATAAAATGAAGAGCGTAATCGAGGTTGCACTAAATTAGTTACTACAGTGAATATTCGGTAACTGGAGCATCATGTTTGTACCGTTTAGAATGTTGATGAGACGATGTTTTAAAAAGGTTTAACGTACGTAATTTTGTTTATTACCAGTAGATCAATACTGGTAACGATAAAACATTTGATTATTCCACTAACGAACAGATTTTAATTCCTTTCTTAAAATGTAATTAAGTTTTATCATTGTAAACAATCACATCTTTTATATTAAAGTATAGAAATACATACTGTAATCACTACTCGAAATACGTTAGTTATTGTACTTAAAAACTCTCCTTTAGTTGAGATGTGTAATTGTTTTTGTATATTTAGGTATTCATTTACTGCCTTAATTTTAGTATAATTATGAGAAGACTACGATATATTTATAATTGAACTTCTGTGCCAAATTAGGTACCCTTGACCTATGCTTGTTACTAGTTACCGGGAAGTTAACTGATAACAGATTAATATATCGTTAGTAGTTAGTTGTAATGTACTTGCGTTTAATTTCGTCACATTGGCAGCGCAATATTCACTACCCCATAGTTCAAAATGCACTCACCCTATGGAAAAGTACACTAGGTAGTTTTGATAATAATTTCTCTTCGTGATCAAATTCGAAAGTTCTATCATAGGCTAGGCGAATGATGTAACATTGTATCCTACACGTTTATGTTCATTATTTTACTGGACGTGAAATAGGGATAACGATATTATGATTATTAAATTATTGTATTATATTGTACATTTGTTGACAGACATTGAGAGAAAGCTGTAAAATGGACGATGAATGGTTAGTTTGAACGTGTGTTGTTGGATCTTGGATACCTTTGGAATATAAAACATGTAAAAATGTACACAATATGTAAAAACTACTTGCGGTTATTGTGATTCTACATTTTACTATCGAGAGTTTGTAAGATACAATCATTGTATTTTAGTCAAGTTGTGATCAAGCACAATGATTATGGTCTGGTGATTGAAATGAACCAACTGTAGGTAAATTAATAATTAATTACAAAGTAAGCATACACATCTCGATAGTTGTAGTAGTAGATACAATCTTCTTATTACTGATTTTAAATAATTTTCTACTCATAGTAGAATTGCAAAAAGATTGTAATGACGAGTAATCAAGTATAAGTACGTATATTAATTTTCATCTTGGGACATATCACCGGAAAACCTATATCGTTTAGTTTACAAGCTTTCTCTTAATCTCTCCAATCCTTAGTTTAAACATATTTTACAGTAACCTCGAATATTATGTATTAATACTATGTAGAATATTATATTTATTATTGTGACCACACATTATAGTTTTATCTTTACATATTATTGTTTGAAGATTATTTTGTGATTTATTGAAATAAAACCTGTTTATTAATATACATATGTTAAAATATTCGAATTTAATAATTACGAACTTATACACTCAATTTATAGATATTATTATACTAAGAAAATATAATTAATAAAATGAATAAACAAATATGGTGAAAAATGAAATGAAGGATGAGCTCATTAATTGCGATTGTACTTCACACTTCAATGACATTTGAAAGTAATGTAGGAAAATGAAATGAATATTTAGAAAGACTTATTGAAATAAAATACGAAGGTAATATTGTAATAAGTATTAAACTTTTATAATTTGACGTTGTATAGTTTGCAAATTGTGATTTATTTGAAGTATTATTTAATTTATTTGTCGGTAAAATATTGTATTAAAATATTTATGTAAACGATAATGTAGGTAGGTATGTTATAGATGAACTACTTCCTTAGAGGTGTGCATATAGACAACAGACATTGTAGTATTGAAATAAACGTGCACTGATGCTGAATATTTTATATATTATAATTATAACGTATAGACACTTTCGCGAAAAATGCTTTTGTGGCTAATACTAACTGATTGTATAGAATTATAAAATACCTCAATTTTACACCCATGCATTTTAATAACATTAAACCTAGTCATTTCAAGCTTTAGTTAGTATTATATCTTCGCTTACTTAAAAACGCCTAAATTGAAAGTGCCTTCACATATTTTGGGAATGAAAAGGGCACGTAACTTTTCCTAAAATGTGAACACAGCACAGACCATGAGAGTAGTTCATCAATACATAGGTACGTTACTATAAATATTGAGTCTAATGTCCTTTAGTGGCTTCCAACACGTTTAGTCTAATTTAAAATTGATGTATTTCTATTGTTTTCCAAATTATCTAATGATATGTTGAATTTGTGACACTTACGGAAATTACTTTTTATTGCTTATGAATAAATAATAAAATAAAATAACTGATGTTTTCGTTATTCATTTGTGTTTACCACTGTAATTTATCCTCGTTTCAATACCTGCATGAAACCTATATTTTAGTCAAAATTTTATTTTATAAGACACATGCAGGGTGTAACCCAAAGACTACAGTTTAATATACCGGAAAGTGTAACCAACCATAAAGAGTCTAAACTTTAGACCATCAAACTGAAAAACTTGCACTATGGAGCCAATTCTGAGATAAAATTATTTCTGTTTCATACAAAGCTGTAGTACTCTCGTATCTCGACTATTTTCGACTCAAATGTATGGGACAGGTGATATTTTTTTTATAATTTGCTTCCTTATTAAAAGTTGTTCAGTTTTATGGTCTAAATTCTGAGCTGTTATTCCTCGAAAAATATTAAAAGTAAAAAAAATACTTGATTGTATTTTATCTATTTTATAATTAAAGTCATATACAGGATGGTCCAAATAGTGGCGTCAATATATTTTTTTTAGATTCCTAACACGTGGGGGTATCTGAAAATACCACGATTTTTTGTAGTTTAGAAGTTATGATTTTTTTAAGGTGAGTTTGAGAATTTTTTACCGGAGTTGGGTTGAAACTGTTGAAACACTCCGGTAGAAAATTCTCAAATACACCTTTGCACATAGATACATACATAGGCTGATAAACACATTACCCTTCCTTTTAAAACGTGGAAAGTGGAGAAAAAGTTCTTCTCCAAAAAATCTGCAACATATCTAAAGGCCTATGATGATGATGATGATTATAATATGACGTCCGACTACAGCATAGCATATGCTCACGACTATATTCCTCGAGGGGGTAGTCAGAGATATTCGGAAACTTCAGGACATCCACGTTTCACTAGTAGTACCGAAACTCTGTCCAGTGTGACGGGGAGTGAGCCCGTCGCCACTTGTAATGGACAGTAGGTACAATACATGCCTCGAAATTGAAGCATGCAGGTTTCCTCACGATTTTTTCCTTCACTGAAAAGCCAGTGGTGTTACAAATCGTACATAAATTCCGAAAAACTCATTGGTGCGAGTCGGCCTGGACGGGGATCGAACCATAGCCTCCTGCACGGCAGGGACTCGCCACTGGACCACCACGGCTTACCGCTACCGTGACCGCTAAGGATTATTAGGCATACCTAGGTACCTACCTATAATATTCGGTGGCCACCATTAACCTTAAGACTTAGACCATTTAACTAATAGATGATATAAATTTCTTCGCATGTTTTAAAATAAAAGGCCATATCGGTATAATGTGTTTATTAAGTCGTACGTCGACGTTCATAAATCAAACATTTCGGTGTCATCGGATTCAAACCTTACAATTTTCTATTAAAACAGTTTCTCTAGATTGATATGAGTGAAACATTTAAAATATAATTAGGTATTTACAAGGTTAATAATAATTATAACTAGATACATAATAAAGTTTTCATTTTAATATTTTTCTTTGTTCAGTACTTTTACTGTCTCAACAAATTTACATAATAGGTATACTTATGCATCTAAATTTTGTTGGCCTAATTTTTAACAAATTTAATAATAAACAACGTAATCTTTTTGAATCGAAGTACTTAAGCCCTATATTATTTAATTTCAATTATTCTCGAGTGAATATGTAATTTACTTAGTAATAAGTACACGTTGAGGTATAACTGCTCTAAAATAATTGAAATACAAATAATCTTGTTAAAATTATAGAAACGCGATTTTTAAATCGAACATGAAAATTAATTATGATTCGAAATCCACTGATTTTTTCGTGCCAAGAATAAACTTTAGTGCGTAAAACGTTATTTTTCGGTGTTTGCTATAAAAAGGTTATATTTTAGGGACATACAACACACAGCTAATTTCGGTGGTAGACAAAATGTGGGATAATCGGGAAGCTCTATTCATGGAACACCAAGACAATATTATAATTTTTAAATTACGGTCATTACATCTCTCTACAGTAAAAAATATGTTCCTAGGTCTTAAACGAATAACAATAGGACTATCTAAGGAGATGTAATCCTATATACATACTTATTATGTGGCACAGACTACATTTTTATCATCATAACCAAGGATTTTTCATGTTAAAATTTTAGCTTGAAAAGGTCTTTAAATTACATAATTATGTGAAAATTCAGGAATTTGTAGTAGCTATCTTAAGGCTGCACCGAGCATATTGTGCTGCTCCCAATCGTATTTTTGTCATTTCTTAGCAATTAAACAATATTTCCAAAAAACAAGAATGTCACATTGTAGTCATTACCGATTTTCAATTCATCGGGTCACTACCAATATGTTTTTATAATGTTTGTTGTTATTATCTTTAAAACCGCTTTTTAACGATAATAGTTACAAGCATAAAACATAATAATCCATAATGTTTCGATAAATTGAAAGCCAATCAGGACTACAATGTGACATTCTTGTTTTTTGGAAATGTTGTTTAATTGTTTAGAAATACAAAAAATACGATTGAGGGCAGCACAATAGGCTCGGTACCCTCTTAATCATTTCACTTGATAAAAAAGCTAAAATTTGCTCCTTGCTGGGTCCTTGTACACGATGCAAGTAACATGCGCATGTAGGTGTGATATTAATATTAGTTTCAGTAATTTAGGGTTTTTAATATACAGGGTGATTTTTAATAGGTCTGTATGGCTTAAAGGGGAAAGAGTACAGCCCATTTTAGAAGTCTAAAACTGTATGGAACCCCTGGTCGAAAACCTGAAAAATAACTTTAAAATTTGAAGTAACTTATGAGATTTTTTGTTTTTAGTTTATAAATAATTTATCCAGTAAACAGAAAACGTAAAAAAAAAATGCATGCAATAAGTATTTATTTTTATTTTTATGCTTTTACCTTAAATTTTGGTAATTTTCGAAAAAAAGTTAAAGTGTCCATTATTTCCAAAACCAGTGATTTTCGACCAGGTGTTCCATACAGTTTTAGACTTCTAATGGGCTGTACTCTTTCCCCTTTAAGCCATAGAGACCTATTAAAAATCACCCTATATAATAAAGGTGTTTACTTGTGTAGCCCGCGCAAGTAAACTCACATTCGTAGTTCGTGTTTTAACTTGCATCGTGTTAAAACTCCCGTTAAATTATGTTACTCTAGATAATGAAACGAAAATATTTTGAAACTCTACTAAGTTCTTATACAGTTCTTTGTAGTGTTTAATCTCTAACATTTTCCATTCCCGTGTTTTAGAATATTTAACGCTGTTAGCACATTAGTAGGGACATCTTGCATCTTATATTGCCATTGTTGTGCCCATGGTTTTTTTATAACTTGGAATCATCCATTCGATACTCTACCATAGCTGTTAAAATTTTTATCTTCTCGGGAATTAAGATTTTTCTTTTAAATAATCTACAGAGAAATCTAATAATATAGGTAAAGAATGTGAATGTTCTAAAAGGAAGTTACATAGCAATGGAAAACATTTTTATAATTAAGTATACAATACTAAACACTCAAAATATCAAACTGTTTTCATGCATAATTATATTTGTTTGAGTGAATTATTAGTGCACACATGACTAGTAAATTTTTGTATAGATAAGTATGTTTACATGTATAATTATATTAAATAACTCTTGTTAAGTTTATTACATTATCTACTTATCAATGAAATACTCGGTTCAAAAGAAGTTTCATTACGCTATTATATTATGGTGTTTCATCAAATTATGCTAGAATAAAATTCATCCACCCTAATCTCATATCATATTAAATACGTAAGGCACTCCATTAATTTTGCTGTTTTTGTCCAAAGAGGGCGAATATACTGACACATAGTTCTAATAAAATGAAGACCACTGGAAGTTCTTGGTTGGATTGGATAGCACACCGCCCACTTACGAGACGAGACCTTTCGATTTAAGCTCAAATTACTGATAACTAGTAAATTAATTCTTACATTTACTTGGAATGTCGATCGAGTGTCAGTTTTACCAAAAATAACCAATTATAATAAGAAATTAATGTTAGCGATAGATAAGCTATTTTGGTGGCACAAAATACATTCGAATTCTGATGCTTGAAGATTTGTATTTTCTAGTTATTTACCTAATATTTGGCGGACTAATTACTAGAATCACTTTAAATAACATTAATGAACCTATTGGTTTAACAAAATAATTACTAATTAAGTCAAAACTTTTTAAACTTTAAAATAACGTATTAAAACAATGTTATCACAGACACTAATACATTTAAAGGAAACTGTTGTTTGTAGGTGCCATTCTTAAATCGTTTAGCATCACCATAAATTGGAAGGCTGGTTATTATTACTTCAGGTATCTACCAGATTAATAAAGTAGCCGTAAATAAAACATTTAACTATGGGATTTCTATACTATTTTGTATTTCAGCTGCAGTTGTGATTTTAAACGGGAAATTAAAATCACAACTTTTACATTAACATTGTTGGACCCCTAATTATTTAATTAAAAAGCCATTTTATTCATAAGTAATCTCTTTAAAAATTTTATCAAATTTAACTACCTAGATATACCTACTCATATTACAATACATGACTGCTTCGTTCTTTCTGAAAATTGTCGAATGAAAATCCGCGCGGCATCTCGACGCCCCCCTCTACCTCAACAACATTTTTTCGTAGCCAGTCTACAACTGCTAAGCTAAGCTGAATAGTCGATTTGTATAATTTTTATCATAGAGAGCCGAGAAAAGAGATAATTATTTCCGCTTATAATTATCGAATAATTATTGATTTATAGCATTACCTATTTTATATTTGACTTTCGTTACCTAAGCAGGTAAGTTTTATTACAAATTAAGTTCAAGAATTAGCTGTTTTTAATTAAATATCCTTCTAGGTAGCTTCTCGCTGTTTATTTGTTAACATAGATGTTTAATTTTTTGAATTATGTTATCACTTCAAGTACAGATACCATTTAATATTTTTTTAGAACATTCACAAATGATTTCGTTGAGTGTATTGCACATTGATCGTGATCTAGACAGGGTTGTGTATATTTGTCTAAACGTTGGTCCCTATAATTGCTATTGTAATAATGTTATCGACAGCTATGTGGGGCGTGGCGGACGCCGCGCGTTAGCGGCCGGGTTGTCCGAATAAAGGCACATTGAGTCATGATTCATTTTTTTGTTAACTGATGCACTTCGGTACTCATGCTCTCCCACTCTCCCTTGTAATATATTTTCTTCTCATCTGTTTAGCTCGATCTAAAACTAGTCAAAGGGAATAACTTATTAATATTCTACTTTATTCATAAACTAAACGTCACACCACTATTTATCCGGTCGATAAATTTCGTACACATGTAGTATTTGGTATCACACCCTAAAGTTCTATGACATCCGAATTATCTTCATTTCTACTCTTTTGGCAACATGGTGGTGGAACATAAAATTGTCTAATTAGCTAGAGCCAGCCTTTAATTAGCGCTAAGGTGACTATGGTAACTTTAAAAGTTGTCTTCGCATTTAATTTCCCGCGAGGCGGGTTGGGAGGACCACTGCGGCTCGGCGGGCGCGTCCCACTCGGGGAACGACTCGAACGCGAAGCTGTCGCCGGACGCGTCCTCTAGTGCGACTTCCGTACGACTGAACGCCTCTGCGAACTTGCCGATTTCAGTGGAGCCGAAGGCTTGTTGAAAGGCAGGCAGCGGGACGATCGGCGGGCGCTTCTCCTCGGGCGGGTCGCGGCGCGGCTCGGCGTAGAGGCGCTCCCGCGGCCTGGCGCTGGCTGGCTCGGCGGCTGGGACGCTCGCCGTGGAGTAATCCGGCGTGTTCCTATGCCGCGCACCGCTCTCTCTACTGTATTGCGAGTCCTCGTAGGCGCTGTGATAAGGTGTCGATCTCCCGTCCGGTTGACAAACTTGGCTGAGCGGATGCGGATGAGAACCCTGTAAACATTAACATTACGATGTCAACTTCCATTTTTGCTATTCATATGAAGGGAATCTATGAAGTTTATTATCGTACCTTAATAGGACGGCAGTCGGTGGGATAACGCATGTGCTCCCTGGAGCACGTGCTCCGCGTCACCCAGGCCCCGCCCACTGCGTTGGCGCCGTTCCAACCTCCACCGAGGCCCATCTACGGAGAATAAGTTAATGAAACTTTGAACTGCAGTTCTCAATGCACCAATACTTTGCTCGTTACGTCATAAATCTGATAGTTATATTACCTGATAATGGGGCCACATATGCGGCTCGCCGTATGCGGGAGCGCGGCCATTCATCCCGCATTCTAACGGCGGCTGAAAAAAATTACAAAATTTTCTTAAACTAAATAAAAAAATATTTATCTAGTGTGAAAATGGATTCCTTATTGAAATGTTTACAAAAAAACCTAATCTAATCAATCACAGCCGCCCTATATGTTATTTGAAACCCTACACCAATGGCCAGCAAATGGGGTACAATATTCAATGAAATGGTATAATAATGTGTAAATAGTATGTCATTGATTAGAGAGGATGGTGTGAGTGTTTACGGGTATCGATTCGTGGGGGTATGTAAGTGAGAGGCGAGGGCGACGGCGCGGCCCTAGGGTAGTGTACACTGGGGATGTGCTGACGAGTAGGTACACACACGTACATACTCACGACCGTAGCTTACCCTGCGAGGTCAGAAACTAACATATTTTTCGTAACGGTGTGGTCTTCGCTACAACTACAAACTGTCTTAACTAATATAATTACATCACTTTTATCATAATACGAGCTTTTACCCGCGACTTCGTCCACATAAATTATATACCAGATTTTAAGTCAGATGATTCGTTGGTCAGATGGTTCGAGTATCACGCAAAAACTACTGAACCGATTTTGATGAAACTTTTTTTGTTTGATAGCTTATCATCTGACTTCAAATCTGGTATATAATTTATGCGGACGAAGTCGCGGGTAAAAGCTCGTAAAATAATATAATTATAACAGCGCTAAATTGTAGTAATCAGTAATCATTTATTCCCTGTGTACTTATGCCTTTTCTTATATACAAGATGAAATTTTTAGGCCAGATACATTTGGGCATTCAATTAATGGTCTGAAGAGATTTACCCACAGAAAATTTAACCCTATTAAGGCAGAAAAAAAAGACAGGATTATGTCATATTAAAAATGAGAGGACATGTCATATCATGATAAAATAAAAGATTGTGATATGGTAATGTATTATTTCTTTATAATTTTTTTTTTAATAAAAAAATGTTATGGTGTTCGTGATGTGGACAGCACCCTCCTAGTTTATTAAAATCGGCAAAATATGGCACTATCTACGTTCCATTTTAGTACTAAATTGTTAGACGACAGAATCTAAAATTCTTTCCATTTGCAGCATATTTTTGAAAACATGGAACTAAACATGGTGTCCAATATTGAAAAATCATTCTTTAGATTGTGTTGTTAAAAAACTCAAATTTTTCTGAGATATTGAATAGTAATCGGACTTGTTTGCCGGAATAAATTCAACCTATGGAGGTGTAGAGCAGTGTACGCAGCTATTATAAAGCCGACTCCTTTCCCTTCCATTCTCATGATCTGAAGTAACTCTCGTATATTCCTAGCTATAACTATGTATCTCTATGTAGAATACATAAGAAACGTATACGCTTTGGACGAAGGGGAAAATAAGGCTTTCAGTTACTACGATTACATATTTTTAACATTGACAAACTTTTTATTCTGGTTTAACGTTATCAAATGATCTCCAAGAGTATACAGGGTGTAAGTGACAGCCTAGCAAATACTGAAAGGGTGAACTAGGAGCCTACCTCAGGAAATGAAAAAAACTCAGCTGTCCCATACAAAACTGCTGTACCTACCCGACTAAAATGTATGAGACAGCTGATTTTTTTTCACGTTTCCTGAGATAGGCTCCATAGTGAAAGTTGTTCAGTTTGATGGTCTGAGTTCACCGTTTCAGTATTTGCCAGGCTGTACTTACACCCTGTATATGTAGAACTACAATATAAACTTTTTCATTCATTTCTATAAATCATCATAAAAATATGCATCTACAACATATGTGATTGTGTACGTATTATTATACGGAAACTTAGCTACAAGTAGGTACCAACTATTTTTAAGTGTGAAGTTGTAACAATGCTCAACTTTAGCATATTGAAGGTTTCGGTATGGAAATAAATTCGTCTACATAAACTACGTAAGAACAAACTTTGTTTTAGTTTGGAATATTAGTAGTGAGATTTGAACTTAGGTAATTAGTAATTACCTACGTATATCAGTGACTTTTTTATACTGTCTCAAGGATAAAATTTTAGAAAGCTCCAAAAATAGTTTTTTGTCTGTTTTGAGATGTGTTTTTAAGAGGTACTTTTTGTGTTATTTTGTATCATACTTCTATCTCCTAAACAAGCCAATTGAACATTTCGCCATCGATGAACTATTTAATTCCGTAAAAAAAATAGCTTTTAGTGTTTCTTTTGTTTACATTTCTAAAGTTATTTTCTAATGGTATGCAAACAGAGCTTATTAGAATTACGTAGTTTCAAAAATATACAAAACATCGTAACAGAAGATACTGCTGCAAAACTCCTCAATAAAGGAATAAATGGTACCTCTACTTTCAAAGTAGATGGAGTGTAACAGAGACGTGTGCACACAATCTGTACACGAGATAATGTTTAGTGCGGGGGGAGGGGGCGGCAAGGGGCGCGGGCGCCGGGGGGCAACACGCCGGCGGGGGGAGGGGGCGATCGATGTCCGTCACTCCATTCGCTCATGCAGCGCTGCAACTGCAGCCTTACATCAGGTAAGGATATCAAGACATGATTTATGGTGGGTTACAGCTTTTTAAAAAAAAAATGATTTAGGTTCCGCTGTCTTTGAGGAAAATGAGAATAATAATGTGAAAAGAACATCTTTTCACATTATTATTCTCATTTTCCTCGATTTTTTTATTGTAATAAAAATTTTATTAAGTAAACTTTAAAATGTACTTCATTTGTAAATTATCGAAATATATCAAAAAATAACACACATTATCATAATTATACGAATATACTTCCCGAATTTATTTAAAGAAATTCTAAATAAAGCATAATATTCAGAATATTGACCTAACAGTGCCCAAATTACTTGTATAATAAATTCTATTAATGTATCTATTTTTTCAAATTTTTTATCAATCTTTTCGCAGACGTAAAATGTTAGATACTATCAGAGTACGCAGTATAAAGTTATTTAGGATATCTTAACGCTCAAACTTTTTCTTTAAAACTTGTTTACAACCTATTTCAGTTGGCGGGAAATTGTCACAACTTCATTTGTCCAATTTGCCGTAGCATTTGGTGCTACGCGGCTACGACAGTGCTACGCCAGCCTGCGTAGCGTTTTATCGCTTTTAGATGAGACAGATAATAACGATGTTATTAAATTAAACTTTATTACTCGCTAATTTGTATAACTTTATTTATCACGAGCTTTTACCCGCGACTTCGTCCGCATAAATTATATACCAGGTTTTAAGTCAGATGATAAGCTATCAAACAAAAAAAGTTTCATCAAAATCGGTTCAGTAGTTTTTGCGTGATACTCGAACAAACAAACACCCAAACAAACAAACAAACAAATAAACAAACAAACAAACATACAAACAAACAAACAAACAAACAGACAGACAAAAAATCCAAAAATTGGTGATTTTCAATCAGGGACGTCTAAAAACCATATCGTAATCTTTTTTTTGTAAATATCTTCAATGTACAGACACACTTCTGTTACAGTTTTATAATAGTTTAGATAACGTGTTAGATAAAGATAAGTGGGTATATGGTTCTATCCATTTATTTGTTCGTAGCATTCGTAGCCATACAAGGTGTCACAGCAGTAAAAATAAAAATTTTAAGCTTTTAAGGGGGTTGTTTAGACCATCAAACTGAACAACTTTCACTATGGGACCAACATGGAAATCGAGAAAAAAAAATCTGCTGTCCCATACATTTAGCTCGAGTAGATTTGAAAAGTATGGAACATCTGTTTTTTTTCACGATTTCGATATTGGTCCTATAGTGAAAGTTGTTCAGTTTGATGGTCTTAACCATCCCCTTAGATGTTTATTTGTATTTTTGTGACACCTTGTATCTATGGCTAGCACGTAGCACGTTTCTCGTAGCAAATAACAAGCAATTTATCTACGTGATGATTACTTGTAGTAAAGTTGTAAGAAAGTCGTCCATCTTTATTGCAGTAATTTGTTTGCCGTGAATGAACTTACTCGTAGATCGTGCGATAACAACAAAGTAAAAATAGCTACACAATTTCATGAATTATCTTTCTTGCTACATTTCCGTCCTGAAGAAATACAACTTGCTAAAATTACAACTTAACGTAATCGAAGTATCTTACTACCCCGAAAAGAGGTATAGCCGTGAGATTATGTATAGACTCATACATTCTTTATTGTACACAAAAACATAATTATGAAAAAATTTCTTCTTTTATATATTTAGATTACATTAATTATTATTGTATGTGACAGCTACAGTAATTTTTTTTTATTTCAACTTGTAAAATTAAAAGTTTAATTTAGTTACAGCAAAGTATCTCACTTCCCAACAAGAGATAGGTTAATTATGTATACATATATGTTACAGGTTACAGCCAAAGTTATTTTTTTAGGTACTATTCATTTTCAATAATTTTTTTAAAGATTTTGTCTCCTCAATATTTTTTACTTTTAAAAATTTCCGTAACCATTTTATTTTTTATTTTTAGTTGTTATATTCAAGTTTCTTTCAGTCAAATTAATTTACAAGTTTCTATATTAGTTATATTATATAACCCGTCTATTTCCTAACACAACTTTTACGTAAAACAAAAATTGTGGACATTAAAAAGAAGTTTTTTTAACATCGTCTCGGTTTCTACATTCAACCGGCTATTCTCCAAGAGATAAACTACTCTAACATAAACTTTTAGTTCTTAAAACTAAAAAGCTAGGAACCTTCAGTATAAAGCAGATTGTTGGAGTAGTGGCGGGAGATTCGAGGCACTATCGAGCGCCGTCGGGCCACGTGACTTATCGATCAGCGAGGCGCCCACGACACTCGGAAAAATCAACCGCGCCGCTGACAGCTTTCATAGGCCACCTCGCCTCCCCTCGCCCTCGGCCGACCCACTGTGTTGCCAGATTACACGGTCTAATCCTAGTCCCGTAGATGTTTTTTCCGTGGTTGAACTGGATTTTTCTTTTACTCTGGGATATTTTCTCCAAGAATTTCTACCAGGAATAGTCCGAAGAAAAGGAAGAAAAATTACTCTATTCACTGCGATTAGACTGTTTAAACAATTTTGGATCGATTTAGTAGCATAAGTTGAATTAGCTGTGCAAAGATTTTAGGTGAATCGGGAAAGTGAGACTTACGTCTGGTATAACCAAGGTATATAAGAAAGGGGAACGCCCAATCCCGTTTTGCCTACAAAATTGGTAAATTTGAATTTAAGAAATGTCACGATAGAAAAGGATAATTTCCATTTCTTTGGAAAGCACGATATTCCTCCTATACTGTGTATAATTTCAGCTGCCATACAATTTGTATATGTCCTTTGATCATACACATTCGCCAGCTGCGAAACGACCCGAAACGAATACACTTCGTCACGTGGGCAATGTCTTTTCGTTCCCTAAAATGTATATGTATGTGTATTTGCTTTGCCAAACTGACAAGAACACTTTTTTGGGCTGACAGGAATTACCTAACCTTACAGTTTTACGTTTAAATATAATATTTAAAAAAGGCGGATTCTTATCTTTTTTGCATAAAATGGAGAGTCCAGAGTTTTGTCACTAGTAAAACGTGGATGTTCAATATTGTTCAGTTTATAGAATATTTCTGTCTACCCCCTCGGGGAATACAGTCGTCATGACCATAATTGCGCATATTTTTAACCGACTTCAAAAAAAAGGAGATTAACAATTCGATATTTAAAAAATCAATTAGTATGAGAATTTTTTTATGTTTATTTAGTTGTGTTAAAGGAATTCTTTAAAAGGGTTAAAAGTTGCTCACTACTACATTACCTGTCACTGAGAAAGTGAGGGCACTGCTTAAATGTGAATTCTGAATATGGTATACATATTTATCTACCTGAATATAACCGCAAGTCCGCAACTATATATTGATTTTTTTCAATAAAATAATAAAAAATTTCCGACAAATCTATCCAAACTGTTTTCCACTAGCTAGCAACACCGGCCGGCCTCCCCCGCCCACCCCTCCGGCGACGCCTCCCCCCGCAGAGCCGTCGCCGCCCTCATTATCGCCTTTGTGACGCTCACTTGTCCCCGTAATATGAAGCCGTAATGATACCACTTTCCACCCGATTATTTGTTAACGTCTCTTCTAGTCTACTATCTAATTCTATGCTCATTCATTTGAGACTTTAAAAAAAATCTCAAATTTTCGCAAGTTTTTTATTTTATAAACATAAGCAAGTAGGTACATACTTAGTGTTGCATATTATTAAGACTATATTCTCCAAGGGTGTAGTTAGAAATAATTTTAATATCGCTACTTATACAGCATTAGTTACATAATGTAGAAGAAATAAATCTTGCACTAAACTTGTAGTTAACACGAAAATAAAGTTGTACATGGTGTAACAATACACCCTAGTAATACTAAAGGGGGTGCTTCAGACCATCAAACTGAACAACTTTCACTATGGAGCCAACATCGAGAAAAAATATAAAAAATCAGCTGTCTCATACATTTGAGTAGAGTCAGTACTGCAGTTTTGTATGAAACAAATTATTTTTATTTCACGATTTCGATTTTGGCTTCATAGTGAAAGTTGGTCAATTTGATGGTCTGAAGCATCCCCTTAAGTATTACTAGGTTGTTTTGTTGCACCCTGTTAGTATTTTCGAAACCATTCATGAAACGAAAACAAGAAGTCAATGAACGGCCTACTGCTCAATCCTGTATCGATTAACCACATCATTTCTACTTCCTAACTTTTCCTGAACTTGTTCGGAATTTTAAACCATTCAAATGAGAACATGCGAGTCTGAAGGTTTGCGATTCGTTTATTTAATTTAAACCTTATGCGAGGTGCGTATGATTGATAATAGGTGGGTGTGTTTGTTAGGAGGATGTCCTGACACTGACCTACATTGTCAACTAACCTTTTTGCTCGAGTTTGTGTAGGAATATATTCAAATTAATGTATTGCGGGTCGCACGTTTAAGTACACTTTAGTGACCCTTTTGTGTCTAATGTTACATGTTCATAATAACGTTACTAAGCTCACTGGACTGTGATTCTTTGTTTTATAATTTAATATAGAGACTTCAAGCTGTAATTCCGGTTTTAGAATAGACCACCACATTTTTTCACTTGGTTATGGTACGACGCGGGTAAGGAGTAAGGTTTCTAACACATGTTTTATTGGGCTAACCACTTTCTATCACCACTAGACACCATTATACGATCCAGAAATCTTAAAAATGCTAAAAGTGAACCTTGCTTCAATTGCAACATAGTTTTAGCAAAGTTTCTGACTATGCCGAAAGAAATCTTCTTATGCAAAAATGCTCTTATTTTGAAATTGATGTCGATTGATGTTTAGCGTGTCCCTGATTTACTGGAATCTAAAATACACAAATGTATCTTTTAAATTAAGTCGTAGGTATAGGTTAGTTGTTAGTTGTTGTTGTTGTTATTGGTATATGACTGGTTATTTATGTATAAATTATTTGAAAATATTTAAAGTAGCATTGTTGTTTGAAAGCAAAATGTCTTGTAAAAATTGTCCATGATTTTATTTCAGTTACTTGCGTATGAAGTTGATGTTCTTGAATGATGTTAAAACATTTCTGGCTGATACTAATTTACACAGTATGTCTATGGAAGAAAAATACAGATAACAAAATTAAATAGACTCACCGTGTGTGGAAGCGGCAAGTGGTGGGAAGGTGTGAGGGCGCGGGCATCCCTCCGCGCCAGCGCTCGGCGCACGCGCGCCTCCTTCGACGCGTACGCGCCGTAGTCTGCCGCAAAGTTGTTTCATTTAGAAAATACACATTTAATGAAATTCTGAATTACAATAACAAGCTGCTAGCCTGTTGGGCACCATATCTTGTGGCGACGTTCTGGAGTGTGTGAACTATTTGTAATTTTTTTGGTTTAGTATGTTCATCGGACTTTATTCCATTATTAGTTATTTTGTTTAGTTATATTTTAGTTCCAGGATATTTTAGTTTTATTGTGTATAGTGTTTTATTATCTTTATAAATATTTTGAATAAATAAATCTTCCCCCCATAACATGCTGAGACCTTAAAGAATGCTTCGTTTTTTTCTTCTTATCGTGTCAATTGTTCTAACTACTATGGTGTTTCAATTTTTTTTTTATTGTTCTAGTTTAAGACGAGACTGATAGCGTCAGATGTATTTAGGTTCTCTCTCTTGTGTTAAAATGCAAATAGTGAACCTGTCTCAAATTAAAACCTCAGAAGATGGTTCGCACCTCTCTTTAGTAAAACCTACCACCACGAAAAGTGCGGTCATGGCGTTTATGTGTTTGTATGGATGAGAATTTGACCCTAGTGAAGAATACCTGATATGTTTGAATGCATTGAAACTAATGATTTTCAGATTAGAAACAGTAGAAGCAAGGAACAGAAAGTTTTCATACAAGTGAAAATGCTTAATTTTTTACATTATGATGAGCTCGAGCTGCATCTCTTTTTTCCACGTATAAGACTAAGAATATTCATATTAACCAGTGTGCACTGTTTTTTTGCTGGCTAAGCATTTTTACTGTAAAATAAGTGGCAAAACCAGTGTGATAAAAATATTATTGTATCTCTGAAATTACTATATTTTATGTGTAAATAAGTAACATTAAACGTAGGTATGTAGGTACCACTAATGTTATATTAAAAGAAATTGCAACTGAAGTTTATAGCATAAGGTCCTTCTATAGGGTCCTTCTTAATATGCTGACACTTTTTTAAGATGATCAGACCATCGAACTGACCAACTTTCTATACTGGACCAACATCGAAATCGCGAAAAAAAATCAGCTCTTCCATACAAAACTGCAAACCTATTCGACCCAAATGTACGGGACAGTAGATTTTTTTTTTGCGATTTCCATATTGATCCCATAGAGAAAGTTGTTCAGTTTGATGGTCTGATCATCCCCTTAAAAAAGTGTCAGCATATTAAAAAGGACCCTGTATAACAGAAACATTTGTGTACCTACTGAGTGATAATAAAATCACAAAAACTCCAAGTCAATCTATAGAAATTAACTAACCTATGTCAAAAACAAATCAATAACTTACTATTGCAATGTTATGCAAACAAAATATTGTTTAATTTTAGTATTGACATCGGCTCCGAAACACAATAGCTAATAATGGAACAGACTACAAGTGAGATCAGTGAAAGTGTTTATATTGTGTCGCAAGTCCCGCTAATTGACAAGTTCACATTAATAATTTAATACATTCCGTAGTGACTATAACAAGCGGAGCTAGTTAAATATAGTTATCAAAGTTACAAGAGAATATCTTGTTTCAGCAACTAGTTTTTCTCGGAATAACTTGACGCAACAATGACTGACCAAAGACAATATCTTTTGTTTTGTAAACATGCAAATAACTGAGATGAAATAAACACGTACGAGTTTTGTATCACCTAAGGTATCGTCGTACGTAACATAAGAATGGTCTTTGAGGCGAATGCGTAAAATATTGTTTTATTTTACCTCTATATGTCATACTACCGGTGCCCGCAACCTCGTATGCGCCTCGTAACCACTACTTTAAATACTTATTTGAAACTTTCGATTAAATGAACCAATTACGATGAAATAAAGCCTAAATATTAATCCATTCAGATCGGTTCCGTCGTTTTTAAGTGATGAGTGCACTACCGACAAACAGACGAAAATTCTAAAAATGGTGTCAATGCATGGCGACTTACGTTTCTACGTAATGGCCTACGTAGGCAATTACGTATCCTAAACGCCCCCAATGAATATTTTTGCACATATCTTCAATTTACAACCACGCCAAGTTTATAATTTTATTATTATATTTATGTCATATATAGATGTTTGGATTTTAAATGTATATTATGTAGTTCAACTTAATCATAAAAGAGCTTGGTTTGCTATGCTTTATTAAAATTTACACATTTTTGTATGTTTCAACTTTAGAAGAACTAATCAACCATAATATTAGGCTAAACACGAGTTTATCGTACGTTACATATGTATATAAGACAGTTTGAGTAGTGCGTTATGGAAATTAAAATTTCCATGCAAACCATAATATTATTTTGAAGCATCCAATGCGATAAAGTTACCACATGATGTCTACATACATAATTGATAGTAAGTATGCACCTGCCGCCGGACTGAGTTTCGTTCTATCAGCGCTTTCTATTGGATAAAAACAAATTTCCCTGAGAACGTATCCTTACAACTGCGTTTTCGATAAACTGGTTAAAAATTTACATAGATATGTACACATCTAAACTATTATAAAACTGTAACAGAAGTGTGTCTTGTCTGTACATTAAAGATATTAACAAAAAAAAGATTACGATATGGTTTTTAGATGTCCCTGATTCCAAATCACAAATTTTTTGTCTGTCTGTTTGTTTGTGTGTTTGTTTGTTCGAGCATCACGCAAAAACTACTGAACCGATTTTGATGAAACTTTTTTGTTTGATAGATATGTGGACGAAGTCGCGGGTAAAAGCTCTTAGATAAATAAAAATAGCTTGTATATACTACAATGCTACACTGTGCAGCAAAACTCTTGAACATCTACTCTCCGATATTGTAATCCTCACACCTTTATAATGTCTTCCTCGGGGCGAAATTATAATACAAATTGTTTACTGTCGCGCTAAATTGCGTGAAGAACTCCATCTCCATATTTATTAATCGCTGACCTGGCTTTAACAACATTTTTACAAGCAAAACGGCTTAATATTGTTTACTTGTTTTTTTCTTACGATCGTTAATCTTTATAGCTTACGCGTAGTTAAAATTTAAATCTCTTGTAAATTGTAAGTATAAACAAGTAAAAGAACTGTCTTTATTGTGAACATGTATTGTACTCGTAACAAGCTCTAAAAAATCTTTTACGGCGGCCGCTCATAGCTCATAGGGTCGCAACGGATCATTAGCGAACGTGACTACGACGTTACAACATGTTTCACGTCGCATGTATACGAAGTTTGCAGTGAATCGCGACGCGGGCGTTAGTACCCCGGTCAATATGTAGAGTGGCTGTGCGGGCGGGGGCGATCAATCGCGGCGCGCGCGGGGCTCGCTCCGACCACCTGTAGCTCAGCCCCCCTTCCCCTCCCCCGCCTGACGCCCGCTCCACGTGACGTAGACGCAAAGAAATCCGCCCAAACGTAAACATTAATTCTTACTTCATTCTTCATTGTTCAGAATGTCGTTGAGCGCCACGCGCGGATCTCTAGTATTGGTAAACAAACTTCGTACATTACTGGTCAAGCATGTAGGTATTGTCATCGGCAATATATGTGAGACCAGTCAATACTTATAATTCAATTACGTTCAAGGAATTAGGACTGGTTGCTGGTGGAATAGATTGCAGACATACAGACAGGTCTTACTCTGCGAAGATAATTTCAATTATGCAGTTAACTTTTACTGTCCAGTTAAAAATTATTGTTAGGGTTCGTAACAAACCAAAGTTGTAAATTTTGCTAAGACATTATCTTTAATGAATAATGATTCTATAAGTAAAGTATTATACTTTGAATAATGCATTGAATGTATTACCTTGTATATGCGATATGAGACTATTATGTATTCAAAACTCAACATTTTTATGTTAGTAACAGGTTAGTAACTGTTGTAGATCAAAACGTTTTTTTTACAACAAAACGTGACGTACTTTGAAAAGAAATACCTAACATCCGTACATAATAACATTCTGAACCAGTTGTTTTATTAAATGAAAAAAAAAAGTTTTATAACTTCTTTATGAAACTTCTTAAACAAAATTTTTGAAACCCTACAAATCTTTAGCAATGTTTCGAAATGTTGCAAAGTGAAATCAAAATAACATTATTTTTCTTTTCAAAAGTTGCTTCTGTCGAGGTATCGTTACTTTTTGTTTGAATAAAACCCATTCCTCATCGCATCCGAAGCATTTATTGTCGTGTCGAGCATTCGAAATTGGGCAAAAATTTCAATATGCTCAGGATTTTGGATTCGAACGTTTATGAATGACTAGATGACGGTGGCGAACTTCGTAACGCCCTAGAATCATTCCGACACACACTTGGCCGGACTTTTTTAGCTTATGTTCATCACGAATAATGTAGCATTCTAATGCTGAAGGAATTATTCAGATCAGTCCAGTAGTTTCGGAGGCTATTCAATACAAACAAACAAACAAAAAATCAAATCTTATAATATTAGTACAGACATAAAAGTGTTTTTCTCCAAGGAATTATTTCTAAATAAGTGCTGATAATTTTCCGACACTTGAATTGCAGGTTAATATAATACAATTATAGATAAATGATTATAAATGAAATATCTTCTCTAACATAAATGACTACATCTGCATGATTTTTCAGCGGTATCTTTGGCGAGCACACTGAAATAAAAAATATTTATTTCATCATATCGAATGCGTCAAAACGATTGACGTCTCCGTATGAACATTTTCAGTTTTTATTAGCTGGTTACACGTGCTTTGCATTTCTACGGCGGTTAACAGAAAAATTGAAATTTCCGTACAACCTTTCAACCCCGTTTTCACTCCTTTGGGGGTTGAATTTCATAAAAACCAGGTAAATTTGAGCCAAGAGAAACATACAACGCTTGCAGATATTATAGTTCTGAAAATTGTTGTGATAAGTCAGTAAATGAGTGAATGAGTTAATAATAGTAGGTTACGACATTGTATACGATAATCTAAATTCGTGCATCCCGTAGCGAACAGAAGTAACACCCGTTGAAGTCTTTTTTATGAGAGCTATGTAAAGTTTGGAAATTCTATTGATAATTTATTATTTAATTTTGGGAATTTCATGTAGATAAACTACATTCGCATATTTTAATAATGTTAGTAAATAACTAAACTATATTTAATGATGACGATGATGATTTAAACGTAGTTTATGAGTTTTTTTTTACGTTCATTATATGAGTTGGTAATATATATATATTTTTTTTATTTTCGATGGGTTTGCTCTTGGCCTCAATCTTGATCGTTTGTTTGATTTGGTAAGTTGTAATTTTATTACAAACGAGCTTTTACCCGCGACTTCGTCCGCATAAATTATATACCAGATTTTAAGTCAGATGATAAGCTATCAAACAAAAAAAGTTTTATCAAAATCGGTTCAGTAGTTTTTGCGTGATACTCGAACAAACAAACACCCAAACAAACAAACAAACAAACGTACAAACAAACAAACAAACAAACAAACAAACAAACAGACAGACAAAAAATCCAAAAATTGGTGATTTGGAATCAGGGACATCTAAAAACCATATCGTAATTTTTTTTTCGTAAATATCTTCAATGTACAGACAAATTTATGTTACAGTTTTATAATAGTTTAGATAACGGGAAGTCCCACAGGATTGATTTATTCATCAGGTAGATTGTCAGGCTCAGATAGATCTGGCTTAGCTAATTTCTATAGTGGGAACCCAAAAAAATTCACAGTAAGAACCAATCGCAATGTTTGCGCTACTTTTGTAAAACTGAGTTTTGAGATAAGAAATCAGGTAGGTACTGATATTTTCTATTGTGGATATGTATGTACTGAATCTAGATAAAACGTTTTCATGGTCATGTAAAACAGCTCCCAACAATAAAACTTCAACGTGACTTTGCTCGTAAACACAAATCTTATCAGTCATAGTATTGTTTGTTATCAGCTGTAGGTACCCACCCATAGGCATAACATGGTCATTGTGGTGTGCGTGGTGAGCAGGGTAGTCGTAGCGGTAGTAGCGGTAGGGGTCGTGCGGCGGGTAGTAGTGCGAGTAGTGGGCGTGCGGGGCGTGGGGCAGCGGCGCGTAGTCCCAGGCCGCGCCGGCGCCGGCGCCGCCGCCGTACGGCCCGTGCCCGTGCGTGTGCGCGCGGTACTCGCCGCAGCAGTCCATCGCCGCGCCACTACGCACCCGCCTGCGCGCTCGCGCTCGCACATCCTCGCGTCGGCACCACCACCCGCATCACCGCACTATACTTCTACTACTCCTGTACTACTTCTCTCGGACACACTCGATCGACTGTCTCTCCTCCCCGATTACCATCGTCCGAAAAACCGAAAATAAAAACTTTCTAAATACCTAAAAAGTTTAAGTTTCTTTAAATTCAAAATTAAAGTCTTCTCCGAGAACGATATCTGCTAGTTTAAATCTCCGTCGATATGCGGAAGAGTCGCGTAGATCGAGCTCAGTTCCGCGACGGGAGTCGGACGCGGTTGCGACGTTAGTTAGCGAAAAGAGGTCGTTCGAGTTTGCCGGCAACGGCGAGAGATTCGGTGTGGTCGGGCCCGGGGTGGCGGCGCGGGAGGGGCGCGCCCGCTCGCCGGCGGCTCGGCGCAGCGCGGCGCTCGACGGGCGCCGACTGAAGGCGCCGCGGAATCGATACGCCGCCGCCGCCGCCCGCCGCCCGCCGCCCGCTCCCGCCGCCGGCACCCGCACTACCTGCCAGCGCCCGTATTGCGCGCGAACTTTGTCTTCCCCGACGGGATTTTATATTTAGAACCATGGTGAAACGATTGATCGATAGTTTGCACTATTAATTAGACTTTCACTAGAGTCGAATGAAAATAGCTTATCGATGTAAACTCATTCTGATAAAGTTGCATCGCTTCTCTCAGAGTTCTTTACAATTTGAACTGACTTCAGTTCACTGTTTCCAGTATGGTATTTGGTAATTGAAGTTGAATAAAGTTTTAATGACTTAGAGAAAGATGCGCTTTCTCGTAACAGTAAAAGGTTGCATTGTGTGCCCTTTGGCGAAGTGGCAAATACTTGCAAAGTTTTATCGAATTGCGCGTGGGCGGCAGTGACCCACATCGCACAGTGGTGGCGCGGCGGTGCCGCACACCCGCGCCCTTCGTCCTTCGACCGCCAGCGACTAAACCTCCGCTAACTTTTATATTTATAACGCTCTAACGAAAGCTTAAAGTTGGATCTTAAAAGCTAAACTAGACATCTTTCTTCTTGTAATTTTAAACAAATGTTTAGCCAATTTCCCTTTAGTTTCTATAATGTTTTGTTTACTTATTTTATTACTCTTTTTTACAGGTCGAGCTTTGCTTAAGATCTTACTGTACTTTATCATATTAAGTTTAGAGTATACGTAAGACAATAATTATTACATAACATGTGAAGAATTCAAAATATGTTTGGTAGAGCTCTCTCTCGAGTTAAAGATATTTTAAGTGAAAATTGTAAGATAATGGTAGGTGCCGCTTGCAAACAATAAACTATCATACCATTTCGTAAAAGTACTAAGAATAATAAATAACGTACTACAGCCTTTTGGCTACCATCACGACGTTATCATTCTTAGGTGAAACCCGTTCGAGCCGCAATGGTAGCGCCATCTATGCGTTACGCTTTAGCCTTCCTGAAATTATTACAGCACTTCGGGAGACTTCGGGAGAAAGATTTAAAGTATTTTCTTCTTTGACTCGAACAGCTACAAGAACTTTATCAACTGATAGAGCTCTGAATTACATGACCCTTCTAAATCGACATTTATGGGACTTTAACGCAGAATTAAAGTGTATTGTGTCTTAGGCCGTGGAGGTCCAGTGCCGAGTAACCTTGCCTGCCGTGCAGGAGGCGATGGTTCGATCCCCGTCCAGACCGACTCGCACCAATGAGTTTTTCGGAATTCATGTACGATTTGTAACACCACTGGCTTTTCAGTGAAGGAAAACATCGTGAGGAAACCTGCATGCTTCAATTACGAGGCATATATTGTACCCACTGGCCCCGATTCGGACTGTGCCACGACTTAACTTAACTAAATTTATTCCTGTCACTTTCTAAAATAAGATTAAGAAAAGAGACAGAAAACCAACAGCTGACTTTAGTGCTGTCAAAGTGACGTTACACGCCCAAAATAAGATGCCATCATAATGTACGCCATCTTATTTAAGGCGTTTTAGGGCATGTAACGTCACTTTGACAGCACTAAAGTCAGCTGTTGGTTCTCTGTCTCTATTCTTAATCTTATTTTAGAAAGTGACTGGAATAAATTTAGTTAAGTTAAGTCGTGGCACAGTCCGAATCGGGGCCACTGTCCATTATAAGTGGCGACGGGCTCACTCCCCGTCACACTGGGCAGAGTTTCGGTACTAATAGTGAAACGTGGATGTTCTGAGGTTTCAGAATATCTCTGACTACCTCCTCGGGGAATATCGTCGTGAGCATAAAAGCTTATGCTTGTGTCTTATTCGTTTTAAAATATCATTCAATACGGTTTACGGTCTAACACTTTGTAACGTCGTTCAACAATAAAAATGTTACATAACAAATAAGTACCTATACTACTACAAGATTTCTGCTTTTATCAGCACAGTGCATTACATTTTCATTTCGTCTCTACATTTTCTTTATAGTACCTAGGTATATTGAGAGCATAACGTTCCACACTTACAGATAAGCAACCGATTTATTTTGTAGAAATTGTTTGTCTACTGTTTCAAAGAATAAAGTATCTAACTAATGTTTAATTTATAATGTTATTACTTTCTTTAATTTAGTGTAGTCGTGGAATTTAAAAGAGAGCTCCTACGTTCTAAACTAAAACATCAAGAATGAACTTTGCGCAGTTCTGTTGTAAATTAAAATTAACTGAAACATTAACTTGTAAAGATGCAATAGTTTCCAGGGGGAGTAGGTTCGATTTAATAATTTTGTTTTATTACTTTTGTAATGTAAATATTTAATTTACTAAGTATGATTTCCATATAAAAATGCTGGTGGCCAAAGGGGTAATATGCTGTTTGCAACCTGTTAATTAGTCAATTCTAAGTACAAGATTACGTTATAATGAATTATTACATGAGTAGGTATTTTAAAGAAGTTTGTAGGTTTAACTGACATAGGTTCAATTAATTAGTATTTATTTGATGGTAAATGTTTATGATGGCAATAAGTTGATTTTATTTTTTACTAGCTGTTGCCCGCGACTTCGTCTGCGTTACCCGGATAAAAAGTACCCTATGTGTTAATCCAGGCCATGGTCTATCTGTATGCCAAATTTCATCAAAATCCGTTCAGCAGTTATTGCGTGAAAGCGGAACAAACATACATCCATCCATCCATCCATCCATACTTACAAACTTTCGCGTTTATAATATTAGTAGGATTCAAAAATCCAAATATTTGGTAACAATACTTAACTGTAGGCACAAAAAATTGCAAAACTTTCACTACATGAAGCGAAAGATGTGTCGAGTCGAGCGTTTTGGTAGAACGAGTCGAGGTTGACGCCTCTTGATCAATAGGCTACATTACTATTGATTCTTCTCAATTAGAACAATGTGTGATTCTAAGAAATACGTTACTTACGTACTTATAGGTAGGTACACTACGTATAGTAGCATAGACGAAGAATTTTTCGGTATAGTAGTGAAAAACTATCGAATAAAATGTTGGTTCACCTCACGTGCCCTAATGTAGATTGTGTACATTGGTTACATAGTTTTTCGTGTGTGCTGATTTTCTTTTTGGAAACCAAAAATTGAGATTCACTAAATATTAATTATACACCCACCATACAAAGAACTTTATTGTTATTTACAATTAAATTTCAATCTCATTTACACAGCATAGCATAGCATAAGCATATGCTCACGACTATATTCCCCGAGGGGGTAGTCAGAGATATTCTGAATCTGAAACTTCAGAACATCCACGTTTCACTAGTAACCGAAACTCTGTCCAGTGAGACGGGGAGTGAGCCCGTCGCCACTTTTAATGGACAGTAGGTACAATACATGCCTCATTTATACCTACTTAAGTTGTTATTTTATAAATCTAGTAATATTCTTTCAGATTAGATCAACAGATCGATTTCCAAGTGTGCCACGTGCTCGCCCAGCTGTTTAAGGGTTAAGGAACTTTGATTAGGACGAATAAGTTCGTACAACATTATTTCGTTTAGAAAAAAGATCTTGAAAAAACTGCATTTTGAATGAACACTTTACAATTTAGTGATCATTTTTTTGGGACACACATATGTCGTCTGTGTGTGTTGATACAGTGGTGAAAAAGAGATGCTGCTTGAATCAGTATCGTAGCAAGGGGGGGCAGGGGGAGCAAATGCCCCGGGCGGCACTTAACTGGGGGCGGCAAATACGGGAAAAATATCACAGGGCAGAGAAAAGTCGAGGTCGCTTCGCTCGCTCTAAATATCTTTTGTTAATTACTGTACATAAACCTAAAGAGTTCTGATTTGTGACCACAGCTAAGAAGTGGCTAAAAAAGTCGAGCTTGCTTCGCTGGATCCATAGCTTTTACTCAGTTGATTACATGTTTTGTTTGCAAAAGTTCTGGCTCCAACCGATTCGTATTGAGGAGAAAAGTCGGGGTCGCTTCGATCGCTCTAAGATTAAGATTCTATTTATGCATGGATAAACTAAAAGATGTCTGGCCACAACAAAGTTGTGCAAAAATTTTTCGAACTCGCTTCGCTCGCTCCGTTATTTTTTGTGTAGGTCTTCATAGGGGGGCGGCAAAATCGGTCTGTGCCCCGGGCGGCAGAAACCCATGCTACGCCACTGGCTTGAATAGATAGAAAGGCCAATGATGATGATGATCGCTAAAGAGCGAAGAGCAAAAAATGAGCTGTATGTTTATTAGTTCATATTGTTAAGTAGATCATCGGTGGCGCTGGCGCGTTGCGGAGAGCTATGGAAACTCAATCTAGAGATCCAGGTTCGAATCCGCACAGATGACATGCCATGTACCAATGAGTTTTTCTAACTTAAGTACGTAATAACGTCTGCTCTCAAACTCAAACGGTGAAGCAAAACATCGTGACGAAACCTGCATACGCTGAATACGGATCTGAAGAAGAAAATGTTAATGCGTATGTAAAGTCTACCAATCCGCATTGGGCTCGCGTGGTGGACTAACACCCATACACCCTCTCTGAGGAGAGGCCTGTGCCCTGCAGTGGGACGTGTTAAATAGGTACGTAAATTATGTTATGTATCGTTTTAACTTCCTTAATTCAATCAATTTCGGGGTAGGCAGA
Source organism: Agonopterix subpropinquella (assembly GCA_922987775.1). Classification (NCBI taxonomy): domain Eukaryota; kingdom Metazoa; phylum Arthropoda; class Insecta; order Lepidoptera; family Depressariidae; genus Agonopterix; species Agonopterix subpropinquella. The sequence continues at coordinate 22,094,155 of OV277698.1, forward strand.
ACCATGCTACAACTTTCTTGTCTTCCTCAAATGTATTAAGTTGTAATTGTTTTAAGATGTATGAGGTGACAAGAAGGAGGCATATAATAGAAGCCTTGAATACCTTACCTATCCCTTAGTCGCGTCGTACGAGTACGACACGCACATGAAGAACTGGGACGGTCTAGTATAACCCGTAACCATAGTGGCATTTTTTTATTTACCAACTTACCGTTATTTAACTCTCCGTAGTTACCTCTCTCGTACTTACATTAATTATGTTGAATCAGCTAAAATTATTCAATGTTTTGGTACCTATTTATGCTTGGATAAACTAAAAGATGTCTGGCCAAAATAAAGTTGTGCAAAAATTTTTTCAAACTCGCTACGCTCGCTCCGTTATTTTTTGTGTAGATCTTCATAGAGGGGCGGCAAAATCGGTCTGTGCCCCGGGCGGCAGAACCCCGATATTCGATCGCTTGATGTTACACGGGAGTCGAGATCACAACTCGGACTTGACAGCGCAGCCACTCAGACCCTCTAGCATTTCTCTACTTACGCGCAACTCGTCCCTTTTCCATCCGTCGCGGCAAGCGCGATTGAAAAGCGCGGGAAGGGGTAATTTTCTATGCAGTGAGGGCGCGTCGCGCGCGAATAGAGAAATCGTGCTAGGGCTGCAGCTCACAGCTGGCAGGTCGGCAACCTGCTTTCAAATCGCTATTGGATATACATATACAAAGTAATTTTTATATCACTGCGGATAACTTCAGCATGTATTCTATTCTACTCATCAAACTGAACAACTTTCACTACGGAGCCACCATCGAAATAGCGAAAAAAAAATCATCTATCCCTTACATTTGAGTCGAATAGGTAGGTACTGCAGTTTTGTATGGGACAGCAGATTTTTTTTCGAGATTTCGAATGTGGCTCCATAGTGAAAGTTGTTCAGTTTGATTAGTAGAATACATGCTGAAGTTATCCGCAGTGATATAAAAATTACCCTGTATTTCAATTTAAAACGTCTCCTCTAAATTAAGGCAAAGGGGAAGAGTAGTTTAGCACCAAGGTATTAAGTTAGGTATGTATGGTCATAGCATTAAGATTTGATGTAAGTACTCGTACATTTTCTCACCTTTTTTTTCATCAGTTATCAGCTTAAACACAAAATTATTGAAGATCGAGATTCAGAAGATGAGTAAGTAGGTTAGGTACCTTTAACTAGCTGCATTAAATAAAATTTTATGTTTTACGTCATTCGATCCTATAGCTACACCCTGGTAATATAATACAGGGGTGGATTAGACTTAGACCATTGAAACTGAAACTGAACAACTTTCACTATGGAGACAATACAATACCTATACCTAAGCTCTTTATTCAAAGACATAAATATATAACAAATCAGCTGTCCCATACGTTTGAGGCGAGTAGGTAGGCAACTAGGACCTACTGCAGATTTTGTATGAAATGATGATTTTTTTTTATTATTCCTCAATGTTATAGCTCCATTGTTGAGTTGTTCTGTTTGATAGGTCTAATCTCTAAGTAATCTCTCAAAGGTCTAATCTGTACCTTTTAAATACTATGTTTCGTTACATCCTGTATAAGAGCTACGCTTTCATTGTCAGTGCAGTATTCGCCAATCTTTCTCTTTTCCCCAAGTGCCTTGTGTTTTGCATTCCATCCCGAGACCTTCAATACTAATCTAACTATGCTAAAAAGAGAGCCTTACTGTATGCAGTAAGGCTCTCTTCGTTTTTGACCACCCCGAATGGGATTGTAGTCGTGAGTTTACGTACTTACCTAATGCTTTTTCAACATTTGAGGCTAGCACCAAAATGACATTTTATGATTAGTCAGGTAAGCTGATGGCTATGGTATAAATGGCTATGGCTGAGGTATAAATATAAATTTGGACTAGAAAAGTTTTACGCAACGCTTCGCTTAAGGCTGCACCGAGCCTATTCGTGCTGCCCCCAATCGTATTTTTTTATTTCTTAACAATTACTCAAAAATAATGTCACATTGTAGTCATTGCTGATTTTCTATTTGTTTTTATAATGTCCCTGCGGTCACTGCGGATTTGTTTTTATAATGTTTTAGTTATTACCTATCTTTAAAACCGCCAAAAGTGGCCATTAGCATAAAACATAATAATCCGTAATGTTTCGATAAATTGAAAGCAAATCGGGACTATAATGTGACATTCTTGTTTTTTGAAAATGTTGTTTAATTGTTTAGAAATAAATAAAAATACGATTGAGGGCAGCACAATAGGCTCGGTAGGCTCTGTATAGAAAGATGCGTAAACTTTCACGATATGCCAGTCCACAGATAAGTATGCCCTGATGTATGTTCTATAGTAGAGAAGCCAGGCGGGTTATCATGCAGATTGCGAGGCGAATCAATATAGGGGCGCTCGGCCACTGACGGAGGCGGATGACGATCAATAACGTCCCAACGGTGCTGTCTCCGCACTAAGGGGCTTCCTCGAACACCCTTACACCTAACCTACCCACTAGATACCTACATTGTATGTACTTCGTAGTATAATGCAAGAAATCATAGGTTTGATATTGGACTAATATTGTATTGAATGGATTTAGACTAAGAGTTTGTACGAACTGTCTATTATTATGTAGAACTATCTAGGGTGTTAGGGTAAACAGTTGCATTACTTTAAGGGTGATTGTACCCATGATCCTGAACAACTTTTCCTAAAAAACCTAAAGGAAATTCCAAAAAAAAAAATTGGACATCCCATACCAAATGCAAACAGCTGATCGAAATTTTGTATGAAAAGTTGAAATTTTTTTTTTGCGAATTTCCTTTATGTTTCTTAGGGAAAGGTTTTCACTATCATGGGTACAATGACCCCTTAAAGTAATGCAACTGTTTACCCTAACATCCTGTATTACCTTTTCTGTGGTATTATTTAAGTCATCAACTCACGACCGTTCTCATTTCGGGGTATTCAGAAACATTGCTACAACTAACTACGAACCTTCTAAAGTTGCAATTGTGGCAAAGCAAGGTTCACTTCTAGCATAATAAAGGTTTTAGAATTTCAGGATGGTATTGACGTATCAAAGGGTAGGCTTTAGCCTACGAAAACACTACTGTATGAATCCGTATCCCTTAGTCGCCTCGTATGATACCCACGGGAACAATAAAAGTTTGAGGTGGAAGTTTCCCACTGTGGTGGAAAAAGTGTCGTCTCGTAAAGTGAATATAAAAACTTAGACGAACTTATTTTGAACGTAACGGGAAGTTGCTTGGCAGGTCATTGACTTTTTTGGAGGGAAAAGAGCCGTATACCTACCTACTTATCTTTGAGACAAGTGAACATAGAGATTAGAGATGTACCTAATCTTCTTCTTCTTCTTCTGCCTCGCCTTGTCCCGCTACACGGGGTCGGCTTTCCCAATCATGCGACGCCATTCAGGCCTTTGGTAGACATCTTGTTCGCGGAGTCCTAACGCTTTCATGTCTCTATGGACATTCGTCAACCAGGTGGTTTGAGGTCTTCCTCTTCCCCTTTTCTTTGTTGCAATGGAAAGGCACTTTTTAACGACGTGATCATCTGATCTTCTCATCACGTGACCGTACCATCTCAGCCTCGCTTCACTTATTTTGTCAGTTATGGGTGCGATCTTAAAGCTTCCTCTAACATATTCGATTTTTAGAGATGTACCTAATAATGTGTAAAATTAAAAGCGTCACAAATCGAACGAACAAACTGGCTTCAAAACTGAATAACTTTCACTATGGAACCAACATCGAAATCGCGAAAATAGAAAATGTCAATATTCAATAACTACTTCGCGATTTCGATGTTGGCTCCATAGTAAAAATTGTTCAGTTCGATGGTCTGATAAGCACCCTGTTCGATTTGTAACCAGTTTGTAACGAATTAAAGTTTACAAGTGTTAGGCTGCCTGTCCATTGACGCGGAGCGAGCTGGCGGAGCGGAGTAACGAGGAAATATTATGCAATCCCGGGCTGCAATCGCGGTAAACATTCTGTGATTGAACCATTATTGGACTACGTACGAACCATAACTTTTGACACATTTGGTATTGCGCTAATCGCGGTACTGCTCTTGACAGCCGTTAGAGCCGTTTTGATAGATCGCTCAGACGTTAAGGCTATTCTACCGTTGGCGCGCTCCATACAAACGTAGTATGGTGATATTTTCAATACTATCGAATTAATTCAATGAAATTTTTCAAAAACAATCAAGTAACTAATCTCTATGTCGGTATGAAGTCAGATTTTCGTTAAAATATACAGTTTCAATGCTAGGATTAATTTAAGATTTGTATGGAAATATTTGTGGCACTGTAACTTTAAAACTATAAATTTTATCGAAAATCTGACTTAATACCGACATAGAAATTAGTTAATAGATTGTTTTTGAAAAATTTCATTGACTTTAATTGGATAGTATTGAAAATATCACCATACTACGTTTGTATGGAGCGCGCCAACGGTAGAATATAGCCTTAAGGGCTGACAGTTACAAAGAGTTTAGCGCGATGCGGAATTCAGCACAGTTGAATATAAATTGGATTGCAATGTGATTAAAACTGAAATTGGATAAGAATAGAACTTCGATGTTTTAGCTTAGCGCAATCGGGCTCCTGATTGGTTAAGAGCCTATGTCGAAAAATAATTTAAGCGAAACAGGCGTGGGATAGCTTATATTACGGCCTGATGCGAGAGAAAGAGATGGGGCGCAGCGCGCGCCTGAAGCGAATCGAGCGCCAAATCAAACTTTATTTAATTGTGATTGTACTATTTATGTTATTTCAATTCTGCTCTAATCAAAATTTAGAAAATATCAATCTCTTTTTTAAATCAAGTCTCGTGTTTCTATTATTCACCGTTTAGCGGTTCCAAGCGTTTATAGATAAAAACAGAGGCTACTTTGGCTTGTTTTTCTATCGTGAAAATGTGTCTTAATCGTGTTTTGGCTCTAATCAAAACTTCAATTATATGTTCAATTTACACATATCCGAAAATCATACTCCTACTGTTAGTACTTCATGATATATGAAGCTTTGAAGAATCCTATTTTTTTTTCACATAGCCCCTTAATAAAACTCCGTTTCTCCGCTCCGCCAGCCAGCTCGCGTCAATGGACAGGCAGCCTTAGGGTAGACTGTGGCAGTAGTGGCAAAACTTCTTTGAATAAATTAAAATAGCATCTTTCCCGAAAGGGAAATTCTCAAAAAAAAATCGACATTTCATAGATAGGTACCAATAGAAAGTTCAAATAAATGTTTGCGTTTTTCCTATAGGTTTATATTGCTACTAGCTTTTGCCCACGACTTCGTTCGCGTGGAATTGGCGTGGAATTTGGAAAGCCCCAAGTATCCTATGTTACTTCTAATACCTCCAAGAATATGTGTACAAAGTTTCATGATGATCGGTTAAGTAGTTTTCGCGTGAACGCCTAACAAACAAACTTACATTCACATTTATAATATTAGGGGATAGGGAGGATGGTGCAGTATAATCACAGATGTATCATTGTGTTCAGTCAGGCGAATATCGCTGCTACAACTACTTAGGGTCAGCGCACACCCAGCGTAAAACTGTTCGAGCATGCGCGAGCAGATTTCATTGATTCAATTGATAATGAACTCTATTCCCATTGAAATAAAGTTGAAAATAGCTTGCAAGTGATTAAATCCCTTCAGCGTCTGTTCGAGTATGCTCGCGTATGCTCCTCGCGGCGACGGGAGCAGTCGCGAGCATGCGCGCGGATGCTCGCGCATGCTCGAGCATGTTCGAGCATACGCCCGTGTCGATGCTTGCGATCCGTCGTAAGTGTTGCCACCTCGGCCGGTTTCGTACTAAATCTAGCATATTTTTTAACTACTTTAGCCCGAAAAGGGCAATTTACTACAGATAATATTATACGTGTTAATGAATTAACGCAAAACTAGAAAGTAGTTTGTTTAGAATCGATAGCAGAATCGAATTATCATGGTTTCAACATAGGTAATTTTTTTTAAAATTTTAATTTTTTTTTTCATAAAATTTTTAATTTACTAAACCCGATGTCAACCCACCCCACGGGCACACTCACCCTACTTACTACCAAAACAAGATTATAAAAATGTATCCATGAGTACGTTAGCGCTTTCTTTCAGTGCTGAAATGATAACAAATCATTTTTGCCTCCGAACTTAAAATGCGAATAACTTTAAATTTTAAGTATCAAAATAATGAAATTATTGTTTCAATCTAATTCTTTTGTTATAAATCAGTTGGGGTGTATGAGGTTTTGCGCTAATTTATTAACACTTTGTATAATAATCGAACTCTTTTTGAAAATACAAAGAAAATCTGAAAGGTCGAAGCAGATTTAGTAGGTTTTCAAATTGTTCATATTCCATTTTATAGTTCCTAGCCATAAAATAACTGTCCCTAGAACTTTAAACCGTAACACAGCACTTTTCCTGCTCTTGCTCCTCTTCCTCTGCTAGTAACCCAATAATTACCAAATCCCAGTCCACCATACTTTAAAATTACTCTTCGCACGTCTTTACTTTAAAATATTGTAAACACAACTGCAAAATTCACTGTCAACTGTAGCAACACGGGAGCATCCGCGAGACTGTTCGAACACGCGCGAGCATGCTCGCGCATGCTCGAGCATCCGCCGCTGCCGCCGGCGGATTTCGCCTCTGCCGCCGGCGGATTTTGACGCTAGGTGTGCGCGACTGCAAAGAACATGCTCGAGCATGCGCGAGCAGATTTACGCTGGGTGTGCGCTGACCCTTATGCCCTCTCGCTCGCACCACACCGCGCGCCTTACGGTGTTATGCAAATTATAGCATAACCGTGTGGCACGCCTTCCACGCCTATCTCCTCTTATAATGTTCCGTGAATTGACTCGTATACAGGGTCCTTAATATGCTGCAACTTTTTAAGGGATGATCAGACCATCAAACTGAACAACTTTCTCTATTGGACCAACATCGAAATCGCGAAAAAAAACTCAACTGTGGAGTAGGTTTACAGTTTTTATGGAAGAGCTGATTTTTTTTTTCACGATTTCGATGTTGGTCCCGTAGAGAAAGTTGTTCAGTTTGATGGTCTGATAATCCCCTTAAAAAAATATCAGCATATTAAGGACCCTATACAACGTGTTAATAAATTAGCGCAAAACCTCATACACCCCAACTGATTTATAACAAAATAATTAGATTGAAACAATAATTTCATTATTTTGATAGTTAAAATTTAAAGTTATTCGCAATTTAAGTTTTGAGGTAAAAATGATTTGTTATCTTTTCAGCACTGAAAGAAAGCGCTAACGTATTCATCGATACTTTTTCATTGTCTTGTTTTGGTATTAAGTAGGGTGAGTGTGCCCGTGCGGTGGGTTGACATCGGGTTCAGAAATTTTTAAATTTTGCACACAAATTATTTAATATTTTGAAAAAAATTACCTGTGTTGAAACCATGATAATTCGATTCTGCTGTCGATTCTAAACAAACTACTTTCTAATTTTGCGTTAATTCATTAACACGTTGTATGTGTGTGCTGTGCTTTATAAGTATTTTGTCAGATTTCAGGGCATTCATTCATTCATTCATTTCATTTAAGGGCTTGACGTGTTCACACTCTGTCTACGGAAAATAGAAAATATACAATTTTTAAGGCCCTTCGATATAATTATCTGTAGAAATGAAAACAACAACTAGAAGCATATATTTTTATTTATAACGTAATTCAAAATGTAAATCTTGTAAAATTCTGAATAAAATATTCAACAATATGTCAACGTAAATATATTTTCGCTTAGTTACTAGTTCTATGCCTAAACTCACGAATCATATATTTTATATTACTATTTAGGTGACCTATAATTTACACAATATTTTTTCACTAATGGCAATCGGGTAGAATTACCTAATCCTACTGTTTTAAAGAATATACATAAATAAATTAGTACCTATTTCATGTTATGACTTTTAAGAGGGCTATCGGAGTCCAGTGGCGCCCTCGCCACAATAATAAAGATTTCTCAATAAAGAAAGCCTAAATTAAAAAAGTGCTCAACAGATAAACTACAAAAGCCTTCAAGCTATTTTCATAGAATACTTTTATACGTTTTTTAAAGGTCTAAACATAAAAATTTTGAAAAAAGAAAAAAAAAACGGCCCCTTTTGTTTTTATTCGAAATTATCTAAAAGTGGAATGTTTAGAACCTATAAAAAAATTGTATAACAATGGCTTGAAGGCTTTTGTAGTTTATCTGTTAAGCACTTTTTTAATTTAGGCTTTCTTTATTGAGAAATCTTTATTATTGTGACGAGGGCGCCACTGGACTCCGATAGCCCTCTTAATAAATCTCGGAAGAATTTTACCTTCAGGTAGGTACCTATAGTCAACCAATTTTAAATGTAGGTCGCTTAGAACCTTGTCACAATCACCTGTATCGACGTAATTCGGTAATAAAGTTTTTTTTTAAATAATTATTTTATATTTTTTACGGCTAGTAGACATAAATAATTTCTTTTTTTGCAGTTCGTCGAGTCGAGTTTATTAATAAAAATGTAATTTTTGAATTATTTTGATCTGGAACCTCTAAATGCAAAAATGGCCGCGAGAAAATCATTCAAATTCGAACTCCATGGAAAAACACTTCGCTTGATAAAATAAAAAATCACCTGCCTTCTCTTTCTTACCCTATGTTGGAAACAGAAACGGCAATATCAAATTCTAACATTTAAGCTTACCATGGAGTTCACGAAAACCACATTATTTTATTAAAAATATCTGTAATCCTTTCATTATAAAATCTCTAAATATTGTTATTGAGACAATTATGTCGAAATGGTTTTCGATTCAGTCCTCCAAAAAAAACATGACGTACCGAATTATAATTGCAAATGGATTTCTGTGACAAGGTTCTAATGTGGCCTTCATTTAAAAATGTTTCACAGAAGCACTACAGTTTGGCCAGAAAGTCTAGGAATTAAATAAATCAGAACTTTTTCATTAACATGTACAGGGTGTAACAAAACACCCTAGTAATACTTAAGGGGGTGCTTCAGACCATCAATCTGAACAACTTTCACTATGGAGCCAACGTCGAGAAAAAATAAAAAAAATCTGCCGTCCCATACATTTGAGACGAGACGGTACTGCAGTTTTGTATGAAAGAGCGGATTTTTTTTTCTCGATTCGATGTTGGCTCCATAGTGAAAGATGTTCAGTTTGATGGTCTGCAGCACCCCCTTAAGTATTACTAGGGTGTTTTGTTACACCCTGTATAGATGGTTGTGACAAGGTTCTAAGGTACCTTAGAAACAAACAAACTGGTTGAATAACAGATTACGAAATAATAGTAACGAAAATAACAAAAATGGGATAAGTAATATAAATTAGGCACTTTAAAAGACTAATAAACAAATTATATTACTTAAAGAGTGATACGAAAAGTGAATATAACTTAATTACAAAATCGCATACTGGCGTCAATTTATGTGAGATTGATGTATCATACATACTCACGACCATAATCCATATAGGGGTGGCCAGAAACACTACAACTACCAACTGATAAAGTTAAAATAAAAGTCAGTACATCTCTGATTTCTAACAAATGACATCCTAAAATTGACACCTGTTGCATTCTGTAACAAGTGAGCTAATTCTACCATTAGTATTACTTATTTGAAACAATAATGATACAATGATTTTGGCACAAATTACCAAAATTCCACATAAATAAACTCACGACCGTAATCCCTTTCGGGGTAGTCAGAATCTTTACTACAACTACCAACAAACTTTTTTAGTTGTAGAAAGATTCGTATAAATGATCTATTCTGCAAATAAATAAATAAATATATTTTAAACTAATTAAATTATTTAACAATTGAGACACTGAAATCTTTTCTATCTAAATTACAAGAAACCAGAATAGGTTTGCTAATCGAGGAATGATAATTTAGTAACAATTTAATAATTTGGTCAGATGACATTTATTACAAGAAATATTATGAAGTATATCACATTATTTTGAAAGGCAATAAGATACAATTTATAATAAAACGGATTGAAACTAATGTATTTGAACATTGAATTATTTAAAATCAAAAGGTGTTAAACCAACTATATAATTTGTTAAATAAACACCATTTATGACTTTTCCGTTAAGACAGATATCAGCCCCGGATCTAGCGGGGGCCCACGCCCCGGGCGACAGGTCTAGGGGGCGCCAAAACGAAGAGTTTAAAAAATTGTATACTGCAACGACTTTAAAATATTGTAAAAAAATCTCGAGCTCGCTCTTAATGTTTTTATTGTATTAGAAGTATCCAGTCATGCCTATTGCAGAATTCGATCCAGATTTTCGATCATATTACGACGAGCTAATCTTAGTGCCGTAAAATCTCGAGCTCGCTACGCTCGCTCCAAATTTTGGATATTTTTGCAACCAAAATTGGACCCGGTCACCCTTGAAAAAAATTATTGCTATTCCCTTGGAGGGGAGGGGCGCCAATATCAAGTTTTTGCCCCGGGTCGGAAAAATCGTAGATCCGACGCTGACAGATATAACCGACCCACTCTCTCTCACCGCCCTTTGCACATTACGATCCTACAATAAACAACTAACTTTTTTGATAAAATAAACATTTTCGGCACTAGTTCAGTTCGGCACTCTAGGGTTTTCAATGGATGTACATATTTTCACGAGATTCGACATAATTTTCTTATAAATCTACCTGGAAGAATCATTTGGAAGTTATATTTTACACCTCACGTAAAAACCCCATAATAACGGTGTTTTTGAAAAGTACCTTTCTTTAATGAATAGTTTATTATAGCACTGACAGAAATATAATAATTTCTGCTAAATCAGTGGTTAAAATTCTAGATAACGTTACAAGAATTCTGAAGTCTAGTATTTCAAGGAATATTTTTTTTTTTCTAACAATCAAATATGGTCAGACTTTTTTTTTACAAAAATTTACTTTTCTGCACAATGATAATTTATATCATTGCATCATTTATCTACAACAGAATTATATTTTTAGCACTACAAGTATTTTGGAGACAGTAAAAAAATACCAAGATACTTAATACAAGGGTTTAGCAAATGTTCTATTCAATCTCCTCAAACATCATATCATTTGTATAATATAGCACCTAACAATGACAATAATTATTATTATATTATTCGAGATTTTATGACAGATTATAATTTATAAAATTTTACGAGAGAGAAAGACCTATTAGAAGTTTCAAGTTGATGCAAGAAGATCAATAAATGGGGATAGAAGATTCTGGTGGCATATGAATATGATACAGAATATTGTAATAAATTAACATTTAAAAATAATCATCGATCTATTTTGATTCATTTCCATCTAAGAAATAGATATCATTTGCAATAAAAATCAATCAACAGCAATACAATAAAAAGTAACTTAAATTAAGTATAGGCAAATACATAAAAACTAAAAATGGGTTGACCACAAGTCCACAACAAACAGAACAATCTTAGAATAAAATTAATCTACAAAAAGATAACTGAATCATAATAATTTGTACACTTGATTCACATAGCATTTCCAAAAATTTATGTTGTCTTGAGAAGTTTAAAATTTTTCTTATATCTAGATAAATATTTATTACGATAATCTTCAAACTTAACATCAGTTTTATCAGTTCCTGTATGTCTCACTCACTTCATAAGTTTAATTTAACATTGTTTTTGACACTACGTAGGAATAACATTGTAACATAGTTTTTGCATTTTACAGGACATCAAAGATACAATTTTTTAATTTATTGATCTGCTTCGAGCTAGATTGGTAATCCTGGATGGACATTACGTCAACCAAGTAAATGATAGATTATTTCTGATTCTAATTGTGATTCTATTTCCCTTTGAAATACGTTGATTCAACACAGCTACAAAGTGAGTTACAATGTTATTACTAGGGAGCGTCGTTTTATAATTTATCATAACAGCAATATAATAAAATTAGAAAACGACAAGGCCACAATTTCTGCCAAGCAAGGCACTTAATACTTTCCACTTTCACTAATTAAATTCTTGTCTCCAACAAGGAACAAAAGGCACATTAATAGCTTATACTTTAATTTCGTTGTCCGTGACTCGTCCACATATGCTCCTTGAAAGTCTCTCTCATTGTGAATGATCGTGGGCAAAGGTAGCAGCACAGCCTGTTTGTTAAATCTGAATGCATCAACCGCACATGATATTTGAGAGCAGATTGGTTGGAGTACTTCATTCCGCAGTGCGGACAGTCTCCGCAAATAGCTGCATGGTTTGACTGCTGATGGGAGACACCTTGAGATGTAGAAGCACCACCTAGAGCTGGCGAAGAGGACATACCTGCCAGTAACAACATGGCCTGAGATTGTTCTTGAGTATAAGTATTTTCTGAATCGGTACCGTCTTGTTCTGATAACAAAACTTCTGGCTCGTAATCTATATCAGATTTTGGAGAATGCTTCTCAGATTTAACCAGCATCTCATCGGTAACATGAGTTTTTAGTGGACTTTTTGACACAGCATTTGTAAATGTAACAGTATCTGTGTTAACATCTTTTGGCCTGGTGCAATGTATATCTGGTATATTTGACACTTTTTTCACTGTATTATTGGCACTGACATCATTTTTTGAGGGGTTTATTCCTGAAAATAAAGACGGTTCTTTCAATACAGAATGCAAGTATAAACCTACTATTATAGAAGTTATTTTCTACCATAGTTGGAGACTAGGGCCGCGGTCCGAATCACGCTAAAATCGATTTTAGCGCTCTCAAACGCGTCCCGTTTTGGTGTAAGCGCGATCACTTTAGACGGCGGCGTGACGTCATTGATGAGGTCATTACCAGCGCCATCTTGGAATTTCTGAGCCCATGCTCAACAGCGATATCACCGTGAGCCTTAAAACCACTGTCACTGTCAATGTCAAACTAATGTTTTATGGCGGTTTTTGATTCAATACAACGTCACTACATCTGTCAGTGGTTTGAGACTGGTAAATGCGGTCCGATTGATTACGACGCTAATAGCGCCGTAAGTTGTGAAATCACGCTTTTTGTTTCGGACCAGCGATTATGGACGTTAGCACTGTGAGCTATGAAATGGTGAATCGGACCGCGGCCTAGATGGAAGAAAGATAAAAAAATTATTTGCATAAGTAACACACACATTTCAGATTTCAAATGATCAAAGTCTAGGTCTATAATAGCTTATTGACTGTCTAATTGACAATCTAGCAATACATGGTTCAAACATATTACCATTTCTTAGCCAATGGTATATGCAATATTGTATAAGTTCAGTAACAATTTTCATGCTTTAAATTAAATTAACACTATTTCCATGCAAATTCAAACAAAATTAAAAATGACAATTAAAGAATAATAACTGTAATACCTGAAAGTAAAGATCTGGCAAGCATGCTGTTTTCATAATCTGGAAGACTGTCATCGTTTTCGGAATTTGCCGTCACTTGTGGTAACGGAGAGTTGCTGTCATCGGGTCGTTCCAACTTGACCGTCACGGGCGTGCTCACTGATATATCTCCTTGGGCATTGTTCTGGAATGGATAATAGGATTAAGGACCATTTTAAATCTAGTCATCATCATCATCAGCCTGGGTTAACCCCACGGCTGGGTAATTGGATATAGGCCTCTACATTTCTAAGCCAACTAGTATGACCCCACGATAGTCTCATCCACTGTTTGCTGGCTACTCAACATATTATGTCATCTGACTATCTGCCGCCATCCCACGGCCACCACTCTATTGCTGCTTTCATCTGCCATTGTTACGTCTCGCCAAGTGTCCCGGCCACTTCCACTTCAGAAACGCTCATTAGAGTTAATCCTCCATTAAATCTCACGCTAGTTATTTTTATTTTTCTTTTATTTATTTATAATTAATGGACACTTGCTTGTGCGTTAGCACTGCATATCCGCCAGTGTCAAGTAGATTATAGAAGAATCCATCCCAATCTCAGGGATTGTTTTTGGTCAAGAACAAGAGATTGAGGATTGCGGAGCCTCGTGGCAGGCAAAACCGCAACGCGGGAATACCACGCGAGACAAGTCCTCGGGTCAGTTCCTGCAACGTGACTCCATGCTAGCTTTAACTACATCAACAAGACAAAAAGTGACAGCAAGACATTTAATGGAGCATTAACTTTAATGAGCGTTTCTGCAACTGACCTTTAATCTGCTTTTAAGTGAAATAAGATAACGAAAATGAAATGAATGAAATGAATTTGTATTTCAAAGAAAAAAAAAAAAGAGTTTTCGAAATAGATTTTGTACCAAGTTATTAGGGTACAAATAGGTTAGGAGGATAATCCCCTAACTCACGAGTTTCGAAAGAGGAGTCCTGACCTTATATTAAGATTAATAAAAATAAGGGCATTTTTCCACTGAAGTTCTTCTTCACTGAGACGAGACATGCAGGTTTAACCATACAAATTAGATTGACCAGATGTAGAATTCAAACAGTGTATTTGTTCTATCTCTGCACGTCTTTACAGTGTGTGAGGAAAAGTATCATTAACCTTTAGGCTGCCTGTCAATTGACGCGAGCTGGCTGCGCGAGCTGTGTAGCTGTGTAAATATTAACCAATCAGGAGCTCGGCCGATCTCGGCCGGGCTCCTGATTGGTTAATATTTACACATTTAAACAGCTCGCGCAGCCAGCTCGCGTCAATGGACAGGCAGCCTTAAACCACACACTACCCATCAAACTGAACAACTTTTACTATGAGAGCAAACTTGTCAGAAAAAAAAAATGTGCTGTCCCATACATTTGAATAGAGTAGGTATTGCAGTTTAGCATGGAACAGCTGATATTTTTTTTGTTCTGACAGGTTTGCTCCAATAGTAAAAAGTTGTTCAGTTTGATGGGTAGAGTGTGTGGTTTAGAGGTTAATGATACTTTTCCTTACACCCTGTATATCTCTACTCCGTGCCGCTCTGCTTCAGTTGAAAGAAAACTTGTTCTCATCGTGTGGGCAGTGCAGGGCAGTGGTATCAGATTTTTCAAACTGCCTTACGGCATCTGACATGGTTTTTTTAATGTAACATCTACTACCATCAGAGATGCCCCCCACTCACTAGGTGCATAGGAATCGAACCCATGACCTCTGTCAAGAGCCCAATGCTCTTAACCATTAGGCGCTGTCCTATTGGCATCGCTCGCGCGATCATGCGTTCGTCCGACGAAAATCATTGTGCCACTGTGCGTTTAAACATACTTATATCTGCGGAATATCCTATAGAAGGTCGTGCTATCATGAGATGCGATCGAATTGTTCTATTTTTATTCATATATAAGTATGTTTAAACGCACAGTGGCACAATGATTTTCGTCGGACGAACGCATGATCACGCGAGCGATGGCAATAGGACAGCGCCATAGACCACTACATTATAATAGACATTAGAAAGAAAACTTAATACCATCTGTCATTACCTGGTTTGAAGAACTTTTGCCATTTGCAGTGATAACTTGTTCATTTTTGCCATCACATTTTTTGTCAACATTATTTTCTGATGCGAAAACCGGGTTATCAACCTTCATTGAATTCTGAACACTGTTTTTGTTATAAATATCACATGTCTCAAGTATTTTGCTCCGTTTGTGGCTGTCGATTGTGACATCGTTGGGTTTGTCCGAGGTACTGCTCCGTCTCTTCTTCAAAGCTGGTATTTTAGTTTCCTTGTGACCAATGTGGGTTTTTGATGATATTGTCAGTTGAGTATATAATTTGTTTGATGTGTTCGGAGACACGAAATTCTCTTTCTGAAAATGTTAATTAGATGTGACTAATTTTAAGTACTGTATGCTACACTATTAGGTGTGGCAATGAATGCTATAGGTATGGAGAGTCAGTGGCGGGTAAATATTCAGAGCGTTTGAAAGTTGTCATTCCCCTCATCTTGTTTAAATGAAAAGGTACACAATTTCATAGTAATTTTATAGAACTCCCGGACCTTTACATCAGCGCTATAAAATGAATTAAAATGATATACCTATTCGTTTAAACAAGATGGATAACTTTTAGAGGGGAATGACGGCGTTCAAACGCTCTGAATATTTACCCTGGCGCGATGCTGAGAGGTATGGGCACTCAATCTTAGTGAGTTTTTAAGTTTAGATAGTTGTAAGGCTAAACTAAGTCAAGGACATTGTCTTTTAAAGTGGATGGTGGTATATCTGTCTGAAGGTGACACTGTTTGAATGATAGTGATGAAACTTTAGTGGGATGTTGTGCCCATGCCCAAAAGGTTTATGAACATAAAACGGCCAAGTGTGTTTCGGGAAAAAAAGAAAATTTTTATTCAATTATTTGCTCAATATCAGATATTTTTGCTCTTTTATTTTTGTTCATGTTTTTATAACTTAAAAATATTATAGAGCGAAAATGATACAATGGCAGTACCATCACTAGAAGCTATGCAATGGTGGAAAGGAGGAATGCTTTAGTAGCATTAAGCAGTAGGTTTACTCAATTTACTCTCATAAAACAGTCGGTCCCTTAAAAAAGACAAAAATGTTGTAGTCATGTACTCCCAATTATGGGGGTCCGGGTTTGAATCCGCACGGACAACATGCCATGTACCAATGAGTTTTTCTAACTTATGTACGTAATACCGACTGCTCTCAAACGGTGAAGGTAAACATCGTGAGGAAATCTGCATACAAATTCTGATGTGTATGTGAATCTACCAATTCGCATTGGGCACACGTGGTAGACTATTGCCCAATACACCCTCCTTGAGGGTAGGCCTGTGCCCTGCAGTGGGACGTTTATAGGCTGATGATGATGATGATAGGCCAGGATATTTTTGTCAGGCAAGTTTGAATTAGCACCGAAGATTCCTTCAAAAGTAGCAGCGTAAAGCGCAGATTATTTTAATTCAAATATGTTCTTTTCATAGTACCTTGAACCTTGATGCCAACTCCCTCCTAAATACGGCTCGGTCTTATGAGGTTATGACTGTATTGGTTGGTTTAAAGGCTAATGTATGTATGTTAAAAAATTTGGGACATTTACCCAGACTGAACTCACATAGAATAACAAAATAGTAGCATGTATATCCAACCTGTTGTGTAACTCCCGTTAGACCTTTAACCTGGAGCAACGCGGCGGTGTGCAAAAACGACGACAGCTTACTCTCCTCTATAAACACCTCTCCTTGGTACATGTACGACAGCAAACTAACAATGTCATCCGCCGAGACGTCCTTCAGAATTATAACTGGATGCTGACATGGATTCTCCTACAAAAACAATCTAAGTTATAGGTGGACCAGAATCTGAAGACAAATAGGGAAATCAAAGAAGTTTGGCAGACGGCCATGTAATTTGAGACCCAGACTTACAGGTCCCATACATGAATGAAAGTTACCAATACAAGTAGAGTGAAACAAAACTAGCAAAAAGTAAATTCAAGAAGTTGAGGGAAAGGTAGTTCTCCTTATGATACCTTTTGTGTGAAGTGTGTAAAACTCATAATCTTTCTTATTAGATAGTCCACTCAATCCTCTACGCATTCATTATGTTTATTTTAATGCAAATTTAGATAACCATACAATATTATGATAATGGAAGAAAACAAAATCACATACATTATCAGCTCTACGTTCCGTAACGACCAAAAAATACCTCAGTAATATTTGATGAAAATAGCTGTTGGAGCATTCCATGGAAATCGGTAACTTTTTATTTAAAAAAAAATTACACTTTTAATAATTTTGCAAGTATGTATTAACAAGGCATTTAATTAGTTATTGTGTATACATCAGTAGTTTTTCTTTTACTTTTAAACTTCTCATAAAATCCGGACCAATACACACTACTCTCTTAGTCTAATGTTCAGTATGAAAACTTGACCATATTCAAAGATTGATATTTCCTTTTTTGTAGAAATTCTATTGTTATTTCCTGTTTGACAATAAAGCTGACACTCTTATTTACAATATAAAAAGTGAATTTTGTTTTTGGGACGAAAATCTGTAAAAATGTTTTCAAAAATTACTTCGCATCTGGATCGTGTCGCTTACGTTACAAATAAACTCATTAAGTCTCGTAAAAACTAAACTTACGGGTAGGTGTGATTTTAATTTTATTTATAAACATAACCCACTAGAAGTATCAGTTTGCGGTGGATTATCAAGACATTGTGCTTGTCTGAATAAATTTATTGGGCTTTACATGTGTTGTCGCCTACGTGACGAATTTATTGAGAATCGTAGATACCTAACGAAACACTAGAATTATGATGGATCCACCACAGCCTAGTGCGAGTGCTTTACGGATGCGAAAATTTGGCAATAAAAGAAGGATGATCCGGAGTACAAAAAGAAGGAAAATGAGAGGATTAAAAGGCTTCAAAAAGAAAAAAAGGAAAAAATGACTGAAAAACAACTTAAAGAATTACGAATAAAGAAACAGAATGATAAGAGGCAAGAAAGGGAAAGAAAACGACAGCAACACCTAGATTTGAACAGATCAGATAATTCGGAAGCATCAACTGCAGGTGATTCTTCAATTAGCCCTTATAAATGTAAGCAGACTTATAAGTCTTATAACACCGCTTTGCTATAGCAAAGCAGTGTTAAAATGCATACGAAGCCTACCATCCTGCCCAATTAAATAAAAAGTTGTTGTTCACGGTGTATGCAATCGATTGAGAATAAAACTTGCACAAGAGATGGAGAGGGATCTGAATCTGACCGATAATCAAGAACGCGAAAATGAACAGACAGTGAGAGATTTCTTCAGATCCGATATACAGGGTGAAATTGATATCATTAGCATCCTTTTAAACTAAGAGTCTACCCATCAAACTGGACAACTTTTACTATGGGAGCAAACCGATCGGAGCAACAAAAAAATCAGCTGTTGCATACATTTGAGTAGAATAAGCACTGCAGCTTAGTATGGAACAGATGACTTTTTTTTTCCTCTGATCGGTTTGCTCCCATAGTGAATGTTGTTCAGTTTGATGGGTAGACCCTTTGTTTAAAAGGATGCTAATGATATCAATTTCACCCTGTAGTGTACACTTGTCCAGGCATGAATGATAGCATGGCGTCGAAAACGTCCATGGGAAAAGGTGGATGCTTGCGCTGGGATATCAAAATTACATGTTTTGAAATGAAACGACCTGAAACGACCTGGTGAAGGCGGCGGGAAAACGTTGGATGAGGGCAGCGCAGGACCGGTCGTTATGGCGATCCTTGGGGGAGGCCTATGTCCAGCAGTGGACTTCCATCGCCTGAGATGATGATGATGATGATGTTTTGAAATCGTCGCATTTCGAAGAGAGAAGTCGTACGAAGGCAAAAAAACGCCCTGTGTACAGAAGAAACAGTATTCCGGCCAAAAACGACTAACTTTATATTTTAAAATTGTACGTGTCGCCTTACGTGACAAGCCTGTCGCCTACGTGACACAACGTTTTTGTTTTGATTTTCTAAACTTGTAATTGTAATATTCATAAAAAGCGTGTTCAATAAAAATTTATTCTTTATTTTAGTGTTTACATATAAAAATATATCCCTTGTTTTAATAGGTTCGCAAAAATTTACAAGATTATCACATAGCTTAAGACTGCGGTTGACTGAGTGTCGCTTACGTGACGCTTTTTATTTGAATTATTAGTCTGATAATTTCAAAATTTATTAAATATAAATTACATGTATTTGTTAAGCTTTACCTAAACTATGTGTAGGTACCATTGATTATTTTCTGCAAGGTTCAGTTAAAGTGTTAAAAAGGAGTAAACTTCAAAAAACGCGTACGTTTGTCGCTTACGTGACCATGGAATGCTCCTGTTGTGGTTGCGTTTTGCTACTGTTTTTTGGATGATTTGTCTATTTTACTAGTCATTTCTTATTTTGAATCCGGACGTCTGGAGATGTAGAAGATATTTTAAAAAATGTCCTAATTTTTTCTGTTTATAATAATTAAGATCACCGTCCTGAATAGCTTTTAGTTTTCGTAAATAATGGCTGGGTCCAAATTTATCATTCTTCTTTTGAAAGACCCCTTTTTTTTTTCTGTTGCTCTAGTAAGCAACACTCAGGTAATCAGATTAGGGTCATTTACACCCTGCGTCGCACTATTGAGTTGCGATGCAACATTGATGCAAATGCTATAAATAGATGCAAACACGGTACAGCCACAATGCATAACTTTCATAATATTTAATCAGTTATTCGTCGACCGCCTTTGCCAAAATGCACACGCATGTGCATCAATACAAATGTGTGTGCATTGCTACAATCATGTTTTTGAATCTATACAAATGCCTATTAATTGCCAGTGTAGCGATAGTCATGCGATAGACAAACATGCGTTTTTATTGCAAAAAGGCTCAGTCTGTACAGACCTACTTTGACTAGACAGATAATATTTTGACACTACCATGTGAAAATCTCATAGATGAAGAATTTTTCGCTTATACTGGTAGACGTAATATCAGTGTAACCACGTATGAGATAGCAATAGTCATAAAATCCTATACAATTTATATGAAGCTAGACGGCCGACTCCGGAGTCAGACAGCCATCGTAGTACAAAAAAGTGGTTACGTCGATAAGGACAGCAAAAGGTAGCGATCTCCTTTCTTAACTAGTGCGAATTTGCTATGTGCATCTCTAATTGAGCGAATATGACAAGACACATGCTTCCTTCTAGCACCTTCTCTTTCTACGTAAAATCTATATTTTTTAACTTTTTTTTGTCGTGAGATTCTGGTCGACCTATAGTTGACATACTTAGCCTCTAACCTATAAAGACCTTAGCATAAATGAATCGATTCGAAGGTTATTCGATCTAAGTCATTCACCTTGAACACATTCCTGAAGTACGGGCTGCATGCTGACAGAATCACTTTATGGGCCTTGATGTTTCTGCCTTCACAAGTAAGTGTCACATCAACGAGATCTTCGGAGCACTTCAACGAGTCTAAAGCACTCACGATATTCGTCTGGAAGTTGTTCCAGCGTAAACAAAATTGATCAGCCATTATTATGTATTCAGCTCGAAACTCTGCAAAAACAAACGGGGCAAAAATTGACAAATCACAAATGACAAAAATGATACTGCTGGAGACAGCCACGGTAACTTATCACTTTCACTTACTATTTCAGGAAAACACATTACACAAATACTAAACATTAGCCTTTGAGTTAATTATTGGCTTTTATGTTAGTATTATGTTATAAAATGCATAAAAATGCAATGAATGACCTCCGTCGAGTGACTTTTCTTTCACTTTCTTTGCGTTTTGCAGTATGAAATGGACGTAGCTCTATTTTAGTCTGTGGCAGTGCTGCCACCTCACCTCCGGAACAAGTAGCTAAACCGTACCCAAAAAGTGGCTAGATAATGGAAATTTCAGTATCGCTAAAGTGGCTAAAAGTGGCTGAACACAGTAAAGTATAAAAAATATTGATTTACAATCATTTATTCTATAAAATTATGCTCTTTTATAATTTAATGGCATAAAAAGATTGAATTTTGAGTGAATTATTGACGTTATTGTAACCCATTCTATTACGATGTTGATGCTTTACACTGCTCGTTATAGAAAATAGTCTTTTGACTTCTACGTTTGGGTAAGGCGATGACATAAATTGTAATATCTCCAGATTCTAAGAGTTATGGAGTTATATCGGAACTCAAAAACAATAAAAAACACTCTAAGAACCCGTTAAAATGTTAAACTTTATCGTAATAAATTGTTATTTACCGTTAAATAAATAAACAAAAAAAGTGGCTAGAATAAGTGGCTAAAACATTTAGCCACCGAATATTTTTTTTGTAGCTAACAAGCTCGAAAATGTTGCTAGATCTAGCTAAGAAGTGGCTAAAGTGGCAACACTTGTCTGTGGATTTATTTAAGGAGCCCATTCATTACACTCCTTCTTACAGTCCGAACGTGCCTGCGCGGACGGGCGTGGAGGGTGCAATGTAAAATAATACCTATAGTCTGTCTATAAAGTCTTGACATTAATGTTTGAGGAACTAATCATTTTAGTATGGTGGTGTTGCCAGGTTATGCTTGATTTTGACGTTCTTGCGTGGAGACAGCGCCCTCATTTTTTGTCAAGACTTTATAGACAGACTATACCTATTTCTATATACACAAAGTTGACAGAGAAAGCTCCTTGCTCCGCCCGTGGGGCCCGTATGGGCGTTCGTTCTCTCTGTGAACTCTATCTGTATTGGAGATAATATATTTGAACACACGCTGAAATCAGCAAAGAAAATGTCAAAATTACTATGGAGATTATGTATGTTTATTACTGCTGATTTGTACCTAAGCTAAGTGTGACTTTAAAAATTCGCACTCCAGAGCTGCGTTCAGAACATGCACCCTATGTGCACTTTCAAAGTATTGTGTATTTTCAAAGATCGCACTTCTGGGTAGAAGTGCGATCTTTGAAAATCATACGAGCGACGTGGCAGTAGAAAATGTCAAAATTACTATGGAGATTATGCATCTTTCTACTGCCAAGTCGCTCGTATGATTTTCAAAAATCGCACTTTAAAGTGCACCCCGAGCGCAACTTTTCGCACTAAACGCCGTTCAGAGCCTCGGTGAAAGACGTTCTACCATAGAGCGAGTTGAAAAAACCATCGCACCCAAAAACGTTCAGAAGTGCGATTTTTGGAAATCATACGAGCGACTTGGCAGTAGAAAGATGCATAATGTCCATAGTAATTTTGATATTTTCTACTGCCAAGTCGCTCGTATGATTTTCAAGAATCGCACTTCTGAACGCAGCCCTGTATGGACGTTATTTTACATTACAACGTCCTCCGCTCCGCACCCGTCCGCTCCCGCCCGTCGCAATGTGAATAGAGCTTAACTGCTGCGTGCTGCGGTGCTGCCATTTAAAAATTAATTTAAAAAATAAAAAAACCCGACTGCGTAAAAGCCTTAGTCATACTACAACGGCGCGGAGACGGACGGAGGACGGACGGAGACGGGACGGCAACGGACGGAGACGGGACGGCAACGGACGGAGCACGGGCACGGACGGAGGACGGACGGAGACGGGACGGCAACGGACGGAGACGGGACGGCAACGGACGGGCGCGGGCGGAGGACGGGCGGGCACGACGCGAAACCGACACCCAGTGTTGCCAGACGTACTTTAATTATCGAATTTTAACGGTAATTTCATACCCCGTACGGTAGAACAGTCAGTACCCGGCAAACAGAAGTGCGATTTTTGAAAATCATACGAGCAACTTGGCAGTAGAAAGATGCATAATCTCCATAGTAATTTTGGCATTTTCTAATTCCAAGTCGCTCGTATGATTTTCAAAAATCGCACTTCAGACTTGAAAAATGCGGAAGAGTGCGGCAGCAGTTGAAAATGTATGGACATATTTCTACTGCTGATTTGACTTTCGAAAATCACTCTCCTGGAGTATGATTTTTTAATGTTAAATCAGCCGGCGTAGCATGCACACCCGCGATAGCGATATGTAACACATTCATCTGTCAAATTTAGGTGATACAGCCGCCATCTTGAAATTTTATCACAACAGCGAGCATGGGGCACGCTTGTGACGTCACTTTTTTATCATATCGATATCTCGCGAAAACTGTATCACAATGGCGAGCATGGCCACCATTTGACAGCTACGCGCGCTCAAATTTTTTCACTTTTTGACAGTTTAGAGAGATAACTTATCGTCCACAAAATTCTACGCGATAGACATCTTTTTGGCTATAGAGCTTGTAAAAATCTGTAAAATTGGCTCAATTCCCACGTAGTCAATTCCTTAATAGTGGTATCTCTTTGCGCCCATCCCATTCCAAACAGGATTTTAAATAGAATAAAGTACTTTGGACTATAATTTTTGTGTTCTTTGTTCCAAATCAACAAACGTAGTTAATTAATTTATTAAATAATCCCCTAATACCCTAATCCCATAATGTCAAGAGGGTATCATCATCATCATCATCAGCCTATCATCGTCCACTGCTGAACATAGGCCTCTCCCAAGGCGCGCCACAAAACTCTGTCCTCGGCCTTCCTCATCCAGTCGCTCCCCTCTACTTTTTTTAGGTCATCTCTCCAGCGGGCAGCATAGGGCGTCCCACACTACGCCTACCAGTTCGCGATCGGTTCTGGAAGCACCGTCATATATTCTCCTCGGCTATACCACAATGCCTCAAAACAAGGGTGTTCAATCAGTGCGTCTTGCCAGTAATGACCTATGGTGCGGAAACATGGACTCTGACCGATAGGACTAGTTCATCAATTCAAGGTCGTTCAGCGAGCTACGGAGAGAGCTATGCTCGGTGTTTCTCTGAGAGATCACATTAGAAATGAAGTGATACGTCAAAGAACTAAAGTGGTTGACATGGCTCAGAAAATTAGCAGCTGAAGTGGTAACGGGCTGGTCATATCTGCCGAAGAACTGACAACCGGTGGGGTGTCAGAGTTCTAGAGGGCATGTGAGGCTACAATTACCTATTGGCCTCGCAGGAGACATCTATAAGGAAGGAAGAAAGGATGCCCTAAGGACAGTACCTAAGCCTACTGTAAGCTCTCCGAGGGACCCTGGGACAGGTTTGAGGTGAGAGTGCAGAGGGAGTCATGTTGTCTAGAGTTGTCTTGTTGTTGTTGTTGTCTGTTGTAGAATATTTATGTTATGTTATGTTGTCTGTTTTGATAAATGTCATGAGAGTGTACTGGGTCACTCGGGTACAGGCCTCTTGCCCGAGATATTTGGGCTAGCCCGCAGCCCGGCCATCCGTAAAGAAAACTATGGTTTTAGAATATAATACAATCATTTATTTTCAGGAATATGGTACAATGATAAACAGTACAAAAGTGCTAAATATAGTAGACAAAGTAGCAAAAACAAGCTTGGTTAAGTGAATTAAGATATACGTAGGTACGAGTACAGACTTCCCTGAAGGTGGAATTTTCATGGAAAAGGTTAAAAACCCGCAGAAACTTAAAGATATAGCTATGTGGTCTAGCTCGTGGTAAGTAACATCAAATGGTTAAAACTTTTGTTCTATAAGCATTTATGCAGTAGGTTGAGAAAAAGCACAAACATAGGTATTACAGTAGAAAAAGCATATTTATTCGATAAATACCTACCTGCACTAGTGGTCGCTACTCAATAAAAGCTTATACATGTTATCATCATCATGACATACCTATATACGTCCCACTGCCGGGCACAGGCCTCTCCTCAGTGAGGGAGTATGGGCGTTAGTCCACCACGCATGCCCAATGCGGATTGGTAGACTTCACATATGCATCAAAATTTATTCTTCAGCATATGCATGTTTCCTTAAGATGTTTTCCTTCACCGTTCGAGAGCAGTCAGTGTTACGTACATAAGTTATATAGAATAACTTATTGGTACATATATAGCATGTCGTCCTATGGATTCGAATCATCATGAAATTCGTGAATCATGATTGACCAAACCACAACGTGACATTATTTAGTTAACATAAAAATTATAAATAAGTTTGAATTAAAACGGCAACAAATCAGCTTAAATATAAATATTAGGATCTAAAACTAAAACTTAAAAAGTAAATCTTTGGTTCCAAGCTTCCAAGTCACCATTTTATTATTAGCCTTTTGCAGAGACACATTAGTTGCAATGTTACACTCTTCAATTAGTTCTCCTCTTCACTCTGCGCGTCTAGAGACGCATAGGCCGGCCTCCTCCAGCATCTTCCATTGCACTCTGTCTTTTGTGAGTCTCGTCCATAGAGGGCCCGCGACTGCTTTGATGTCGTCTACCCATCGTTTCTTTGGACGTCCTCTTTCACTTTTGTTACAGTCTCTCGTTTGCCATTCTACTATTATTGTGTTCCACTTTTCCTTTCGGTCCCTTAGCATATGCCCTGTCCAAGTCCATTTTAGTTTTTTCAATTTGAATGTTGCATTGTCTAGTTTAGTGACGTTCCTGATTTTCTTGGCTCTTTTTTTGTGGAGAAGTGTCAACCCTAGAATGCTCCTTTCCATGGCCCTTTGGCATGTTGTTAGTTTCTGCACAGTCTTTTTAGTCAGCACTCAGGTCTGGCACCCATATGTTAGGCACTTGTATACTCCCATACAAGTGTTGAAGTGTTTTCTTTTAATAGTTATTGGGTATGATTTATCTTTCATGACCTCTTTCAAGCTCCAGTAGATTTTCCAGGAATTTGCAGTTCGCCTATCCAATTCTTTCTCCATTTGGTTTTCGAATGATATCAGTAGACCCAGATAGATATAACTCTCTGTACATTCGTTACTTTCTCCATCACCTTCTATGCTAGTTGGTCCCTGATTTGTCATTTTTGTTATGCTCTTGTTCATTGTCAGTCCCACTACTTTACTTTGTGTTGAAAGATCCTGTAGCATGATTTGTAGTGTTTTCTGAGATAAGCACCAGATCGTCGGCAAACCTAAGGGGTGGTTAAGTCTTACTCCGTTTATGTTTACGCCCTCTCCCAGTCCAGTTGTCTAAATATCTCTTTGAGAACAGCCGAGAAGATCTTTGGTGATAGGGGATCGCCCTGTCTTACTCCTCTACTTATTGGGAACAATTCACCCTCCGTCTCTAATTTGACCTTTGCCGAGCTTTCTGTGTATATGTTTTTGATGATCCTCACATATTTGTCTTCCACTCCTTGGTTCTCAAGGCATTTCCAGATGTACTTGTGTTTCAAGGAATCGAAAGCTTTGTTGTAGTCGATGAAGGCCAGGTATAAAGGCCTCTGAAACTCTTGGGATTTTTCAATTAGTTGTTTGATTACAAACATGTGATCCGTTTCAGAAAAGCTGGCATGATAACCCGCTTGTTCTTTTGGTTGTTGTTCATCGAGTTTCCTTGTTATTCTATTTAATATTATTGAGAATATTTTGTATATGTTTGACATAAGGCTTATGGGTCGATAGTTGCCGATGTCGTCACGGGTGCCTTTTTTGTGGATGAGAATGATGACGCTTGTTGTCCACTGTACAGGAATGCTTTCAGAATTTAGGATAAGATTGAACAGCTTTGCACGGTTTTCTTTGGAGAGCACCTTGAGGGATTCATTTACTATGTTGTCTGGCCCCGGGGATTTGTCATTCTTCTGTGATGCTATTGCTATATCTGTTTCCCATGTTAAGATGGGGGTCATGGGGGGTATAGCTTGCTCTTGCTCTCGACTTGTTACTTTTGTTTTTGACCGAAGGTATCCATTTTTTTTGTTCCTTAGTTCGTTGTAGGCCTTCTTGATCCCTCCTGTTTTATTTATGAATTTGGTAATGCATTTGTTTCGTTTAGTTTTAATATCTCGTTTTAAGCTTTGGCTAATTTTTTTGCTTATCTCAGTTATTTGTTTCTGTGTCTCCTTATCCTTTCTGTTCTTTAGTAATTCCTTTCTTTGTGAAATTAAGTTCTGTGTAATCTTCTTTGATGCAGTTTTCTTTCTCTGGTTGTTGTTGTTTTTTGAGGGGTAATATTTCACTGATGGTTCGGTCGGTCGGTTAGAAGTTATATAGTCAATTTCGTTTTTGAATAGTCCGCCAGGTGAAAGCCATGTCCACTTGTTTTTCGGGTTTTTCATTATTTTGAAGTTGTTTTCCAGTGCCATGTTTACTAGTCTCTGTCCATTGTCATTTCTTATGCCTGTTCCGAACTCCCCAATTGCCATTTCTTCACTTTCTTGTTGTTCAAGTCACCATATTCTGGAACAAAAAAATTTTGCTTTTAATTATTTATAATAAGAAATCGCATAACAAGTCATGTTATTATTTCAGAGTTCCTCACTGAGGCTGAGATACGAGTACCAACCGAGGAACTGCCGTTGTACCCTCTGGTGAACCAGCAAAGCAAGCAAGCAAGCTAGGAAATGCAAGTTATTTGCAAGTTGGTCAACAAAAGCGCCAACAAGGAGGTGAAACTTACTTCTCCTAAAATCTAGTATGGAAGGACATCATCCATGTTTCATATCTTTGACTATTTATTATAAGGACTAGCCTTGCGGTAGCATTTCCCCTATGCCACGGTATAAGAACAATTGATCATGTGCATTTACATTCAATTTTATACATTATCATCACTAAACGGGACAGCCTATAAAGATTGCTACAATAACTACGAACTTACGACGTTTGGGGTTCACACGAGACTACTTTTCATGATTTTTAACAATCAATATTAGAATCTAAAGTCATCTATAAGTACTATTACAAAAAGAATTTAGTTTGTTTGTTTGTTTGTTCGAGTATCACGCAAAAACTACTGAACCAATTTTGATGAAACTTTTTTTGTTTGATAGCTTATGATCTGACTTAAAATCCGGTATGTGATTTATGCGGACGAAGTCGCGGGTAAACGCTAGTAGGAGATAAAATTCAAACCTGCGGATTTCATGTTACCTCGTCCCCCGTAAGAAGTGGCAGAAATGTTTGTTAGTAGAATTACACGCGTAACTAGTCCCTATATAAGTAGTCAACGTTTCATATACTTTTCATTTTTGATCCAAATGTGGAATTGCCGTCCACCGAAAACTAATGCTATATTCTGTCAGAACTTGTCAATCTAAGCATTTATTATAATGGCTCTCACCGATCCCCGCTACCCAATCCGCCGCGTAGTCCCAGCAACGTCCTATGCCGAGGTCCGTACCCCTCTGGGGTGCCCCTAGGTCGGTTGCTTAAGTTCATTCATTTGGCCCGGTAGACCCTTCGTGGTCCCTCCAATAGTCCGCAGTAAAAAGCAGTAATAGCTCCCTGAGCTAAGCTGTATTAGTCATTTCCAAAAAAAAAAAAAAAAACTATAATGGCATGACACTGTAGCTGTAAGTTTTATAACATCAAAAATATGAAAAGGCGGAATTTTCATTCTACCTTTCATAAAACCAAGGATACCCTACAGCTTTGGTGCTTTACTTATAAATGCTGAGACGGACTAAGTTCTAACAGAATATCTATTTTCTTTTTGGCTTGCTCTTTCGCGTTTTGGACCAAAACGAATGATGTCTTTTATTTCATTATTATGAACAATGGTTACCAACCTCTCCCTGAACGCCAGTCTTATCCATATGGCATTGTATGGTGTTGGATGTGGCTAACTGATTGTTGATGTTGATGTCCATCAGCTGTTTAGAAACATCCTGTAACGAAAAGTATTCAAACATTATTTAAAGAGCATAGATAAAATCAAAAAGTTTTGAGTGAAATTATCAAAGAACGTAGTCTCCCATCGAGCATTTGGTATGGCATTTCCTAAATCTCAGCTCAGGTATAAAAAATAAAAAATCTATGTTTCTTAATTCACTAGGAAGTTGTACAATAATGTTTAAAACCTAAAAATGACCGTGCTATAATTATAATATTTGTTAATGAAATTTGTGTTTAATTTACTTTTCCCGCCATCCGGATAATACACGGTGTTCGGTAGTTAAATTCGTTCCTTCAGAATATTAAACTGAAAAACTTTCACTATGGGTCCAAATTAGAAACTACGAAAGAAAAATATCTGCTTTTCCATACATAAAACTGCTGTACTACTCTATTCAAATGTATGAAACAAACAGCTGATATTATTTGCGATTTCAGTGTTAGTCGCAATAGAGAAAGTTATTCAGTTTGATTATCACCTTAAAAAGGAACGTACCAAACAACCTGTGTACTTCAAAATCTAAGAATGTTAAAACATATACAGGGTGTAACTAAACACCCTAGTACTACTTAGGCTTGAACCTCATCTGACAGCACCGCATCGCCTTTTTCTGTCACTCCATCTTTTTGGTACGTCATTTGCTCGAGCAAATAAGGTAGACGGAACGCCAACGGACGCCGCAGCACCGCCGCGCGCGATCGCGTTCCGTCTACCTTATTTGCTCGAGCAAATGACGTTCCTGAGTGACAGAAAAGGATGGAGCGACAGAAAAAGGCAATGCGGTGCTGTCAGATGAGGTTCAACCCTTAGGGGGGTGCTTCAGACCATCAAACTAGGGTGTTATTTTACACCCTGTATAACAGACCTTGGCGACGTCGGACTGGCTCTCTGCCTGTTGCACGCTCTTATAGTGGCTCTCTGTTAGGAATGTGCACACTACCTCTGGCTCTAGGCAGGGGCTCACTTCCCGTGGCTTGAGAAAGGCTCGCTCACAGCATTGGCCCTGTAGCCCCATGCATTTTATAATCTAGGTATTACTACTATTATACTTACACTCGTTCTCATATTCTTCTGCTCCTGTCCTGCCAAAGGCACTTTCAGGGCCTATAGTATTTTTAAAACATGTGGCCTTAGTTCCGGTACATTTGCTAAATTGCCAGTTGCGCGTTGGGCTGAGTTTGCTCGCACCTTTTTATTTGGTCTGAGCTCGCACCCCAATTTTTCTGGCATTGTGCCTCAAGTCACGCCAAGTCTGAAAAGGTTTAAAAGGTCTTTTACTGGGTGGTCATGTGTCAGACATTCAAATTCAACCTATAAATGAAATGTATATAAGTACAATACAATGATCGATCAATTTACTAGTCACGATAAGACTAGTAAATCGAAAAAGGAGTAGATGGCAATGTTAAAATCACTCATAAACCTGTCACATTTACAGTAAAAACTGTTGTTTGTCTGTGTCACCAAAACACAAGCGTAACTCGAGAAAATTCAACATTTCATGAAGTGTTATCAATTCTTTTTCTTGACTGTGTCACGGTATTGGTAGTAGCATCGACAAACTATATTTATATTTATTACTTACGAGCTTTTACCCGCGACTTCGTCCGCATAAATTATATACCAGATTTTAAGTCAGATGTTACGCTACCAAACAAAAAAAGTTTCATCAAAATCGGTTCAGTAGTTTTTGCGTGATACTCGAACAAACAAACACCCAAACAAACAAACTAAATTCTTTTTTCAAATTTACAGTTTTATAATAGTCAAGATTACGTTGTCTATTGCTACAAAAAACACATGTTAAAAGTTTTGCATAAGGGTCTCTTAAAATTAATGAAACTAAATTATGACGGCTGACTGGATACATTTAAGTGTATGTCTGAGGACCTAAGTTTGAAATATTAGATTACACACCGAGGACAGGAAAGTAAGAAAGGTCTCGCCGAGGTCAATAAACATGTCATCTGAGGCTTTCTTATTCACTGTCCGAAGTTAGTATGAATGACGACCCGGTTGGGGTAATGGTTACCACGCCGGAATGCCAAGCCAGGGCCCTGGGTTCGAATCCCGGTTCGGTCATGGATATTATATGTGTGTGCCGTTGTTGTATATGGTTCCCATAACAATTACCTTAAGGCTTAATTTGGGATCATTACAATGTATGTGCATGTGAGCGTTATTTAATTTTAATTTAATTAAGTATAATATTTTTCTCCTCAACGGAGGTGGAAAGCGACAACTTCGTTTAGCGCAGCGGGATGACAATTGACGCTTTCCGTCCGGAGGGGAGAAAAGTAAATAACTTATCAAATTAAATTACATTACCTACTATTACTACAATATAGTTTAAATTATAAAAACCCTTAAGAAAGACAACACTTGTCCCCATGTCCCGGTCAGTAAGTCATTTGTCCTGGTTTGTGACTAAGTTACGCTAGTGCGTAGGCGTATGTTAGGAGTGGTAAATATGGGAAAACAATATTTTGATGGAGCTCTATCTTATAACGATTCGTATAGAAGAAGAACTACTATTGAAACATGGATGTTATGAGTTTTCCGAATATATGCGTATATTGTGAGTTGGTATGTACACACGGCGACACATCAAGCTATACAAAACCAACATAAGCTGGCCGCGCGACGTTATACGTTACGCGACCGACGCGCGGCCAGCTTATTTTGGTATTGTATAGCTTGATGTGTCGCCGTACGTACATGCATGAATTTTATAATCTAGGTATGACGATTATACTTACACCTGTTTCTTCAGCCCCTGTAGTACCAAAGGCACTTTCAGGGCCTATGGTCCCAAGTATTTTTAAAACTGACTTTACTCGTGCGCCAATGTTACGTGCATTATGCCTCAGGTCACACGAAGTCTGAAAAGGTTTAAAAGGTCTTTTACTGGGCAGTTATGAGTCGGATACCGCTCTCCATCTGGCAATGAGGCTCCACCATTTCGTAGTACCTAGCACTAGCACAAGTGTATTTTTGTGCATAAAAGAATCTTTGAGGTCACCACACACATGTAGCGACAATCCGCTACTACTTGGACCAAGCCCTAACTAAATCAAAAGTAGTTGCACGCTAGCAACTTGGGCCATTCACCAATGCATCGAAATTTCTCCTATAACACTGGTCGCGCCTTTCCCGCTCCCCCGATTCGTCCTGCGGACATCCAGCCACTCGGACGGAAGTCATCGAGCGCTAGCAGATATTTGACATTTTGATTTGACATCGCAGTTATGTGTGGGCACCGTAAAGGTTAATAATACTTTTCCTTACACCCTGTATTTATTACTGAATAACGTCAAGCACATTCGCTATTTATACTGGAGATTGGCACTACCATGGAATGGAGCCATAATTTTATGTTTAGAATTAGAACCAAAAGCACAGATTAAGGAGTTACTACATGACAGATACGTTACTCCCTTACAAAACAATAAATTATCCAGCTTTAATTACCGCTCGTTCTCACTGCAAAATTCTGATCAGCGCTTTTGCTTGCGCTCCTGGCAATTGAATAGCGAGGGAGTGCGGGCTCTCCATGAAAGTGTAGCTACATATAGCGGTAGGTACGGTCGAGTGAAGGAGGCTTACCTTAAGGTTTATCATTGGTCTGTGTACATAGTGCGTGTTGTTACAAAAAGAAAATTATAGTTCTTACATGCTCCCACTGGTCTGTGGTTTTATCCGGACCATGCTCTTTAAGTACTGTCCGGAGACTTTCCCATTGTCGGTCCAGTTGCGCCTTGCCTTGCGGCCCATTGAATCGTTATTTGCTAGCCGGGGGTGAGCTGCCATATAGTCCTATAACATTTATGAGTAGTGGTGCTTTGGACTCTAGAAATTAAAGAACACAAAAGTTTATTAGCTAATTTCATATATTTTTGTCTGGTAGGTAGAAAGTACTATTATAAAGTGACCAAGATAACACTCTAACCACGATAAATGTAAATTTTTAAGCTTTTGTTTAAGTTTTGCATAGAACTATTACGGTAGACCAAAAACTGACTCGCGAGTTCTTTGTAAACTTACCGTTTCTTCTTCGGGATGTCATTTTCTTTATTATCACTCATCCTTATTTTGAATTAAGGAATATAATTACTACTCTCTACTGAGATTTCGAATTAAATCCAATTAAACTATAATTTCACGTTGTTGGTTGTTGTTTGTAAAACGTCACGACGTGCTTATTTGGAAAGATTTTTGTGCGAAGTTGGATACACGACGGAGAGATAATTTAATATCGCTCTCTCTCTCTCTATGAAATTGTTGCGTATAGAAGGATGACAAATAAGCAAAACGAACGAATGGTGAACGAATGAAGTGATAGTCGTGATATGCATATCACAGCGTATCACAGTGTCAGCCATGTTCGCAAATTTGATACGTTATCGCGCGTGATATGAAAGATAGATTTGATAAATATATCTATCACGGGTATGCATGCTACGCCGGCAGCAGTAGAAAGATGCACGTCTCCATAGTAGGTACCTAACTGCCTCCGTGGTCTAGTGGTTAAGAGCATTGGCTCTCGATACGGAGGTCGTGGGTTCGGATCCCACGGGGGACACCTAGTGATATGTCACAATGTGCGTTTTTCCCTAGTTGGTTAGGACATTGCAGGCTGAATCACCTGATTGTCCGAAAAGAAAAATGATTCCGTGCTTCGGATGGCACGCTAAGCCGTTGGTCCCGGCTACTATCACTGGTGGTAGTAGTCGTTACATAAAAACCACGTCAGAGGCCGTAAGGCGGTCTGAAAAAACTCTGACACCAGGGCCTGCCCACACGATAAGAAGAAGACCTAATATTAAATTTATCAACTGCTGATTTCAAAGAGTTTCTATGAGTTTCAAAAATCGCACTCCTGGGAAGAAGATCAAGACACAAATCGCGCAAGAACTACCTTATATTATAGAGACTCAGGAGGTATAGGTACAGAGTGTACATTTAAATGCGCTATTACAGGGGTGCTTCAGATAATCAAACTGAACAACGTTCACTATGATCTAAGTTAAAAAAAAAACAATGATTTTGTTTTTCAACCGATTGATTCCAAAATCGATAACTGAGGGTCCGCGACCGCGTGGACTCCGAACACGAATCCGATGTCAGATTTGAGAAAAGTGACCACCATCTTGAACTTTTTTGTTTCTCAAACCGATTGCTTCTAAAATCGATATCTGAGGGTCCGCGTGGACTCTAAACAGGAATCTGATGTCAGATTTGAGAAAAGTGGCCGCCATCTTGAACTTTTTTGTTTCTCAACCGATTGCTTCCAAAATCGATATCTGGGGGTCGACGTGGACTCCAAACACGAATCCGATGTCAGATTTGAGAAAAGTGGCCGCCATCTTGAAATTTTTTGTTTCTCAACCCGATTGCTTCCAAAATCGATATCTGATGGTCCGCGTGGACTCCAAACACGAATCCGATGTCAAATTTGAGAAAAGTGGCCGCCATCTTGAACTTTTTTGTTTCTCAACCGATTGCTTCCAAAATCGATATCTGATGGTCTGCGTGGACTCTAAACGGGAATCTGATGTCAGATTTGAGAAATGTGGCCGCCATCTTGAACTTTATTGTTTCTTAACCGATTGCTTCCAAAATCGATATCTAGGGGTCCGCGTGGACTCCAAACACGAATCCGATGTCAGATTTGAGAAAAGTGGCCGCCATCTTGAACTTTTTTGTTTCTTAACCGATTGCTTCCAAAATCGATATCTGATGGTCTGCGTTGACTCTAAACACGAATCTGATGTCAGATTTGAGAAAAGTGGCCGCCATCTTAAACTTTTTTGTTTCTTAACCGATTGCTTCCAAAATCGATATCTAGGGGTCCGCGTGGACTCCAAACACGAATCCGATGTCAGATTTGAGAAAAGTGGCCGCCATCTTGAACTTTTTTGTTTCTTAACCGATTGCTTCCAAAATCGATATCTGATGGTCTGCGTGGACTCTAAACACGAATCTGATGTCAGATTTGAGAAAAGTGGCCGCCATCTTGAACTTTTTTGTTTCTTAACCGATTGCTTCCAATATCGATATCTAGGGGTCCGCGTGGACTCCAAACACGAATCCGATGTCAGATTTGAGAAAAGTGGCCGCCATCTTGAACTTTTTTGTTTCTTAACCGATTGCTTCCAAAATCGATATCTGGGGGTCCGCGTGGACTCCGAACACGAATCCGATGTCAGATTTGAGAAAAGTGGCCGCCATCTTGAACTTTTTGGTTTCTCAACCGATTGCTTCCAAAATCGATATCTGGGGGTCTGCGTGAACTCCAAACACGAATCCGATGTCAGATTTGAGAAAAGTGGCCGCCATCTTGAACTTTTTTGTTTCTCAACCGATTGCTTCCAAAATCGATATCTGGGGGTCTGCGTGAACTCCAAACACGAATCCGATGTCAGATTTGAGAAAAGTGGCCGCCATCTTGAACTTTTTTGTTTCTCAACCGATTGCTTCCAAAATCGATATCTGGGGGTCCGCGTGGACTTCGAATACGAATCCGATGTCAGATTTGAGAAAAGTGGCCGCCATTATGAACTTTTTTGTTTCTCAACCGATTGCTTCCAAAATCGATATCTGATAATCCGCGTGGACTCCACACACGAATCCGATGTCAAGTTTGAGAAAAGTGGCCGCCATCTTGAACTTTTTTGTTTCTCAACCGATTGCTTCCAAAATTGATATCTGATGGTCCGCGTGGACTCTAAACATGAATCCGATGTCAGATTTGAGAAAAGTGGCCGCCATCTTGAACTTTTTTGTTTCTTAACCGATTGCTTCCAAAATCGATATCTAGGGGTCCGCGTGGACTCCAAACACGAATCCGATGTCAGATTTGAGAAAAGTGGCCGCCATCTTGAACTTTTTTGTTTCTTAACCGATTGCTTCCAAAATCGATATCTAGGGGTCCGCGTGGTCTCTGAACACGAATCCGATGTCAGATTTGAGAAAAGTGGCCGCCATCTTGAACTTTTTTGTTTCTCAACCGATTGCTTCCAAAATCGATATCTGATGGTCTGCGTGGACTCTAAACAGGAATCTGATGTCAGATTTGAGAAAAGTGGCCGCCATCTTGAACTTTTTTGTTTCTTAACCGATTGCTTCCAAAATCGATATCTAGGGGTCCGCGTGGACTCCAAACACGAATCCGATGTCAGATTTGAGAAAAGTGGCCGCCATCTTGAACTTTTTTGTTTCTTAACCGATTGCTTCCAAAATCGATATCTGATGGTCTGCGTGGACTCTAAACACGAATCTGATGTCAGATTTGAGAAAAGTGGCCGCCATCTTAAACTTTTTTGTTTCTTAACCGATTGCTTCCAAAATCGATATCTAGGGGTCCGCGTGGACTCCAAACACGAATCCGATGTCAGATTTGAGAAAAGTGGCCGCCATCTTGAACTTTTTTGTTTCTTAACCGATTGCTTCCAAAATCGATATCTGATGGTCTGCGTGGACTCTAAACACGAATCTGATGTCAGATTTGAGAAAAGTGGCCGCCATCTTGAACTTTTTTGTTTCTTAACCGATTGCTTCCAAAATCGATATCTAGGGGTCCGCGTGGACTCCAAACACGAATCCGATGTCAGATTTGAGAAAAGTGGCCGCCATCTTGAACTTTTTTGTTTCTTAACCGATTGCTTCCAAAATCGATATCTGGGGGTCTGCGTGAACTCCAAACACGAATCCGATGTCAGATTTGAGAAAAGTGGCCGCCATCTTGAACTTTTTTGTTTCTCAACCGATTGCTTCCAAAATCGATATCTGGGGGTCTGCGTGAACTCCAAACACGAATCCGATGTCAGATTTGAGAAAAGTGGCCGCCATCTTGAACTTTTTTGTTTCTCAACCGATTGCTTCCAAAATCGATATCTGGGGGTCCGCGTGGACTTCGAATACGAATCCGATGTCAGATTTGAGAAAAGTGGCCGCCATTATGAACTTTTTTGTTTCTCAACCGATTGCTTCCAAAATCGATATCTGATAATCCGCGTGGACTCCACACACGAATCCGATGTCAAGTTTGAGAAAAGTGGCCGCCATCTTGAACTTTTTTGTTTCTCAACCGATTGCTTCCAAAATTGATATCTGATGATCCGCGTGGACTCTAAACATGAATCCGATGTCAGATTTGAGAAAAGTGGCCGCCATCTTGAACTTTTTTGTTTCTTAACCGATTGCTTCCAAAATCGTTATCTGAGGGTCCGCGTGGAATCCGAACACGAATCTGATGTCAGAGTTGAGGAGTTATCAGTTAGTCAGTTATCGATTTTGGAAGCAATCGGTTAAGAAACAAAAAAGTTCAAGATGGCGGCCACTTTTCTCAAATCTGACATCGGATTCGTGTTTGGAATCCACGCGGACCCCTAGATATCGATTTTGGAAGGAATCACTTGAGAAACAAAAAAGTTCAAGATGGCGGCCACTTTTCTCAAATCTGACAGCGGATTCGTGTTTGGAGTCCACGCGGACCCCTAGATATCGATTTTGGAAGCAATCGGTTGAGAAACAAAAAAGTTCAAGATGGCGGCCACTTTTCTCAAATCTGACACCGGATTCGTGTTCGGAGTCCACACGGACCCCCAGATATCGATTTTGGAAGCAATCGGTTGAGAAACAAAAAAGTTCAAGATGGCGGCCACTTTTCTCAAATCTGACATCGGATTCGTATTCGAAGTCCACGCGGACCCCCAGATATCGATTTTGGAAGCAATCAGTTGAGAAACAAAAAAGTTCAAAATGGCGGCCACTTTTCTCAAATCTGACATCGGATTCGTGTTCGGAGTCCACGCGGACCCCCAGATATCGATTTTGGAAGCAATCGGTTAAGAAACAAAAAAGTTCAAGATGGCGGCCACTTTTCTCAAATCTGACATCGGATTCGTGTTCGGAGTCCACGCGGACCCCCAGATATCGATTTTGGAAGCAATCGGTTAAGAAACAAAAAAGTTCAAGATGGCGGCCACTTTTCTCAAATCTGACATCGGATTCGTGTTCAGAGACCACGCGGACCCCCGGATATCGATTTTGGAAGCAATCGGTTAAGAAACAAAAAAGTTCAAAATGGCGGCCACTTTTCTCAAATCTGACATCGGATTCGTGTTCGGAGTCCACGCGGACCCCCAGATATCCATTTTGGAAGCAATCGGTTGAGAAACAAAAAAGTTCAAGATGGCGGCCACTTTTCTCAAATCTGACATCGGATTCGTGTTCGGAGTCCACGCGGACTCCCAGATATCGATTTTGGAAGCAATCGGTTGAGAAACAAAAAAGTTCAAGATGGCGGCCACTTTTCTCAAATCTCACATCGGATTCGTGTTCGGAGTCCACGCGGACCCCCAGATATCGATTTTGGAAGCAATCGGTTAAGAAACAAAAAAGTTCAAGATGGCGGCCTTTTTTCTCAAATCTGACATCAGATTCGTGTTCGGAGTCCACGCGGACCCCCGGATATCGATTTTGGAAGCAATCGGTTAAGAAACAAAAAAGTTCAAGATGGCGGCCTCTTTTCTCAAATCTGACATCAGATTCGTGTTTGGAATCCACGCGGACCCCTAGATATCGATTTTGGAAGCAATCGGTTGAGAAACAAAAAAGTTCAAGATGGCGGACACTTTTCTCAAATCTGACATCGGATTCGTGTTTGGAGTCCACGCGGACCCCTAGATATCGATTTTGGAAGCAATCGGTTGAGAAACAAAAAAGTTCAAGATGTCCACGCGGACCCCCGGATATCGATTTTGGAAGCAATCGGTTAAGAAACAAAAAAGTTCAAGATGGCGGCCACTTTTCTCAAATCTGACATCGGATTCGTGTTCAGAGACCACGCGGACCCCCGGATATCGATTTTGGAAGCAATCTGTTGAGAAACAAAAAAGTTCAAAATGGCGGCCACTTTTCTCAAATCTGACATCGGATTCGTGTTCGGAGTCCACGCGGACCCCCAGATATCGATTTTGGAAGCAATCGGTTGAGAAACAAAAAAGTTCAAGATGGCGGCCACTTTTCTCAAATCTGACATCGGATTCGTGTTCGGAGTCCACGCGGACTCCCAGATATCGATTTTGGAAGCAATCGGTTGAGAAACAAAAAGTTCAAGATGGCGGCCACTTTTCTCAAATCTCACATCGGATTCGTGTTCGGAGTCCACGCGGACCCCCAGATATCGATTTTGGAAGCAATCGGTTAAGAAACAAAAAAGTTCAAGATGGCGGCCTTTTTTCTCAAATCTGACATCAGATTCGTGTTCGGAGTCCACGCGGACCCCCGGATATCGATTTTGGAAGCAATCGGTTAAGAAACAAAAAAGTTCAAGATGGCGGCCTTTTTTCTCAAATCTGACATCAGATTCGTGTTTGGAATCCACGCGGACCCCTAGATATCGATTTTGGAAGCAATCGGTTGAGAAACAAAAAAGTTCAAGATGGCGGACACTTTTCTCAAATCTGACATCGGATTCGTGTTTGGAGTCCACGCGGACCCCTAGATATCGATTTTGGAAGCAATCGGTTGAGAAACAAAAAAGTTCAAGATGGCGGCCACTTTTCTCAAATCTGACATCGGATTCGTGTTTGGAGTCCACGCGGACCCCTAGATATCGATTTTGGAAGCAATCGGTTAAGAAACAAAAAAGTTCAAGATGGCGGCCACTTTTCTCAAATCTGACATCGGGTTCGTGTTCGGAGTCCACGCGGACCCCCAGATATCAATTTTGGAAGCAATCGGTTGAGAAACAAAAAAGTTCAAGATGGCGGCCACTTTTCTCAAACTTGACATCGGATTCGTGTGTGGAGTCCACGCGGATTATCAGATATCGATTTTGGAAGCAATCGGTTAAGAAACAAAAAAGTTCAAGATGGCGGCCACTTTTCTCAAATCTGACATCGGATTCGTGTTCAGAGACCACGCGGACCCCCGGATATCGATTTTGGAAGCAATCGGTTGAGAAACAAAAAAGTTCAAGATGGCGGCCACTTTTCTCAAATCTGACATCGGATTCGTGTTCAGAGACCACGCGGACCCCCGGATATCGATTTTGGAAGCAATGGGTTAAGAAACAAAAAAGTTCAAAATGGCGGCCACTTTTCTCAAATCTGACATCGGATTCGTGTTTGGAGTCCACGCGGACCCCCAGATCGATTTTGGAAGCAATCGGTTAAGAAACAAAAAAGTTCAAGATGGCGGCCACTTTTCTCAAATCTGACATCGGATTCGTGTTCGGAGTCCACGCGGACTCCCAGATATCGATTTTGGAAGCAATCGGTTGAGAAACAAAAAAGTTCAAGATGGCGGCCACTTTTCTCAAATCTGACATCGGATTCGTGTTCGGAGTCCACGCGGACCCCCAGATATCGATTTTGGAAGCAATCGGTTAAGAAACAAAAAAGTTCAAGATGGCGGCCTTTTTTCTCAAATCTGACATCAGATTCGTGTTCGGAGTCCACGCGGACCCCCGGATATCGATTTTGGAAGCAATCGGTTAAGAAACAAAAAAGTTACTGAGTACTACTACAAACGGGTACTGTTATGTAACTCGCTTCAGCGCCATCTATCGAGCCATTTTGAACTGTCACCTTCACCATATCAAATTCTTTTCACCATAAAATTTTCCTCGATTTTTCGAGATCAACTATTGGCAGCACCGCGCGGGCGGAGGACGGACGGAGACGGGACGGCGACGGACGGAGACGGGACGGCAACGGACGGAGACGGGACGGCAACGGACGGAGCACGGGCGGTGGACGGACGGAGACGGGACGGCGACGGACGGAGACGGGACGGCGACGGACGGAGACGGGACGGCAACGGACGGAGCACGGAGGCCGTTGGCCGTCAAAGGATTTTATACTCTCCTACTATGTAAATAAGGTTCATTTTTCATTGCTCTCGCTGGCTCCGTCCCGTCCCGTGCCCGTCCCGTCCCGTCAAATATGAATAGAGCTAAAAACTGAAAAGAAAAAAACAAGTTCAGTAGTTAGTAGAATTCAGTTAAGTTATATTGAATAACTACACCTTGAAATAGTTTTTTGATCGATACACACATAAAACAAAAAATATTAAACTCTAATGTGGAACATCTTGGCTTTAACAGTCGGGACCCATTATTGGGAAAATTAGGTTTAGAATTTTTAATGGGTCCCGACTGTTAAACCACGATGTTCCACATTAGAGTTTAATATTTTTTGTTTTATGTGTGTATCGATCAAAAAACAATTTCAAGGTGTAGTTATTCAATATAACTTAACTGAATTCTACTAACTACTGAACTTGTTTTTTTCTTTTCAGTTTTTACGCAGTCGGGTTTTTTATTTTTTAAATTAATTTTTTTATTTTACACTTTTTAGTTACGATAATAATTTATAAGGCGCTAAATTTCGCGATTTAAAGGGGAAGTTAATATCGTGGGAAATATTATGTAGCTTGCAGTGGTCTAAACTACTGATTATTAATCCATCTATAGACCTAACTCGGCTCAAAGCTACATAGCATAGGCTTGACATTTCTCAAAAATGCGTGAACTTAAATCAACCACGGCTTGGTCCAAAGTAGTTCCATGTTGTTACTGATCTTAAACTACTTAACTTATCGTTCTATTTTGTCCTGTACTCGAAATGTCGTTGATTCGATTCTGACCCCTACTCCAGGGACATTGTTTTTAATAGCTTTGTCGTCAAATTCCAAATAAACAGCATGTTGCAATTCTCCGGGATTCATCTGGTCCCTCCAATGAGCTGGCCACTCAATTGTCCTTATACTCCCATTAATCCGTTGACAATCTTCGCAAAATTACTCGAACTCCTAACCCGATTAGTTAGACTTTTCCAATATAAATGTCATGTTTTGATTATGTTCATCAACATGTTTAGTAGTCGGAAAAACTCGAATGATTTCATTAAGATCGTTTACGTCTACTCGTCGGCTATCTAATATTATATCTCCAGGTGCTGCATTATCAGTTGTCTGACTCTAAGAATTTTTAATATATCCACAAATGTAGTGTTATGTCCTTGTCTCATATTTTGTGGTAATTCACAGAAATCAAATAGATGCCAGAGGTTGACTTCACCTGCCAAGGCCAGGTATCCCTTCAATATCTTTTCTCTTGGGTGTTTGGGGTAAAAACCATCGGGTAGAATCGCTGTTATAATTATAATTAATTACCTTTCAAATGATGGTAAATTCCGAAGAAATGTTGAATGGTGATTCTTGTAAAACTGGTTATAAATCTGAAATCGAACTCACTTTGGTCACAGCCTGGACAATGCAAAAATTGAAATTGACGAGATGCCGTCAGAGCACATGCGAAACCAAAGAAATTGAACCTTAAATCTTCTTCTTAGGTAACTGCCGGGTAACAAGAGGGCGATGGGGGGGGGGGGTGAGGTAAAATCTTGGTGGAAGGAAGGGAGTGTCAGTACTGTATGTAGTAATAGATACTCTTTCTTACAGGTACTGTGCTTTGGTCCTCTTTTCTATCCAGAAAATTTAATTGAATCATGTTTTCAACGGTTAGATTCACTGCAGAAAATAGTCCTTCTTAATATGCTGATACTTTTTTAAGGGGATGATCAGACCATCAAACTGATCAACTTTCTCTATGGCACCAACATCAAAATCGCGAAAAAATATCAGCTGTCCCACACAGCTGCAATCCTACTCGAAACTCCAAAAGTATGGGATAGCTAATTTTTTTCGCGATTTCGATATTGGTCCCATAGAGAAAGTTGTTCAGTTTTGACGGTCTGATCATCCCCTTAAAAAAGTGTCAGTATATTAAGAAGGACCCATCAAAAACCGGTTTGAAAACAGACAAAATAGGTCCCCCCCCCCCCCTTAAGCTACACATAATAGGCGGGCAGATTGATCCCGGAGACCAAGTCCACCAGGCTCCAAGGGGGACGCTCCGGAGCTTCGCTCCTACGCGTAGCTCGGCCTTCGGCCTCGCGCTCGGCTCGGCCTGCGGCCTCGCAAA
Source organism: Agonopterix subpropinquella (assembly GCA_922987775.1). Lineage (NCBI taxonomy): Eukaryota > Metazoa > Arthropoda > Insecta > Lepidoptera > Depressariidae > Agonopterix > Agonopterix subpropinquella. The sequence continues at coordinate 22,137,332 of OV277698.1, forward strand.
AATTACACGGGGACAGGGAGACGAGAGGTGACGGAGATGTTCAGGCAGTATAAATTAAATATTGTGGGTAACATTTATTAATAATAATTACCCCTAAATAAAATCACTACGTACAATCAGCTTAAAACTACACGAACAGGAAATACCTACTAACCAATCTTTCGACTTAATGAACCGATTGCGATGAAATAAAGTCAATATGTTAATCCAAACTTAGCTCTACGCATTTGTGAAAACTCCATTCAAATAGGTTTAGTCGTTATTAAGTAAGTATTGAAAATTTTACTGAGAATGATTGTTAACCAACTTTAAATCGTTATAGATCCTAAATGGACATTCGAAATGAAAAATATTAAGAGAAACCTAAAAATGATTTTTAAATACCTATTCAATGATACCCCACTTAACATAGTGGGTCAATTTTTTTTTATTTTTTTTTTACAGTGTGGCGTCTGGTTGACGCCATACATAATTTTGATTACTGTCATGTCTTTAGTGACACTCGCAGGATTAAGACAAATCGATTGACGTAAGAATCATCAAAATCGGCCCACGCGTTTGGTCTCTAGTGTGCCACAAAGGAACAAACTTACATACATACATACATACATATATAGGCTGATAAACACATTACCCTTCCTTTGCGTCGCGCAGTCGGGTAAAAAGTCACAATTTTGTTTGTCATTGTCAAACAAATCTAATGTCAAATCTTTTATCTTTGGTCAAATCAAATCAGTGCTGCCACCGTAGTGCTTTCGGCGCTAGATCTACCGTTTTTTTGGCATGTTTAGCACCGTATCTTTTTTTTTTCTATAAAAGATGGGTTTGCTTTCTAATATACTTATATTACTCTTTGGGTTTGCTCTTGACCTCAATCTAGTCCTCAGGACAAAGATTTGTAAAAATCGTGAGAGTGACATAGGCTTTATTTTTTATTTTAATATGGCATCTGCAAATTTAAAAAAAGAAGGGGAATAAAAAGTTTCTTTTGTAAAAAATTACAATATGGGTATCAAATGAAAGCTAGTGAACAGACAATTCCAAATATGTATTATATTATATTACTTGTATGCTACCATTTCGACACAAGACTAAAAAGTATGAAATAAACGAAATGATTAACAAACATTAAAAAATATACAACGTGTTAATGAATTAGTGCATAACCTCATATACCCCAACAGATTTATAACAAAATAATTAGATTGCAACAATAATTTCATTATTTTGATAGTTAAAATTTAAAGTTATTCGCATTTTTAGTTTGGAAGCAAAAATAATTTGTTATCATTTCAGCACTGAAAGAAAGCGCTAACGTACTCATGGATACATTTTTATAATCTTGTTTTGGTAGAAAGTAGGGTGAGTGTGCCTGTGCGATGGGTTGACATCGGGTTCAGAAAATTTTAAATTTTGCAAAAAAATTATTTAATATTTTGAAAAAAAAATCCTATGTTGAAACCATGATAATTCGATTCTGCTCTCGATTCTAAACAAACTACTTTCTAGTTTTGCGTTAATTCATTACCTAACACGTTGTATATACGGTCGAATTGAGAAACCTCCTCCTTTTTTTAAGTCGGTTAAAAAAACAAAAACCCGTAAAAAACTATTAACTGAAAACTGAAAAACAAGCTCTTTAATCACTAATCAGCTAACAACTTTGTTTTCTTAAGCAAATATAATTTAAATGTTATAAGGTAGGTATTGCAGGCGGGGACAAACCAATAATAGGTAGGTATGTTTTATAATTATCCTTCTTTGTCCCCGTTTGCGATACCTAGCTAATAATAAAATTTAACTTTATTTGACTGAACTTGTATTTCATTGTTTTGACGAAGCATGTTGCTGATTTATGTCTGTTTTGTATTTCATTGTTTTGACGAAGCATGTTGCTGATTCATGTCTGTTTTTGTGTCTTTGTTTTTGACGACGCTTGTGCTGACCGCTTTATTGTACAATTGAAGTTTAATAAATAACATGATTTATGTGGCAATATTAATTAAAATTCATTATAATTGCTTACATTTCGTTATAATTGCTTACATTACGTTATAATCACTGGATGAGGTGTATAATATGTAATTAATAACTAATAGTAACTAGGTACTTATAGTAATGAAAATTAAATGCAAATCTCGCTTTACTTTGAATGAATTATATGGCATGATCATAGATATAGTAACTAGATGAAACCTGGATGAAACCATACCGTGGCCGCACATGAAACGGCAATAGTGTGACTTTTGCATACAAAAAGAAGATTTTTTTGGCAAGATGTCGTCAACATTCCATAAGTTTGACATTTGTTTGACATCTTGCCAAACAAAAAAACCGGCTACAGTGACCGAAATAAACAAAAAATAATATTTCTGTCTTTTTTGTTTACATAAATTTTCATAACTGGCTATCTCGCTCTCTCATTTCTTGGCTACATCGTTCAGCAATCTAAGGGCATGATAATATTACAGATAATAGATAGTTATAATTGAATTAGTAATGACATAAAATGAAATGAAAATTATTTATTTGTAAGAATTTTGGTGATCATAGGAAATTACTATTACTATTTTTATTATTTGTGATTTGAATGGTACCTAGTCTTAATTGTGTAATTTGATCTTATTTTAATGTATTAATATTTTGACATTTAATGTAATTTGCTTGATTTTTTATTTTCATAAAAATTGTGACAGATTTTTGCTAGCATCAACAATGATCGCAAGTTGGTGTAGCATGTACCTACCTATGTTGTATTTTTGTTATAATGAGCGTTTTTCTTTTGGTTTTCTAGTGGATCGATAGATGGCGTTACGGTCTGTGCGAATAAAGGTCAAAATATCAAAAAGTGTTTCTTTAAAATAATAAAGAGGTAGAAGATGATCAAAAAGATGCCAACGCATCTTTTGATTGAATATTTCATTATTTACGAATCATTTTAATCGAAAATAGGAAACTGTTTACGTCTGACATGTTTGTATGGGCTCGATCCCTTGGCCTTTAAAAAAAAGTCAGGCACAGTCTTGACATGATTTTGACAGGATCTCGCCTACGACGCCTATGGAGCAATAAGCATGTCATCTGTCGAGTTGTTTAGGAACTAAAATTAAAAAAGAAAAGAAAAACGCTCATTGTGACTAGAGTTGTAAATCTACCGTAGTCTACCAAATCGTGAGGTAGACTACCGGTAGGCTACATAACCTACGGTAGCAATTGTAGATTATTCAGTCGTAGAAATTTTGGCTAGTTCACAATATTTTAGGCGGCTGCCATTTATTATTTGTGATAAATAAGCTAAGAGAGCTTCAGCAATAATTTTAGAGAAAGTAAAAATCAATCAAGAACGCGAAAAAAGGACATTGACATACACCATTTTATAAAAGGTTGTTTAAAATGTGATATTATGCACTAAGCCACGATAGCCTAGCTCCTACTACCTACTACTACGTACTACTGAAATATGATTTTTATAATTTATATTTCATGTCGGTACGGACGGTTTTAAACAATTATCTTTGACTTTTTGGTGAAGGAAAACATCGTGAGGAAACCTTTATGTCCGAAAAGAGGGGAAATTTATAGGCTAATGACAATTTAAAATCTTTAAAGTTTAAAATCGTCTTTTGTTGACATTTCAAAATATTTACATAATGTTAATTAATTTGTATTGATTAGTACTTTCTCATATTACATATTACATGAACAAAAAACACATTTTTTTTAAAAATAAATCGTCGATTTTTCATTTGAAATCTACATAATCTACGGTATGAATCGGTAGTCTACCCTAGTCTACCATAGTCTACCGGTAGACTACCGTAGGCAGTGGTAGGCTACGTAGCATTTACAACTCTAATCGTGACTAAATTCCTAGTGCCACCTATTTTTTTAATGTTGCATGCCCTTAGGCGGATCAGAGACGCTTAATTCAAATGTATAATAACCATAACCATACCAGCACTGGTAGCATACCAACCCGCGATAGCCGTGATACGGCTTTATCACGTCTTTTATCCCGTTCGTTCGCGCGCAAAAGAACGAGATAAAAGACGTGATAAAGCCGTATCACGGCTATCGCGGGTTGGCATGCTACCAGTGCATAATAATAACCTGTGTATCGCAATAAAGTGCTTTGACTTTAAGGCTGAGATTCAGAGACGTTTTTTGAGTCTTAGTTCGAACTCCCGTATGTCAAAATCCATACATTTTGACCCTACTTTGTTCGAACTATGACTTAAAAAATCGTCTCTGAATCTCAGCCTAAGTTTCAATAAAGCAAAATTATGTGTTTGAATATGCTACATTTTTTTTGTTTTTGGTTGAAATATGATAAATATTTTAGAGAACTTTGAAGGACTTTTTGTGTGATAAGAATGTAGCGCCGAATTTACCGCTTGTTTGACCCGCGATTTTGGAATCTAGCGCTTTTTTGATTTTGTTTGGTGGCAGCCCTGAAAAAAAAAAAAAAAAAATTCAAATGTCAAACTTGTCAAAGAAAGAGAAAATTAGAAAGAAAAGAAACCGGCAAGGCGCAGGAAACGTGTATAATCGTATTATCGTAGTATATTCCCGGTGAAAACTAAATAATAGAAAAGCAGTACAACTGTTTTGCGAGAGAAATTCTCCTCAAACATTTACGGCCTTTCCAGTTATTGTTTTACAATGGCGACCGACCCAGAGAGATTTGATTCAATGCTGCTTGCCATGGCTCAGCAGCATGAAGGCGGTGTTAAAGACGTAAGTATTTCAAACTGTGATGCTGGAACTGCTGTTTTAAACTACTGGCCACTTCCCAAAAGGAGCACGTTAACATTTTACTGTATAGGTTTTCGTAGTCATGGTTCTTAGATGAACACATGTTTTATGTTTTTGTTTGTGAACAAAGCCCTTTGATACAAAATAATGGTTAATTGCTGGTTCTTTGTTTAGTGAATTCTGACTTTGTTTCATACGTTTTCCTTTTTGAACATAATTGTGCAATTTTTGTGCAACTTGTGCAAGTGTCCATGTGGTTTGATCAATAATTGGTACCTAACTACACTCTTTAAATTAAAGTATAGGTTATATAGTCAAGCTTTTGACCCATGACTTAGTCCATATTGATTTCCCCTCTAATGATCGATTTTTGAAAAAAAAAAATTTTAGTGCACCCGTTAGTCTCCTTTAAGGTGGACTTCCGATGCTAGCGGCCGACGCGTCTGACGCGCGCGGCTCGCGGCCGACGGCTGATGCGGCCATACTAGTTACTATGAAAACGTATGGCGCCGCTTCCGATGCCAGCGACTGACGCGCGCGTCAGACGTGCGCGGCCGATGTCTATCGCATCGGCCGCGGCCGCGCGCGGCTATGCTCTGACGTCACGCGGAACAAGAATGTTTGCCAGAAATATTATGAAGTTTTTACCGAAAATTTGCTTAATTTTTACTATTTTATTTGTATTTTATTATCTGCAAGGTCGCTCATCCACGTAGCGATAACACCATCTATCGAGTCACTTGAAATTACTTTTTCTTTTTTCGGAAAATCTCTTGCCTACATAATTATTAGCTAGAAAGCGATCCATGTAGGTACAGGTTAAAAAGCCAAGGGTCTCATTACTCCCAAAAATGTATTTTATCATACACCCTGTAAAAAAAATGCATTCATATATTCTCTAAACCTATCAATCTGTCAATCATTCAAATATTCTTTATTAAAATATGTATTGTTTTTTTTTGTTTGTATTTTTGTTTTTTTTTAAACACCAAAACATACCCTAAATTTCGGGGAAAATACCGTAAAGTAACACTCTGCACAATAGGCACGCGTCAGTCGCTGACATCGGAAGAGAGGTCTGTCGTTGGCCGCGCGCGTCTGACGCATCGGCCGCTGGCATCGGAAGTCCACCTTTATAGAATATATATTCCAAATTTCATGTTTCTATCTTCGGCGGTTTAGGCTGTGGGTTGTCTGTCTGCCACGAAACTCTATATAGTCACACACACACAGCCACCCAGACAGGCGGTCTGCTTATGTACTTTACATACAGGGTGGTCTAGACCAGACATGTTTTTTTTTAGATTGCTGGTTTAGGGGATCTGATTTCTATTACCTTTCTTTGTTGTGCTACTACGTAACCTAGCAACATGTAACATTTTAAGCGGGGTCTCCGGCTCAAAAATTCTGACAAAACATGTTTTTAACAGTTTGGTTTGACAATTCAAACTTAACTGTAAAAGTTTTCTAAGCTCTTAAGACAAGGTCCTTTTTCAGGGACCAGCGAGCTTACGAGTTTAAGGTTTTTAAGATAATGATCAGACCATCAAACTGAACAACTTTCTCTATGAGACCAATATCCAAATTGCAAAAAACAAATTTGCTGTCCTATACATTTTGGTCAAGTATGACTGCAGTTTTGTATGGAACAGCATATTTTTGATTCACAATTTCGACTTTGGTCCAATAGAAATCCAGGCCAGTATTGTTACTCCATTCGTGCATTACACATCTTTGTGAATTGAATAGGACCTCTCTTTATGCTTTTCAAAGATCGAAAGTTGCATGGTATAGTATAATATTATCGTTGACACAACATGTAGGTAGTATAGAAAAAAAACAAAATTTGCTCAAGTAGAGAAATCATACTAGAGGGCAGGTTAGTTAGTTTGTCACACCATTCATTACCTATGTTCATTGTAATAATTTTTTTTTGTGAGCATAACATGGATTGCTTTTATTTTCAGCTCCTGAATACAATAGTCAGTTTTCTTGCAAGAAAAACTGACTTTTTCGTCGGAGGCAAGGATGGAGAGTGGGAGAAAGTAAGTTATAACAACAACAACAACAACAAATATACTTTATTTTACACCAAGACATAAGAGTAAAATACAGAGAAAAAAATACAAAAAGGCACAAAATAAGGCGGTCTTATCGCTAAGAAGCGAGCGATTATAATTTGAGTTCAATCCACACATATCACATAGTTGACTGTGACTTGACTGTGTTTGATCCAGATAGCATTGGCTTTGAATGCCCTGACTCTTGTTTCTGTATAATAAACTAAAAACTTGAGTTATGTCATTTACAAATTAATCATTTGAATAATTCAAATTATTCTTTCATCGCTTTCTTAACACATTTGTGCTAAGAAACATTCACAGACCTTATAACATTGCCCAGATTTTAATATACATCTATCCAGGTATGGGCACAATCACATACACCCCTGGTACATCACAATGCTTCATTAGTACTCCTATAGAAAAAAGATAGTGCTGCAATATTTTGAATCTAAATATTCTTGAAATATATTATGGGATATATAAAAATTCAACCCTATTTCCCTTGGTCACACCATCACTCGAGAACGACTGAACTAATTTGGCTAATTTTGGTTTTGAAATAATTGTTTAAGTCCAGGGAAGGTTAATACGGTAAAAAAATGGCCAAGTTTGTGTCGGGAAAAAAAGGGGCATTGCAACACATGCCCGGCACAGCTGGTTATTGAATAAAAATATAACAACCAAATTTTTTGCTATGTTCCAGGTGGTAAAGGAAACATTCTACATTCACGCAAACAAGGCTAAGGAGGAGGCGGATAAAATAAAGAAAGAGAAGGAAGAAGCAGAGAAAAGGCTGAAGGACATCCGCCAGAAGAAGGAGCAGGAGAGACTAGCACAAGACTTTGAGCCGGCGTCTGTGACTGAGCTCACGGATCAGGAGGCTGACAATATGCAGGCCGATATTGAGAAAGATAAAAAGGAGCAAATAAGTAAGTACCCTATTTATTACTATCTGGGCCAGTGTATGCATACTGATGCTTTAGGTACTTTAACTTAAAATTAACATTTCTTTTGATTAGAACAGGTGATTTAAATAAAATGAAAATTATATGTCACTCAAAGTTAAGCCCTATGTTTTTCTCAAAGCTCCATCTGAATTGGTTCATTAGTTTTTGCGACATTTATTCACAAACAAACAGAACATTAATGATGGGATTCCTTGTCGATTTTGGCTATGATGACTACTAATGTACTCATCTCATCCCTACCTTCCTTTGTCTGATGGAACGGGAAATCGATATGATCAGAGTTGGGGGCAGATGCAGTGACTATAACAGACAGCCACTCGAATTGGGTGTCAAAAATGTGCTTGACGAATGTAGGAATTAGTCGCCAATGGCCTCGATTCGGACTGTGCCACGACTTAACTTAACTAAATTTATTCCTGTCACTTTCTGAAATAAGATTAAGAAAAGAGACAGAAAACCATCAGCTGACTTTAGTGCTGTCAAAGTGACGTTACACGCCCAAAATAAGATGCCATCATAATGTATGCCATCTTATTTAAAGCATTTTTGGGCGTGTAATGTCACTTTGACAGCACTAAAGTCAGCTGATGGTTTTCTGTCTCTTTTCTTAATCTTATTTCAGAAAGTGATCGGAATAAATTTAGTTAAGTCGTGGCACAGTCCGAATCGGTACCAATTATGACTACCAACTAGTTTGGTGCTATGCGAAGCTTTATACCATACAGCAAATGTAAAATGTTAATATACTGTATCCTAAGATTCTAAGAGATATACCTATCTCGTTCCTTTAAGAAAATACAGTACCTACAAAGAAACTAAATCTGATTATTAGCAACTTTCCATAGATTTTTACCCATCATTATTGAACACTGAGTTCTTTAAAGGATTCTGTAGATGACGCTAGTGGTAGTCTTAAACTAACTTGCCGTGCTTTGGCTGCTTAATATGATGAATCATACAGACATACATTTCATCGTCTTTAGTCTGAATGCATGCATGCATATCTAAACTGTTATAAAACTGTAACAGAAGTGTGTCTGTACATTGAAGATATTTACAAAAAAAAGATTACGATATGGTTTTTAGGTTTCCCTGATTCCAAATCACAAATTTTTGGACTTTTTGTCTGTCTGTTTGTTTGTTTGTTTGTTTGTTTGTTTGTTCGTTTGTTTGTTTGTTTGGGTGTTTGTTTGTTCGAGTATCACGCAAAAACTACTGAACCGATTTTGATGAAACTTTTTTTGTTTGATAGCTTATCATCTGACTTAAAATCTGGTATATAATTTATGCGGACGAAGTCGCGGGTAAAAGCTTTATTATTATTATTACAGCTTTATTTTCCACTTTACTTAACACTTTATATACATGCAATTATAATTATTTCATTTCCGTTTCATTGTTATGTGGGGGCAATGGGTGAAAGCCTCCTCCATTCCTTTCCAACTTTTCCCAGCTATGTTCATTATGTCATACCTTTTGCCTTTTCAGCCCTGCCATTTAGTTGTTTGGTTTTGGTCCATCTCTTATCTTTGTATCTTGGCAGATGCCCTGCCCAGTTCCACTTCTGTTTTAAACTAAAATGAAGTGCATCTATCAATCTAGTTTTCATGCGGATGTCTGCGTTTCTCATTTTCTGTATTTTACTCAGTTTCAGTATACTTCGTTCCATGCATGCATATGCTCATGATTATTTTAACCGAGGGATATTTTATTTTAATCTTAAAATCGTGGCTCAATTATAGTGTTAATGATTTTGCCATAATCTAGTTTAAATAGCAAAAGTAATTGATGTTGTATGGTAACAATTATTTGGTGACTTCAAGGATTGTTATATGCAAAAAAACACCTGAACCAACTTAAAATGATAGAGCTTCTTTGCAAGCCATGGAGCAGGCAACTGACATGCGTCCTCCTAATAACAGACTTACAAGTCTTGCAACGCAACTCGAGGAGATATTCAGAAGATCCACATGTGACCAAACTATGTCCAATATGACACATTGTGAGCCCGTTGTCTGGTGCCCATGTAGTCTTATTATTCTCTTGCGAATTTCCCATTATTTGTGGTCGGTGCAATATGTCATCCTCTTCCATTCATCTCTCTTAGCCGTCTTTTCAGCACTCACTGCTTTTTTACACATATCATCCTTCACACAATCCAAAAATCTTTTTTTGTACGCCCTTCCTCTCCTACCACAGCCCGCCACATTCATACTTGACTTGACACTTGTCTCGAAACATGACACTCGTCTTTCTGCATCACATTGAGAAAACAATAATCTGGTAACCTTAGTCTGATAATTAAAAATTATTTATTTTATTAGAAGAGGAAATCGGTAGCGGTGATGGTGCCAGTACATCAGAATCACCTGAAGAGGAAGAGGACCCTAAGGAGAAAAATAAGTTGAAGCCTAATGCTGGGAATGGATGCGACCTGGAGAACTACAGGTGGACTCAGACGTTGGAGGAAATTGAGGTAAGTAATGATCATACATACTATCAGTTTAAAATAACAATGTGCATGACCTTGAAGGGCCGTTCGATAACTTCACTCGGTTGTAAAGGAATATAGACTCTATGTAAAGGAAATAAACATTTGAATGACTCGAGTGAAGTTCGTGTGATTGAGTGACGTCACATTTGCAGGCGAGGTCATGCACATTGTTATTTTAAACCGATAGTACATAATTTGAAATTATGAAATCACACCTTTTTCCCTGAAGGAGGCAGGCTATGGTGTCCACTTTGACCGGTCCTGAAATACCTCTCGCATTCTCTAGATCTTTAATATTCAACATCATTCAGTGCTTTACTAAGTAAGATAAACTGAATTGATTTAATTTTGCCCTTCAAGTTATCATAGATGGAATGTGAAGTCATATTAGCCAGGCGCCATACCAAAATTGACCGGCTAGTAGTTTAAAAACTAAAACTTTCTACTGTAAACGCAAAAACCGACTAAAATTCAATTATGTTTCTTAATTTTGATTTGACTGTAAGACTATTTGAATTTAATTATTTCTCCTAGTTGAATTATTGAAAGGGCTAAACATCTTTGTAGGAAGGCAGAAATTGTTTTAAAAATGTTGTAATGTAAATCTATATATATAAAAGAAAGTGGGGTTTGTTCGAACACTTATAACTCGAGAACGGCTGGGCTGATTTTCATGATTTTTGATTTATTGTATTTTTCTCCGTCCCGAATAGCAGAATAACTAATAAAAACATTGGAAAATGACGAAAAAAAATGTCCACGCGTACGAAGTCGCGGGCAACAGCAAGTGAATGAATAAATAAACATTTTTAAGTTCGACCCACAGATTACCCCCAATATATACCGCATAATGAACATTTTGTTCACGCCCGAAGTCACCATTTTTGGCGGTAGGTGCGGGTAGCGGGGCACGAAACGGTGCAACGTGATTGGCCATTTCAAGGTCGCACTACTTCTAGCTCGCTCACTCGCGTTGCTTATATCAGTGAAAAACCATAGATGCGTGGCGAGCGTCGGCGGCCCTGTATGCGGTATCTATTGGGGGTAATCTGTGGTTCGACCGTAGGCTTTCGAACAGTGAAACTGATGCAAAATCGGTTAAGTTTATAAATTAGTAATTATTTATCTAGATATTATTTAAGTTGATGGTGCTTTGCTACGAAATGCCTCTTTATGTATTTTTTTATATATTTGGCTTTGACCTATAGTTAGTTAGTTCTTTAAATACATACATATTCTCACGCCTGTCTCCCATTGGGGTAGGCATAGACAGGCGTTAATTCTTTAAGGGGCGTCCGCCCGGTTTTGAGTAACTTTGTAACCATTTTATACATTAACTATGGCACTTTTTAAGCAGAAAACAAAACTGAACAATCTACAGGATATGAGATGTGATGTGGTTTTTCTCGAAATCTATTTTAATTAATAAAACTGAAGAAAAACGACTCCAAAGTCACCTCTTTTTTTCCAATTGTAACCGTTTTACTCTTACATTGTTGATCAGAAGAATATGAAAATTTACAATATTCTTCACAATACAATATAAAATGATGTGGTTTTCTTATTTTTTGAAAATTCATATAAAATCATACAGGTTTTCAAAGAAAACGGAAAATTCTGACCGGAGCCGCGCAATTGAAGCGGGATGGCTAATTGCAAAAGTTTGCTTGTAAGAAAGAGAGCCTTGCAGATGGGAGGAGTAGCCTTAACTGTTTAATAATATACTTGACGTAGAGTAGTGTGTCGCCCACTGATTCACAAGGGTACATACATTTTAATTAAATAGTACGAATAGGCTGGCTGGTACTTATTTTGGGCTGCTTCTTAGTTTAGCGTAAAAAAACACGAGTCGAGAATACAATTTTTATTTGTGTTTGATTATCAGTTATCACAGTTCTTCCATAACAAATTCTACTAAAAATAGTTTCACCGTCACAGTTGCAAAGTTTTACTATGACTTATAAATAAACTTACTTCTAAATAATGTAATAACTGGTTGTAATTTCAAAAGATGCAGATTTTCATGTGCTCTACGAAAATATGCAACTTTTTTAAATAAAAGTTTGTTAGCTCTTGGCACTTAAGGCGATAGAGGTCAGGGTTAACCTTCATAAAATAATGTAGTACACACAATCTACATTTTATTTTGCTGAACATTATGTTTCATAGTAGGTTTCATACATATTTTAACAAAATATGTTTCTTAAGCGACAACATATTCTACGCTAATTCGTATCACTGTCGATTGATAAATATTAGGTAACAAAATAATAAAATCGACAATCCTCTGATTTTCCTCGCACAAGACCACCACCCGAATGTAGAGGTGGTAGAACGTTTTATACACTGGTATTACAAAATTCTGTATGGTTTACTAAAAATAAATAAAAATACCTGCTAAATAGTTACAATAAACAAACCTAAATCACTGCATTATTTCTAATTACACTAACGGTTTACAATTTATATATTGCACTAATAATTTATTGAGTTCCTAAATACTGATTTTTCTTAGTAACTAAAACATTTGTCTAATTTTTGCATTGAAAAAAGAAACTGGAACAGTTTAGAACGTGGCTTCAATGTCTTGTTAATTAAATATGCTTAAGTTACTTATAAGCTAATAAACAAATATATCGAGCTTCCTCCAGTAAAGTTTAAGAAGGCTCCGACCGTCCAGTGCTGCCCTCAATAGTTTATATTTAATTTCTTAACAATTATACAGCATTCCTAAAATTGTAATCATTGCTGGTTAAAAATGTCTCGAGACAGTACGGAGTTATTTATGTTTGTAGTTATTTATAATGTCTCGATACACTTGAGCCACAGAAACTGTATGTAAGGGTTGCTATTCACATAAGCGGGCCGGCATTAATCGGCACAGCCGGGCGGTAAAATGGAATATGTGTAGATGAATGTTCGGGAAAAAATCTGCTCGTCTTTGCCGCACGAAAACAGTGGCCCGGCAAAGCCGGATACAATCGGCAAAACCGGGCGGTAAAAAATGTATGCAGATGAGTGTTCGAATGAATGAAGGCGTCTACTCGAACGAGCTACCCGATCGGCACAAGCCGAATGAAGCCGAACAAGTGCAGTGATTGCTTCGGGTCGGCTTCGTTGATCGACAAATACTGCCGAACCGACGACAGTGCCGACCCGCTTATGTATATAGCAACCCTAACAGAGCTGCTGCCCTGCATCCCTGTTGCATCGCACCACTATCTCATAAATTCATTTATAAATGTATGCCGCTCGGAGCAATCGCGTCTAACAAATCGAAATCGTTTTTTTTATGTTTGATAAGAAATACGAACACAATTAACAAGAATAACTTAATTTCATAAAAATTGCCTGTATAGGTATAGTCATATCATAATATAAACCATTTTGCAGTGTATGATAATTGTTAAACTTATATGTATGAGCAACCTTCGATGAAACCAAAAAGGGGAGATGAGGCATGCTCATTACTTGTACGAAACATGTGCTCAGAGCCGAACTAAATAGGCATGCAAGGCCAGAAATAGTTTGATGGGCTTGGATATGCATACGACTTAGACATTGCCTCTAGGGACGACGGGACGTGGATGCAAGCCTCTATTTTATTCGGTTTTGCTATAATACGTTAAAGTGAGACCACGGACTCAATTTAACGGTAAATGCCGCATGCTCCTCTTTATGTTTCATGTATGTTGCTAACTAAGATTTTGGCGCTTCTTGGCAGAAAACTTAAGAATACTTGTAGATTCCGGTCTCCCTACGCATTCGCACTGAAACAAAAAAAAACACAATTTACTTTTAAAAAAAATCATCGGCATCAGCCTTTATACGTCTCACTGCAGGGCACAGATCTACCGTCGAGGAGGCTGTATGGGCGATAGTCCACCACGCGTGCCCAATGCAGATTGGTAGCGTCCCATGCGCATCAAAATTTCTTTTTCAGCATAGGTTTCCCCACGATGTTTTCCTTCACCATATTAGAGCAGTCGGTATTACGTGCATAAGTAAGTCTTTCCCATAAAACATTTGGCCATGCTTCATGGAAAGATCAGTTCTCATGGACAGTTTTCATACAAAAAAGCTCATGGGGAGCTTGTGTGTCTAACCAAGAGAGGTTTGTTATATTCTCTGTACATGAAAATCTGTGAACGTTTTCTAGTTAAAACAACGAGAGATTGCATTTTAGGAGTAAATAGAGGATAACTCACTTTCAACGAAGCATATAGCTGCTAGTATGCAAGCAGAAAACAGTATTGTCATCGATATGACGAGCACGGTGATCTGATGCGAGTGATTGCAGCAGCAGGACTTAGGCTCCTTGGTCGTTCGGTGCTTCGTGAACCCGTTCACGACCGTGAAATGAGTTGAGCTTGCGATAGATGCCGCGTCCTGCGCCGGCGCCGATCCTCTTTTAACACCATTCCAAAACGAATCCGCTATATCTCTGGATTCCTCTGGAATCGCTACTATAGCCTCAGATAGTGCAGATTTGCGACCGTAACTCTCTAGTTTATTATTATAGCAACCGTTTTCTTCTTGACCGGGTTTTCGACCATGCATTCTTGCTAAATGAGCAGCGCTTAGCAGCATTGACCCGGAAGATACACTCTGTGGAAATAAATGTTTCAGTTATTACTCCAGCTATAAAAATTGGCATCGTTTTGTACCAGAAGAAGTAAAAGTTTGCTGTTAAGACCGTTTAAATCGCATCAGGAAATAACTTGAACAACCTCATTGAATGTAGGTACACATGAATTTAAAGCTCTACATAGAGTAGATTATGCCAGCGCACGCACTGTATTGTATTACGTCATGTCGAACTTTTTGTTAGGTCAACACTTTTACCGAAAAGGTCATGGATTTGACGTATACAGAACAAACCATGCCAGTGAGGTGTTATAGGAAATACTGATTGATATAGTTCCTTACGTAATATTCTATCAGCTTATATTTTTAAGTTGAATTTACTAAAGTGATATCATCAAAGATAATGGGGGGTTCATTGTCGTAATTACTAAAATCGTTATTTGTTCGTGAGTCGTGCGAACGTAGTCGGCTCCTAAATTGAGTAATCCGTCACATGTTAGGAATGTTGTAAAGACTGACAGGTGGATCCTGTATCGGACACGACATCGGTAATTCGTTTCTTGACCCGGGTGTTCCATTATCAGAATCACCTGAGCACACAAAAACTGTAGCTAAAAAACTCCACTTTGTGATCTCACCTTATGCTATTACTTAGCCAATTAAGCAATTGGCTAAGTAATAGCATAAAGGACGGAGCTCAGTTTTTTAATTTAAGAAATATTATATACATTCGTCTCATCCAATGACCCGACACTCCTTGTTAAATTCTGAATCATTTTACATCGTTCA
Organism: Agonopterix subpropinquella; assembly: GCA_922987775.1. NCBI lineage: Eukaryota > Metazoa > Arthropoda > Insecta > Lepidoptera > Depressariidae > Agonopterix > Agonopterix subpropinquella. Next base: position 22,152,991 of record OV277698.1, read on the forward strand.
CATTTAAAGTTTTTGTCAGACCTTTTTTCTTGTTCAACTAGATTTTGCATTACCTACAGTATAGATTTAAAATAATGTCTTACATGGGTGCTATGGTTGCTGGATGTTCCTTCGCTGGACGCGGAGCCGCCTCGGGAACGCGCATCGTTGATGCTACCGGTGGTACTGCTGCCTGACAGCGACGGCCTCGGTATGTGCCACTCGTGCGATGAGATCTGTAACATTTTGCATCATTATAACATGGTCGCTTCTGATCTATACAGGTTCCTTCTTAATATGCTGACACTTTGTTAAGGGGATGATCAGACCATCAAACTGAACAACTTTCCCTATAAGACCAACATCGAAACCGCGACAAAGGAATTAGCTGCCCCATACATTTGGCTCGAGTAGGTTTGCAGTTTTGTAACGGACAGCAGTTTTTTTTCGCGATTTCGATGTTGGTGCCATAGAGAAAGTTGTTCAGTTTGATGGTCTGATCATCCCCCTTCAAAAAGTGTCAGCATAATAAGAAAGATTCTATACAACTTGTTAATGAATTAGCGCAAAACCTCATACGCCCCAACTGATTTATAACAAAATAATTAGATTGAAACAATAATTTCATTATTTTGATATACTTCAAATTTAAAGTTATTATTCCGGTTTTGAGGCAAAAATTTTATGTTACCATTTCAGCACTAAAAGAAAGCGCTAACATACTCATGGATACATTTTTATAATCTTGTTTTGGTAGTAAGTAGGGTGAGTGTGCCCGTGCGGTGCGCTGGGTTGACATCGGGTTCAGTAAATTTATGCAAACAAATTATTTAATAGTTTGTAAAAAATTACCTATGTTGAAACCATGATAATTCGATTCTGCTCTCGATTCTAAACAAACTACTTTCTAGTTTTATGTCTAGTTGTATGTCTAGCTCTGTTCCCTTATTGTTACTAAGCAACGTTTTTTCACGATTTATCTATTGTTTATAGTTATAGACTCAAGAATGTCCAAGGCTTTTTTTCCCTTTCATGTGAACATGTTCTAGTTTTAAATAGGTAGTTTATTTCCTAACGTGTAATATACCTATACCGGAACAGATTATCTTGCTAATCAATTCAATTATGGGAAAAGGACAACTTGTAGATGTTTTTCATTACCTTCCCTGCATTTATCGTCTTTCGATTAAAGATAAAGACATTATTATAATATCGATTGACCCAGATATGATAGAGAATATAATTTTCTTCTGGTATAATCTAATGATAATCAAGCATAGTACAATACACGTTCAAGATTATAAACATTTTATTTACATAATTCTCAAGGTTTGTCATTCCATCTGCGTATCGTTTGATTCTAACAGACTTGCGCATGGATGCACCTTGCATTGTAAAAAAACCGTGTGAAAGATAATCATCGTTCATGCTTGATGCTTCACACTTTTTAAATACAATACATTATGATGATTGTAGGGACTTCCTTTGGTCTATCTATAAAGGTATATTTTCATTGTTATGTATTTAGTTCTAGTTTTATTGATCTAATTTCCAGTGACTTACGGATTAGTTATAAAACGTTACAATCAATGATGATACTATAATTGTTCGTCCCCAAACAATTGTTTGTCGTTATGGCCAACCACACCTTCTCGTAATCGAATACTAACCTTTCTATTTTTAAACATTTAGGCTAATGTGATTTATCTGGGCTTGAAGCCTGGTCAGGTAAAGTCTTTGTGTCTAATAGAAGTCTTTCAAAATGACTTTACGGTTCAATTTGTTATTGAAAGAGCCTCTGCTTTTCAAACAAAAGCGACGACATAAAAACCTACGTCGTTGTGCAACTTTGCCGTGTAGGTGTTACAGACTTTGTACGGAAATCGTTGCAGAATTCTTCCTTGTCGCGTCTTCTAAGATTAGTTTTATCTCGATATCATCTGTTTAGATTTCTTCATTACATTGCGTTGTGTAATATGAACTGTGTACGTGATTGAGTATGCTTGACCCTGTTTTGTTGCTCTTTACCTATTTTGTACAAAAATGATGTTGTGGACATATTTGGTCAATTATGTCAAAATTTCAAGAGAAAAACAAATACGTTGCAAGATGGTGTTTAGTGTACCTACGACTACGTAGTTAGTCAACAATGGTCGCAACGCTGCTTCTTACACGTACGATCTAACCTTTGAACCTCCTCAAGAAGTTTTCTCTTCCTAAGGCGCACAACAGGACTAATGATGTTAAAGTTCATCAATTACATTTTTAGGTCAAGTTTTGTTCGGAGTCCGATTGATTTTGTCAGATACGGTGTTCAAGGTTCGCGTTCTCTTTATTTGCGGTCTCGTTTTCGTCGGCCTCTGGCGCAATAAATCTTAGCTTTGCTTTTGGCTTCATGGTCTTCTTTGTTGTGTTGATAATGTGATGGATAGGTAATTTAAGTAGCATTATGCATTTCTTTTATATGGCAAGGTCGGCTATTGTTGTTTTGTCAATTAAAATCTTAATCGTTAAAAGGCGAGAATTGTGGATTAAGAGTTGATTAAGGCTGAGCGAATGTATTCGAATGGCATTCGATTTGAAATAATTATAATGTGTGTTTATTTGTTAGTTGTAAATAGACGTCAATAGAAGTAAGGTATGCGCTTGTTGCAAAATATTTCGCCAAATGTAAACCGGTTCTGTCGGCGTTTTGTTATAGTTGCACTGAGGCGGTCTCGACTTGACAACGAATAACACGCAGCACTTTCGCTCTTTGTGTGAGAACCGATCCGCGATATATTGCTATAGATAACTGATATAAACTAGGTGGGAACTCGGTCGAATTATCCAAGTTTTATTCTTTGTCATGATTTAGAAACAGTTGTATTGCATGGTGTTGGCCAATATGAAATTGTGACTTGAGAAAATATTTTCCAAGTTTCATTTGTTGCGGTCTCGTGCATTTTTCTGCTGACCTTCTATATTTTATTGACTTGTTTAACGATCAATACGAACTTGCAAATCTAACTCTGATATGTATCTTAGAGATTCTAAGCTGTTTTAAATACATAATACCTACTAAGGTACTTGTGTTTTTGTATACATAACATATGAATAAAGCATGTAAGGGCACGTGCATATAAACGGATGTGTGTCCGTGCCCACATGATTCATTGTTTAATTACTATCAGCACGTGGAGAGCACGTTTGTGTACCCCGTGAGAAACTTTGATTTAAAATGTATACTCATATCATTAGACCTAGGTAGGTAGGTACCTCTATAGTACATTTACTGCCCAGTATTGTTTGTGCCGTAAAACTCGTAAATCATTTAGTGTCTTCACATTGTAGTATGAACAGCACTGCTAATCGCAGATGTCACCTTGCCTTCTTCACATACACAACGCAAGTAGCGTTGTATTTACAGTTTTCAAATATTAACAAAACATACTGCAAAACTAAAATTTTATCTTATCACACACTTCACTACTTTAGATCATTATTATCATAATTGAACATGGGTCTCACGCCAAGCTTTGTCCTCTGCCACCCCCATCCAGTCGCTACCAGCTACCAAAATTACAGCAAATGGTTTAGAAAATCTTATTATTTTCAATACCTAACGTTTTCTACTGTTTTTTATTCTGTTGGTATTAAATGCATTTGTGAATTGTTCTATTATTTGCTAGCCGCTTAAAAGCAAGCATACCAACGTAGATACCGACCGACCGGCATACCGACTGCTCTCAAGCGTTGAAGGAAAAATCGTGAGGAAACCTGCATACGCTGAGGAAATTTCGATGCGTATGTGAAGTCCAATCTTAGTGGACTGACCCATATATTCTCCCTGAGGGCAGGCCTGTGCCCTGCAGAGGGACGTAGGGTCCTTCTTAATATACTGACACTTTTTTAAGGTGATGATCAGACTGTCAAACAGAACAACTTTCTCTATGGCATCAACATCGAAATCGCAAAGAAAAAATCAGCTCTTCCATTCAAAACTGCAAACCTACTCAAACCAAATGTAGGTATGGGACAGCAGATTTTTTTTTTCGCGATTTCGATGTTGGTCCCATAGAGAAAGTTTTTCAGTGTCATGGTCTGATTCATCCCCTTAAAAAAGTGTCAGCATATTATGTTGGACCTTGTATACCTATACTTCGTCATCAACCTTGATGACGATGATCCCAATGTAAAGACAACAGATTACATACTTACTACGTAAGTCTTCGCTCGTGACGAGGTAATACATCCATGTTAATTGTTCCAATAAAAATTCTCACATGATGTAAAAGACAGTCTCTTTAATTAACCATTCCACTCAAAACTAGACAATCGCTTGTCGGATTTGGTGGGGTTTTCACTGTCACCTTGGATATTACTTTGAAGAATAGAACAGAAGATATGATAAAGGTTTTTGTTTAGTTGTCAGACCTGACGCTCCCAGGTATCTCAAGCGTAAGCTTTTATTTTGAAAACCATACAACAACTACTCAAACATATATCATCCAAACATATATCCATGACCGAACCGGGATTCGAACTCAGTATCTTTGGTTTGGCTAGGTAGTCATTATTACATTATACAGGGTGTAAATTTAAATACATTACCTTTTAGGGTGCTGTCCATTACAAGTGGCGACGAGCTCACTCCCCGTCACACTGGACAGAGTTACGGTACTAGTAAAACGTGGATGCTCTGAGGTTCCAGAATATGTCTGACTACCCCTTTGGGGAATATTGTCGTGAGCATACGCATTATGAATTAGGGTGCTTCAAACCATTTAACTGGACGAATTTTAGTATGGCACCAGCGTTGAAATTGTGCAATAAAATGGCCCAAACAATCAGCGAGGCCGTAGGTTAAATATTTCAAATATTTATTGCATTGCCACATTGTTGTACACACAAGTAAGAAAATCGTACATAAGATCTTAGTAATTAAACAATGGGGCACCCTGTAAGGGCATAACAATATACAGGGTGTAACAAAACACCCTAGTAATACTTAAGGGGGTGCTTCAGACCATCAATCTGAACAACTTTAACTATGGAGCCAACGTCGAGAAAAAATAAAAAAAATCTACTGTCTCATACATTTGAGTCGAGGCGGTACTGCAGTATTGTATGAAAGAGCGTATTTTTTTCGCGATTTCGATGTTGGCTCCATAGTGAAAGTTGTTCAGTTTGATGGTCTGAAGAACGCCCTTAAGTATTACTAGGGTGTTTTGTTACAACCTGTAGAGAAGAGGGCACACATACAAAAATTTATTAACATTAAAAACCCGGAGCTATAAATAAATATAGTAGAACTAATTCAAATCTATTATTAAATGTGAAGATAAGGAATAAAAGGTACCCGTGAGCTTTATAATTCATAAATCTTGGCCTTTACCCACCCACTGCAAACTTTTATACCTCCCCATTGTAAAGACCATTCCGGTCCCATGCCGATAGCAGATAATTTATAATTATACCCATTATTATGAAATAACCAAAATTAATGAGTATGTAGCTTTAATTATATCTTTTTCATTTGTTTACCTACTTTTATTAAAATTACTAAAATTCCGAACTTAATTATTACTAAAATTAACCTTAAATTACGTATGACCAATTGACCACTCACTGAATACCGTTATTAATTATTTCGCCTTATTTTGTACCTTCTGTGTATTTTCTTTCTGTAGGTAGTAAGTACCTACCTATGTATTATGTTTTATGTATGTTATTATGTTTGTCATTACCTAACCTATACATACAAAAAAAAGAGAGTGTATGAGAAAGTATAAGTACGTAGGTAATTGATAATTCTAGTTTGATACAGCTTCATTGAGTGCCTTTCCATTTTTTGCCAAAATAAACAACATTTTGCTTGAAATGAGCTTTTTGTCAAGATACCTCGAGTACCTGAAACACCTTATCAAAAATTTACCAAGACCATTATAGACATTATGGTTCCAATAAAATAATATTTATTTATTTTAACACAACATTGTAAAACGCATAGCATTAACTACATCAGAGATCGGTTTGTATTGACAACATGCGTGTGTCTGTCCACATGCGATCAAGCACGTGGATCTGCACGGCTGTTTCTGTTCAATGTGTACATAATATGTAGTAGGTACTTCGGTAAATATTATCGTACTACGTCATGATCGACAATATAAATAAATAATTTCATATTTTATTGAATCATAAGCTCCTTTTAAAGTAGATCCGGGGTATTACATGGTTGTTTATTTAATAACATACATACTTATGTTATGCTCATGCTTTTGTCCCATTGTGGTTGGCACTTTGCAGATACGATTTAATCAACACCTGTAGCGGGCAGGACGGTCTTTAACCTATTGGAGGCCCTGGGCACTTTAGGATAATGGGCCCCTATATGACTTCTCTCTTACTTCTTCTTATCGCGTGGGCAGAGCCCTGGTGTCAGAATTTTTTCAGACCGCCTTAAGGCCTCTGACGTGGTTTTTATGTAACGACTACTACCAACCAGGGATAGTAGCCGGGACCAACGGCTTAACGTGCCATCCGGATCACGGAATTATTTTTCTTTTCAGACAATCAGGTAATTCAGCCTGCAATGTCCTAACCAACTGGGGAAAAACGCACAAAGTGACATATCACTAGGTGTCCCCCGTGGGAATCGAATCCACGACCTCCGTGTCGAGAGCCCAATGCTCTTAATCATTAGACCACGGAGGCAGTTGTTGTTGGCACTTTGAAGATACAATTTAATCGACACCTGTAGCAGGTGTTTCAATCCTGAGAAACCAGACCTCGCTTGCTTAAAAGATTCTGCGGTCGCAAAATAATATTAATTTGATCAAATTTCCACCTCATCATTTCTGTTTCTCCGCTTACTTCTTCTAACACGCAGCGAATTTTGATAAGGTTTTCACTGTAATTTAAAGAATTTCTTCCGGAAGGTTTAGGTGTATAATATATTTACTTAAATAATGCAGGGTGAAATAGATATCATTAGCATCCTTTTAACCTAAGAGTCTACCGATCAAACTGAACAACTTTTACTATGGGAGCAAACCGATCGGAGCTAATATAAAATCAGCTGTTCCATACTAAACGGTTATGTCGACGCGCGAGTTCGCGACTCAAAAATTTATGCAACAGCAGATTTATTTTTTGCTCCGATCGGTTTGCTGCCATATTAAAAGTTGTTCAGTTCGATGGGTAGACTCTTAGTTAAAAAGGATGCTAACGATATCAATTTCACCCTGTAGATAGATCCACCTCATGGTGTCGGTGGCGCGTTCCGCAGATTTTTCCGTAGTTCCTCTCAATATATTTCTCTTAATCCTCCATTTAGTAATCAGAGATTTTCAGGATGACCTTTTATTAGATAATATACCGTTAACGATCTATGCAATGCACCAACTGGGTCGCCAACGTAACGATATGTGTACATATTCATGCAAGACAGCATTCTAACCGTAAAGACATGTAATATTTCTAATAGGAAAATTAACGGTGACGTTCCAGTTTACGCTGTAACATAACAACAGGTGCATAGTTGTGAAACATGTTTAGTTCAACGAGACTAGTTACCTTTAGAGTTTGTCCCTCGTAAGAAGTCTCACGTATTGATACATTTTCAAATCTATGACGAAGGTCTTAGAGTTAGAATAAGGGAATGCGTGGAACGCACTGTCGTTACGTAATTTAATCTTCACGAATCGACAGGCAATGCGCACGCTACATACATTGCGTGCCCGTAACGGTGCATTGTGATCACGGATATTTTGTCAAGTGGCAGAACAGGCGGTGATTAGTTTTATCTATGACCAGTGCCAGCGGATAGGCTCGGATTCTGTCATTGCGCAATGAAACCTTCTGTAAGATATTATCTTGAAGGCAACATTAAAAATTGCATCTGTTTAAAGGTTTTAGGACAGGCATCGTGAGTTATCTGGAAGTATAAAGACAAGAATGTCTTCGAAATAGTATAGAATAACAAGTTTAGAAACGTACAATTTAAAAGTTTCAATTAATAACACCATAATTAATAGACAATATTGGCCTTTCCAAGCTGTCGTTTGGGGCTTCTTGACATATATTTTTTTCAGATATGAGATTCATAACAATATTATAAAGGTGAAAGGATGTTTGGCACACGCTCATATGGCAGAATAGATCTAAGATCACGGAGAAGGACATCGCAATTTTTTTGCATCGTGTAGTGCCGTGATACGATGTAGGGTCCAGTAGTTAAGATATAAATGTTTTGCAACGCAACAGTAATCAAATTACGTAACGCAACTCGTGAGCTAAGAGGATTAAGGTGGCTGCAGCTAATTACAAAATTAGTTTGTGACTTAATCTGATTTTCCCTTTCGTTGAACCATCATGGGCCATTGTGGCATATTGAAAGGTTCAAAACTTTGGCTCGGAGATGAATCGCCACGCCCCCGCGAGACTTTCATAATCTCAAACAATGCTTGCTACATTTACTATGATAATCAGTTAACAACTAGACTGTTCGGCTTAGCAGGAGAAAGCGTACGTTCCCCTTGCATGCTCTTCTCGGAATACTTTCGGCATTGCAAATGTCACAATGGATAACGGATCTCGGACCACGATTTCGATACTTTTGATTTCACGTCTCAAAGATATCGCAAACCATATAGTACATAGATCAGAGCTGACAGTCTCGTATTGCTATGCAAATCCTACAGGCTTCCTAAAATATGTTAGTAACGGTAAAGCGAATAAAGTTATTCCGAAACGATACCTCATGCTTATTGACGACGGTGTCTCTGATAATGTCGGTCATTTGTTATTTATGTAAGTGGGAATTTGGGCTTCATTAATAAAATGCGTCGGACAATCGCCATTGTGGAGTCATCTCATCTGTCACTCGGACGAAAATACCAAAAAGACGTTTAGTTATGAAGAAACAGAATTCCGTTTGAAGGTACGCTGTACTGACAATAGCGAGACGTGCTTTTGAACGGCCAATTATCATATTTTATACGCGATTGCATGAGGACGCCGCGCCGCAACATTACTCATTGTTCACTCTGGACACAAACACTGGCATGATGCTTATGGGCGTCCTTGAACTCAATTGGTTGTATTTATGAAGCTAACGGGAATCGTGTCAATGCAAATCGCCGTGGAAGCTGTTTGACTACTGACTGACAATGAGAAGCTCTGCCTTAACGATCTCATATTTTAATAATGAACCTTCTATAAATAAAACTAACTGTGTCAATAAGAACCTTTATTTTCCGTAGTACATATACAACGTGTTAATGAATTAACGCAAAACCTCATACACCCCAACTGATTTATAACAAAATAATTAGATTGAAACAATAATTTCATTATTTTGATAGTTAAAATTTAAAGTTATTCGCATTTTAAGTTTTGAGGCAAAAATGATTTGTCATGATTTCAGCACTGAAAGAAAGCGCTAACGTACTCATGGATAAATTTTTATAATCCTGTTTTGGTAGTAAGTAGGGTGAGTGTGCCCGTGCGGTGGGTTGACACCGGGTTCAGAAAATTTTAAATTTTGTAAAAAAAATATTTAATATTTTGAAAAAAAAATACCTATGTTGAAACCATGATAATTCGATTCTGCTCTCGATTCTAAACAAACTACTTTATAGTTTTGCGTTAATTCATTAACACGTTGTATAAATAAAACTAACTGTCTCAATAAGAACCTTTATTTTCCGTAGTACATATTACCTTTCCGTATATTATGGGCATTGATGATTCCTTGGACTTTAGATCGTGGAATTAAAATAAAAAAAGAAACGTTCCGGAACCTAATATAGAGATGGTTAATTAATGGTTGTTGCGTCTTCCCTGATCGATTCGATCATCGTGCTACATTCTTGGCGGCGATTAGCTTCTCATAACGCCCATACTTCAAGTGGGATGCTGAGGCAGAAAAAGTGACCATGAGATAGGTAACTTAGCCGGATTCTTCTGAACACGTAGCGATGACATCATTTGCTGACGTCTACAATTTGCTGTTACATGACGTGTGGATCATGCACAGATTAGCTCTTATTTCTTTTAAATCAATAAATATGTGTACTTAGTTTGAAATAACGCAATTGAATTACTTCTGGTTGATATAAAAACCGTTTGAGTATGGGTACCCGTAGCACTGGATGAGTCTCGATTTTTTAGTTACCAGAGATCAGATCATACAAAGAAACTTCACCTTGACGGGTTTGGTTCTTTGTAAAAATAGTACACAATAAATAACGCTTCCTGCCTATCATGTTAACTAGACGACAAATATAGGCTCGTCCACTATTACTAGTGTCAATTGAGATTAAGGTCATTTAGACCGAGATCCTACCGTAAAATTATGCACCTATTTCTTAGGCGAACGAAATGTGATTCTAATGTATGTTTGCACAGGGGTTATTTTAACACCGCCAAGTTGCCTATAAAAATCCTGCCGCAAGTACCTTTTCTATTATGATTTTTGGTATAACTTTTTACACCTGTCTTCGGGAAGTAAATGAGATGCTATCGGAAGGAGACTGATCTAAAGTATTGAAAAAACTAGGGTTGCCACCTCTCAATCCGCCGCAACTATAGGGTTGCCAGGTTCAAAGAAGTCATTTTTGAACATCGTAACATTAGAGTGGCAGCAGACTGAGAGGTGAGAACCCTAGTTTTTCCAATACTCTAGATCATTCTCCTTCCGATGGCATCTCATTTACTTCCCAAACAGACAGGTGTAAAAAGTTATTCCAAAAATCATAATAGAAAAGGTACTTGCGGCAGGATTTTTATAGGCAACTTGGCGGCGCTAAAATAACCCCTGTGCAAACAATACATTAGAATCACATTTCGTTCGCCTAAGAAATAGGTGCATAATTTTACGGTCGGATCTCGGACTAATTGTTGTTAAAACGTTTATAATACGATCGAGATTCCATGAAAACAACTGAAACGTTTCCTTAATACTTTTCCGTATTCCACTTCCATAAACATTGACTTTTTGAACTTGAAATTTGTGTTTATAGTTTGTTTACTATCTCTTATGTATATCTGTCGAATTTAGTTAACGAGGTTAATCTGTCAAGGACCGGTTGTAGGTAACAGTATATTTTTTACAGAAATAGAACAAAAACAGTAAAAAAAATATACGGTCGAATTGAGAAACCTCCTCCTTTTTTAAGTCGGTTAAAAAGGTGAGGTTGCCGAAAAAGGTGTCTTAACCTAAAGCACCCGTTTCACGGTAACGTCTTATCCTTTTTTGGACTCCAATACTGGTTTTCTTACGAAATTTCGTGTGATTCTATCTAATAAGTAGCTAATTTGTTTATCTAATCTACAGGGTGATATCATTAGCATAATTTTAAACTAAGAGTCTAAGTCTACCCATCAAACTGAACAACTTTTACTACGGGACCAAACCGACCGGAGCAAAAAAATCTGCTGTTGCATACATTTGAGTCGAGTAGGCAGTAGGCACTGTAGTTCAGTATGGAACAGCAGATTTTTTTTTGCTCCGTTCGAGTTGCCCCATTGTAAAAGTTGTTCAGTTTGATGGCTACAGACTCTTAATTTGAAAGGATGGTAATGATATGAATTTCAGCCTGTAATTAATAAAAGTAACTTGTTGTATTACCTTTTTTAGCAATTTATCTACGCCTCATAATTAGTGTTATACCTATTATTGTTCTTTTTTTTTGTGATAAATTAATAAAATAAAATAAAAAAAATAAATAAAATAACTGAAACCGATCTGTAGGGGCAGTTTTGTATGTTTCCAATTATATCGTTTACAAGATCGGTAACGTATTATCACTGTACTAGTAAATTTTTTGTTTTTGTGATCATCAATGGATATGATTGCCTGAAATTCATTAACTAAATATTAAGAAGCAGAAGCGCTAAGAACTGTCAAAAAACACCATACCAATTGGATCGGGTAACACAATTAGACCATTATTGTCGGCATAGCTTTCAAAATGACGCTGCTAACTAAGCTTAAGAGGGCTATCACAGTCCAGTGGCGCCCTCATCACATTAAAAAAGATTTCTCAATAAAGAAAGCCTAAATTAAAAAAGTGCTCAACATCAAAACTACAAAAGCCTTCAAGCTATTTTCATATAATACTTTTATAGGTTCTAAACATTCAACTTTTAGACCATTTCGAATAAAAACAAAAGAGGCCGTTTTTTTCTTTTTTCAAAATTTGTATGTTTAGACCTTTAAAAAACCTATAAAAGTATTATATGAAAATAGCTTGAAGGCTTTTGTAGTTTTGATGTTGAGCATTTTTTTTTTTATTTAGGCTTTCTTTATTGATAATTTTTTTTTAATGTGATGAGGTCGCCACTGGACTTGATACACTGTGATTTATACACGTATTCTGATTCTGTCTCTATTGTTTTATTTACACAAATATTTGCCTTTTGCGGGATTCGAATCAGAATAGTCTTCGAAATAAAACCACGTGTTTTTCGCTAAACAGGTTATCAGATATGCAAGCAGATATAAATGAGTCGACAAATTGGGGGTGGTTCAGACTGTCAAACTGAACAACTTTTAGTATGGAAGCAAACCTAAAATTGCAAAAATAAATCAACTGTTCATATATTTGAGTCGAGCAGGCATTGCAGTTTAGTATGGAACAGCAGATTCTTTTTGTGATTTCAGGTTTGCTCCCATAGTAAAAGTTGTTCAGTTTGATGGTCTTAATCACCCCTAAAAATTTGTCTATTCATTTCAATGTCACCCTGTAGTTTTAATGGGTATCCCAAAGCGTCATTGAGAATGTGTAATCGAACGACCTCTATCTGTCGTCTACTATGTCACGTGGTGGCGCAAAAATATTTTCGTTTACCGAAATATTTCGTAATCGGAAACTTGCTCGCCTCCGGTGTTGTCATAGCTTTTAAATACCTTTACGAATCGATCGAAACATACCTGGTGTGATGAGGGAATTCCAAAAGACACCGTAAGAGCAATGATTCTTATGATTATGACTAACTGCGAAAGAGGCTTATTCCCGAATTTCCCAAAAAGTTTCCCTGTTCATGGTGATGGGAAAACTCATCTTTAAATTGTCTTGAGTTGAGACATACTACATAAACTCATGACCATTATTCTCTTTTGGGGTGATTCTAAACTTCATTAGAACTACTTTTTTTTTAAACGTCTAACACTGGGTTGCAGAAACACTCATTAGAGTTAATACTCCATTAAATCTCTTGCTAGCTTTTACTGCGACAACAAGACAAAAAAGTGACAGCAAGAGATTTAATGGAGGATTAACTTTAATGAGCGTTTCTGCAACTGAATGTAATTGTAGCAAGTCTCTTTTAACATTCAGTGTCATGTGGTGATGGCAAGCCTACCCTTACGTTCACAAAAATGCTGCATAAGAAAACTCATCCCTCTGTCGACACTCACGGGAAAGATGGTCTATTCTAAGTGCAATAATAATTAAGTTTCAATGTTCGTTTAGTTACGACTTTTCCTAATTCCTACTATCCTATCTACTTCTTACTAATATTATAAATGAGAAAATGTTGAAATTTGTGACTCAATCACGCTGAATAAACAACTGAAAAAACAATAAACAGCTGAACAGATTTGGATGAAACTTGACTAAAAGTCAAAGAATAATTTTTGGATTAACACATAATAATTATGATACTTTTTAGCTAAGTATATGATAGCATATTTCTTTAGTAACAGGTAGTCATGAGTGCCTCATGTATGCCTTTGTTTTAGATTACTATAGTTTTTACTCGGCTTATAAATTACATCACATACGGCTTTGTTCCGCAGTTCCGTTTGGGAATTCCGTGTTGTCAAGCATCCAGGATCTTATCGACATGTTTCGAGTACGTGTCACCTCTACACGTTTTGTCTACATAAGCTCTTATGTCATTGACATTTCGTGTTAGGTTTTTTTGTATAAATTAGTATTTATAAAAATGTCATCCGTTTCAAGAAATTACAACATTTATACTTAAATAAATCTTAAAACCTTTGAAATGCTACGTGAATGAACCTTGCTTTCCTCCCAGTAGGCCTCGCATGCCACCCCCGAGAAAACGATAAAAATTGAGATATGCCTCCATCTTTATTATTTTACGTATGCCAGAATTAAAAGAGCACATGGCGTTTTTCTCGTTTAAACTCTTTTTCGTGGGTGGCATGCTAGCCGTACTGGATAATGAGTAATAAAATGACACTTGAGCAAAACATTTTTTACAATACAATCTATGTTACATCTGCTATGTCCCTATGTTCTGCTTTTTTGCATAAATTTATTATCTACTGTAAAAACTAGGGACCTTCGACAATGCCCAATTTTACCGCCCGTTCTCAGACATCCAGAAAACATACAACAGACATAGCCAAAGACTTTCTCATATTATTTTTGAAATAATTACTAAAATCTGATATTTTTGGAGGAGGAAACAGGGGAATACGAAATGCAGATTTCGTCCATTTTATGAATATACAATCAGCTTGAGCTGCAGTTGTCTCTTTCGCACTCTAGTCGGCGGCATGTGAGGGTGCAGCCCCCTTACCCGCACTTTCGATCTTCACTAAATCGCCACTGTTTCGGTCCGCACTTCATTGTAATAGAGTTGAAATTGGAACGAAAACATTCACGCAAAAGTTCGAATCGAATGTGCGGGAAGACCCTCTGAATCGTAGGACAAATACGTAAAAAGTCGGAAAAGTGACCTATTCCTGTAATTTCTCCGAGATCCCGCCTATCCTCTTAAAATCAACGCAGAAGCAGTAGCGGGCAACAGCTAATGTTATAATTATAACGCTCCTTCTGGCGCAGTCGGGTAAAAATAAAATGTAGAGATACTTGTTAAACGCGTTTTAAAATTCCAGAAGGCTTGCGAAATAACTGAAGCTGAAAATTAATTTTCAAGGACAGTAACAGTGTTAAGTGTTGCGGTTGAGCCAAAGTGCCAATTGACCTACTCGTTAAGACATGTTTGTCGTTGTGACGTTGTGCAATGTTGTGTTACGTCACAGCTCACAACCACGTTGTCTACAGGGCCCAAGTTAGTATGCAAATTAGATGTTTTTATTCAAGTTTTTGTACCTGCATTTTTTAACTTCGGTACTGTGAATGTGGGTTTACTCGGGTTCTGTGACATTGTAGTCTTGATCAGTGACCTTACCCTGTCTACCCAGATTGTAAGCGAAAATGAGATTACTTTCGAATAGTACCTAAGGTTCATTTTTGGATTTGCAAGACTGTAGATTTGTAATCCATTATCCATGAAAGGGTTCGCGAAAGCGTGACTTGAACTGGGTCAGCGTTATCTTGTCTGAAAAGGCTTTGTTCATTTCATAAGTTGAAGGAAGCATCGTTGTTCACCGATTACGCTGACATTCGTCTCAATATTGATCTTGAATCAATAATTCTCAAATATTACGATAATGTGGTAACATTTTACATAATTATTTACATTATTATGTTATTTATTTAATAGACATTGTGCAAACAACTTGACCGTGAACTGCAACGGAATGTTTTAATTCCTAGATTAATTCTCATTGAATTGAGTTTGATGATTAATTAATATACTGTCACAGCGGAAATTTCCGATTTTAATATTAAATCATTGAGAGGCCTTTATAATACACCAATGAATTTAAGGTCAAGCCTTGATTGTGAATTTGTAATTGTTAAACTTTTTCGGGAAATTATAAAAATGCAATTGTCTGTTCTCAACGTTTCTGAAATAATCTGAATGTTTTAGGAAGTAATTTTCAAACGTTATTGAGAAGCTTGCTAACTTTAGAGCCATATCACATAAATACAAAGTGAATTTGATATCAAATATTATTGATTTTGAACATGTTACAGCCATGTTGTGCTATTTCGAATCAAATTAAAGATTGAAAAATTCAGTCTCGGGCGGGACTTGAACCCGCACCCTTCCAAACCGGGGAAGTGCGTTATCCAATTTCGCTACCGAGCCCACTAGCCAGAGAACGAATTTTTCAGCTATTACAAACTAGCCAACCCGAGGGTTGGCTAGTTTGTAATAGCTGCCAGTAGATGTCGCTCACGTCCCCTCAAGACGCAACAGATTGAAAAATTCGTTCTCTGGTTAGTGGGCTCGGTAGCGAAATTGGATAACGCACTTCCCCGGTTTGGAAGGGTGCGGGTTCAAGTCCCGCCCGAGACTGAATTTTTCAATCTTTAATTTGATTCGAAATAGCACAACATGGCTGTAACATGTTCAAAATCAATAATATTTGAAATTGGAACAGGGTGTGTCATCTATATCGTATGAATTTCAGTTGTAATGCTGAACTTGCGGGTTGGCTAGTTTGTAATAGCTGCCAGTAGATGTCGCTCACGTCCCCTCAAGACGCAACAGATTGAAAAATTCGTTCTCTGGTTAGTGGGCTCGGTAGCGAAATTGGATAACGCACTTCCCCGGTTTGGAAGGGTGCGGGTTCAAGTCCCGCCCGAGACTGAATTTTTCAATCTTTAATTTGAATTTGATATGATTAGCATCCTTTTAAACTAAGAGTCTACCCATCAAACTGAACACCTTTTACTATGGGAGCAAACCGATCGGAGCAAATAAAAAGTCTGCTGTTCCATACTAAACTGTCGACGCGCGAGTTCGCGACTCAAATGTATGCAACAGCAGATTTTTTTTTAACTCCGATCGGTTTGCTTCCATAGTAAAAGTTGTACAGTTTGATGGGAAGACTCTTAGTTTAAAAGGATGCTAATGATATCAAATTCACCCTGTATAAGCGATTTCGAGCGTGTATAGGCGATTTTGCAACTGCAGCTCAACATCGACGCAGAAATGAATCGCTGCGATTCGGCCGCGACACTGATGGATTTTAGAAATAACGCGGTGATGTCGCGGCGATATAGTACCGTCATCGCCTATGCTCAACAATCGTTTGTGTTATTAGCTGTACAGTGTTCGCCAAAATCATCCATTTTGAAAAGGGTAACGTGCGACACCCGGTTTAAAAATTAAGCGTCATCGAACTCCTGGAATGTGTAAGGATGTGAAATCAGCTTCAAAATGTATTTTTGTATCCTAACACTGAACCAGTTTTATTCGCTAATACGAACCAAATCTGAAATGTGAGGTAAACGTCCACCTAAAACGGTAACATAAATGCTACCTAAGAATAAAAAATTCAAAATTTAAAAAAAGCATCAGACGTCTTGCATCATTTGTCATAATCATAAATAAAATACGTAAAATAACCAGGTAACGGTTTTGCTTAGAAAGACGTGAAAGTTGGCTGTTTAAAAAATCTCAAAACATGCACGACCCATTAAGCAATTTTTAAGTTTTAAAAGTTTCCTTTTATTATAAAAGTTTTTTGCTAATCAAATAAAGCTTCGTTTTCTTCACATTGAATTTCGTACCAATATATCACACAAAGATTTTATGCAGTGCTAAAAAAATCGTTGATTTACATAATGCATAACATAGTATGATCATGTGACTGATATACAGGGTGAAATTGATAGCATCCTTTTAAACTAAGAGTCTACCCATCAAACTGAACAACTTTCACAATGGGAGCAAACCAATCGAAGCAACAACAAAAAATCTGCTGTTGCATACCTACATAAGAGTTGAGTACGCATTGCAATTTAGTATGGATGGAACAGCTGATTATTTTTTTGCTCCGATCGGTTTGCTCCCATAGTGAAAGTTGTTCAGTTTGATGGGTAGGCTCTTAGTTTAAAAGGACGCTAATGATATCAATTTCACCCTGTAGATGCCGAATCTAACCTTATCTCAAAACCTGATAACAGGATTACAGGACCCTTTTTGCGTGGAGGCCCACATATTTGCGTACCTATTGTACGTAATAATAACATTTAGTGTTCAGGTAGATATCTCAATCACAACAAGGACATTTAAGTTTCTATTGAATTAATCAAAGTTTTGCTTCAGATCATTAACATTTCAAAACAGAAAAGCTTTTTACGCTGCTAACTGAATCACGTAAAACGTCTGATTTAGATAATGATACTAAAAATCAAAAGCGTACAAAGCACATCGAACCATAAAAACATGAACAGAATTGGGTACACTTAAGCGGTATCGTAGCTAATAATATAGGTCGTCGGACAATCATCAGAGTACTTTTTGCTTCACTAGTTTTATTTGAGCGGTGCAGCCACGGCCAGACTGGCTGGATGATCGCTAAGTCCGGGTGTTGTGAAATGTGAAGGCCGTAGCCGAGGGCAACTTTGTCAGTCCCTGTGCCATTTAGCTCGCCTAACTGCGGCACGGCTACTTGCCCCGTGGCTCGCCTGCTTTCCAATCATGCTGTTTTATCTCTAAATTGTGCTTGTATAAAGGTAGAATTTGATTTCTGGTAATTAGCGTTTTCGCTTCGTAGTAACCTAGTTACCTACGCTTTAGTTAGTATACACAGGCTTTCCAGGTTTTGCGTACCTACTGTAACTTTAATATGCTGTTTGATGCAACTGCAGGCTAAAAACATAGTCGGTAGTTGTAGCACAGTTACTGTCCACCCCGAAAGATATTATGGTCATACGTTTTTTTTAATGACCGCTAAATTCGTGTATTGCGATTGCGAAATGTGAAGGTCGCCGCCATGGGCAATTTTGTCTGTCCTTATGTCACTTTGTTCGTTTAATTACTCTCGGCACGGCTTCTTCTATTTTTAACCCTGCTTTCGTTCTTTTTATTACCTTCGACACGGCTTCTTGTTTTTTTAAGTCTGCTTTCTTATGTGTTTGTCTGTACGTTTGTGACGGTATAAAGAAACTCAAGAATGTGACTTTAAGTATTTTTGTCCGTCAGCCGAGACGTTGTCGTCTCAGTAGAGAAATTTACAATTTCTAGAATTAATAGATTTCTCCAATTTGAATCGGAATTTCAAAGCTGAGCTGTATTTATACCGACTGCTCTTTTAACGGTGAAGAAAAACATCGTGTGGAAATCCACCGACTTGCATGCAACTGCGCAACTGCATATCTTATCATTATCTCAGTCGATACGTTGATAGACGTCCACTGCTGGAAATAGGCTAAGGATCGCCAAAACGGCCGGTCCTGCGCTGCCCCCATCCAACGGGTTCCCGGCAGTCCCGCCGCCTTCACGAGGTCGTTGGTACACCTTGTGTGGGGCTTACCCATGCCGCGCTTTCCGGTACGCGGTTCTCGAGAACTTTTTGGCCCTTTTATGAGTAGTCTTAAAGCCGACTACTAATATTAAACTGTGAAAGAAACCATCGTAGGAATTAATAAAGTCCACCGAACCGCATTGGGCAAATTTGGTGCCCGTACACGTACACCCTCACTCACATTTTGGGCGGTCTGATGATGACTTAAAAAGGTAGGCTCACAAAGCTCTAGGAAAACGCGGGAAAAACCTATTTTTGACCAATTATCGTTGAATTTTCTATACTATTAATACCCTTCCGTGTTTTTAACCTTCGACTCGAGCGTAATAAGGTGTCAACACGATGAGTTCGAGAGTTACACAGTGGTAGTCATCAATTCATCACAAAGTAAACTTGTCTATTCAATTGGCACTTGGTCGAAATAGGTTTTATTAGCAAATATTGAGAACACTCGTATTTTTTTGGCATTTTGTATAGTAATTATTGACATACAATAATTTAGATTTGTTGGAGATTACAGACTGACTACAAATTGTATGGTTTTTGTTTAAAAATCGTTTAAATTGTCTGCTTAATAGTCTAGACAAAAACATTTATAAAAACATAAGTGTAAAATGTGTGAATTGGGTATTGCCAAGGTATAACCCGAAATAACAAAGTTTAAATTTACATCACATTTCCATAAAAATGTGACTAGCTAATTTGTGTGACAATGTCCTAGATATTTATTTTATTTTTTATTTATAGGTAATTACTTAATCTGTGAAGACACATGAAAACCTTATTATACCTACGTGTTATATTTATCAAAATATCTTGTAAACTAAATTAAAGATTGAAAAAGTCGGGCTGCGAGCGGGAAACTAAAACTAAAACTAAACTAACTAAACTGTAAACTATATTTACTTATAAAGCACATGTTTGGTGTATTTCAAAATAATATGAATCACCTACAATCTACATGCTATGTTTCAGGTCTATGATCAAAAGCCTGGTTTCATCATAAACTTGCGATTGCGACACATACATAATAATAAAATCTGTAAACTGCAAGTCTATAACTCTACAGGGTGTAAGGAAAAAAACCTCACACCTTTAAACCACATACTCTACCAACCAAACTGAACAACTTTTACTATAAGAGTAAACCTGTCTAAACAAAAAACAGCTGTCTCATACATTTGAGTCTAGTAGGCGCTGCAGTCTAGTATGGAACAGCTGTTTTTTTTGCGTTGATATGTTTGCTCCCATAATAAAAGTTGTTCAATTTGATGGGTAGAGTATGTGGTTTAAAGGATTATGATTTATGATACTTTTCCTCACACCCTGTGCACATTAAAAATATTAACTACAAAAAATCACTGGGGATGAAAGAAAGTGACACTTTTGATTACCCCTTTTCGTCCCAATACACGACACGAGTAACCTAAAATGTTTTTCCAAAAAACAAAAAATGTTAAAAAACTAATCTGTCACCACTTGATACGTTATTCCACTTGCAAAGCATTTACAAAGCCTATTAAAAGGTTGTATCAAAGTTCCTGACCATCCCTAATGGTAATATGTCTGTCAGTATATGTACGAACGGCTTTATTCATTATTTTTGATTAAAGTAGACATAATAAATGGCTGGAATCCACGCGTTTTACGTCGCTACTTACAACCAACTGCTATTAATTTTACAAATGTCAAGTTACTCCAAATGTATGCCGCAAATACCTGCTAAGAAATATAAATTATTATAATACTAAATCGCAAAGACGGTTACGTTAATTAATAAGCAAACAAGACACCCACATACCGCATTCAATTACTATAGAAAAGGTCTCTAGTGCCACTAAATACACACCAGTTTAATTTGAATTTTAATTGATTAAAAAAAAGTATAAACAGGGTCCCTTCTTAATATTATGCTGACGGTTCATTAAACTGAACAACTTTTTCTATGGGCCTTCCCAGGTGAGTGGGATTGCAATTTTGTATGGAACAGCTAATTTTTTTTTCGCGATTTCGACATTGGTCCCATACATAAAGTTATTTAGTTTGATGGTCCGATCATTCCCTTAAAAAAACTGCAAGAAGGACCCTAATACAAGGTGCTAAATTAAATGCACGACATATTAAACAGGGTGCTTCAGACCATCAAACTGGAAAACTTTTACCACATGGTAAATGGTACCTGGCATGGTACCTTGTCTACATAGACAAGGTCAAAATAACGAATCCGCATTTGAGTAGATTAGATTAGGTATATCAGTTTTGTATGATACAGCAAATTATTTTTTATTTTTTCTCTATGTTGGCTCTATAGTCAAAGTTGTTCAATTTGACGGTCTAAACCACCCCTTAATATATTTCTAGGGTCTTTTGTTACACCTACATTTTTTGCGATAAGATCGTCTTATTACTTGTTTATTAGTAAATCAACCAAACAAATATACTTCAAAAAATCTTCATACCTAATTAGTTGTTATTGTGTATTTAAATAAGTTTGTTTCGATTATGCATTCGGATTTTTAAAGTAGGATTCGTCTATTTATTGAAGGTTATTTGTTAGGTACGGAACTCCAAAGCTCATCAAAAGAACCTGTTATCCAGGAGTTGTTGCTATAAAAACCGTTCTACTTTATAATCGAAGGTTGAGTCACTCTTAGTAACAGCGAGTTAGATAATATTCATTTCTTTTTTATTGCTTTTGCGCTTTTTGTGCGACCTTTTCATGTAGGTATCTATTTTTATACGTAACGGTAAATGAAACTATACATTTAAACAACATACTCTACCCATCAAACTGAACAACTTTTACGATGGGAGTAAACTTGTCAAAACAAAAAAAAACAGCTGTCTCATACATTTGAGACAATGGCGCTGCAGTTTAGTATGGAAAATTGATTTTTTTTGCGCTGACATGTTTGAACCATAGTAAAAGTTGTTCAGTTTGATGGGTGTAATATGTGGTTTAAAGGTTAATGATACTTTTCCTTACACTGTACTGTATACGGGGTGTTAGGGTAAACAGTTGCATTACTTTATGGGGTGATAGTACCCATGATACTGAACAACTTTCCCAAAGAAACCTATAGGAAATTCGCTAAAGTTGTATGGTCTTCAGTCTTTAATAGTTTTGTTTTACATAGCTATTACTCGCCAATTCATGTTTTCTATGGAGTGATTGATGAACAATGCCATATTTTGAATTATTCCTGTACATAAATTAATTGGGCTCAGTCTGGTCTCTCGTCTCAGCCCAAGTCCTGGATTTTTGGAGGCAATAACTGCATAGTCGGTTTACTAGCTATCAGGTACTTAGTTGCAGAAGCAGTTGTTAGGTTTGCAGAGTATATTGCAATGCTTAAGGGTGTTCTTTGCGGTAATAAACCAATGTTATCCTGTATTTCGATAAATCTTTGCACCACAATAAAACGTAGACGAGTTGCTTAGCCACATTCCGAGACAAATTTAATTTATTGCTATACATACATATCGACTAAATAAACATATTCATGAGCATGATTACCTACATTAATTTTTTTTGTTATAAATTTGTTATAATTATAAACCATATAAATAATTCGCATCCTGCTAAGTCTTGTTCTATTTTGTCGTGAAAATGCGGATCTGATCAAGTTTCGCCGGCGCCGAGACACTGTTGTTGTTTTGAAGATGACATTCTTTATGGGTTTTTCTAAATCTTTAGGTCCGCAATCCGCATACATATGGAATTCAGATTTCGAATCAAGATTACGATTTCGTATGGATTTTCCCCCTCCTCCAATCCTAGACATAATCACAATCCTGATTCGGAAATCCGGATATGTATTCCGTGTGAGTGAGGCAGGTCTTAAACATTATTTTATGTCTCTAAAAATATATTTTAAGAGGAAACTAAGAATTTAATTAATAATGATCTAACTAAGGTATACCATTGACATTGCTTAATGTAATGACTTAATTGGTTGCACCATGTTATAATTTTTGTGAATAGGTACCGAATTTGTTTGGGGTGAAAAAGTTTGTTATTGTGGCAAATTTTCTGCCTACTTCGATATGTATTTTGGTCGTGAGTTTATGTATGTATGTTTGGGGTAAATAATATGATAATTGTGTATAGTTTTCATTGATGTTTACATATTTTTTATCAATTCGAATTAATTATGTCAACTTGTAATTGAGATTTGTAATTAGCTTACAGTTATTTAAAGTTGTGTTTAGTATGTAATCAAAGCTGTAAATCTTCCTAAGAATAATAAAATAAAATAAATAAAACTCAATTTTAATTAGCAAACTCTACCATTTTTCATTTAAACAAGACCTTAAAGGCCTCTAATTAGTCATGTCTCCAAATAATTACCGTTATTTCTAAGATGTTGATGCACCTAGGCTCAAATACAAACAATAGTTTCCCAAAAGATAACCTTACTAATCGTAGTCTTACTAATTACATTCAAGATGCACTCACCGAACTTTTGGTATCCATTGTTTACTTCACGTATTGTTCTAAGCTTCACTTATTCACAGATCACTTCATTCACATCCACATGTTTCTTCTAGACGGTTAGGTTCTTTGATCTTCAGCTTAGCATGTTCTCAGACGTGATAATATCGAGTGCCTCTCTCGCCCTCTCCGTGTGGCCGGCGTCGACGCGCCTGCTCCAAGCGGCAAAGCGACTAGAGTCGTACTGAGTGTGTTGCAACAGTCCCCAAGGTTTATATATGAGGTTGCACGTCGACGTTCTGTTGATAATTTGCAGTAGATTTTTGAAAAATTGCTGAATGAAATTTGGTTTCTTTTGTCATGATTTGATACTTTTAATCTCACTTACCATTTGTTCCCTTTACAGAGCGATAAGTTTGTAAAAATCGATGTTTTGGCACTTGCATCAAATTGAATAATAACCATCTGAAGTTAGTAATATTCATATCGATATGAAATGCATGAAAAGAAGAAAATTGAGCTGAATAGATATTTCATTTAAAATGAAAATTGTTTTAAATATTCCCTGGATCTCAAGGATTACTTTCTCCAGTCCTAATAACAATATGTTCACATAATTATTAATTACTAGATGACCGCGGCGAACTTCGTACCGCCTTAGAATCTCCCCGACACACACTTGGTCATTTTGTTTAGCCTATGTTAATCACGGATAATGTAGCATTCTAATGGTGAAAGAATTATTCAGATCGGTCTAGTTGTTTCGAAGCCTATTCATTACAAACAAACAAAAAATCAAATCTTTCCTCTATATAATATTAGTATAGACTATCATTACTAAATTCCGATATGGACTTACCAATATTCCTTAACCTCAATTCCCATTTCACAATTTAAAACAACCACCGGATTCATATAATTTTTAACACAAAATCACTGAACCGATTTTTACCATATCAATGTCCGCATCCTCAAATGCAACTCGCTAGTCTGTCACCTACAGGAAAAGTGTAAAGAAGCAATACAGAAGCTGTGTCACGTTGTCCATCTGCGTGTGCCGGGACATGGCTCCCTTCTTGCGCAAGAGCATGCGAGGACGAACCGTCCGCTCGTTGAATTACATTACGGGAGGATGCTGCCTTGAAAGATGACTTCATATAACTGATATCGGTTCCAAGTAACTTTATTTGAATGTATCATCGATGTAAGAGGAAATAATGTGTAAACAAAATGCTTTTTTTGACCTTGAGATTATTGTGCGTCAGGAAATCCAAGTAGTGTTTTGTTCCGTTGGGGAAATTTACATCCCTTCACGAGAAAAATATCCTCATTCCATATCTTCTTCTTCCTGCTCTTAACCCATTCTTTGGGGTCGCAAGATGTTTTCCGTATAGCATAGATGTTGGCAAGTTTTATGGACGGCAGCCTGCCAGCAATCTTCTTTAGAAATACTGTTGTTGTTGTTTTCCCACCACTTACAGGGTTTAAAATTAAATGCGTTACATACTTCAGCGGGTGCTTCAAACCATCAAACTAAACCAATTTCATTATGAAGTCAACATCGAAATCGTGATTTTTTTGTCGCGATTTCAATTTTGGTGCCTTTGTAAAAATGTTCAGTTTGATGGTCTGAAGCACCCTGTTTAATATATAACGCGGTGTTATGTTATGCACGAAGGTAAATCAGACATTGCAGACCTAGCTTTTGAAAAAAATATACCGATCAAAAAAGAGTCTTGGCTTGTGATGTCAGCTAAAATCGGCTTCTATCTATCGAACGATAAGCAATGTTTTGCCCATCTGCGTGTGCACCGCGTAGAGAGACCCTTCGGCTTCATTACGTAACATAAGAGCATTCAAAAGCCTTGGGAATCGCAACAGCCAAGATGACTTTATTATTAGTTGTGTTTGTTCTAAGAAAGTTTATCTGTTTCTTTATTCTATGCATTTTAATGTCAGAGTAGGAGGAAATAATTGTGATTGAGAGTTTTCCGACCTTGATATTTAAGTGAACTCTCGTTCAGGAATCATATCCTAGACTAGTCTTAAAAATTTTGAAATAAAAAGCCATTTTGTGCTCTTTTATTTTGACTGAAATAACCCAGCAAACATTTTAAGATTTTAAATCACTCGGATGAATATCCCGCTGGTGGTGTTGCGAAACTAAGTTTTTCAAATGTTATTGGTAATTAACTTCTTAAGGTGGTTTCAGTTCATAGAAAAGTTTGACGCATAATACGCGTAGACGTTAATGTAAGTAACTTTGTGTATATGGAAAAATAGTTTAAAAAATCTAGATGTCGCGTCACAAATAACATTTGCAATTTATATTATAATTACGAAGATATAAAGCTTTCAAAATTTTGTATGAAAAATTTCAAAGCTTTTATATCTTCGTAATTATATTTAAGTTTTGTACAAAATTGACCCCTCTGCAACCACCTTAAAGCTATGTTTGTTGTGCTATTTCTAATCAAATTAAACATTGAAAAAATTTATTCGGATGGGTCTCGTATCGTATCCTGCCAATCCGGGACTGCTTTCATCCTGAAGCTACCTAGACTTATTTTCAATAACCCTAAAATCTTCAACGTCTTTAAGCTATCAATCAATTATACTTTAATTCACACCAAAACAGAATATACAGGGTGTAAGTGACAGCCTAGCAAATACTGAAACGGTGAACTCAGACCAAAAAACTGAAAAACTTTCACTATGGAGCCTACCACAGGAAACGTGAAAAAAAATCCGCTGTCCCATACGTTTTAGTCGGGTAGGTATAGCAGTTTTGTATGGGACAGCAGATTTTTTTTTTCGCGTTTCCTAAGGTAGGCTCCGTAGTGAAAGTTGTTCAGTTTGATGGTCAGAGTTCACCGTTTTAGTATTTGCTAGGCTGTCACTTACACCCTGTATACATTTGAAGCTATATTTAAACTTTAACCCAAAATGCATGTTACATGTCATGGTATCTTGAAATTACTTTTGTTGCAATGATGCCCATAACGCAAATTAAAGAGCTGCCCCATGACCCTGACGTCTTCACAGCGGATTTACAAATCGACATGAGTTCAATGATTCAAGAATAAGTTTTTGTAGGTGTATCACAGGTGTATTAATGTTTTGTATGTTTTGTCTAACGAAAGAAGTATTTTATTGCTGTAAATACTGTTCTTCAATACGAAACGAAATGAACGTTTTGCGAAAGGGACATTTTGAGAAAGGGACGTTTTGCGAAAGGGACATTTTGCGAATGGGGGACATTTTGCGAAAGGGACATTCTGCGACTGAACGTTCTTTTCGCCTCAATGATTCCGAAGATGTTCCTATATTTGTTAACTGGCCATGTATCCGATCAGGCGAGCTTGATAGAGTCGGGTGTATTTAAGTCATCTGTGGTTCAGGGCATCGTCATCAGCCTATTGACGTCTCACTGCTGGGTACAAGCCTATACCCTCAAAGAATGGGCGCTAATCCACTACGCGTGCTCAATCCGTGTTGGTAGACTACACGACACGATGCAAGGTTTGGAACTCTCTCCCTGCGTCTGTTTTCCCAAGCAAATACAATCAGGATATTTTTAAAAGAAGAGTTAATAGGCTTTTTCTGGGCGAGCGCGCTACATCCTCAGCTTCATCTACACTTTCCATCAGGTGAGCTGAAGCCAAGCGCAAAACCATTATGTATCTAAACTATTATAAAACTGTAACAGAAGTGTGTCTGTACATTGAAGATATTTACAAAAAAAAGATTACGATATGATTTTTAGATGTCCCTGATTCCAAATCACAAATTTTTGAATTTTTTACTATCTGTTTGTTTGTTTGTTTGTTTGTTCGCTTGTTTGTTTATTTGTTTGTTTGGGTGTATTTTTGTTCGAGTATCATGCCAAAACTACTGAACCGATTTTGATGAAACTTTTTTTGTTTGATAGGTTATCATCTGACTTAAAATCTGGTATATAATTTATGCGGACGAAGTCGCGGGAAAAAGCTCGTAAAAAATAAAAGCGTATGCAGGTTTCCTCATTGTGTTTTCCTTCCCCGTTTGAAACCAAATGGTATTACGTACATAAGTTAGAAAAACTCATTGGTACACGTTATGTCGTCCGTGCGGATTCGAACCTGGGATCGTCATGATCGAGTGTCCATAAAATATGAGGTCCATTGAGGTGTTACGCTAAAAGTAAGCGTTGCTACAACTGAAAAGTAAGCCTGAAAGCTATACGACAGTTTCTGACCAGAAAGGAATTATGGTTGTGAGTACTGGAAAGGACTGCTTCTTATGAGGTACGAGCATTTACCCGCGACTTCGTCCGCATAAATTATATACGAGATTTTAAGTCAAATCATAAGCTATCAAACAAAAAAGTTTCATCAAAATCGGTTCAGTAGTTTTTGCGTGATGCTCGAACAAACAAACACACAAACAAACAAACAAACAAACAGACAGACAAAAAATCCGAAAATTGGTGATTTGGAATCAGGGACATCTAAAAACCATATCGTAATCTTTTTTTTTGTAAATATCTTCAATGTACAGACACATTTCTGTTACAGTTTTATAACAGTTTAGATTCTTGAAGGCGAAAGACTAGCAACCTAACACTTGACAAGTCCACCAACTGTACACTTAGAAAAACTTTGTGAGAGTTGTAGCAAAGTTTCTGACCGCTCCTAATAGGATTTCGGTCGTGAGTTTGTGTATGTATGATGTAAGATAACATAATTTATAATCTTGTTTGTCCACACCAATAGCGTGTAAATATATGAGGCAATATAATAATTTGTTTAGTCATATAAAATACTTCCGCATGCTCTTTTTGGTACCTTCGTTCGTTACGGTATACCAACAATATAAGTACGAAACATAAACACGGCTATGTTATTAAAAACAATTAAAAATTTGTCGTGCTTTGTCTAACCTAACGGATGCTCTCCACATACAAAACATTATATTGACACTGCCACATACATCATCATCTGGACTATTCTGGACCCAAATAGTTTTAATGTGAGATTAAGATTTTTTAGTTTTTTTTAACTAGCTGACACGGCGAACTTCGTATCGCCTCAGAATCAGTTTTTCCCGACACACACTTGGCCGTTTTTTATTTATAAACCTTTCCTGGAATGTGCACAACAACCCACCAAAGTTTCATCGCAATCGATCCAGCTGTTCTCGAGTGATGTCGTGACCAAGGGAAATAGGGATTAATTTTTTATATTTATATAATAGATTAATGGTGTTTGTTTGTCTTGGGTCTGGCACTGCATTTCTGCCAATGTCGAGTTAGTTTTGAGAGTATCGTAATCTCAAGGATTGTTTTATGAATAAAAACACAATAAAAAAAGGTGGATCGACGTGCAAGCCGGAGAGAACCCGATACGCGACTCCCGATTAAAAGAACATTATTATCTCTAATCGCACTTCAGAGTCACGCTGTTTTCGGTGCAGAAATATATTTTTTAAATTCTCTTTTCACTGCAAGTGTCTTTACCTAGTGCGTACAATCAGCATAAACCATTATGCGAACCTTGTTATAATATTTACATATAGCAGACGTTTTCTGTGATATGATATATGTAGTTGTAAAAATATCAAAAGAAATCAACAACACCAACGATTGAAAATCATGGGTTTATTTAATGTGACAAAGTCCAAAAGTGATCAACCTAATCGTAAGTCGACCGTGCGCGACATGATATTGAGATTTTTCTTTACTTTGCCCAAATTGTTATATTGGCTTCGTCTATCTCTTCTTAATCCTCTATTAAACTTTAGAGAATGACGTGAAAGGATGCTGGTTTTGACTTGGTATAATTATTTCTTGTAAACTCGTCAGAAAAAATGTTTGCTTCTCAATTTGTCGGACTAACTCTATGGAGTTTTTTAATCATCTTATATGAATCTTTTCCACATTGTTGGCCGCTTATGCAGGCGATGTCGATGCTGGTTTGTTAGAAGAAGACTTGTGTACACGTACACACACTTGTGTATACATATTAAACACTTGAATATTTGCTAATTTCCAGACCGCTACTGTCAGTTCCGCAAGCTGATTTACTTCAAATGTTTGTAAAATGCGTCATCAATCAGGATTCAGTGTGCCCTTTTCGTTATATAGTTTGAGACGGATGTTCGCTTACTGTCTACAAATGTAGTCTGAGGGGGCGGGAAATATTAAATTTAAAGTTTAGCAACATACTCGATCACTGATTTATACGTATTTATCTAGTTAACATTTAGTTCTATTCTAATACTTTGATCTGTATCGTGATTTCACGATCATTTCAAATGTCGCGCTAAAATGCCACTGCTTTTATTCAACGACCCTCAGATTAGAATGAGTTTTGGCATCAGCTGTTCTGGACAATGCTCGTACGGGTGATATAACCCCGGCTACAGGTTCCATTAGAACGGGGCCGTAATCTGCGTAATCGTGTGAAGGTATTATAACACCACGCTATTGAGCGTAGTTACCACAAGGTTCTACGAAATTATTCTTTAGACCAACGAAACATTGAAGGCTTGCTTAATTTCTCATTCGCACGCATGCCTCCCGTACTAATCGAGATGTGTAATTATACCATCAACACCTATAATTAACCAATTATTTTTTGGTATCTGTCTACTCTTTGACACCTCGCATGCCGCAAATTCTTAAGTCTATCTTATTCTTTGAACTGTCTAATGTTGATTCTGACTAATATTTTAAACATTTTTCAAATATTTAACATTGAACTACGTGTTGTTTAAGAGTGCGTTTAATCATTTTATTATGCATCGTCTTTGCATATCTGAATAATGATCATGGTCAAGTTTAATTATGTTGTTTATTTGGGTGATATTAATAGACTAATGCTAACTGATTAATTATACGTCAACGCGAATTTAACTTTTACTATTATCACGTTAGTAGTAAAAGACCTTTTTGGTCAATGCCGTGTGAGATGCCTTGTCTATGCTCAATATTAATTATTGTTGTTTTGGTTTCTTAATTTTTTTGTTACTTTAAATGCAAGCTTTAAAACTTTTCATTCACATCCTGTATGAAATAAAATTTAAGCATTGCCAAGGAAGCTATTTAGTTACCTACTTAATAAAGTCTGTAGAATGTTTAATCACTCTTTTATGGGCAAGAAAATGTTCCATGTGCTTTACCCATCGCACCATAAAACATCAATCTTTTATAAGACATTTACCTCTCACCTTTTCCACAATGTTAATAAAAAGCACTCAATTCCGAAGCTACACTTTATAATTCAGACTCGCCCTAGTAATCGTTTCTCAATTGGCGTCTGGCCATCCATAAAAGCAGATGATGTGGGTCATTAAACGGGAATTTGTCATGTTAATGATTCAGTATAGCTTATCTGTTCTGTCCAGTCCGGCTGCGTAGACGCAGGTATATTCAGATCGTCCTTGCCAGGAATGCGAGGCCATCACGCCTTTGGTCGCTCGCGTTCTTGTGTGGTTGTCCTCTTGTGAAACATAATTGTTGTTTTGTACCTATTTGATCATTTTGTATTCTGTACATGCGATTATGATGTCAGTACATTTGCACCTTGTCCTGTCTTTCTCACTGACAGTCTAAACGCTGATTCGTGTAGGAATTAATTGCTTATTTTATACATGACTAAGTGCACCTGAATTCTTGAGCCATTATTTACCTCTGGATACAAAGGAATCTAATAATACATAGGAAATCTAACAACTTCAATTCAATGATATTTGACGTCACATTTAATTGATTTACAAGATTATGACGCAGTATCTATAATTTCAAAACAATTATGACTTATTCCGCAACCATTTTCATATGAATGTTTAATTGACTTAACCTTTTCATTTCACGGCGAGAAAGATAAGAAAAGTAGTTTTTTATCAAAACGTATCCGTCTGCGCAAATGTTCGAAGGCGTTTACAACAAAATGCCTTTCTCCTGGACCCTACGAAAGGCCAACCAAGTAATTAGAATTTTTCTCCATTTTGTGGATTCGTCTGCATTATCCCTATTAGTACCTATTATGTAATGCATAATGGACACCTGCCCGCTGGACAGACAACCTAAAAACGTAGCGTAGAGCGACTGGATGAAGAAGGCCGAGGACAGAGTTATGTGGCGCGCCTTGGGAGAGGCCTATGTTCAGTAGTGGACGAACGATGATAGGCTGATAATGATGATGTAATGCATGTATTAGTAATAGAAATGTAACTATAATTGGTCATCAGAAGCAGTTAGTCCTTAGTGATGACGTCTGCACGCCCGCACGCGATGTGGACGTCATCACATCACGTAGAAAGACACTTTTTATACAAGGAGGCGTTAGTCGATGCGCGCAAATAGTTCTCAAGCTGTATGACTTGTGTTATGTTCATGTGGGATTCAACTTGTAAAATTAGGCTTTTAAGGGGCACAGAGCTTACTGTGCTGCCCTCAATCGTATTTTTTTATTTTCTAAACAATTAAACAGCGTTTCCAAAAAACAAGAATGTCACATTGTAGTCATCGCTGATTTTCTATTTATCTGGTTACTGCGGATTTGTTTTTATAATGTTTGTTAGTTATTATCTTAAAACATAATAGTCCGTAATGTTTCGATAAATTGAAAGCAAATCGGGACTACAATGTGACATTCTTGTTTTATTGAAAATGTTGTTTAATTGTTTAGAAATAAAAAAAATACGATTGAGGGCAAAACTATTAACCCAGTAAAATTAGATAAAACAGAAGAAATAATTTCCGGAGTTTTGGAACTTTTTTTAAACGTTCCTTTGGTACGTAATATTGAAGAAAAAAAAAAAGTCCTGGTGAGGAAGGGGGGGGTGAGCTCGAGGAAGGGGGGGGGGGGGGGCTCTAAAGGTGACTTTTTTCAGTTTTTCGCTTATTTCTTGAAATCTAAAAGTCGTATCGAAATACTTTGTATCGAGAAATTAAACCTAACAAAATTTCCTATAAAACAAGTGGTATGCATTTTTGTCATAGGACTTAACCTTTGAGGGCTACAGGGCCAAGAAAGTAACGGCATTTCAAACATTATGAAATTTGTATGGCGACCCTCATGAAAGTTGAAGATAAAAAGAAAATGATTTCATATTCTTAATCAGCAGCCCCAAAAACCCCCAGATACAAATTTTCAGTCGGTTCGGGAAACCCTTAAAAGCTGCATTGGCGTTTGAAATTTCCATGGTAGCCATCTTGGATATCGCAATTTTGGATTTTTTTCACCGCCAACCCAATCTGACCAGGATCCTCTATGACATTTGTTCGAGGTCCATAACCCTATCTGTCATAGTTTCCACGGGCCGTTGACCTCATAATTGTTCACTGGGTTTCCCCCATTCAACGTATAGTAAAATGATTTTAGGGATCATCATAAGGATGCCCTGGCGATAAAAATAATATTTCGACTTCCTCAGAAGGTCGACTCCTGACGGATGAGGTCAACGGCCCGCGGAAACTATGACAGATAGGGTTATGGACCTTGAGCAATTGTCATAGAAGACCCTGGTCAGATTTGGTTGGCGGTGAAAAAAATCCAAAATTGCGATATCCAAGATGGCTGCCATGGAAATTTCAAACGCCAATGCAGCTTTTAAGGGTTCTCCGAACCGACAGAAAATTTGTATCTGGTGGTTTTCGGGGTTGCTGATTAAGAATATGAAATCATTTTGTTTTTATCTTCAACTTTCATGAGGGTCGCCATACAAATTTCATAATTTTTGAAATGCCGTTACTTTCTTGGCCCCGTAGCCCTCAAAGGTTAAGTCCTATGACAAAAATGCATACCACTTGTTTTATAGGAAATTTTGTTAGGTTTAATTTGTCAATACAAAGCATTTCGATACGACGTTTAGATTTCAAGAAATAAGCGGAAAACTGAAAAAAGTCGCCTTTAGAGCCCCCCCCCTTCTTCGAGCTCACCCCCCCGTCACCAGGACTATTTTTTTTCTTCAATATTACGTACCAAAGGAACGTTTAAAAAAAGTTTCAGAACTCCGGAAATTACTTCTCCTGATTGGTATATTTCAGCTTAATTTTACTGGGTTATATAGGCTCGGTACTCTCTTAACCATGTTTAAATATGATGCTGTCACTATCATTAGTATGAGCAGTGTGAGAGACGTTCGTTTCGTTCGAGGCGTTCATTAAGTACGCTTATTGGTGCGAATCACAAACATCCAATCATACCAACAGCCAAACATTGTCACAAACATTCACATTTATAATACACTAATAGGAAGTAGAAGAACTTAGATGCTAAATATTACGGTTTGCTTTTGTCATAAGAGACATTAGTATACCGAATAAATTTTTTGTCGCCAAATAAAAGCAGGAAGTTCTTATAAGGTCACTCCACAAGACACGTTTTTTTTAAACCTAGTCCGGCTTAACTAATTAGCATTAAAATTCATTTAAAAAAATATGGGATTAATGTTTCAATGAGCGTTTTTCTTTTTTTTCTTTTAATTTAGTACCTAAAAAACTCGACAGATAGCGTGATTTAATCTTATATTTTTTATAATCAAAATCATTGATTATCGCTCCATAGAGACGTAGGCGAGATCCTGTCAAAATCGTGTCATGACTGTGCCTGCCTTTTTTTAAAGGCCAAGGGATCGAGCCCATACAACTATGTCAGAACGTAAACATACATACATACATATTACCGGTTAAAATTATTCGTAAATAATGAAATATTCATTCAAAAGATGTTTATGCATTTTGTTGAACATCTTTTCCCTCTTTATTATTTTAAAGAAACACTTTTTGACCATTTTTACCTTTATTCGCACAGACCGTAGCGCCATCTATCGATCCCCTAGAAAGCATAAGCTCACGACTATATTCCCCGAGGGGGTAGTCAGAGATATTCTGAAACTTCAGAACATCCACGTTTCACTAGTAGGACCTACCTAAACTCTGTCCAGTGTGACGGGGAGTGAGCCCGTCACCACCCCTAGAAAACCAAAAGAAAAACGCTCATTAAGTAATTTTTCTCATAATTAGGGTTGAGCCTCATCTGGCAGCACGGAATCGCATTTTTTACACGCTTTATCCTTTTCCGTCGCTCAGTAACGTCATTTGCTAGGGCGAGAAAGTTCGCAGTACTGCCGGTGCTGCCGCGTGCTATAGCATTCCTGTTGTGTTTCTCGCTCTAGCAAATGACGTTCCTGAGCGACAGAAAAGGATGGAGCGTGAAAAAATTCCGGGCTGCCAGATGAGGTTCAACCATAGGTATAGTAACTAGATGAAACCCTAACGTGGCCGCACATGAAACAGCGATAGTGTGACTTTTGCATCACTGAAAAAAAAAAATTGTTTACAACCAACCAACATCATGAATCCATATGAGCCTGTCAACATCATGACTTCTCCGACTAAGAGAACTTTGTTAAACGAATTCGGCTTGTTGTTACAACTTACCATCTTTTATTTTTAGTAAAGAATATACCGTCATTTCAATTATTTTGGTGCTAATTAAGAGTCTTAGTAGGCTCGCATTTTTTTCAGTGTACTAAAAGACGATTTGTTGCTCAAAAACCGGCCACGGTGACCGAAACAAAAAATAATATTTCTCTCTTTTTTGTTTATACAGGGTGAAATTGATATCATTAGCATCCTTTTAAACTAAGAGTCTACCCATCAAACTGAACAACTTTTAGTATGGGAGCAAACCGATCGGAGCAACAAAAAAATCTGCTGTTGCATACATTTGAGTCGAGTAGGCACTTTAGTATGGAACAGCTGATTTTTTTTTCAGTTTCATGGGTAGACTCTTAGTTTAAAAGGATGCTAATGATATCAATTTCACCCTGTATAAGTTTTCATAACTGGCTATCTCGCTCTCTCATTTCTTGGCTACATCTTTCAGCGTAAGCGAAATGTTTTTAATCTAAGGGTTCAACGTTTACCTGACCACCAGTTTCTCAATTACCATCTTTCATTCTAGTTGCGGGTACCTCTCCGGCAGACGTTAAGGCCCCGGGATCTCACTGTGACCGTAAGCAAGAAGCATCTGAAGGTGGGCATCAAGGGTCAGCCGCTCATCATCGACGGAGAGCTGGAAGCTGACGTCAAAGTGGAGGAGTCCACGTGGGTGCTTCAGGATGGACGCAACCTGCTAGTTAACCTGGAGAAGGTAAATGGCACACTGTAAAAAACACTAATAACATCGCTTCCTTTGTCTAAGTTTCTGACTACCCCGAAAGGGAGCTAAATTCACTGTCAACATTTTTCGAACATATCTATGGAATTCTGTATTGTTGACGTAACATTTTTCAATCAATAAAATCAGCCTACATCAACCCAGGGCTGGGCAAAGGTCTCCCTTTTATTGCACCCTGTATAACGTCATAATTATCTCTTTCGCCACTTACTACTACGGTCCGCATGTTCTATACATCTTTTCATACATGCCCGCCGCCGCTGGTTTCGAGTAGCCGCAGGGTTCGAAGTGATAATTATCATTGATAATTATCACAATAATTATCTTGATAATCATACGTCGATAATTATCTTGATAATCATACGTCGATAATTATCTTCATTATTATAAAATTAATCGGAAAAAGAAAAAGCTGTAGTAGCAATGTCACACCATATGTATCCGATCGGGATTTGCGGAAAAAGAAGCTTACTCAAACACGGAATAGTTTTTCTCACTGTTTTCTGTTGTTTTTTTTTTCAATAATTTTTTATTTATTGTGATACGAAATGAAAATGCCGAACACTAGGTGCTGGTTGGTCTTAATACGAGTAATAAACAAAAATAACAATTTTAGAACTTTAATTTTACTCAAAACTAAGAATCAGCTTGGATAATTATCAAAGAAAATATTATCTTGATAATTTCGAACCCTACGAGTAGGTTCTCCGCACTTTACCCTTAGACCAAAGCAAAATGAATGGACAGGCCTTACGCAAACATTTCAAACCAGAAAAATGAGGCAAAACAATTGACAGTTTTACTTCGAATTTGTACCGAGATGACAGACCAATACTATAGTTTGTATTGAGGTGCCCTAGTTTTGCGTGCTTCAACTTAAAGTGCTTTGGTCCTATCCATTCATTTACTTTGATCTAAGACTTTACTTACCTTTATGTAGGACGTAAGCAATCATCACATTTTTGTTAGAATTTCTGCAATGTTATTTTCGGAGGTCCGAGTTAATACAATCAAAACGCCATGACCTTTTCCCATTTATATTTTTCTAAAATATCTCCTTGTAACACTTTAAAAAAATCCGTAATTAGAATCGAAGTGATTTGGACGTAATTTCATTATTGCAGTAAATAAAGCGGTATTGTGATTACCAATCATACTTAATGATCAATTTTGCAGCTGCCTTCAATTTTGTGCTGTCTTATTACAGGTGAACAAAATGAATTGGTGGGGCAGGCTAGTCACTACGGACCCAGAAATTTCAACAAGGAAAATTAATCCAGGTAACTACATACTTATTACTAGGCTAGACGCAATAGCAAGTCAATGATGTTTTGCAGAAAATGCCAATAGCTTTATAAGGATAAATTCTTGAAGGTAAAGCTGCCTTCACATTTGGGAGTTGTAAAGTGCGGTTTATGGTGAAAATAAGGAAACACAAAATGTATTCTATGAGCGATGTATAAACTTGGCAGAGTGGCTAAGGGCTCTTACAGACGAGCGACACTTTGCTGTCGCGGTGGGTCGCATCGCAGAGCGTCGCGCTTATGCATTTTACAGTCACGCGACCCTCCGCGATACACGGCGACCGCAGTGTCGCTCGTCTGTAAGCGCTCTAAACGACTAGAGAAAAAACTAACGGAAAGATCGCGACACAATCAATGCGCGTTTTTCACTGCTTTGTGGTAACTAAAAATGTAGCTAACAGGAATACTGCAAAAATCATGGTGAACAAAAATTTGTTACAAAACGTTGAATAAATTACAACAGGCTAAACAACTAGGGACAAATCTAGCGGAAAGATCGAAGCAGAATCAATGCGCGCTCTATTTGCTTCATATAGATCCAGAGCCCCCAACGGTCTAGGGCCTAAACGTATAGGAAAGCTGGATTCAGTCTAGCTCGAAAATAGACGCCAAAGTACATCATTTAGCCTCGGTCTTATGACTCAAAGCGGTCACTGAAATTTTTTACAACGGTCAGACAATCGCGAAAAAATGGGGTCTGGGCCTAAACATATAAGAAACGAACTGGATGCATTTAAAGAAAGAGCCCTCTTAGGACAATACCACAGCATATTGTCACGGCCGCTGTCAAATGTCAAACGTAAAGAAGGCATTCGAAAATTCGGCCGGCTCATTAACAACCGCCGTGGTCTTACGGTCTAAGGTTCCGCCTCCCATGCTGGGGGGTGACGGTTCGAATCCGATCCGCGCCAAAAATATTTCTAGATTTTTGTGTTTTTAGAAATGTTCTAGAAGGAAGAGAGAGAAGGAATATTTAAAAAGGGACAAAAGGTGAACGTGTCTAGGAACTTCGAGAAAGGAGGCGAAATTACGAATATTTGAAAAGAACCAGAAAAGTGGGCGTGTCTTCGATCGGTTTCGAAAAAGGAACGCGGGGTTAGAACTATCTGGAGGGAAACAATCGAGTAAAGAAAAGAAGATCGAAAAAAGGGTATTCCGGAATGTTCTGCGGGATATAAAAAGGCGGCGAATTTCGACTGGCGGCAGTATTTGATTTAACAGTGAACAGTGCGAAACAAAAGGAAGAAAAGTAAAAGTGGAAAAGTACTAGTGAAGAGAAAAGTGCTAAGAGTGGAACAGTGAGTAGACTAGTGTCAGTGTAGTGCGTGACGTCATAGTGTCAGTGTAGTACGTGACGTCATAGTGTCAGTGTAGTGTGTGACGTCATAGTGTCGTACGTCTCGACGTCATAGTGTCGTACGTCGTGACGTCATAGCCGTGACGCGTGTCGTGTCGTCACAGTAGTGACGTAGTGGACTGTGAACAGTGACAGTAAGTGGTGCACGGGAAATCCCTGCGAGGAGGACCCGGTGAAGTGAACCGTTTAGGGGAACCTCTGCGAGGTGGACCGTTTGTAAGTGTATCCCAAATAAACTCTGTAAAATTGGACTTAGCGTTTCACTCCAATCCCGGAACCCGTAGCTCGTAACATTTGGTGTCAGAAGTGGGATTGGAGTAAGATGCCGCTGGTGCCAAAGGAGTTAAGGGGAGTCACCACCCGGGCCATGTCGGAAGCGCGCCAGGAAGGTGCGAGCCCTGCAACTGAGGTGCAGCGAACTCCGGAGAGACGACCTGAGGGAGGTGAAGTGCAGCGCACTCCGGAAAAGAACCCAGGGAACTTCCTCTATCAAATCCAACGCATGATGGAGGAACAACTGCGCGCACTGAAAGATGATCAGGCTCGCCGGCAGGAGGAACAGGCGCGCCGGCAGGAAGACCAAATGCGCACAATGCAGGAGGCGCTTCATAAAGATATCACGAAAGGCTTGCAACAGGCGGTAGAGAGAGTCGAAGCCGTAGAAGGGAGGATGGATCGTGTGAAGGGAGAGCTCGAAGGGAGGTTAGATCATGTAAAGGGTGAGTTCGGAGGGAGGCTGGATCGTGTAGAGGGTGAGTTCGCCAAGATCCGGCGAGAGGTTGAGCAGAGCAAATCTCATAGTCGTGTCGCTGCTGTTTTTGACTCACCCATGCAACCAAAAGGCGTGAAGACTCCGGTTTACGATGGACTGACGTCATGGCCCGCCTTTAAGCTACAATTTGAGACGGCGATGAAAGTTAATGGTTGGGGCAAGGAGGAGGCGGAGCCTGCGTTGATATTAGCACTCCAGGGACAGGCTCTCGCAGTACTAGAAGCCGTGGGTGCTGGAGGAAACCTGTCGTTCGACAATCTTTTTGGAGCTCTGGAGGCTAGATTCGGCGATGGACATATGGAACACGTGTATCGGGCGCGGTTGAAGGAACGTAACCAACATGCTAACGAGAGTCTGCAACAGTGGTCCGTGGAAGTGGAGAAGCTCGTGCGGAAGGCTTTTCAGTCGTCACCGGCAGTCATCGATGACATGCTCCTGCAGACCTTTACGGATGGGATACGGGACCCGGAGGTGCGAGCTGCAGTGCGACTTGGGCACCATGTTACACTCAGGGACGCTGTTGCTCATGCATTGGAAGTGGAAGCTGTACGTCAGGATCCTCGTTCCGGTCGTCTCAGGGAGATTGTGGTGACTGGAGCGTCAGCGCCGAGAAATCGGAGTGACAATTATTTATGCTACAAGTGTGGTGAACAAGGGCATATTCGTAGCTCCTGTCCGAACCGATCAGGCCGCCGTTATGTGTGCTACAAGTGTGGTGAACGAGGGCATATTCGCAGCTCCTGCCCGGGGCGCACAGGCCGTCGTTATGTGTGCTACGAGTGTGGTGAACGGGGGCATATTCGCAGTTCCTGCCCGAAGCGTACAGGTCGTCGGGACATAGGGGTCTCGACTGATGAGCAGCAGGAGAACTGGAGGACGTTGGCCGGCTATGTTGCAAACCCAATCATTAGAGTCAGGCAAATATCGGACGGAGATAGTCTGCTAGTTGAAGGAGAGGTCAATGGTAGAATCTGTCAACTAGCTGTGGATACCGGAGCTTCGAGGACGGTGGTCAATGCTCGACTGATAAGCGAAATGGGAAGTTATCAGGAGAACCGACTTCTGCAGCGAACTAAACTACAGTTAACGACTGCTACCGGCCAGCACATACCAGTTAAGGGGGAGTTGGGAGTTTCGATTACGATCGGTGAGACTCTTTTCAAACATGAGGTAATTGTAGCTGAGATAGTGGACGATTGCATCATTGGCTTGGATTTCTTACAAAATCACCAGTGCGACATAGACATGAAGAACAGAGTGCTACGATGTAACACAGAGGAGGTTCCGATGAGATGTGGATCATCGGGAAAGGTCTACTGTGTGAAAAGAACGGCTCTCGAGCCTAGATCACAGAACTTGGTACCTGTTTGCCCAAGAGTAACGATGGGAGCCGTGCTGTGATGGACAAGGTGGCAGCTGGGTCTTGTTGGATTACGGCGAGGAAAGTTGTTGGACCAGTTTCTTCTGCTTCGATTCCGATACTTAACGTTGGAGGTGTGGACCTGACGATTGGGAAGCAGAAGGCTGAGGGGAATGTAGTATCGAAAGTTGTGGAAGATCCCAGCAAGGACCGGGCAAGGCCGCAGGTGATAGTGAAGAACTCGCTCTCTAAGAACGGCGCAGTGATTGGTAGAATAGACCTGGTGAAGCACGCGAACAATACAGGAGATGTAGCGCCAGTCAAGCAGCAGCTTAGGCGCATTCCGCTTACTCGTAAGAAGGGGGAAGGAACACTGGTTTGGCTGCATAATCCGGCTCGTAAGGAGGAGAAGCGTCCGAAGTTACAAGCATGTTGGAAAAGGCCATATGAGGTAGTGACCAGGATGAACGTCGGCCAATACCGATTCCGGCGTCCGCCAGGGAGCCCGTTGAAGATAGTGCACGTGGATCGATTAGCTCGATATTTCGGCACTAATGATGCTCGGGACGAGCAAAACTAAGGGAGGGGCAGTGTCACGGCCGCTGTCAAATGTCAAACGTAAAGAAGGCATTCGAAAATTCGGCCGGCTCATTAACAACCGCCGTGGTCTTACGGTCTAAGGTTCCGCCTCCCATGCTGGGGGGTGACGGTTCGAATCCGATCCGCGCCAAAAATATTTCTAGATTTTTGTGTTTTTAGAAATGTTCTAGAAGGAAGAGAGAGAAGGAATATTTAAAAAGGGACAAAAGGTGAACTTGTCTAGGAACTTCGAGAAAGGAGGCGAAATTACGAATATTTGAAAAGAACCAGAAAAGTGGGCGTGTCTTCGATCGGTTTCGAAAAAGGAACGCGGGGTTAGAACTATCTGGAGGGAAACAATCGAGTAAAGAAAAGAAGATCGAAAAAAGGGTATTCCGGAATGTTCTGCGGGATATAAAAAGGCGGCGAATTTCGACTGGCGGCAGTATTTGATTTAACAGTGAACAGTGCGAAACAAAAGGAAGAAAAGTAAAAGTGGAAAAGTACTAGTGAAGAGAAAAGTGCTAAGAGTGGAACAGTGAGTAGACTAGTGTCAGTGTAGTGCGTGACGTCATAGTGTCAGTGTAGTACGTGACGTCATAGTGTCAGTGTAGTGTGTGACGTCATAGTGTCGTACGTCTCGACGTCATAGTGTCGTACGTCGTGACGTCATAGCCGTGACGCGTGTCGTGTCGTCACAGTAGTGACGTAGTGGACTGTGAACAGTGACAGTAAGTGGTGCACGGGAAATCCCTGCGAGGAGGACCCGGTGAAGTGAACCGTTTAGGGGAACCTCTGCGAGGTGGACCGTTTGTAAGTGTATCCCAAATAAACTCTGTAAAATTGGACTTAGCGTTTCACTCCAATCCCGGAACCCGTAGCTCGTAACAATATTTAGTTTTTCTCAAATCGGTCACTGTTCAAAATCAGACCGGGGTTGAAAATCGAAAAAAATGGGTCTTGGGCCTAAACATATAGGAAATGTCAAACCAACTTGGATCGAAAGAACACACTTTACCCATCACGAAAAACCCGGTCTTACATGGCGGATCGGTCACCTTTCCAGAATCAGACCACTTTTATAATATAGCAAAAATGACAGATATCTCGACAATGGTTAATGATAGAAAAAATTTGCTACGAACAAAATTGTTGGAAATTTAATGTTTTTTAAGTTTGTAGTAGCTTTGTTCACAATTTGATGCATAGGAGACGAGATATTTGTAAAAACTTAAAAATTAAAATAGTAATAGACAGATATCTCGACAACGGTTGATGATAGGAAAAGTTTGTTCAGGACACAATTGTAGACAATATTATGTTCTACAAGTTTTGTTATAACTTTGTTCACAATTTGATGCATACGAAACGAGATATTTGCAAAAATTAATTAATTAAAATAGTAATAGACACATATCTCGAAAACTGTTGATGATAGGAAAAGTTTTTTAACATACAATTGTAGATAATGCTATGTTCTACAGGTTTTTAATAACTTTGTTCACAATTTGATCCATACGAAACGAGATATTTGCAAAAAATAATTAATTAAAATAGTAATAGACGATATCTCCACAACGGTTGATGATAGAAAAGTTTGTCTAGGATACAATTGTAGATAATGTTATGTTTTACAAGTTTTGTTATAACTTTGTTTACGATATGATGCAAAAGAAACGAGATATTTGTAAAACTAAATAATTAAAATAGTAATAGACAGATATCTCGACAACGGTTGATGATAGGAAAAGTTTGTTCAGGACACAATTGTAGATAATGTTATGTTCTACAAGTTTAGTTATAACTTTGTTCACAATTTGATGCATACGAAACGAGATATTTGCAAAAAATAATTAATTAAAATAGTAATAGACGATATCTCCACAACGCTTGATGATAGAAAAGTTTGTTCAGGATACAATTGTAGATAATGTTATATTCTACAAGTTTTGTAATAAC
The DNA here is from genome assembly GCA_922987775.1 of Agonopterix subpropinquella. Classification (NCBI taxonomy): domain Eukaryota; kingdom Metazoa; phylum Arthropoda; class Insecta; order Lepidoptera; family Depressariidae; genus Agonopterix; species Agonopterix subpropinquella. Next base: position 22,196,038 of record OV277698.1, read on the forward strand.
TTTGTTCACGATATGATGCAAAAGAAACGAGATATTTGTAAAACTAAATAATTAAAATAGTAATAGACAACAGTGAATAGGCATCTTTCTAGGTAAGCATGCTACATCTTCGGCCTCATCATCACTCAACATCAGGTGAGATTGGGGTCAAATGCTTACCTATCACACATAAAAAAAAAAAAAAAAAAAGACAGATATCTCAACAACGGTTGATGACAGACAAAGTTTGTCTAATAAAATTGTTGATAATGCTGTTCTACAAATTTGGTTATAACTTTCTTTACAATGCTTTCTTTGCACGCTGGACTGCCAAGCCAGGGTCCTGGGTTTGAATCTCGGTTCGGTCATGAATGTTATATGTTTGTGCCGTTGCTGTACGTGGTTCCCATAACAAAAAGCCTAAGGCTTAATCATTACAATGTATGTGTCTGTGAGCGTTATTTATTTATTTAATGCTAATGTATAGAAAACGAGATATGTGCAAAAACTAATTATTAAAAATAATAACAAACAGATATCCCGAAAGCGGTAGAAAAAAATTTGTCAGAATAAAATTGTTGATAATTGTTTGTTCTACAAGTTTTGTATTAACTTTTTAAATTGTATGCATAAAAAACGAGATATTTGCAAAAAACTAACTCGGTCACAATTTTTATTTCAACAAAATTATCCAGTTTAAGATAAAAAATTCATTTACTCATTTGTCTAATCTAACATTAATTGCTTGTTCTGGAGTATTAAGAGTTTCTCTTTTTACCGGTACCAATGCCAATAATTTTTGTCATTCCATTCCTATGAATGAAATCGTGAACAAAGTTATTACAAAACTTGTTGAACATACAGTTTCCTACAATTTATTTTGTATAAATTTCTTATATCATTAACCGTTGTGGAGATATATTTGTTACTATTTTAATTAATTAATTTTTGGAAACATCTCGTTTTGTATGCATCAAATTATTAACAAAGTTATAACTAAACTTGTAGAACATACAATTATCTACAATTTTATCTTGATCAATTTTTTTCTATCATCAATCGTTGTCGGGATATCTGTTTGTTATTATTTTTAATAATTAGTTTTTGCGCAGATCTCGTTATTCTATAAATAGAATTAATTGTAAACAAAGTTATAGCCAAATTTGTAGAACAGCATTATCTACAATTTTATTAGACAAACTTTTTCTGTTATGAACAGTTGTCGATATATCTGTCTACTACCTTTTTATTTATTTAGTTTTACAAATATTTCGTTTCTTTTGCATCAAATCGTGAACAAAGTTACTAAAAACTTGTAGAACTTAACATTATCTACAATTGTATCCTGGACAAACTTTTTCTATCATCAACCGTTGTGGAGATATCGTCTATTACTATTTTAATTAATTATTTTTTGGAAATATCTCGTTTCGTATGCATCAAATTGTGAACAAAGTTATTAAAAAGACTGTAGAACATAACATTATCCACAATTTTATGTTAAAAAACTTTTCCTATCATCAACAGTTTTCGAAATATCTGTCTATTACTATTTTAATTAATTCGTTTTTGCAAATATCTCGTTTCGTATGCTTCAAATCGTGAACAAAGTTATAACAAAACTTGTAGAACATAATATTGTCTACAATTGTGTCCTGAACAAACTTTTCCTATCATCAACCGTTGTCGAGATATCTGTCTATTACTATTTTAATTATTAAGTGTTTACAAATATCTCGTCTCCTATGCATCAAATTGTAAATAAAGCTACTGCAAACTTAAACAACATTAAATTTCCAACAATTTTGTTCGTAACAATTTTTTTTCCATCACTAACCATTGTCGAGATATATGTCATTTTTGGTATATTATAAAAGTGGTCTGATTCTGGAAAGGTGACCGATCCGCCATGTAAGACCGGATTTTTCGTGATGGGTAAAGTGTGTTCTGTCGATCCAAGTTGGTTTCACATTTCCTATATGTTTAGGCCCAAGACCAATTTTTTTCTTTTTTCAACCCCGGTCTGATTTTGAACAGTGACCGATTTGAGAAAAACTAAATATGCTGTGGTATTGTCCTAAAAGGGCTCTTTCTTTAAATGCATCCAGTTCGTTTCCTATATGTTTAGGCCCAGACCTCATTTTTTCGCGATTGTCTGACCGTTGTAAAAAATTTCAGTGACCGCTTTGAGTCATAAGACCGAGGCTAAATGATGTACTTTGGCGTCTATTTTCGAGCTAGACTGAATCCAGCTTTCCTATACGTTTAGGCCCTAGACCGTTGGGGGCTCTGGGTCTAATAGTGAAACGTTAATACCGCAAATGTCAAATCATGGCGATCAAAAAGCCGTGTAGCGTGTACCTATAAGGAAAAAAAGGAAAAAAAACATTATCCTTCTTCTCGCTCAGTCGGTACCCTGGTAAAAAGGCGTTATGTTGTGTATGTTCAAAAATAGAAAATTCAAGAACTTTTATTCAAAATAATATCAAATTAAAGATTGAAAAATTAAGTCTCGGGCGGGACTTGAACCAGCACTCTTCCAAACCGGGGAATTGTATTATCCAATTTCGCCACTGAGGCCTAGTGGCCTAGTGGCCAAAGAACGAAAGGACATCTGGCACATAATACCAAAAAATGTATAACAGTACTTCTATTTTTATTATGGACTATGGAACACTAGAAACTAACTGCAGGCATTAGTTTATTTTATAATGATTTATTAGTTTTTATCATTTTTATATAAAAAAAAAAGCATTGTGCTTGCATCACCTCCTACTAAACAACATTGACAGCCATTTTGGGGTTGCCGCGTTTTTATAATTTATTAATAATAAATGACTAAATAACTCGATAAATAAAAATAAATGATACTATCTGAGTCGTTTTTATAAAACCTCATAATTTATTACACATTTGACTTCAGTCAAAACTTCTATACATTTTAAGGTATTTTTTCAAGGGGGAGCGGCGGTTATCCTTTTCAATCTGTTGCGTCTTGAGGGGACGTGAGCGCCATCTACTGGAAGTTATTACAAACTAGCCAACACGTTTGTAATAACTTCTCACGTCCCCTCAAACTCAACTTCATTATTAATCTTTAATTTGATTCGAAATAGCACAACATGGCTGTAACATGTTTAAAATCAGTAATATTTGAAAAAATATATCAGTCTCATAGATAGCTTTTTGACGTAATTTATTTGACTCATTATTGGAAGGTTTTTACATTGCCGATAAGATGCGGGCAGGAACCCTGCAACAACACCCCTAATGTCTCCCATTAATTAGGCTACCACTGGTTTTAAAATGCTTGTTTTTTTCTCCAGAACCATCGAAGCTGTCAGATCTGGACGGTGAGACCAGAGGCCTTGTCGAGAAGATGATGTACGACCAGAGGCAAAAAGAAATGGGACTGCCGACTAGCGATGAGAAAAAGAAACAGGATGTGCTTAAGAAGTAAGTGCCCATTAATGTATTGGCGTCATTATGTCAGTGATAACCATAACCGAACAGATAATGAGCGGTTCTCTATTCTTTTTTAAAATTTTGTTCCTAAAAAACTCAACAGATCTCATGTTTATCGCTCCTTAGCTCCATATACAGGGTGTTACAGAAGTAAAAATAAAAATTTAAAACTTTTAAGGGGTGGTTTAGTTTAGACCATCAAACTGAACAACTTTCACTATGGGACCAACATCGAAATCGCGAAAAAAAATCTTTTGTCCCATACATATACTTTATTTATTTATCTATATATATTTACATTGTCCAAGATATTTATACATTTAGCTCGAGTAGATCTGTAGTTTAGTATGGAACATCGCAAACGCATCGTATCATGGCGATTATGGCAAATCTCCTCATTTTGGGGGAGGCCAATGTCCAACAGTGGACGTCTATCGGCTGATATGATGATGATGATGATTTTTTTTTCGTTTTTTCGATATTGGTCCCATGGTGAAAGTTGTTCAGTTTGATGATCTTAACCACACCCTTAAATGTTTATTTGTATTTTTGTAACACCCAGTAGACGTTCGCGAGATCATGTCAAGAGTGTGCCTGACTTTTTTTAAAGGCCAAGGGAACAAGCCCATACACCATACAGCCAGGTCAGACGTGAACAGTTTCACATTTTCGATTCTTAAATAATTAAATATTCCATTAAAAGATGCGTAACGCACATCTTTTAACTCTTTATTATTTAAAAAAACATTTTGAAATTTCGACCTTTATTCGCGCAGTCCGTAGCGCCATCTATCGATGTTCTAGAAAAAGTGCTCATTATAATGAGCATTTTCTTTTGGTTTTCAAGGGGATCGATAGATGGCGTTACGGTCTGTGTGAATAATAAATAAATAATAAATAAATAACGCTCGCAGGCACATATATTGTAATGATACCAAGGTAAGCCTTAGGCTTTTTGTTATGGGAATCATAACACACACACGCACATATATCACACACATATCACAACGGCACAAACATAATATAACATCCATGACCGAACCGGGATTCGAACCCAGGACCCTGGTTAGGCAGTCCGGCGTGGCAACCATCACACCAACCGGGTCGTCAAAGGTCAAAATTTCAAAGAGTGTTTCATTAAAATAATAAAGAGGAAGAAGATGATCAAAAAGATACCAACGCATCTTTTGACTGAATATTTCATTATTTACGAACCACTTTAAACGAAAATATAAAACTGTTTACGTCTGACATGGTAGTATGGGCTCGATCCCTTGGCCTTTAAAAAAAGTCAGGCACGGTCTTGACATGATTTTGACAGGATCTCGCCTACGTCTCTATGGAGCGATAAGCATGTCATCTATCGAGTTTTTTAGGAACTAAATTTAAAAAAGAAAAGAGAAACGCTCATAGACTAGCAATGGTCGCAGTGTTACATAACGACCCTTGCTTGCGATAGCCCAACCAACAATCAAAAGATCGAGAGGAAAGATGCAGGATAACGTCCCGCCTTAGACAATTTATATAGGGACTCACCTTGCGGTAGCATTTCCCCTCTGCCACGGTATAAGAACAATTGATCTTGTGCATTTACACCCAATTTTATACCTTATCACTAAACGAGACAGCCATAATAGCGAAACAATAATTTTGAACTTAGAACGTTTGGGGTTCACACGAGACAAATTTTCATGATTTTTAACATTCAAAATTAGTATCTAAACTTATGGGGAATAAAATCCAAAGTTGCGGAGATCTCTCGCGAAAAGTGGCAGAAATGTTTCTTAGTAGAATGAAACGCGTAACTCGTCCTTATATAAATTGTCTAAGCATCCCGCGCATCATGTTAGGCCCCCTCTTTCTGGCCTTACAGAACTGAAAGTAACTGTTTATTATTTTCAGATTCATGGAACAACACCCTGAAATGGACTTCTCCAAATGCAAGTTCAATTAATGCAAACACATTTAAATTAATAAGGAAATAATTAATTTGTGTCACACCGAAGCACTGTTTTAGTTTTATGTGGTTTTATTTCACATCTCGCTGATTAGATGAAATATTGAGCTTGCATTGATTTTATTTTAAGGTGCTATTACAAATTACAAGGTACCTACAATTAAATAAAACTGTACACGTAATTTGACTGTCGGTTTGAAATAAATGTATGATAAGTAAATGGGACTTTTTCTAATGTGATTGTCATTGTTACAGAGAAATCTGTAACAATGACAACACTGGATACGTAGTGCGCAGGCGGCGTCGGGAGCACGGCACCTCTTTGAACAGCATTGCAATAGGCTATTTGACAACTAGTCAAATCAGCTACTCTTTATTGGACGTCAAAACGTGCGCTTTGTATGAACGTTTCTACTAAATAATGAGTTGTGACGTCATCAACATTTCATTACTTTTTTAAGTTTATCTTGCTATTTAAAATAGTAGGTATTCAAGTTAAAAACTCAATGAAAATGGGAGTTTAGCGTTATTTTCTATCCTTTTTTTATTGAGAAGGTAAAAATAAAATATATTGTATGTAGTCAAATACCCAATTCACTAAGCGCAAACATCGCAATAAATACAACCTAAAATTAGGTAATATTGGATTCAATTCTCATGATACCTGTCATGTATAAATCAGATAAAAGCTTAGGATAAAAGTGGATAAAGTACAATGTATGGTGACAAAAATATTACAATTAACGAATGGCTCAAAAAGATAAATTATCCAGAGCCGCTAAAGATATTATTTAAAAAATTAAAACTCGTTACAATACACGTGGCCCACGTGTCTAGGTATTCCTTGCCCACGTGGCACACAGGTACATAATTACAGTAGTTCAAGGTCAGGGCTGCCCTTAGACTAATTATATCCGGACCGGCCTTGCGGTAGCATTTCCCCTCTGCCACGGTATAAGAGCAATGATCATGCACATTCAACATTCAATTTTATAACTTATCACTAAACTAGACAGCCTATTATTGCGAAACAATAATTTCGAACTTTCGGTGGGGCCGAAAAGTTCTCGAGTGGCGACCGCGTACCGGAAAGCGCAGCGTGGGTAGGCCCCTCACACGGTGGACCGACGACCTGGTGAAGGCGGCGGGAAAACGTTGGATGAGGGCAGCGCAGGACCGGTCGTTATGGCGATCCTTGGGGGAGGCCTATGTCCAGCAGTGGACGTCCATCGGCTGAGATGATGATGATGATGATGAATTTCGAACTTAGAACGTTTGGGGTTTACACGAGACTACTTTTCATGATTTTGAACATTCAAAATTAGAATCTAAAGTCATAGGGAATAAAATCCAAAGTTGCGGATAACATGTTACATCGCCCCCCGCAAAAAGTGGCAGAAAGTTTGTTAGTAGAATGACACGTGGTTACGCGTCCCGATATAATTAGTCTAAAATCCGCGAGATTCCAACTAGTCAAATCAGCCACTCTTTATCAAACGTCAAAACACGAGCTTTGTATTAAAAATTGTACTAAATTATGCATAGTGACGTCGTTGTTTTTCTTCGTCGTTTCGATACTTTTTATAGTTTATCCTTTTAGTAAAAATAGTATTCAAGGTACATAATTACTGAAAATGTAAGTATAGCATTATTTTCCAACCTATTTTTTACTGAGAAGATAAAACTAAAATAAATTGGATGCAGTCAACTCCCCAATTGGATACAAAAACTGAATTGGGTGTCTGTTTGTATCCAGCATGGCTAGTATGGCAGAATGATATAGTGCTGTCACACCTTCGCTCCCTTTCTATTTGCGCGCGAACGAACGAATGAGATAAAAGGCGTGATATAGCCGTATCACGTGCAACATGCTACGGCGGCAGCCGTCTTAGTATGCCAGCGTGATATAGGGCTATCACGCTTTGGCTCTCTTAGGTTGCCTGCCAACACCGAGAAAAAATAAAAAAAATCTACTGTCCCATACATTTGAGTCGAGCCGGTACTGCAGTTTTGTATGCAACAGCTGATTTTTATTTCGCGATTTCGAAGTTGGCTCCATAGTGAAAGTGGTCCAGTTTGATGGTCTGAAGCTCCCCCTAAGTATTTCTAGGGTGTTTTATTACACCCTGTAATAGGGTTCATCTCAATTTTGCTGACGGTTTTGCTGCAATCGATTCTTATCGAACGAAAATCCTGTTTCATTTCTACGTTGTGTAGAATGTTGTCTCACTCGCCTGAGATGCTTCAGAAAAGTTTGCGAATAAATTCCTGTTGTGTTTTATAAAATCACCTAAGTTAAAATAAAGTAGGGTAAACCATCCTTTCATTGGCAAAAACTCTGACATCAGGGGTCTGCCCACACGATAAGAAGAAGATTGGCACCCCCTCCAATTATTGGCACTTTAGAGTTTAGGTCGAAAAAACAAGGAAAATGTAGACTATTCAAGTTCAGTATGGCACATAAAAAATATAATTTGTTTAAATTACCTATATTTTTTGTGCAATACTGAACTTGAATAATGGAAATCAATAAGGAAAATATAGACTATTGTCTATATTTTCCTTGTTTTTTCGACATAAACTCTAGAGTGCCAATAATTGGAGGGGTGCCAATGAAAGGATGGTTTCCTATGTGATGAAGAATTTATTTCAGATTTTTTTACCCGTTTGTGTATCCAAGCAAGCAAGTCAATTTTGTATAATTTTTGGGTCATGGGCCCATGGTTGAATAATTATAAAAAATCTACTGGCAGCCCTCGTCAAGGTGGTGAAAGAATAGATTATTAATTAGTTACCTAGGTAATAAATTAATGATAGGTAGTTAACTAGTTAGTTAGTAGTAAGTTTAATATGTCACCTCGTCTGTGCGCCTGTGTTCTTTGCTATGCGCGGTCAGTGAATCTATAAAATACTCAATCAACGTTTAGATTTTATACATTTCTTTTCCAATTCATCCATTGTTTATCTTTTGAACTTGATTTGGGAACTTTTAAACTAAAGTTTACCTACATAAAACACAGGAAGATGTATTGTATATGTAAACCTCTCTGTAGTGGTCGTTGTTACAGCGCTGTAAAGTTAGTTGGAAAAACTGCCATTATAACGGGATGCAATGCCGGAATAGGTAAAGAAACAGCTTTGGACTTCTACAAAAGAGGTACGATTCCCTCCGGACGGTAAGCGTCAACTTTAGTCCCGTTGCGCTAAATGAAGTTGCCGCTTTCCGCCTCCGTCGAGGAGAAAAATAGTATACCTACTATCCTCGGGCAGTAAATAAGAATGCCTCAGATCTTGTGTAATTGTTGGCCGAGGCGAAGCCGAGGTCTGTCAGTGAGAACAGAGAAGCTTGTAGACGATTGAAACACTATTTCTTACGTAGGTGTAGAATGTGTATTTCTGCTGGAGGTGGCCACTTTGAAAACCTATTGTAAAATATATAAGTATTTTTTTACATTAAGTCATAACATAAATCATAATTTACGGAACTTTCTACTAACTGGGCAGTCGTTGAACTCAGCAGTTGCAAATATCAAAATGACTATAATAATAATAATAAATAATAATAAAATAGTTTATTTCAGACATGGAGTCCATAAAATTTGTTAGTATACATAATAAAAACTTAGAAAACTAATGTTAGTAGGTACAGAATATTTTAATAGGTACAGTTACATTTTAACAGCATGCAGCTGTATCCAACGCTTCAGCATATGCTACTATGGAGATACGCACCTTTCTACTGTTGATTTGACATTCAAAAAACATACTCCAGGGGTGCGATTTTTGACAGCAGTAGAAAGATGCGTATCTCCATACATTTTCAAAAAAATCGCATTCCTGGCCCTTAAAGTATACTCAGTATACTAACATTATCAAATTAAAAAAACAATTTTAAAGTATTTGATTTCTAGGTGCCAGAGTGATAATGGCTTGCCGGAGCACGGAAAGGGCACAGGAAGCCAAAACTGAGATTGAGCAGAAATGTACGGACTTGCCCGACACTGGCAAGCTGGTACTTCAGAAATGCGACCTCTCTTCATTGAACTCAGTACGCGATTTTGCACAAAATATTTTGGACACCGAACCCCAAATAAACATACTGGTGAATAATGCAGGAGTCTTAATGTGCCCAAAGGGTGAAACTGAGGACGGTTTTGATATACAATTTGGAACGAACCATCTCGCGCATTTTCTTCTGACTATGCTTCTATTGCCGAGAATCAAGAATAGTAAGCCGGCGAGAATTGTTACGGTCTCATCTCTTTTACATATTCGTAAGTATCTATCGTAGGTCTCACTCATTGGCGTAGCTAGAGATTTTCCCTGAGGGGGGCAACCGGCCACCTAGCTCATAGCTACCGCCCCAGTGGCAAGACTCGCATTTCGCGTGGCAAGGTCGGATCGAAAAGTTCATTTTCCTAAGACTCCCCGTAACCAAAATTTGAGAACGCGATTATTTCATAAACAATAACAGTTGTGGTATGGGTGCTTCAGCCCTTGCACGCCTATACATTTGGAGCGAGCAAAGCGAGCTCGAAATTTTGCAGTATTGCCTCTTGAGTTTTGGCTAGAATTTCACAAGATGATGAACAGTGCATTTAATTATTTCAACACTTTCCATTTTTCTAAGGGGGGCAACGAGCTTTCTGAGGTAGGCGTCGCCCCCCCCCTTGCTACGCCAATGGTCTCACTGATTATTTTCTAAGTATTTTAAAATTGTGGCTCTGATTTCGCCAATATCTCTATCAGGAAGCTGGCCAAAAGGCCAGCTTCAGCTCTTTCTATCAGACAAAAACTGCTAAAAATTTCGATTTTCATACAAAAGTTCGATCAGCTGATTGCATTTAGTATGGAAAGTCCGCATTTTTTTGTTACGAATTTCTTATATAATTATAAAACTGTAAATAAAAAAAAAAGTTTCTTAGTTTGTGTGTTTGAACGCGCATCACGCGAAAACTACTGAACCGATTTTGATGAAACTTTTTTTGTTTGATAGCTTATGATCTGACTTAAAATCTGGTATATAATTTGTGCGGACGAAGTCGCGGGTTAACGCTAGTTTCTTATAAAGTTGTTCAGTATCATGGGTAAAATCACGCTTTTAAGTAATGCAACTGTTTACACTAACACCCCTTATAAATACTTACCTGCCTAATCAATTTCAGGAGGAGACATTTGTTTTGATGATTTGCACTTCAAAACCAGATCGTACGACGCAGCTGAAGCATACTATCAGAGCAAACTTGCTAGTGTTTTGTTTTCCAAGGAACTTGCATCAAAATTTAAGGTAAGTAAGTAAGTAAACATTTTCCAGCAGTATTCTATGCTACGATCAGAATAATAATACCCCTCGTCAATCTTCATTTGCGCAGAGCAGACCCGAGTCCCCGAAGTCATTTTAGTAATCAAAGGGTGCAAAGTTGCATAGCAGCGAAAAGGGCGCTAAAACAATTAGCCAATAGCGGCAAGGGATTGAAGGTGGCACATCCCCAAGGCACTAGATGGCAATATGGTGATGGATACCTTACCTGACCTTATTGCTGTTGGTTTTCCAATAAAATAAAAATAAAATAAATAAGTAAATAAATAAATAGTTCAATATTCCTGCTCTCCGACAGTGGGCATCTGGGTAAATAGCAAAATCTCAAAGTTATAAAATTATTTTCTTTCAGGAAAACAACATCGATGGAGTAAACACCTACAGCTTACACCCGGGAGTCATAAACACTGAAATAACTCGTTATTTGAATGACTCGTTTTTCCCAGGAGCTAAAATATTATATGGATTTGTATTCGGTCTCTTCTGGAAGTCCCCGGAGTCGGGAGCCCAGACAAATATATACTGCTCTGTCGATGAAGGTTGCGCTAACGAAACCGGTCTCTACTACAGGTAAGGCTGACATCAGACGGACTGCACCACAAAAACCGCACGAAGTCGCATCAGCAACCGCACGCAGTCGCTATATCAACTGCATGCAGTTGTACGTTCGACTTTGTGCAGTCATGATATCAACTGCACGCGGTCGGCTGCAGTTGAGTGAAGTCAATATCAACTGCATGCAGTCGTGCCTACTGTAGCCGACCGCGAAGCCGACCGCGCGAAGTTGAAGGCACGACTGCATGCAGTTGATATTGACTTCACTCAACTGCAGCCGACCGCGTGCAGTTGATATCATGACTGCACGAAGTCGAACGTACAACTGCATGCAGTTGATATAGCGACTGCGTGCGGTTGCTGATGCGACTTCGTCCGGTTGTTGTGGTGCAGTCCGTCTGATGTCAGCCTTAGTTCTCCCTCCCGACACATATTATTTAACAGTTTCTTTAACATTTTAGTGGAGTCTACTCCCTTAGAATATGTCAAAGATTATATTGACTTGGGACATCTAATTTCATTTAACCAATGCATAAGAAAAGAAATCAACAGACGTGTAGCGAATATTTGGAAGAAATACTGGAGTCTGAAAGAAATATTTAAAATTACTTTTCCAACAAAATTAAAAGCCGAAGCACCGTTGAGACCGTCTAATACCGTGCTTAACTTACGCCTGTCAGACTAGGACACAAAAAAAATCAGCAGTTCCATTCAAAATTGCAGAACCAAAATGTATGGGACAGCAGATTCTTTTTCGCTATTTCGACATTGGTCCCATAGAGAAAGTTGTTCAGTTCGATCAGTGAGCTCCGGTAGTTAACATATAAAATAATTGAGTTCGATGGTCTGATCATCCCCAAAATAGTTTCAGCTAATATTATGATTGTTAGACCTTATACATAGTAGTAGTTTAGTCTATAATGCAAGCCTACAAATAAATATAGGTATTGCACCGTATTTACAAATGATAATTTTTACTTTCAGTGATTGTGTTGTTAAGACACCGAGTACAAAAGCACGTAATGATGAATATGCTAAAAAGCTATGGGATATATCCATGGATCTAGTGGGACTGTCAGGAAGTGACCCCTTCACGAAGCCTGACCCGGGCCTTAAACAGGCACATAAGTTTTACAACTAATTAGTTTCTTTTAATATTCTGTTAAGTTTAAAAAAAATTGATTTTTATTTCAAGAGACATGACCCATTTAGCGCCGGCACCCCGCCGCGCCACCCGCCTGCACAGGGTTGCCAGGCTAGACACGGATTATCGTACGAATTTTGTAAAATTTTCGCACAGTTAAAATATAGTAGTATATAGTATATGTAGTATATAGTATTGCATGTATAAGATTAAAAAAGTGTTTAGTTGGCAAGGATAAAGAAAATTCGAATATTTTAAAAGTTTTATTAAATTAGGATAAAATTTACGTTTAATTGTATGGGATACCTAACTACTTACCCTTTATAAGTAATTTAATTAATAAACGTGATTCTGTGATATTACTTGACTTTGGTCATTTGGGCGATATTGTCATTTTACAACGTGGGTATTCTGATAGTGACCAGTCACATTGCATAGAGCGCGGGGCATGATTCAAAACGGGGAATTTCGGGGAATCGACTATTTGTAATAAATGTCGAACAAAGGATGTCTAAAGAAGAGGGATTGTTAAAATTCGAACCGAATCGGACTATTCTTAGATCGTAAATGTGGGAGAAATATAAATAATAAATAAAACTCATTGTATTCTAAATATTTAAGTAGATTTTTTGATAAAAATTAGAAGACAAAGAAGTTGATAAGCTAATTTTATGAAACATTAAACTACATTTTGCATGAAGAAATGCTTTATATCTTGAATATTACAGTGTCGGGGAATGCAAGATTGGAAATCGGGAAAATTCTGGGAATTGAGCCTACTTAAGCGGGGAATCGAGAAATTTACATTGGCAGCACTGAACGTGTGTGAACGGTGCATGGTGCATGCACATTGCAGCGCTCCCTGAAGTGCGATTTTTGAAAATCATACGAGCGACTTGGCAGTAGAAAGATGCATAATCTCCATAGTAATTTTGACATTTTCTACTGAAAAGTCGCTCGTATGATTTTCAAAAATCGCACTTCTGACCGCTCCACTCCAGTTTCGTACGCGGCCGAAACGGCACCGGTTGCGGACCGAATCGATGCCAGTTTTACCAAAAAGGTTGCCGTTTTGATATTGTTGTAAGGTATGAAATTACGAACATAAAAAACCCAAGTTTTAAAGATCACAACCCGCCTTCCTGAAGTGAGCCAAAATTTGGGTTTGATTGCTCCGATAAACCACATGGAAGTGAAGAAAGCGCTGCAAAAGATGTCAAATAAGAAAGCGGTAGGTCCAGATGGTATCCCCGTAGAAGTTTGGAAATGTCTAGGTAGCAAAGGCATTATACTGTTGACTAATTTCTTTAACTGACTCATGGAAACCTCAGAAATGCCGGATGACTGGAGACTGAGTACCATAGTCCCACCATATAAAGGAAAAGGCAGCAAGTACGAGTGCAATAACTACCGCGGTATAAAACTGATGTGCCATACCATGAAACTGTACGAAAGAGTGATGGACAACCGGTTGAGAATGGAATGCTCACTCTCAAAGAAACAGTACGGTTTCGTGCCAGGACTATCCACGACAGATCCAATGTTCGCACTAAACACAGTTGCCGAGGAGTATCGCTCTAAAAACTGTCCCCTATATATTGCTTTCTTGGACATGGAAAAGGCATTCGATCGCGTTCCAAGAGAATCGATCTGGTGGAGCCTTCGGAAAAAGTGCGTCCCCGAGAGATATGTGAACATCGTAGCTGACATGTACAAGAATGCAAGATCTATTATAAGGACAGTAGTGGGCGCCACAAATCCAATAGCAGTCACAGAGGGCGTACATCAAGGCTCAGTCCTAAGCCCCTTTTTGTTTAGCCTAGTATTGGATGCGCTCACAGAAGACGCGCAGACCAGAGCATTGTGGACATTTATCTACGCGGACGATGTAGCTATCTGTGCAGAAAACAAGATATCGCTTCAAGAGGCACTCCTGTGCTGGAAACGCCAGTTGAAGAAAGGCGGTTTGGTGTTGAGCGTTGCAAAAACTCAATACATGGTTTGCAACGAGCCAGAGGCAGACGACGACCCTATCTGTATCGACGGTCAACAAGTCGACAAATGCGAACAGTACAGATACCTGGGAGGCATGATGCACAAATCTGGCAACATTGAACACAATATTCAGCACCGAATAGCAGCCGCGTGGTTGAAGTGGCGGGAAAAGTCACTGGTGTAACCTGTGACAGGAAAATGCCGGTCCGAATGAAGGGCCTGGTCTATAGTCCATAATAAGACCAGTCCTCATGTAGGGTAGTGAGACTTGGGCCACAACGAAAAGCCATGTCCGAACTGTACAAACAGCCGAAATGAAGATGCTGAGGTGGATGTGCGGTGTCACGAGGCGCGATAGAATCCGCAACGAGTATGTGCGAGGTAGCCTGGGTGTTCGTGACATTGCAGATAAGCTTCAGGAGCATAGGCTTAGGTGGTTTGGACACGTGAAAAGAAAGCCACCCGAATATGTAGGAAATATGGCACTGCAACTGTCGATTCCAGGACAGAGACCAAGAGGACGTCCGAAAACTAGATGGATGAACACAGTTCGTTGTGATATGACCGAGTGCATGTGGAGAGAAAAGACACGGAAGGCTGACCCCACCACCATATGGGATTAAAAGCCAGGAAGAGAGAGAGAGAGAAAGAGAACCCGCCTTATAATAAAATAAAATGTCTTAAATGTTTTTTCGTGGTTACTGTTTTTTTTAAACGACGCAAACAAAAACAAAAAACGGAGGAGGTTCTCAATTCGACGCGTATATTTCTTGTTTTTTTTTTATGTATGATCGATCACGCATAACTTTCTACATAGTACCTAGTCCGATTTTGATAATTATTTTTTTATTGGAAAGGGTATACTCCCGGCGTGGTCCCATTTCAATTCGCTGAAGATCAGATAACGCACTTCGGAGCTACCTACAGGTACCTTGCGGCACGAAACTCTAGCGCTCAAATGAGTGAATTTAGACGAAAATAGTGCATATTTGGCCCCGGCGATTCGGACTGTGCCACGACTTAACTTAACTAAATTTATTCCTGTCACTTTCTAAAATAAGATTAAGAAAAGAGACAGAAAACCAACAGCTGACTTTGCTGTCAAAGTGACGTTACACGCCCAAAAACGCCTTAAATAAGATGGCGTGCTTTGTGATGGCATCTTATTTTGGGCGTGTAACGTCACTTTGACAGCACTAAAGTCAGCTGTTGGTTTTCTGTCTCTTTTCTTAATCTTATTTTAGAAAGTGACAGGAATAAATTTAGTTAAGTTAAGTCGTGGCACAGTCCGAATCGGGGCCATTGTCTTGTACAAACGGCCAGCGCTTTCAAGGTCAGTGCTAGAGATTCGTGCCGCGACTTATACCTCCTTACCTACACATTTCCATTTCTGAAAAAAACACATAAGATACATTCACATTGGCATCCTCATAAAACTTTCACACCAGACGATAACAAACATGTCTCACTTAAAATAATAGGCTTCGAATTACGGCACAGTTATTTAATAGCAGCGACAGCGATGACGAACGAACGACACGAACAACTGACAGGTGTGACAGAGTCGGCACTAGTGCCGAGACGTATGAGGAAAAAGGACAGATATAGTACGTAACCGCCACAGATAGAAAAGCATACGCTATTCTCACTTAAATTGGCTTCGAATTAGGCAATTATTTTAATAAGCGTTTTATTGGTAGTTAAAACGATGCTATTCAAAAAATTTAAACTCTTTACACTACCTACTCGTGGCACACAGGTACAGGTAGGTACATAATCACAATTGACAATAGTTCAAGTCAGGGCTGCCAACTAATTGAATACAAAAACATATTGGGTGTCTGTTTGTATCTAGCATGGCAGAGTGATATAGCGCTATCAAAATTTCGCTCTCTTTCTATTTGCGCGCGAACGAACGTTTTTTAATTTTACTTTATTTTATAACAAATATTACGTAAGCTTTCAACTAAATTCATGATACCAGTAAACCATTTTGGTTTGTCTGGGCAAGACCACGCTCTTTTCTTAATAATAATCACAGATATTAATAATGCTAGTTACGTTATAATATCGGTTAAGACTTTATAATACCTATTTATTATTTTATATTTTATTACATTCAGTTTTTCGGTTCCTCTGATGCATAGCATAGCATAGCATACATATGCTCACGACTGTATTTCCCGAGGGGGTAGTCAGAGATATTCTGAAACTTCAGAACATCCACGTTTCACTATCCACGTTCCTCTGATATTCCCTACTTTTCTTTAGAGTGATCAAATGTGTTAAGGTTTATTCATTTTTTTTTATAAAAGGCTGAGGCGTGATATAGCCGTATCTATCACGAGCAACATAATACGGCGGCAGCCGTCTTAGTATGGCAGCGTGATATCACGCTTTCGCTCTCTCAGGTCCGCCACACAATCCGGAATTCCGAATCAGGATTGTGATTTTGTATAGGATTTGACAGCTCCGCAATTCTGAACGAAATTTCAGGTGATGTTCTAAAATCGCACTCTAGTAACAAATAGGGTGATTTCGTAGCGTATTTTTGTGCCATGGCTGAATAATTATAAAAAAATCTATTGGCAGCCCTCGTCAAGGTGGTGAAAGCACACATTATTTAGGTAATAGTTACTCAGGGCCGGATTTATGGGAGGGAAACCGGGGCTGCAGCCCCGGTCTTCCACAACAGAGGGGCCCCCACAACAGACTTCTGAAGATATTTTTTTTTTAATGTATCCCTTCTAAATATCTTGTATGTACTTACCGATATTGTTTTTCATGCATGCTAGGAATAATTATTGTGCGCCCATGCGGCAGGACATAGCGAAACTGTAATGTAATTTACACCCTGTGTAACATCTGTAAATTTTACCTATGATTCACAATAAAATGATTATGACTATGACAAAAAAACTCAAATTCAGACTAGTAAACACTAGTAAACAACTTTTCCTTTGATATTTTTTTCGTGTTTTACCTTTACCTACAGTACTTTGTACATGATTATATTAAATATTAACAGAAATCATCAATCTACATTTTTGTTCACTCCAATCAGGCAATCAGTAAAATAATCAAAATCACAAATAGCCCTAATAAGCACTTGCAATTTACTCCCCATCTTGAGCTCTGAAATATTCCGTGTCTTGAGGGAGTATTCCAATGGCTCAATGGCTGAGTGGGGTGGTACTCTCGCTCGGCGCAGCCTCGGAGGTTGGGTATTCGATTCCGTGTCTCGACTCTTTATTTTTGTTCTTTCAATTATATTATGTATATGTAATTTACATTAGCTTAAAATGGAAAAATTGACCATTTTATATGGAAAATAATTTGTGGCCAGGGGGCCATCCACTCCTTTGTTGCTCCGAGGCCTCCAGACCTCTAAATCCAGCACTGTAGCTACTAGTTACTATACCGTAGGTAAGTGAAATAGGTCACCTCGTTTGTGCGCCTCTGTTCTTCGCTATAAGTGAATCTATCAAATACTCAATCAACGTTTAGATTTTATACATTTCTTTTCCAATTCATCCATTGTTTATCTTTTGAACTTGATTTGGTAACTTTTAAACTAGAGTTTAGTTTACATAAAACACACGAAGATGTATTGTATATGTACACCTCTCTGTAGTGGTCGTTGTTATAGTACTGTAAAGTTAGTTGGAAAAACTGTCATTATAACGGGATGCAATGCCGGAATAGGTAAAGAAACAGCTTTGGACTTCTACAAAAGAGGTACGATCCCCTTCGGGCGGAAAGTGTCAACTTTCGTCCCGCTGCGCTAAGCGAAGTTGCTGCTTTCCGCCTCCGTCCAGGAGAAAAATATTATACCGAGGTTACTTACTGCCCGAGGGCAGTAAATAAGAAAGCCTCAGATCTTATTTAAATTGACAACATTTCATTTTTTAACCACCTGTTTTTAATGTGAAATATAAAAATAGGTTAAAAAATAAGAAATACGTATTTTTCCGATTTAATTTTTGACCGATATTTCTATTTTTAATTTACTTTTGCAAATCGTTGGATAAATGGCTATAATAACTTGGCCTCAATAAAACTAAAAATAAAAACTGTCAAATACAATAGAAAAGCCAAGCAGGCAAAGGATCTCATTCAACCTCTATTTTATTTTTCAGTATTTTTCAAATAACTCGAGAAATAATGGATAGAAAAATCGGATAATTTTGATAGGTATAAACTTAGAATAACATGATCTCCAAAATTAAATGTTGTCAATTGTTGGCCGAGGTGAAGCCGAGGTCTGTTAGTGAGGACAGAGAAGCTTTTAGTATCTACTAAAAGCTACTTTACCTTGTAACTTTAAAATTCGAAAAGTTTCAAGTGAGATACTATTTTAGCCTGCCTAAGCTTTTAGTATCTACTAAAAGCTTCTCTGTCCTCACTAACAGACCTCGGCTTCAATCGTCTAAAGACGATTGAAACACTATTTCTTACGTAGGTGTAGAATGTGCAATTATATTCTTTTTGATTTCTGCTGGAGGTGGCCACTTTGAAAACCTATTGTAAAATCTCCTTCCTAATAATCATAATCCTTATCCAACCAACACGATAGGTTTCCAGCATTCTCATGTCGAAATCCCTCAAAAAATCGGAAAAATAATCATAACTCGAAAACTATAAAAAATCGCGGAACATAGGTACATGGGGGTGATTCGGATACCCCACGACAACAATGCCGGACCAACATTTTTTTTGTGACGTCATTTGACCGGCCGCCCTGTATGTAGGTATATTATAATATGAAATATAATTATGTAAAACGAAACGATCTATCTGATAATCTATCAAGAACTAAACCAGAAATGGTGAAACAGGCCCAGGCCCTTAGTTATACTAAGATTATCAAATTGAAAAAAAAAGTAGGTACCTACTTATAGGCCCCTCACACGGTGGACCGACGACCTGGTGAAGGCGGCGGGAACCCGTTGGATGAGGGCAGCGCAGGACCGGTCGTTATGGCGATCCTTGGGGGACGCCTTTGTCCAGCAGTGGACGTCCATCGGCTGAGATGATGATAGGTAAGTATTTGATTTCTAGGTGCCAGAGTGATAATGGCTTGCCGGAGCACGGAAAGGGCACAGGAAGCCAAAACTGAGATTGAGCAGAAATGTACGGACTTGCCCGGCACTGGCAAGTTGGTACTTCAGAAATGCGACCTCTCTTCATTGAACTCAGTACGCGATTTTGCACAAAATATTTTGGACACCGAACCCCAAATAAATATACTGGTGAATAATGCAGGAGTCATGATGTGCTCAAAGGGTGAAACTGAGGACGGTTTTGAAATACAATTTGGAACGAACCATCTCGCGCATTTTCTTCTGACTATGCTTCTATTGCCAAGAATTAAGAATAGTAAGCCGGCGAGAATTGTTACGGTCTCTTCTGTTTTACATATTCGTAAGTATCTAGGTCTGACTGATTTTATTCTATTTTATTTAAAATGTGGCCATATCTCTACTTATCAGACAAAAACTGCTAAGATTTTATAACTTATAGACTTGAAGTCTTCCTTTTACCCGCGACTTCGTCCACGTGAATTACCCCTTTAGGGATCGATTTAAAAAAAAACGTTTTTAGTGCATCCTCTGTAGAGTAAGGAATAGTACATTACTGCAGCGGCCAGCAACAGAGGCATTGATGGACGAACGTGTAAATACGTAAGTCCATCAATGCCTAGTTGTGGCCAAGGCTTGTATAGTACTTTTCTCAAATAATGCGCGGAAATTAAAACAATAAATTTTCTCAAATAATTCGCAGAAATTAAAACTCTTTTCAAAATCAATGACGAACAACGAAGAACAATTTGTTTTTTTTTTCAATAAACAGCTTTCTATTTGCAAGCCAGTTCGAAATTTAAATAAAACCTTTGATGAGTTACCTCCTTGGTCGCCATGTTTCGGAGAAAAAGATCGTTCCATTTTTAAATTACACGACAGATATGATTTTACTATGTAATTTATTTGGTCGCTAAACACGACAGATATGGATTTTCATACAAACATTGCCGGCCGCTGCGCGCATGTATTTGGCCAGTACAGCAATTTCGATTTATCTCGAAGAAGGTTGTCAAAATAATGCTCACATTTCCAAGCATGTTTGAGAAAAAGTATCATTAACCTTTAAACCACATACCTACTCTACCTATCCATAATACTGATCGACTTTTACGATAAGATCAAACCTGTCACCGAAAAAAAAAAAGTCTGGCTGTTCCATACTATATAAATACAAAACAATTTCATATCTTCAGCGGTTTAGGCTGTGCTTGCGTTATTAGTAGAGATCGGATATTCGGATGCATAAATATGCATGGCATTAGGCAAATACCTACACTTCATTTTTCACAAGAATAATGTGGACACGTCTTAATTCATTTATTTTATGAAACAATCCCAGGATCGTTCTTGAGTCCCGGTAGCAAAAAAAAAGCAATAGCAAAAGCAATGCAATGCTAAAATATCGTAGAAAGAAAGAAAAGAAAGAAAGAAAAATCATTTATTTGAATCTCC
The DNA here is from genome assembly GCA_922987775.1 of Agonopterix subpropinquella. NCBI lineage: Eukaryota > Metazoa > Arthropoda > Insecta > Lepidoptera > Depressariidae > Agonopterix > Agonopterix subpropinquella. The sequence continues at coordinate 22,216,989 of OV277698.1, forward strand.
GACACACATACAATCTTACATCATGGTTACATTTTAGTAAAATTGTCAAAACATTAATTAATAAAGAGATTGTTTGTGCGCCGCAGTGGCAAAAAGGTCCCAACTCAGCAAAATGCTCGGCTCGGAAGCCGAACTCTGAATTTATTTCGGGGCCTAGCTTATGAGGTGAATCTAACATAATATTTATGTGCAACTAATCCAATAAACACTTGTTATTATTTTGTAACTATTTAGCATCAAGTGTGTGTGTAGAACTTGAACATACAACAACGCCTCTGATAACATGAACAACTCGGACAACATTAACAACTCTGACAATTTGATCAACTTATACAATGTTGTCTGAGTTGACAGAGTTGTCCAAGTTAACCAAGTTGTTTGTTGTCCGAGATGTTTTGTTATCGAAAGTACTTAATTGGGCCGTTTTTTTTAATTAACCTTATTTAGAAAGGCATAGGATCTATATCATATTTTCGTGAGGAAAAAAGTGAAGTTTAGGTAAATATGCATCCGATTATCCGATCTCTAGTTAGTCTAGTTATCAGTCAGTCAGTCAGACACGGAACTCTTTTATGAAGTGTAGATTAAACAATACAATAAATTGTCTTTTCTTTTATCTATATTTATAGGTACGTGTCTAAATATACCTGCCTAATCAATTTCAGGAGGAGACATTTGTTTTGATGATTTACACTTCAAAACCAGATCGTACGACGCAGCTGAAGCATACTTTCAGAGCAAACTTGCAAATGTTTTGTTTTCCAAGGAACTTGCTTCAAGACTTAAGGTAACATTGTCCAACTCTTTGTAAAGTACCTAACCTACCTACGCTACGATCAGAAAAATAATTCCCCTCATCAACCTCCGTTTGCGCAGAGCAAAACCGAGCCCCAGAAGTCATTTTTACTAAAATAGGTACCTAACCGACCCTTCCTACCTTACCCTTACCTTTTAATACCATAAAGAATTTACACGCTCCCTAATACCTTTAACTACTGTCAAAGGCAGCAAAGTCGCAAAGCAGCGAAAAGTGCGCTAAAACAATTAGCCAATAGCGGCAAGGGATTGAAGGTGGCACATCGAAAGACACTAAGTGGCAATATGGTGATAGCGAGTTCAATATTCCTGCTCTCCGACAGTGGGCATCTGGGTAAATAGCAAAATCTCAATTTTATAAAATTATTTTCTTACAGGAAAACAACATCGATGGAGTAAACACCTACAGCTTACACCCGGGAGTCATAAACACTGAATTAAGTCGTCATTTGAATGACTCATTATTCCCAGGAGCTAAAATGGCATTTATATTTGTGTTCGGTCTCTTCTGGAAGTCCCCGGAGTCGGGAGCCCAGACAAATATATACTGCTCTGTTGATGAGGGTTGCTCTAACGAAACTGGTCTTTACTACAGGTACCTAAGTTTTTTCTCCCGTCACATTAGGTCAGTCATTTTACGGAGTTTTGTGAGGAGGGGTGGGGAGTAATTATCAATGGGACTTTTAAACTGTAACCGGCACCATTTAGTGACAAAAAGACTATCTGAATACATATTTTTTTTAAAATCGCTACGCAACATGGAAATCAAAATTGTATAATCATCATCATCATCATCATCTCAGCCGATGGACGTCCACTGCTGGACATAGGCCTCCCCCAAGGATCGCCATAACGACCGGTCCTGCGCTGCCCTCATCCAACGTTTTCCCGCCGCCTTCACCAGGTCGTCGGTCCACCGGTCCAAAATTGTATAATATACAATATAAATTATTTTTGAGCAATAAAATAGGCATTGAAACATGAGGTATTCATTAGATAATGTATTTTTCAAAGCCTTTTTAGTAGACAAAAATATTAACACAATGTTTAAAGTACATAATTAGGTATGTAAAGCCTTAAAAATGGGCAAAAAAATATTTAGATACCATCAGGTTTTTTAGAACGAGATAAATGCTAAATTTTTTTGGGGCTATTGCTGACGGAATTTGTTTTTAGTTTTCAAGCTCTGCTCTTAAATAGGTAGATACTATACCGAAAAAAAATCAATTATCAAACCTCAAACCTTAAAATGACTGGGTTACATATTCTTTAACAGTTTCTTTAACATTTAGTGGAGTCTACAGCCTTTCAAAGATTACATTTACTTATGACGTCTGACATATGAAAGTTGTTCAGTTCGATTAGTGAGCTTCGGTAGGAACATAAAATAATAATAATACTGCAGCAGCAGTATAATTGAGTTCGATGGTCTGATCATCCCCAAAATAGTTTCAGCTAATATTATGATTGTTAGACCCATAAAGTTATTAGATATACCTACTAATAACTTTTTGGTTGTACCTTATACCTATACTATACTTCGACGACCCGGTTGGTGTAATGGTTACCACGCCGGACTGCCAAACCAGGGTCCTGGGTTCGAATCCCGGTTCGGTCATGGATGTTTACATGTTTGTGCCGTTGTTGTATGGTTTCCATAATAAACAGCCTATTAATAGTGCTTTCTTGGGATCATTACAATGTATGTGCCTGTGAGCGTTATTTATTTATTTATTATTTATTTATTTATAGTAGTAGGTTAGTCTATAATGCAAGCCTACAAATAAATATAGGTATTACACCATATTTACAAATGATAATTTTTACTTTCAGTGATTGTGTTGTTAAGACTCCAAGTCGAAAAGCACGTAATGATGAATATGCTAAAAAGCTATGGGATATATCCATGGATCTAGTGGGACTGTCAGGAAGTGACCCCTTCACGGAGCCTGACCCGGGTCTTAAACAGGCACTTAAGTTCTACAACTAATTAGTTTTTCGATCGATCTTAAATGATGCTGGTGACGCGAAGCACACTTTACGCGTAATTTTTGCCTTGGGTTCCACTGCAAATAATATAGCAAAATAAATAAGAAAAATCAAAGTGCATGAATTCACCCGGGTACACTATTACTATTATAAATAGTAAAAGAGTAATGTCGATGCATGTGTCGATGCGTGTACCCGGGTGAATTCATGCACTTTGATTTTTCTTATTTAAATTGCTATACCTAAAATTATTTTAGAATACCTAGTTGATTGATCGTCTTTGTGTATTCCTTTCGATAAAACTACACTAAAATGTTCTGTAGTTGAATAGAGGCACTCATTTTAATGTAATATTTTAGGAGTTAAGTATTTGCAATTGAAAATAAAGGTCTCCGAAGGGAATGACAAATGTTGCGAGTACATAATGATGTTGGCACTGAAGGGAATGATAATTGTAGAAGGAGATGATGGTTTTTGGTAGTAAAATTAAATCAATTTAAGTTTTTTTTTAATCAGTTTAGCAAAAATCATCAAAATTGTTATTAAATTCACAGCATTCATAAAATTTAACAAAAATTGTCAACTCCGACAACTTGAGACAATTCGGAATCTTGGGACAACTCGGACAAAATAGTAGCTTATCTATGACTCGGACAACATGGTCAACTCTGATAACATGTTCAACTCTAACAAAATGGACAAATCTGACAACCTCGTCATCTCGACGCGGTCTGATGCAAATCGAATCCGGCGAAAAAGGACTACATTTTTTTTTATATTGTTTTAATTACCCGTACGTTAAATTACCCTATTTTATAGTTTTTGACATTCCGGTGAAAAAGGAATTTGTCCAAACAAGAACGGATAACATACTCGTATTCGTGTAACTATGTTGTTTCTTTCATTAAAATTAAATGTAAGTAACTCCTTACCTACCTGTTGTTTCGTTTTATTAAAAGTACCTACCACCTATTACGGATAATACTAATGAGAACTAAATATATATTATTCGGATTCGTGTTCAGAGTCCACGCGGACCTTCAAATGTCGATTGTGGAAGCAATCGGTCCAAAAACGTATTATTAACCCCTTAAAGTAATGCAACTGTTTACCATAACACCCTCGAAACGAATCCAGGGTTCCACTGTGGTGCGCTAGGCGATTCGATCCGCTATTATGAAGCGCTTATGAATCCGCTAGTAGAAACTGGCTGATTCATAAGCGGAGAACCGCTTATGAATCAGCTAAGTAGTTTCTCCGCTTATGAATCCGCTAGCCGCTCCACTTATGAATCCGCTAGTCGCTCAGCTTTTGAATCCGCTAGTCGCTCCGGTCAGGCCTATGACAGCTTAGTTCCATTGTTTCCGTTGTGGCGCTGTTTCCCATCGTCCTCATTGGACGAGATACAACGCCATATTGAACTTACAACAACAGCAGCCTCATGCCGTGTTGTTGCGTCAGAAGCTTATATCTTGTGATTTTCCTGGTATTTTAGCTTGAGTTTAGAATCCTTGAGAAGCCTCAATTCTTCTCCGTCGTATGACATAATAATATCGTTGAATAGTTTGTTCCTTGGTCAAATATCCCTATTTTTGCATCCTGGAATCAGTGTATACATACCTATAACTACAAGTTCTATATACATTAGTTTGACGACAGAACGCCACAACGGAAACAATGGAACTAAGTGCAAATTTCACTGTCGCATCTGTAGCTTGCTACATATCAGTAATCTGTGGCTCCGGTTATGAAACCGCTAGTCGCTCCGCTCATGAATTCGCACATGATTTCGCTATGTGAACCTGGTGTTGCCATTCGGTAACAGGACTGCAATTTTTTGCGGAGGCAACTCTATTGTCTTGTCATGTTGTCAATATCAAGTTAGATATCAAGTGTGACCATTTGTGGCAGATTTCTGCAATTTTGGCGGATTTGGCTATCGAATTTTGAATTGGGCATATTATGTTGACGAATTAGTGGCAGGATTTGGGAATATTTACCCTCTGATTTCCCCTTACTCTTTAACATTTTTGAAGAAGAAATAGTAAAGCTATCGTCGATATGAAAACATTTTACAGGATCAACTCCTGTTCTAAGGAAGTCTCTAGAAGAAGAGGATTGGAGTTTGTGTTTTTATCGTATTTTAAATTTAATTTCACAAAGGAAAGCATTAAAAAGATTAAAAAAAAAATTATAAAACGCGATAACTTCGGCATTTCTTGACCAATTTGGATGATTCTTTTTTAGTTCTGAAGGATTTATCCCTGAAATACTTAGTTTCATTTTAATTTGGTGAAGATCTGATGATGCGCTTCAGAGCTACACATATACAACGTGTTAATAAATTAACGCAAAACCTCATACACCCCAACTGATTTATAATAAAATAATTAGATTGCAACAAAAATTTCATTATTTTGATAGTTAAAATTTAAAGTTATTCGCATTTTAAGTTTTGAGGCAAAAATTATTTGTTATCATTTCAGCACTAAAAGAAAGCGCTAACGTACTCAGGAATACATTTTTATAATCTTGTTATGGTAGTTAGTAGGGTGAGTGTGCCCGTGCGGTGGGTTCTCATCGGGTTCAGTAAATCTTAAATTTGGCAAAAAAATTATTTAATATTTTGAAAAAAATGACCTATGTTGAAACCATGATAATTCGATTCTGCTCTCGATTCTAAACAAACTACTTTCTAGTTTTGCGTTAATTCATTAACACGTTGTAGAACTCCTCAAAAGTTGACAGCACATCAACGGCGATTGAAACATTTGCTTCGTATCGATGTACCCTTTGCGAGTATAACTGATATTTGAGTCAAACTAATGTATTTTCTCACTAAAAATTGTGAAATAAACCAAATTTTACGAAAAAATTAAAACTGCAGCCGGTGAATTTTCGTTTGCGTCTAATAAGAACATTAATTTGTTTTATTGGAGTCGGTGTCAAGCTAAGCAAAGAAACTAATGCAAGCCCTGTCGCGAATCGTACCGGCTTGACAGCGACTTCGATATAACAAATTAGTGTTCTTATTAGATGCGAACGAAAAATTCATCGGCATAATTTTTTTGCATTTTTAGTTTTTTGAAAGTGGTTTTAATTTTTTCGTAAAATTTTGTTATCTATTTATGGTTACTTTTGACAAGATCCGGCTGGCAACACTGATCTGTCATTGTCAAATCACAGATTACTGATATGTAGCAAGCTACAGATGCGACAGTGAAATTTACACTTAGTTCCATTGTTTCCGTTGTGGCGTTCTGTCGTCAAACTAATGTGTATAGAACTTGTAGTTATAGGTATGTATACACTGATTCCAGGATGCAAAAATAGGGATATTTGACCAAGGAACAAACTATTCAACGATATTATTATGTCATACGAAGGAGAAGAATTGAGGCTTCTCAAGGATTCTAAACTCAAGCTAAAATACCAGGAAAATCACAAGATAATAAGCTTCTGACGCAACAACACGGCATGAGGCTGCTGTTGTTGTAAGTTCAATATGGCGTTGTATCTCGTCCTCATTGGACGATGATATCATCGTCCAATGAGGACGATGGGAAACAGCGCCACAACGGCTACACCAGAACTAAGCTGTCATAGGCCTGGTCATTGTCAAATCCAAATCGAACACGAAGAATTTCTTTCTTTCGTTAATTGAATAAATTCCATAGTTTTTCTTTCTTGAATAACAAAAATGGGTAGAACTGTGTATTCTCCAGAATATTGCCTTCAATATTTGGAACAGTATGCATCACAGGAAATTTTTGTGATAGGGTTAATTCTGGGTCAGGTATGTTCCTTTCTTTATTAAATAAACCACGAATTTCTCATTGCTCCGTTACTGGTTGGTTTATATAAGTAACAAAGCCGTTCTCTATACATTATGTTGATATAGTATTCTATGTGTGAAGACAACAGATGCTCGTGAGAACGTCATCCATCTGGCACGTACGCCGGAGGATAAAAACACAGAGAGCGGGTCGGAATCCTTCATCGACAAACCGGAGGGACTGAAGAACCTGTTAGAGGTGTCGGAGATCTGGGTGGCGGACCATGCCAAACACGTCACAAGAATGCTGCCCGGGGGCATGTTCGTTCAGGGTAATTCAGTATTACAGTAGAGCCGAATCCTAAAGTTACGTATGACAGCTCAACCACACCTTGTTACATCGTCTTCTTTTCAAATCAATATTCAATAATACTGTTGTGTATGTACCTACCTTAGTATACTTATACAGTGTCATATGTTAAGCTGCCTGACAGCCAATAAACTAGTGTGCTACAGCCCGTTGTCTCATTCACTTGTCCCACGTTCGCATACATAACAAATACCATACCTCCCTAATTAATTACAAACAAAAGATATACATTATCATAACTCTAAACTAAAAAAATTGTTTCCTAATATTAATATCATTTGAGATGCTAGAAATCATCACTAGTACTGCCAAATTGACATACATCATACGTAACTTTAGGAGCCGGCTCTACTGTAAGTTTTCTTAAAAGTTATTAATCTTGGGTTTATTTTAAGATGAGGGCAGCGCAGAACCGGTCGTTATGGCGATCCTTGGGGGAGGCCTATGTCCAGCAGTGGATGTCCATCGGCTGAGATGATGATGATGAATTTTTTTGCAACATTAATGCCATTGGTCCATATAAAGTTACTGAAACCCAGAACATTATAAGAGGGGTTAGAAGTGCAAAGTAGGCATGGAACGTCTCGCCACAGGTTATGCAATAATTTGCATTACACCATAAGGCACGCGGCGTGGTGCGAGCGAGAGGGCATGAGTAATTGTAGCAGTGTGAGCTGGAAGACAAGTGGTGACAGCCGTCTCCAAAGCAAAAGCACTACTTTGCATTTCTAACCCCTCTTATAATCTTTTGTGCTCAAACCCCTTGGTTTCATGCTTAACACTTTCGCTGCTAAGCTCAAAACAATGACACTCATGCAGTACTAACACTGTGGAATGCTATACGATTCTGACTCAAGGTTTGAGTCGTGCGCACTGCGGCCCATATGTCGCTGACCTACGACGTAGGTCATCAGCAGTTAAAGTGTTCACTACAACCCAACTGGTCTAGACTTTGAAACGTATATTGTCTTTTTTTCCTGCCATAATAATCAAACTATAATAAAACCGGTCAAGTGCGAGTCGGGCTACTCGCGCACCGAGGGTTCCGTACCACACCACCACAGAACACAACATTATTAGCATAGAAAAAAAAGTTTTTTGTCCAGGACCTTTAGCGCAAGACCGACTCACACTTGGCCGGTTTTTAGTAGTTATTCTGTAGAGTTTGCTCTATAATCACACTAAGTTTGACGCTTTTATGTATTACCGTTTTTACGATAGAGCGTGAAGAAAAAACGTCGATAAAAATAGTTTCTTGTTGAGAACCCCCCCATGCAGGCCTCACTTCAAAGATCAAAATATACTTACTCTAACTTCTATGTATATTCTAGAAATCTGTAACTTTGTTAAAAAACATCAGAACCTGTACCCACTAGTAAAAGATTTTCTATCCAGACCTCACAACTTACGGCATAAAGACAGATTGGCTCTACCTACTACTAAGTTGCATTTAGTTAGCTCAGGTGTATACTACATGTCCATTAAAATTTTTAACAAACTCCCTGTACGCATAAGAAATATAGAAAAGGCATCATTGTTCCACAAGGCTTTAAAATAACTACTTTTTAATAACTAAATGTTTCTACAACCTTCAGGAATATTTTGAATACAAAGAATAGGATAATTTTAGATGCAGAAAAATGTTTGTAATTGTATTTGTTAGGTATTTGATTAATAAGATTTTTTTTGGTTTTAGTTTTAATGTGCTGTTTTTTATTAGTTTTAAGATATTGCTGCGCCCTTCCAGGGTTTATGTGTGTACTGTACCATATTTTAAGATCTTATGTAACCACATAACGCAATAAATGATATGATTATTATGATTATTATGATTAATTTTTAACTTTTTGACATTTTTATTATTTGTTAACAAATCCGCCGTAATAACGCATAATCTGAGAAATTTTCAACTATCTAGCTCAAGAGTTACAGCCCTAAATAGGTAGGACAGATGGATGGACGGACAGACGGACGGACGGACGGACAACGTAGGCTTAGTAATAGGGTCCCGTTTTCACCCTTTGGATACGGAACCCTAAAAAACAACTGAGACCAAAAATGTCACTACCCTTTCACTTTCAATAAGCTCTTGAAGATAGGTAACATTGCTTTCTTTCACGGCTATCTTTGTTTGACTATTTGTTTACTGAATGTTAGTTTGTTATCTTAGTTTTCATTTTACAGGTATTTTCGTCACAAGCGACGAAGACATTTTCGAAGAGCCCAACTACTTCAGCAAGGTCAATGCGATTCTAAATCACATTTACAAATCGTTAAGTTCCAATCAATACATGTACGGCAACTGTCCATACATGGAAGAAAGGCTTATACTACACATGTCTACGAATACTAAAGTTCTTACATGCAAGAGTGTGGAAGTCGGCTCAAGCAAGAATACGATAATAAAACCAGTTGATTGGAAGTTTCTGCCGAAACCACAACAATGGCAGAGGTTGGAATGTTATTATGAATTTGATGATGTTTATCCTGTCGTTGTGAAGAAGAGTGGTATTTCTGTTAAACAACAGTTTCAGGTTGGTATTTTTTAATGAATTCGCCAGTGATAGGCTAGGATAGGCCGTCCGTGTGGTGTCGGCTAAGAATAGCATCCCATTTCCTCCCATGGGTGTCGAAAGGCGACTAAGGGATCTACCAGAGGATGGGCAGCAGCATCCTCTAAGTACACACATTCAATCCAACTGCGATCACCAATCCGCCTGCAGAGCGTGGCGATTATGGCAAATCCCCCCATTTTGGGGGAGGCCTATGTCTAGCAGTGAACGTCTATCGGTGATGTAATGATGATGATGATGAGGCTAGGATAATGCTCTAATCTAACTTCAGGATGACTTGGCTGCGTCAATCCGTCACTGGTACACTGGGCTAAAAGGAGAAGTATGGTCTCCCTACTTTCACCCATATTTGTGAGAGAAGGCAAGTGCCCTTCAGTGAATTTCACCTGGAAGTGGGCCAAGACCAGAATGCAGACCTTTAAACGGGCACAGTGAGGAAATAAATACGTCATTGGATAAGGGAAATATTGTCTAGTGGTTACGGGTTGTGTTTAAAACTATGGATGGGAGAGATTAGAACAATTTCTCTGGGACACGTAGCTGAACTCTTCTGCTATGATGATAAAAAGCATGGTGCAACCATCATTTTAACCTAAACTATGTTTAAATCTTTTTGCTCAAGTTATATTCTACGTAAGTTATCTAGCCTTTAAGATTATAGTCACAGATACAGTACGGACACTCCCTTTCTCCCTCCAACTTTTTACCTTACCCCCTCTATCACCCTCTGGTTACCGCGCACTGGTTACTTGTTACCTAAGAAGAAGACTTAAGGTTCAATTTCTTTGGTTTCGCATGTGCTGACGTCATCTTGTCAAATTCAATTTTTTGTATGCAGTGTACGGGCTGTGACATAGGTAAGGACTAGGTAGTTATCATTATTTTTAACTTCCCCAGTAAGCCTTCACACCTTACACAGCTTAATATTTTTGGTTTTTCTGAAAATTTGTGGTACTCAAATTACAGTTTTGGTTATTTCTTTTTATTGCAGCAAATTCTAGAGTCCGCACATAAGACGATAGACTCAAGTGTAATGTTCATAGACGGAGAACTGAAGGATGGGTCTGAAGCCTTAGAGCAGCTGATAAAAAAGAAGAAAACCAAAAATAGTGCCAAGTCTACACAGCAGGACCCACCTAAATCAATGCATGTGTCTTTATTTGTGCCATTTGTGAGTATAACTTCTTTAGAATATGTTCTTCTTTAGAAACTGCCTCGGTGGTCTAATGGTTAAGAGCATTGGGCTCTCGATACAGAGATCCTGGGTTCGATTCCCATGAGGGACACCTTATTGATATGTCACTATTAGCGTTTTTCCCCAGTTGATTAGGACATCACTTGATTGTCTGAAAAGAAAAAATGATTCCGTGCTTCGGATGGCACGTTAAGCCATTGGTCCCGGCTACTATCACTGGCGGTAGTAGTCGTTACATAAAAATAATTTCAGAGGCCGTAAGGCGGTCTGAAAAAACTCCAACTTATTAAACTACTTTAATAACAAAAAAAGCCGCGTGGTGTTGGCTAAGAATAGCACCATGCCATTTCATCCCGTGGGTGTCGTAAAAGGCGACTAAGGGATCTACTGGAGGATGGGCAGCAGCATCCTCTGAGTACACATTCAATCCAACTGCGATCGCCAAACCGAGCGAAGCGTGGCGATTATGGCAAATCCCCCCATTTTGGGGGAGGCCTATTTCCAGCAGTGCACGTCTATCGGCTGATATGATGATGCTGAATAAAAAAAATTACAGCCTTTATTGGTAAATTAATTACCAAGAAGCTCCAATACTCAAATATAGTGCTTGAATCTTCAGAATTCAGCCTGAGAATTAGGTATTTGACTACATACAATATATTTTATTTTTATCTTCTCAGTAAAAAAAGGGTTAGAAAATAACTCTAAACTCCCATTTTCGTTGAGTTTTTAGCTTGAATACTATTTTTAATACCAAGTTAAACTTTAAAAAGTAATGAAATATTGATTACGTCACAACTCATTATTTAGTACAAATCTTCATACAAAGCGCACGTTTCGACGTCCGATAAAGAGTAGCTGATTTGACTAGTTGTCAAGTAGCCTATTTCGGAAGTTTAATATGTAGGTATAAACCATCTTTCAGGAGAATGCCATGCCCGATACAGTAGAGTACCTAGAATGCGACGGCAGTATTCACTTCAGTGGCGTGGTGTCGTCTAGTGTGTTCATATACCCTAAGGCGACGGTCCGAGAAGCCATCGCAGCTGTCAAACAAGACATTATAAGATCACTCGCATCCCGATTCACTATGCATTGTGATGCTTTGATTGATGATAATTTATTGCCTGAAGGTGAGTAGAGATTAACATGTCTAAGGGCTCTTACAGACGAGCGATACTTTGCTGTCGCGGTGGGTCGCAGAGGGGTCGCGCTCATAGATTTTACGGACCCTCCGCGACACACGGCGACCGCAAAGTGTCGCTCGTAAAAGTGTCGCTCGTCTATAAGCACTCCAAATTAAATAAAGCTATAAGCGCTTTAAAATGGCGCTATTGAGTTTACAGAGTGGTCGCAACAGAGCTGAAACTTTTGTGTATTGACTCTAACTCTATCGTTACATCTTAGCGCTCTTACAGACGAGCAACACTTTGCATTCGCCGTAAAGTCTTAAGTCTGCGACGCACGGCGTCCGCGAAGTGTAGCTCGTCTGTAAAAGCCCTTAAGGAGTTATAATTCGGAGCTTCGCTCGCTCCATACACACGAAGTCTGGTTTTATACTAACCAATTCAAGTCAATGAAATTTTTCACAAACAATCTAGAAACTAATCTCTATGGTTCTATGTTGTAAGATTTTCGTTAAAATGTAAAGTTTTAAAGTTACAGTGCCTCAAAGATTTCCATACAAATCATAAATTAATCCTAGCATAGGGTGGTAGGTTGCTAGCCTTTTATCCACAAACACACTGCATAAGAAACCATTACCCTTAGTCTCCATGTACGACACCCACGGGAAAAAATGGGGTGGTCCATTTTAAGCTGGAGCCATAGATAAATTACAAGCTCCATGGCTGGAACCAAACAGCTTTTGTATGTTATTCCATGAATAAATAAACAAATAACGCTCACAGGCACACATTGTAATGATCCCAAATTAAGCCTTAGGCTTTTTGTTATGGGTAGGTACCATATACGGCACACACAAACAACATCCATGACCGAACCAGGATTCGAACCCAGGACCCTGGCTTGGCAGTCCGGCGTGGTAACCATTACACCAACCGGGTCGTCGGGTAATATTTCGTACCGCTGCTGGAAAGCTAAAGATTTATGCTTTTGTTACAGAAAAAGTATGTTTCAACGAGCCACCACGTCGAGTGCTGGTGCCAGTTGGCTCGCTGTATTTCTGTGACTACCTGTTCCCTGGAGAGGCTCCAGCTGAAGCTCTGTTGTCCGTGAGAGAGCTGCTAGACTTGAAGATTACGGAGACCGATGTTGTTTGCGACGTGGAGACGCCCGCAGGTTACATTATTATCATTTAATACAGTTAACATCACATTAAGCTTTAAGGACTTTGTACAGAGTGTTAGGGTAAACAGTTGCACTACTTTAAAGGGTGATTGTACCCATGATACTGATCAACTTTCCCTAAAAAACCTAAAAGAAATTCCAAATTTTTTTTTTAGAGTTTTCATACAAAATTTCGATCAGCTGATTGCATTTAGTATGGAAAGTACAATTTTTTTAAACTATTTATGGTTTCTTAGGGAAAGTTGTTCAGTATCATGGGTACAATCCCCCCTTAAAGTAATGCAACTGTTTACCCTAACACCCTGCATTTAATTACCAAAAATTTTTATTTCTCCGACCTTTAAAAAACCTATAAAAGTATTCTATGAAAATAGCTTGAAGGCTTTTGTAGTTTGTTAAGTAGGCACTTTTTTAATTTAGTCTTTCTTTATTGAGAAATCTTTATTGATGTGACGAGGGCGCCACTGGACTCCGATAGCCCTCTTAACGCGAGCGCACTTGGCCGGTTTTTATTATTTGTTAAAAAATTTGCGTTACACTTGGTGCAGTATAATTACACCAAGTGTGACGCTGGTATTATACCGTTTTTACGATAAAGCAAGAACAAAAACATTATTTTAATTAAAGTAGAATCTTGTTTGGGGATTCCTTAAAACGTTTTTTTTTTATTTATCAATAAATACAATGTAATGACACGTATGTGTACAGTTACCTATTCCCGTGTATAAGATACAGCCCTTTGAAGTTAGGATGAACATCATAGGCTTAGTATTAGGGTCCCATTCCAACACTTTGGGTACGGAACCTTAAAAATTAAGTCGTTAAAAAGTTCCATGTGAAATGGTCTTATCAAAACTGACAAAATAATACTATTCAATTGTGTTACGTACATACTAGTCGTGACAAATACACATTATATTTTAATTTAACATCACTTTCTCTTTCCAGACACGTCAGAATTCGACGCGTTAGACAGAGATGCGAGTAGCGAGGAACTCCTCGCTACCCCTCAAGAAGCCAGCCAGTTCATGTACATCACAGGGATCTGTTTTGCCATGTTTGTTCTTATTGTATCTATCATAATACATTATTACGATGCCATAGTCGAAGTGTGCAGTAAATTGGTTTCTAAATCTTAAATTTTTCATTCATGAATTGAATTTAGCTGTTTACAATGTGTCCTTATAAAAAGGTATAAGCGATATGCGTTATGGTAATTCGACGATTTTTTTAATAATTTCTTTATGGACGCCAAAGTTCGTTTGACGACTTTTAGAAGTTATACTGGGTGTAAACTTAAATGCGTTACATATTTTATGGGATGCTTCAGACCATCAAACAGAAAAACTTGCACTATTATGGGACCAAAACTGAAATCCCGAGAAAAAAGTTTTTTTTTTTAATTGTGTACTTCCTGTATACAAATCCCGAGCAAAAACCTGATCGTTCGCCTCTCGTCTCAATCGCGTCTCGCTACAATATAATTCAGGGTCCTTCTTAATATGCTGACACTTTTTTAAGGGGATTATCAGACCGTCAAACTTAACAACTTTCTCTATGGTACTGACATCGAAATCACGAAGAAAAAAATCAGCTCTTCTATACAAAACTGCAAATCTACTTGAGCCAAATGTATGGGACAGCCGTTTTTTTTTGCTTAATTATAAGAGTACACACGCCGACACATCAAGCTATACAAAACCAAAATAAGCTGGCTAACGTCTCGCGACCAGTTTATATTGGTTTTGTATAGCTTGATGTGTACCCGTGTGTACATCTCGTCGAGTTTGTTTATTCCCGCGATACTCGAATATTCTCGTGATAATAATATTCACTTGTCGGTTTCTTTTGAATTTTGACTTGCCTTTTGGTCCTTAAATGTACACCTGCGATCTTTCGATACCATTCCATTAAAACTTGTTGATTTCATTGATCTACTAACTCTGTTCGTCTCGAGTTTGTCAAGAGTTTGTCTATTCCCGTGATACTCGGACATTCTCGTGATAATAATATCATGAAAATATACTCGTGGGTTTCTTTTGCATTTTGATTTGCGTGTATGATCCCTAAATGTACACCAAGGAGCGCTTTTTCGAGACCATTCCATTCAAACTTGTTGATTTCATTGATCTACTGACTCCGCCTTGATTTTGTTTATTCCCGTGATAGTGATACTCGGATATTCTCAGTGGCTCAATTTATTCCACATCACCACAGAACATTATAAGAGGGGTTAGAAATGCAAAGTAGCGCTTTTGCTTCGGAGACGGCTGTTGTCACTTGTTTTCCTGCTACAACTAGTCATGCCCTCGCGCTCGCACCGCGCCGCGCGCCTTACGGTGTTATGCAAATCATTGCATATCCCTGTGGCACGCGATCCACGCCAACTTTGCACTTCTAACCCCTCTTGTAATGTTCTGTGCACATCACTTTGTAAATAATCAGTTTGATTGTTTTCTGGGGTCCAGAAATAAAGTTCAAAAGACTTATTTATTACTACTGTACAGGGTGTAACAAAACACCCTAGTAATACTTAAGGGGGTGCTTCAGACATTCAATCTGAACAACTTTCACTATGGAACCAACGTCGAGAAAAAATAAAAAAAATCTGCCGTCCCATACATTTGAGTCAAGACGGTACTGCAGTTTTGTATGAAAGAGCTGATTTTTTTTTTTCGCGATTTCGATATTGGCTCCATAGTGAAAGTTGTTCAGTTTGATGGTCTGAAGCACCCCCTTAAGTATTACTAGGGTGTTTTGTTACAGCCTGTATATGTATTTTAAGGTAATTTACTCTCTAAATGTTTGTTTTGTTTTCTTTTAATGTTGTGTATTAATATTATGACAAGCTACCTTCTTTATCTAATTATCATTGTTATGTAAAAATAATTATTATGGAAATTACTATTTAATTATATCATAATTTAATAAATAAATTTTTTACTATAATTTCATACGTTTGATTACAAGAACAATAACAGTTTATATTAGTCCCTTCTGTTAAACGAACCATATAAAGATACATTACATTGCCATCTACCGGGATCTATTTTTAACAGACTCCATTATTTATCTTTTAAGCTACATCTAAAAAGTTGCATACCTATAATATGTATTGTATTTCGTCTGTGCAATTTAAAATATGTACTTAATAACTAATAACGTTTACAAGCACCCAACACCTGTTATAACTGTGTTGTGTAAAATTACATCTTTATTTTCGTTTTAATATTTTAAACATTATTTGTAAAGATGTTTATTATCCAATATTTATTTAACTAATCCGGCTCGAAGGACCAACTTTGACAAAAATTTCGTTGCACGACCCCGCATACGTATCGATTTAGTCATGCCATCTATTGGTATTCTGTCAAACTGCTATCTACTCATGACTTCACAGCAAAGTTATACTGATAAATCGCAGAGTGCTCATGCTAAGATAAACAGTGGCGGTAGTGTAGTTTGCTATCAATGAGGAGGAAAGAGAGGTCCGTTTATTTCCCTCACACAACGCTGAACAGTGATAATTCTTATTACTATAGCTGTATGTTATGATAGGGAGCAGTGTGTGCTTGTTGCTTGACAACCATACGATCGTGTCCACATACGAGTTTCAATTGATCAAGTTAAGTCCATTACGTCCTATGACAATGGTGTTTAATAAAACTTACGAGCCTGTTTAGTTAACGAGAATAACAGTGATAGTGTTTAAAATGTGAACTAAAAACTACTCGTTTAATAATTCTAAAAACTTCTCGCAGAGTTAATAATTGCGTTGCGTGATTAATTATTCATTAAAACAGGTTTAATGCGAGTTAGCGTGATAGTGCGGTGAAGACGTTTATTTACAATGGCGTTTTCACTGAATAAACTGAAGAATATTTTGAATAGTAATAAGGATAGTCAACTGGCGGGAAGTGGGAGCTTGGAGCCGGAGGTAGGGTTCAAATTGGCCTTGCACCCGGTCACCAAGAACCTCTACGTGACTGTAATCGGGGCCCGGCATCTTCCGTCCTTGTTTGGGCTGAGTCGCGCCCATGGATACCTCGTTAAGGTAACTACCTTGTACTATTTTTAAAACTTTAGGTTTGATTTCCATGCTTATGTTTCATTTAGGTCACGAATGCTTCATACATACTAGGTAACCATGATTAACCTAGAGTTAAGAAATTATTAAAAAGAAGTAATTTTTTAACTTCTTGACTAAAACAGTGTTATTTGGGTACAAAACTATACTTAACCATTTTTTTATTAAGTGCTAGAAAGAACATGACATAATTAATATAATCTCACTACGCTGTACCTATGAAATATATGTACGAACATTGTTGTATGTTTCTTTGTAGATATTTGGTATGTTATGTTACATGTGTAATGTAAAAAAAATGTTTTAAGCAATTAGTTAACACGCACAGGCATAAAACACCAAGCTAGGTACAGGTACTTAGCTGCCTAGGTAGGTAGGTCCACCTACCTAGGCAGCTAACAAGATTTATAATCAAATTTTGCATTTTTTTATAAGTTTAGAACATGACGTGAAACGATCGAAATCGATCCATTGATTAGTTACGCAAGTAGGGTATGTAATTTCTAAGATTGTTATCAAAACCTTGACATTGTTTAAACTTTATTCCTAAAATAAATATTATCGAAAATTTATTGGCTTGCCGACGAAAGATGATGATTCATTGTTAATTAAATTAAATGTTTTATTGTTAATATACAGGGTGAAATTCATATCATTAGCATCCTTTTACACTAAGAGTCTACCCATCAAACTGAACAACTTTTAGTATGGGAGCAAACCGATTGGAGCAAAAAAGAAATCAGCTGTTGCATACATTTGAGTCGAGAAGGCATTGCAGTTTAGTATGACCAGCTGATTTTTTTTCTGCTCCGATCGATGTGCTCCCATAGTAAAAGTTGTTCAGTTTGATGAGTAGATTCTTAGTTTAAAAGGATGCTAATGATATCAATTTCACCCTGTATAGGTACCTATTAACCATCTTTCTTGCATATTAGGTATCTACCTACATTACTAGGGACAAAAAGGTTTCTTTTCGTCAGTGTCAAAAACTGCTAGTACTGCTGTTCTAGATTAATTTCTTCAAACAAAACTACTCGTATATAGGTACAGTCACCAGCAGATATATCGTAGCATATAATGTGTCCAAATATTTCGGAGCAGTGCTAATTTTCATTAAATTCTTTACAGTAAATGTTACCAATTATATCTAAACGTGTATTTTGTCATAAATATGTGAACAGCGAATTTTCAATAATTTCTTTACAACATGTTGTTAAAATTAAAATGTAAAACAACGGAGTAAGGTTTTTTCCGAAACTGTTCAGATGTTTATGACCACCCTGACTGCGTCGATATTTTTGATGTTCTAGGCGTTCCTAAATTTTTTATTGATTATGAGTAAAGAAATTATTGAAAATTAGAACTGCTTATTAATATTTGACCACCTTGTTTGCTACGATATATCTGCTGGTGACTGTACTTAGTTACTAGGTAGTAGGTACCGAGTACCTGCATAAGATAGCAAAATACTATAATGTCCTAGGTACCGCATTAGATAGGTGATTGATGAATAGTATCGTGTATGTAATTGAATCGATGATTTTCGAAAGAGTGCGTTTTCATTTAAAGTTCACTTTAAAGACAATCCTATAGGACGAAGATAAGATATTATTTACAAAACAATATTATTGAACTGGCATTTGTAGCAAGATTTAACTATAGGATAGGTATTTAGGGTAGGTACTCAGTATGTTATCTTTAAACACGACTACTTACGTTTCTAGTGACGTTGGTATTGGTAGGTAGGTCATCCCACAAAACACCATAAAAGAAAGCTTATTTCTTACGCCTAGTACGACACCGAAGAGTTAAAATAGTTAGTAGTTAGTTAGTTTGGTAGTTAAGAGTTACAAATTAATTTAGGTACCCTACCTAACTTCTAATTTACCTGCTTACTACCTACCTGCCTATTAGATCCTGTTCCTATTATTTCTCGAAATCTAATAATAAGCGACTCCTTGTTGGTTTAACGGAGGCATTCCTACGGTCATGAATGCAAAGATCGCAGATAAATAGCTATAGGTACCTAATTACCTATGTCGGTAACATCCGTCTAATTGTTTTCCTAATTGACCCAACCCAGCGCACGGTCGGTCATCTGATCTCATACATTCCTACCTAGTGCTATTTTTATTCCGCAGGTATCTCTAACGTGAAAGAAATTAGGTAATTAGCTGAAATGTTTTTTTATTTATAGCAGTTGTCTACATCCGTTTTGGACATGCGTGGTGGACTAACGCCCCATGCAGCTTCCTCGGTTAGGCCTGAGCCCTGCAGTGGGACGATAAAGGCTTATGAAGAATATGATTATAAGGGATAGAGTAAGGAATGTTTTGGTGTGAATGAAGATTATAGAAATACAAAAAAAAAACAACAGAATGCTTCGATGATTATTTGGACATAATGTATTGAAAGAAATAATGAAAGCCGACTTACGAGGATTTTATAGGGAGAGTGGATGAAAGTGTTGGTAAGGGTAGAGTAGAGCAGACATAGGAGGACGTACCTATAATAGACCAAATACGACATTAGTCTAAGCATAGTGTAAAGAACTAATAGTGGTGAAGCTCACGGTCGCGGCAGGCCAATCGTGCGGGGGCCGGGAGGAGTGCGGCCCACGCTGCCTGCGCGCGTACCCTAAGAGCCAATTGAGTTACGGTACGCCCGTCCCCCGCCGTACCCCGCACGCCGCGCGGGCATAGACCCGCTGCGACCGCTGAGTTTCATCACTTATTTACACTAGATATGGTCTAAGGCTCTAAGGTATCTGTAGAAAGTAGCCGAACGAAATACCTAAGTCAGTAAAGCGATATAGGTACGTTTTTTTAACTTATTCGTATTTGAACCCTGTGAGTTACCTACGCGGAGACATTGATATCTAAACTATCATAAAACTGTAACAGAAGTGTGTTTGTACATTGAAGATATTTACAAAAAAAAATTACGACATGGTTTTTACCTATCCCTGATAGCAAATCACCAATTTTCGGATTTTTTGTCCGTCTGTTTGTTTGTTTGTTTGTATGTATGTTTGTTTATTTGATTGTTTGTTCGGGTGTTTGTTTGTTCGAGTATCACGCAAAAACTACTGAACCGATTTTGATGAAACTGTTTTTGTTTGATAGCTTATCATCTGACTTAAAATCTGTAATTAATTTATGCGGACGAAGTCGCGGGTAAAAGCTCGTTGAGTATACAAGTGGCGCTTAGCATCCATAGAAATTATTAAATACTTATTTTCGCTAGGGATCGCGTGTAGTGTTGGTTTGGTGTACCTACATTATAAATGTTAATTACCTTGTAAAAGTTTATTTTGAGACACTTCCATCAGATCTTGGCAATGTGGCCCACATTATGTGGGCATGTTCTGTTCTACATTATTTATTGATCTACCAAATACAAACCCGTTTATTATTTTCGGCGCTTCCCGGCCTTCGATCAATGTGTAGTTTCTTCTTACACGCAAAGTCCCTTGATACAAGCCGTTGTCTTGTCATTCTTTAGGGTACGACCATAGATTACCTACCCCCAATATACAACGTGTTAATGAATTAACGCAAAACTAGAAAGTAGTTTGTTTAGAATCGAGAGCAAAATCGAATTTTACCATGGTTTCAATTCAACATACTTAGGTAATTTTTTTCAAAATATTAAATAATTTTTTTGCAAAATTAAAAATTTTCTGAACCCGATGTCAACCCACCGCACGGGCACACTCACCCTACTTACTACCAAAACAAGATTATAAAAATGTATCCACGAGTACGTTAGCGATTTCTTTCAGTGCTGAAATGATAACAAATCATTTTTGCCTCAAAACTTAAAATGCGAATAACTTTAAATTTTAACTACCTAAGTATCAAAATAATGAAATTATTGTTTCAATCTAATTATTTTTTTATAAATCATTTGGGGTGTATGAGGTTTTGCGCTAAATCATTAACACGTTGTATACCGCATACAAGGCCGCCGCGACGCTCGCCACACATCTATGATTTTGCACTGATATAAGCAACGCGAGTGAGCGAGCTCGAACTAGTGCGATCTTTAAATGGCCAATCACATTGCATCGTGGTTTCGTGCCCCGCACCTAACGCCAAAAATTATGACTTCGGGCGTGTACAAAATTTTCATCATGCGGTATCTATTGAGGGTTACCTATCTGTGGGTACGACGATAGTTTTTTACAGCGGAATTCTAGTGTTGATTGAACTGATGATGAGTTAAAGCCAGTTAAACAAAGTCGATCAAATTAAATTACGAACGTTAAGATGTAGAATTGAATTACTTACAGACTGCGAAAATTTTTACGGATAATGACGCGTAAAATTAGAATTTCAAATCACCAAAATGTAAGTAGAATTAGGAACAGACTGCGAAAAATTTAACGGATACGTAGGTAATGACGCGTAAAATTAGAATCCCACCAAAACCCATAAGATATCCCAATCAGTGGTTTGATAGGTTTGTGCATTCAGGGCATTTAAATCTTTAGCTGTAGGTAGGTGGGTCATTATTTTATTCAGGGTACCGTAATCCGGTCCCCTTCAAAGGCAACGGAACGAAGGCGATTTTGTTAGTAAAATAGGTAAATTCCAAAATAAAACTGGTTATCGGTAGCTACCGAATAAGAAACTAGTCATAGAAAAACGCAAAAGAATTAAAGTAAAATACTATACTTTTTTGCAAATTATGTTTGTGTAAGCAACGCAATATAATTTTGAGGGACGGTAACGCAGTGGTTATTTTGCTGAAAAAACATCAATAAATGTAAGAAGTAGCAAGAAAACATCGCTGCAAATGTCTTTAATGATTACTATAAACACTGATGAACAAAAGTCGACATAAAACGGTAAAAATAGACTTATAGAATTTATAAGTAAGTACAACAAAGGAAAAGAAAATTTTGTCGAAATTGTACCCTGAATAATGGCCCAGGTACAGTCGCCATCAGATATATCGTCGCATACAAGGTGTCCAAATATTTCTGAGCAGTGCTAATTTTCATTAAATTCTTTACAGTAAATGTTACCAATTATATCTAAACGTGTATTTTTCATAAATATCTGAACAGCGAATTTTCAATAATTACTTACAATGTTATTTTAAATTAAAATGTAAAACAACGGAGTAAAGTTTTTTCCGAAACTGTTCAGATGTTTATGACTACCCTGAGTCCTGACTGCGTCGATATATTTGATGTTCTAGGCGTTCCTATATTTTTGATTGGTTATGAGTAAAGAAATTATTGAAAATTAGAACTGCTTAGAAATATTTGACCACCTTGTTTGCTACGATATATCTGCTGGTGACTGTACCATCAGTAACAAATTGTGCATCGCGAAACATCGAAAACCTCTTTATTATTTGGATCACAAACTTCCCAGACTCAGTGCTGCCACCTTAGCTCTTTCGGCGCTAGATCTAGCGTTTTTTTGGTACGTTTAGCGCCCTATCTAAGAATTTAGCACCAAGCGGAGAATCTAGCGCTTTTTTAACTTTTAATAAAGTAACATTGTTTGTGTTTGAATATGCAATATTTTGTGTTTTTTTTATTGGAATATGATAAATATTGATAGCATTTTGTGGTCAAAACATGTCCATGGAGCGTACAAAGTTCGAGAGATCCAAATACGAACGCTTATTTAAAGTGCTATCATTAATTTTACAAGCGACTTCCGAATTAACCGACTTAAATTTACTAAAAAATGGGTTTTGGAAAGGCTAATAAGACTATTTAAAAATTTTTAAAGGACTATTTGTGAGATAAGAATTTAGCGCCGACTCTAGCGCTTTTTTGAGCTGCGAAAATTTTGGAGTCTAGCGCTTTTTTCACAGTTTCAGCTCCCAATCGATTTTTTGAGGTGGCAGCCCTGCCTAGACTATGTGATTTGAACTCTAAGGAATTACTGTATTTGGTAGGTGGTCCTGTAAGCAGTCCTAAACAAATAAAACAAAATAACCAACAGCAGTGGCTGACTGTATTAACTTTATTTAATGGTCATCTTTATTTCTATAGCAATAAGGTTGAGAAACTTTCATCAACTTTTGTTGCCGACCGTACCTAAGTACTACTCAAATATATGTCTGCCTGATTCTTAACAATTTGTGGAAATAACACAACCATGAAATCAATTCTATTGTACCTTACCTAGTTTAGATATCGATTGAACTATTCAAGTGTGTAGGTATAATACCTGACTGACACAGCATAATGAATCAACCTTGGAAGCAGAAGTCACATAATCGTTTAAATTCAAAGTTACGCAGGTATGTCAGCGAAGGCAACACTTAACCGTTTCTCCAAGGCTGTAATTTTTTGTAAAAAATATTCAATACCTACCTAAGTTTTTACTTAAATCTTCAGGTACTAAGTGCCAAGTCTCACGATGCGGCATCCGGCTCTTCGCTGTGTCTTTTTACATTGTTTTACATAAATATAAGTACTATGATTGAAGCACTTTAAATAACACTATTATTTAATTTTTGTTAGTTTTTTTTTTAATTTTTTATTTATTTAACTTCATTCTTAAAACTGCTATAATTAAAATACAAATTCGCCAAACTGCAGAACAGTTTGTTGGCGATACGCTCTTAGTTACAACTTTATATAAACAGTTTGTACATGCTAGCGATACACTACACTTACAGTTATTATTTTTACTTTTTTTTTAAAATATATTTTACATTCCTGGGAATTAATGTTGTTTGCTTTAGGTGTAGTTTGACTGACACTCTTTCATTTTAGATTAATACATGAGAACATACATACATACTCACGACCATCTGTTGTGTAGTGGTTCTGTACTGTATGGATCGTTCGTTAATCATGATCTAAGCCGATAGACGTCCACTGCTGGACAATAGGCCTCCCCCTAGGATCGCCACAACGATCGGTGGTCCCACATACTACGGGATCCCGGATGGATTGTTATTATTTAACTCACAGAACAGAGAACCAATAGAAATAGTATTAGAGCTATTTACTTAGTTCGAGAACCAGTGTGATCAAATCTAGGATCAAATGCACACATTTACATTTTACACACCCAAATATTCCGAAACAAGGATTAATCGAAGACTAAAATTGAAGAAAGACTAAAATTTAAGAATAAACAAATAAAATAACTACCCCAATCGATCGGTATGAAATGGACAAAGTGTTTTTTGGGAGTTCTTAGCGATCCCTGCTGCTTCCTTATACAACGTGTTAATGAATTAACGCAAAACCTCATACACCCCAACTGATTTATAACAAAATAATTAGATTGCAACAATAATTTCATTATTTTGATAGGTAAAATTTTAAGTTATTCGCATTTTAAGTTTTGAGGCAAAAATGATTTGTTATCATTTCAGCAATGAAAGAAAGAGCTAACGTACTCATGGATACATTTTTATAATCTTGTTTTGGTAGTAAGTAGGGTGAGTGTACCCGTGCGGTGGGTTGTCATCGGGTTCAGCAAAAAAAATATTAAATATTTTGAAAAAAATTACCTATGTTGAAACCATGATAATTCGATTCTGCTCTCGATTCTAAACAAACTACTTTCTAGTTTTGCGTTAATTCATTAACACGTTGTATTTAGTTAATTAATGTTAAACAATGGATATCTATTGATATGGGTACCTACCTACTTTGATAATTATAATATAATTGACTACTAGCTGGGGCGGGCTTCGCACGGGTACAATGCTGATACCATACATCTTGACTATTATAAAACTGTAAATTTGAAAAAAGAATTTAGTTTGTTTGTTTGTTTGGGTGTTTGTTTGTTCGAGTATCACGCAAAAACTACTGCACCGATTTTGATGAAACTTTTTTTGTTTGGTAGCGTAACATCTGACTTAAAATCTGGTATATAATTTATGCGGACGAAGTCGCGGGTAAAAGCTCGTGTATTATATACCTACATATAAACCTTACTCTTGAATCACTCTATTTCTTAAAAAAAACCGTATCAAAATCCGTTACGTAGTTTTAAAGATCTAATCTAAGCATACATAGAGACAGACAGACAGCGGGAATCGACTTTGTTTTATACTACCTACTATGTAGTGATAGTGAAGTGATAGTGATATTCACAGAAATAAAATATCATACCTATTACTTAAAAATTACCTAGTAGATACATACCTACAGTCATAATCATAATACGTTAATGATCTTGTAAGCGATATAATCGGAAGTTTAGACAATAGTCCTGCATTGTATCTAGAACGTGATTCAGATTGTAGAGAATAGACAGACAAATTGTACCTTTGTTAAAACTGCTATTGTCCAGATGTGAACAATCGTGCACATCCTCATAATAAAAGTGATCAACTCTAACTTATCTAATCGTTATCAAAATAGACATAGGGTCACCAACCAGTGGCAGTAGAACTTAGATCTTGATCCAGGCTGTTACAAGAGTAGGTACTGTAGGGAAGGCGTATCCCAGGGGATAATACAACTTCAAATTCGTTAAAATTTACTTTTATTTCTCGTTTTAAACGCAATACTTCCTCGATACACTATCGAGGCCGGACCCTAGGGAGTATTATATTCTTTGGGCCAGACTGACTGAAAGAAAGTGCAGGGCAATTCCAGACGTTCCAAAAACTATCAAATATCGATTCAAAACCGGCCAATGCGCCTTTGGGTCGGTATACGACCTCTTACATCATCCCCCCCTTACCGAAAATTTGGAACGACTTAGCCCAACAGTACATAACATTGGTGGGCTGCAGTCGCAGACCCGTAAAACAGCTACTATAGTAGGTTTGATATTAATCATAATCATTTACTAATATCATCGTATATTTTTTCCTCGGCCCTACCACAATGCTTCAAAACGAAGGTGTTCAATCAGTACCTAGGTACGTCCTGCCAGTAATAAATGACCTACGGTCTACTACTAGTTCATCAATTCAAAGGCTCTTAGCGAGCTATGAAGAGAGCTATGCTCGGTATTTCTCTTAGAGATCGCATCAGGAATGAGGTGATACGTTAAAGAACTAAAGTGGATGACAGCTCAGAAAATTTACAAGTTGGAGTGGCAATGGGCTGATCATATCTGCCGAAGAACTGACAACCGATAGAGAGTCAGAGTTCTAGAGTAGAGACCACGAACTGGCAGACGTAGTGTAGGACCCTGTGGCCCGCTGGACGACCTTAAAAAGGTAGCGGGGAGCGACTGGATGAGGAAGGCCGAGAATCGAGTTTTGTGGCGCGCCTTGGGAGAGCCCTATGTTCAGCAGAGGACGATGATAGGCTGATGATGATGACCGGCATCTACTACCTAGACTCAGAAATCGCAAGTGTGATCTCCAACCCTAACGTCGAACTATGTTTTGAAGATTTATCCTAAAAACAATGTGTCACGGCCAACATTATGTCATCCTACAAAATAATCGGCATTTCTTTATGCTGTGACTGATTATTTTATCGTTTTTATCAAAGAAAGCCCCTCTTTTTACACGTTATCGTGCTTATCTCTGTCCTGTGGTTGTTAAACGTCGAATTGCCTATTAATTTGAGTGGAATGTAGTTTCATTACCTATTCACATTTGGATATTTTGTGAGACGTTTCATTATGAAAAGAGGAATTTGATTAAGGATTCATCTATACTTTAATGAGCAAAAATGCGTGTATATCATTTGCCTATTCATTAACTATGTCTTATGTTTTATCTCGTGGAATCCCAATTTTGGGACGTATGTAGTAGATATACTATAAGTAGGTATACACCAATACCTACTCCTGAGGATTAATAGGATATCCTATCCCAAAGAGTTAATTACATACATTTTAGTCTGAAGTCTTCACACGATACATGTACGATTTGTAACACCACTGGCTTTTCGGTGAAGTAAAACATCGAGAAGAAACCTGCCAATATACTAAAATCACTGAAACCTAGCACCCTGGTGTATTTACCTACTTACAGTCTATAATAATTTTGTCAATAATTTTCAGGTAAAATTGTTTCCCGGAGACAGCAAATACGAAACGACATTACAAGAAAGCTCGTGGCCAGTATGGAACGAAGATTTCAAATTTCAATTGAAGCCAAAAGAAACAACAAAGAAGCTACCAGAAAAAGTTGACCTCCAGAGTCAAGTCAGCGGTCACTTTCTATCGCTGACTATTTATGCCATTCTAGAACCACCAAAACCTGAATCAGATAAGAGAAAAAGTAGCAAGACTTTAGATGCTAAGAAGACTTCAAAAGTGACAGATCAGGAAGAGCCCAAGTCCAAATCAGGCTTTCTCGAAAAGACATTTAGCAGTTTCAAAGCGACAAAAGCGGAAGCAATAGCCCAGAAATCAATTTTGGAGAAACGAAGAACTGTCGGTGCAGCGACGTGGAACTTTGACTCTAAATTATTTCAGAACGATCTTAAGAATGGTTTAATTGGAACACCTGATATTTGGAGACCTATAAATGCAATCGCAAGTGGACTATCTAGTTCTACTGATTCGAGGGTAAGTCTACAAGTCAAGTATAGTTATTTTTATTAATGACTTCAGTCAGGATCATAGTCTAAAGAAACAAGGTCTTCCGTTCCCAGAGTGACACAAGCCTACGTCACAAAAAAATGGCCGCTAAACATGGTAAAAGGGTATGATGACGTAGGCTTGTGTCAGTCACGTGGTCAGTCACGTGATCGGAAGAGAATACCAGGCCCACTATAGAAGAATAACTCTAAACAAAAGCAACAAAATTTTTGGCACCCTTTGAAAAATGACATTTTGTATGAGTTTTGGCGGCAAGGTGTAGTTTTTAAGGAACAAATTTCGAACACGGTGTAGTTTTTTTGGGGTCACTTTTTGAGCTTGATTTACATTTCTATACATTCTTATTCGTAGCAGGCGCAGTATATTATTGTACCATGGTCAGGATAGAAATAGCAAGTGAATGAATGAATGAATAAGCCCTTTATTCAGACAGTTTACATTTGACTTAAAAAATATAGTGTACAAATTAAGGTGCCAAAATATTTCACAATAGATTATTAATTAATTATTTGTTTACAAATTGAAATTATTATTCTTGCATGCAATTTTACATTAGATTAAATTAACATTATTCCATTACATTATACAATTTAAATTATCATTATTATACACAGAATATTTATTTATCACTGATCTGATCATGCATTATAGGTAGGTATATAAAAGTCATCGGCTGCAATATTTTTTTTTTACTTTTAGGTTTTTTGAAGGCGGTTTTAATTTTTTGTTAAAATTTTGTTTATTTCCCAATTTTCAGTGGTGAATTCATTAGTTCGATTTAATAGTAGTGCTTTAAATTAGCAAACGCACTAGTCGGCACTACGATTTTCGAAGGTTCCCCTCGATTTCTCGGGGATACCATCATCAAATCCTGGTTTCCTTATCATGGTACCACACTTGAGACATCTCCTTTCCAACAAAAAAGAATCATCAAAATCGGTTCATAAACGACGAAGTTATCCGCGAACATACATAAAAAAATATATATATATACCGTATATATATATATATATATGTATATACGGTCGAATTGAGAAACCTCCTCCTTTTTTGAAGTCGGTTAAAAATAGCAAGTATTGAGTTTCAAATCAAAAGTATTTAACAAAAATTCAATGATTAGCTTTCTTTGTCCGTTCCATAATACATAAATAGATAAACTCTCGCCTATAATCCTTTTCGGGGCAGTCAGAAACTTTGTTATAATTACCAAATTAAAGTAAGTCTCACCTTTAGCACACGAGTAAATACCCCACACAGACTAAGCTTCGAACAATCGTGCTTGTGGACAATCTATGGCAGACATTGGGCGAGCGCGTGGCTTGATCAATTTCACGCTCCGAAAAGCTTTATTGTCCCTGCGCGGCCAGGAGTGACGCGCTCGCCCAATGTCTCATAGCTTGTCCACTAGCGCGATCGTTCGAAGCTTTGTTTCTGTGGGGTATTTACTCATGTGCCTGTGCCTGTAGTATTTAAGGTTTCGCCCACAACAATATGTACAGATAGCGCAAGAAACCATATCCCTTTAGTTGCTTCGTACGACACCCACGGAAAAAAATGGGGTGAATATTATCTACCCCACAATAAAATTGATATTGACGTCAGAAAACACCACCTACACGCCCAGACATTTTAGTGTTCAATAGAGCGAATATGTCGATGTAAACATCGGATACTCTTTCATTTTTGGACGTCAGACGTGGATTGGAGGCCGATAGGGTTTATCAACCTAACATTGTGCATTGTCGTCAACTCATCATCAGTCTGACTGCCTCTGTGGTCTAATGGTTAAGAGCATTGGCTCTCGACACGGAGTTCGTGGGTTCAATTCCCACGGGGGACACCTAGTGATATGTCACTTCGTGCGTTTTCCCCCAGTTGGTTAGGACCATAAAGGTATTATACTACGTAAGAGAGACGGTGACAGCTGAGAGAGCGAGATGTACCTAGCGGCATGCCTGTATAATAGAAAGAGATACGTGACGCGAGGCAATAGAACCGTTTTTGGGGATTTGGAGTCCTGGTAAAAATTCAGTTTCTGTCAATAATCGTGAACCTAAAGTGAAATCGTAGATAATTTTGTAAAATATACTAACACTGTTTCATTAAATTATTCACCATTTCACGTTAGATTGAGAATTAACACACAGAAATCGAATTTTTATCCTGCCGAGGACTCCAAAAAACGTCCAAAAACGGTTTCATTTGACAACTCATGTCACTTACTCTATTCACATTGCAGGCTAAATCACCTGATTGTCTGAAAAGAAAAATGATTCCGTGCTTCGGATGGCACGTTAAGCCGTTGGTCCCGGCTACTATCTCTGGTGGTACTAGTCGTTTCATAAAAACCACGTCAGAAGGTGTAAGGCGGTCTGAAAAAACTGTGACACCAAAGCTCTGCCCACACGATAAGAAGATCATAAGTCTCAGACCCGCCTCTGACGAAAAAGCATGAGAGAGATCGGGTATAGTTTCTCCACGGCGGTCCTAGCCCATGGAGGCAAGATAGATAGGTACTGTAGATACAGATAGGTACCAATACTTTTATTTACTATAACTAAGGTACTTACAGTCCGTGAGCACTTAGAATAGGATTTGGCTGTCGAGTAAAATACCGGCTCACGGACATAACACTTCGTACTTTCGTACTAAACATTAAGTTGACGTCTAGCCAAAGCTCTTAGTCAGCCCTTGT
This sequence comes from Agonopterix subpropinquella, assembly GCA_922987775.1. Taxonomy (NCBI): domain Eukaryota; kingdom Metazoa; phylum Arthropoda; class Insecta; order Lepidoptera; family Depressariidae; genus Agonopterix; species Agonopterix subpropinquella. Next base: position 22,247,307 of record OV277698.1, read on the forward strand.
CGATTCACTGAACCTTTTCAAGACCCTCTTGCTTTTCTGTTGAAAAGCAAGAGCCTACTGTTGTTGGCATTCTAAGTATTGGATATTACTTTTCGTTATGTGTATGTTATCTTTACGTCATGTTACGTAGCGAAGGTAGGTCAGCGTTAAAACATCACTCTTCTTTTGGATTCTCTGTAGTTGGCTAAAATTTACAAGCGGACCGTGGCGTCGCGCGCCCTTTTGTATTACTAACTATTAAATAATCTGTGGTATTTATTACCTAGGTACCTATCTAAACTATTATAAAACTGTAACAGAAGTGTGTCTGTACATTGAAGATATTTAGGTACCAAAAAAAATTACGACATGGTTTTTACCTGTCCCTGATTCCAAATCACAATTTTTTGGACTTTTTGTCTGTTTGTTTGTTTATTTGTTTGTTTGTTTGTTTGGGTGTTTGTTTGTTCGAGTGTCACGCAAAAACTACTGAACCGATTTTGATGAAACTTTTTTGTTTGATAGCTTATCATCTGACTTTAAATCTGGTATACAACGTGTTAATGAATTAACGCAAAACTAGAAAGTAGTTTGTTTAGAATCGAGAGCAGAATCGAATTATCATAGTTTCAACATAGGTAATTTTTTTCAAAATATTAAAAATTTTTTTTGTAAAATTTAAAATTTTCTGAACCCGATATCAACCCACCCCACGGGCACACCCACCCTACTTACTACTAAAACAAGATTATTAAAATATATCCATAAGTACGTTAGCGCCTTCATTCATTGCTGAAATGATGACAAATCATTTTTGCCTCAAAACTTAAAATGCGAATAACTTTAAATTCTAACTATAAAAATAATGAAATTATTGTTTCAATCTAATTATTTTGTTATAAATCAGTTGGGGTGTATGAGGTTTTGCGTTAATTCATTAACACGTTGTATAATTTATGCGGACGAAGTCGCGGGTAAAAGCTCGTTTAACAATAAGGGTAAATTAATAGTGTATTTATCAACTAAACCTAATTTAGTCTGCATACTCTTCTAAGGCAGCTCCTTTCGTCTGTTCCACCATCTTGCCTTGTCAATCTACTCACATTTCATCCAGATGCGCATATTTTTCCAACTATGATGTCAAATGCAACGAAAACTATTAAATGTCTTCAAAATGACTTTACTTTCAAGCAAATAGCTATTCTAAAACATGAATAGAAGGACATATTATTTATTAATTAGATATTATATTAAAAAGATATTAAGAATGTGATCTAATATAAGAATGAATACAATGGGCCGACAATGTCGTTTAAGCCTTTTTATGTCTTTGCATTTTCATTTCAAGCATTTTATTAACCCTTCGACATTTAACTCGGTCTTTAACGTGTTATTTCTCTTTTAATAGATTTTTGCGAGAAATGCGTCAGAATATTAAAGTAGTGTCAACGTTTTTCCTCAATTTCGGTTAAGGTTGCGCCGAGCCTATTGTGCTGCCCCCAATCGTTTTTATTTTATTTCTAAAGAATTAAAACAACACTTCCAAAAAACAAGAATGTCACATTGTACTACTGCCAATGTGACATTACATACTAGCTTTTGCCCGCGACTTCGTCCGCGTGGAATTTGGAAAACCCCAAGTATCCTATGTTCCAAGAACATGTGTACAAAGTTTCATGATGATCGGTTAAGTTGGTTGCAGAGGAGGGGTAAATTATATACAAAACTTTGACGCACAATACGCGTAGACTGTATTAATGTATTAGTAACTTTGTATATAGGTATGGAAAAATAGTTTAGAAAATCTAGATGTCGCGTATCAAATAACATTTGCAATTTATAATATACTTAATTACGAAAATACAGGGTGTACAATAAAATGGGACAGCCACTTAAAGGGGTGCTTCAGACCATCAAACTGAACAACTTTCTCTATGGGACCAATATCGAAATCGCGAAAAAAAATTCCGCTCTCCCATACAAAACTGCAAACATAACTCGACTGAAATGTATGGGACAGCAGATTTTTTTTTCGCGATTTCGATATTGGTCCCTTAGAGAAAGTTGTTCAGTTTGATGGTCTGAAGCACCTCTTTAAGTAGCTGTCCTATTTTAATTTACACCCTGTATAAAGCTTTGAAAATTTTGTATGGAAAATTTCAAAGCTTCGTAATCTATATTTCTATATATTCGTTATAGATTTTCTAAACTATTTTTCCATATATACAAAGTCACTTAATATATTAATACCGTCTACGCGTATTGTGCGTTAAAGTTTTGTATAAAATTGACCCCTCTGCAACCGCCTTCAGTTGTCGATTCGATTGAATAATATCCAAACTAGCTACCTTTACTTTATTTCCTTCCTCGTATAATGAATGATAACCTACAAAACTTGAAAGAAACTAATAAAGTTATACCATAAAATATAGCAGTTTGGAACTTTCTGAATGTCTTTGTTGTTGGTTTATTAGTTGTTCCTTCTCACATTATAACTATACCTTTGCTACCTACGCTAAAAAGCCTAATTAATTTATATGAATAATCAGTTAAATACAAAAATTATAGATTTCCTATGTTGTTTTTTATATTATTTAATTTATCTTTATTGGTTATCAAACAGCAAATTCAACGTTTATTAATTTTACAGCCAATTACATTATAAGTTGATAACACGTTTTCAAAACAAAGTATTTCAGGTACAATAGACAAAACGCAGGAAATATGGAATTTGACAAATCGAAAAAGAACATTGGCAGATTTGGACCCAGCCATTTTCTACGAAAACTAGAAGCCATTCAGGACGGTGGTCATAATTATTAAAAACAGAAAAAATTAAGGCATTTTTTTAAAAAAACTTCCACATCTCCGGAAGTCCGGATTCAACAGTAGAAATTACTAGTAAAATAGACAAATCTTCCAAAAAGCAGTCGCAAAACCCAACCACGACCGCTATTTTCATCTAATATTATCACTGAGGTATTTTTGGTCGTTACGTTCCGTATTTGTCTTGATTGAACTGATAGTGTGTAGGATTTCATTTTTTTCCATTATCATAATATAATACGGTACGGTAATCGTGAATTTTCATTAAAATAAACACAATGAATGCGTAGAAGATCGAGTGGACTATCTAATAAGAAAGATTATGAGTTTCAGACACTTGATACAAAAGGTATCATAAGGAGAAATAAGCAAACAAGCCAGGCCAAGCCTTTCCCCCAACTTCTACAGATTACAACTAATTTACTTTTTTGTTAGTTTTCTTTCACTCTACACGTAGTACTAACTAAGTTTCATTCATGTATGGGACCTCTATGTCTGGGTCTCAAATTATATGGCCTTCCGCCAAACTTCTTTGGTAGTATTATTATTTGGTAGTATAGGTCCATCTAACATTTAAGTGCTTCTACCGGATACATTAAAATTACAAATACAACACATAATTATAATTTAACATTAATTATGAGGCTCAAAGCCCAGTTTCAAGTTATGTAACTTTTATTATTAAATCGAGCGCCTCTTCGATTCGTCAGTTAATGGATCTAGTCGTAGGATCTAGTTAATTAATGGAATTATTCAATTATTTTGACTCATTCGACTGATAAAATAAATGACTGTTGAATTCGTGTTTGATTGAATGCCGAATGAATTAAAATTGAAACCAGTGTTACAAAGGTTTGCTAAAAAGGGAGTTATTTCTGTCTTATTGCCTGACATAATACAGGGTGTTAAAAAAGTAAAAATAAAAATTTAAACCTTTTAAGGAGGTTGTTTAGAGTTTAGACTATCAAACTGAACAACTTTCACTATGAGACCAACATCGAAATTGCGAAAAAAAGTGCTCGAGTAGATTTGTAGTTTAGTATGGAACATCAGTTTTTTTGCGATTTCGTTATTGGTCTCATAGTGAAAGTTGTTCAGTTTGATGAAATGAAATGAAATAATTTATTTGCTTTGAATAGGTACAAACCAATACCCAGTTAAATGTTTATTTGTATTTTTGTAACACCCTATACACGATCAAACCCTTTCGGGATGATCAGAAACAAGTTAGACATTAGATTGTATTACGATAGTGATAACGTTAGAAAACCTATACCTACCTAGGTAGGCTAGGTACTCGTGCCAGACTCTCATTAATAATTCATTATAGCGCTATTATAAATTGTATGACTCACTAACACACGTAGGAATTGAAGTCTTGAATCTTAAATTCGTTTACGAGTGTGTAGGCCCCGACAATAGAATAGGTTTGACCTCGACCGATCCCAGTTAGAGTATCCATAATTAAGCTGACGTAAGAACATTGATTACTTATAGCTGCTAGTAGATACATACATTATCTTTTTTCTGAAGGAAGCATGATTTAGCACTAGGTATAATGATGATAGTTTTTCTTGAATTTTTATGTTCTATACCATACCTATTTAGATTCTTAAACAGATAACCCGTGCAGGTAACTGGATATTTTTCAGTAATTTATATCTTGTGGTTTAGAATTTAGATAGGTAATTAAAATGTAAAAATTAAGTTTAGAAAAGGTTGTTATTTTTACTATGGGAGCAACATTGAAATTACGAAAAATTGTTACGGAAGGATAGAAAATGTCTGTACGACCGAGTTCTCTTACGGGATGGTCAGAAACGTTGTCACAACAGATAACTGTCAATTTTTTTACTGTCTGTAGGTATACAGGGTGAAATTGATATCATTAGCATCCTTTTAAACTAAGAGTCTACCCATCAAACTGAACAACTTTTACTATGGGAGCAACACAAACGAAACAAAAAAAAAATCTGCTGTTGCATACATTTGTGTTGAATAGGCATTGCAGTTTAGTATGGAACAGCTGATTTTTTTGTTGCTCCAATCGGTTTGCTCCCATAGTGAAAGTTGTTCAGTTTGATGGCTAGACTCTTAGTTTAAAAGGATGCTAATGATATCAATTTCACCCTGTAGTATTAAACAGCATAAAAAAGAAATAACTACGAAAAACAAAAAGAATGAAATTATAATGAAAAAAGTGCAGAAAAAAAACCCACCAAAACAAGAACAATTAATTAATAAAGAATGTTAATTCTCCCAAAGCGAAAAAAATAGTCTGAAGCTTCCTTAAAAATTAAGCAAGTACAAAAATAATCCTTTATGTTTCTGTTATGTTTCCATAAAACGTGATAAAACGTACGTACGTACACAAGTTGTAATAAAACACTTATTAAAATTGTTATGTCGAGTGCTAATAGAAAACGATAGCGCAGACATGCAGGTACTCGGACAGGTATTCGATACATCATTTTATTAAACCTTGAATAAATAAATACCTAGAATAAGACAAACTTTACGCGCTCTTGTGATATCACAAGAGCGCGTAAAGTAACTAGCTAGCTTCTCAACTATATAGTTGAGAATTGTTCCCTACTTACTTTGATTAAATTAAACGTACGTGACATTCTTGCATTACGTACTCGAAAAATGGACCTGCTTTTCATTTACTTACGAGTGAAAAGTAATGCCGTAAGATTAGTTTCATTCTTTTTTTTAGTTTTACGCGCAAGCGAAGACATTGTGGTACCTTTATACCACCTAAATTAAAAAATGTATCTGAATCACGCAATGCCGCGCCGCTACTAAGTAAATTAGGCGACGGGGCTCAATTTATACGGTCCATGCGCTATAGGCTTGTTACCGATCTTGCCATTTTAATTTAATCGATGGCTACGTAATTCATATTTTATTTATAGATCAATCATTCTTCATTGCATACCAAAAACTAATAAAAAGCGAAATCGAGTTTTGATTAAATACGATAGTGACACCGTCAATTTCTATCATACGATACGTAAGCTAGCATAATCGAAAATGCTAGGTCTATGAGACTAAACATAGCACACGACTTTTATTTCCGTGGGTGTTAGTCAGAGTCCCTATTTTTTAATTACCAACAATCAACAAGTCCCTATTTTTTAATTACCAACAATATTTTAAGGGTGAATTCAGATAATTTAAAAAACGTTCCCTAAGGAACATTGGTCGAAAAACGTGACATATTTATTGAACCTTCTTCCGTACAAATCAGCGGATCGATTTTCTTAAAGGAGGTTCAAAAATGCTCTCGTTTTGTTCATTCGAAATTAAAAATTAGGTAAGTATGTTAAAAATGTACCCAGCTACTTATTTTAGAATCAAAATATCAATAACTCGTAGTTAGAAATAACGGGCTAATGCTAACCGGAGCCATATGTTATTTTGCACTGATAACAAGCTGCATTTTCTCACTATATTTCTGATACTTAATTATACAGGGTCCTTCTTAATATGCTGACACTTTTTTAATGGGATGATCAGACCATCAAACTGAACAACTTTCTCTACGGGACCAACATCAAAATCGCGAAAAAAAACCAGCGAGTTTCTGGCCGCATCTTCTCTCAACGGAACACCTTCCGACGCAGTGTGGTAGAGTCAAAAAATGACGTCAAAAAGCTATGTATGTGATATACTATTTTGAATAATTTTTTTTGAATTGAATTGAGCTTTCCCATACATACGGCTCTAGTTGGTTTGCAGTTTTGTATGGGACATCATTTTTTTTTCGCGATTTCGATGTAGGTCCCATAGAGAAAGTTGTTCAGTTTGATGGTCTGACCATCCACTTAAAAAGTTATTAAGAAGGACCCTATATATTTTTTTAAGTTTTTAGAAATCGCGGTGGTCTGAGGGATGGTGATTCCTCGTGCAATGTCGCGCTGATACGACGCGTACCAATACGTTTTTAATTGTAACACAATTTGCTCTTAGTCAACGAAAAACTTCGTAAGGAAACCTTAAGTTTTCGTAAGAAAAGTAAAGTTTAAACTCAGAGGAAAAAATCTGATGCGTATTTTAATCCGCACTGGGTTGCTACAACAGAGCGAAAGTATTAACCCGATGATAATCATTCAGGGTTCTTCTTTATATGCTGACGGTTTTTAAGAGGATGATTAGACCATCGACCAGAAAAAGAAATCTCCTCTCCAGTAGGGTCGAGTAGGATTGCAGTTTGGTATTGGTCAGCAGATTTTTTGTAGCGATTTCGAATTTGGTCCCATAGCGAAAGTTGTTCAGTATGACGATATGATATGATATATCATACCCTTAAAAAACCGTCAGCATAATTTAGAAGGACCCTATATCGTCGCTTTTCTTACGAAGTGACCTAACTGACATCGAGTATATTGTTCAGGACAAGCTTTTTGCGATTGCGCGCTCTACAATTTTTTAAGCAAATAAGGCTCTGCAGCTTGCTCAAATAAAGTATTATGAAAATAAAGTAAATACTCCTATATCCTTTTATAATCTGTGATTCAAGACAGTTTTGCAAATGTTGATTGTATTATTAAAAATAATAATAAATAATAAATAAATAACGCTCACAGGCACATACATTGTAATGATCCCAAGAAAGCACTATTAATAGGCTGTTTATTATGGAAACCATGCAACAACGGCACAAACATATAACATCCATGACCGAACCGGGATTCGAACCCAGGACCCTGGTTTGGCAGTCCGGCGTGGTAACCATTACACCAACCGGGTCGTCAAGGTCGTTGGGGGGCGTAGTGACATCGTAGGGGGGCACAATGCGTTTACATTTTGAAAAGAAAAATCCAGTTAACGACGTAAATTCCACTCATTAATTCATTTTATATTAACACATTCATTCAGTTACTAATTCACCCATTCGTTTGTTGTTACTGACATGTTCAGGCTTAGCAGGTCTCAGATAGCACCTTTCCAGCCGCGCTTGTCGTTAATATTTCTATAGGGGGGGCATACAAATATTACTTATTATATGAGGGGAGGCGTGACGCAAAAAAGGTTGGGAAACCTTGAAATAGATCGATAGAGCTTCAAAAGTACATTATCATAGTATTTTTAGTTCAGTTACGTCAAAAATGTCAGTTAGGTCACTTCGTAAAAAAAGCGACGATATGACTCCAAAATACTACATTACATACTACAAATGGATTCCATACAAGTCTGATAACAGTACAAATTTTATTTTGTGTCCACAGAGAGAGAACAAGAAAGGTCAGTTAGAAGTGACGTTACTATACTGCGCAAGTGAAGACGGACTCAACGATACGGTTCAGCTCACAGTGAACAGATTGAGGTGTAGTGTCCAGACCATGCAGGAACAGGAGCAATTTAAAGGTATGGGATACAAAAAAATCACGATCACAGGCACATATTATACATACCACCAATATCAACTCAAACTAACTAACAACAGCACTAAAGGTGGCTGAGGACATTTTGGACTGGTTCTGGAGTGCGATTTTGTAACTCATTCTTTGAACTCAGCAGTTGAAAATGTCAATATTACTATGGAAACGTGCATCTTCTGCTGATTTACATAAAAAAATGGACATCAAAAAATCATACTCCAGGAGTGCTATTTTTGAAAGTCAAATCAGCAGTAGAAAGAGGCGTATCTCCATACATTTTCAACTGATGAGCTCAGCAGTTGAAAATGCCAAATTACTATGGAGATATCCATCTTTCTACTGCTGATTTGACTTTCAAAAATCATACTTCAGGATGCGTATCTCCATACATTTTCAACTGATGAGTTCAAGGAATGAGTTTCAAAAATCGCACTCCAGATTTCCAAACATCAAGAACTTTAATTTTATCATTGAAGCAATTTCGAATTGGCGGAGAAAGAATTTGCTATTCCGATAGAACATTTGATTCCCATATTTGAAGTCCATAATTTAAAATTTCCATTTCGTCACAGATTCCGTCTTCCATTGACGAAGCTTGTAGCGGATATGGAATGTAATTAAGTTTTGACGAAGCCTGTGTTGCGGATTAGATTTTTTTGGTACAATTGTTTTTAATATATTTGAATACATAATTTCTGTTCTGAATTCAGAAGTTGTACGAATTTTTTAATTTTAAACTCAGATTTAGAATTTCGTTTCTCGATTCAGAAATTTGAAATACCCAAATCGAAAAACGTAAAACTTGGAAACTATTCGTAAGGTTCGTAACCTACACAATATAGCTGTACCGATAGTTTATAATTACATTATTTTGATATTTTTTTAGAATATTACGTTCATTAAATTTTTATACTTATCTAAAAACTTCTTTGCTTTGCTAATTTATCAAACTTTATTAAATTCATCAATTCTGGAGTTAGAGATTGTAAAGTTGGTTCAAGTATAGTTGCTAATTTAGAAACATTATTCAACTTCTCTAGACATTTTTTCCTAAATTTACTAATTTAGGAAAACTATGCTCAAATTATGTAGGGATACAAATATAATTGAGTACGAAGTTTAAACAAATTGGTAGGTAGAATTATTAATTTCTTGATAATTTTCTTAGACGCTTTCTGATTACTTTCTCTGTATTTATACCTGCATTATCCTAGATTACATAAGTACACACGGCGACACATCATGCTATAAGCTGGCCGCGCGTAGGACGAGTAACGTATAACGGTGAGATCAACGTATGAGATTCAAAAATCGCACTCCTGGACCCTAATTTCGGACTGGTATTATGTCACCCTGATAAAATCTGAAAAAAAAAGTTCCACAGACAAAACAAAAGGTACGCGGTTACATTATAACAATTTTTTTTTCGAATTTAGTTCGCCTTAAAACATTTTTTTAAAAGAAACCAGTTGCATGTGAATATTACATTGTCATGTTTCTATGCTGCTAGCTCACAAAGTCACAAAAAACAGTCATATCCCATTAGTGAACTACGCTGGTTGTGGACAGTTCAGGAATTCCATTAAGCAAATGGCTCCCAAATGGTAACACTCTTTGCGTATTAAATAGGAGAGAGTCGTCTGCCCACGCAGAATCACATACATTACGAGCATTAGTAAGCAAGCAAGCGAAACTGGTGTCACTTTGGTACCTATGATTTAATAGAATTTCTTTTACGAATGGTTGAATCATTATTGCACATAACTTTGTTTAACGTATCGCTGCATTTAGCATACGTCACTGGTCTTCAACAAAATAAAATAACTTTAATTAATTGATGATATTTATTGGCTCGCCATAAATTTAGCATTTTCTGTAAAAAAATCGAGAATAGCCAGAAAGCTAAATAGGAATCAGGAGTGCGATTTTTGAATCTCATACATTGAACTCAGCAGTTGAAAATGTATGGAGATCTTACTACTGCTGATTTGACTTTCGAAAATCGCACCCCTGGATTATGATTTTTGAATGTCAAATCAGCAGTAGAAAGATGCGAATCTCCATAGTAATTTGGACATTTACAACTGCTGAGTTCAACGAATGAGTTTCAAAAATCGCACTCCTGAATATCTTTCTATTCTTGTATGGAACGAAGTATAGTTTCCTCACTAAATAAATACGTTTGTAACAGCGATTGTAGGTGTAGTTATTACGTGTCGAAAATATTGTGTCACTTGCAATGTCAAATAGAAAGTTGAAGACCATACGATGCTGGTGTCGTCCTCCACTCAACTTACACGTTCATTGCCAGTCAGGAAAGTAAGAAAAGTCATTTTAATTAATAAAAATAAGGTAAGAGTGCGATGTGCGATTTTGCGAAATTGGCAATAAATGTGGAACCATGAATATACAGGGTGAAATTGATATCATTGGCATCCTTTTAAATTAAGAGTCTACCCATCAAACTGAACAACTTTTACTATGGGAGCAAACCGATCGGAGCAACAAAAACATCAGCTATTCCATACTAAACTGCAATGCCTACGCGACAGAAATGTATCTATTCAACAGCAGTTTTTTTTTTTGCTTCGATCGCTTTGCTCCCATACCTAGTGAAAGTTGTTCAGTTTGATGGGTAGACTCTTAGTTTAAAAGGATGCTAATGATATCAATTTCACCCTGTATACAGGGTGTAAAAAAACACCCTAGTAATACTTAAGGGGGTGCTTCAGACCATCAAACTGAACAACTTTCGCTATGTAGCCAACATTGAAATCGTGAAGAAAAAATCCGCTCTTTCATACAAAACTGCAGTACCGTCTCGACTCAAATGTATGGGACGGCAGATTTTTTTAATTTTTTCTCGACGTTGGCTCCATAGTGAAAGTTGTTCAGATTTATGGTCTGAAGCACCCCCTTAAGTATTACTAGAGTGTTTTGTTACACCCTGTATACAAGAAAATAAAATAACGATTAGTTGTTCTGTAACGATAAACGCCATAGTATGGTCACACCTTAGACACTTAGCTGTCATTTCATACAAATGGAAAAATTTAAAAGAGGTGGTAAGTATGTGCGATACTGAGCTGCCGAGGTAATCAGAGGGCAATAGAGGGGGTGAGGCATTATACAGGGTGGCCGGGGAGTTGACGTTCAAACGTAAAATTTAGGTCCGGTATGTTGTGGGGTATCCGAATCACCCCCATGTATGTTCCGCGATTTTTTATAGTTTTCGAGTTATGATGATTTTTCCGATTTTTTGAGGAAACTCGACATGACTGGCTTAAACAATTTCTAAAAAAAAAAGTGTAAGACTTTTTGGAGATTCTTTTTTTGCAACTTAATCTTCATGAATTGTGCCTTTATTCATAACATCATCAGCATCGTAACTTTGATAAAAGTTATGAAAATATTGGTCTAAAGTTAAAAATTTGCGATCCGTGAATTATGACAAAATTTTCAACTTTAAATTAAAACTCTAAACAGGTAACCTTATGATTTTTTAGCCAATCCCAAAAATGCGGCCAACTGTCAGCTTTCATAGTCATAAATAAAAAGTAGTACTTAAGAGGGCTAATTTGGCTAGAATTGATCTTCAAAGACAACAAGGCGGAAAACTCTTAAATTTTTTTTTTTTTTTTTTGCCGTAATTACCACGCCTAAGGCTAAATAATGATTAAAGAATGCTGGAAACCGAAACGGCGACGGGTTATGCCGAACTCTTACCGGCTAAAACCCCACCGTGTTCCAATTCATCGCATATTGCCGTAGAGCCTGAGGGCCCGTGAGGAATCTTCCACACTCTACGGCGCAGCGACCAACCTTACCAGGTCTCATCTCTGTTGGCCTTGACAAGCCTACAGGCCTTTAGGTGGTGCATGGGAACACGCACACAACCACTTCGAGTCCCTATGATCGGACGCCGGACCCCCCAGCCCGACGCCCAGAGACTCAAAAATTACGGGGGAGGCAGACCGCGAGCAAACGCAGCCCGTCTGCGCCCCGTGCGTCTTTGGCGGATCAGGAGTTCAGAATTCGACTCCCTCTCCCTCTCCGCCGTCTCCTTCTGGAGCATTACTGCCTCACAGAAGGAGAGAACCGCGCACCAAGACGCCTCACTGTCGACCTTAGCGCGAACCATGGCCGGCAGCGAGAGGTCTGAAACTACCTGAGAGAGCTCACTGCGCTCTCCCGCCCACGCAGGGCACTCCTGCAGCACGTGCTGCGCCGTCTCGTCGAGACAGCCGTCGCAGTGGTGGCACCCGGCTGTCGGCTCCCTCCTCCTAGGTTAGGTTAGGTTAGGTTAGTGGTTGTGTGCGTGTTCCCACGCACCACCTAAAAGCCTGTAGGCTTGTCAAGGCCAACAGAGATGAGACCTGGTAAGGTTGGTCGCTGCGCCGTAGAGTGTGGAAGATTCCTCACGGGCCCTCAGGCTCTACGGCAATATGCGATGAGTGGAACACGGTGGGGTTTTAGCCGGTAAGAGTTCGGCATAACCCGTCGCCGTTTCGGTTTCCAGCATTCTTTAATCATTATTTAGCCTTAGGCGTGGTAATTATGGCAAAAAATTATAAAAAAAAATTTAAGAGTTTTCCGCCTTATTGTCTTTGATGATCAATTCTAGCCAAATTAGCCCTCTTAAGTGTAACGTTCTGAGGGTACATTGATTATATTGGTGATGGGTAGTTAGCGCACTTGCAATAAACCAGTCAATCGCTAACCACGGTCTTTTATTGACGTCTCATTGACGACGAGTCGGGATTTTTTTTTGTTCGTTCGAATAAAACGCGTGCAACGTGAAATATCGGTTTAAAATGCCAATCGGAAAGTTGGAACCATTTAATTTAAATTCAAAACAATGGCCGGCTTATATTCGTCGCGTAAACCAATACATAGTGTTAAACGAGGTGAAGGATGTGTTAAAAGTGCCTATGCTTATAACGGTGGTCGGAGAAGCCACGTATGCATTGATGTGTGATTTGTGTTCACCCGATTTTCCGGAAAAAAAGACATACGACGAATTGGTAAAGATGGTTACCGATCATTTGGAACCGCAAAGATCAGAGATCGCCGAACGCCACGTGTTCAGGTTACGTCGGCAGCGCGTCGGTGAATCGCTCACCGAATACCTACAAGATTTAAAGCACCTCGCGACTACGTGTAACTTCACGTCCTCGTCGCTGGAGGAAAATCTAAGAGACCAGTTCGTGTCGGGCCTGGCGAACGATGCGATGCGATCTAGAATATTTGCGGAGAAGAAAATAAAGTATAAAGAGGCGGTTGAGTTAGCTTTGGCTCTAGAGGCTGCAGAGAAGCACGCGGAGGTGAGCGGCGCGCGCGCCGTTCAGACCTCAGGTGCCGGCGGCGAGGCGGGCGAGGGCCTGCACCAGGCGCGCACGGGGCGCGGGCCGCGAGCGCGCGGCGGCGGCGCTGGCGGCGCGGGCGGCACGAGCGGCGCGGCTAGGCCGGCGCAGGCGCAGCCCTGCTGGCGCTGCGGCAGGGCACATCGAGCGGATCGGTGCCGGTTTATCAATTATAATTGTGATGAGTGCAATCAAAAAGGGCATTTGAAAGTGATGTGCAAAAAGGGTCGCGGTAGTGGTGGTCGACCGTTCGGTCATAATAATTACGTCGGCGAGGATACGGACGAGGACGATATGTTCGATATCGAGGTGACTGTACAAGGTAACAAACCCTATTTTATTAAGGTATCCATGGACAGCCACGTGATTGAATGCGAAATAGACACAGGTAGCCGGATTTCTGCGATAAGTGAGGACATGTATAAGCGTATTTTCCGGTCTAAAAAGATTAAAAGTGATAATTTAATTTTACGTAGCTATTCTGGTTCGCAAATTGAATCACTCGGTTTCATTGAGGTCGATGTCGTGTTGGGTAATCTCGAAAAGAAAGCTTTACCGTTATACATCATTAAGGGTGGGGCGCGTCCTTTACTGGGACGAGACTGGATGAAAAGCCTTAATATTAATCAAATAAACCTCAATGAGATAGGAGAAGATCAATTCGTGAATCAATTATGTGCAGAATTTCCCGAAGTGTTTACGGAAAAATTAGGTACTTGTAAACAAGCCATTCGATTACAGCTGACAGATAGCGAGCCGGTTTACGTGAGGGCGAGGTCCGTCCCGCTCGCACTGAGGGAGCGCGTCGAGCGCGAGCTGGCGCGCCTCGAAGCCGACGGTTCTATATACCGCGTCGATTATTCAGACTACGGAACCCCAATAGTCCCCGTCATAAAGAGTAACGGAGACATAAGAATATGTGGTGATTATAAGATCACAATAAATCCGAAATTAAAAAGGGATTATTATCCCTTACCTCGCATAGACGAACTGTTTGCGAGCCTCAGTGGAGGGGATAAGTACACAAAAATAGACCTTAGGCACGCATATGAGCAGTGTTTGTTATCAGAAGAGTCCCAATCTTATACAGCGATAACCACGCATATAGGTACTTTCGTATATAAGCGTACACCTTATGGTCTGTCCTGTATACCTGAAAAATTTCAGAAATTAATGGAGGAGACGTTGCGAGGGGTACCGGGGTGTGTCGTATTTTTAGACGATATTTGTGTCACGGGTTCGACCCGACAGGAACACATGAGCAATCTGAGAGCTGTACTCGATAGGCTTCGGAACATGGGACTCACGGTGAAACTGAACAAATGTAAATTTCTTCAGGACAGTGTCAAGTATTTGGGGTTTATTATAAACAAAGGGGGGTTGCGACCAGACCCGGCTAAACTAGAGGCCATTTCCAGTGCGCCAACGCCACAAAATATTTCACAACTAAAAAGTTTTTTAGGGATGTTAAACTATTACGGTAAATTCATTCCTAACTTAAGTACTTTGCTACACCCCCTACACAATTTATTAAAAAAAGATGTCGACTGGAAATGGGACTCAGAGTGTGAGCGATCGTTCACCGAGGCGAAGCGAACCCTCCTGAGCGATCGAGTACTAGCACACTACGAGGAAGGGCGCGCACTGGTGCTGTCGGTAGACAGCAGTGCGTACGGGCTGGGTGGCGTGCTGGCGCACCGCTACCCGGACGGCAGCGAGCGGCCCGTCAGCTGCGTGTCGCGCACGCTGAGCGCCGCCGAGCGCAACTACAGCCAGCTAGATAAAGAGGCTCTTGCGATATTATTTGGGGTGACAAAGCACCATCAATATCTGTTCGGGAGACATTTCTTGTTGCGTACCGATCATCAGCCGCTGACGCATATTTTCGGGGCTAAGGGTGGTATTCCGCAGACCGCCGCCAGCAGGCTGCAGCGGTGGGCGGCACGCCTAGCCGCTTATGATTTTTCAATAGAATACGTACGTTCTGCTGATAACGGGCCGGCCGACGCCTTATCACGCTTACCGTTACCTCGGGAGGGTCGCACCGCGGAGACGATCGATTATATTAATTTAGTTGAAGAATCCTTACCTGTGAGTTATAAACAAGTAGCGAAGGAAACCGAACGGGATGGCTTACTAAGTAAGATAAAGGGTTATGTCCTTTTCGGTTGGCCATTGTCCGCGCGATGCGAAGAGGAGAAGCCATATTTGGCTAGGAAACAAGACATAATAGTAGAATTAGGTTGCCTAATTTATAAATATAGAATAATAATTCCCCCCACACTTAGAAAACCGGTGTTAGCAGAGATTCACGAGGGTCATATGGGCATGAATAAAATGAAAAATTTGTCACGGAGCTACGTGTATTGGCCTACTTTGGATCGCGAGATAGAAGAGTTATGTCGCGCGTGCGAAGCGTGTCGCGCGGTGCGCGACGCTCTCCCGCGAGCTCAAGTCCACCCGTGGGAATTCCCACTCCACCCTTGGAAACGGCTACATGCTGATTTTGCCGAGTGCGGAGGGAAGCGGTATTTAATAATAGTAGATGGCCATTCAAAATGGATCGAGGTCGTGCTCATGGGAAACACAGACGCGAGAGCGACGATCGGAGCTATGAGAGGTATATTCGCTAGGTTTGGATTACCGTCTCAAATCGTGACAGACAATGGCCCACCGTTTTTATCCCACGAATTTAAACAATATTGTGAAACAAATTTTATTAAAAACGTGACTTCAGCACCTTATAGACCGCAAGGGAACGGCGCTGCGGAAAATGCCGTTAAAACTATAAAGAAATCAATTAAAAGGGCGTTATTCGAGGGGGAGGACGTCATGACTGCTCTGAGCAGATTTTTATTCCAATACAGGAACTGTGAGCATGCTACGACGGGAGTCTCGCCAGCGGTGGCGCTGCTGGGGAGGAGGCTGCGCGGGCGGCTCGATGCGCTGCGGCCAGACGTGGCGCGCACCGTGCTCACGGCGCAAGGGCGCCAGGTCACGGCGGGCCCCAAGCGTCCGCCCCGCACCCTTACTGTTGGTGAACCCGTACTAGTCCGCGACTATACGGCGAGGGGGGACAAGTGGTCCGAGGGTAGGCTCGTCCGACAGACGGGGCCGATCTCGTATAAAGTAGATATGGGACGCGGAGTGGAATGGCGGAGACACTTAGACCAGATCATTCCAACTTGCGATAAAAATAGATACTCATTATCTCGTACTAGTAATGCCAATCCCGAGGCGGAGGTCGACCCAGATGAGGAGAGCTCTCGGTCGGATAAGGATGCTGAGGACACGTTTGAAGACGCGTCAGAGGGCGCAGGCGATGATACCCTGTCGGAGGGTACCGCGAGGAGCTCACCGCCCTCGCCGCCCGCGGCGCCCTCGTCGACAGCATCGCCCCCGCCGCCGGACGTGTCGGCCCGGGCACTGCGTGCATACAACCGTGCCAAGCGAGCAAAGGCTCCACATAGTAATAAGTAAACATATTATGTTGTTTTAGATTAACTTCGATTAAGAGAGGAGAAGATGTAACGTTCTGAGGGTACATTGATTATATTGGTGATGGGTAGTTAGCGCACTTGCAATAAACCAGTCAATCGCTAACCACGGTCTTTTATTGACGTCTCATTAAGTACTACTTTTTATTTATGACTATGAAAGCTGAGAGTTGGCAGCATTTTTGGGATTGGCTAAAAAATCATAAGGTCACCTGTTTAGAGTTTTAATTTAAAGTTGAAAATTTTGTCATAATTCACGGATCGCAAATTTTTAACTTTAGACCAATATTTTCATAACTTTTATCAAAGTTACGATGCTGATGATGTTATCAATAAAGGCACAATTCATGAAGATTAAGTTGCAAAAAAAGAATCTCCAAAAAGTGTTACACTTTTTTTTTAGAAATTGTTTAAGCCAGTCATGTCGAGTTTCCTCAAAAAATCGGAAAAATCATCATAACTCGAAAACTATAAAAAATCGTGGAACATACATGGGGGTGATTCGGATACCCCACGACATACCGGACCTAAATTTTACGTTTGAACGTCAACTCCCCGGCCACCCTGTATATGTCTTTGGGGTGAGGTAAAATGTTGGTGGGAGGCAGGGAGTGTCCATACTGTATACGTAGTAATAGATACTCTTTCTTATACTGTGGTATGGTACTACTTAATTTGATTGTAGTCTATCCGTACGTCTCTCCCGTCTTAGCTTCATCCTCGAAAGTAGGTGATTTATTTTTTAACCGACTTCAACAAAAGGAGGAGGTTCTCAATTCGACCCGTATGTTTTTTTTTTTTTTTTTTTTGTATGTTTGTGACATGATATCTCGTCAATTATGAATGAATCTTGTGATGATTATTTGTTTGTTTGGTAGAACATACTCCAGAGGTGGTCCCATATAAATTTTATCGTAATTGATTTATGACTTTCTACAAGAATAACAAATATGTATACGCGACCTGATTACTCGTCAATTATGAATTGATCTTGTAGTGATTCTTTTTCTGTTTGTTGTGAGGATTCTCTTTCTGTTTGGTGGATCATACTTCAGAGGTGGTCCCACATAAATTTTATCGAAATTGATTCATGACTTTCTACAATAACAACAAATATTATATACAGACACTGACATAAACTCTTATACAGATGACGTTTTGGTTTGTTGATTGTTGATTCGGATCAAAGACTACATTTATTCGAACTTTAATGTCATAACATGGTCATAACCAAGAAGTTTGAAATCATATCTGTAGGTAGAATTTCAAAGAAGGTGGCATAGGTATACCGAAACCATGGATATCAACTAATGGATAATGGATACCAATCCTCCTTACACGACAGTTGAATATGGCGGTCGGTAATGTTCGTCCTTTTTTTAGGGTTCCGTAGTCAAACATGGAACCCTTACTTTCGTCCATTCTGTCTGTCTGTAATAATTTATTCAATATAGGAGCTTAAAGCCCACTTATTAAACGTCAAATCTTTTTTAACCGACTTTAAAAAAAGGAGGAGGTTCTATGTTCGGCTGTATGTATTTTTTTATGTATGTTCAACGATATTTTCGTCAATTGTTAACCAGTTTAAAAAAATCTTTTTCTGTTTGAAATGCTATTATACTCCGTAGGTGGTCCCATTTTAATTTTGTGATGATCTGATGACACATTGTGGAGCTACATAATAGAACTCTTCAAAAGTTGACAGCAAATCGTCTGCGAATGAACGATTTGCTTTGATTCAATGTACCCTTTGCGTGTTTAACTGATATCTGAGTCGAATTAACATATAGGTACCCTTTGCGTATATAACTGATGTCTGAGTCGAACTAACATATTTAATCACTGAAAAATTTGAAATAAAAATTAAATTTTTACAAAAAAATAAAAACCGACTTCAAAACTAAAAAAAGCGTAAAATAATATTTCAGCCTATGACTTTTACGTTCGAATCAATAAGATTTTTTTTTCTAACCTATTTCATCCCTCTGCTGGGCAAAGGCCTCCCCTTTAATCCAACCATCTCTATCCTGGGCAAGCTCTGGCCACTTGTCGTCATAAGCATCCAAGAAAATTAATTTGATTTATTGGAGTCGGTGTCAAGCCAAGCCAATAAATTACTGCAAGCCCAGTCGCGAATCGTACCGGCTTGACAGCGACTTCGATAAATCAAATTAATTTTCTTGGATGCTTATGACGACAAGTGGCCAGAGCTTGCCCAGGATAGAGATGGTTGGAAGATTAAAGGGGAGGCCTTTGCCCAGCAGAGGGATGAAATAGGTTAGAAAAAAAAATCTTATTGATTCGAACGTAAAAGTCATAGGCTGAAATATTATTTTACGCTTTTTTTAGTTTTGAAGTCGGTTTTTATTTTTTTGTAAAAATTTAATTTTTATATAACATACCTACATACATACCTACATAATCCCACAGCTGTGCTGACGACAGAATCTTTGATACAATTACCAATCTCCTTTTAAGGGTGTAACCGTAAGCAAGGTTACTTTTTAGGTTATTTAGGTCCCAGTATTAAATAACGTGTCAAGTATGCCCACAAAATAACTTTATCCCCTAGTCGTGTCCTTTGACACCTATGGGAAAAGGGGCAGGTTAATTCTTACACGGCGAATGTGTGTCAGAATGCTGAAATTATCGTAATGTTACCTACCTGTAACACTCAATCACGTATAATATGATAGCACGCGATATGCGTATCGATGTAAACTCGTAATACTATCCTTTCAAGTTTATACTGCACTTAACAAACAACAAATACAAACAGAAAATTGCAGAAACATTCAAACTTGGAATAATAACCAAACTTATCCTATTTTCAGCCCCGCTCTACCTGAAGGCGACAATATTGGAAGCGAACAAGGCTGAATGCTACTGGAAAAGCGATAGGTTTGCCCCAACTATCTCAGCCAGATGGGACCCCAAGTCTGCGACCGTCAAACTAACTGTCTTCAAAGCCAGCTTGAACAAAGTCAGCATTTATATTAGTCTGGGATGCAAGACTAAGATGGCGAAGAAAGAAATTTTAGGGAAAGCCATCATTGATGAGAAATCTGCGTGTGGTGATAGCTGGAAAGAATGCCTGAGGCAGCCAGGCATTCCTAAAACTATGTGGGTTAATTTCGAGTGATATATATTGGATCAGCTCCAATTGACAACATTTCATTTTAAGAAAGGTACCAAAATTAGAAAACCATTTCGAGATTATGTGATTCAAAGCTTATATCATAATTATCTGATTTTTCTATCCGTTATTTCTCGAGTTATTTGAAAAATAAAATAGAGGTTGAATGAGATTTTATTCCTTTGCCTGCTTGGCTTTTCTATTGTATTTGACAGTTTTTATTTTTAATTTTATTGCGGCCAAGATATTATAGCCATAAATCCTACGTTATTCAAAAAATTCAAAAGTAAATTAAAAATAGAAATATCAATCAAAAATTAAATTGGAAAAATACGTATCTCTTATTTTTTACCTATTTAAATATTTTTCATTAAAAAAAAGTGGTTAAAAAAATTAAATGTTGTCAATTATATATATTTCCAATATTATTAAAGGACATCATCGGAATTCCATACATTTTTGGTCCAAGTGTGAAAGTGCCGGCCATCAAAACTTAATGCTATATTCCGTCGGAACTTGTCCGTCTAAGCATTTATTACTCGTATTATGGCAAGAAAGCTGTAGCTGTAAATATTACATCAAAAATGTATGAAAAGGTAGAATTTTGTAACTTAAATAAAACCAAGGATAAATGGCCCTACAACGTTGGTGCGATACTAATAAATGCTTAGACGGACAAGTTCTAACAGAATATTACATTATTTTTTTGTTGGCCGGCACTTTGGCATTTTGGACCAATTCTGGCCCTGTACCCGGACTTTCGATTTTCGGTATATCGAGACCGTTTCGGTCCGAACTTCATTGTAATAGAGTTGACATTGGAACGAAAACGTTCACGCAATTGCGAAGTTCGAATGTCCGGGTAGAGGCCCTGATTATGTCTTTTGCGATAGATTAAAATAATGTTACGTGAAACAAATAAATGAACAAGATGTAGTAGATATAGGTACGTTTTCTAACAAGATTATGACAGTATTGCATGTTAAGAATCGAACAAAAATATTATCATGAGCTAGTTATCTTATTTGAATGTTTCTGCCAAACAAAGGGAAAATAATTGTAAGATGAATAATTGAAAACAGTATATTCGTATTTAGTAAGTATATTTGTTCTGTAGTTTTTAATTATAAAGGCCAGAATCTAAAACATAAATTAGTACTGTATAATATAACGTGATAAAGGTAATGTCCTAAACACAGTTTTTCCTTGTACAGGATGAAATTGATATCATTAGCGTCCTTTTAAACTAAGAGTCTAACCATCAAATTGAAAAAAAAAATTACTATGGGAGCAAACCAATAGGAGTTAAAAAAATCTGCTCTTCCATACATTTGAGTCGAGTAAGCATTGCAGTTTAGCAAAGGACAGCTGATTTTTTTCTTGCTCCGATGATAGGTTTGCTTCCATAGTAAAAGTTGTTCAGTTTGATGTTTAGACTCTTAGTTTAAAAGGATGCTAATGATATCAATTTTACCCTGTTTAAATGACAAATCGACAATGTCTTTATGTAGAATTTTATATCGAAAGTGAATAATTTACTATGGGAATATTTTCTGGCGTTTTTATTAACTGTTTCGTAGCCTTTTGAGGTACCTTCATTTCTGTTAAAAACCATAACCATAGCGATTGTTTTTTCGTATGATAAATTGATGACAAACATTACATCTCTTATAATTTGTGGAGAGATAAAATTCTCGAAGATGATAACTGTGACAATAATATTATATTATTAGTAATAAGCTTGTATGTTAATTGTTCAACTGTATAATGTATATGTTGTTATGTCTATGTTGTATTTGACGTCGTGTTAGTGAAAGCTTGTTTATTTCTGATACAGATTGAACTAATCAGGTAATTCTATTATTTCGTAGTAATTAAGACTGTTGTTGATATTATAAGCAAATGAATTTACTTTGTATAACCGATTATTAACATAAGAGTCGTTTTGTGAGAAATACATTTACTAATTTATAGTCTCAATGACAAATATTACAACTGAACTAAGTAAGATGGAGAGACATACTCTATGGAAAGATTTTGAAATGAAAATGCCATAAAATTATTATACCTTACGGAATAGAGGAACTGACAGCTGAGAGAGCGAGATGTACCTAGCGGCACCACTGTATAATTGAAAGAGATACGTGACGGAATCTTATCGCAGGGTAAAAATTCGGCTTTTGTGGATAGGTATATGCGAATCGAAAGTGAAATCGTAGATAATTTTGTGAAATATACTAACACTATTTCATTAAATTATCCAGGATTTCACGTTAGACTCTACGATCCCATCTTCGTCCTGAGGACTGGATTGAGGTCAAGAGCAAGCCCACAGTTAATAAAAAAATAAATAAAAAATTATAGACAGTGTTCGAGTTTTTCCGGCAAATAATCTCCTGAACATACCCTGAAAACGGTTTCATTTGAGAACTCAAGTCAGTTCCTCTACCACTGTAAGGTGTAATAACTTTATGGAAAATGCATTATGTATCGTAAGTAGATAGAGGGCACTAAAGATTCTAAGTCCATGATTTGATATAATCTATATTTTGCCTATGTCCCTTTGGTTACAATTTAGTGTAGGAACATAGTAGGTACAAGCCGAAATTACGCGAAGTAAATTACGTGTGCAATGCATTTTCATATACCTACTACCGGCCGGCGACACAAAAGACTGCGCCATTTTTCAAGTAACGGGTGTATTTCTAGGCTAACACTACAAAATTGCGTTGATAATGAATAAACCATTATCCAAGATAAGTTATAACCTTCTTTATTTATTTAATATATCTTTGCACCAAACAGAAAGGACACTCGGCAAAAATGTATGGCCACTGGTCCAAGAGCCCCCCGCTATGGCAAATGTAGGACAGTTAGAGGAAACCCTAACCACAGTATAACAAAGAGTATCTATTACTATATACAGTACGGACACTCCCTTCCTCCCACCAACTTTTTACCTCACCCCCTCTATCGCCTTCTGGTTACCTCGCACTGCTTACTCGTTACCTAAGAAGAAGACTTAAGGTTCAATTTCATTGGTTTCGCATGTGCCAATGTCATCTTGTCAATTTCAATTTTTGTATGCAGTGTCCGGGCTGTGCCCTAACTTACATGGTGTGTAAAGAGCATCAAAATATTTTCGAGAAAAAAAAGAGATACAGGATGTTTAATTTTTACCTGGTCGTTGGGGGGAGGCTATTTTGAACCACTTCTGCCCATTGTCCATTACTAAAAGAATATAAAACTCTCCAGCAGTTCTTTAATGCTTTTTAAAGCCAGATTTTGCGCTCTTTTTATTATAACATCACTTTTGCACTTTTTCTAAAATTAAAATTTTCTCGGTAACATTTACATAATTATATTTTATTAGCTTTCGAAATGTTAACTATGGTATTCGGCACACCGTGTATGTTATATATAACTTATAAATCAATGTCTACTGAAGTAGGGGTTTAATACTCTTGTATTATTATACCTACCTACAGGGTGTTGGGATAAACAGTTGTACTACTTTAAGGGGTGATTGTATTGTACCTATGATACTGAACAACTTTCCCTTAAAACATATTAAGAGGGCTATTCGAGCTCAGTGGCGCCCTGGTCACAATAATAAAGATTTCTCAATAAAGAAAGTCTGACACCAGGGCTCTGCCCACACGATAAGAAGAATAATGAAAGCCTAAATTTAAAAAGTGCCCAACAGATAAACTACAAAAGCCTTCAAGCCATTGTTATACAATACTTTTATAGGTTCTAAACATTCCACTTTTAGATAATTTCGAATAAAAATAAAAGCGGCCGTTTTTTTTTCTCTTTAAAAAATTTGTATGTGTAGACCTTTAATAAACCTATAAAAGTATTCTATGAAAATAGCTTGAAGGCTTTTGTAGTTTATCTAGTGGGTACTTTTTTAATTTAGGCTTTCTTTATTGAGAAATCTTTATTATTGTGACGTTTATATGAAAGTCGAAAAAAAAATTGGGAGTTTCATAGGGAAAGTTGTTCAGTATCATGGGTGCAACCACCCCTTAAAATTATGTTATATTATCAAAATAATGTTGAATTCTCTAAGTTTCGTATCAATTGACATCGACTAAATAATATATGTTTGAAAATCAATTTAGATCTGCTCTAAATAAAAATGGAGACTATGAGTAATTATTTTATTTGAGTTAATATGATGTGTCAGATATCTGGGATACTACTTAAGTATTTATATTCATAAACAAACTTACGACCGTTTCGCCCCTCGGGATGGTCAAGCAATCTACAGGGTGTTAGTGTAAACAGTTGCATTACTTTAAGGGGTGATTGTACCCATGATACTGAACAACTTTCCCAAAGAAACTTACAGGAAATTAGCAAACATTTTTTTCGACTTTTCATACAAAAGTTCGATCAGCTGATTGCGTTTAATATGGGAAACGCCGCTTATTCTATGGTGTGACTAAGGATCATTTTATTGATCCATAGTCACACCGGTGTGGTAACTCGGTGTGACTATGGGTCGGTCGCGGAAGTCTCAACTTTTTTTAATGTATTTCCTATAGGTTTCTTAGGGAAAGTTGTTCAGTATCATGGGTACCTACAATCACCTCATAAAGTAATGCAACTGTTTACCCTAAACACCCTGTATAACAAAGTAATATAACTAGCAAGTAATTAGCAAGAAGGAAATCTTCAACGTATCCCATTACCCTTTGATTAAATTAAAATAGGAAGATAGGTAACTAGCTTATAGCGCATGGACTGCATAAATTGAGCCCCCGTCGCCTAATTTACTTAGTCGCAATGCGAGTGACATTGCGCGATTGAGCTACTTTTTTCATTTTAGGCGGAATAGAGGTACCACAATGCCTTCGTGTGCTTTTACTCGTATAAATCATTCAAAAAGAAAAAAACTTAGCACACGGCATTACAACCCGGGCGAATTAACTCGGCACCTGGCTCGAACGACGTTGGTGTAAACAATAACATAACAGCAAAAGAATAACTCGAAAATTCTAAAGCGCAGGGACACGTGCAACGGTAACTGAGATGCATCTTTACTGACCTCGCTTTAGAATTTTCGAGTTATTCTGCTGTTATTTGTTATTGTTTACACCAACGTCGTTCGAGCCACGTGCCAAGTTAATTCGCCCGGGTTGTACTTTCGGACCACCACAAGGCTCATTTTTGCGTGGATACTAAAAATAAAAGCGCTGTCCCCACTGTAGCCCCACCCTTTTGATGAATAGACTAATGAATGAAAAGATTCCAAACAATAAATTATGCGAGTGCCATTGTTCGAGTACGTAATAAAAGAACGTCACCTATCTTCCGCTATTTTAATTTAATCAAAGCCATCAAGCCATTAAGCAAAGAATATAATACTCCCTAGGCGGTAGTCTACTAAGCTAAGCTATACTTTTATAAAAGTCAGTCAACAATATGACATTGATGAATGTGTAAATTTCGTCCAATCACGCTTAATTACGTAATTTCCGTCATATCACGTTACGTGCCGTGCAGTTACCGTAAATCAATAGTTATGAACCTTGACAGACAAATTAGTTTGTTTTCCTTTCATATTATTCTGCACGAGTAACGAGAGATGAGTGAGAGGCAAGGATACGAAAAATAAAGACGTTAAAGATAAGAAGATAAAAGAGACAGATAGGTATTATGTCGCTAAAGGATTATAAAATCTGGAAGTTAGGTAGGTATAGTAAAAGTAGTGCGAGTAAATCTGAATTAAGCTATTTCCTGTCTTGTTCCGTATTTAAAAACCAAACTCAAGCACCAGGAGTGCGATTTTTGAATCTCATTCGCTGAGTTCAGCAGTTGAAAATGTCAAAATTACTATGGAGATACGCATCTTTCTACTGCTGATTTGACTTTCAAAAATCGCACTCCTGAAGTATGATCTTTTGATTATGATGATGTTTTGAAAGTCAAATCAGCAGTAGAAAGATGCATATCTCCACAGTAATGTTGACATTTTCAACTGATGAACTCGGCGAATAAGATTCAAAAATCGCACTCCAGGTAGGTATTAAAATCCGGAAGATAGGTAGGTATAGGAAAAGTTGTGCAAGTAAATCTGAATTAAGTTATTTCCTGTCTTACAGTCTATGTTCCGTATTTACAAACCAAACTCAAACAACAGGCCGAATCGGCGAAGGTAACGACATGCGCTGAAAGTCTAAAATAGAGCATTATACCCCCTCTAACTAGTGTCAGAAAATAATTGTAACATAAATATTAAAATTGTTTCATGTGTGTAATTAAAGGAAGCTGACCCTAGTAAAAACGCGCGTTCACACACTAGTTTTATATTATTAACAAAATTTTAAGAGTCTATTTAGCTGACCCGCTCTTTTGTATGGGAGATCCAAAAAAATTTGGTAAGGCTTACTTATATCTTTTCTTTCGACCAGGAACATGGGTCGAAAAAAAAAACATTGTTGGAACTAACAACTACAGGGTGAAATTGATATCATTGGCATCCTTTTAAACTAAGAGTCTATCCACCAAACTGAACAACTTTTACTACGGGAGCAAACCAATCGGAACAAAAAAAAATCTGCTGTTGCATACATTTGAGTCGCATAGGTAGCGGCGGCGGGTGCAGTTTAGTATGGAACAGCTGATTTTTTTTTTTGCTCCGATCGGTTTGCTCCCATAGGAAAAGTTGTTCAGTTTGATGGGTAGACTCTTAGTTTAAAAGGATGCTAATGATATCAATTTCACCCTTTTATATACCAGCTATACAACGTGTTAATGAATTAACGCAAAACTAGAAAGTAGTTTGTTTAGAATCGAGAGCAGAATCGAATTATCATGGTTTCAACATAGGATTTTTTTTTCAGAATATTTTTTTTTTTTTTGCAAAATTTAAAATTTACTGAACCCGATGACAACCCACCAAACTAGATTATAAAAATGTATCCATGAGTACGTTAGCGCTTTCTTTCAATGCTGAAATGATAACAAATCACTTTTGCCTCAAAACTTAAAATGCGAATAACTTTAAATTTTAAGTATCAAAATACTGAAATTATTGTTCCAATCTAATTATTTTGTTATAAATCAGTTGGGGTGTATGAGGTTTTGCGTTAATTTATTAACACGTTGTATAAAGATGATTCAACTATCAAATTGTAGCGGATTTGGTCTTCTTTAAAGCTTTAGTAAACAAGTTTGCTCTAAAACCCAACGTTTAAGTTTTACTGAAAAAGTCTCAATATTTTCGTTGTTTTATGGTCACATCAGAGCCCGCGGCAGGACCCCAAGGTCGAAAAGTTGTATTTTTATTAAGGATCTCTACTTGTATAACATATCCAAAAATCCCGGATACCCGACCGGTAAGGTAAGGTAAGGTAGGGTATCATTTTCCAAACAGATTTTCTGAACTATAAGTACCTATAGTAAAAGTAGTGCGAGTAAATCTGAAGTTATTTCTTGTCTTACTGTCTGTGTTCCGTATTTACAAACCGAACTCCACCAAACATTTTTAGTTCTCGAACGAAGTTCCTTAGGGAAAGTTGTTTATTTTCATTGTGTGTTCATTCAGATTTCAAAAACTAGTCGTTTAAGTATATAGACATAACGAACACGGTTTATTTGAAGTTCGTTATCTTCAAATGACATCGGGACCTTTGCCCCAGTAAAACCTTGATTATTTTAGTAACCGAGTTAGACAATTTTACAGTTCAAAACACAATATAAAAAAATAAATAAAAAAAACGCTCAATAAAAACCTTCGTTTAAACCTAGAAGGTTTAAACAAAGTATTTTATTAAAATAC
This sequence comes from Agonopterix subpropinquella, assembly GCA_922987775.1. Lineage (NCBI taxonomy): Eukaryota > Metazoa > Arthropoda > Insecta > Lepidoptera > Depressariidae > Agonopterix > Agonopterix subpropinquella. The sequence continues at coordinate 22,275,287 of OV277698.1, forward strand.
ATTGTAGGTTAAAACAAAAGTTATATTAGACGTATTTAGCTGATGGATGAAATGAATTAAATTTTTCATTAGGTAGGCAGGTAGGTACTTAGTCTCATTGGTAGACTCGAACCTCTACCTACGAGTCTAATTATTGTTACTTGTGATTAAAGGTACCTACTTAGCTGTAGCGACCGATTGCGATGAAATATAAGCCTAACACATGTATAATAATTTGTGAATATTATGTACGGTCAGCATCCGAGAAATCAAACCCCCTTGCGCTTATAAACATTAAGATAGATGGGTCAGGTTTCTCTGATGCTGTCTGTACCTACCTATTAAAGCCTTTCTATTTTCTTAAAACACAGTCCAGTGGTTAGTGCACACGTGCACACATACAGACAGACTTACAGACAACAATTAACAAAATATATAATTATCGTTAATACATTAATTTTCTTATAATTTCAATGCACTATGACACCCTAGGTTTACATTTGTAACTACCTATAACTTAGTTGAAATGTCGATTTAAAAATTTTACATTATATTAAACGACATTATTTGCTGGCCCTACCGAGTCCTTGTCAGGCATTTTGTTAACTACTTACTAACTAAGAACATCATTGTAATTCTAACCACACGAATAAGCAATATTAAATTGAGTTTAGAGTTTGATATTGAACATGAGACGTATTAGCACTAAGGTTCTCGAGTTGAAATATCACTAAATATCACTACAACCTTCAGTCCTTTAAAGACGAGCACCGCTGGACAGACAGCTTGTTTGGCCCGACATTTGGGTAAAAAGGACGGACATTTGGGTAAAAGACACCCTTAATTATTGATGATTTTTCACCTTGGTATTGATACGACAACAAAATATTTATGCGAAACTAGGCTTTTTTGACCATCTAACTAAACTATTATAAAACTGTAACAGAAGTGTGTCTGTACATTGAAGATATTTACAAAAAAAAATTACGACATGGTTTTTACCTGTCAGTGATTCCAAATCACCAATTTTTGGATTTTTTGTCTGTCTGTTTGTTTGTTTGTTTGTTTGTTTGTATGTTTGTTTGTTTGTTTGTTTGTTTGTTTGGGTGTTTGTTTGTTCGAGTATAGTAGCCCTGGTCACAATAATAAAGATTTCTCAATAAAGAAAGTCTGACACCAGGGCTCTGCCCACACGATAAGAAGAATAAAGAAAGCCTAAATTTAAAAAGTGCCCAACAGATAAACTACAAAAGCCTTCAAGCCATTGTTATACAATACTTTTATAGGTTCTAAACATTCCACTTTTAGATAATTTCGAATAAAAATAAAAGCGGCCGTTTTTTTTTCTCTTTAAAAAATTTGTATGTGTAGACCTTTAATAAACCTATAAAAGTATTCTATGAAAATAGCTTGAAGGCTTTTGTAGTTTATCTAGTGGGTACTTTTTTAATTTAGGCTTTCTTTATTGAGAAATCTTTATTATTGTGACGTTTATATGAAAGTCGAAAAAAAAATTGGGAGTTTCATAGGGAAAGTTGTTCAGTATCATGGGTGCAACCACCCCTTAAAATTATGTTATATTATCAAAATAATGTTGAATTCTCTAAGTTTCGTATCAATTGACATCGACTAAATAATATATGTTTGAAAATCAATTTAGATCTGCTCTAAATAAAAATGGAGACTATGAGTAATTATTTTATTTGAGTTAATATGATGTGTCAGATATCTGGGATACTACTTAAGTATTTATATTCATAAACAAACTTACGACCGTTTCGCCCCTCGGGATGGTCAAGCAATCTACAGGGTGTTAGTGTAAACAGTTGCATTACTTTAAGGGGTGATTGTACCCATGATACTGAACAACTTTCCCAAAGAAACTTACAGGAAATTAGCAAACATTTTTTTCGACTTTTCATACAAAAGTTCGATCAGCTGATTGCGTTTAATATGGGAAACGCCGCTTATTCTATGGTGTGACTAAGGATCATTTTATTGATCCATAGTCACACCGGTGTGGTAACTCGGTGTGACTATGGGTCGGTCGCGGAAGTCTCAACTTTTTTTAATGTATTTCCTATAGGTTTCTTAGGGAAAGTTGTTCAGTATCATGGGTACCTACAATCACCTCATAAAGTAATGCAACTGTTTACCCTAAACACCCTGTATAACAAAGTAATATAACTAGCAAGTAATTAGCAAGAAGGAAATCTTCAACGTATCCCATTACCCTTTGATTAAATTAAAATAGGAAGATAGGTAACTAGCTTATAGCGCATGGACTGCATAAATTGAGCCCCCGTCGCCTAATTTACTTAGTCGCAATGCGAGTGACATTGCGCGATTGAGCTACTTTTTTCATTTTAGGCGGAATAGAGGTACCACAATGCCTTCGTGTGCTTTTACTCGTATAAATCATTCAAAAAGAAAAAAACTTAGCACACGGCATTACAACCCGGGCGAATTAACTCGGCATCTGGCTCGAACGACGTTGGTGTAAACAATAACATAACAGCAAAAGAATAACTCGAAAATTCTAAAGCGCAGGGACACGTGCAACGGTAACTGAGATGCATCTTTACTGACCTCGCTTTAGAATTTTCGAGTTATTCTGCTGTTATTTGTTATTGTTTACACCAACGTCGTTCGAGCCACGTGCCAAGTTAATTCGCCCGGGTTGTACTTTCGGACCACCACAAGGCTCATTTTTGCGTGGATACTAAAAATAAAAGCGCTGTCCCCACTGTAGCCCCACCCTTTTGATGAATAGACTAATGAATGAAAAGATTCCAAACAATAAATTATGCGAGTGCCATTGTTCGAGTACGTAATAAAAGAACGTCACCTATCTTCCGCTATTTTAATTTAATCAAAGCCATCAAGCCATTAAGCAAAGAATATAATACTCCCTAGGCGGTAGTCTACTAAGCTAAGCTATACTTTTATAAAAGTCAGTCAACAATATGACATTGATGAATGTGTAAATTTCGTCCAATCACGCTTAATTACGTAATTTCCGTCATATCACGTTACGTGCCGTGCAGTTACCGTAAATCAATAGTTATGAACCTTGACAGACAAATTAGTTTGTTTTCCTTTCATATTATTCTGCACGAGTAACGAGAGATGAGTGAGAGGCAAGGATACGAAAAATAAAGACGTTAAAGATAAGAAGATAAAAGAGACAGATAGGTATTATGTCGCTAAAGGATTATAAAATCTGGAAGTTAGGTAGGTATAGTAAAAGTAGTGCGAGTAAATCTGAATTAAGCTATTTCCTGTCTTGTTCCGTATTTAAAAACCAAACTCAAGCACCAGGAGTGCGATTTTTGAATCTCATTCGCTGAGTTCAGCAGTTGAAAATGTCAAAATTACTATGGAGATACGCATCTTTCTACTGCTGATTTGACTTTCAAAAATCGCACTCCTGAAGTATGATCTTTTGATTATGATGATGTTTTGAAAGTCAAATCAGCAGTAGAAAGATGCATATCTCCACAGTAATGTTGACATTTTCAACTGATGAACTCGGCGAATAAGATTCAAAAATCGCACTCCAGGTAGGTATTAAAATCCGGAAGATAGGTAGGTATAGGAAAAGTTGTGCAAGTAAATCTGAATTAAGTTATTTCCTGTCTTACAGTCTATGTTCCGTATTTACAAACCAAACTCAAACAACAGGCCGAATCGGCGAAGGTAACGACATGCGCTGAAAGTCTAAAATAGAGCATTATACCCCCTCTAACTAGTGTCAGAAAATAATTGTAACATAAATATTAAAATTGTTTCATGTGTGTAATTAAAGGAAGCTGACCCTAGTAAAAACGCGCGTTCACACACTAGTTTTATATTATTAACAAAATTTTAAGAGTCTATTTAGCTGACCCGCTCTTTTGTATGGGAGATCCAAAAAAATTTGGTAAGGCTTACTTATATCTTTTCTTTCGACCAGGAACATGGGTCGAAAAAAAAAACATTGTTGGAACTAACAACTACAGGGTGAAATTGATATCATTGGCATCCTTTTAAACTAAGAGTCTATCCACCAAACTGAACAACTTTTACTACGGGAGCAAACCAATCGGAACAAAAAAAAATCTGCTGTTGCATACATTTGAGTCGCATAGGTAGCGGCGGCGGGTGCAGTTTAGTATGGAACAGCTGATTTTTTTTTTTGCTCCGATCGGTTTGCTCCCATAGGAAAAGTTGTTCAGTTTGATGGGTAGACTCTTAGTTTAAAAGGATGCTAATGATATCAATTTCACCCTTTTATATACCAGCTATACAACGTGTTAATGAATTAACGCAAAACTAGAAAGTAGTTTGTTTAGAATCGAGAGCAGAATCGAATTATCATGGTTTCAACATAGGATTTTTTTTTCAGAATATTTTTTTTTTTTTTGCAAAATTTAAAATTTACTGAACCCGATGACAACCCACCAAACTAGATTATAAAAATGTATCCATGAGTACGTTAGCGCTTTCTTTCAATGCTGAAATGATAACAAATCACTTTTGCCTCAAAACTTAAAATGCGAATAACTTTAAATTTTAAGTATCAAAATACTGAAATTATTGTTCCAATCTAATTATTTTGTTATAAATCAGTTGGGGTGTATGAGGTTTTGCGTTAATTTATTAACACGTTGTATAAAGATGATTCAACTATCAAATTGTAGCGGATTTGGTCTTCTTTAAAGCTTTAGTAAACAAGTTTGCTCTAAAACCCAACGTTTAAGTTTTACTGAAAAAGTCTCAATATTTTCGTTGTTTTATGGTCACATCAGAGCCCGCGGCAGGACCCCAAGGTCGAAAAGTTGTATTTTTATTAAGGATCTCTACTTGTATAACATATCCAAAAATCCCGGATACCCGACCGGTAAGGTAAGGTAAGGTAGGGTATCATTTTCCAAACAGATTTTCTGAACTATAAGTACCTATAGTAAAAGTAGTGCGAGTAAATCTGAAGTTATTTCTTGTCTTACTGTCTGTGTTCCGTATTTACAAACCGAACTCCACCAAACATTTTTAGTTCTCGAACGAAGTTCCTTAGGGAAAGTTGTTTATTTTCATTGTGTGTTCATTCAGATTTCAAAAACTAGTCGTTTAAGTATATAGACATAACGAACACGGTTTATTTGAAGTTCGTTATCTTCAAATGACATCGGGACCTTTGCCCCAGTAAAACCTTGATTATTTTAGTAACCGAGTTAGACAATTTTACAGTTCAAAACACAATATAAAAAAATAAATAAAAAAAACGCTCAATAAAAACCTTCGTTTAAACCTAGAAGGTTTAAACAAAGTATTTTATTAAAATACATTGTAGGTTAAAACAAAAGTTATATTAGACGTATTTAGCTGATGGATGAAATGAATTAAATTTTTCATTAGGTAGGCAGGTAGGTACTTAGTCTCATTGGTAGACTCGAACCTCTACCTACGAGTCTAATTATTGTTACTTGTGATTAAAGGTACCTACTTAGCTGTAGCGACCGATTGCGATGAAATATAAGCCTAACACATGTATAATAATTTGTGAATATTATGTACGGTCAGCATCCGAGAAATCAAACCCCCTTGCGCTTATAAACATTAAGATAGATGGGTCAGGTTTCTCTGATGCTGTCTGTACCTACCTATTAAAGCCTTTCTATTTTCTTAAAACACAGTCCAGTGGTTAGTGCACACGTGCACACATACAGACAGACTTACAGACAACAATTAACAAAATATATAATTATCGTTAATACATTAATTTTCTTATAATTTCAATGCACTATGACACCCTAGGTTTACATTTGTAACTACCTATAACTTAGTTGAAATGTCGATTTAAAAATTTTACATTATATTAAACGACATTATTTGCTGGCCCTACCGAGTCCTTGTCAGGCATTTTGTTAACTACTTACTAACTAAGAACATCATTGTAATTCTAACCACACGAATAAGCAATATTAAATTGAGTTTAGAGTTTGATATTGAACATGAGACGTATTAGCACTAAGGTTCTCGAGTTGAAATATCACTAAATATCACTACAACCTTCAGTCCTTTAAAGACGAGCACCGCTGGACAGACAGCTTGTTTGGCCCGACATTTGGGTAAAAAGGACGGACATTTGGGTAAAAGACACCCTTAATTATTGATGATTTTTCACCTTGGTATTGATACGACAACAAAATATTTATGCGAAACTAGGCTTTTTTGACCATCTAACTAAACTATTATAAAACTGTAACAGAAGTGTGTCTGTACATTGAAGATATTTACAAAAAAAAATTACGACATGGTTTTTACCTGTCAGTGATTCCAAATCACCAATTTTTGGATTTTTTGTCTGTCTGTTTGTTTGTTTGTTTGTTTGTTTGTATGTTTGTTTGTTTGTTTGTTTGTTTGTTTGGGTGTTTGTTTGTTCGAGTATCACGCAAAAACTACTGAACCGATTTTGATGAAATTTTTTTTGATTGATCGCTTATCATCTGACTTAAAATCTGGTACTTATATAATTTATGCGGACGCAGTCGCGGGTAAAAGCTCGTTTACCATAAAATCTTCTTGAATTCTAATGAAACAATGCAATGGAAAACAATACTTCTTCATAAATGAATAAACTTTGAAGTAATAAATATACAGACAAAAAGAATCAATATTTTTTGTGGCCTGGAGCACGGACCTGAAAAGTCATTTTTTTCGGGTCCGTGGCCTGGAGTGCGATTTTTGAAACTCATTCGTTGAACTCAGCAGTTATAAAATAAGGCGATTATCACACTGCACCGCGCCCCGTCGCGTAGCACGGGGCCGCAGATTTTAACATTGTATGCAAGTATTTCAATTTATATAGAAAACACGCCTAGGACAACACACTGCCGACGCGACAATGCGCGGGAAGGCGACTATGCCGCTCCGCGCACCGCGGCGGGACGCGTCGCTAGTGTGATAATCGCCTAAGTGTCAATATTACTATTAAGATATGCATCTTTCTACTGCAGATTTGACTTTCAAAAATATTACGTGCTATTTTTGAAAGTCAAATCAGCAGTAGAACGATGCGTATCTCCATACATTTTCAACTGCTGAGTTCAACGTATGAGATACGCATCTTTCTACTGCTGATTTGACTTTCAAAAATCATACTTCAGGAGTGCGATTTTTGAAAGTCAAATCAGCCTTAGAAAGATGCGCATCTCCACAGTAATTTTGACATTTTCAACTGCTGAACTCACCGAATGAGATTCAAAAATCGCACTCCAGATACCTGTTTTAAAAGCTCAGTTTCCTTCAAAATAGGTTAAATGTAAAAAGCCTAACATAAGCTGGACAGGCCGGACACCGCATTTGCCCGGAGATACATCCAAAAAGCCTAACTATGTCCGGCTTAATCCGGACGCCTGGCAACGCTAAGCCCCGTGCGCCGGGCGGGGCGAGTCACACGGTCGAAGTTTCTCCTCGCTACGAGGGTCGTCTGCTTCTCCAGCCCCCTTACCCGCACTTTCGATCTTCACTATATCGCCACTGTTTCGGTCCGCACTTCATTGTAATAGAGTTGAAATTGGAACGAAAACATTCACGCAAAAGTTCGAATCGAATGTGCGGGTAGACCCTCTGAAGTGTAGGTACTATCGCTAAATATATATACAGCATTATTAATTATTTAGATAATATTTTTTTCTTACAAAGTTATTCTAAATAACTAAGTTTCATACCTGAAAAATATACGAGAAAAGATTAATAGGTACCTAATAATTTCATGTTAGGAAAAAAATACTAACATGAATGATATTGGAAATACCTTCATAATTTATGGTTAATTGAACTTACCTTAAGTGAACTTCAACCAAAATTATATGAGATGTTACATCCGAAGAGATTTAAGTATACCATGTAGTCCGTTGTTCGATATATCGCATCATCACACAGTTCAGATTTGAATTTTCTAAAATAAAAACAAATTAAAAAGACATTGTACCGACTACCGCAGTTTCTCGTCTTTGCCGGCAGAGGGCTCAACTGACATTCTTTTTAGAGTAGGTTAGCATCATTAAAATTCTGCATTTGTTTAAAGGGTAAGTTCACACTATTAATGTAAGCACAACCCTAATATGTGACTAGGGTAGGGCGGGTCCTTAAATCTCTTCGGATGTAACATCTCATATAATTTTGGTTGAAGTTCACTTAAGGTAAGTTCAATTAACCATAAATTATACTTCGATGTTACATCCTCGAGATTTAAGTATACCATGTAGATGTTTAGCGCTAAATGCAGAATGATTGACTTTGGGTATGTTTGGAAAAAATAAAACCTTTGTGTAGTAGTAATGAATAATCATCTTAGTTATATTAATTACCATTTTGTAAATGTAATTTATATAGTTATGTACCTATTAATTATCGTACCTAATTATTCTAAGTAACTTAGATATTAAATACTGCTTCGGCGAAGGCCCTATCTTGTACTGAATTGTCTAATGGAAGATTGTAAAATTTCGCAAAACATAATGAATTGCCTGACCAGCCGGCGGTCCTCTTTATTAAGTCGACTGATACACCGGCGCGGCTAGCCGCAGACGTCGACGCATGCCGCGTGCTGTGAGACGTGAATGTATTTATGTCAATCCCACTGTCTTTTAAAACCACTTTAATCCAACGACTAATAGATTGGGAACTTGCGTTGTGAAAAGGTTTTTTAGTAGTCAGTATAAGTTTATTAGTGTTAGGAAGAGATCTGTACTCACTTGTTATGTCAAGGTATGAAGATAGGGCCTTGGCTGGGCAAATTGATTCTTTTTCTTTGAAAAATGGTATGACCAATCTTGGATTAGCCCTAGTAGGGGTCGAAGTTTTAATTATATCGGTGATTGTTATATTTATACTGGATTCATTTATTGTAACATTATTAATATCTATAAGTGACAAGGTCTGCACAAGTTGTCCTGTGGATAACGCGAGAAGAGTCACAAGTTTCTTGGTCAAGATGTCTAAACATAATGATTCGTTAGGATACTTGCCAGAAAGATATGAAAGTACTAGGTTAGGATTCCAAGAACTATGGTATTTTGGTAAATTGGGCTTTATCTTAAAAATACCTTTAAAAAATCTTGAAACACAATCGTTGTTACAAAATTGTTTACCTAAAATCAGTGATAGCGCAGATCTAAATGTATTGAGCGTACCATAACTAGCACCTTTGTTAGACTGCTCCGTTAAGAACTTTAATAATACTGGCACTGATACGTTGAAACAATCATATTTGTTATCATTACAAAATGGTATCCATTTTTTGTAAGCAGTATTATACTGCTGTAATGTGCTTGTAGATAGAGATTGTAACATAATTTCTATAGTATCATTATGAAGAGATTGTTTCAGGAACGCCTCCCGGATAATATCGCGCACGCCAGTGTAAGACTTGGCCACAAAGGATGGCTCGTCCTGGAAGGAGATAAAAGGAGATTGATACAAGGTTCTAGGTATAGCACCTCAGAACAAATTAATGACATAAACATTGGATACCAGGGCTGACTGGGCCAGTAGGGAACAATTAAAATACCGTAAGCCTTGTCGTTTACAATTTTTCGTAAGCATTTCATAACTAAAGAAAACGGTGGGAAAGCGTAAAAATAGAATGAATTCCAACGCAATGTAAAGGCATCTATTTCGAATGCTTCCGGATCACGTTTCCATGAAACAAATTTTGTACATTTTTTGTTTATACGCGAAGCAAACAAGTCAATATCTGGTTTTCCGAACTTAATAGTTATCTCTAGAAAACTGTCATCATTGAGTTGCCACTCTGTGTCTATATTGGTAACCCTAGATGCCCGGTCAGCTTCGGTGTTCTCTCGAGACTTAATATATGATGCAAAAATGAATAAACGTCTTTGTTCACACCAAGACCATATGTCTCTGGTAACCGAAGTTAAATGCGGGAATTGAATTCCACCCATTCTATTTATATAAGAAATAGCCGTCGTATTGTCGATTCTAAGTAGAATTTCAGCATTCTTTGAATTTTTACAAAAACTTTTCAATCCTAGAAATGCTGCTAGCAGCTCTAAATAATTTATATGATTGCTAGACTCTTCTGGTGACCAATATCCGTGAGCTGTTTCTCCATCACAGTATGCTCCCCATCCTGAGAGTGATGAGTCAGTAAATATCTCTAACGTATAATGTGCTTTACGTATCGGGTTGTTTGTGGTCCAAACTGATTTTTTCCACCATTGGAAGTCTTCATCAAGACTCGAGGTTATATTCATTTTTGCGTCATAATTTTCGTTGTCTCTTAGTAAAGAAAGGTATTTTTCTCTCTCAAAACGCTTGGTGTGTAACCCACGGACACGCTGCATTCAGGGTACCGACAAACTTCGCAAAATCTCTTATGGTAATTAACGATTGTTTGGAAATTTTATTTGTCATTTCGAATATTTTAATTCTTTTTTCCGCTGGTAATTCTAAAGTTAAATTTCGCGAATTTATTAGTAATCCTAAAAATTTGCAATTGTTTGTCGGTATCATATTACTTTTTTCATGATTTATAACAAATCCTAAGCATTCTAACGTTTCAACGAGAACTCTGACTGTAGTTAAACATGAGTTGTATGTATTACCAATACATAGGATGTCATCTAAGTATGCCACAAGCATATGACCTTCATTACGTAAATAAGACATAATCGGTTTTATAAGTTTGGTAAATATGTAGGGTGCCGTACACAAACCGTAGGGCAAGCAAGTAAACTCGTAAAGAGTATCCTCGAACCGAAACCGTAAGTATTTTCTATGATCTGGATGAATCGGGACTAAAAAATAAGCTTCTTTAAGATCGACTGTTGCCATGTAAGATCCCTCTGATATTAATTGTGAAGCAGTCCTTATGTCTTCCATTTTAAATTTAGAAGCTAATATAAATTTATTTAGATTTTTGAGGTTTATAATAAACCTGAAACTACCGTTACTTTTAGGTATAAGAAAAATTGGTGATATGAATTGATTACTAGATTCTGTACATGGTTCAATGGCGCCTAAGTCATGTAATTTATTAATGTTCTTTTTCATTTCTAATTTTGAGTATGGTGGGTTCTGTGGTTCCACTAATTGATAAGGTTTTGATTCAAAGGTCAACTGACAACCTTGTACATATGAAATAATGTGAGCGTCGGAAGTAATCGTTAGCCAATTGTCTAAATAATGTTTAATTCTACCGGCGTGAGGTACCTCTAGCGGCGACCCCTCCTGTCGTAGTCGTAGGTGTGCCGGTACGGCAGGCTGGCACGGCCCCGCTGCGCTGTTGCAGGCTGTCTCCTCGTCGCTGCCGGCGGCGGTGCCGCAGTCGGCTCGCGGTACGAGTAGTAGCGAGGGGGCGGCGGCCGCGGCGCGGGCGGCGGGGGAGCAGCGCGCCCCGCACCCGTCGTCTGACGGGGGGGCGCACGAGAGTTTCCCGGTTGATTACTGGTTCTTCTTAAAGTCGCAGATTGTGTTGGAGCCGGCTTCTTTATTTGCTGGCTTGACCTTTCTAGATTCTTGGATGTTTTAATATTTTCACTTAAGTTTTCTCCGAATAGGTAAGTATCACGTTTCACCCCTTGAATAATGTTCCAAAAATTTTTGTCCAGCATTGGGATAATTAGCCGCCTTCTATTCAATGTTTCTTCGTAATGTAAGTCCAGTAAGGTCTGGTTTATTTCTGATAATTTCTGAATGATCTGCATCTTATCTAAATTACTGTTTATCAGTTCAGTTGTTAGGTTTACCACCCCTGCTATTGCGGATCCAAGTTGATTTTGTGACTTTTCTAACCTTTTGTCACGATTTTTCGCAGGATCTGTGAGCACTGAAGCCACTTCAGCATTTAATTTAGGAGCCTTTGCGAACTGGAAATTCTCTGGGATCAGCGTCTTCTTCAATAATGCCTCCTTGGCGTCCTTGGCTAAGCCTTCCAGCAGGATCTTACCCCAGCGTTCAGAGATTTCATGTGGAATTTTCTTTCCAAACGTCTCACTTGACTTCTTTGCTTCACCTAGCATGGAGAGGATCTCTTCAGGAACGTTTTCCGATTCATTTTCAGCGAGTGGAGCTTCGGGAACTGGTACTGCAGTGGACGTTTCAGCTGAAGGTGCGCCAGAGGGGGCGCCGGACGGTGAAGTCACTTCAGGTAAGTCTTTACCCGGTTCCGTCACCTCAGGTAAGTCTATCCTTGTAGCGACCGATTTTATCTGTTGACTGTCATTATCTTCCTGTGCTAAGAGGTAGTCAGCTGGATCATACTCCATGTCCGAGGCTAGATAAGAGCCGTCTTCGGCGAACTGATTTGAGGTCTCAGGTCCCATTTCTATGGGACAAGGAAAAAACAAAACCTATGGTAAGTTTCGTTTTATTTACTTTCGGGGTGATATCACGTATCGCCACGTTAGGAAAGTAAGTGAAAATATTTCCGGATAGTATCACGTACTATCACTTAGGAAATATTGAATAAAGCCAAAATAAGTTTAGTTTTTAATCGAAAAAACAATAAAGTTCACGTTCGTAATAATAATTGTAGGTATTATGATAAAACTAAAAAACAAAAATCTATTTGTCGAAGACAAATATCGGGCAATATCCTTCTAAATCACGTAATTTAAGTTATCACAGATAGCTATATATGAGGGAAAGAACTCACCTTCATAATTTTTCGAAAAACTCGACGAACGGCGGCGTTCACGCGACCGTTGCACATCTTTTTCTAATTTCCTTATTTTACGCATTAATTCTTCTGCACTTTTCTCACGTTTACGCTTATGTTTACCCATTTGAAGCTAAAGAAAAGTTATCTACGTAAAATAAACTCCGAAAGAAACTAAGTTCAAAATTGTTTGATTTAACACCGTGCGAATGATGCGACACACACAAAACGAATGTCAGTTGAGCCCTCTGCCGGCAAAGACGAGAAACTGCGGTAGTCGGTACAATGTCTTTTTAATTTGTTTTTATTTTAGAAAATTCAAATCTGAACTGTGTGATGATGCGATATATCGAACAACGGACTACATGGTATACTTAAATCTCGAGGATGTAACATCGAAGTATAATATAACGATTAATCCCAAGAGAAGTTAAAAAAACATTTTGGGAATCCAAAAAGTTTTTATTTCTCGTCTAAATATTTTTCTTACAACCAAAGAGTTTTCATCATCTAAGAAATACGGAAAGCTGGCAGCTATCTGTCCGAAAAAAAATAACGTAACGCCAAATACTCCAATTAAAAAGAAAAAAGATTTCTTCCTCTTTAGTTTTATGGCTTTTAATAATTTTTTTCCTAGACATATTGCCAGTTCACTTAAAAAAATATTAGAATCAATAAATAGTTTTTATTCCGAAATCCCAAATAATCACAATAATGTCTCTTTTGTGCCTATTTTCCAAACTGAATTAGGTACGCGAAAAAAAATCAGCTGTCCCATACAAAACTGCTGTAACTTACCTACATGCCCGACTCAAATGTATGGGACAGCAGATTTTTTTCGCGTTTCCTGAGGTAGCTCCATAGTGAAAATTGTTCAGGAGTGCGATTTTTGAAACTCATTCGTTGAAATCAGCAGTTGTAAATGTCAAAATTACTATGGAGTTACGCATCTTTCTACTGCTGATTTGACTTTTAAAAATCATACTTCAGGAGTGCGATTTTTGAAAGTCAAATCTGCAGTTGAAAGATGCGTATCTCCTCTATGGTATCTCCCTAGTAATTTTGACATTTACAACTGCTGAGTTCAAAGAATGAGTTTTAAAAATCGCACTCCAGTTTGATGGTCTGAGTTCACCGTTTCAGTTTGCGGAGGGCTGTCCCTTACACCCTGCCCTGTATAGCTTATACAGTGGTTATACTTACTTAAACCACAGGCCTAGTGGTCTAAGTAAGTATAAGTAACCTTCGTCTTAGGCCTAATCCCTAAAGAGCGACCGGGCGCAAGTAAACAGTAAACTTTAGCTACTAAGGACTCGACTCAAATAAAATACTCGTATTTTGTACTGTAGTACATTATTATTTCTATGCTCGTACCGTATTTACACTTGTAAGTTGTCAAGCTTCAATAATAGAGCGTCCTTCATCGGTTTCATTATTAATTTGAGTTGAGCCAACGATGAAAGTATTGAATTGAACGACACGTACCTATGCATATGGCGCCACCGCTCAGTGGAGAGACTACCTTTAGGTCTCAGCTCAACCATAAAGCTATTATACCTTCCGTAAGGTACCTATAATAACTATGGTCTCAACATGGACGTGACGTGGAACTAAGCCGTTTACAATTTTTTTGGAATGGATGGAATTGGCAAGCTGAACTGAAGTGGCGGGTCTGGTCATACTGGGTCTTTCTTAATATGCTGACGGCTTTTTATGATGATCAAACCATCAAACTGAACAACTTTCTCTAACGTCGAAATACTCAGTGAAAACAAAATCTGTTCTGTTGTCCTATACATACATATACATGGGTAGATAGGATTGCAGTTTGGCATAGAACAGCTGTTTTCGATTTTGACTTCGGTTCCGTAGAGCAAGTTGTTCAGTTTGATAGTCTGAGTATCCCCTTAAAAACTGTCAGCATATTTTATTAAGAAGGATATATATACATGGTGAATTTGAAGTCCTTCCTAAGCTAAGACTCTACCCATAAAGGGACCAGTGACCAGACGTGAAAAAGCAAAAATAAAAATCTGCTGTTTTCAAAGACATATACAGGGTGTACAATAAAATGGGACAGCTACTTAAAGGGGTGCTTCAGACCATCAAACTGAACAACTTTCTCTATGGGACCAATATCGAAATCGCGAAAAAAAAATCTGCTGTCCCATACATTTCAGTCGAGTTATGTTTGCAGTTTTGTATGGGAGAGCGGATTTTTTTTTCGCGATTTCGATATTTGTCCCATAGAGAAAGTTGTTCAGTGTGATAGTCTGAAGCACCCCTTTGAGTAGCTGTCCCATTTTATTGTACACCCTGTATATTACGCTAGTGATATATAAATCTATGGCTGTTTTATACTTTTGAGTCGTTAGTTTTAAAGGATGCTTATGATTTCAAATTCTCACTGAAATTTACCAGAGATAACCGATGTGAAATCCGAGTTCTAGAACACGTCCGAGACCAGGAATTGGCAGACGCCCTACGGCGGCGGCACGGCGCGCTGGACAGATCTCATGAGAAAGTTTAGGGGACGCGACTGGACAAGGAAGGCGGAGGACGAAATCTTGTGACGCGCCTTGGGAGATGTCTATTTTCAATATTAGACGATAACAGGCTCATTGTGATTATGAATGGAATAGGTTAGCAATTTATTGTCGCCACGGGCTCCATCGCCACTGGGGATAAATGGGAAAAAAGTCCCGGTTGTCACCACTACTGGGAATACACGCATAGGTTTGATGTCGTCTCTCATCACCGAATCTGAAGCGTTGCGTTTGACGTATTTTACTACTCAATTGTCATCATTATTTATGTGATTCCGCGGTAATAAAAGCGGAGAACTATAGCTAAGATCGTATCGATAACCAATCTTTGGTCTAGTTACTCGTTCAATCGAATCCAGCAATAAAAGTTCTAAATTCTGGAAGAATTATGATGAGTCGGTTACCACGCTGAGACTGCTCACCCAGAGGTGCTGAGTTCGAAACTATTTCCCATGTCAGTGGGTGAATTTCGACTCGAATGTCATCACCGAGGCGACCAATGATCACCTACAGTGTTGATCTAGGTCCTAGGTGATCACCTCTGTCGTCTATGACCTTATGACCCAGGGGGCTGATCGACCTTCATAAATTTCCAACGAATTGTTACCGAACTGCTGCCGCATCACAACTTTTTTGGGTAATTTTCATTTCGAAATCGAAAAGTCACATCCATGGATGAAATTTTTTTAAACGCTTTCTTTCCCTATTTTATGGGTTACAAGCTCGGTTAATATTTACCATTAACCCTAAGGTGCCTAGTAAATATTTTTCATGAGGTAGGTATACCTACCAATTTATTAATTATAATATCCATGGATGAAACATTGCGTTTTTTGAAATAAAAATTAGGGTAAGGTAATTCCTTGAGCACATTCGGAATCGGAATTGCGCTAATCATAATCATAATCATTCAAAATAAAAAATCGAAATTTTTTTTATTCAAAATAATATTATCATATACTTTTTGACGTCATTTTTTGACTCTACCACCGCGTCGGAAGGTGTTCCGTTGACAACTTTTGACAACAAGATGAGTTGTCATTGACAACAAGATGAGTTGTCACTCGACCGCCACTGATTCGTTCGGTACCGCTGTCAATTGAACGGAAAATAAGTCGAGCACTGACATATACTCTAGCGAGTGTAAGTCAATGAAGTCAAGTTTAGCGCAATACCACATTCCTTACAGTCAAATCGTCACTGGATCACAATCAAATCTGCACCGAACTTCAATGTTTTTACCCGACTGCGGCAGAAGGAGGGTTATGTTTTTATTTAACGCGATTGGCTCCCGTGATTAAAGTGATAGGTTCGCTGAAGGTACCTATAAAACCGGTCAATTTCACCACGGGAACAACCTTCATTTGTTTCATGTGGGAGGGAGTAAGGAAACGGTAAGAAGTATCGCCTCCATCTCGTAGAAGCTGTGCAAATATTTGATTACGCGCGGTCGTTGAGCTCGCGTTATCACTTCCCGTATTTAAATAATCTGCTAGGTATTAATTTGGGTATACTACGCACTATTGATTAGAGCGAGTTGTTTTTGTGTAGTATGTATTATGGTAATTTATAATTTATTCAAAAACCACTTTTCACAGATTTTGATGGTTCTTTCACACATGGGATTATTGTATTTTTTGGGACTTAACATCGAAAATGTTTTATTTTTCGATTCGGTCCTAGGCCCGATTTTCAGCGAAAGTGCGACATCGACATCGCCCGGTGTCAGTCGTGGGTTTGAGACTACGTGGCTGATTGGGGTGTCAAAGAAACGCGTCTCGACGAGGGCTACAAAAAGAAAAAAAGAGGTTTGAAAAAACACAAAAACTTTTTTTTTAATCGAAAAAAATTAAAAATGCGATTGTTTTTAGCCCGGTTTTGGTCTGAAAAAAAAAAATGCTTTCTCGAAAACGTAATGTAGTTTCGAAAAAATAAACAAATTAACCTAGCTTTCAATTATACAGTACCTATACAGTATACAGACAGGGTCCAATTTAATATCGTGACGGTTGTTTATTTAAGAGCATGATTAGATCAGACCAAAAACTGAACAACTTTCTATAGAACCAAATTAGGAATCGCGAAAAAAACAGCAGTCCCATACATTTGAGAGGATTGCAGATTGCAGTTTTGTATGGAACGGCAGATTTTTTTCCACGATTTCGATGTTGGTCCCATAGAGAAATTTGCTCAGTTTGATGGTCTGATCATCTCCTCAAAAACCGTCAACGACTAATATACTGGGTGTTAGGGTAAACAGTTGCAATACTTTAAGAGGATGATCAGACCATCAAACTGAACAACGTTCTCTGTGGGACTAACATCGAAATCGCGAAAAAATCTGCTGTTCCATATAAAAATGCAAACCTACTCGAGCCAAATGTATGGGGGACAGCAGATTTTTTTGGTACATACCTACTAACTAAATGCAATCATCAGGTCGAATTTTTGTGTAAAAAAACATTGTTTTTTTGTGAATTTCCCTCATGTTTTTTTGGGAAAGTTGTTCATTATAGGTACAATCACCCCTTACAGTAATGCAACTGTTTACCCTAACACCCAGGTGGTCGGTAATGTGGCGTAGTGTAAGTCGGCCTTAATGAAAATGTGATGTCACAGATAATAACCACATCTCACAAAATTCAATAGAGTCACCATTAACCAGCGAGCGGAGTGTTCTACTGCCGAAAACGCGATACAGTCGCGTGCGCAGCCCACTCCGCTGCGGTCCAGTCTAGTACCACTCTAGCCGCGATCGATCGCGTTGCTCTATCCTAACTGGTTCACTCGTGCATTACTCGTTCTTGTCATCGCAATCGAAATATCTACGTCAAATCAGCTGTTTGGTTGAGGTAAGAGGAAATATACTTTAAATATTTTTATTAGATTAAATCGTCAGTTTTTTGTATTTCAACACTGTTCAAATAAAAGCAAAAGCTGAAAATCTTCTATCAAATATTGATTGAAGATTAACAAAATAAATAAAAATCAAATAAACAAGTTACACTTTCATACAATACTTATACTTAAAGGTACCTAGTCAATATGAAAAGTCGAAATAAATAATATTAAAAATAAAACATTGTTAATTTGCGATCGATTTTATTACGAAGTTAAAAAGATTTTTCAGTTTCCATTAAGTATGTATTTTTTTGTTATAAAAAGATTTTAATCTATTTAAGAAACCAACAAAAAGTTTTTGTATAACAAATAATAATTTTACTAATACTGACCGAAATTGACGAAAATTTTTTAAGAATTACATTAAATAATAATAAAAATGATAAAAAGAAACTACTTACTATCTTAAACATTATATGGCTGCTAACCATTTTTTTAAAGAAAGGCCAGAACTATTTAAAAAGCTGTTGGTACCAAGAAGTTTGGATGGTACATAGACCTGGTATACTAGGCTATTTGTCTCTACTTTCATGGGTGGTATACCAGGATTCTGGGAAAGGTATTGTAGGTTTATATCCATGGTTGGTACTTGGTACCAAGAAGCTTGGATGGTATGTGTAAGGAAAAGAATTATTAACCTTTAAACCACTTATCTTATCTACCCATCAAACTGAACAGCTTTTATACTACAGGGGCCGTAAGGCGGTCTGAAAAAACTCTGACACCAGGGCTTTGCCCACACGATAAGAAGAAGACTATGGGAGCAAACCCGTCAGAAAAAAAAATCTGCTGTTCCATACTAAACTGCAATGCCTACTTGACTCAAACGTATGGAACAGTGATTTTTTTTTGTTCTGACGTTTTCATGATTTCATGGTTGGTCTCATTTTTGATAGATTCTTTGTTGTTGTTGCTATTGTAGCAGGTAGGTACATAAAATTAAATATTTTTACTGTATTACAGCGATCCAAATTCTCGATTTCACGTTCGTTCCGAAAACGTGCAAAAACACTTTTTTTTATTTTATAATGTCAAGCAAGAGTGTTATTTAACTTACGCACGTAATACTTACCGACTTGCTCTCAAACGTTTACACTGAATCGTAAATTCAGATACGTTAGGTACCTAACCTATGTAAAGTCTACCAATCCACATGTGTACGCATGGTGGTACTAACGCTCATAAACCACGAGGATGGGCAGGCATGTGACCCAGCTGTTATAGGGTCTTTCTTAATATATTGAAACTTTTTTAAGGGGATGATCAGACCGTCAAACTGAACAATTTTCTCTACAAAACTCCTAAACTTACTTGAGCTAAATGTATGAGACAGCTGATTTTTTTTCGCGATTTCGATGTTGGTCCCATGGAGACTTTTTTTCAGTTTGATAGTCTGATCATCCTCTTAAAAAAATATACGCATATTAAGTAGGACACTGTAGGCTGTTGATTAAATGATTGTCAAATAAAACTTAGTATTTTGACGTAATAGGTTCGGGTACCGTAACTTTCGCTTCTAGTGTTAAAAGTTTCAATGTCCGTCAAGTCTTTAGGTACCTAATTAGCAGTTAACAGTCGTCGGGAAAGTTCTAAATGAGACTTTATTTTACTGAAGCTACGAACCCAATTAAGACCCTTGTAAGCTTTTTAATGAACTAAGTAGGTTTTCGGAACTCTCAGTGGTTCTAAAGTGCTTAATTATTTTAAATACCTACAATAATGGAACTAAACCAAACTAGACAAAGATTTTCAAAACTAGGTAAAAGTACATAATATTTAAAACATGATCCCTATTATGAAAGTTTACAAAAGTTTTCCTTTGTTTGTGGTACTTAATTAGTTCTGAAAATATTCACAGACCACTGAACTAGTAAAGAAAGAAAATCATAAACAGGGTGTTAGGTTAGGCGAAACTAGGTACCGGACCCAGGGTAGACAGTTGCATAGATTGTACTCATGATACTGAAAATTTTTCCCAAAGGAACAAATGGAAATTCGCAACAAAAAAAAACAACTTATAATACAATCAGCTGATTGCATTTAGCACAGAGTAATGTAGGTATGTAATTATGTAATAATTTAGTATGGAAACTCCGAATTTTTTTTGCTAATCGTCTATAAGTTTCTTGAGGAAAGTTTTTCAGTATCATGGGTACAATCACTTCTTAAAGTAATGCAACGGTTTACCCTAACCTAACACACTGTATACGTACAAAATGCATAAGTAAAATACGTTCACATTACCTACGTACTTAGGTATAGATAATACTATGGTGCGGAAACGTGGACCCTGACGATAGGACTAGTTCATCAATTCAAAGTCGCTCAGCGAGCGATGGAGAGAGCTAATCTCGATGTCTCTCTGAGAGAGCACATCAGAAATGAGGTGATACGTCAGAGAAATAAATTGGTTGACATATCTAAGAAAATGAGCAAACTAACGTGGCAATAAGCTGGTCTGCTGAAGGACTGACAACCAATGGGGTGTCAGAGTTCTAGAGTGGAGACCACGATCTGCCGGGCGTAGTGTAGGACACCCTGCGACTCACTGGACCGAGACGACCTATAAAAGGTAGATAAGGAAGGCCGAGGACAGAGTTTTGTGAGGCTTATGTTCACCGGTGGACAATGATAATTATGCTGATGATAATGATAATGAGGTATCGATATCGTTTGATCAAAACATTGAAGAGACAATAGACTTTCTTTTCTATAAAATATGCTTCAGATAAATGTGTTTGTTCAATGAGATCGAAGAATCGTATTCTTTTGGTTTGGGTCGAGCGCAAACAATTTTTTCACTCCATTAAACATTCCGCAAGAAAGATAAACGATTTATACAAATCTTTATTTATAACGCACTTAATAATAAGTTTAGTTTGGCTTTGGACATATTGAGAAGGTTCTGATAAAATATTTGTTATAGAATTAGAATAATAAATAATTGGTAAGGAATACGTGAAGTATAGAATATAATGCCTTCTGATTTATAGAACTTATACGATGGCTGCTATTTATGTATCCGAAATAGCAAAGTGAAACAACATATAGAGCATTTATTATAATTTTATTGCTTTTAAAATTATTTGTCAAGATGATCGATGCCCTTTTGCATACGTTGGAACTAATTTTCGTAGCACTTTTTCCAGTCGGAAAGAGGTATCTCCAAAACGTACCTACATTTTGAACGCATAAACAGCCTCTTCACAGCTCGAAACATCCAAACCGTGGACTGTTGTTTAGTTTCAGGATCGTAATGTATATATCCAAGATTCATCACCCTGATTGTAGTTTTGTAACATTTTTTTACACCAATCGACACGAGCCCGTTTTTGGTCAATTCTCAAGTTGTGCAGAATCCAACGTGAAAATATTTTTTTTACAGCGAAATGTTCGTGTAATATTTTATTATATACTCGTCATACTTATGCCCAGAGACACCTCTATCTCGCGGTATGTAACATGAAGATCTTGCATTATTAGTTCCCGCACAGTTTCAATATTTAGAGGTAGGTACAACCTTAGGGTACAACCACCGATTTAGGGCGACCTTCTTTAAATTCGTCTGTGAGCACAGACCGCCCAGGATTAAACTCACTAAACCAGTGATACACAGTAGTTTTCGATCTTGCTTCCTCCCCAAAAGTCGAAGTGAGTTGATCGATGCACTGTTTTTGAGTTAGCCCTCGCCGAAAATCGTAATAAATCATAGCACGAAAATTTTCATGAGTTAAATCCATGGTGATAAAGACACGCAATTTTCAAAATGACGCCACAAAGGATAAACAAGATAAACAAATGACAGCTACCTGAAACAAATTGTATTCTTCAGCCAAAGAGTTGCATTTCAAAAGAGATTTCAGAGTTGCCAATTCTGGATACATAAATAGCAGCCTCTCGTATTATTCTATTGTACCTCTTCTTGTCAGTTTTTCCCATTTGTATAATATAACAGCGAAGTATCCACGGTGGTGTGATGAAAACTGTCTTTTCATCTTTCTTGACTGAAAATGTACAAATTTTTTGTTTAAAATTTGTTTAATTACTCGTTATACTTTTATGTTTATACAGTGGGAAGATATTATATCAAAATAATGAATTATTGTCTTTTAATCCGCGAACAATATTGCTCATTAGAAAATCTACTTGTAACAATTTATTATGACCTCTGTTATTTACTGAAGCTGAACTTTTTACACCTAGTTTCTTTATTTAGGTGTTAAAGTATTTTCGTCTGTGAATTATATTCCTAGACTATGGTTTGACCGTCACATGGTATTAACGTTCTAATATGATATTATTTGGGGACAAAAAAAATTTTTCCAGAAAGAATTCAACCTATGTATTGTTTTGTACATTGCAGGCTGAATCACCTGATTGTCTGAAAAGAAAAATGATTCCGAGCTTCCGATGGCACGATAAGCCGTTGGTCCCGGCTACTTTCTCTGGTGGTAGTAGTCGTTACATAAAAACCACGTCAGAGGCCGTAAGGCGGTCTGAAAAAACTCTGACACCAGGGCTCTGAAGTGCCATTTTTGAAAATCATACGAGCGACTTGGCAGTAGAAAGATGCATAATCTCCATAGTAATTTTGACATTTTCTACTGCCAAGTCGCTCGTATGATTTTCAAGAATCGCACTTCTGCCCACACGATAAGACGAAGAAGTAGCAGGTGAAGTAAGAGTTTACAAGCAACGTAACGATACGAATACGAAATTATGTCAACGTAACGAATACGACAATATTATTTAGTCTGACAATATACTTCGAACAAAAATTTTCATAAAATTTACTGGATATGCTAACATAATATGAATATTAATATGTGGGTAGAGTCTTTTCTTTGGCAGAGTAGAGTAGTCTTTCTTAATTTACGGATGGTTTGTAAGGGGATGATCAGACCATCAAACTCAACAACTTTCTCTATGAAGCTTATATTGAAGTCGCTTTTACTTATTATAAGGACTGGCCTTGCGGTAGCATTTCCCCTAGCTCTTCTCTGCCACGGGATAAGACAAATTGATCATGTGCATTTACACTCAATTTTATACCTTATCACTAAACGAGACAGCCTATAATTGCGAAACAATAATTTTGAACTTAGAACGTTTGGGGTTCACACGACACTACTTATCATGATTTTGAACATTCATGATTAGAATCTACAGGGTGAAATTGATATCATTAGCATCCTTTTAAACTAAGAGTCTACCCCTCAAACTGAACAACTTTCACTATGGGAGCAAACCGATCGGACCAATAAAAAAATCAGCTATCCCATACTTAACTGCAATGCCTACGCGACACAAATGTATGCAACAGCAGATTTTTTTTTGATCCGATCGGTTTGCTCCCATAGTAAAAGTTGTTCAGTTTGATGGGTAGACTCTTAGTTTAAAAGGATGCTAATGATATCAATTTCACCCTGTATAAGTAGTCAAAGGTTCTGTGCCATACATTTGAGTCTAGTAGGTTTGCAGTTTTGTATTGAACAACACATTTTTTTCGCTATTTCGACAAGGGTCCCGTGGAGAAACTTGTTTATTTTGATCATACGTCCGATACAGGGTGAAAGGAAAAGTATCATTAACCTTTAAACCACAACTTTTATATGGTTCAAAGGTTAATGATATTTTTCCTAACATCCTGTATAACGTGTACCAGAAATAGAATTTACCAGAAAGGATTACCTAAATGAAGAACATTTGATATTGTATAAAATTACAATATTTTCATTTCAAGATGAAAATATATTTTGCTGTTATTATAATAATTAATTTTTAATCGATAGACATTTTAACAGTCTCTATTCAGCTTTCGAATCTTAAATTATACATTGGTCCCGCATAATAATTTGAAACTTATTGTACATCCCACATCGTACATTCAACTGCAAAACGTAACCAATTCCTCGCCATAGGCACATGCCATATTCTAATTAGCTAGAAAATAATTGACGTAAGTGGTCGATTGACTATAATAAAGTTTTAGTGGACATAAATTCATACTAGCTACATCACTAGGTACTTGATAACTTTTAGGAGCAATTAATTTATGGAGAATTTATGCAAGAGGTTGACATGCTAGTTTAGATCAAGGCCCTGCCTAAACGGAGCGATGATGCGTAAGTATAATAATCGTATTCGATGAACCGAGACCATTCAGTTATTTGGAGTAGGCAAGGTTGACTTCCGACAAGTGCGTCTAATATATTGTTATAGCTATTGGAACACCACACCTTTTAGAAAAAGGAGTAGCGTGGCGAGGGGGGTAAATGCCCCGGGCGGCACTTTACTGGGGGCGGCAAATTCGGGAAAAATACAGATTTGATGAGCTCATATAAACAACTCGCAGAGCAGAGAAAAGACGAGCTCGCTTCGCTCGTTCTATTTTTCTGTTTTAATAACCTGTCTGTTATAATCTTAAAAAGTTCTGACCGCAGCTAAGACGTGTGCTAAAAATATCGAGCTTGCTTCGCTCGATCCAAAGCTTTTACCTTGGCTACAATGCACATGTTTTGTACGTAAAAAGCTCAGAAGTGCGATTTTTGAAAATCATACGAGCGACTTAGCAGTAGAAAGATGCATAATCTCTATAGTAATTTTGACATTTTCTACTCCCAAGTCGCTCGTATGATTTTCAAAAATCGCACTTCTGGCTCCAACCGAATCGTATTGAGGTTCGAAAAATGTTCGTTTTGCTCGCTCTAGGTTTCTATTTTCGCATGGACCAACCAAAATATGTCTGACCCGAAACGATGTGCAAAAAATGTTGAGTTCGCTTCGCTCGCTCCATTATTTTTGGTGTAGGTCAGATAAGGGGGCGGCAAAATCAGCCCCGGGCGGCACAAACCCACGCTAGAGACCCACTGAGAAAAAGGCATTTGCAATAAATTTGTTGAGCCGTAAAGGGGCATCCAGGAAATTTTGGGGTTCTTGTGAAAAATGCAAAAGTTATTTCGCTACTCTGATGTGAAAAGCCGAAAGGTGACCTAAATAAGAATAGAGGAGTTTTATGATCCCTTGACCATTTTAAGGCCCTATTGTCATAGTGCGGTCTTAATTGGAATGAATTCGATTGTTTCATGAGGTATTGCAACTTCAGTATGAGTTGTCAACGTATCGACAGTATATTTTGTCTGATAGTATACCAGTAGTATACAGGGTGTAAGTGACAGCCTAGCAAATACTGAAACGGTGAACTCAGACCTTCAAACTGAACACCTACAGGGTGTAACGTAAAGTACAATTAACCTTTAAACCACACACTCTACTCATCAAACTGAACAACTTTTACTATGGGAGCAAGAACTAAAAAAAAAATCTGCTGCTCCCAAGCTGCTCCATACTAAACTGCAATACCTTCACGACTCAAATGTATGAGCCAGCTGTTTCTTTTGTTCTGACAGGTTTGCTCCCATCATAAAAGTTGTTCGGTTTGGTGGGTAGAGTAGGTACGTGGTTTAAAGGTTAATGATACTTTTCCTTACGCCCTATAAAATCATAGTAATCACGTCCTTGGTATTTATAAAATTGCATGTAGCTATAAACCAAATCAATACATTTATAATAATGGCGGTTTCAGATCCATTTACTGACGTGATTGACTTGATGGTTTATTAAAATCAATTAATGGATTCGAGTGTACAAAAGATTTACTGAGCTTCCTGGGTACTCGACCCCAATGTACGGAACAGTTGATTTTTTTCGCGATTTCAATTTTGGTCCATAGTGAAAGTTGTTCAGTTTGATGGTCTGAAGCACCCCCTTAAGAATGTAAAGTAGGTATTTTAGTTTACATCCTGTAGGTACTTAGTTATATAATATCCGTTGACAGAAGGTGAGTAGAAAATCTTGTGCTCACTCTACTAATCAGTATCGAAAAATGTATAGATAACAGTTACTTTTTAATGTATGTACTTACACTACCATTTTAGTACAGTGCTAATTATAATGGTAATTGCGAATTGTAGACCTGTCGTTGACCTATCATCGCGTATCGTATCATTTTACAAGTTAACAGAGCGGGTTCTATTCGTTTGTATACATTTCGAAATGTCGCTTTAGAAATAGCTAGGTAATACGTGATTTATTTTTACTGATGCATACTATTAATTATTTAATGGACATTATAATTGTGTTGTGCTCTTCGATAGTTCCCATAGTAAAATCATTGTAGTTTCAATTAGGTGTAGGTAAAACCACGGTAAAACCAATATCAACGCTTAGAGTACGCAACTCGTAAACAAGTGCAAAAGAGAAAATTTTTCAGGAGGAAGAAAAAACTGCGTCCTATAACTTTTATGTAAGTTCGGGAGTATTTGCGGGGTTCTTATTACACGCTAATATAGATCGGCATTACGTACTCGTAATGCCGATCTATATTAGCTGATTTCATTTAAAAAAATAATCTGATACTTCAGATTATTTTTTTAAATGAAATCAGGACACGGTTTGTGAGATTTTCATTCCATAAACGTACTAATAAATTCCAAAAAAAAAACGACTTTAAAAGTAAAAAAAGTTAAAAATAATATTTCAGCCTATGACTTTTACGTTCGAATCTATAAGATTTTTTTTCTAACCTATTTCATCCCTCTGCTGGGCAAGGGCCTCCCCTTTAATCTTCCAACCATCTCTATCCTGGGCAAGCTCTGGCCACTTGTCGTCAAAAGCATCCAAGAAAATTAATTTGTTTAATTGAAGTCGCTGTCAAGCCGGTACGATTCGCAACTGGGCTTGCAGTAATTTATTGGCTTGGCTTGACACCGACTCCAATAAAACAAATTAATTTTCTTGGATGCTTTTGACGACAAGTGGCCAGAGTTTGCCCAGGTACTTAGTTATATCCGTTGACAGAAGGTGAGTAGAAAATCTTGAGCTCACACTACTAATCATTATCGATTTTTTTTTAGATAACAGTTACTTTTTAATGTATGTAGGTACTTACACTACCATTTTAGTACAGTGCTAATTATAATGGTAATTGCGAATTGTAGACCTGCCGTTGACCTATCATCGCGTATCGTATCATTTTAGAAGTTAACAGAGCGGGTTCTATTCGTTTGTATACATTTCGATGTCGTTTTAGAAATAGCTCGGTAATACGTGCATTTATTTTTACTGATGCATACTTAATAATTATTTAATGGACATTATAATTGTGCTGTGCTCTTCGATAGTTCCCGTAGTAAAATCATTGTAGTTTCAATTTGGTGTAGGTAAAACCAATATCAACGCTTAGAGTACGCAACTCGTAAACAAGTGCAAAAGAGAAAATTTTTCAGGAGGAAGAAAAAACTGCGTCCTATAACTTTTATGTAAGTTCGGGAATATTTGCGGGGTTCTTATTACACGCTAATATAGAATCGGCATTACGATTTCATTTAAAAAAATAATCTGATACTTCAGATTATTTTTTTAAATGAAATCAGGACACGGTTTGTGAGATTTTCATTCCATAAACGTACTAATAAATTACAAAAAAAAAACGACTAATAAAGTAAAAAAAGTTAAAAATAATATTTCAGCCTATGACTTTTACGTTCGAATCTATAAGATTTTTTTTCTAACCTATTTCATCCCTCTGCTGGGCAAGGGCCTCCCCTTTAATCTTCCAACCATCTCTATCTTGGGCAAGCTCTGGCCACTTGTCGTCAAAAGCATCCAAGAAAATTAATGTACGATTCGCGACTGGGCTTGCAGTAATTTATTGGCTTGGCTTGACACCGACTCCAATAAAACAAATTAATTTTCTTGGATGCTTTTGACGACAAGTGGCCAGAGTTTGCCCAGGTACTTAGTTATATCCGTTGACAGAAGGTGAGTAGAAAATCTTGAGCTCACACTACTAATCATTATCGATTTTTTTTTAGATAACAGTTACTTTTTAATGTATGTAGGTACTTACACTACCATTTTAGTACAGTGCTAATTATAATGGTAATTGCGAATTGTAGACCTGCCGTTGACCTATCATCGCGTATTGTATCATTTTACAAGTTAACAGAGCGGGTTCTATTCGTTTGTATACATTTTGATGTCGTTTTAGAAATAGCTCGGTAATACGTGCATTTATTTTTACTGATGCATACCTAATAATTATTTTATGGACATTATAATTGTGTTGTGCTCTTCGATAGTTCCCATAGTAAAATCGTTGTAGTTTCAATTTTGTGTAGGTAAAACCAATATCAACGCTTAGAGTACGCAACTCGTAAACAAGTGCAAAAGAGAAAATTTTTCAGGAGGAAGAAAAAACTGCGTCCTATAACTTTTATGTAAGTTTGGGAGTATTTGCGGGGTTCTTATTACACGCTAATATAGATCGGCATTACGAGTATCCGGTGTTCGTGTGGTGTCGACTAAGAATAGCACCACCCCATCGCCAACCCGCCTGCCAAGCGTGGCGATTATGGCAAATCCCTCCATTTTGGGGGAGGCCTATGTTCAGCTGTGGACGTCTATCGGCTGATATGATGATGATGATGATTACGAGTATCAGATTATTTTTTGAGTGAAATCAGGACATGGTTTGTGAGACATGTTGTTTTCATTCCAGAAACGTACTAATAAATAAAACCGGTCAAGTGCGAGTCGGGCTACTCGCACACTGAGGGTTCCGTACCACGCCACCACAGAACACAACATTTTTAGCTAAGAAAAAAAAAAATTTTTGTCCGGGACCTTTAGCGCAAGACCGACTCACACTTGGCCGGTTTTTAGTATTTGTTGTTATTCTGTAGAGTTTGCTCTATAATCACACTAAGTTTGACGCTTGCATGTATTACCGTTTTTACGATAGAGCGTGAAGAAAAAACGTTGATAAAAACTAGTTTCTTGTTGAGAACCCCCCTTAATTTTTAACTTTTTGGAATTTTTATTATTTGTTAACAAATCCGCCGTGATAACGCATAATCTCAGAAAATTTCAACTATCTAGCTATTACGGTTCAAAAGTTACAGCCCTAAATAGGTAGGACAGACGGACGGACGGACGGACGGACGGACGGACGGACAACGTAGGCTTAGTAATAGGGTCCCGTTTTCACCCTTTGGGTACGGAACCCTAAAAAATACCAAATATTCATTCCCGAGGTCTTCACTCTAAGGCGACGTATGTAGTTATGTTGTTGTTATCAGGTAGGTATCTGTATTCAATATCGTTATAATACTTAGTTCCAATGACACAAGTCTAGACTAGATTAAGGAACATTGATTTGTGCTCGTAAATTCACAATCGACGAGCATCTATAAACCGTCTTAGGATGTTTTAGAGGCTAGAGATCTGTATCGTATAGCATGTGGCGATTAATTTGCCTTTTGCCTACCCCAGTGAGGCTCAACTCAATTACCTAATGCTATTGGTGGTATATGGATCCTAGCTTCACGCAATCCCGTAGATGAGACACTCGCTAGAAAGTCCCGGACCGCTGCACGTGAGTGGAATTAAACACAGCCACACCTACTGCCAGGCTCGCCAAATACCTGGCCATAGAATCAATCATCACGAAAAGGAGAAGAAGTGGGACACAGGCGTGAGCTATTGTTCTGAGGGCGTGAGCATTATGTAAACAAGTAGGTAACAAAACACCCTATTAATATAATTATAGGGGTGGTTTAGGTTTACACGAGCGATAGCCCATACGGAGGAGAGCTAGCGCCTCAATCATGAGGCCGCGGAACGATTCCTGGCCTGTACCACTAAGTTCTTCGGAATTTATGTACGGTTTTATTTATCATTTACTAGCTCGGCAGTGAAGGAAAACATCGTGAGGAAACCTGCATTCCCGAGAATGAAAAGAAAATACCATAAGTTCGGAGGTATGCGTAAAATATGGGTGAGCTTGGGGCGAAGACCAGCGATGGTCGCAGTGTTACATAATGACCCTTGCTTGCAATAGTCCAACCACAAATAATAGGTTTACCTAAACCTTGTTTCCACCATCAAACTAAACAACATTCACTATATGGAGCCAATATCGAGAAAAAAATGACTTTGTCTCCGTCTTGAGTTTTAAGGTATAATCTAAATGATCCCTTTGGTGTGTACTCTTAAATATTCCGTGCTAGGGTGCATGTTTTGTTACAGCTTGTATATAAAGTCGACCTACTTGTTACCCAATCTCAAGCTTTGTTCCGAGATTGCGTAACAAATGGAAGTGCGCAAGTGCGTAATTATGCTTCAAAGCTCATCACTACAATTATTCATTTCAAAGTAATTAAGTATCGTAGGTACCTAATTATGTTTTTAAAACGGAATGAAAAGGTCATTAAGAAGTACAACAAAGGAATTAGTTAGTTTCAGAATATCTCTGACTATGCTATAAAGCAATATGCTACTAAGGAATTTAAATTAAGTTTTTTTTTTACTAACTGTGGGTTTGCTCTTGACCTCAATCCAGTCCTCAGGACGAAGATGGGGTCGAAGATGTAGCGAGATTACCCAGAAGATGCCTATTCACTCTTCAATCGTACTTTAAAGGAAGCTCATAGGTGATCCAACCTCGGTGGCGAAGCTACAAAGTCTTGAGCATCGTCGCAAGGTAGCCTGTCTGTCTGTTTTTTATAGGATACATTTCGGAGAGTGTGCGACTGAATTACACGATCTAATACCACCGTCTCCCTTTCATCTGCGGGGGACGAGACGCAGACTGGGTTTCCACCCTTATGTCGTTGACCTACCAGCAATTCGCACGAAGAAGTTTGCTTCTTCTTTTATAATGCGCACGGCTAAGGAGTGGAATGCCCTGCCTGCGGACCTGTTCCCTGAGCAATACAACCTGTGCCTCTTCAAGGCGAGAGTGAATAGGCATCTTTCTAGGTAAGCATGCTACATCTTCGGCCTCATCATCACTCAACATCAGGTGAGATTGGGGTCAAATGTTTACCTATCACACATAAAAAAAAAAAAAAAAGGAATTCGGGAAGATTTGTTTCTTTATATTGTTAGGTAGGTCTATAGGTACTAGCTTTTGCCCATGAGTTTGTCTGCGTTGATTTAATAAAAACCGGTCAAGTGCGAGTCGGGCTACTCGCGCACCGAGGGTTCCGTACCACACCACCACCAGAACAACATTATTAACTTAGAAAAAAATTTTTTTGTCCGGGCCTTTAGCGCAAGACCGACTCACACTTGGTCGCTTTTTGGTATTTGTTGTTATTCTGTAGAGTTTGCTCTATAATCACACTAAGTTTGACGCTTCTATATATTACCGTTTTTATTATAGAGCGTGAAGAAAAAAACCTTGATAAAAACTAGTTTCTTGTTGAGAACCCCCCTTAATTTTTAACTTTTTGACATTTTTATTATTTGTTAACAAATTCGTCGTAATAACGCATAATATGAGAAAATTTCAACTATATAGCTATTACGGTTCAAAAGTTACAGCCCTAAATAGGTAGGACAGACGGACGGACGGACGGACGGACGGACGGACGGACGGACGGACAGACGGACAGACGGACAGACGGACAGACGGACAGACGGACGGACGGACGGACGGACAACGTAGGCTTAGTAATAGGGTCCCGTTTTCACCTTTTGGGTACGGAACCCTAAAAAGTAAGTATCCCGTGTTAATCCAGAACTTTTATTCAAATCCGTTCAACCAATTATACATGATCAAGTCACGAACAACCAAACATAATTGCGAGGTAGGTACCTATTATCAATCCTATTATAGGACTAATCAACAATTTGACATCTAATTTACAGCTGTACCTACCTACCAGTGCTACCTACATAACATACCTACCTATGTAGCGGTAGCATGGATATCCATATCCATTGTAGATTTATCTTGTTATGCTGATTGTAGGTCAATGTATAAATTCGAGACAGTTACACCTATGTTGCTGAACATACAATAAAAAACCTATCAACATTATCAAACATTAGATACTTACATCCTTTGTTATTTAAATGATAGTTCTAGATAGCAGAAAAAGTATTGTCCATTAGATTTATTCAAACAATCGGTTTGAAAGTATTTTGAGCATTTATACTTATACCTAAAGTATCAATATACAAACGAGAGATTTCACATTGGTGAATCATCACATCAAAAAGATCTAAGCAAAATGCCTCCTTTGATATAACACCAGCAATAGAATATAGATGATAAAGAAACCGTTATAGTAACAGCCGTTTATTATTTTAAATGTAAACATGAGGTTGGTGAACTCAAACAAAAATGCTTTAATCGAAATTAGAATTCAAGAACGTATAAAACTATTATTCATGAAAGTTTGCCAGAAAATATTTTACAATATGAAACGAATGCTATTTTCGGAACGTTAATAAATAAGAAAAACAATTTCCGGATTTTACCTAAATGTAGGCACCAAAAAGAACTTATTCGAAAATGTTACTGGCCGCAACGTGTAGAAGAAAAAAAAAGAAAAAAAAGGCGCGAATACTGCAATATTCTCTTTGACTGCAATGCGCTTTTTTATCAAAGAGAATGGAATCTGTTTTTTATACATTCCAAACCTGTTCCAAACATTATTCCAAACTTCCAAACTACAAAACATTCATAAAAAACTTAGACAATTTAATATAAAAAATGTCGAGTGAAAACAGTGATTTGACTCTGGAAGCCATTAAATCCGAAGCCGCCACTTATTGTTAACGATTTACTTCCAGAAAAATCAAAAGAAAATATATCTACATGAAGGCTTACGATGATTTCTACAAATGGAAAACTACAACAAGGCGTCAAGTCTGTAACATGCTTTTAGCATTATTCCAGCATTTATCTTCTTTGAAGCAAAGTTAGTATCACTGTTAGTACCTTTTGCTTTTTACTGCCTCGCAGAAGATGTGAAATGTAAAGATTTTTTGCAACTGCGATTACGCGACACACTGTTTAGATGAGGTATAGATAATATTACTACTATAATCTAGAGATAATGAGGAACAAATCGACATGAGTTCCATACACCAACTATTTGTTATGTGCGAAGACTACGAAGTGGGTAATGGAAACTGTCATAACGATCGCAGCCCCCGCGGTGGCAGAAATTTGTATGGCACACAAGCTGTGAAAAAATTGCTTGAATCTATGCAAATCCTCACACTAACTTAACAAGAAATCTCCAAAACTGATTTGCATCTAGATGCTCACTTAAAAAAGGTTTGTCGCATTTTAACCCCCAAAGGTGTTAAAACTGATAATGAATGGGAATTCCGATACAAATTAGATTTTGTCCATGGCTTTCTTACCTGGATTAAAATATAAGCTAGCTTTTATGACTAAAGCTGCTTTTAAATACAAAAAGTTTTATCAAAATCCGTCCAGTAGTTTTGTCAGAATCCTCGAACAAACACAGAATATTACAGTAATATAATAGTGTAGATAATTCACGGCTGTCCGAAAAAATTTTGGCAGTACGCCGCGCGAGTGTGGCGCTAGTGTCGTGTACACACGGCGACACATCAAGCTATACAAAACCAACATAAGCTGGCCGCGCGTATGTCGAGTAACGTGTAACGTCGCACAGCCAGCTTATGTTGGTTTTGTATAGCTTGATGTGTCGCCGTGTGTACGTACATAGTTAATACGCTAACATTTTTGGAGGCCTTTTTCCCATAGCTGGAGAAATTATCTTCTTTCGGCGTGGCGCTATGTTACTGACACTCAACTCCAAATTGGGAACGATATAACCGTTGACCTCAACGACAACTTAATTTGTAGACTTATGAAATATCCAAATAAACATAAAGATAAAACTGTAACCTTTCTTCATATATGGCATATGAATATGCAACGGCAACGTGCTAAGTAATGTTGAGTCACTAAAAGACTTTGAGACTTTCAAATTCGTACTAATTACATTGTTCTTGAGTGAATTGTATGTCTGTCTGTCTGCGGTCTGAGTGGTCCATGTAAGGAGATTATAACTGTCTATCACAGATGCTTAGAACGATCATATCTCATGTCTCTGCATTACAATTTACAATCACATCTTTGAAAAAACATGCTTTTGAAAAAGTTTGATTTCAAAATGAGAAAACACCATTGTTGCTTGCGTTCACAATCCAATATTTTCATTCTTTCTTTCTCGAGTAGGGAATAGGAGACGGGCATTGCAGTTTAGTATGGAACTGAAGATTTTTTTTGCGATTTCAGCTTCACTCCAATTAGTTGTTCAGTTTGATGGTCTGAACCACCCTTGAAAATTGGTCCCAAAATCACCTAGTATAAATAAATTCACTACCCCTAGCCCACTTTTCGGGCTGCTGAGAAACGTTACGAAAATTGTCAACCACCTTTTAATAAAATTTACATAATAAGGGTGGTATGACGACCGACCGCCAAACGCGTCCATTCGTCTTGTCTGACGATTATATTCTCTGTAAAAATTAAATAGATTTGAATTTAATCACTAGCACTCATTACTCCAGCCAACAATATGAGTAAATAAATACTTCACACAGACAATGATTCATACACTCGCGCTATACGAAAGATACACCACTACAAGGCGCGGCGATGTGTGCGTGGCCTTTCACCGACGTGTTCACCTACACGCCGCCTGTGGTAAACAAACTCGGCCAGTGGACAATCTATGGGCGAGTGCGTCACGTGATCATTTTGTACATACATACATACATAAGCTCACGCCATTGTCCCAAGGGGTAGGCAGAGACCACGGACCCCCACCCGCTACGACTCTGACATACCTCTCATTGACATTCATATTATCGTGATCATTTTGTGTGTTCATTAAAAACTTTGTCTCTATAGTCGTTTGAGTAAAAGTGATATTTCAAACTACCGTTTAAAGCAGCCCAAATAATCCTTTTAGCTTTTGTAACGCCATAATAAAGAGCTTTTGAGGTTGAGGCTTTTGAGGCTGATTCAATCCGACAAAATTTATCGCCTCTTTTGGCTCTAAGGGTCGGTTTTAGGCTATTTTATACTCGGGCTACACCTGCTCCTATCTGTTAAGTAGCGCCCTTGTTCTAATTCACGGTCACTTAAACATGGTTTCTTCCTTACGATTTTCCGCACAATTATCGAATAAAACATTTTAAAAACAAAAAAACTTTCGCTAATCGTTTGTTTGTGTATAGTGTTAAGCCATTATAATAGTTGACGATCTCACCCTCTCATCAGATGGTTAGCGATAATTAGGTCGAGGCCATAGAGTAAGAAGAGATGGCATATCGGCTTGTTTCTATAGAAAATGTTGTCGCCAACAAAGGGGGTGAAAAACGGGTGAGGGGAAGGGTTAACATTTAAATACGCTACTTCCCGCTATTATGACGTCAGGCCCAGTTGAGTATCTGTGCACAGTTCGATACAACATCTCTTCCCCAGGGGAGCGCGTTATTTTCTCTATGGTCGAGGCACAGAATACTGTAATTACTACCGTAAGTCGAGGGTTTTAAGAGTTTTAATAAAAGTTAATTATAAAACTCGGGGCCTTCGGCGGGGCAACGGGCACAAAATAACTGTACAGTGAAAAAAAAAAACAAGCGTCATAAAACGTCATAACCAGAGGTTGGAAATCATTAGATTCTACTACTTGTATTATAATATCTGTGCTACTACGGTAGTAATTATACTAGGTACTCTGAGATAGTACCTACTTTTGAATTATATTCCAATAACAGGAATTATGGTATACTTACGAGGATTTGCCTTCTATTTTATCTATTTCCTTTTATTATTTTCTTTTTTTATTCCTTTATTCTCTATTACTTTATACCTTTAATATTTTTTTCTATAATTTCCTTCTTAGACTTCATCCGCACCACCGCCACATAATTTTTCTGTGCCACCGCGCACCGGTTCCCATAATCGTAGCGAGATAAAAAAATTACCATTTTTTAAGTATCAGAAAAGTACTACTTACTTACAATCATAAATAAATTATAAGTTTTTAAACACTACAAGTTTCATCAAAATCCGTCCAGTAGTTTTTGCGTGATACTCGACTCGAACAAAAAAATACACAAACAGACAGACAAAAAATATTTAAAAAATCGATGATTTGGAGTACTCTACCAATCAAACTAACCAACTTTTACTATTGGAGCAAACCTGTCAGAACAAAAAAAAACTGCTGTCTCATACATATGCGGTTTGCTCCCGTAGTCAAAGTTGTTCAGTTTGATGGGTAGAGTATGACGTGGTTTAAGGTTAATGATACTTTTCCTTACACCCTGTAATGTAATTACTACCTACGTACGTGTAGACTACTAGCATAATGCTAGGTTTACCCGAGCTTACTAACTAATGCTTAGTACTTGTCACTTACACTAATACCTAATGTGTAAACATGATGATTAGTGCTTAGTATTAGTGTTTGTGTACAGTGTAAGTGAATAGAACTCGATCCTATTTACTTAGCGACAGGTCGATACCCCCACCACAATTTACTAAGCACTTGTCGCTTGCTGACCGTGTATAAACAGCTACGACAAGTACTAAGTGACAAGTTGTACCTTTTATAAACACACTGCGTGAAATGGTCTATACATTTCTACTACTTAATTCCAACGTGTAAACGGTTACTTCTCACTTGTCACTAAGCAGGTTCATACTATGCGCTTAGTACTAATGACAAGCACTAAGCTCGTGTAAACTCAGCATAATGGAATTCCGCTGTAGGGCTAAAGGTCAACACACACGGCCGCTATAATATGTTGCTGTACTCTTCTAACGCACGCAAATTGATATCGGTTCCTCTCACTCACACGTAGGAAAGAGACGCGCTTATGTAATTTGGCGTGCGTAAGAAGAGTACAGCAACATATTATAGCGCGTGTCTGTGACGACCGTTAAGGTCGTAACAGACGGACGCTATAATATACAGCGCAGTACAGCGCAGTATAGCGCTATACTGCGCTATAGAGTACGGTATAGCGCGGTAAAGCGCAGTACTGCGCTATAGAGCGCAGTATAGCGCTATAACGCGTGTACATCAAGATGGCAGGATCAAAATCATCGATTGAAAATTTGGTATAACGGTGGGCACCTGTCTCATACATTTAGGTCGAGTAGGTAGAACAGCAGTTTTGTATGGAACAACAGTTTATTTTTGTAATTTCGATTTTGGTCTCGCATAAAGTTTGCTAGTTCAATGGTCCAATCAACGCCTAAAAATCCGTCTGCTAGTGTTGGGCGTAATTCAATTAAATTACGTAATTGGAATTACTCAATTAATTGTTAATTCAATTACAACACACACAATTACTTTTACAAGGGTCACAGATAATACATACTGACGCGGAAACCTGGAGTGGGGTAGGTGTTCTAGTGTCCACCGTCTGTAGGTCCGCGTGGATTGAATCCGATGTCAGATTTGAGAAAACCAGCCGCCATTTTGAACTTTACAGTTTTTGGACAGATTGTTACCAAAATCCATTAGGTACCAAACATCCACCCAACCCTCACCACATTGACAAATATACTCCACGTACAACCCAACATCCACCACCAATCATCAAATGGCTAACGCAATCATTCTTCACTTTCAACATAATTAATTATATTATTATACATTATAATCATAACCAAAAAAAGTTATTGAGTAATTGCAATTAACAAAAATTACAATTATAATTATTAATATAATTACTTTTCAACAATTCGGTGTCTCATGTTTTTTTTGGAGGGCTAAATCGAAAACCATGTCGAGATAATTGTCTCAATAATTGATAAGAGACAAATAAATACTGTTTAATTAAATTTAGTTTAATTAATAACAACATTTTCTATGTCAGACATATAAAATAAAGACCAAATTGACATACCGAAAGTTAATTGAAGTTTATTAATTCTAATAAACTTAATAAACTTCAATTAAGAAAAATAAAAGCTAATAAGTCATCATCTTAAGAAAGGTAAATTAGAAAAAAAAATTTAATAAATTAATTATTAGTTAATTATATTTTGCCCAACACTGGTACCTGAACTACCTAACATACTATGTTACTGATAAAAGAAATACATTTTGAATCGAAGACTATCCCGCCGTCTTGATGCTCACAATCTATTCAATGAACTGACTAGCCTACTACGCCCTAGTGATGTGCCGATACAGGTTGGACTCGAGTGCGGATTCGAATACCTTATACCATACCTAAGTACTCACTCACTCGAAAATGCGAAATATAGTATTCGGATTCACAATACTCTGATTCGAGTGCTTACAGTTAGCATTTACCTACATAAAATACCTCTTTAATTTCTCATCTCTTGTCGAAAAACGACTATATTAAGTAAGAGTGGCTGTATGGTTAAATGGGTTACCTACATCATTTATGGGGTGCTTCAGACCATAAAACTGTACAACTTTTACTACGGTACTAACTTTGAAATCGCGAAAAAAATAATCCTACATTTTGTTCGAGTAGCTATTGGCATTTTCTATGAATGACATTTGCTGTTTTTCGCGATTTCTTTGTTGGCTCCATAAAGAAAGTTGCTCAATATGATGGTTGCTCAGAATGGACTCGAATACGAGTAGGTACCAAATCAATTCGAGTTCGTGACTCGAGTACTAGGTACCAATATGATTCTTCTTTCAATGAGTACCTACCAAAGAAATAAGAAAATTTTTATCGAATAAATTAATATTAATATCCGATTACTAAAATGGTCGTCTCGGCACATCACTAGTACTATAATGTCGGCGAGCCAGGCGGCAAGCACAAGCGGCTCGGCCACGCCGCACGCACACACGCCACCGTAGAGTCAACTCCACATATGGAAGACCACTTCTTGATACTTTAAAAAAAAATTTCCAGAGCAAAAGCAAGTACTTTGTTTAGCAACGTAGTTTATTTATCATTTTAGATAGGTATTAAAATTTAACTTAAATAAACATTTAAAACATAATTTATCTTATTTTAATTCGTAAATCAATGATTTTATTTAAGTCTGTTGTTTGTGCTCGAGCGTCACGCGAAAACAACTGGACCAATATTATGTAGGGTGTAAATTTTAATGATTTACAGTTGTCAAACAGAGTACTTCAGACCATCAAACTGAACAACTTTCACTATTGTGGTTCCATAGTGAACATTGGTTAATTGTATAACGTGTACAGTGTACCAATACAAAGGTAGCAAATAATAAACAATTTACTTTGCCAAACAAAATACTTACAAAAAAAATTATAAGTATCAAGATCGATAATTTTGCCGTTTGTGTCTGTGTGCGTGAGTGCGGTAGCTAGCTTGCGCGTATAGGAATACAAATTTATACAGGCTGTTCACTTAAATGCGTTAAAATATGGGTTCATGGGGTGGGATGAAAATCAAACCAGGAGGTTTGATTCCTTTTATCTAATCGTATGCCGCCAATGATCGCGAAGGTACCCGCGACAAAACTGGTTCGAGTGAAAGGTCTACCCATCTTTAAAATTTACAATGAAAAAGTAGACCCTCCTACTTAGTTGTTTGATTTGATTTCCCAATAAAGACAAGAATTAAAAAAATTACCGGATGATTTTTTTTTACCGTTCCGAAACTTTAAGGGGTGGTTCAGACCATCAAACTGAACAACTTTTATTTTGGGATCAAACCTGCAATCGCAAAGAAAAAATCGGCTGTTCCATACTAAACTGCAAAGCCTCCTAGACTCAAATGTATGAGACAGCCGATTTTTTTTTGTTTCATTTGGTTGGTGAGACACTATTAACTCATATAAACCTTTGTTGTTTAAAATTATAATAAAAACTGGTAAGTAATATTAGTCCGCCTATTCAATAAATAAGTTGATTAATTAAATAAATCAGGACGGTTGTAGAACATCCTGTATCTATGCAACGTAATATAACAAGCAGTATAGTGCAGTATAGCGCTATACTGCGCTATACTGCCCGGTATCTTTCAGATGGCAATAGCCTCCTCTCACTCACACAAGAATGAGACGTGCTCATGTAATGTTTCGTGTGTTAGAAGAGTTCAACCTCGGCGGTATCGCGCTATACTGCGCTCTATAGCGCAGTATAGCGCTATACTGCGCTATAACGTACTCTAGAGCGCAGTATAGCGCTATACTGCGCTGTATATTATAGCGTCCGTCTGTTACGACCTTAAAGGTCAACACACACGGCCGCTATAATATGTTGCTGTACTCTTCTAACGCACGCAAATTGATATCGGTTCCTCTCACTCACACGTAGGAAAGAGACGCGCTTATGTAATTTGGCGTGCGTAAGAAGAGTACAGCAACATATTATAGCGCGTGTCTGTGACGACCGTTATGCGTCCTATTACGAATAAGAGTTGTACTCTACCACCACCTTTATTTACACACAGGGGTAATTAATGTTACTGTTTTCAGATGCCGAAGTCTGGTACCACCTTAATGACCACCGAATATGAAGTGGCTGAGATTTTCGATGCTTTTTGCCGTCATCGCCATGGAAATTACTTTAGCTAATCATGTAAGTACATAGTGTAAGTATGATAATAAGTTAATAACCTTTATAATTGAATATTTTTTTTCTAATATAGGGCCCTTCTAAATATGCTGACACTTTTTTAAGGGGATGATTAGACCATCAAATTGAACAACTTTCTCTATGGCACCAACATTGAAATCGTGAAAAAAAATCTGCTCCTCCATACAAAACTGCAAATCTACTCGAGCCAAATGATGACAGCTGATTTTTTTTCGCGATTTCGATGTTGGTCCCATAGAGAAAGTTGTTCAGTTTGATGGTCTGATCATCCCCTTAAAAAAGTGTCAGCATATTAAGAAGGACCCTGTATAGGTACACTATACACACCGTCGAATCGGGGTCGTTTTGAAGCTGGAATAGGGTGCTTCAGGCCATCAAACTAAAAAACTTTTACTATGGGACCAACTTAGAAATACCTACCTAAAGTAGGGCCAATTTAATAGGTCACATTTGACATTTGTCAGTTTTAGCTTCATAGTGAGGTGACCTGCTTAAAAAGTGAATGATTCGATTCAGACTTCAATCATAAATGTGAATTGAATTCAGTTATTATGAAAAGGTACTTATAGACTAGGTACTGTAATTTTATTTCAAAAATCATCAGTCGAATCCCCAGGGATTCGACTGATGATTTTTGCCAGCCCATTATTATTTTCTATCGTAAACAAATCGTTTAAGGATCAAAATAAAATAATTACATTCCTAAGTTCACTGGGCACCTTAGTATGAAACCTATACCCACGACCTACCGAAAAAAAAGTATAGTATGTTTAGATAAATGTCTTTAGGTCATGAATATATGTATATGGCGCATTAATGTAGACCATGGGTTTCACATCAAAAACTAATAAAGAGAAATGTAATATTTTGGGTAAATTTTTTTACATTTACGTACATTTAATACATTTTCTTACATTTTGTACATTTTAGTATATTTTAGTACAATTTGTACATTTTAGTACATTTAGTATATTTTAGTACATTTTCTTCATTTTGAACATTTTCGTACATTTTGTACATTTTTGGACATTTAGTACATTTTAGTATTATAGTACATTTAGTACATTTAGCCATGGTTTAAAAAATAAATAACTACATAAAATTGAATGTAGGTTAATACTAAACATTTCAAAACCAATTTGGTTTTTGTAGGAAAAATTTAGTTAGCTGGGTCAGATTTCGCCTAATGACCTTTATCGAACATTTTTGTTTTTCAACCCATTGCTTCCAAAATTGATATCTAGGGGTTCCTGAGATATCTTAAAATGAATCCGATGTCAGATTTGAGAAAAGTGGCCGCCATCTTGAACTTTTTTAGTAGAGATGCGAATTTAAATAAAGTCGTCAAATAAAGATGTTCGTAGGGCTGAGCAGTTCTAACCGACATGTGGTATCATTGCATTCAGTAGAGTTTCCTGAGTAGGAAAAATGACGGTGTCACTTTCTCAATTGGTTATTAACGTCATCAATTTTATGTATGAGACTTAAAAAAAAATCTGAAACCTATCGTGTGGGGTATCAAATGAAAGGGCTTCATGAGTAGGTTCTAAAAATATAGGTACTACACCATTACCTTTCAGCTACTTGTTTTCAAAAAATCGTTTTTTTTTGCGAATTTCCAATAGGTTTCTTTGGGAAAGTTGTCCAGTATCATGGGTTCGATCACAAACAGTTGCCCTTTAAAGTGTTAAAGTAATGCAACTGTTTACCCTAACATCCTGTATTTTATTATGAACGTTCGATTTTTCGGGTAACATCACTAGTGTTAAAAAAGAAAAAGGGTTCACTGACGCAACATTGTAACGATGTTCAAGTTCTTTAGAACAGAAATGATTTATTATGTTTAGAATGGTTTATTAGTGAAAGTAAATCGTAAAATTACCTTCTTTGGTCATTATTACAATAAATATTTAATAACTAATTGAAAAAAGTTAAGCAATTGTGCAGTTCTGACTTTGAAAAATAAATGTTATTCAATGCCCGCCGTTACAAAGTTACGTTTGATGAATTATCACTAGATGTCAAATGTGACCTATTAAATTGGCCCTACTTTACCTATAGGTATACCTCTACTAGCCCAGTCATTTACGGAGTTTTGTTAGGAGAGGTGGGAAGTAATTATTAATTGGACTTTTAAACTGTTACCGGCACTATTTAGTGACAAGAAGACTATTTGAAAACAAATAAAAAAAAAAAATCGCTACGCAACAAATAAAGAAAGCTTCTAAATAATATTAAATAATATGAATACCAATGCACTCATTTGAATTAAATTAAACAATATAAATTATTTTTGAGCAATAAAATAAGCATTGAAATTTTAATAAAACCGGTCAAGTGCGAGTCGGGCTACTCACGCACCGAGGGTTCCGTACCACACCACCACAGAACACAACATTATTAACTTAGAAAAAAAAACCTTTTTGTCCGGGATCTTTAGCGCGAGACCGAGACACACACACACACACACACACACACACACACACACACTTGATCCGTTTTTAGTATTTGTTGTTATTCTGTAGAATTTGCTCTATAATCACACTAAGTTTGATGCTTGTATGTATTACCGTTTATACACCAAGAGAAAAGATATTGATGAAAAATGCGTTTTTTTGCGATCTTGCTTTCAATTGAAGCGGGATGGCTAATTGCAAAAGTTTGCTTGTTAGAAAAAGGGGCTTGCTCTAGGGACACCCGGCCTTAATACAATTTAAATTATACTCAGAGAAAACAGACTAGATAAGTACTATATTATCAGTTTTGCACGCGAGCGCTGAAGCGGAAAACAGCGGGCCTGGAAGTGACAGCTCTGTCAATACTATAAGTTTGACCTATATCCCTATATCCTTATTATTATGTAAATTTGATAAAGATCAGTCAGACGGACGATTACGGTCTCGATTGCAATGACTGCATAATATCATCCATTGCAACTGACAATGCATTTCGACGAAAAAGGAATGGCGTTCAGCCAAATTGAAATATCCCTTTGATTCGACCATTGAGTGCAACCATTGTATGGATTCGTCGGTCTGAAAGGATTTGACCTAGATATCCAAATTGGAAACAAATTGGTGTCATTGGGCTATTATGTATTGCGATAGTATTAATTTAGTTTGTGTGATAAGAACTTTAAATATGAATGTGCATGGTTGTAAAGAACACTTGATCAAGCTTGGTCCTAGGTTTGAAAGATGAATGACATTCTATAAATACACATGGACCGGCGGACCGGTGGCATGGCAGTCACCGTAGACATAAATCGCGTTAGATCGCAATAAATTGCACGTTACTGATTTTTGGGATGTTGTTAAGGTGGTTTCAGTCCATACAAACGTTTGACGCACAATACGCGTAAACGGAATTAATAAAAGTAATATTTTATATATGGAAAAATAGTTTAGAAAATCTAGATGTCGCGTATCAAATAACATTTGCAATTTATAATATAATTACGAAGATATAAAGCTTTGACATTTTTCATACAAAATTTTCAAAGCTCTATATCTTCGTAATTATATTATGAATTGCAAATGTTATTTAATACGCGACAACTAGATTTTCTAAACAATTTTTCCATATGTATACAAAGTTACTTATATTAATACCGTCTACGCGTATTGTGCGTCAAAGTTTTGTATAACATTGACCCCTCTGCAACCGATAGATAGTATTAGTGTAAAACCAAGTTTGCAGCTTCGAAAGACCTGTGCTAATTGTTTGGTGCTCTGAAAACCTCGAAATGTTCGAACATTTCTCAAGTTTTGGCTTATAAATTCTAAACGGTACATCTTACGTAAAAGTTACCTAAAACACTTTTAAAGTGAATCAAATTTTCTGTAATATAAGTGCAATCGTATATTTCTGTAAGTCTAATAAAACCCGAGATACAGCACTTCAAGTTCGCGGTTTTGGTTTCGGTTCCGTATAAAAAGATGTATAGTTTGATGGTATGATCATCCCCTCAAAAAACCCTTAAAGGATCCTGATCTGCTGCTTATCTATGTTTTTGATGTAAAATAAAGTATGCCTAATTGATTGATAGATTTGATTGAATTAATGGTCTTCAAATATTTCAGGTTGATGTCGAGAGAAGATCTGGTAGCCGTAAGAATATGACTAAACAGTCAGAGAGTTTGGTTGATGTTAAGAGAAGTAA
The DNA here is from genome assembly GCA_922987775.1 of Agonopterix subpropinquella. Classification (NCBI taxonomy): domain Eukaryota; kingdom Metazoa; phylum Arthropoda; class Insecta; order Lepidoptera; family Depressariidae; genus Agonopterix; species Agonopterix subpropinquella. The sequence goes on from OV277698.1 coordinate 22,319,972, forward strand.
GACCTAATATTATTAAGTACTAATATTATTTCTAAGAGTTTTCTCACGAGTGTATCTTGTATTCCCCGGGGAGTAATCTGCGGTGTTCGAATATAGCTTCAGAATTTTCAGCATTTCTAAACTGCAGGGTGACAGGCAATAATGCGTTTGTCACTCCACATTTAAGAGGAGAGGCGGGTACGGTTTTTTCCATACAAATGTATTCCCCTGTTTTCTCCCTGGATAATGAAATGACACTAGAGCAAAAAAAATTACCGTACAATTTATGTTACCTCTGCTATGTCCATATGTTTTGCTTTTTTGCTTTAATTAATTACTGTAAGAACTAGGGACCTTCGAAAATGACCAATTATACCGCCCGTTTTCAGACATCCAGTAAACAATATAAACAAAATACAAAACAAGCAAAACATACAGACATAACCAGTCTTTTTTTCATATTATTTTTGAAAGAATTATTAAAATCGGTTTAGTTTTGGAGGAGGAAACAGGGGAATACGAAATGTTGTTTTCGTCGATTTTGTCGATAAAATCTAGTCGGCGGGGTGTATGGGTGGGGCGGATCGGACAAATACCTACGTATACAGTCGGAAAAGTGCCCTATTCTCCAAATTACCATTTACCATTTCAGCCCACCTATCCTCTTTATGGACAAATACACGCCTCGAAATTGAAACATGTAGGTTGTAACGAGATGTTTTAAACATCTTTGAGTGAAAGGCTAACAAAAGGCTTAGATGTTTTTTTCCACCTTTTTTCATTGGAGATTCATAATAAATATATTTTAGTAGATCACAAGAAGAAAAATACAGAGTGTCCCATACTAGTATCAAGAGATGATATAGGAAGGTAGAAGTCCTGATGGCATATTCAAAAACAATTACGTGGAATTTTAATGTATTTTATTTAGATCATTTATTTAGAAATATATCACACTCTGACCAAACTTATCATTTTTCCACCTTGGATAGGTACTTCTTCTTTGGTGGCAATTGTTCCTATATTTTACTAAGATCAGGATCACAGTATGGGATACTTACAATTACAATATTATTATAATTTGAAGTTACGATAAAAATCCAGTAGGTACAAGCTAAATAATATAAATTGAGTAATCTAGGTACCTAGGTAATTGACATTTAGAGCATATTGAACTATTATAAAATTATGTGAACAACTTCTTTAAATTAAATTAACATTAAATTAGCACACAATAAATATTCTATTTCTAAAATTTATCGAAGTATTCTGATTTCTGTCATGTCTACCCTAATGTTTGTAAAATGTTAAATCTCGATGTAAAATGTTAAAGTAGGCAGTCCAAAATACTTATTCTGCATATTTCTAAAGTTTTAGCAGAGCGTGCGCTCGTGTGCATGGAAGCTTCTAGCAAGGCTTCCGCAACGTGTACGGGAATCTACGCCTCTGTGCGTTAATTTCGGAACCCTTTGTTATAATTTTCCACACTCTTGCACTGATTTTAGCATAATGCAATGTGCTTTAATAACCTTGGGATTATTGGGCGAAATTATGGCTTTTCATGCAACTGACCTTACTTACAGCTTAGAAACGTGCTTGCTATGGTCATGGGTTAAAGGACAACCGCCGCTCTCCCTTGAAAAAATACCTTAAAATGTATAGAAGTTTTGACTGAAGTCAAATGTGTAATAAATTATGGGGTTTTATAAAAACGACTCAGATAGTATCATTTATTTTTATTTAACGAGTTATTTAGTCATTTATTATTTATAAATTTAAAAAAAGGAGCAACCCCAAAATGTCTGTCAATGTTGTTTAGTAGGAGGTGTTGCAAGCACAATGTTTTTTTTTAAATATAAAAATGATAAAAACTAATAAATCATTATAAAATAAACTAATGCCTGCAGTTAGTTTCTAGTGTTCCACAGTCCATAATAAAATTATAAGTACGGAGTTACTGTATTGGCGGTCGGAAAAGGATTTTTTTAAAATAAACTTTAATATACCTAAGAGGAGTGTTTAATATGTTATAACTCGAACAAGACTAAATTTATCAATTAGAAACTTAATACAAATCAAAAATGCATAATACACTAAAATTATGCTACTTCCGTTGACCGACCGCTGCTGTGTTAGCACTAACGCTAGTTTGTGGTAGCGTAACTACGGTTATAAATTTTTTGGTATTATGTGCCGGATGTCCTTTTATTGCAATGATGGTCAGCTGACAGTTTCTGATGCTAGAAACCGTTTGGAACACCCTATACTTTATTCTGTTATCATATTTTAGGTGTTCCTTCAAGACTACGTTCGTATACAAAATGGAGCAGATGGGGAGGATGCGATGGAGGTCACAAGACTAGACGGAGACATTGCTTGCGTCGGCACATATGCGGGGAAGCGCTTAGAATAGAGGTCGTCAGGTAACAAATCTTCTTCATTTTTAGGATTCTTTATCCAAAGGGTGCCAATGCCAACGGGACGATTCCCTATGAACTTATGTTTTTTTTTCTAAGCAGGGCAGTATTGCTAAGCCTACGCCATCAGTGTCGGTCCATTTGACAAGATTAATTGAAGGGCTGTATCCAATATTAATCTATGGTTGTATCTTTTGAACCGTATTAGGGTAGCTGGTTAAAATATTCAGTGTTAGATAATTACTCTCACTTGTCTTTGGTTTTGTTATTTGTTGTTTACTTTTAGAGTTTGCGCTATAATCAGATCCAGTTTTACGATAGAGCAAAAACAAAAAAGTTGAAATAAAAACACGTTTCTTGTCCATACAAGGAACGTGGTTTTTACAAGCTTTTATTTAAATTGCCTTGCCTTGTTTATTTATTTATTTGTACCTACGTTCCGGTGAAATCGTCATGTAATTAGCTGGTATTTCCATTTTGTAGTAGAGGTAACGAATTTATCACAAAAATTCTGTTTTTTTTTTTTTTTTTTTTTTTTTTTATATTCATTTTTAATTTGTTTGTTGTTGTTGACATTTTTTCTATTCTTAAAATAGTCAATAGACTATTTTTAACTTTAAGGTTATATTGTTTTGACATTATTTTATTTGACATTACTATTTTATTTTAATTTTTATTATACAATATACAATATGACGATCATATTATGAATGGACATTTTATGTAAAATATTTATGTAATACTGTGACATGTTATAATATGAAATAAATGAATCTAATCTAATCTAATCTGAAAGGTGAACATTGGATTATTGTGGAATATTGAATACAAAACCGGCATCAGCCTCGTACAAGCGTTTTCCCAGGGTTTTCAATTTACAGGAATATCAGTTTTCATGACTAACGTAACGTATCCATTATTTTCTCTTTGAAGTTACAATTTACACCACATTCACAAAAAAAATTCAACCTTGTATTGATTTAAAACGTGGTCAAAAAAGGATGGACTAGATAGAATCTAGATCATCAAACTGAAAACGTTCACTATTTTTTAGGTATAGAATCACAAAAAAACAATCAAAAATGATCAGCTCATTTAGTTAGAGTAGGCACTGATGTTTTCTATGGAACAGCAGCTGATTGTATACAATACTGTTAAACAATCAACATTTGTTTGAATATCTGTAATCACGTTCAAGAAAACAGCTCTAAGGATTTCGATAACATTTACAGAGTGGGCGCGTTTTCATTATTATATGGAGGCGGAAAATCGATCTAAATATAAATAAATACCTAAATAAATAACGCTCACAGGCACATATATTGTAATGATCCCAAGTAAGCCTCAGGCTTTTTGTTATGGGAATCATACAACAACGGCACAAACATATAACACCCATGACCGAACCGGGATTCGAACCCAGGACCCTGGTTTGGCAGTCCGGCGTTGTAACCATTAGACCAATTGGGTCATCAATATGTCAGATCTCTGTGGGAAAACTCGGTTTTAGTGAGCAGCATGGCTAGCATGCCACCCACGACAAAGCGTTTAAACGAGAAAAACGTCATTCGCGCTCTTTCTAGCATGCGTAAAATAATAAGGATGGAGGCACATCTCGGTTTTTGTCGTTTTCTCCGGGGTGGCATGCGAGGCCTGCAGCAAGCTAAGTCACCCAGTAGCCTCGCACGCCACCCTCGAGAAAAAATCCTTGTCTTTGTTACTTTCAATCAATCAGTCAAATCAGGGTGACATAGCCAAGGACATCGCCGAAAGAGAATTGCTAAACTAAAGTGGCAGAGGAGTGAAGGCGTCGGGAACCCGTTGGATGAGGGCAGCGCAGGACCGGTCGTTATAGCGATCCTTGGGGGAGGCCTATGTCCAGCAGTGGACGTCTATCGGCTGAGATGATGATGATGAATCAAATCAGCCTATATCAACCCACTGCTGGGCATAAGCATCCCTTTAATTGTGCCATTCTTCACAGTCCTGTGCTAATCTAATCCAATGTGAACCCGTCACTCTCACAATGTCATCAGACCAACGTTCTGGTGGTCTGCCTACTGACCTCCGTCCATCTCTTGGCCACCACTCTGATATTGCCTTTTGGTCTGCCGCGCCGGCCGTCTTCCCGTCTAGTCAAGTGTCCTGTCCATCTCCACTTCAACTTTGTGATCCACTTACCCACGTCTTCAAACTTGGTTCTTCGTCGAATTTCAACGTTAGGCACATGTGATATGCTTATAGCATGGTACGCTCCATGACCCTATGTGCTACTTTTATTGTGTGCACGTTTTGCCCTGTTAGCGTCGATGTTATTTTACATATGCCAAAAAGAGTTTTTCTGATTTTATCGCTTTGTCGTGCGTGGCATGCTAGTTGTGCTAACATATTGACACAATGGGTCCCGAGTTTGTACTCCTAGATTTATTTGCATACAATTGGTGATTTGATTCTACACAAATGATTAAACCAGATACATTAATGTATTGAACCTGATATCTATCTAACATACCGATAACTTTCTATAAGCCGCACCATTAAATAATGGTATCGACTCCACCAAGAATACTATAGCTACATTACTTGCCCCAATAAACGTTTTCTAAAGTGTGAGCAGGACATCTACAGTTTTCTTAGTTTCAGTCAGTTTCATTATTTAATGGTCCGGTAATATCAATACAGCTGTTTACAAACAAACTTGTCTCGTATGATTCAGGTTTAGAATACTAGAACTGATGTTTGTTTACAGATGCGAGGAATCATATGGAAATCGAGGGAAGGAACACCGAAATGGAAGGGAAAAACCTTTGCAGTATCGGAAAAATATGCATGTTCAAATGGTTGGTTGGTAAATGGATCTATAGGCATAAAAATAGTTAATAATAGTGTGCTATTCTTATGCTATACAGGGTGTAAGCGACAGCCTAGCAAATACCGAAACGGTGAACTCAAAACAAAACTGCCGTACCGTAGGCTGTACCCTACTAAAATGTATGGGACAGCAGATTTTTTTTGTGTTTCCTGCCGAATGAGATTCAAAAATCGCACTCTTGTATAATTTTGTCGTCCGGCCGTAAATACTTAGTGCAACCCGTGTGAAGGCTATGAAACCGTTTATTTTGTGTCCGTATATTAAACTGTAGTCTTTGTTGTGTTGGGGATTAAAAAAGCATAGACAAAGACAAAGTAACATAAACAATAATGAAAGAAGCTTCCAGAGAGTTAATTTAACAGAGAGTCTTTACCGGTTGCTGTTGACTTCCACTTTAACACTTACACTAAACAAGCAGTACTGTCAGTACTGCTTGTGATTTCTAACGCAAAGGTCGATAGCGCCACCGAACTACATGGTAAACAGAACTAGTAATGAAAATAAAAGATTTTTGATTAATCATTTCTACATTTTATGTCATGTCTACTCATGACTGTATCATTCGGAAAAACAACGTTGGGTGTGTTTTATGATTTTATGTAAGTAGTACAATTTATTTGTTTAATTTGCGAGGATATTAAAATGTAATGTTGCGTACGAGAAAGGATACTGACGGCCTCATAAAAAGGCTGAAAGTCACCCAAAGGGCAATGGAAAGGGCTATGCTCGGTGTTTCTCTGCGAGATCGAATCAGAAATGAAGAGATCCGCGGAAGAACCAGAGTAGCTGACATAGCCGAACGAATTGCTAAACTAAAGTGGCAGTGAGCGGGGCACATTGCTCGCAGAACCGATGGCTGATGGGGCCGAAAAGTTCTCGAGTGGCGACCGCGTACCGGAAAGTGCAGCATGGGTAGGCCTCCCACAAGGTGGACTGACGACCTGGTGAAGGCGGCGGGAACCTGTTGGATGAGGGCAGCGCAGGACCGGTCGTTGTGGCGATCCTTGGGGGAGGCCTATGTCCAGCAGTGGACGTCCATCGGCTGAGATGATGATGATGATGTATGATGTATGAGAAAGGGTACGTAGGTATCTAATTATCGTACGTACATCTCTGCCTCATCCCTTAGATTTTGACCTCACCCCCTCTCGGTGGTACAGGAGATGGGCGACAGTAAGCAGTTGTTTATTTCTCTCTCATTGGTGGTATGTATTTATAGTTAACATCTTAATATAGTTGAATTTGAATGGTATAATCATGGAATAGGGGATTAGATTGTTATTGTAGGTAGGTTTATCAAATGGGGCTAGGTTCAGGTTCGTTACTGCTTGTATAGTGTATGTATGAGCTGTTCTTTATTTAACACAAGATTAATTACATTTACAGTCAGACAGACGACAGTTGGCTGTTGAGGAGGTTCAAAAGAAGTTCCTGGGATTTTCTCCGTGGGGGCCTTGGAGCTCGTGTTCGAAAAAATGCACTACTGTAAGGAGAAGGTAATAACGATAAAGATATAGTAATGAAGTATAATTGAATTGAATTGAAATAAAAAGGACAAAAAACTAAAAAATAAAATAGAAAATTTTTATTAAAAATAATATCACATAGATAGCTTTTTGACGTCATTTTTTGACTCTACCACCGCGTCGGAAGGTGTTCCGTTGAGAGAAGATGCGGCCAGAAACTCTACAACACACATCTTTTAAACAAAACAATGTACAAATGTACAAAGTACAATTAAAATACAATATTGCATTACATAGTGTAAAATTGTCAAGACCAGACATTTTGGTCATTCAAATAATCATCGAGTTTATAAGTAGTAACCTTTTTTACAGAGGACTTGTTTAATATCGACCCCTCTGGCCTCAATTGTCGTAAACGCCATAAAGGACTTTTTACAGGGGAAGCAAAAAACCAAAAATAGAAAAAAGAAAAATTAATATCTTTTTTACTTTTTTAGCTATATTGATGATACTTACATAAAATTACTCGTACTCAAATGTTTCAAAAACTCATAAGTATTGCACTGAAGTAGAATGCAGATTTAAGAAATTAGCATGGAGATACGCCCTAAAATAAAACTGTTGAATGGTGTTTACTACCCAAAAATAGTATAAAAATGTATTGCTGATTAATAATAAAGTAGTAAAAGCATTTTTATAAACAAACAGGCAGTGATTAAGCAGTAAAAGGCTATTTTAATAAACAAATTTTTATGTTTTATTTATTGTGGGCTAAGGTAATTATGTGTTAAGGTAATGTGTTATATTCAGATACTTAGCAAAAACAATTATACCCTATTTCCATTAAAAAGATGTTCAAGAATAGGTGGGTATTAACTAATTTTAGGTAAAGGGTGAATAGTTCATCGTTTATTGTGTCTTTAATAAAAATATTTTGTAATCTTTAAATCATTTATTTTCATAATTAAATTGTAGGCACATGTTTCATGTTCATACATCAAATTTACATTTTTTAACCTTCATAGTATAAGAAAAAGAAAAAATCACGCATAAAATTAAAAAAGGAACTTTTGGTACCCAATTATTAATTTACACGACATTAAAATAATAGCTGCATTTTCATCCTCTTCGTCACTTTCTAACAGGACGTCCAAGACTTGAGCCTCATTTGGAAGTAGTAAATATTCGTTATGGTAATGTTTAAATTCTTTAAATTTTTGGATAATTTATTGTTAAGAGGATGGTGTAGTGATACGAAAATCAAGCAAAACGCAAGCCAAATAGATCAACCAAATGTATGTAAGCTTTTTTCTCCCCTTTGAAAACAATGCATTTTGATAATTTTTGGCTCATTAATCCAAAGATAGAAAACTAGGTTTGTACGTTTTGATATTTTTGATGTACTTTTATGTATTGTATATTAAATAAAATATAAGCGATTTTAGATTTTCATACATAACATTACATTTTTGCTTACAATTTCGCTGCTATATCAAATATTGAAAAAATCAAAACGTACGAACCTAGTTTTTGGTCTCAAGAATAAGTGTACCAAAAATCATTAAAATATGTTATGTTTTAGGGGTTGGGAAAGGTTTTTTTAACCGACGAAAACAAAACAAAAAACGAGGTGGTTTTCTAGTCTCAATACCTTATGGAACATGCTAATAATACAAAATACATACATACACTACACTAGTTACATAAATACATTTATTTTCACAATACAACGGTTTTCCTATATCCTGTTACTTTGTTTTGTAAATTAACTTTAGCTTTAACTTTTTTTATAAATGTACTTCTTACTCCAGGCTGGTGACTCATATCATATTTATTTATTCATATACAAATTACATTGTGTTTGAAATAAAAGCTAAAGAAAAACCTAATAAGTTACATATAAAACACAGAATAACATTTAGTATAAATTTATAACAACAAGTCAATATAAAATTCATAATTTACATATTTTTTCCGTATTACATAAATATTCAATATTAAACAAGTATTCAATTTTAAATTAATCATAATGTCAAGTAATGTCAGAATTGAATTGAATGTCATAATACAAATTTCATAATAATGTCAGAATTGAATTGAACTGAATGTCATAATACAAATTTAATACAAAATACATTAATGATTTAACTCAATTACCAAATTGTAACAATTATACCACAAAAAACTCATCTACGGAATATAAACACCTTTTCAAAAGAAGCGCTTTCAACTTGTGTTTGAAATGATTGAAGCTCATTTCTTCCCTATATTCAACGGGCAGTTCATTAAATAGACGCACAGCTTGATATCGCGCACAATGCCGCACAACCTCGAGTTTAGGTTGTACATCTGATTTTAGAGCTTTGCGCCTCGTGGTCAACCTTAATGATCTTTCTTCTAAACTCTCATACTTATATAAATTCTTCTTGAGGTCTACCAGAAGGACGAAAATGTAGAGACCAGGTACTGTTAGTATGTCTAATTCTATGAAGTAAGGCCTACAGGATTCCCACTGTGGTATTCTTACTATAGTACGCATCGCTCTTTTTTGCATTACGAAAGCCTTACTAATATTATACTGATAGCTATTTCCCCACATTTTGATACTATAACGCAATTTGGACTCTACTAGAGCATAGTATACGATCTTTAACTGAGGTAATGTTATCTCATCTCGCAGACTTCGAAGCGCATAACACGCTGAGCTTATTGATTTCTCGATCGCATCTAACTCGTCCTTCCAGTTTAAATATGAGTCTATCCACACACCTAGAAATTTGGCGCTCTCTACCAAATTAATTTGATGTCCATTTAAACAAATATCCAATTGTTCTTTATTTCTTGCAGTTGTTCTAAATAATATAATGTTTGTTTTACTTAAGTTTAGTTTCAAGTTATTTGCTTGAAACCATGCGTGGAAGGCAGATAGAGCAGCATTTACTTTAAGGCCGAGGTCTTCCGAATTGTCAGCAGATATAACTGCGTTAGTATCATCTGCAAATATGACTAATTTTGTATCTTGTACCACATTATTAATAAAACTTATCAGGTCATTCGTAAAAATTATGAAAAATATAGGACCCAGAATAGAGCCCTGGGGGACTCCTCGAGTAATGCTTGTCATTTTTGATTTATATACTATTTCGTGTCTGTCTTCAGTGTTCTTAATTTCTATGTATTGTTTCCTACAAGTCAAATAAGATTTGAACAATGCAAGGGTATTCCCACGTACGCCATAGTGTTCCAATTTCCTAAGTAAAATTTCGTGGTCAACCGTGTCAAAAGCAGAACTGAGGTCTAGCAATACTCCCGCAACCTTTTGTTTACTATTTAGTTTATATGTAATATCATTAATTAATGTGTCAATTGCGTCAGTTGTTCCAATCCCCTTTTGAAAACCGAATTGTCTATCACTTATTACCTTATTTACATTTATGTGTGTAGTTAATCTATCTTTGATGATTTTCTCAAAAATCTTTGAAAGTACTGGTAACAGTGATATCGGTCTATAGTTCATTGGGTCCGTTTTTATACTCTTCTTATAAATTGGTAGAACGCGTGCAATTTTCAGTTGGTCGGGGAATGTATTTTGCTTAATGCAAATGTTAAAGAAGTCAGAAAGTGGTTCCGCTAGGACGTCTATATTATCTTTGATTGTGGAAATGGTGACTTCATCGTATCCACATGACTTTTTAGTTTCCATTTTCCTTACAATTGCTGCGATTTCGAATGAACTAGTATTTCTAAATGTCATTTCTGGATCTATTCTATTAACATTGTTTTCCAAATAAGTGATTGCCTGATTAATGTTGACTGTTGCGTTCATATCGACATTAGCAAATTGCTTCGAGAACAAGTCTGCAACTTCTTGAGGTTCTTCGATTATCTTCCCTTCAGATTTTAAGGTAAATTTTTCGTATCTTTTTGCAGTTTTGTTTCTCTGTCTGTTAACAACTTTCCATAACAATTTGCTTGAATTGCTTGCTTTACCTATTTCCCTCTGTACAGTGAGTTTCCGTGCCATTCTCAGTACCTTTCTGTAGGTTCTGATGTAATCATCTCGATACTTTGTAATGGATACATCGTTGCTGGTTTTATTCACGAAACACAATACCCTCTTCATTTTGCTTGATATTTTGATACCCTTTGTTTGCCATTTTATTCCGTTTTGCTTCAAAGGATATATTTTTTTCTTTTTCTTAAAGAAGTACAGGTATGTGTACGCAAGTACACATACTTACCAAGCACCAGTCTCCACCCACAAACTCTTGTACTTCATTTAATATTTTTATTGCTCTTATTAATTTTGTGTTTGTGGTGAATAAATAAAAAATTTTGTATTTTATTTGTATTTATAAGTCGACGCGTATATATATTTTTTTTTTTTATGTTTGAACACGCATAACTTTTTACAGAGTACCTAATCCGATTTTGATAATTTTTGTTTTATTTAGTAGGTCATAGGTACTTCAGAGGTGGTCCCATTTTAATTTGGTGAAGATCTGGTGAAGGGCTTCGGAGATAGACAATAGAACTCTCTATAAATCTATAGCATATCATCGACGATTGAAATAAATGATTCGATAACTTCTTACAGAGTAGTCCGATTTTGATATTTTTGTTTGGTAGGTCGTACTTCAGAGGTGGTCCCATTTTAATTTGGTGAAGATCTGGTAAAGGACTTCGGAGATAGACAAAAGAACTCTTCAAAGATGATAGCATATCATCGACGATTGAAATAAATGATTCGTGTTCATCTTTACATGTACAACGGATATGTATCGTAAACGACATTTTAAGTTAATAATTTGTAGGTTTAGGGACGTAAATGACACGATTCAACGTCTGTTCAGGTGACACCGGGTCGTAAACGACATTTTAAGTTATCAATTTGTTCGTTTTGGGACGTAAATAACACGATTCAACGTCTGTTCAGGTGACATCGAGTCGTGAACGACATTTTAAGTTAACAATTTGTTCGTTTTGGGACGTAAATGACACGATTCAACGTCTGTTCAGGTAACACCGGGTCGTAAACGACATTTTAAGTTAACAATTTGTTCGTTTTGGGACGTAAATGACACAATATAACCTTTCGTTGCGCATTTGCTAGATAATTGACAGATCAAAATATTTCAAATTACATTAAATTATGCTTATTAATAAAAAGGTAACTTTTTGACTTGAAATCGATAACGAACGACGACGAAGGGTGCTAGTCTCTCAAAGGTATGCCATACTAATAAATGTACTTGTTGGACTACTTGTAATACTTGTTTACTAAATAAATGTGGATTAACATGGTTAGTAATTCTGAAAGGTAAGCTGATAAGAGTCGGTATGTAGGTACGGCCACTGGCATTTACGTCACTACATCGTAGAGCGTATTTTGAAAAATCATTTTTTTTGCTTTTTACGACACATACTATGAAATTGTGATTAAGGTTTGATTGGGTCGTAAACGACATATTTTGTAATCTTCGAATGAAAATGTCTTTTATGTCTTTTCGATTGGTGTTTACGTCACAGGATCAAATATTTTGTAAATGAAATGTCTTTTACGTCGACTTTTATTTATTTTATTAGTTTTAGACAAAAAAAAACAATGGTAGTAAACGACATTTTTTTGGGATTAGAAGAAGTTTAAATACACCGATCGATAGAGCGAAAAAAAATAAACAAAACTGCATTTTTAACTCATTTTGGCCAAAAGTGGCGTTTACGACCTTTGAGGCCAGAAGGGTCGATATGGGACTTAAACTTTTTGTCTGGTAAGTTTAGAATATCCTCTGGTATCTTATTGTAAAAGCGTACGGTAAGGTTCCCTCGTGCGTCCCTCATATTGCCCACCTCATACAGGGTTTAACTTAAATGTGTTACATACTTAAGGGGGTGGTTCAGACCATCAAACTGAACTACTTTCAAGGAACCAACATAGAAATCGTGAAAAACAATACGCTGTTTCATAAAAAATTTCAATGGTGACTCAACCCAAATGTATGGAACAGCTGATTAATATTTTCTGGATTTCACTGTTGGTCCCATAGTGAAAGTTGTTCAGTTTGATGGTCTGAAGCACCCTCTTAATTATATACCTACCGAATTTTAAGTTTACAGCCTGTATAGTAGTATTGTCAATTATCCAATGTGGATGATTATAAGATTTATAAGGTACAGTAAACGGCGATACATCATGCTACGATAAACAAACATAAACAGGCCGCGCGACGTTATACAGAGTGAAATTGATATCATTAGCATCCTTTTAAGGGGCTATGTGAGAAAAATAGGATTCTTCAAAGCTTCATATATCATGAAGTACTAACAGTAGGAGTATGATTTTCGGATATGTGTAAATTGAACATATAATTGAAGTTTTGATTAGAGCCAAAACACGATTAAGACACATTTTCTCGATAGAAAAACAAGCCAAAGTAGCCTCCGCTTTTATCTATAAACGCTTGGAACTGCTAAACGGTGAATAATAGAAACATAAGACTTGATTTAAAAAAAAGAGATTGATATTTTCTAAATTTTGATTAGAGCAGAATTGAACTTACATAAACAGTACAATCACAATTAAATAAAGTTTGATTTGGCGCTCGATTCGTTTCAGCGGGCGCGCGCGCCGCCCCATCGCTTTCTCTCGCATCAGGCCGTAATATAAGCTATCCCACGCCTGTTTCGCTTAAATTATTTTTCGACATAGGCCCTTAAACTTAGAGTCTACCCATCAAATTGAACAACTTTTAGTATGAGCAAACCGATCGGAGCAACTAAAAAATCAGCTGTTCCATACTAAACTACAATGCATACCCGACTCAAATGTATGCAACAGCAGATTTTTTTTTTGCTCCGATCGGTTTGCTCCCATAGTAAAAGTTGTTCAGTTTGATGGGTAGACTCTTAGTTTTAAAGGATGTTAATGATATCAATTTCATCCTGTAGATGACTCTACCTACGCGCAGCCAGCTTATTTTGGTTTTGCAAAGCCTGATGTGTCGCCGTGTGTACATGTCGCATTTCATGTCAGATGTAATATCTGTAATTTCCCCAGATATTGCCAGAAGCGGTCTCTATGCAGGCGAAGAGTAATCAAGCAGTCAGCCTATTGTTACCTAGAAGGCAGCTACTGCCATCAATGGATCAGAGGTCGGATGCAGAGAAGAAAGGACCCAGGTGAACTAGCACATAGGTACTTAGCTAACACTTTTACCTAATCACTTTAGAGACATGTCTAAAAAATCTGATTTATTTAGAGCCACATTGCTAACAATATTTTTTGGGCAAGGTCCACCACTTATTCCCAGAAATTCCTGCAAAAAAAACATAAGTACAACACACATTCGGAATTCCGAATCAGGACTGTGATTTTGTATAGGATTTGATTTTTTGGAGGGGGAAAATCCATACGAAATTGTAATCTTAATTCGGAATATAAAATCGGAATTCCATAATATGTGTGTGGCGGACAGGACCACTACTTAAATTGAAGCATTGTTACTGGACCAACATCCGATTTAAACGTGGAATCGGATCGTTTTGAAGCTGGAAGGAGGTGATATCATGGAGAATTTAGGGTGATATACATACAGTCAAACATTTTTTTTGGTCTATACGACAAAAAAAATCTTTTCATGCAGGTTTACTTCGGAGACAGTGCGCATTTTTCTTCCATGCAATCAGTATCGTTAATAGAACACATTAAAGGAAAAACATGTTTTTTGTTTTTTATTTATTTTTTCAATTTATCCACCCGAAAATTAATGTAGCGTTGCCACACTACAATTTAGTCAGGTACAGCAGTTTTGTATGGGACAGCTGATTTTTATTCGCGTTTCCTGAGGTAGGCTCCATAGTGAAAGTTGTTCAGTTTGATGGTCTGAGTTCACCGTTTCAGCATTTGCTAGGCTGTCACTTACACCCTGTATTAAGTTTATGGTGTTGCTGTTACTACGAGTAAGAGACGTTTTCGAACAAAAAGTTCTGACATTTAAATTTTTATTCTTTAACGAATTTGTAAAATATCATCGTAATTTTACGATAGCTTAAAATATCACCTCCTTTCGGCTTCAAAACGACCGCGATTCTACGGATTATAAGGCTGCCTGTCCATTGAAGCTCGCGAGCTGTGCGAGCTGTGTAGCTGTGTTTTTTAACCAATCAGGAGCTCGGGCGAGGCGCGGCCGAGCTCCTGATTGGTTAAAAAAACACAGCTACACAGCTCGCACGGCTCGCACGGCTCGCACAGCTTCTATGGACAGGCACCCTAACTTCGTTCTAAGGTTAGTGCACACGGGCCACTAGCAACAGCCACATAATATAACCTAGTTAGGTACTAAAATCTGAAAGGAATCTGAGAGGCGAGTTTTTATGTTTTGTGTAGCAGATCGTTGCCGCAGTAGCCACAGTCGCATTCACTGTAAAATGTTTGAACATTTTGCGTCCGAGCTTTTGATTCACCATGAGTGGCTAATGCAAGTGGCCTGTGTACCGATGACCGACCTAACTTTTTAATTTCAACGACCGCGACCCCTAAAGGGCACATTTAGAAAGCTTTTGCTAGAAACTAATGCTGCATGGAATTAATTAAAAGTTTTGTTATCAGGTGCGAATGCCCGTTCTATTTTACGTGCTTTGTTAACGTGTTATAACATTAATTTAGATTAGATTCTACTTGCTAGCATGGATTTAACGACACTTAATTTTATGAATAAATAACTTTTTAAATTGATCCTTCGCACGCAATCTTTTAAAGACCACTTTAGGGGAGGGATTATGCAAGCCGTAGCTTGTAACTTATACGCAGGGTGTAAGGGACAGCCCTCCGCAGACTGAAACGGTGAACTCAGACCATCAAACTGAACAACTTTCACTATGGAGCCTAATAAATAATAAATAAAAAAATAAATAAAAAAAAAAAATAATAATAATAATAAAAAAAACGAAAATAAATAATGAATAAAAAATAAATATGCCTAATAAATATTGATTGATTGATTGATTGATACCTCAGGAAACGCGAAAAAAATCTGCTGTCCCATACAAAACTGCTCTACCTACCCGACATAGATGTAGGCAAGATGTAGGGGGCAGCAGATTTTTCTCGCGTTTCCTGAAGTACGCTCCATAGTGAAAGTTGTTCAGTTTGATGGTCTGAGTTAACCGTTTCAGTTTGCGGAGGACTGTCCCTTACACGCTGTATTACACCTATTTGTGCTCCTTCATTTTTTACACGATTTTACATTTTTTTCATTAAGAATTTCTTTTTCGTCCTCTGGTATACAGGTTTCTTCACAACGTGTTACACGATTGAGCTAATTTTTTCCGCGATTTAAATATTGGTTCAGTTGTGAACGTTTTTGTTCGATTGTTACCCTTGTATAATCTATTCACACCTTTTTTCAAGGCCTTTGATAATTAGACAATATAAATCCTAATTAAAATTGAATCATAATTAATGCTATTCTGTAACAGAATACTCATTAGTTCATTACGAATTGAACAGTTAATTAATGTGTTAACTAAAAACGTTATCTTTTGAGTTACAGAGAGAAATTAAATAAAGGGCTTTAATCATAGTATAGGTATTCTCGATTACGTGACGTTAGTATTTAATGCCCTTTATTATAAGAAATTATTGTATCACAATCATTTTAAAATAACATTTCCTACTAGCCAGCCAGGATTCAACTATACATATTTCCTAGCGCGCACGAGCAACTTTTGTCTCCACAACTAATTTGTCTCTCACGTCAAGTTGTATGAAAGTGCGTTAGACACTTTTTGATGAACATGATATCACATAGTACTATAAAGGCAGATTTAAACGATGACAATTTTGCGGTGTGAAATCTGGGGCGCCTCAAAAAAAGAACCGTATAAACACTTTTCGCACGACTTTTTACGGCATGCGAACGTTCGCAAGGAAAGAGCACTCGTCTATTTTTCAGTGCTAGTGACCTCTGCCCGCGTCCCTCGCAACCTCCGCGTCAATTTTTCGACTCGTGTAAACGCTTCGTGCTTAATCGTTAGCACGGTTTTCTCTAGCAAATCCATTCGCAATTCGCATGCGAACAAATTGGCGCTGGAAATTAGCACCGTGTAAACGAAAGCGTGCTGTGTTTTTTTTTTCGTGGTTAAAAATTGGCGCCGCGAAATTGTCTTCGTCTAAACCTACCATAATAAAAAATTAAAATACTCATTTATTTCAGACTAAAAGAAAATCCATAAATTTTGTTGTTTTGTTGTTTTTGTTGTTTTGTATCCATTTAATTTAAGTTTTTAATTTTGCAGAATATACAGTAGTGGAATCGATGCCGCCACCAGCTCTGGCCATACACCCCGAGGACTCCAGGGTCCCCCGCACCACTGTACCAGAGTGCGGTAGACTTGGCCGGTACCGAGGCTCAGCTGCCTCCAGGATGAGGGCCCGCATGAGGGATATGATCCGCATCATCGGCGGGAGACCAGCGCCGCCTGGTAAATGGCCGTGGCAGGTCGCTGTACTTAATCGTTTTAAGGTAAGGATTTTTGTTAATTCGCCTACATGTTTTATGGTTTCGTACCCAAAGGGTGAAAACGGGACCCTATTCATAAGCCTACGCTGTCCGTCCGTCCGTCCTAGCTTCAAAGGTCTGGCCCTATACCCGGACTTTCGATTTTCTATGTATCGCGACCGTTTCGGTCCGAACTTCATTGTAATAGAGTTGACATTGGAACGAAAACATTAAATTTAATCAAAATTTCTAACCCCTCTTATAGTTTTCTGTGGGTTCAACTTTAGCAAAGAAGGTCTCAGGATGGAATGATATTAAGTGGTGACTATAGCCTTTTGCGTATAAAAATACTGAAAAACAAGCTTTATTCCTCATTCTCCTTTGATTGACATTGATTTATCTCGATAATGAAAAGAATTTCGGGCGAAGGAGTAATAAATGCCTGCGTAATGCAAGCCGTGTCAGTTACAAATAAACAATATCAACTTTGCTGTCTAGTCTAGCTAGAGAGCTAGACAGAATGTTAAGACAGTGTTTGTAACTTGTTGGCAAAGAAAATATCGCGCCGTTATCGTTAGCACAGAATCGTTATCACAGTATCGTTAATATCTTTAGTGAGGCGCAGACCTATTCATTAATTCATCAGGTTTATATTCCATTTTATTGTCGTACCTATTTAATTTTATGTTAAATGCTGATTAAGCTTGTATATTTTTAGTGTATATACAGTTTTATCGGCTTGAACTGAACAGCTTGAAAAAGTAAAGTGAAATCTCTAAACCGCTTGTCAAAATCGCGGAGCTATCTCGCACTAAAAATCAGACAAGACCTTACGTGAGCTTACAAATGAAATGAAATGAAAAAAATATATTCTGCAAACAGATGGTACAAATCTACTAGTATTCCTACTATCCCGACCGTAGGTGATTATTTGAGCTAGATTTTGCTGATTCAACGTTTCGATACAATATCTTCAGCGATTGGAATAGATTTTAGTTTTTTTTGTGATCCTCTTTTTTTGTAGTTTGGACATAACGTAGACATGACATTATTGTGTTCTCAAAATGTCGGGATTCTTGAGATTCATCATTTGCTTCAAAATCTTGTAGATCTGATGAAAATGAAATTAGTTTTAATGGTATGAGTAAAATATGTATAAAAATTCATAAAATATTTAACAAACCATGCGTGATTAACTGATTACTGATTAGTTTGAATTTTTTATTTCAAATAACAGCATAGCATAGCATATCATAGCATAGCATAGCATAGCATAGCATAGCATATGCTCACAAACAAAATAACAAATAACAAATCAAATCAAATAACATCCTTTTAATAAGTAGGTACTTATTAACTTAGGTAGGTACATGATTATTTTACTTTTCAATTGTAAGATTGATACCTTATTTAACTTCTGGGATTTTATTGGAAACCCTGAAAATTAAAACAATAAGTGATTATGAAGGTACCTAATCATAATCGTTTATTATAACCACATGGTAACCCACTAAATACCGCGATCCCACACGCATGACACCAAAAACTACCCATTCTGATCAAATTCTGATTGATCACACTTTTACGATTGTTTATTATAACAATGCTGTATTTTCATTAAAGACTTTACAGAAGAGACGCGTGGCGGTGGCGGGTAGTTAAAGTAACACCAATATAAACCTTATATTACGTAACATAGCGTCGTTTTTTGACGTAAAGAAAAATCGCGCCCCCCCGCCACCAGGCGACGGTCGCCTGGAGGCGCGAGCGTAATTCTCCAAATGACTCCTATGCTACGTACTATAAGGTTTATATTGCCACACCCCACACGCGAAATGTCCGCGCCACGTTACTTCTATACAACGTGTTAATGAATTAGCGCAAAACCTCATACACCCCAACTGATTTATAACAAAATAATTAGATTGCAACAATAATTTCATTATTTTGATAGTTAAAATTTAAAGTTATTCGCATTTTAACTTTTGAGACAAAAATGATTTGTTATCATTTCAGCACTGAAACAAAGCGCTAATGTACTCATGGATACATTTTTATAATCTTGTTTTGTTAGCAAGTAGGGTGAGTGTGCCCGTGCGGTGGCTTGTCATCGAGTTCAGTAAATTTTAAATTTTGTAAAAATATTATTTATTTGAAAAAAATTACCTATGTTGAAAATATGATAATTCGATTCTGCTCTCGATTCTAAACAAACTACTTTCTAGTTTTGCGTTAATTCATTAACACGTTGTATAAACCCTACCTAAAAAATACCTATGAATTAAAATACAGAACCCTATGTTCTTTTCCTTGCAATATGGAACTTCACAGTAAAAAAAACAAAGTTTACCCCTAGCTGACTCATCACATTCAATACCTAGATCCCTAGACGTGGAAAAGTTTTTATGAATCGTTTCCATTTACGACTTAGATTGTTTTTGACGAATTCATCTCGAATGATCAGATAGTTTTGAAAACTAATGAGCATAAGCACACTTTAACGGATTAGATTACCGTACGTAAGTAATCTGTTTGTGTGCTTATTAAATAAAATAAAAATAATGATTAAGGTTATACTTACTACACTAAAAAAATGCGAGCCAACTAAGAAGTATAGCACCAAAATAATTGAAATTACGTTATTATTGTTTACTAAAAACAAAAGATGGTTAGTTGTAACAACAAGCCGTAGTCGGAGAAGTCATGATGTTGACAGGCTCATATGGATTCATAATGTTGGTTGAAGTAAACAAATTTTTTTTCAGGTGGTGACGGTTTTTAAGAGGATGGTCAGACCATCAAACTGAACAACTTTCTGTATTTGGGTCAACTAGGATTGTAGTTTTAAGGAACAAAAGTTTATGTCGTAATTTTGACTTTGGTCATTGTTCCCATAGAAAAATTGTTTAGTTCGATGGTCTGATCATTCCCTTAAAAACCGTCAGCATATTAAGAAATCCGTATCGTACAGTCCGTAGGGTGTCAGCTAAGAATAGCACTATCCCATTACCTCTCGTGGGTGTCGTAAAAGGCGACTAAGGGATCTACCGGACGATGGGCAGCAGCATTCTCTGAGTACACACATTCAATCAAACTGCGATCGCCAACCCGCCTGCCAAGCGTGGTGATTATGGAAAATCCCCCCATTTGAAGGAGGCCTATGTCCCGGTGGTATGTAGCAGTGGACGTCTATCGGCTGATATGATGATGATCATTTAAGAAGGACCCTGATATAAAGTAAAATTAAACCATGTTAACCCCAATTATTCCCTTTGATAACCAGGAAGCATTCTGCGGTGGTACCCTAGTCTCACTACGATGGGTTGTGACAGCAGCACATTGTGTCAGGAAGCGGCTCTACGTGCGCCTGGGGGAACATGACCTGATGCTGCGGAACCACGGCGAGCTGGAGATGAGGGTCATGGAAGCAGTCGTGCATCCGCGATACGACCCCGACACTGTTGTCAATGATGTCGCTATGCTCAGGTGGGGTTCGTTTGATCTACTCATCGTAGCGAAGAATTCGGCTAGTCTGGCTTCTCACTTAAATTAAAAAGTATTTATAAAACAAATAAAAGCGGGTACGTACATTAAAAATTAATAAAAATATTGAAAACTAAAACTATCTTAACACAAAAGTATTTATTGTATTTTAAGTATTTATTGTGTTAATTGTATTTTTTTACTTGTCTATCATTCCATTCTAAGCTGCAAATTCACGAGTCAAATGAAAATAGCATGGCATACCTAAATGCAGATATGGCACACTATTGCAAACTCAACCACATTGTACGTACCTTTATCATAGCTAGATTTTGTATTTTTCCGGGTGGACTCAGATACTAAACAAAGAAAAAAGATTGGGATATGAGGGTGTAAGTAAAAGTATCATTAACCTTTAAACCACATACTCTACCCATCAAACTGAACAACTTTTACTATAGGAGCAAACCTGTCAGAACAAAAAAAATCTGTTGATTCATACATATTGAGTCTAGTAGGTATTGCAGTTTAGTATGGGACAGTCTACGGGAAAGCAATTTTTTTTGCTCTGACAGCTTTGGTCCCATGGTAAAGTTGTTCAGTTTGATGGGTAGAGTATGTGGTTTAAAGGTTAATTATACTTTTCCTTACACACTGTATTTGTAAAATAATTATGAGAATAACAAAGGTTCTAAATATAATTTTATTTTATGGACTTTAAAAACTATAAACAATGTTACTTATACTATAAAATAGAACAAGTATAAGCGTCTCCAATACTATTATCAGGTGAATGTTGCAGTAACAAGCTAAAAATAACCAAGACCATGTTCTAATATCTAAACTATTATAAAACTGTAACAGAAGGGTGTCTGTACATTGAAGATATTTACAAAAAAAGATTACGATATGGTTTTTAGGCTTCCCTGATTCCAAATCACAAATTTTTGGACTTTTTGTCTGTCTGTTTGTTTGTTTGTTTGTTTGTTTGTTCGTTTGTTTGTTTGTTTGTTTGTTTGTTTGTTTGGGTGTTTGTTTGTTCAGTATCACGCAAAAACTACTGAACCGATTTTGATGAAACTTTTTTTGTTTGATAGCTTATCATCTGACTTAAAATCTGGTATATAATTTATGCGGAAGAAGTCGCGGGTAAAAGCTCGTAATACATAAAAATAATCTACTCGGCTTCACCCCAAATGAACGGTTATTTACGTAGCAAACTTTGTACCTATCTAAGAATGGTACAGCAATAAACATGAAACAAGGTTTTCCTTATTGTGAGGAAAAAAATAAAAATTTCTTTGTGAGCCATATTCCTACTTACAATTTTCCGGGTTTGAAATCACAATTACCTATCCGGTTTCATCATAATAATGGAAACCTTTGGTTTCTTTTGGTTTAACAATAGATATATCAAAACTTTTCTAAATAATATAAAAAACTTAATTATATTGTTCAGATACGATATGACGTTATTTTTAACCTTGTGAAGTTTTATAAATGACATTTTTATTAAAGTTATTAAGAGGGCTATCACAGTCCAGTGGCGCCCTCATTACATTAAAAAAGATTTCTCAATAAAGAAAGCCTAAATTAAAAAAGTGCTCAATACGAACACTACAAAAGCCTTCAAGCTATTTTCATAGAATACTTTTTTGAAAAAAGAAAAAAACGGTTGCTTTTGTTTTTATTCGAAATTGTCTAAAAGCGGAATGTTTAGAACCTATAAAAGTATTGTATAACAATGGCTTGAAGGCTTTAGTAGTGTTCGTGTTGAGCACTTTTTTAATTTAGGCTTTCTTTATTGAGAAATCTTTATTATTGTGACGAGGGCGCCACTGAACTCCGATAGCTCTCATAAGGAAAAAAGTTATTGAGGAAGCTCGAAAATTTTGCACTTGAGGAAACTGTGATAGCCCTCTTAAGAGCTTTTTGACAAATAATTTTCCAGTGGCCACACTTGAAAAATTCCGTACCTATACGAACTGAAGACCTTATACACGGATATACACTACATGGTGAAATTGACATAGGTATTGGCATCCTTTTAAACTAAGAATCTAATAATCAAACTGAACAACTTTCACTATGGGAGCAAACCGATTGGAGCAAAAAAAAAAAATCAGGGCCTCTACCCGCACATTCGAACTTCGCAATTGCGTGAACGTGTTCGTTCCAATGTCAACTCTATTACAATGAAGTGCGGACCGAAACAGTGTCGATATATCGAACATCGAAAGTCCGGGTACAGGGCCAGCACGGCTAGCATGCCATCCACGACAAAGCGTTTAAACGAGAAAAACGTCATGCGCGCTCTTTCTGGCATACGTAAAATTACAAAGCTGGAGACACATCTCGATTTTTAACGTTTTCTCGGGGGTGGCATGCGAGGCCTACTGGCATACATTAGAGTCGAGTAGGCATTGCATTTTAGTATGGAACAGCAGATTTTTTGTTGTTGCTCCGATCGGTTTGCTGCCATAGTGAAAGTTGTCCAGTTTGATGGGTAGACTCTTAGTTTAAAAGGATGCTAAAATGATATCATCATGAAGTAAAATTCAAGACTAATAAAACGTCATCTCAATTGATTCATTAGATAGAGTCGTATTTCAAACGAGCATGTTCATCAGGTTGCCAGTGTCAGCCCGCCCTGACCTGGGCCACGGGCTCGCCTGCCTGCCGCAACCCCAACAGACATTGTTTCCTCACACCGCCTGCGTGATCCTCGGCTGGGGCAAGAAACGCCCCACTGATGTACATGGAACCAGGATACTTCATGAAGCTCAGGTAATATTCGATTAGGTACTTTAATATTATGTTTACAAAATGTTATCTACATATAGGGTCCTTCTTAATATGCTGACACTTTTTTAAAGGGATGATCAGAGCATCAAACTGAACAACGTTCTCTACGGCACTAACATAAAAATCGCGAAAAAAAAATCTGCTCTTCCATACAAAACTGCAAATCTACTCGAGCCAAATGTATGGAACAGCTGATTTTTTTTCGCGATTTCAATGTTGGTCTCATAGAGAAAGTTGTTCAGTGTGATGGTCTGATCATCTCCTTAAAAAAGTGTCAGCATATTAAGAAGGACCCTGTATACAGGATGTTACAAAAATACAAATAAACATTGTATGGGGTGATTAAGACCATCAAACTGAACAATTTTCACTACCTATGGGACCAATACCAAATTCGCGAAAAAAAATCTTTTGTTCCATCATCATCATCATCATTATCAGCCGTTAGACGTCCTCTGCTGGACATAGGCCTCCCCCAAAATGGGGAGATTTGCCATAATCGCCAAGATGCGAGGCGTTTGCGATGTTCCATACTAAACTACACATCTGCTCGAGCTAAATGTATGGGAAATTTTTTTTTTGTGATTACGTTGTTGGTCCCATAGTGAAAGTTGTTCAGTGTGATGGTCTCAACAACCCCCATAAAAGATTGAAATGTTTATTTTTACCATAAGTCGAAATGCAAAAAAAATAAAAGCATCATTTGATGTTTAATTTTCCTTGGAAGAAATTCCTTCAAAGGAAAATTTTTTGTTCACACTTAATTACTTACCTAAATCACATTATTCATCAATATGAAAAATCAATTCGTCAAAATTAAAATAATAAAATTACGAAGTGTGTAGAACAAAAGCTAAGTATAGAAATAATAACTGACGTTTCACTGAATACATCGTTAGTGCTTTAATCTAGAATCTAGATTATATTTTAAGACACCCTGTATACAGGGTGTCTTAAAACTCAACGTCAAGCCGCAAATAGGAGATAGGTGAGTTTATAAGTGTACAGGGAAAAATACAAAAAAAAAATCCATGTTTGATAGTTTTCCAGATTAAGTAATTTTTTTAAACATTAGAAAAATCGCCACCCAGAGCTCAACTTTTTCAGAGTTCACACTTAATTACTTACCTAAATCACATTATTCATCAATATGAAAAATCAATTCGTCAAAATTAAAATAATAAAATTACGAAGCGTGTAGAAAAAAAGCTAAGTATAGAAATAATAACTGACATTTCATTGAATACATCATTAGTGCTTTCATCTAGAATCTAGATTCTATGTGGAACAACCACACCCTCTCCTGTGGTAGGAAACTTCTCTTCTAACAAAATTAAGATTTCAAAGCCCGCAATTGCTTTACTATCTTGGACATTTGAGATAATAAAGCAAAGCCTGTGTCATTGATTTCAGTACTATTTATACTCTACCATTAGGTAGGTTCTTCCATATAAAAATGAAAATGTTTGAAGAGACTTATTAGTTTAGATAGGTAGGTAGCTTAGAAAAAGTATATGTCTAGAATGAGCCTCATGCTCCTACCGTATAAAACAAAAAGGAGCAAACTTTCTTAGGTTGGTGGGCGTGAGGCGTCATGCAAATAATGTCTGTGTGCGTGTATATGGATAGGGCTTAGAAGCCAGTAACTGGTTGCAATTTTTTTCTACGCGTTCGTATTTTCGACTGTCTATCTCGACATATAACTTATCCAAGGTAGGTAGTAATAAATAATAAAATATGTAGAAAATAAGCATGGCCTGGAAAAAAAGAATTATAATAATATACATAAACTCACGACCGCAATCCCTCTCGGGATGGTCAGAAACATTGCTACAAATTTTTTATCAATCAATCAAATATTCTTCATTTTACACCAAAATATAAAGAGTAAAATACAGAGAAAAAAAACGAGAAACGTTAAAATTAATGTTATAAAATTATGTTATTAAACTATTTTTTTTAAACATTAGTATCCTTTAGATCACTTTGTGTACGAGTTGCCGGGAAAACAGAGATTTTACAGGTTGATATCTCCAAAAATTTTAAAATCTAAAAAAAATCGTAAGCAAAGCATTGGTATTGTAAATTGTGTTAACCGTTGTAGAAATCAGTGCTTAATCACAGATCTAATAGGGAATTAGATCCGTATCAAATTCAATTTAAAAAATACGGGTCGAATAAATCACAACTAAAGGGGTAGGAACATCTCTGGGATACCAATTTTTTTTTTCTAATTTTTATTATTTCGCGCGGCCAATCTTAAGACTTTGTATATCGATAGAACACGTCATTACAAACATACTTTCTTACTTGGCAAAATCTCCTAGCCTGCTGTTTTAAGCTAGATATTCGACTTTAAAAGTTTTAATTTTTCAAGACTCCTAGGGGCTTTATTTCTTACCTGATCGAGATGAGACCTGGTGTTTGCATAGTAGAGGTTTAAGTCTGTAGTTACCTACTTTCGGGGTTGGAACATATCTGCGACATCTATTTTTTTTTTTCGAATTTTTGTCATTTCTTTTGGCCAACATTAAGACTTTGCATATCGATAGAATACGTCATTACAAACATACTTTCTTATGTGGCAAAATCTCCTAGCCTGCTGTTTTAAGCTAGATATTTGTCTTTAAAAGTTTTATTTTTCAAGACTCCTAGGGGCTTTATTTCTCATCTGTTCGAGATGAAACTTGGTGTTTGCAAGATGGCGGCCATGGCCGGAAATAGAATAAAATATAAGACAATCAATATGAAATAAGTTTAATCATTTAATATTTTATTAATTGGTAGTGATCCTAATATCTACCTAGGTATTTATTTTTGCTATGAATAGAGATCAGATAATCGGATGCATATTTACCTAAACTTCCCTCTTTCCCCCCGAAAACATAATAGGGATACCTATGCCTTTCTGAATAAAGTAAATTAAAAAAATCGGGCTGCCGCACCGTTTTTTCCTACTGGTCCTCGTAAGTAGTAAACACTAGATTGAACAACTTGGTCGACTTGGACAACTCGTACAAAATAAACAACTCGGTCAACATGAATAACTCTTACAACGTAAATAACTCTGAAAACTTGGTCAACTGATTTGACTTGGTCAAGTTGTTTTCTTGGTGTCAAATGTTATACTCGAGAGCGCACACGTACTACAATAGTTCGAATTGTTTGTATTGTCACGGAATATAATTATGGCATTGTGTACGGGTGTGATTCCATATCGTATAAAAATAAAGATTTGCTGGAACTAAAGTGGTTTGATGCATTTTTGACACGATTTGAAACTGTGTGGTTTTTACTGGAGATACCGCTTTAAATTGCAGGTAATACATAAATTGGTAAGCTACGGCACTACTCAATTGTTTTTTTACATAATACGTGTCATTTTCACGTCACTTTGAATCAAATACTTAAATAATAGTCCATAACTAGAGATCGGATATTCGGATGCATATTTACCTAAAGTTAATTTTTCAAAAGAATAATGCAGACACCTCAATTAATTGATTTTATGTAACAATCCCAGGACCGTTCTTAGGTCTCGGGATTGCTAAACTATCGTAGAACTTGGATATTTGAACAACTCTGACACTTTTGTCAACTTATGAAATGCTGTCAGAGTTGACAGAGTGGTTTAGGTTTACCTAAACTTCACCGGTTGCGTATTTATAAACATCGGATTATCTGATCTCTATTCATAACTAAAATAAATACTAAGGTTGATATCAGGATCACTAACAATTAATAAAATATTAAATGATTAAACTTAAGTATTTCATATTGATTGTCTTATATTTTATTCCATTTCCTCTGAACGTTATTGTAACAACCCTTAGCATGGCCACCATCTTGCCGCATCGCCGGCGTGTCGCGCGGTTTCTTAGAAGCGCGCATACTATTATTCTTATATATATGCTTTGCCCACGCCCTGCAGTTTCTCCCTGCCCGCTTTTGTTTTTTATACACCTTCCAGTTTCGTCGTAGTTTATTTCTTATCTATTTTATAATCTAATGATTTTTATTTTTAGGATAGTTTATTTCATAAATTCTTAGTAGGTAACTACAGATTTACTCTACTATGCAAACACCAAGTCTCATCTTGAACAGATGAGAAATAAAGCCCCTAGGAGTCTTGAAAAATTAAAACTTTTAAAGTCGATTATCTTGCTTAAAACAGCAGGCTACGAGATTTTGCCAAATAAGAAAGTATGTTTATAATTACGTGTTCTATCGATATGCAAAGTCTTAAGGTTGGCCGCGCAAAACGATAAAAATTCGAAAAAAAATTAAAAAAAATTTTGGTATCCCAGGCTTCATATAAAAATGTTCGTACCCCTTTATTGTCCAGCAGATTAGATAACGATATGCAAAAAGGTGGAAGAAGCAAAAGTTAATTTCCTCTTTGGATTGTAGAATTGTAGATCTGGATTGTACAAAAGAACTTTGCTTATTTACTCTTTATTTGGACCTAAACTTTGTTGATATATTACAACTTCAAGGGTATTTTGAATCACAGAAATTGAGATTTGAGATACTCTCATCCATTTTTTATGAACTAAAGTTCGTAATTCTTCAATGAATATAAAAATATATTAGCTTATCTTTCTTCAAAATGTATTGCAACGAAAGCAATTGGAAAATCTACTAGTATCTAATCCTATATTTATTTAAGTATATAATCGCCCGATTGGATGATTTTTTTGTGAAAACATTGAAACATAATACATTTACGTGGTCTTAAGTAAGGTAGAGTAAAGTGGACCTTTTCTCGTATTTTTGTGTTTACTTTTGTATTCTCATAAAAATAAATTTATGAAGGCACCAGCGGATTGCAGGGAGCGTTTTGAACCAAGTCTTCCGTACCTACCGTACTTCACCGTACCTTTTTCGACCGGTTGCCCCAGAAGGCCTTGGTAATAGTGTCGTCACATCTGTTATAAGAAAGCCATGTTCTTGTGAAATGTATTGCGTATAATATCTACAGGGTGAAATTGATATCATTAGCATCCTTTTAAACCACATACTCTACCCATCAAACTGAAAAACTTTTACAATGGGAGCAAACCAATTGGAGCAGAAAAAAAAACAGCTGTTGCATACATTTGTGCCGCGTAGGCATTGCTGTTTAGTATGGAACAGCTGATTTTGTTGTTGCTCCGATCGGTTTGCTCCCATAGTATTTCCATGCCCATAGTGAAAGTTGCTCAATTTGATGGGTAGACTCTTAGTTTAAAAGGATGCTAATGATATCAATTTCACCCTGTATAATAAGTATGCATGCACCATATAATTTTAGTAGGTACCTACTCAAACTCTCACTGACACGGAAAAATTCTCTCTACTTTACGATTCAAAGCCCGCACGGTGTAAGGTAAGTATAGCTAGGTGTGATAGGTGCATTAATTTAAAGGGTGATTTAACCCCAGGGGAGCGCGTAATTTCTCTATGGATTAAACTCATGATACTTAACTACTTTCCCCAAGGAACCAAAAGGAAATTGGAAAAAAAAATGGCTTTTCTGTAAAGTCGGTTTTACGTTAAACGTCATAAAGAAACATTGATGAAATTATCGAATTGCTAGCTCTGACTTCACGCGAAAAAGAGAGATTTGTTCCGCGCTCTCGCTTGCACGCTCAGGCTCAGGCGGAAGCTGACACTTTTTCGTGCGTGCAGCCGGTGTTCATCGATTTATAAGCATAGATGGTTTTACGTAGTAAATTAATATTTCTATGTTTATAAGACGTTATCACGTCAAAAAACGTTCGCTTGCCGTACTAAATCTAAATGCAGTTGATCGAACGTTTGTATGAGGAGTTGAATTTTTTTTTGTTCATTAACATTATAAGATAATGGCCTCGATTCGGACTGTGCCACGACTTAACTTAACTAAATTTATTCCTGTCACTTTCTAAAATAAGATTAAGAAAAGAGACAGAAAACCAACAGCTGACTTTAGTGCTGTCAAAGTGACGTTACACGCCCAAAAACGCTTTAAATAAGATGGCGTACATTCTTCTTATCGTGTGGGCAGAGCCCTGGTGTCAGAGTTTTTACCGCGTACAAATGCGGCGTACATTATGATGGCATCTTATTTTGGGTGTGTAACATCACTTTGACAGCACTAAAGTCAGCTGTTAGTTTTCTGTCCCTTTTCTTAATCTTATTTTAGAAAGTGACAGGAATAAATTTAGTTAAGTCGTGGTACAGTCCGAATCGGTACCAATGAAAAACTTTCACAAAGGAACCCAAGGGAACCACAAATCCTTCCTTGTGTTTTAATTTGAAACTTATCCTAAAATATAATTATCTTTAGGTATCCACAATCCAGCAAGGAGTATGCCGACGTTCTTACTGGCAGTACGCGATCACGGACAACATGGTCTGCGCGGGGCGCGGGCGCAGAGACTCTTGCGCAGGCGACTCCGGCGGACCGCTCCTGTGTCGGGGACGTAACATGCGCTATTATTTGCAGGTACGTGACGTACTGGGCCCAACTTCTAATGCCGACGTTTTTTTGAGAGGATGATCAGACCATATAACTGAACAACTTTCTCTATGGGACCAATATCGATATCGCTAAAAAAAGCTATCCCATTATTCTCAAGGTCTCATACATTTGCGTCGAGTAGGATTACAATTTTGCAAGAAACACCTGTTTTTTCCGCGATTTCAATGTTGGTCCTTTAGAGAAAGTTGTTAAAATGATTATCATCTTTAAAAATCGTCAGGTTATTAAAGGACCTTATAATAAGTTTAATATTATGATTCACAGGTGCAATAATGGTTTTACAAACACCCGTTAAGTACAAATAACAAATAAACAAATGAACCTCCTAAAAACCTCTCATTAAACTGTACTTAATGAGAGGTTTTTAGGAGGTTCAGATGATCGAACCGAACCGAAAACCGTTAGGTAGAGTATTAAAAAAAATTGTCTCCAAAAGTCCACTTTGACTGAATTGATCTTGGAAGTCAATCATAGCAATCATAGACATAGGTCCATCCATAGCAAGTTTGCCGTTTTGCCCCTTTACATGACCAGATTGCTAAGCTGCCAGCCCTTTTCTCAACCGAAAAAAACTAGGCGCCCTGATAGGTCGTTAAATCTTCTTAATCTTTAAAAAGTTGAACAATGCCATTGCTATATTTGAATGGTAAAATATACCACTGTTCGCTAGTCAACTAAAGCATGAAAAATGTAAAAAAGTTGGCAAACAATTCCAATAGCGACCACAAATAGCCCAGTTTTATCAAACGCTTTATTCCTTTTGCATTTCCTGATAACTAGAATGAAAGTTTTCAATTTGTTTTCCTTTGAAAAGGGAGGCATTGTAAGTAGATTCCTTGAATGAAAATTGGACTCGTGAAAGAAGTTTTATGAATAATTTTCCGTGGATTTTCACAGGGTATTACGAGCTTCGGTGACGGATGCGGGAAAAGAGGCAAATATGGCATATACACGAGAACTGCCGGCTACGTGTCCTGGATGAAAGATGTTATGAACAACAAGTACTTTGACTGATGTAATATGATGCACTGACGCGCGAGGTGCTGGATGATATCACATACTATCTGTTTAAAATAACAATGTGCATGACCTTGAAGGGCCGTTGGATAACTTCACTCGGTTGAGAAAGGAATGTAGACTCTATGCAAAGGAAACAATTATTTGAATGACTCGAGTGAAGTTCGTGTGATTAAGTGACGTCACATTTGCGTGCGAGGTCATGCGCATTGTTATTTTAAACTGATAGTAAGCTTGGAGAACCAATAGAAGAGACACCTTCAACATTAATCTTATCGATACAATACCTGATATTCTTTCAAAGCAACGCCATCACTCACTATAATGACTCAAGATCTACTTTACTTCTTATCGTATGGGTAGAGCCCTGGTGTCAGAGTTTTGTCAGACCGCCTCGGCCTCTGACGTGGTTTATATGTAACGACTACTACCACCAGAGATAGTAGCCGGGACCAACGGCTTAACGTGCCATCCGAAGCACGGAATCATTTTCCTTTTCATACAATCAGGTGATTCAGCCTGCAATGTCCTAACTAACTGGGGAAAAACGCACAAAGTGAAATATCACTAGCTGTCCCCCGTGGGAATCGCACCTACGATCTCCGTGTCGAGAGACAAAAATATGATCTTAACCATTAGACCATGGAGGCAGTACTTCCACTTTACTGAAGTGAATAAATTATTATCTTATCTTTGTTGAATTATTTATTGGTAAAACAAATAAAAGTGGGTAAGTACATTAAAAATAAATAAAAATATTGAGAACCTAAAACTATAACTTACCCTAAAATATGGTGCAGGTTTGGACCGCGCGGAAGGGTAGCCAAGATGCTGGCAGCATTTCCTCGCTGAACGGCTAAACTGATCCGTTGAGCGAGGAAAGCGCCAGCCCTTGGATCCCGGTCGAGTCTACCAGGCGCTTTGCCAATTCTTTAAAAAGCGCCTGGGCGCCGGGACCCCACGGTCCAAGGGTTTCGACACCGAATGCTATGAATTTGTATTGGGTGCCGATACTCTTGTATTTACCCTCTTTTACCTTTTCGGCAGATTCCGCCGCCGAGCCAGCTCTTTTGCTCGTTCCCCGTAGATGGGACGGTGCCAGTGTCCACACAGGTGGCATCCCACACCAGCACCCGACCCATCTTCCAGGGGACGAGAGACATCCCGTCTGGTCTGTTGCCATCCTCCCTTATCTTATCTTACTCATAGCCAGGGTTCGAAATTATCAAGATAATAACGAGCCGTGATAATTGGGGAGTTGACTACATAAAATATATTTTAGTTTTAACTGCTCAGTAAATAAACCGTTTGAAAATAATGCTAAACTCACATTTTGAGTAATTCTGTTGCTTGAATACTATTTTTAATAACTGGATAAACTATAAAAAGTATCAAAACGACGAGGAAAAACAATGACGTCACTCTGCAAATTTTAGTACAATATTTCATACAAAGCACGCGTTTTGACGTTTGATAAAGAATTGTTAATTTGACTAGTTGGAAACTCGCGGATTATCGGATAATTATTCGATAATTATCCGATAATTATCACCATTATTAAAATATCATTTGTTAAATTGTTTCATAAGAAATATCGATGGTTTATTATATTTATTATTTATTTATTTTATTATTTATTTATTTTATTATTGTTTATTTTATTATTTATTTATAACCCAGTATTTTTTGTCTTAGTGCAACTAAAGTATGACCACACTGGATCTTTCTCGCGCGGCATTGTTGAAATTCAACACAATAAACAATATTTAACTTAGTAAAACAATAACATTCGAGTTCACTTGGCTTTACGTAACACCAACTGACATTTTTTGTAAATTGGGGGAATTCCCGTGTCGCGGCTAGACGTGCGTTCGGATACACGCAACAAGTGCGGAAATACACGTTTGGATACTTAGAATATAGTTCTATTTCACGGGCGCAATTTTTTGTTATTATCAATTGATAATTATCAACCTGTTATTATCATGATAATTATCGTGATAATTATCGTGATAATTATCATTGATAATTATCCTTTCGAACCCTGCTCATAGCAAAATATTGAAATCATCGTCATCATCAGCTATTATACAATACGTTTCACTCAGCCTATCCTCAAGGAGGGTACTTATATCAGTTGTATGGGCATCACGCGTGCTCAATGCTGATTGGTAGACTTCGCAGACGCAACATAATTTCTTCTTCAGCATATGGAGGTCTTCTCATGATGTTTTCCATCACTATTTGAGGCATGAGCATTGTATTACGTACATAAGTTAGAAAAAATCGTAGGTAGGTAGGTAGTTATTAAATAATCACTGTTATAATATCTGGAACCAATGATATCAATGCGCAGTTAAGACCAAGAAGGAACCATGTTTGGACAGCTTTATTCATTCTCTATTATTCATTCTTTGTCTATGTGGAGCACTCCATTGCACAGAATGAATACTAGTACTTACCTACTACCCGTACTCATTGCTATCATAGTACAGGGTGTCAGGGTAAATAAGGGGTTATTGTACCCATGATACTGAACAACTTTCCCAAAGAAACCAATATTATTATTATTTGTGGTTGGGCTATTGCAAGCAAGGGTCGTTATTGTAACACTGAGACCATCGCTGGTCCTTTGTGTTCACCCCAAACTCACCCATATTTTACGCATACCTCCGAACTTTTCCTCCGATATTTTCTTTTCATTCTCGGGAATGCAGGTTTCCTCACGATGTTTTCCTTCACAGCCGAGCTAGTAAATGATAAATACAACCGTACATAAATTCCGAAGAACTTAGTACAGACCAGGCCGTGTACCCGGACTTTCGATGTTTCGATGATCGCCCATGTTTCGGTCCGCACTTCATTGTAATCGAGTTGACATTGGAACGAAAACATTCACGCAATTGCGAAGTTCGAATGTGCGGGTAGACCCACAGGAATCAAACCGCTGCCTCATGATTGAGGCACTAGCTCTCTTCCGTATGGGGGGCTATCATCGCTATAAGAAACCAATAGGAAATTCGAAAAAAATAAATTGACTTTTCATTAAAACATTCGATCAGCTGATTGCATTTAGTATGGAAAGTAGTTTTTTTTGTGAATTTCCTATTCCTAGGTTTCCTTGGGAAAGTTGTTCAGCATCATGGGTACAATCACCCCTTAAAGTAATGCAACTGTTTACCCTAACACCCTGTAGTAGATATGTGATCTGTGGTATTAGGTGTGTAACACGCAAGAAGCTTGAAATTTTCCCTACAGAGAGAAAATTTCAAGCTTCTTGGTAATACGCCTATATCATAGAGCCAGCCAGGAACTCCAATATCAAAAATCCCTTGTGTGATATTGATATAGCAAAAATAATCATTGGATATAGATCGACACTGAATTTTATTATTCTATGCAGTAACTTTTACTATGGGTTTAAACCGAGCGGAGCAAAAAGAAATCAGCTGTTCCCTACTAAACTGCAATGCCAACTCGACTCAAATATATGCAATATTAATTTTTTTCCTTTCGGCCGCCTATGTAACTGTTACAAAAGAAAATAATTTTCTCTTTTTTTTATCCTCCGATCGGTTTGCTCCCATAGTAAAAGTTTGATGGGTAGACTCTTATTTTAAAAGGATGCTAATGAAGTTACAAAATCAAAATGTGGTTCATTATTAATTAATTTAGATTCTGAAATCATATTTTCATAACTTGTAATATGATTCCTATAGTTATAATAATTGTAACATTATAAGCACAAGTCAGTAAGTTAGTGATAAATAAAGTCTCTCTAAGAATCTGTACCTTTTGTTGTTTTATTCTTACTGGTCTGTGATTCTAGCGTGCGTGGGGGGGGGGGGGGGGGGGGGGGCAGGATTCTATATTTGAACCACTTGCGCCAAAAAACAACTTATGTTGAGAGGGTGTGAGTGGTTCAAATATAGAATCGACTCGCTTCGCTCGTGGTTCAATCCTAGAGTCCTTCGCTTGCTCAGGTTTCAATACAAGTACTCGCTCCAAAAAGCAACTTTGCAGCCTTGCATAACAAATAACTATTTAATAAGCTTTTTCTGGGTGAGCGCGATATTTTTCATATATTACAACGTGTTAATGAATTAACGCAAAACTAGAAAGTAGTTTGTTTAGAATCGAGAGCTGAGTCGAATTATCATGATTTCAACAAAGGTAATTTTTTCAAAATATTACCCTACGTAAGTAGGGTGAGTGTGTCCGTGCCGTACCAAAACAAGATTATTAAAATGTATCCATGAGTACGTTAGCGCTTTCTTTAAGTGCTGAAATGATCACAAATCATTTTTGCCTCAAAACTTAAAATGCGAATAACTTTAAATTTTAACTATCAAAATAATGAAATTATTGTTTCAATCTAATTATTTTGTTATAAATCAGTTGGGGTGTATGAGATTTTGCGCTAATTCATTAACACGTTGTATATATTTTCCATCAGGTGAGCCAAGCGCAAACCCCTATAAAATAAAATAAAAATAAAAACGTTTTGAGGTCTGTAAGTAGGTACCTAATAATAAATCATTTCACAGAAATGTTAAATCGGAAATTTCTAAGGAAGGGATCGTATTGGGTAATAAAGATAAGTACCTAATTTTCAGTTTGACCGAACACGCATTGTAACGAATTTCATTTTCAGATAAGTGGTTAAATCTGATTTGCCCATTGAACACCAATTGAACTACCTACTGGCAACTCGGTTAGGACTTAGGTACTAATACTTAAAATTCAATTGCAGGACAAAGGCGTCATAGGTGAAGTGTTCGGGGTGTGTCGGTGGTGTGTTGCGAGTAAAATGGAAAGAATTAGTTCAGGTATACCATTGTTTATAAGTCATACCGATGTACCTGCGGAATTGACCAATCAGGATATGCCAAATCCGCGTGCCTAAAATCCCTTGCCGCTATTTGTTAATAGTTTTCCCGTCAGTCAGTCTGCTATTCAACATAGAGTGAGATAGAGAAAGGTTTAGTAGCACCAGATTTTCCACCCTTTGTCCCTTTGTCTTTGTCTGATAACTGATTTTTAATTACCTTTTACCTACCTATAGTTTTGACGGGGACTCTGATCTTGACCTGGTCTGCTCAAACGAAGATCGACGAGTGGACCAATTTTCCTGATCGAAAATAATAAAACCACAAAACTGTATAGTATAGGTACTGTATTATAAGAAAAAGTCGTTTCCTTCGGGTTCGTTGGCCACATCGTGCACCCAGGGGAACAGCCTCCAAACTCCAGTGTACTGCGCGGACTGGTCACCCCACTGACGACGCTCCTCCTGAAGATAGACAATTCAATCACAATCTTTTCATGCGTTCATATCCCCGCTGTACGTCAGCTTAATTGACGTACGTCAAGCCTACTCAAGGTGCTTTTGCATCGTGCATCGTGCATGACCTTGGCGGGATGTACACTGTACCTACAGCGGGGCTGGACCGTGAATAAAGCGCTTTAGACTCTAGCGATGGACTGGCCCTTTCATAGAAGCAACATGTTCAACTTGAATACGGTGTTCGCACCGCATTGATGTTCCCGAGTTCATTTCGTCACTATGGCAATGACAGACCGCAATGGTGATTTTGTGTTGTTTTGTGTGACATGTTGTTGGTTTGAACGTGCTTGTCTAGCGCTAGAGTTTATGCCAGTGCATGCGTTACATACTTAAATGGCTTCAGACAAGCTTCAGACCATCAAACTGCAAGTTCAATGAGACCAAATTCAAAATCGAATAAAAAAAAATTCAATTTCATACAATTTAGCTATTGAAATTTTTATGAAACAATACTTTAATATAATTTTTTCAGGATTTAGATATTGGATCCATAATGAATATAAGTTTTCAGCTTGATGGTCTGAAGCACCCGGCTCGGTATGTAGAGTAACACTTTTAATTTTACACCATGTCACAGTATAAGGCTGCCTGTCCATTGAAGCGAGCTGGCTGTGCGAGCTGTGTTGTAGCTGTGTAAATATTAACCAACCAGGAGCTCGGCCGATCTCGGTCGGATCTCTAATTGGTTAATATTTACACAGCTACACAGCTCGCACAGCCAGCTCGCGTCAAAGGACAGGCAGCCTAAGAAAGAGTATTTATATGACCCTGTTGTACAGTCGGCTGCAGATATACACAAAATGTAGGCGTCCAAAATACAATTGTTTATAGAAATCCATCATCACTAGCTGACTTTCTTTTTTGCTCCGGTCGGTTTGCTCCCATAGTAAAAGTTGTTCAGTTTGATGGGTAGACTCTTAGTTTAAAAGGATGCTAATAATATCAATATGAGCCTGTATATGGCTTACTTATAATTATATAATTTTTTTGTTTTTTGAAGTCTGTTAAAAAATAAAATAAAGAAATACGACCAAGGTAAATAGTTACCTGTAAATACAATGCGACTAATTTTCCTCCGACAAGCAGCAAGCCACCGTGGACTGTATCATTTTGTTCTCCCGAATACGGCGGTAAAGTCAGGCAGTATACGTTACTGATGCCTTCTTCATGTGATTGTTTTGCTTTCCTGTAAGGAACACTTTCTTCAATTGGGTAAGGACAAGGTAAGAACATGGTAACGACCCTGCTTTGTCTAATGGAACGGGAGAACAATGCTATCAGCGGTGGGATCAAAATACAGAGAGAAGGCAAGTAAACTTCGGGATTTGGACCTAGTATTTATTATTTAGTGTTCTAGTACCTAACATTAATGAGTCTGGACAATAATGCCACTAGAGAATTCATAGTAAAAATCTGAACACCTTTCAAGAAAGGTGTTATTAGGTGTTATCTTGGGTCTAGACCCTAGAGCAGCATTTAACAAGAGGATTCAAAATAAAAGGAGAGCGTTAAAATCTTTTCTTTCATAAGATTTTTTAATGAAAATTTTCCACAGAAAGTAATTCCTTTAAATTTTGTTTCATAACTGTGTGATTATAATAAATACCTGTAGTCACTGTTGCCGGGACACGAATCAGAATAAACCATGCCTTCAAATACAGCGAGAGGCTTTCTAGGCAAGTCCGAGGAGGCGTAATTCGTATTATACCTGTAACAAAGTGTTATAAGATTACAGTTATACTATGTAAACTGTGTGAATAACAATTTTATTTTAACCACTGTATACATAATTGATTTTAATTACTGTAAAATAGGAAAGATAAGATGATCCTTGCATAACCACAGTATAAGAAAGAGTATCTATTACTACATACGGCGTACTGTATGTGGGTGTGGTGTGGGTAAAAAGTTGGCGGGAGACAGGGAGTGTCCGTAGACACTCCTTGCCTCCCGCGAACTTTTTACCTCACCCCCTCTATTGCCCTCTAATTACCTCGGTAGTTATCAATGTTAAGCAAATGCATATTTCTGTCTCGCTTGCAATCACTCAGTATCGCACATGCTTATCTCCTTTTTTTAAATTTTCCTTTTGTATGAAATGACAGCTAAGTGTCCAAGGTGTGGCATAACTATAGGTATGCAACTTATAGTTTGTAGTGACAAGGGTCTAAGTTCCAAATTGGTTGACTACACAAGTTACCTGTCCAAGCCCCATCCAACAGCTGAAGCCATCACACCTTCTCCATCAGCAGAAAAATGGTGAGACATTATTGAGGTCGGTGCCCAGCCAGCACAGGCCGATGCCATTGAAGTGATTACTTGTATCACTCCTACAATTAAAGTTTTATTGAATTTCTACACAGGACATACTATGCTCTTTCGGGGCGTCCGGAAACGTAGCAAAAAAACTTGGCCAAACACTTGACTGCGCAGAACAACATTTACAGGCGAAGCGATGATTGTTATTATAAGTCGCGGCACGGACACAGAATAGGTAATAGTATATAGTTCTACATACAGAACGGCCACTCCCCGCCCCCCTCTGGCTTCACCTCACCTCCCCTCACACAATCTGTGGTAACTTGAGGGAAGCCGAGCAAGGGAGAGTCAGGCGCGCGCACCCGTTGGATTTGGCTACATACAATATATTTTATTTGTCTCCTCACAGTAAAAATAAACGTTGGAAAATAACGCTAAATTCACATTTTCTGCGATTCTTTAGCTTAAAAACTATTTTAATAACAGAATGAACTATAAAAAGTAACGAAATGTATAATGTAGTTCATACATAGACGAAGAATTTTTCGCTTACGCTGATAGACGGAATG
Source organism: Agonopterix subpropinquella (assembly GCA_922987775.1). Lineage (NCBI taxonomy): Eukaryota > Metazoa > Arthropoda > Insecta > Lepidoptera > Depressariidae > Agonopterix > Agonopterix subpropinquella. The sequence continues at coordinate 22,359,190 of OV277698.1, forward strand.
TCGGTGTAACCGGGTATGAGATAGCGATACTCATGAAATCCTATACAATTTATATGAAGTGACAGTTGTGAGTCAGGTGGCCGTAGTACAAAAAAGTGGTTACGCCGATAAGGACAGCAATAAGGTAGCGATCTCCTTTTTTAACTGGAGCGAATTTGATATGTGCATCTCTTATTGAGTAAATATGACAAGACATGTGCTTCCTTCTAGTACCTTCTCTTTCTACGAGTTCATACGATGCGTGTTAAGTCAACCCTACACATATGTCATGCACAATTTTCGCAAAGTGCGCATGTGCGAACGTCATCATGTCAAATCTAAAACGTTGTTTGAAGTGCCGGCCCTGTGGCACGGATCTCTAGCGCTGACCTTGAATGCGCTGACCGTATGTAAAAGACACTGCACTATTTTTGTCTTAATAGCTACACTCAGTGAGGTATATACTTAGTGCAACGTTGCCGTCTGGCGCGAGTGGTACAAATCAAGCAAGTGCATCGCTTACGATGCGACAAAGTGTAGACGGTGCTTAACTCTGTACCTACGGCAGAGTGTCGGAGGCTTGGCGACATAGTGGCTTGATCTTTCTCGTTTTCCCATCATCATCAGCCTGGTAAACTCCACTGCTGGGTATAGGCCTCTTCATTTTCACGCCAACCAGAACGGTCCCACGCTTGTCTCATCCACTGTTTGCCGGCTACTCTACAACCTGGCTGCTGGTCTGCCCACTAACCGTTCCCCCTTCCACGGCCACCACTCTGTCACTGCTCTCGTCCATCTGCCATCATTCCCCCTGGCCGCCCGCCCACCTCCACTTCAGAGTCGAAATCCGCTTGCCGATATCAACCACCTTTGTTCGGGGTCTGATCGCGACATTCGGAATTCGGTCCAGGAGTATGATTCCTAGCATAGCTCTTTCCATTGCTCTTTGTGCGACTACGAATAGTAGGTCAGTTGCAAGCAAATTTTTGTAATCAGCAGACGTCTTACCAATATTATAAAGGTGTCTCCGAATCCTGTCTCTTGGATGATAGCGCGGATGTATCCGACTGTATTTGACGTATGTAATCCGTTCAGGTTTCCACCAGCTCTCACTGCAGTAGGTGACGAATGCAGAACGGTCTCCTTCAGGGTTATCTCGTTGGCGGGACAAGCAAGATGCTGAAGCTATTAGCCAGTGAGGACTTATCGCAGCCGCATCACAATGTATCTGATCAACAAAATTATTAGTCACTCTCATATACGGTCCTTCTTAATATGCTAACAGTTTTTTAAGGGGATGATCAGACCATCATACTGAACAACTTTCTCTATAGAAAGTTGAGCCTTCAGCCAGCATTTTGAGGGCAAGATGTCGGGGCTGCTAAAACGTCCAAGAACCAAATATTATTATTATGTTTGATAAAGTAAAGTTGTTTGATATGTTTTTTGTTTGTTTGATTATTATTAGGATTGATCAAGAAATGTTGTGTCAAATTAATAAGTCAAAGTAGATAATTTAATAAAAAAAGAAAAATTTAAACTCACTTGTGAACGATCGTAAACATAAACAGCAGCAAAAGGATATTCTGTCCAAGGAGGGTATCTGCTCATATTCGTGAATATATCCGGATTAAGATTCCTATCTAGAACAAACACAGGATATTTTAATGATGATGTCGTATCGCTATCGGTTGTCGTTGAATCATTGTATTCTTTAGTTTCATTGAACTCGACTTGTGACTTGTGACTTGTAGAAGATTTTTCATATGAAGCACGAACTTCTTCAGCTTTACTTTCAAGTACTTCAATATGTTTCTTCGCATATCTCATTGCATGTGGAACATCATCTTGGTGTTTAATATCTTGATCGACATGTTCTAACCTAATTTTTTGGTCACTATTTATTTCATTTCCCGAATTATCACGATATTCTTGGAAAAGTGAATCTGCGTTCATAAAATTTAACGATGTACGAGTGTCGTACATTTCGAAGAATTTTATTTTGTCATAAACTGTTGTAGATTCAACATTTTGTGATAGGGGTGATTCTTTCACTTTCTCTAAAATAGTTGTAGCTTTCGGCTGTTCTATAGTAGGATTATTTTGGTACTCTCTTTTAGCGAGATTAGCTGATGTTGGTATAACAGACTGCACTTCTGTCATAAGATCATTCGGATTTTGTATAGTTAAAGGACATGTCTCATAATCAGCAAAATGATCTTCCGCTGAATTTTTAAAACCATTTTCTGTTACGAGATTCTGAACTGTGCTTGCTTCAGTCATGAATGTATTTGGTTTGTTGAGTACAAACAAATTTACATATTTCGTGATATTATTATTAAATTGAGGTTTGAATGCTTTGGCTTCGACGTTAATTTTAACATTTGAATTAACAGTTCGAGAAGATGTTCTTGTTGGTCGTTTGTAGGTGGGCTCATTGACGTGGAATGATAATAATGGTGATCGTAAAACGGAGAACTTGAAATCACCTAAACGCTTTTTCTCCCTTTTTACATTACTAATCGGGGTTTTTTCAGATATTTTAGGCTTTGCCTCATTCGGATTAACAAACTCATCAGTTTCATCTAAATAATAGAACTCTATGTAACTGGAGGTCTTTGGCTGAAACACAGGCTGTGGTATCGAAAATTTATACCTTTGTGAGGGTTCAGTTATTGGTCTAAAATTTCTATTTAACATATTTTTCTTCTTAGAAGCTTCAGACTTCACATTTTTCATGGAAGTGGTTTCTAAATCTACAAATACGTTAGTTTTCCTCCATAGCATGTTCACTATTTCATATTGCTTGCGGGATACTCGGCCAACTTGCCATTTTTTGCCTGAAGGATTTTTGGGATTTGCAGTCGTCTCCGTAAGGTGCTTTTTTTCATTATCTTTTTGATTTTTCTGTGATATTTTCAAACCCTGTGGTGTGTTATCATTTGCTTCAATTGTTTTGGAGTTATCGTAGAAATGCTTACTTACAGAACTATCGGTAGAGGAATTTGTAAATAAAATCATAAATATTGTCAGGATTTTTAAAAAGGCCATTGTGTGTGTCATTATTTAAAAAGCCAGGATCAACAAAAAATTTTATATTTGTAATCATGATAATTTCATGAAATTCGAGTAAATCAACCAAAGATAATTTATAATCACCAAGGAATATAACTACTTGATAACTACTCTCTACAAATCACCCGCAAGGAATATAATACTCCCTAGGCGGGAGAAGAATGAGAACTCCATACATATAAAATGACCCCTTCACACACATACACACTACACATTTTATGCTACAGCGACATCGCTGTTTATACGTGAACTAAAGAAGAAAAAAATATTTTTTTCTTTTTTTCAAAATTTTAATATTTTCATCTTAACTTTATTGAGCTAATCAAGTTACTGAATTTCTGCTGATAATCGTAATAAACGAACTGTGAAATAAGGAATAAATAAATTGTAAATTGAAATTCAGTTTTACTTGATTAGCTCAATAAAGTTAATATTTTGTAATTATATTGTGCTTGTTCTACCTTGTGTTTATCTTTATAAATAAAATACTAGTCAAAAAGTTAAAAGTTTTGTATTCACAATAGTATAGGTTTAAAGATGCACTTTTATGAGAGCTAGTTATTTACATATCTATACTACATTCCAAATAGCAACGAAATTTTAAGGCTATTTTGCATTACAGAAACAGATATTTGAAACACTTACTCTCTTTATTCTTAGAATAGCTTTTGTACTGTTCAAGATATGTCGGATAGGCTCAGAATTGGCCAGAAAGCTAAATAGGAATCGGAAAATCTTGTCGTCTATATTTGGAACTAAGTATAAGTTAGTTTTAATTTTAAATACGCTTAACGCTAATAATAGGTACTCTTGGTTGCATATAATTGCCAACGAAAAAATATATAATATACAGGGTGTAACAAAACACCCTAGTAATACTTATTGGGGTGCTTCAGACCATCAAACTGAACAACTTTCACTATGGAGCCAACATCGAGAAAAAATAAACAAAATCAGCTGTTCCATACAAAACTCCAGTACCGACTCGACTAAAATGTATGGGACAGCAGATGTTTTTATTTTTTCTCGACGTTTGCTCCATAATGAAAGTTGTTCAGTTTGATGGTCTGAAGCACCCCCTTAAGTATTACTAGGGTATTTTGTTACACCCTGTATATTTTAAGACTGGCAGCAGAATGCAGTACTTTAAACAGTATGTATTGTGTTCCTTTTAAACATTACATAGATCGCTTTTTGAGTCAACCACCGCGTTAAAAGGTCTTACTTTTGGGTGGGACTCAACCATACCCCTATAGTAGTGATGTGACCATCATGAGGTACTGTTATAACAGGTACCTATACAAAGTACAATTACAAAATACAAAACACAAATCGTACACAAATACATAATTTTACAACAAACCCACAAACATGGGGACTTCGGGAAGGCAGATTAGTATTAGTATGTCTGACGAATTTGATTAAGTTCTTTCGTAACGTGGCCGTCTCAAGCGCTTTGGCAGGGAGTTCGTCTGAAACAAATAGCATTTATTTAAGTAGTAGGTACATAAAATATACTTAGGTACTATGTGCACTAGGGCACTAGGGCACTAGGCCCCTAATTTTTTAGTGCAATTTTTGTTACTTAATAATAAAGAAAAATAATAAAAAAAGAATAAACAATAACAAATAACGATCAGTATCGTTTAATAACAAAAGACATCATTCATCAATGTATGGGCCGTCAGGCCAATTTGTGATATGCATGCATATGCATGTGATAGCTTTTATATACGCATTTTAATATAGACAAATATAATAAAAATACAAACCAATTGCTATAATAGCTACAAATAAAGTAGTTTCGTGTTACAAAATATTTAAAGTAACATGATGACAGCTCGTAGTAATTACAAATAGCGCAGTTAGCAATATAAAAAAGCGATCTTTACTGTAGTAAAACTTCTTGGTTAATGATAGCGTTGTAGCTACTTGCCAACAGATGGCGCTACCAGTACGATCGAAGAAATACGACGTAAGACAATTTGCGATGTCACATTGAAAACCCGTAAGCTGCTACACTAAGGTTCATAATCGCATGCAAGACACAAATCGCGCAAGAAGAATTATCACAGAGTCTCAGTATATATACAAGGTTCCGACTAACATCATTAGGACCACGGCCGGTCCCCAGGCATAACACCAAGCCTGGCGGAAGTACTTCCCTTTTCAATGGAGGAACCTTCCACCTCAGTTCCTCCATAGCGTCATCAAGGAGGTAATCCTCAAGGAGGTGAAACTACACATTACTTCCTTTATGGATCGCGCACTCTGAATTTTGCTCTGAAATGGCTCTGAATCAAAGAGTACTTTCTCTGAATTATCCAGTGGAATTATCTGATGTTTTTGTTCGATTCGGCTGCGCTTTAGTTTTTCTGTGTTTTTCTGCTTTATACCTACTTATTAATGAAAGTGTGATACAGTCGTAGGAAGATAGCATTTGTGTTATTATTGTAGCAGTGTTAGGGTCAGCGCACACCCAGCGTAAAACTGTTCGAGCATGCGCGAGCAGATTTCATTGATTCAATTGATAATGAACTCTATTCCCATTGAAATAAAGTTGAAAATAGCTTGCAAGTGATTAAATCCCTTCAGCGTCTGTTCGAGTATGCTCGCGTATGCTCCTCGCGGCGACGGGAGCAGTCGCGAGCATGCGCGCGGATGCTCGCGCATGCTCGGGCATGTTCGAGCATACGCCCGTGTCGATGCCTGCGATCCGTCGTAAGTGTTGCCACCTCGGCCGGTTTCGTACTAAATCTAGAATATTTTTTAAATACTTTAGCCCGAAAAGGGCAATTTACTACAGATAATATTATATAATAATCGAACTCTTTTTGAAAATACAAAGAAAATCTGAAAGGTCGAAGCAGATTTAGTAGGTTTTCAAATTGTTCATATTCCATTTTATAGTTCCTAGCCATAAAATAACTGTCCCTAGAACTTTAAGGGTCAGCGCACACCTAGCGTAAAACTGTTCGAGCATGCGCGAGCAGATTTCATTGATTCAATTGATAATGAACTCTATTCCCATTGAAATAAAGTCGAAAATAGCTTGCAAGTGATTAAATCCCTTCAGCGTCTGTTCGAGTATGCTCGCGTATGCTCCTCGCGGCGACGCGAGCAGTCGCGAGCATGCTCGCGCATGCTCGCGCATGCTCGAGCATGTTCGAGCATACGCCCGTGTCGATGCTTGCGATCTGTCGTAAGTGTTGCCACCTCGGCCGGTTTCGGACTAAATCTAGCATATTTTTTAACTACTTTAGCCCGAAAAGGGCAATTTAGTACAGAAAATATATAATAATCTAACTCTTTTTGAAAATACAATGAAAATCTCAAAGGTCGAAGCAGATTTAGTAGGTTTTCAAATTGTTCATATTCCATTTTATAGTACATAAAATAACTGTCCCTAGAACTTTAAACCATAACACAGCACAGGGCGTAGTATTTCTCAAATATAAGTACATCTTTCTTGCCTCTTTTCATCTTATTGATGTGCTCTTCTTGCTCATCTTCCTTTGCTAGTAACCCAATAATTACCAAATCCCAGTCTACCATACTTTAAAATTGGTACATGGGTTGGGCACGATACCAGACAAATATTGAGCCTCTTGCTGCATATATCTGGATGATAAATAATTGTTAAAGAAGATGTGGAAAATGAATAATAATTATGTTTTTCAATCAAATACTGTTTTATTTCACCATTTACCTATACTAAAGGCTCCCCCACACAGTTGCGATTTTATCGAGCAATAATATCCCGGCGACTTTGTGACCGCTTCGCTCCTACCACACGGGTGCGATTTTGCGATCAGCGTCACGCGTCCGCCCCACCAATGAGAATGAATAAGTATAGTCTGAGATAGACATACTTTTGGTAACTGTCGCTAGAAAGGCTTTCCTAAAAAGAAAGAGTTCCCTCATATGGAGACATTCCTGGCTTTAGGACCAGATCTTGGTTTAAATGTTAGTTTTGCTATTAAACCCAATCGTGTCCAAAAAATTAGAAGCCAATGCTGTACTGAAAATAAAAATTGTAAAATCGCAGCGATATTATCGCTCGATGAAATCGCACCTGTGTGAGGGGCCTTAATAGAGAATTAGAGAAATAAAACCTAAAAAAAAATTATGTCAATGTCAAGTGGTCAATGTCAAAATATGTCAATCAATTTATTGTCAAGGCCTTCTTTTTTCAAAAAGTTTGTGACTACTTGTTCTGTGTTTTTTTCGCAATTTTTTCACATTTCGTAACTAAAATATCCAAATTCAATTCAAGATATCTCGTTTGTACCATAAAATATAACGTTGAAATAATTAGTTTTAGTAATATGAGTATGCGAACTATTATTCCCATATTTTTATAACGCTGTAGAAAAAGTTGGTAGTACAAAAATGGCCCGAGTTGGTGGTTGTCTTTTTATTGTTGTTTATTCTTAAAATTTTTGCTCGAATGTTAATAAAGGTTAGTAAAAATGAAATGGCATGCAATGGACATCAATTTTTTTTTTCTTTACACTTTATTTGGTAGATGCCCTAATAGTATAAGAGATAAGCGTACTTTTGAAAACCATCGCTAGCAAGGCTGTTTCAGTATTCATAAGGTGTAGTGTAGAGTAGAGCATCTCTGTTAATTCTTTGATGTAATTGAAGCCCGCATAACGTCAGTTGGCTTAGTAGATACAGCTGCCGTTCATATCATAGGATATTGTAACATACTGCATGGTGTAGCTAGGTGAATAGTACAAAAACATGATAGGTACCTTCAGCACTATAAGCAAGCGCGACTGACACGCACACATTAACTCTCTGTGCGTGAATGTGCAAGGGATGTCAGTAGTCGTTCCGATTCCGAACGAACAAATGTAGAGCTCGAACGAGAAAGAAATCGTGGTAGCTATGACCGAACGATAATTGTTTTGGAAACTTTATATACCACACTCTAAATCAATGCAAAATTTATTTCATATATTGTTGTTTCAATAACTAAAAAACAATCTTTCTTTTCTGAATAATTCTGCAAGAATATAGATTATAGTGGGCCTAAGATGGCCTGTCTTTAGGTCAAGAATTACAGCTACAATAGATATGGGCTATTAGCGGTAGCTATTGGTCACTGACTAAGCCCTTACAACCAAATAATAATAATACGATTACTTATACTGAATTATTCTGTTTCTGTTTCTGTTGTGTTTTATATTTTGTCTTCTGTTATGTGACTACGGTGTGGTCCTTTACTTTGTTAACCTATGTTATGTGTAAAAGCACAATAAAATAATATAAACTCTAGTAAAGTGGTGATTATTTGACTAGGACCCCTTAAAACCGTTTAATAATAATAATAATATCCCCGCGGGGGCAGCTTGTGGCGAGCTGACGGTGAGTGGCGACACCGCGGACCCCTATCCAGGGGGACCATACAGACATGCGCTCACACACACACACACACACACACACACCCACACACACACCCCCACACCCACACACACAGTAACACACCCCCCTACCTCTGGCTTGCCTTCATTGGCCGTCCAGAGTGGAATCGCAAGAGCAGAACCTATGCTCCAGGTTGGAAGTGTATTGCACGTAATGGCGTAATAACGGGGAAACCCGCTCACGGGGGTAAACCCCGCGATGGTGAAACCGGAGCCGCACCTCTCGACAACCTTCAGCCGCTCAATGAGATGTTGCCCCATTGTCGCACTTTGTGCGTGCGGCCGTTTTATGGGGCCCACTCGACGAGTCGGCGAGTCACCGCCTGCCCTATTTACAATTTTGAGACTAGTTGTCATGGCAGGCGTCCGTTAGTCTCCTCCCATAACCCAGTGTCCATCCATCCAACTTTCACCTCCATAGCCCAAGACCTTATTTTTCCATCGCGGCCATAGCGCCGTACTCCAATAGTCTTTACACAAATGGCGGGGACCATCCCCGTGTGTATCATGTTGTACGCTCGGAGATGGTATCCGCCATTTGTGTATCCCTTACATTTAGATTAACTTGTCTTTTGAACGGGCCTCTACATGTTGGCTTCGGCCCCATGCACGCCTTCCAAAGGTCCGGGACTTAATTGCCCGTGATTATGGAACGTAAGACATACAATAATAATATACAATAATAAAAGGAAAGATTTTTTCTAAAGTTGAGACTGATTTTGTACTCTAAAACCACTAGTTCGAGATTTTAAAGAAATCTTTGAGGCATTTCTGACTCTGAGAATGCCATGGCTTACATACATACATTAATACTTACCTAGAATCGCTTGTTTAGTAGCATAGAATATTTTTTTTTTCTGAAAAAAAAAAAATTCTTTTCTTCTACTGCCTTCTCTTTCTACGATTTCACATAGGTCCTAGTCTGTCGCCGGCTCTTAGACAATGGTCTAAGCCAATGGTAATGCCATCTAGCTTTCGAATCGAGTACTTCTAGGGCAGGAAAGAAGGAGTTCTGGATGGTTGTGATTTCATTAAATCGTATCTCAATAACCCAATAGAGGGTGTTTTAATTAAAATGATAAAACTCAAATATTAAATGAAAATGAAATTGTAAATAATTGTACCTACTTGTTTATCAATTTAATTAATTATTTTAATATCAATTAAATAATAAACAAACAAACAAATAATACACATTACACACACACACATTGTTTACAAATAAATAATTTAAACAAAAATCCACTGCTGGACATATGCCTCCACGTCCACTGCTGGACATAGGCCTCTCCAAGGACTGTCCTAAAGGACAGTAGTAGTAGGTAGGTAGGTAGACAGTAATGGTAGTAGGTAAACCTACCTCAAAATATTTGTTGATCCCGGTTTAGGAAAACGATGGAATTTCACTGAACCATCTTGAGCAGCCTTAGCTCCACATTTAGCACACTTCTTGTTTGTATTTAGTATCTTCTTCTTCGCATATGTAAACATCTCACAATGAATAATTTGTCTCAAGTTCAACTAGTTTAATGTTTAAAAATCACAACAAGAAATTGTGCGATTACTGTGTAGGCGTATGTAGACATCTCAAAATGAATTTGTCTCAAGTTCAAGTAGTAAACTGTATAGTATAATAATTTACGCAACAAATCACAATAAGAAATTTAGCGTTTACGAAATATTAATAACAAAAAACATAAATTATATCAAAATTAAATAATTTTCAAAATATCAAAATGACGGGTTAGATAGTGTTGCCAAATCAAAATTACACAATACTGCTATAAATATCTTTTTCTCAAATTATCAAATAACATGATTCGTTTCGACCACGTTTACGATTATGTTTAATTAATAATACGTGCAATTTTAACCGTAATAATTAGTATCTTAATTATTTTGAGCATCATTTTATTATCTTAACTCTTCTAAACTGGTAAATTTGGTAGGTTTTTAAAGTTGAAATACGCACTCATAGACATTTTGTAAGGAGACTACAGACCTTAGCAAAGATAACAGACCTTGATCACCCGTGACACCAAAGAGCAAGGAATATAATCATAGATAAGCTACTATTTTAATATAATACTCCCTATCAAAGAGTACTTTTTTATGTGACACCCAATGACACCCAAGAACCCCAAGAAGTTGAAAATTATCTGTAGGCAGTCTGTAGGTATTTTAAACTTCTTGGTGACACCACCCCAGTACCCTTTTATCAGGAAGCTGCATAGACGAAGAATTTTTCGCTTACGCTGATAGACGGAATGTCGGTGTAACCGGGTATGAGATAGCGATACTCATGAAATCCTATACAATTTATATGAAGTGACAGTTGTGAGTCAGGTGGCCGTAGTACAAAAAAGTGGTTACGCCGATAAGGACAGCAATAAGGTAGCGATCTCCTTTTTTAACTGGAGCGAATTTGATATGTGCATCTCTTATTGAGTAAATATGACAAGACATGTGCTTCCTTCTAGTACCTTCTCTTTCTACGGAAGCTGGCATAGGTATTGTCCTGGTATTGTCTTATACCTTGGCTTGGAGTCTGGCTTGGAGTACAGGGCCTCTACCATTGGCGGAGCTAGAGATTTTCCTTGAGGGGAACAACCAACCACCCAGCTCATAGCTACCGCCCCAGTGGCAAGACTCAAATTACTCGTGGCAAGGTCGGATCCAAAAGTTCATTTTCCTCAGGCTCCCCGTAACCTTTGACTTGGGATTTTTAAACAGATTGTAGAACATGTTATAAAGGTGAAAGAACGCGATTATTTCAGAAACAATAACAGTTTTGGTATGAGTGCTTCAGGCCTTGCATGCCTATACACCTAGAGCGAACGAAACGAGCTCGAAATTTTGCAGTATGGCCAATTTTCTTGTTTAGGAGAATCCTTTACGATTCTAAAATCCTTGAAATACAATGTCTATTTTCCCAGTATTTTCCAACCTTAAATCTGTTGGAAAATAACATCTCTTTAGTCATGGAAAAGATAACAAAAAAGGTTTTCGATACCTTCAAACAGCGTCAATCAATTCGACAGTTCGAAATATAATTCGTCATCAAAATTTTACAATCCCATTTAGACTTGATTTAGACGTCAAAACGGTTAAAATAATTTTTTAGACGATTTTTTTATAAATCTTACAGTGATACATAAACAGGTTAGTAATTTCCAATATATTTTACAATTAACGTCAGCGAGCCCACTGGACTGTGTCGCGCCGATGGCAGAAGGCCCGATGGCCTAACCCTTATCCCCTGGCAGAAGGGCTGCTGCCTCCTATGGGATGCCGAAAATGACCCACTCACCGATGCCACCTGTTCATACACCTTTGCACCATCATACCTTCCCAGTACCACGCAGGTAGCCGGGTCAGCTGCCGAACACGCGGCACACTTGAAGCACTACACATACTCCTGCTTGGAAGCGGACCACATATTTGTCCCGTTCGCCGTGGAGACAGCCGGCCCCTGGTGTGCAGAGGCAAAAGTCTTTGCTAAAGAATTGAGCCGACGGCTCCGGGACAGGGGCTGCGACCCCCGCTCCGGTTCGCGTCTGGTCCAACACATAGCACTGGCAATGCAACGCGGTAACGCTGCCAGTATTTTAGGTTCCTTCAGACTGGAAACCAACCGTGGCGGGCTCCTGGAATAGTATAGGTTTATCTTTCATCTCTTCTTTCTTTCTTATTTTTTCCTTTTTTAACCTTTGTCGCCAGAAATATATCATTCATTAGTTATAAGTTCTTCTTGCATACTATATTATAGTTTAGATTTAGTTTAGATAATTATTTAGTTTATTTACAATTGTGTATAAAAATATAAATCTAGATTCCTTGAAGTGATTAAAAATATAAATCTAGATTTTTACAATTACAACCTTAGACTACTTATTATAAGGACCGGCCTTGCGGTCGCATTTCCCCTCTGCCACGGTATAAGATCAATGATCATGTACATTCAACATTCAATTTTATAACTTATCACTAAACTAGACAGCCTATTATTGCAAAACAATAATTTCGAACTTAGAACGTTTGGGGTTTACACGAGACTACTTTTCATGATTTTGAACATTCAAAATTAGAATCTAAAGCCATAGGGAATAAAATCCTAAGTTGCGGATAACATGTTACCTCGCCCCCCGCAAAAAGTGGCAGAAAGTTTGTTAGTAGAATGACACGTGGTTACGCGTCCCTATAAGTAGTCTAAGATTACAACATGTATACTATTTGTGTGAGATACTATTCGTGATAAATGAAACAATACCATAGAGGCTTATTATTATAGGCTGGGCTATTGTCCACCAGTGGCCACCCACTTTACATGTCAAACAGGAAGCTTCAGACCATCAAACTGAACAACTTTCATTATGGGACCAACATTTAAATCTTGAAAAAAATATTGACTATTCTAAGGGTGCATCCACATCTGACGAACGCGCCGCGAATGCACCCGCGCAGCTCGCGAGCTGCGCATTCGCGGCGCGTTCGCTAGATGTGGACGCACCCTAATACATTTGGGTCGCGTCACCATTGACGTGTTCTATGGAACAGTAGAGTTTTTCCCGGATTTAATGTTGGTGCCATAATAAAAGTTGTTCTGATTGGTCTTAAGCACCCCCTAAAATATGGGTCAGTCGTAGGGTTGCCAACTGTACTTTATATAAAGTATTATACGTTATTTTCAGTCGATGTACTTTATTTTATATTTTAGAACAACAATAAAGTACGCAAAAATATTTTATTTCAGCCCTAAAGGTTTTTACGAAAATAAAATCTAAATAACTAACCAACAATGCGTGAAATGAAACATAGTTAAACTGACAAGAACGCAGCCATAAAACAGGCACTTCACTCTCGCGAGAACTTCTCTGCGAGGACTCTCTCTTTCAAGGAAATTACTACGGCTTATGACGCCCCAAGAACAATGAAGGGCATCTATCTGCACCCTCGTTCTCGGCTGTTCTCGGTGAGAATGTAGTGCCCGCATAGGAATTCTAACGCTCGAAATTTCCAAACGAGTGAGCGAAAATTGATTTTGAATGCAGTGCATCCCACCAAACCTTTTTAAAAGATAAATCTTTGTAATTATGTGCAAAAAGTTTTAAAAAAATACATTCAATTTTTTTTATTAAATGTACTTTATTTTTTAAGACTGTACTTTTATTTAACATCCCTGTAATCAAATATACTTTATGTTCGCTAAAAATAGTTGGTAACCCTAGTCAGTGGGTCATTTTCATTCACGTTTACACCCTGTTTAATAAGAATTGCTCGCTTAGATATAAATAAAAACTAACTTTATATTAGGTATAGTTATCAATACCTATGCCAGCTTCCTGGGTTTAAGTTATTCAGGGGTTATTAGAAGACATTTTGCTTATTATTAGTTTATTCTTGGTATAACATTTTATAAGCACCAAGTTGGCGTGTTATACAAAAAAGCCCGCAATTTACACAGAATTAAACTATGTAAAACTTTACAACTCTGTAACTAACACGTTAAAGGTGGGGTAATTAAAAGCTTACCTACATTTGCGTGTCAAGTGTTAATAAAAAGGTACCTAGCCTTAGGTAAGTTAATGTAATAATCGTTTAAAATATGAGTATTTAGGCTTTAGTATGGAAAAGCTTTTTTTTTGCGATAATGTTTGATCATTGACTTTCAAACTTATTGACGCCGGGTCTAATACAAAATTTTAGAAAAGAGGTTTATTATGTTTGTATGAAGTCAAATTTTCGTTAAAATATAGTTTTAATGCCAGGATTAATTTAAGAGTTGTATGAAAATTTTTAAAACTATAACTGTAACCTGTAACTTTAATAATATATACATTTTAACGAAAATCTGACTTCACACAAACAAAGAGATTAGTTTATAGATTGTTTCCGAAAAATTCCATTGACTTTAATTCATTAGTATTGAAAATACTACCAGACTTCTTTGGATGGAGCGCGCTCCGAATTATATTCCCTTTACTGCAGGTCTCAAAATGAATGCAGTTCCGATAGCACTGAACAGAGCTGGCATGCGCAAATATGAGGACTTGGAGGTTCCCTGTGATGCCATCCTCGCGGGCTACGTGTGGGTCGATGGCACCGGCATCAACCTTCGCTCAAAGGACAGGACTTTTGACTTTGTGCCTAAAACTGTTAAAGGTATTTATCATAATCATCACTTCACTATCACTACATAGTATAAAACAAAGTCGCTTCCCGCTGTTTGTCCCTATGTATGCTTAGATCTTTAAAACACGCAACGGATTTTGATGCGGTTTTTTTTTATAGATTCGTTTATTTTGTCATTGCACCCGTGTGAAGCCGGGGCGGGTCGCTAGTTATTTATAAAAATATTTGCCACGATTTTCAAGTAGCTATGAAAAATTGATGAAATCGTTATTTGCAAATATCAAAAACATAATGTAGAGTAATGCCCCCAAAACTAGAATCTGACGTCAAGTTGTCTATCAGATTGAATGACATACAACATCGAAGTATAATAATTAATAATGATATCGATCGAACCAAGCAATTAAATAGCAAACTGTCGAATGCATTCAACTTTTACTAGCTTGGGAACTAGCTGAGCTGAGCCCGATTCTAATTAAAATCCAGTCCGGCAGCGCTAGCTTTTTACTTTGATTGCGGAATTTTTATTCAGCAGGGACTATTTTATGGAATACGTACAAATTTCGACGAATAGCTTGTCTGAAACAGAAAACAACTCTGATATTCCAACGACTTTTGTACTGCAATGTGGGTATATTTATTACGGACTATCTTAAAAACGAACTTAATTATACTTACTTTTAAAAGTCATCACTTATTATTAATGTCATCGTCCCTTGTTTTTAAGTGTCTTCTAATAGTTTCGTGGTTTCGTAACATAGTTACATAAATTACATTAATGTATAAAAAATGTTTTTAGGTATTGTAAAGTCACTCACTATCACCATCTTCAATAGCATGTCATCGTGCCTGATGTACCTGGCCTTTATCCTTATGGCCTGATCTGGCTGGTTTGCCGCTCCCAAAGCTACAAAATATATTCTCAGTCTTCCTCATCCAGTCACGCCCAGGTACTTTTCTCACGTCATCGGTCCAGCAGGTCGGAGGGTATCCCAGATTACGCCTAGCAGTCCAGAAATCTGATTCTCCATAGGTTGCCGGTTTTTGGGCGGATAATGAATGAATGAATGAATGAAATATACTTTATTTCCACCAAACATAAAATACATGATCATGATAATGATTATCCTGGCAAATTTTCTGCGAGCTATGTCAACCACTTTAGTTCGATCTGTATATCCCACCCCGAAAACGACGTCGGTCAGTTTAGTTTTTATTAAAACATAAAATATTAAAAAAAAAATCTATTATTTAATTTTTTGTTGGAAATCTCAACAATAATAATTATTAAAGTAAATTAGTGTGAGTACAGTTAGTAGCCCCAAAGTGATGTATGTATATTTATATTTGCTAGCAACATTGTTTTACCAGCGAACATTTTGCTTTACTCAAAACTTTTATCATTAAAATTGGTTCCCCAAAGTATTTTCCCCGGGCTAAAAACCTTTTAGAGTTTGTTGGTGGTGCATTTAGGAATGTGTCTAGCAAAGTGCCTAAATTAAGGAGTACAATTAGGTCGTTGATCTACTTTCTAAGTTTCGTACCTACTACACAATTTTGTATTCCTTGCCAACCACAAAATAAGGACAGAAGAAATGGTCTAGCTAGACACCAGTGTGGATTGGAACTTGCTGACCCGGTTTAACAAACTTACAAAAACTGGTAGCGAATTTTGTTCACGTATGAAAGAAGTGAGTGTCTGTGTACGATAAAAGTGTTAAAATCTACGTTAAAATAAATAAAATATGATAAAAGATTTTGTCGTTAACAACATGTTAACAGCATATTCAACTGGCTATCGTTTGTTTACGGTTTTATTGAATGCATTGCCGATTCGCCGATTGAAAAACTTTTTATTGGATAACGAATTCTATTCTGTTGACGAATTCTTGACAAAAAGTTTTTAAGTACCTACTTAAGTATTTTATACAAAGACATATATCTAGTAATATACAACGTGTTAATGAATTAACGCAAAACCTCATACTCCCCAACTGAGTTATAACAAAATAATTAGATTGAAACAATAATTTCATTATTATGATAATAAAAATTTAAAGTTATTCGCATTTTTAGTTTTGAGGCAAAAATGATTTGTTATCATTTCAGCACTGAAAGAAAGCGTACTCGTGGATACATTTTTATAATCTTGTTTTGGTAGTAAATAGGGTGAGTGTGCTCGTGCGGTGGGTTGACATCGGATTCAGAAAATTTAAAATTTTGCAAAAAAATTATTTAATATTTTGAAAAAAATTACCTATGTTGAAACCATGATAATTCGATTCTGCTCTCGATTCTAAACAAACTACTTTCTAGTTTTGCGTTAATTCATTAACACGTTGTATAAATCTATGATTTTATACGTATTTTTATTTTGTTCGATGATGTTGTTGACATTTTTATAGACTATTTTTAATTTCAATGTTATATTGTTTTATTATCATTATTTTTTATTTTGACATTGCTATTTTTATTTTTATTATACAATTTGAGGATCATGTTATGAATGAACATTTTATGTAAAATATTTATGTAAGAATGTGACATGTTTATAATATGAAATAAATGAATCTAATCTAATCTAATCATTGGTTGGATAATTAACGCAATTTTCCCTCACCGTTCACAGCAGTTGATATTTACATGCATGAGATATAATAAGAGCATATACAGGGTGTAAGTGACAGCCTAGCAAATACTGAATCGGTGAACTCAGACCATCAAACTGAACAACTTTCACTATGGAACCTACCTCAGGAAACGCGAAAATCTGCTGTCCCATACATTTTAGTCGGGTAGGTACAGCAGTTTTGTATGGGACAGCTGATTTTTTTCGTGTTTCCTGAGGTAGGCTCCAAAGTGAAAGTTGTTCAGTTTGATGGTCTAAGTTCACCGTTTCAGTATTTGCAAATAAACTCATACTCACAGCAGCTCGCAGAACCTGACCCCGCGGCAGATGTGTGGGTTGCGTATTAATATCTTTTCTTTATCTGATACTGTCTAATCATCCTACATTTGCACCCAAATGCTGACCAGCTGCCTGGCTGTAAGCGATTCTGAAACCAGGCTAAGAGCCTTTCCACGCTGTCTTTTTGATCGGCGATTTCTCAGTGAGTTCTCGGCGGGGCAATACCGTGGGCGTATAAAATCTGAATAAAGTAGCAGAGAAATTGCCGATCAAAACGCCAGTGTGGAAGGACTCTAACCTAGATAAGCCTTAGGTAGGGTTTATACAGAAGAGACGCATGGCGGTGGCGGGTAGTCAAAGTAACACCAATATAAACCTTATATTACGTAGCATAGCGTCGTTTTTTGACGTAAGGAAAAATCGCGCCCCCGCCACCAAGCGACGTCACCTGGAGGTGCGGGCGTAATTCTCCAAACGACTCTATGCTACGTACTATAAGGTTTATATTGCCGCACCCCGCACGCGAAATGTCCACGCCACGTCACTTCTGTTTAAACGCTCCCTTAGATCAAAGTAAAATTCATGTATTAGGCCCAAAGCGCTTTAAGTAGAAGTACACAACTAGTACACTTGGTCCATACAAACTAGCACACTTGGTCTGTCATCTCGATATATATTTGACATTTATTTTGCCTCATTTTTCTGGTTTGAAATGTTCGCGTAAGGCCCATCCCTTTTACATTGATCTAAGGTGCTGTTTATACAGAAGAGACGTGTGGCGGTGGCGGATAGTCAAAGTAACACCAATACAACGTGTTAATGAATTAACGCAAAACTAGAAAGTAGTTTGTTTAGAATCGAGAGCAGAATCGAATCATCATGGTTTCAACATAGGTAATTTTTTTCAAAAAATTAAATAATTTTTTATCAAAATTAAAAATTTTCTGAACCCAATGTCAACCCACCTTACGGGCACACTCACCCTACTTACTGCCAAAACAAGATTCTTAAAATGTGTCCAAGAGTACGTTAGCGCTTTCATTCATTGCTGAAATGATAAAAAATCAGTTTAACCTCAAAACTTAAATTGCGAATAACTTTAAATTTTAACTATCAAAATAATGAAATTATTGTTTCAATCTAATTATTTTGTAATAAATCAGTTGGGGTGTATGAGGTTTTGCGCTAATTTATTAACACGTTGTATAAACCTTACCGTAAAGTAAAATCGTGCCCGCGCCACCAGGCGACGTGGAAGCGCGGGGGTAATTCTCTAAACGACGCTATGCTGCGTACTATAAGGTTTATATTGCCGCACCCCACCCGCGTCACGTCCGCGCCACGTCACTTCTGTTTAAACAGGACCTAAGAGATGAGCAATAAATCTATCATCATCATCATCATCAGCCTATAAACGTCCTACTGCAGGGCACAGGCCTACCCTCAGGGAGGGTGTATGGGCATTAGTCCACCACGCGTGCCCAATGCGGATTGGTAGACTTCACATACACATCAGAATATCTTTTTCAGTGTATGCAGGTTTCCTCACGTTGTTTTCCTTCACCGTTTGAGAGCAGTCGGTATTACGTACATACGAGTAAGTTAGAAAAACTCATTGGTACATGGCATGTTTTCCGTGCGGATTCGAACCCGGACCTCCATAATTGGGTGTCCATATCTCTCCGCAACGCGCCACCGAGGTCTCAATAAATCTATGTAAGTGTCTAATTGTCTATCAATGTCTTAACTTCTAATCCCAGACCTGCCGATCTGGTACTTCGACGGCAGTAGCACGGCTCAAGCTAATCCGGACAACTCCGACACGTTCATCTTCCCGGAAGTGATTTACCATGATCCGTTTCGACGTCGCAATCACATACTGGTACTTGCTGACACATACCAGTATAATTACCAGCCTACTCGTAAGTTTTTATCATTTATCGGGTTCTTGTTAATTAGCTGAGAGTTTTTAACACAGACTCTGCAAGTAATAGAAAATCGGTCAAGTGCGAGTCGGGCTACTCGCGCACCGAGGCCGAGGTTTCCGTACCACACCACCACAACATTATAAACGAAAAAAAAATGTTTTTTACTTAGCACGAGACCGACTCACACTTGGTCGGTTTTTCTTATTTGTTATTATACTGTAAAGTTTGCTCTATAATTACACCAAGTTTGATGATTGTATGTATTACCGATTTAACGATAGAGCGAGAAGAAAAAAAACGTTGATAAAAACTAGTTTCTTGTTGAGAACCCCCGTTAACTTTTAATTTTTTGACACTTTTATTTACGCATAATCTGAGAAAATTTCAACTACATAGTTACGGTTCAAAAGTTACAGCCCTAAATAGGTAGGACAGACGGACGGAACACGGAGGCTAACGGTGCCCACACATAACTGCGACGTCGCATCGCATCGCAAATATATATAACGAGCTTTTTCCCGCGACTTCGTCCGCATAAATTATATACCAGATTTTAAGTCAGATGATAAGCTATCAAACAAAAAAAGTTTCATCAAAATCGGTTCAGTAGTTTTTGCGTGATACTCGAACAAACATACACCCAAACAAACAAACGAACAAACAAACAAACAAACAAACAAACAGACAGACAAAAAATCCAAAAATTGGTGATTTGGAATCAGGGACATCTAAAAATCATATCGTAATCTTTTTTTTGTAAATATCTTCAATGTACAGACACACTTCGTTTTATAATAGTTTAGATTAGATAATCATACATTATGTCATCGTAATAAGTCATCGAGCGCTAGCAGATATTTGCGATGCGATGCGACGACGTCGCAGTAACGGAACCCTAAAAAGGATATCATTTTCAGCAACAAATCACCGCAAGAACTGCGTAATGTTGTGTGAAAAGGGGGAAGTGGAAGACCCATGGTTTGGCTTCAACCAGGAGTTCTTCCTGACGTCGACTGACGGCCGGCCGCTGGGCTGGCCGCCCGGTGGCTTCCCCCACCCACCAGGCCCTTACTACTGTGCTATTGGAGCTAACAAGATCGTCGCCAGGGATCTTATGGAGGCATTCTTCAGGTACATACATACAATAAACTCATAAGTAAATATATTGGACACAGATTTATCTAGTTCCATTGATAGTACCAGAATCTAGTGCGGACTTTTGTAATGGTGACTAGACTACTTTGGTAGACAATGGTATCGATTCGGTTGCGCCCATTACGACTAAACTTAACTTAAATTTAGTTAAAATGTGTCAAAATCATGTATGCTATTCGGAAAAACACAACTAAAAAAAACTTAACTTATCTGACAGGACTAAACTTATTTCGAACTAAATTAGGTTAAAAACGTCCCTTTGCTATTCGAAACGAACATTCACCTGTCACTTTTAGATGTGTCAAACTTATTTTAGTCCAATTTTAGTTGCGACTTAAAAGGTGTCGACTAAAAACAACTAGGCGTGTTTTCCTGTGAATTTAAGTAAAAATCAAGTGGAAATGGCGCGTTACATAGTTGCGGCTCTGGTAGAAGCAGAAGAGAGGTAAATTATGAGGTTTCATTTCATAAATGTATCTCTTGAGCGCGAGGCCGAAGCCCGAGCTACCTAACTCCCTACTAAGTCCCTCCTGGACACCTGGTGGACCTGGTCTCCGGGGTCAGTCTGCCGTCAAGCGAGCCGCAGGCCGAGCGCCCTAAAATTCACTTCACAGAAATCAGCAGGAAAGAGTTAGGTTAAAGAGACCCACGAGATACTTTGAACCCGTTTAGGGAGCTTTTCCACCAGAGATGTGCGAGGGAAATGTGTCGTGCGAGGATGTCTAGTGGAGCTGTGAAAATGCACATTTATGTGCGGTGCGAGGATGCGTTGCGAAGCTGTGAAATTTGTCGGCGGGGGCATCTATGGACTGGATGGTACAAGTATGTCGCAAACCTCGCAATACATTTCTCACACACATCTCTTGCTTCTTTTGTACGTACAAAAACTTTGCTCCGCTAAGCCGTTTCCACCAGAGCTGTGCTGAGCGAGGCAAGGTAAATGAAGCGATTCTATTGGTTCTTAAAACGCACACCCCTCGCTACGCGTCCTCGCACATCTCTGGTGGAAACGTAGCCAGGCTGCATTGAGTTGAGTTTTTATAATGTATATATTATATACATTATAAAAACTGCAACTGCAACTGCTCTCAAACGGTGAAGGACAACATTGTGAGGAAGGACCTGCATATGCTGAAAAAGAAATTCTACCAATCTGCATTGGGGACGCGTGGTGGAATGACGCCCCAACACCCTCCCTGAGGGAAGGCCTGTGCCCTGCAGTGGGACTTATATACTAAGTATTTTCCACAGCGTCATCTGTGTGAAATTTTGCTGCTTATGACCTTTGGGCTCATTTTCATTGTTCGTTCTTTCTCGAGAGATTTCTGTAACGCATGCCATAGACCCCGCATTAGGGCAACTATTTTCACTGCTCGATATAGCCCGCATTTGGGATGCGAGAGATTTCTGTAACGCATGCCATAAGGCACGGATGCAGGGAACCATTTTCACTGGTCTATAGCGAACGAACGCTGATTGTGCATCTAGTTCTATGATCGATGGATGGGGGATTCCTGTAGGTGATATAACAACCACTGTGTTGTTGAATTTCATTTTTCATTAGCCTGCCTGCGCGGAGTCCCCGCATGCTGTATATGAACCAAGTTATTGACCAATGAAAACGAGCCTTTCTTCGGGAGCAAGTTATTTCTCTAAATTTGTTTGTTTGTTCGAACATCACGCAAAAACTACTGAAGCGATTTTTATGAAAGTTTTTTAGCTTATGATTTTACTTAAAATCTGTTATAATTATAATTTGTGTGGACGAAGTCGCGGGTAAACTCCAATACTTAATAAGTGCATTAAATACTTCAACTAATTTAACAACATTTTCTTTAAGGTTCCAATGCAATGGATACAATGGTTGAGATGCCAGCAGAAACTGTGCAACGCACCATTCCACAGAACAGAAGAATGTTGGCATGAATACATACATCTATCAACCTATACCGGAATGTACCAACATTACCAAAAAGTACCAATACATACCGAAAACTAACGACAACAAAAATGGTTGTTGAACTGCGTGACAAACCATATGAGAGACGATTAGAAGAGCTTGGGTTAACAACACTTGAACAACGGCGTCAACGTGGTGACCTCATAGAGACATATAAGATACTTGCTGGATGTTATGATGTCCAAGGAATTGAACATATATACCGGATGAACCAGAACTAAAATCTCAGAGGTCACTCTCTCAAAATTGATGGCAAATTTTGTACAAGCAACCCCCGGAAACATTTTTTGCCCAACCAAATAGTTCGCGAGTGGAACAAATTGCCTGAGACTGTAATAAGTGCGCCTTCAGTGAACTCTTTCAAAAATAGACTGGACAGTTATTTATAAAACTAAACAAGTGCAGTGATATACACGCATCAGCTTTGAGCTGCTAGTGTATCATATATAATAATAATAACCAAATAAATAAACAACTGCATTCATTCATGAATTTTTTTATTACTTAAGCTGCTATGACACGATCAGAGTCTGCTTGGACTGAGTTTACTCGGATACCTACTCAGACGCTACTCGTATTCTGGCAACCCATAATCCGAGCACACCCGGAAGATGGATCCTATGAGGCTTACTCCTATGAGTCCACTCGGTCCAAGCAGACTGTTGATCGTGTCAATGCGGCTTTACAGTGTATTTTTTCATAATTATGTTTTTATGTACAATAGAGAATTAATGAATCTATCTATGAACTTATTTTGGTAAATTAAATACACAAAAAGAACCTTGATCACCAAATTTATTTCTAAACATAATTAAGTTCAGACTAACATCATGAGATCAACCAGAAATTACAAAAAAAACTAATATATTATTATCATCATCATCATTACGTAGCAAACGCTCAGCGCCCTAGGCTGCTTGATATTCTGGTCTGCGATCGCGTAGCAAAGCACTCAGTGCTCCATATTCTGACAACTGCCCACTGGACGCAGATTTCTTCAGTCTGCGATCCCGTAGCAAAGCACTGTGCTCCATATTCTGACAACTGCCCACCGGACGCTGATTTCTTAGGTCTGTGGTCCCGTAGCAAAGCACTCAGTGCTCCATATTCTGACAACTGCCCACCGGATGCTGATTTCTTAGGTCTGCGATCCCGTAGCAAAGCACTCAGTGCTCCATATTCTGACAGCTGCCCACCGGACGCTGATTTCTTAGGTCTGTGATCCCGTAGCAAAGCACTCAGTGCTCCATATTCTGACAACTGCCCACTGGACGCTGATTTCTTAGGTCTGTGATCCCGTAGCAAAGCACTGCTCCATATTCTGACAACTGCCCACCGGACGCTGATTTCTTAGGTCTGCGATCCCGTAGCAAAGCACTGTGCTCCATATTCTGACAACTGCCCACTGATTTCTTAGGTCTGTGATCCCGTAGCAAAGCACTGTGCTCCATATTCTGACAACTGCCCACCGGACGCTGATTTCTTAGGTCTGTGATCCCGTAGCAAAGCACTGTGCTCCATATTCTGACAACTGCCCACTGGACGCTGATTTCTTAGGTCTGTGATGCCGTAGCAAAGCACTGTGCTCCATATTCTGACAACTGCCCACCGGACGCTGATTTCTTAGGTCTGCGATCCCGTAGCAAAGCACTGTGCTCCATATTCTGACAACTGCCCACTGATTTCTTAGGTCTGTGATCCCGTATCTTATCTTATCTTGTTGTGGGGGCTGGCAAGCCAGCAACACTTCGACCCAGTGGGATCTTTTGTGTTAGCCCCAATACTTTTTACTTTCTTCACCCTTCAAATACATGGTCAATGAAGGAGGCAATACCATTGAGGGGAAGAAGCCTAAGATCTCCCGGTTTTGGATATCCATCACCGAGGAGGCACATGCGTTTTGCCGCCAAGACATCACAGTCACAGAGAATGTGCTCCATGGTCTCCTCATCCTCTCCGCACGCTCGGCAGCTGGGATCCAGGGTGAGTTTCATCTTGTGCATCATCGTGCCTGTGGCGTAGTGCCCAGTGAGGGCTCCGACGATGGCACGAGCCTTGCTCCTGCTGTTGTTCAGTATGAACTTTGAGACACGAGTTGTCGCATTGCTGATAAATTTCTTGGAGTGCTGTAGACCTGTAAGGCTAGACCACTCCAGCTTGTGTGTTTTATCAGCCCAATCCCTAATGGCCATTCTTATGTTGCATGCCGGGATTCCCACACTTGGTTCTGGGCCAACCATCTTTCGTTCTGACCCAGCCCTTGCCAGCTCGTCAGCATTCTCATTACCCCGAACACCGGTATGCCCCGGGACCCAGACTAATCTCACGGTATTGTGTAGACCAAGCTTGTTGAGGGTCTTTACTCCGTTTAGGATTAGCCTGGAGCTCACATAATAGGAGTTCAAGGCTTTGAGAGCTGCTTGGCTGTCGCTAAGAATATATATAGTCTTGTTGGTTACCTTCCTATATATATTCTGTGATGCCGTAGCAAAGCACTGTGCTCCATATTCTGACAACTGCCCACCGGACGCTGATTTCTTAGGTCTGTGATCCCGTAGCAAAGCACTGTGCTCCATATTCTGACAGCTGCCCACCGGACGCTGATTTCTTAGGTCTGTGGTCCCGTAGCAAAGCACTCAGTGCTCCATATTCTGACAACTGCCCACCGGACGCTGATTTCTTAGGTCTGCGATCCCGTAGCAAAGCACTCAGTGCTCCATATTCTGACAGCTGCCCACCGGACGCTGATTTCTTAGGTCTGTGATCCCGTAGCAAAGCACTGTGCTCCATATTCTGACAACTGCCCACCGGACGCTGATTTCTTAGGTCTGCAATCCCGTAGCAAAGCACTCAGTGCTCCATATTCTGACAACTGCCCACTGGACGCTGATTTCTTAGGTATGTGATCCCGTAGCAAAGCACTGTGCTCCATATTCTGACAACTGCCCACCGGACGCTGATTTCTTAGGTCTGCGATCCCGTAGCAAAGCACTGTGCTCCATATTCTGACAACTGCCCACTGATTTCTTAGGTCTGTGATCCCGTAGCAAAGCACTGTGCTCCATATTCTGACAACTGCCCACCGGACGCTGATTTCTTAGGTCTGTGATCCCGTAGCAAAGCACTGTGCTCCATATTCTGACAACTGCCCACTGGACGCTGATTTCTTAGGTCTGTGATGCCGTAGCAAAGCACTATGCTCCATATTCTGACAACTGCCCACCGGGCGCTGATTTCTTCAGTCTGCGATCCCGTAGCAAAGCACTGTGCTCCATATTCTGACAACTGCCCACCGGACGCTGATTTCTTAGGTCTGCGATCCCGTAGCAAAGCACTCAGTGCTCCATATTCTGACAACTGCCCACCGGACGCTGATTTCTTAGGTCTGCGGTCAACATTGTAACTGGATTTTTTACTCCGATCTCTGAAACAAGTTTTAAGTCAAATTAGTGATTATTTTTAGGTAATAATGGTTAAATACGTAAATGTTAATGATACTGAAAACCGAGCCAACTCTTTTGCTCGTTCCCCGTACATGGGACGGCGCCAGCGAGTGTCCACACAGGTGGCATCCCACACCAGCACCCGACCCATCTTCCAGGGTACGAGAGACGTCCCGTCTGGTCTCTTGCCATCCTCTCGTACAATACCTTTCGGCTCTATATATTATCTTAGACGCCTCTTTCGGCTCTAGGGTGGCCGGTACGTTGACAGTGGCAAGAGACCTGCGTATGATGTCGTTAAGAGTGGAGTGGCGAGGAAATCTCCCGGCACTTTGTTGGCATGAGAGCCCGTGGTGTCCCAGGCGATCGACATTCATGCCACAGGGGCACTGGTGGTGGTGGGTGCAGAGTTCCGCGCCGACTCGGAGGCCCATTGCTATGCGAAGGGTTTCGGGGTCCAGGTATGTCCCGGTGTTGGCGGACGGGTAAGCACGTATACTTACTTCTTTTTTGGAAGCATTCATGAATATCTTGGCTTTTTTTCTTGATTTATCACAGTTTCCAACAAAACAAATAGAATAAAATCGTTCTGTCAATGTCAAAGTGACAAAATTCAGTTGAAATTATTTTACATCCGAAAAAAACATAATCATCTTGGAAGAAGAAGATAGACGTATACAAATCTAACTATCGCCATCGCATTCAGCTGTTTTCATACGTTAAAATATTGTTCCAAAAAAACGGAATGAACGAATGACTTTAAATCATTCAGTCGTGGAGACGCGCCATAAGCCACACCATAGACAATCCATCACCTTGCCATCACCGTATTATTTTATCTGTGAATTCAATT
Source organism: Agonopterix subpropinquella (assembly GCA_922987775.1). Classification (NCBI taxonomy): domain Eukaryota; kingdom Metazoa; phylum Arthropoda; class Insecta; order Lepidoptera; family Depressariidae; genus Agonopterix; species Agonopterix subpropinquella. Next base: position 22,386,055 of record OV277698.1, read on the forward strand.
TAAACCTTTCAAAGTCGATTTAGTCCTGTCAAACAAGACGACTTAATTTAGTTCGTTGCCAAAACCGAATTGCACACGAAAACGACTTAACTTATTTTAGTCGAATTTTGGTTAAAATTAGTTTAGTCGAGTGCGCATACCGAATCGATACCAATGACTACATAACGAGAACGTAACGAGAGAGTCTTTCCTTTAAAGGGTTGAACCTCATCTGGTAGCACCGCATCGCCTTTTTCTGTCGCTCCATCCTTTTCTGTCACTCAGGAACGTCATTTTTTAGAGCAAATAAGATAGACAGGACGCGGCCGCACGCCGCAGCACCACCGCCGCGCGCGATCGCGTTGCCAGATGAGGGTCAACCCTAAGGTTAGTGACAATGAAACTAAACAACTTTCCCTAAGGAACAAGGGTCGGAAAAAAAAAATGTTTGGGCCTCCCATACTTAAGTGTGGATCAGCCGTTCTATTTTCTATGGGAGGTCCAACAATTTTTCTTTTTTTTCGACCCATGTTCCTTAAGGAAAGTTGTTTAGTTTCATTGTCTGAATACACCCTTAAAAGGAAATACCCTCGTTACGTTCCACCCTGTATACAGGGTGCAACAAAATACCTTAGTCAAAATATTTTAATGGGTGGTTTAGACCATCAAACTGAACAACTTTTAACTATAGGAACCAACATGGATAATTTTTTTAAGATTGCATTTACCTAATCGACACAAATTTATTTTACAGCAGATTTTAAAACTGTTTATTGAAACTTGTTCAGTTTAATGGTCTCACCCACCCCTCTAAATATTACTAGTGTGTTTTTTAAACCCTGTAGACACAAACATACATGACTCGGGTACAAATATTCATATTCATCATACAATAATAATTGTTCTTAAGAGGATTCGAACCCGCGACTCATGGCACAGCAGGCAAGGTTACTATCGACTGATCTATCGAGCCAACCAACCACCAACTATCCACCCTCGACCAAATGGCGCACCACCGAAACACCAACCACCGAAACGCCCACGACCAGAACACCCACGACCAAAACAGTCACGATCAGAACAAGACTAAAGATCATAACAAAGCTACGTAGTATCTTCACGTCCCAAATACCGCAGTTTCTTAAAACGAAAGTCTTCGATCAGTGTGTGTTGCCAGTGATGACATATGGAACAGAGACGTGGTCGTTCACTCAAGGCATCATAAAAAGGCTGAAAGTCACCCAAAGGGCAATGGAGAGGGCTATGTTTGGAGTTTCCCTGCGAGATCGAATCAGAAATGAAGAGATCCGCAGAAGAACCAGAGTAACTGACATAGCCCAATGAATCCGCGAGTTTCCAACTAGTCAAATTAACAACTCTTTATCAAACGTCAAAACGCGTGCTTTGTATGAAATATTGTACTAAAATTTGGAGAGTGACGTCATTGTTTTTCGTCGTCGTTTTGATACTTTTTATAGTTTATCCAGTTATTAAAAATTGTATTCAAGCAACAGAATTACTGAAAATGTGAGATTAGCGTTATTTTCAAACGGTTTATTTACTGAGCAGTTAAAACTAAAATATATTTTATGTAGTCAACTCCCCAATTGCTAAACTTATGTGGCAGTGGGCGGTGCACATTGCTCGCAGAACCGATGGCCGGTGAGGCCGAAAACTTCGCGAGTGGCGACCGCGTACCGGAAAGCGCAGCGTGGGTACACGGTGGACCGACGACCTGGTGAAGGCGGCGGGAACTCGTTGGATGAGGGCAGCGCAGGACCGGTCGTTATGGCGATCCTTGGGGGAGGCCTATGTCCAGCAGTGGACGTCCATCGGCTGAGATGATGATGATGATGATAACTTGGGGGTGGCTGCGAGTGGGAGCAAAGTTAACTTTTGTGTTAGGATATAAGTGTACTTTTACCCATTCCAATAAAAGACTTCTTAGGAACATTATCCCTTGGTCGTCTCGTACGATACTGACGGGAAGAAATGGAGTGGTCCATTCTAAGGCGAAACCACACAGCAATTTTACCTATTAAAATATAGGTAATACCAAACCAAATTCGAAAAATCTTGGCACGTAGCGCAGATCGTAAATCTACAAAATACAATTCTACCATGTCAGCGTACATAAAAGCCCTTGTACACAAGCCATTTCTCAACGAGATTCGGGACGAGTAGAAATGATATCAGGCGTGCGCATTGGTGTTTATTTGTCGGTAAGCACTTACCTTGCTTGTTAGATTACGATTTTACCTTTGCTTTGGTCAGAAAACTACATTACTATCAAGTTGGCGAAACGCGCCAGCAGGCGAAACGAGCTAGTTGGCATATAGCTTCTACTCCCAATTACATTACAAACTAAAGCACAGATTACTAAAAACTGCTGATTAAATATTCGTTTATGGTGTCATGAAGGCATTTCGGATGGGGTTTTCACAAAAAACATAGGGCTTACTTTGGATTAAAATTAAAGATTTATTAAGTATATGGCAATCGGTTCGTTAAAAAAAAGTTATGAGTATTTTAAGTCAGTAGTTTGGGCGTACGAAATTGCAAGATATAACATTAAATTAGAACATTAAGAACACACAATAATCGGAACCGTAGAATAAGATGAATTTACTCGTTCACATGGCGGTCTTATCATTAATCCTGACTTCTTCCAGGCAATCATGGGATAGAATAACTTGTTGTGTAATAAAATGTAACATGACACAATTTTACAGGTGCTGCCTATATGCAGGAGTCACCATAAATGGAATAAATCCTGGAACTACACCATCCCAGTGGAATTTCCAGGTATGGGTGGTCTATTTTTGAATACTTTTAGCCATCCGCAAACTGAAATGGTGAACTCGGGAAGGTACAGCAGTTTTGTATGAAATAGCAGATTTTTTCATGTTTCCTGAGGTAGGCTCCATAGTGAAAGTTGTTCAGTTTGATGGTTTGAGTTCCCCGTTTCAGTCTGTGGAGGGTTGTCCATTACATCCTGCATAAAGGTCCTTCTTAACTATGCTGTAAGTTTTTTTATGGGGTCGATGAGACTAAACTGAACAGCTTTCTCTATGTGATCAACATCGAAATAACAAAAAAAACATAACCCTCCTTCGGGTAAAAATAATATTGGCTCTCAGTTTTGTGTGGTATGAAACTGTTGATGGTCAGAAATGCAATTTTTGAATCGTGAGATTTGAAATCGAAACCGGAATGAATTCATAAACTTCATACTGACTCCCGTCGTCCTCTTTATACGAACTCCATAGATGTTACACGACCTTTGTCACTGTTTTTTGTTCCTGTATGTTCTGATGATATAAATGAGTTATTTTATTCTATCTTTCTACTGTTTTGCCCATTTTCTACTTCTTATGTCTACGTGTTTTCAAAATCGAACTCCTGATCATCCCCTTACAAAACCAGCTTATTTGTATAAATAATAGAGGTATTTAAAATGTGAAAAGAATGAATGAATGATGTGAATGTGAATGTGATGTGTTTTAAATGTGACTAGATAATTTTTGTGACGATGTCCAAGATATTTATTTATTATTATTATTTTATTTTCGTTTTATAGGTTTGATTATGTAAGTCTTATTTTATGAAAAAGTTATACTTATTTTTGTCGTGAGTGTTGCGTTGAATAAAATTTCCTTCGTCGCGTATAATATTTACGGCCGCGATTTATTTTGGATAAGAATTGTAGGCGGGTTTAACCTAACGGGAAATATTTCCTGTATAAAATGTAGGAGTTCCCTTCTCCATAATATTCAAGGACAACGACATAAGTGATGACGTATTATGTTTACAGAATAAATACGGCGAAATATCGTTTCTATCGAGTTTTATAGAAAGTGTAATAATGCGGTAGTCATTGTATTGCTGTAATTTGGAGTGCGCTCATAATTGTTTTGGTGATTGGGATTTTAATTGAAGTATTAATGATGTGCAGGCTTTTGGATAATGACTTGCGCTTTGATAATCATGAAAATAATTAACGTTCGGAATTGCGGAGGTATCAAATTCTATACAAAATCACAATATTCCGTATGTGTGTGACAGGTCTTACAGTAGTCGCATATGATGTGTAATATCTGAAATCTTTCCTTGGTAATAAGCAACAGTACCTTTCTTTTCGCCATGAACAGTACCAACCTCTCGGGAAATGGGTTGGTTTGGTACCAACTGACTGACAGCTCTACCACTGCGTGCGCTCCTTCGTCAAATCAAATAGCACGCGCTTCCCCGGCTTCCTGGTGTGCGATTTTTAGGGTTCCGTACCCAAAGGGTGAAAACGGGACCCTATTACTAAGCCTACGTTGTCCGTCCGTCCGTCCGTCTGTCCGTCCGTCCGTCCGTCCGTCCGTCTGTCCGTCTGTCCGCCTGTCCGTCTGTCCGTCTGTCCGTCTGTCCGTCTGTCCGTCTGTCCGTCTGTCCGTCTGTCCGTCTGTCCGTCTGTCCGTCTGTCCGTCTGTCCGTCTGTCCGTCTGTCCGTCTGTCCGTCTGTCCGTCTGTCCGTCCGTCCGTCTGTCCTACGTATTTATGGCTGTAACCGTAATAGCTAGATAATTGAAATTTTCTCAGATTATGCTTTATTACGGCGGATTTGTTGACAAATAATAAAAATTCGAAAAAGTTACAAATTAAGGGGGGTTCTCAACAAGAAACTAGTTTTTATCAACATTTTTTCTTCACGCTCTATGGTAAAAACGGTAATACATACAAGCGTCAAACTTTGTGTGATTATAGAGCAAACTCTACAGAATAACAACAAATACTTAAAATCGGCCAAGGTCTCGCGCTAAAGGTCCCGGAGAACAATTTTTTTTTTCTAAGTTAATAATGTTGTGTTTTGTGGTGGTGTGGTACGGAACCCTCGGTGCGCGAGTAACCCGCGAGAAGCACTTGACCGGTTTTATTGAATCTCATTCGCTGAGTTCAGCAGTTCAAAATGTCAAAATTACTGTGGACATATGCATCTTTCTACTGCTGATTTGACTTTCAAAAATTCAGGAGGACTTCAGGATCGCGATTTTTGAAAGTCAAATCAGCAGTAGAAAGGTGCGTATTAACTTAGAAAGATGCGTATCGTTGACGACCCGGTTGGTGTAATGGTACCATACCACGCCGGACTGCCAAACCAGGGTCCTGGGTTCGAATCCCGGTTCGGTCATGGGTGTTATATGTTCGTGCCGTTGTTGTATGGTTTCCATATTATAAAGCCTATAGTGCTTAACTTGAAATCATTACAATGTATGTGCCTGTGAGCGTTATTTATTTTTATTTTATTTTATTTATCTCCACAGTAATTTTGACATTTTCAACTGCTGAACTCACCGGATGAGATTCAAAAATCGCACTCCTGTTACCCAATTCCATTCCTTTTCACTAAATCTCTCCCACAGATTGCAGGAAAGCAAGAGGAAAGATGTTACATACATCAAAATAAATGTTTGTTTTTCTTCAGGTGGGACCAAAGCCTGGTATAAAAGCAGCCGATGACTTGTGGATGGCGCGCTACATCCTGGCGCGCTTGGCTGAGGAGTACGGCTCCGTGGCTACCTTCGAGCCTCAGCCCGTAGTCGACTGGCCTGGCAACGGCACATTTACGTACTTCTCTACAAAGGACATGAGAGAAGAAGATGGCATATTGTAAGTGTACCTGAGACCTTGAGAACTGCCTCCGTGGTCAAGTGGTTAAGAGCATTGGCTCTCGATACGGAGGTCGTGGGTTCGATTCCCACGGGGATACCTAGTGATATGCCACTTTGCGATTTTCCCCAGTTAGTTAGGACATTGCAGGCTGAATCACCTGATTGTCCGAAAAGAAAAATGATTCCGTGCTTCGGATGGCACGCTATGCCGTTGGTCCCGGCTGCTATCTCTGGTGGTAGTAGTCGTTACATTAAAACCACGTCAGAGGCCGTAAGGCGGTCTGAAAAAACTCTGACACCAGGGCTCTGCCCACACGATAAGAAGAAGACCTGAGACCTTGTTGATTTGCATAACTTAAAATTGCAGAAAATTAACAAAACCCATATGTATATAGATTCCATCCAGAAAGAAAATCCATCTAGAGTTCCTACTTTCACAATGCGATCATTTCATTTCAAAAATGTTCCTCGCGTGTACCTAGGCTTTGCCTACAAACTAAGTAGTTTAAAAATACTCGAGAATAAATTGAATGCTATTTTACGGTAGTTAACTTTCAGCCTGGAAGGCGTCGTTTGAAGATAGCCTCTTATAACGGTCTGCTACTCTAATAAAGGGAAATTTACAGCCTTATAGCTCCATCAGACTTTTTCAGAAAATACTGGTAACTGGTAACCTAAACCGCTGTCAGACGATGGATGGTTTCATTATTTTCGGAAAAAGAAATGAAATGACCGTCGCTTTCTACCCTACCCCATTTGTGTGATGGATACAATGATGACTAGGGATTGGATGAAAATTGCGAAAATAACATTAAGGCCGGATTCGACCTAACTTTGATTTACAGAATCATCATCATCATCATATCAGCCGATAGACGTCCACTGCTGGACATAGGCCTCCCCCAAAATGGGGGGATGATTATGATATGATTTACAGAATAGTACAGAATAATACAAGGAACAATTTTACTCCGAAATAACTCACTACACCCATACTAAAAGAACGAATGTATTAATCCACATAAAGAAAGAGATCGTTGTATCCGTCCGTACTAATTGCAATGTGAGGTTATACAGTTTTCATTTGTTAGGTTTCTTTTTATTGAATTTTTTTTTATTATGTGACATTGACATTTCATTAGTCTCGTTATAAGCCTTATACCATCAAAATTGGCCGTGTAAAATTTATTCTCAACTTATTCATAGATTAGGGTTGGTAAAACGTAAAATCAGTTTACTCTAGACTCTACTCCGGTTACTCTAGACCTAGAGTAACCGGTGACTTAATCTAAGAATAAAATTTACTCGCGTTTGGTCGAATCGGGCCTTTATAATAGTGGAAACTCCTTGCTAAAACAGTAATAACTTAATAAAAATGGCGTACCTGACAGCCTGGCTAAGGCTGCCTGTCCATTGAAGCTGTGCGAGCGTAACCGCAATCAGAAGCTCGGCGCGGCCGATCTCGCCCGAGCTCCTGATTGGTTAAAAAACACAGCTACACAGCTCGCACAGCTCGCACAGTTTCAATGGACAGACATCCTAATACTGGAATGCTAAATTCAGACCATCAAACTGAACAACTTTGACTATGGAGCCAACCTCAGGAAACGCGAAAAAAATACAGTTTCTACTTTACTGCGACCTTTGCTTTTTTGGTATAATGGCCCCAACGACATAAAAAGATAATCAGAATCGCACTTATGGTATTCAACACGGAATAAACAAATCTAACAGAATAAAAGATGTCATTGCTGCCCAGTGACAAATTACCTTACCCTTTCGTACAAAGGATTGCGGTTCCCGCCTCCCGGACTGGATTAGACGGTCCCCTATCCGTATTAATGAGTTTTGGGAACTTGTAAATACGTAATTAAGAGTTTGTTTTCACATTTGGCTTCACTGACCTGTATTAGTACCTAACAGTAGGCCGGTACAAAATGATACACAGAAAATAAAATTGCTTGAGTCAAGATATTTTCGCATTTCGATATAAGGAAACTCGAAAATGTCTTCGTTTGAAATATTGTTTCGTATTATATTTTTTGGGCCAAGAACTAATTTATTGTAGTAAAATTCAAGTAAAATGTTTCTTTTAATAAAAGAAAACTATAAAGTTCATAATGCGAGAAACAAAAAAATCTGTTTTGATTCAAGATATAAATTTCGAACCCAGTAATACAATTCTCGTCACAAGAAATTTAATCTTGAATTTAAATTTTGAAAATTAAACATTCTTCAAACGTTAGTGGGATTATCTTAGTTAGTCCAAGACATAATTATACAGGGTGTACGTGACAGCCTAGCAAATCCTGAAGCGGTGAACTCAGACCTTCAAACTGAACAACTTTCACTATGGAGCCTACCTCAGGAAACCCGAAAAAAATCAGCTGTCCCATACATTTTAGTCGGGTAGGTACAGCAATTTTGTATGACACAGCAGATTTTTTTTCGCTTTTCCTGAAGTAGGTTCCACAGTGAAAGTTTTTCAGTTTGGTGGTCTGACTTCACCGTTTCATTATTTCTACTAGGCTGTCACTTACACCCTGTATATTTGATTAACTGTACTCGTTTGGGTACAGCGACCGTAAATGGGTTAAGAAATATCAGTTGAAGCTTATATTTTGGTTCTTGTTTCTAGAAAGTTTTTTTTTTCCTTGTACTTATTCTTAGTAGGTATGAATTTGTACTAGTTACTGCTCGCCGCTTCGCTGCCAGATGCTGCCATCTCGATGTGAATTGAACCTTAGAACTTATTTGCATGTTAATTAGGATAATCGTTTATCTTGCACTGACCCACAGGGTGATTGAGCGTGCCATAGATAAGCTGGCTCGTCGCCACGGAGCCCACATCAACGAGTATGATGCCAACAATGGCGCGGACAATGCACTTCGGCTCACGGGTAAAGCTGGCATCCCGCACATTCGGGATTTCACTGCAGGTAAAGCTGACCTTTTTTATCTAGGTATCATAGTTATACAACGTGTTAATGAATTAAGGCAAAACTAGAATGACAATCGAGATCAGAATTGAATATAGGTACTATAAGGTTGCTATATAGGTAATTTTTTTCAAAATATTAAGTAATTTGTTTGTAAAGGATATCCGGAACATAATACCAAAAAATGTATAATCGTCCTTCTATTTTTATTATGGACTATGGAACACTAGAAACTAACTGCGGCATTAGTTTATTTTATAACGATTTATTAAATAAATAAATAAAAATAACGCTCACAGGCACATACATTGTAATGATCCCAAGGTAAGCCTTAGGCTTTTTGTTATGGGAACCATACAACAACGGCACAAACATATAACATCCATGACCTAACCGGGATTCGAACCCAGGACCCTGGTTTGGCAGTCCGGCGTGGCAACCATTACACCAACCGGGTCGTCAATTTAGTTTTTATCATTTTTATATAAAAAAAAACATTGTGCTTGCAACACCTCCTACTAAACAACTTTGACAGCCATTTTGAGGTTGCTGCTTTTTTATTATTAATTAATAATAAATGATTAAATAACTCGTTTAATAAAAATAAATATACTATCTGAGTCTTTTTTATAAAACCCCATAATTGACACATTTGACTTCAGTCAAAACTTCTATAGATTTTAAGATAGTTTTTCTTGGGAGAGCGGCGGTTGTCCTTTAAAATTTACTGAACCCAATGTCAACTTACGTGCTTCTGCCATACCCAGCACTCAGAATATCTAAGTGTCGGTAATGATGCGATGATGTTAGTTTAAGCTTAACTTAAACTTCTGTTTTGATTCTCAGAACTAATATCTTTAGAATGTTTTATCTCGTTCTGTTATAATAATTTATCTCAAATTTAGGTACAAAATTTACAAAATATTGGAGTGTGTATACATCTGTTTTTGTGACTGAACCTTTCTGAATTTCATTATTCAGATCAATTTTCCTTTGTGAATGGAAGCAGATTACAATTTAAATAAATACCTGCCCGAGTACCTGGTACTTTTTGTACAGAGCTTAGTCATACATTATTTATAACATACATTAGTGAAGGGTCAGTTGACTAAAGTACTTACGAGAATCTAAATATATTTTTAAATTTGAACATCTCGTCCGCTTGTACATTCTAAATTATTGTTAGCAAGGCGTGCTACAGAAATTCAGATCGGCAGATTCGACAATAATTTTAAGGGTTACAACACATTGATCGACGGCGATCGACGGTTTTTCCATACATACATAAACCAGGATTATGTAGGTATGAATATCGAAAATAGAAAGTCCGAATAGTCCCCCACTATTATAGACAGAAGAAGTGGTTGGTAACATTTTAGTTTTTGAACACCCCAAAAGGGTTTACAGTCGAGAGCTTATATCTATTTCTTCTTTTTCAGGGGTCGCAAACCGGAACTGCAGCGTCAGGATACCACGTCAGGTGTCAGAAGATAAGCGAGGATACATCGAAGACAGGAGGCCAGCGGCTAATGCAGATCCTTACAGAGTGATCTCCATGATGCTCAGAACCTGCGTGTTTGATGAATAATGTGTACGTGAAATTTTATGTTGAATTTGCTGTATGAATAATGTGTACGTGAAATTTTATGTTGAATTTGCTGTCTTTGTCCATTTTGTTTACAAAATAAATAAAATCTAATAAAGAGTTAAAATTTACGCTTAAGGTGGACTTCCGATGCCAGCGGCCGATGCGACTAACGCGCGCGTCTGACGCGAGGTTCTGTCAAATATGACAGAACCTCGCGTCAGACGCGCGCGGCCGACGACAGACCTCACTTCCGATATCAGCGACTGACGCGTGCCTATTGTGCAGAGTGTTATCACTTTAGGGTATTTTCCCCAAAATTTAGGGTATGTTTTTATGTTTTGGTGTTTAAACAAAAACATAAATACACAAACAAAAAAAAACAATACATATTTTAATAAAGAATATTTGATGGATTGACAGATTGATAGGTTTAGAGAATAGTATGAATGCATTTTTTTTACAGGGTTTATGATAAAATACATTTTTGGGAGTAATGAGACCCTTGGCTTTTTAACCTGTACCTACATGGATCGCTTTCTAGCGAATAATTATGTAGGCAAGAGATTTTCCGAAAAAAGAAAAAGTAGTTTCAAGTGGCTCGATAGATGGTGTTATCGCTACGTGGATGAGCAACCTTGCAGATAATAAAATACAAATAAAATAGTAAAAATTAAGCAAAATTTCGGTAAAAACTTCGTAATATTTCTGGCAAACATTCTTGTTCCGCGTGACGTCAGAGCATAGCCGCGCGCGGCCGCGGCCGATGCGATAGACATCGGCCGCGCGCGTCTGACGCGCGCGTCAGTCGCTGGCATCGGAAGCGGCGCCATACGTTTTCATAGTAACTAGTATGGCCGCATCAGCCGTCGGCCGCGAGCCGCGCGCGTCAGACGCGTCGGCCGCTAGCATCGGAAGTCCACCTTTAAGTCATTGTCATGAATTCAGTCTATTTAATTAAGGATAGTCACAAACTATGCTACAACCTGTGGCTAGAACAGCTACTAAGGAGTCACGTTGCAGGTTCTGACCCGAGCAGTTCGCGTGGTTTTCGCGCGTCGCGTTTTTGCCTGCCACGAGGCTCCACAATCCTCAATCTCTTCTTGTTCTTGACCAAAAACAATCCTTAAGATTGGGATAGGTTCTCCCATAATCTACTTGATACTGGTGGAAATGCAGTGCTAACGCACAAGCAAGAGTCCATTAATTACATAAAATAAAACCGGTCAAGTGCGAGTCGGGCTACTCGCGCACCGAGGGTTCCGTACCACACCATCACAAAACACAACATTATTAACTTAGAAAAAAAAAACTTTTTGTCCGGGACCTTTAGCGCAAGACCGACTCACACTTGGCCGGTTTTTAGTATTTGTTGTTATTCTGTAGAGTTTGCTCTATAATCAAACTAAGTTTGACGCTTGTACGTATTACCGTTTTTACGATAGAGCGTGAAGAAAAAACGTTGAGAAAAACTAGTTTCTTGATGAAAACCCTCCTTAATTTTTTACTTTTTGACATTTTTATTATTTGTTAACAAATCCGCCACAACAACGCATAATCTGAGAAAATTTCAATTATCTAGCTATTACGGTTCAAAAGTTACAGCCCTAAATAGGTAGGACAGACGGACGGACGGACAGACGGACAGACGGACAGACGGACAGACGGACAGACGGACAGACGGACAGACGGATGGACGGACGGACGGACGGACGGACGGACAACGTAGGCTTAGTAATAGGGTCCCGTTTTCACCCTTTGGGTACGGAACCCTAAAAAACAGCTACTAACAACTTTATGCTAGCATCTGTAGCATGGCTAATACTTCCAAGTGCCTGTGTCAGCATTTCAAATGTTTGGACTTTGGATGCTTATGTATCGGTGTATTGTTGTTCTGGTTTAGAGGACCACCTAGTTCTTCCGTAGCAGAGGTTTTACGAAGCGACTGTAGTGTAGATAGATACACAAGAATTAAAAACTGGACATAGGTACACAAAGTCGCTTCCCGCTGTCTGTCCCTATGTATGCTTATATCTTTAAAACTACGCAACAGATTTTGATGTTTTTTTTTTTAAATAGATAGAGTGGTTCAAGAGGAAGGTTTATACGTACATAATACATGCATAGTATCAGCATTGCACCCGTGCGAAGCCGGGGCGGTCGCTAGTGAAACATAAATAAGAGTGTAATGTGGATTTTACGACCAATAAATTGGAGGCTAATTTGTTCAGGTAAGATAAAATCCTGCCTGGACACCTACCAGCCTCAAATTTATTGGTCATCTTACTTAATAGACTATCAATCTCAGTAGATCTATTGGCCAGATCTTAGTAAGACTTATTTTCTCATTGGATCTATTTTTAAGGGGCCATAGGTTCAGACGAATATTTTCTATGAGAAACACGATTGCCCAGCCCTCCGAAAAGTTCGTGCGCGTGCCGTATTTTCGAAAACAAGTACTTTTTATAGATTTTTTTACGATTTCACTTATTAAACAACTAATGGTGAATATGTGAGTATAAATACCAAAAACCTTCTAACACGAGAAAATGTTTAAAAATACAAGAAAATACGTCATCTTTGTGACGATTTTCTATCGAGTGAAGTAATTCCAATCGTGTATTCAATTGATGATTTCACTAGATAAACTATCCAAGAATACTGAGGTATGACTTTGGTTTCGGTAAATTGTATAAATCTAGTCGAAACATGAAAAATCTTAGTCAGACATGGCTCGTTGCTGTATACTAGATAACTGCCCGCTAATACCTACAATTTTTTCTCATGCATATTTGAACGCTTATTGGTATTGTCTCTGAAAGTATATGGACCCAAAGGGTTGAGCGTCATCTGGCAGCACCGCATCGCATTTTTTCACGCTCTATCCTTTTCTGTCGCTCAGGGACCTCATTTGCTAGAGCGAGAAAGATCTATCTTTCTCGCCCTAGCAATCTGTGAGGTGGAATGTGAAGTGCTGGCAGATGAGGTTCAACCCTAAGGTGCTGTTTAAACAGAAGTGACGTGTCGCGGACGTGGCGCCGGCGAGGTGCGGCAATATAGGGTCCTTCTTAATATGCTGACACTTTTCTAAGGGGATGATCAGACCGTCGAAGTGAACAACTTTCTCTATGGCGCCAACATTGAAATCGCGAAAATAAAATCCGCTCGTCCATACAAAACTGCAAACCTACTCAAGCCAATGTAACAGATAACAAATATCATCAATCAAAATAAAATTCCAAGTATGGAACAGATGATCTTTTTTCGCGATTTCGATGTTGGTCTCATAGAAAAAGTTGTTCAATTTGATGGTCTGATCATCCCCTTAAAATAGTGTCAGCATATTACGAAGAACCCTGTATAAACCTTATAGTACGTAGCATAGCGTCGATTGGAGAATTACGCTTTGGAGGATAACGATTGGAGATACGATTTTCCTTTATGACAAAAACAACGCTATGCTACGTTATCTAAGATTTATATTGGTGCTACTTTGACTATTCGCCACCGCCACACGTCTCTTCTGTATTAACAGCACCTAAAAGTTCACTCCGAGACATAATTCATACGTAACCGTAAACCTTCCATATTTTTTACGACCCGCTATTTCTCAGATGCAGTGCCATTACAAGTAGGTAGGTATAAAAGTATCAGAATTTTTCATTTCGGCGGTGATCATAATCATCGTGAAAACCTACATAAGCGAGCATTGCTATTAAACTGTAGTCTTTGGGTGTACCTATGTATTCAATATGTAGGTATCCACTGCCAATTATAAGTGGCGACGAGCTTTTACTATCAGTCATCTTCGATCAAAGTAAAGGCGGTGTCAGAGTTTGGAGACTCCTATTCACTGCTGTTATTGTACTGGCTGGATACAGGAAATTGTGAATATTTCGTCGAGAAAAGGGCTACTGGATTGTACTTTGTACCTATACAACGTGTTAATGAATTAACGCAAAACTAGAAAGTAGTTTGTTTAGAATCGAGAACAGAGTCGAATTATCATGGTTTCAACATAGGTATTTTTTTTCAAAATGTTAAATTATTTGTTAGCAAAATTAATAATTTTCTGAACCCGATGTCAACCCACCGCACGGGCATACTCACCCGACTTACTACCAAAACAAGATTATAAAAATGTATCCATGAGTACGTTAGCGCTTTCTTTCAGTGCTGAAATGATAACAAATCATTTTTGCCTCAAAACTTAAAATGCGAATAACTTTAAATTTTAACTATCAAAATAATTAAATTATTGTTTCAATCTAATTATTTTGTTCTAAATCAGTTGGGGTGTATGAGGTTTTGCGCTAATTTATTAACACGTTGTATATTTTTTTAAAAGATATGCGTTGTTGAGTTTCTGGCCACAACTTCTCGACAACGGAACAACTTCGGATGCGGTGGTAGGCTAAAAAACACAAATACAAAAATAAATACAAATATATTTATTTCAATGAGCACTTTCACATACTTAGCGCTCTCACAGACGAGCGACACTTTGTGGTCGCCGGGTGTCGCGGAGGGTCGCGCGACCGTAAAATGTATGAGCGCGACGCTTTGCGACCCACCGCGACAGCAAAGTGTCGCTCGTCTGCAAGAGCCCCTATATACTATTACCTATTCTGTGCCTTACGTACAATTTATAAATGTCACGGTCAAATCACGTCAGAAAGCTATATGTGAAATTATTTTGAATATACATTTTGAGTTTGATATAATTATCAATTTTAGTCTACGAATAAGAATAATAATAACTATAGAAAAATAACTCTAAACAAAATCAACATAATTTTTGGCACCTAATGAAAAATTACATTTAGTAGTCATATTTCAGTTTAATACATTTTTATTTTCATTGTTTTTGCCGCAGTCTGGTGTTGATAATATCTACGAAGCTAAATAGCTTCCCTAAAGAATGATGCTAAAAAAAGACTACCCTATTATAAGGGTGCGTGCCATACCCTTTACGAGCCTGGACCTTTACACGCGTGCAACAAACTGTTATTTTAACTTCATTGTGTTGAACCCTTTACGCCCTTCCATTTACTTATTTGTACTGTTGCGTCATAAGAAGTTAACCCTGTCGTGCGTGATATTTAAGGGTTGAGATTGCGCAATGAAGGGTCAGATCCCACTGAAAGAGAAGCGGCATTTTGACTTTGACTAGCATATTCAAGTTTATCTACAGAGAGATAGAAGATATAATGTCGGTTGAGGGGACAGAAAGTTTACTGGCCAATTATGTTTTAATGATATCATTGGAATTTTTCTAATCTAAAAATTAAAAAAAAAAAAAATTTTTATTTGTCTGTATGAACGAGCGTCACGCAAAAACTACTTAACCGATTTTGATGAAACTTTTTTCGTTTAATAGCTTATAATCTGACTTAAAATTTGGTATATAATTTGTGCGGACGAAGTCGCGGGTTAACGCTAGTATCTTATAAAACTGTAAAACTGTGTGTTAAAATACCGCACGCTGCCGGCTCTGTCAGTGCGAATTGACCCTAAAGATTGTTTTTGCGGCGTAGCAAAAGTTCAAGCTCTGAAAACGTTCGTGGAATTCTGTGGAAAAAATTAACAAGTTGAAAACTAGACGAAGTTTTCAAAACTTGAAGAATAACAAATGAAATTAAATATAAGATTGTAAAAAAATAAAACTCGGACGGTTCCGAAGCTTGAACTTTATGATGAGAACTGTACTATGTGGTTACTATAAAATAACAAATAAATAATTTACTAAGAATATAACTGGATCTAACTTGGAAGATTACATATTGCGTCGATCCCAAATAATGGGATAGGTATGTGTAGGAAGTTGATCAAATCAAATCAGTTTATTGCCAAAAAAAACACAAAAAGAAAAATACAACACGAGCGAATTAACTTGGCACCTGGCTCGCACGTGGCTAGTTAATTCGCCCGGTTTGTACATTCATGAACAGTTGACAAAGAACACTGATAAAAAGCACACGATATTAAGAACAAGCAAAAATGTACACAAAGGAAAACGCCCTATCCCGTTACACCTCAAAACTTTTAAATTTGAATTAAAAGGATAATTTCCATTTCCTTATGGAAGTTATGATATTCCTCCTATTTGGTGTACATTTTTTTAGCTATACATACTATTTGTATTATAATTCTTTGATCATACTCATTCGTTAATTTTGACAAAACGATTTGAAATGAACGTGAATATAATTTCGTCACGTGGGCAATGTCTTTCGGCAAGAGTTGATGATGATGAGGTACCAATGTCACTAGAAAATGACGATAGGTACCAGCAAGAAGCTTCAAATTTGCCTAGGTAGGTACCAGGGAATTCGTGACTTCCATAGGGATAACATGAACTCACACATGATGTCGAATGTATCGAATACACTAACCGATTACTTACCTTCAGTGGCGTAGCGAGCATGGGTGACACTTGCACCCAAAATGGGCATACCCAAATGGGTAGGTGCTTTAACAGGGTGTAACAGAACACCCTAGTAATACATATTTAAAGGGGTAGAGTAGATCATCAAACTGAACAACTTTTACTATTCAGGGTCTTCCTTAAAATGCTAACGGTTTTTTTAGGGGATGATCAGACCATCAAACTTAACAACTTTCTCTATGGGATCAACATGGAATTCCATGTTCCATACTAATCTGCCAACATACTCGACCCAAATGTATGGTACAGCAGATTTTTTTTTTGCGATTTCGATGTTGGTCCTATAGAGAAAGTTGTTTAGTTTCGTGGTCTGATCATCACCTGAAAAAAAACCGTGCGCATATTAAGAAAGACCCTATACAGAAGTTGAGAAAAACATATTTAAAAATTTGCTGTGCTTTGATTCGCGTCGAAACTGTACGTTTGTATGATTTTGTCTCCATAGTTCATGTTTTTCATTTTGATGGGTATATTTTTATATATTTACATTTTCGCCATACTTCTTTACTTGGTTTACAATTTGGGTCCATTCATTCATTCATTCATCTGAAAATCAACACCCTGCTCTAGGGCAAGTTCTATGTTGAGCTGGGACCTATTTGCTGCTGTAGCTCTAAGGCTGTAGCATACAATAAATTACAATATGTTGTTCTATTGATGTTTCGTTGTAGGTATTCTTGTTTTTTAAACTTGTTTTTTTCATTTAGTTTTCACGTTTTATTTGTGACAATGTGATATCGTCTATTATGATTATGAAACAGTCTGTGTATGTAAACAAATATTATCCTGATAACGTTTGTTTGGTTTTCCTTTAGTCGTCTTGTTTTAGTTGAACTCGGAGATATAAACTGTTTGTTTCTTGAAACCAATACCATAGTTATGTCGTAATAGATAACCTACTCTTTCTATACTGTGTCATAGTGTAATAGAACTAGTGGTAAAGCTCGGCGATTGCGCAGTTGCGACACGACAGTTCGATCGTGCGTAGTGTAGGTACGGGGCAGGGGCATGTCCGAGTACCGACTTACCTGCGCGCGGTACCGACTTTGCCGGTGCCCCGTCCCCCGCACACCGCGCGGACCCACCGCAACCGCTGAGCTGTTTCGCTACTACACGGGCGACTTAACTTGACACTTTTCTCGAACGAAAATCCCAATAACAATGACAAGTAACAGCAAAAGAATAACTCGAAAATGCTGAAGCGCAGGGACACGTGCAACGGTAACTGAGATGCATCGCTACTGGCCTCGCATGGCGACGGCGGCGGGGTCCCGCGGTGGTAGCAGGAGGGGTGTCGAATTCCGAGCCAGGCCCTGTACCCGGACTTTCGATGTTCAATATATCACGACCGTTTCGGTCCGAACTTCATTGTAATAGATTTCAAATTAGAACGAAAACATCATGTGGCTACACTCAGCGGGACCCTGTGTCCTAGAATGATGCAAGTATGTCTGGGATTTAGCTCCGAATTAGTTCTATCGAATCCAATTAGAAACGTCAAAATGGAAGAATGGCATAGCTTTGAAAAACCTAGCCAGCGGGACACTTTTTATTTAAAGGACACAGGAACTCCAAATTTTTGTCAAGATTTAGTTCTTCTTTCCTTTATTACGTTGTAAATGAAAACCATAAAGGTATATATTACGTAAGAGAGACAGTGACAGCTGAGAGAGCGAGATTTACCTAGCGGCATGCCTGCATAATAGAAAGAGATACGTGACGCGAGGCAATAGAACCGTTTTTGGAGATTTGGAGTCCTGGTAAAAATTCGGTTTCTGTGAATAATCGTGAACCTAAAGTGAAATCGTAGATAATTTTGTGAAATATACTAACACTGTTTCATTAAATTATTCACCATTTCTCGTTAGATTGAGAATTATACACAGAAATCGAATTTTTACCCTGCCGAGGACTCCAAAAAACGTCCAAAAACGGTTTCATTTGACAACTCATGTCACTTACTCTATTCCGTAAGGTATAATATCTTTATGGTGAAAACAGTATCTTAGAAAAACGTCCACGCTATTGCGAAGTTCGAATGTGCGGGTAGAGGCCCATGTGTTAAGTTAATTCGCCCTGGTTGTACTTTATATTGTAATTACACTATGCCAATACTACTTCCTTGCATCCAGCAGGCAGTGGCTTGCACTTCGGGTAGGCAAAAAGACAGTGAAATGAAACCCAAATAATTTCTAAAATAAGATAATTTTGTTTGTTAATAAAATTGAGATTTTAATTATTTATTTACCTGTATTTAAACAAAGTTGGTGGACAAGGTGCATTAATTTTGGAAATTATTAGGGTTTCTGCACTCCGGGTAGGCAAAGAGGGAGTGAAACCCTAATAATTTCTAAACTGGGGGCATTTTGTTTACTAAATGACTATGATTTGTTTAAATACAGGTAATTAAACGATTAAAAGTCATTTAGTAATCGAAATCGCTTTTAGTTTAAAAATCAGCAGGCAGGCAGGACTTTTTAAATTTTTATTTACCAACAATTTTACTATACGTAGACGACACGCGATGTAGCTTCATCATCATCATCATCTCAGCCGATGGACGTCCACTGCTGGACATAGGCCTCCCCCAAGGATCGCCATAACGACCGGTCCCGCGCTGCCCTCATCCAACGTTTTCCCGCCGCCTTCACCAGGTCGTCGGTCCACCGTGTGAGGGGCCTACCCACGCTGCGCTTTCCGGTACGCGGTCGCCACTCGAGAACTTTTCGGCCCCACCGGCCATCATCGGTTCTGTGAGCAATGTGCCCCGCCCACTGCCACTTAAGTTTAACAATTCTTTGGGCTATGTCAGTTACTCTGGTTCTTCTGCGGATCTTTTCATTTCTGATTGATTTCATGCGACGTAGCTTGACTGAATATATTTTTTTACAGAAAGGATATTCACTGATTTCATATTCTGATAGGATGGATTAAGGGTGGGTTGAAACGACGTTCGTCAATCTAAACCATTCAGTTATGAAATATGAAATAAGTAGGTCCTTATCAATATTGTAATCTTAGATTAATGATTGGTCTTCGTTGTCGGAACGAAGCTATCAATCATTAAGGGCTCTTAAGCTCCTCGGGCTAGGGATTACGTTAAGCTGATTGGGACCTAAATCACAAAAACAGGAAACTGAGTGCCGCACGCACATAAATCGGTGTAAAAATAAAATACTTAATAGCCCATAAGTGCTACTTTGCATTTCTGACCCCTCTTATAATGTTCTGTGGTCTAACCAATATCCTATCTGTATACGGCAAAACCTACTTGTATTTGCTTCTTTCATAAATATTCTAATCTAACATCTTTCTAAGCAAGTCTTTGTACTCTTTGTTAAAGTTGATGTTGGAATCTTGCCATCTTGTTGAGATATTGAATTTTAGATTTTACAGCTGATGTGACTGACGTTAACTTTCCAGTTCCCTTTCAACAGTGAGGCTCTATTTCAGTATTTTATACCGGTCCAGAGCTTTTCCGTCGAATCTTCTGTAGAGCTACGTCATTGTTTGGCCGTCGCTATTGTAAAGATCTAGGCCTCCGTGCACAAAATACATGCATACGTGTATATTGTTTAGGTTACTTTTTATTTTCATTTTTCGACTATTGATGAGTTTCGTATGGTGGAGAGCATTTTACGCCTTTTTCTCGCGGATATACTCACTCAATATTTAGTACTAGCTTTTGCTCGTGACTCCGTCTGCGTGGACATATAATAATAAGTAGCCTATGTGTTATTCTGGGCTATGAACTATCTACAACGTGTTAATGAATTAACGCAAAACTAGAAAGTAGTTTGTTTAGAATCGAGAGCTGAATCCAATTATCATGGTTTTAACATACCTAGGTAATTTTTTTCAAAATATTAAATAATTTGTTTGCAAAATTTAAAATTTTCGGAACCCGATGTCAACCCACCTCACGGGCACACTCACCCTACTTACTACCAAAACAAGATTATAAAAATGTATCCATGAGTATGTTAGCGCTTTCTTTCAGTGCTGAAATGATAACAAATCATTTTTGCCTCAAAACTTAAAATGCGAATAACTTAAAATTTTAAGTATCAAAATATTGAAATTATGGTTTCAATCTAATTATTTTGATATAAATCAGTTGGGGTGTATGAGGTTTTGCGTTAATTCATTAACACGTTGTATATGCCAATTTTCATCGAAATCGGTCCAGCCGTTTTAGCGTGAAAGAGTAACATACATCGATCCATCCATACAAACTTTCGCGTTTATAATATTAAGTAGGATTTGACACTTGTTTTAATAAAACCGGTCAAGTGCGAGTCGGGCTACTCGCGCACCGAGGGTTTCGTACTACATACCGGGTTCTTGGTGTGCAAATAAAGAATATTTATCTTATCTTATCTTATCCTTATCAACATACAACAAAGACACAACTTACAAAAACCAATTTTTCTCCGGGACCTTTAGCGCGAGACCAACTCACACTTGGCCGGTTTTTATTCATCATCATCATCTCAGCCGATGGACGTCCACTGCTGGACATTTGTTGTTGGTTTTTATTGTTTGCTGTTATATTGCAGAGTTTGCTCTATAATCTCACCAAGTTTGACACTTGTATATATTACAGTTTTTACGATAGAGCGAGAAGAAAAAACGTTGATAAAACTAGTTTCTTGTATGAGGACCCTTAATTTTTAACTACCTATTTGACATTTTTATTATTTGTTAGCAAATGCGTTATAATAACGCAAATTCTGTGAAAATGTCATCTGTCTATTTCGGTTCACAAGTTACAGCCTAAATAGTTAGGACGGACGGACGGATAGGATCCCGTTTCCACCTTTTGGGTAAGCAGCCATAAAAATTACAAAAACAAACCCTCTTTTACATCTTTTATTTTAAATACTTTCTACGTTATAAGTATACTTACATTTCACATTTTCATTTTTCATTTCATTTTTTTTTCATTTTCATTTCATTTTTTTTTTCATCTTATCACAATTGTTTCATTAATATTAAATAAATACTTATTTACTTGAATGGAAACCTCAACTTATTTACACTTTATCATCGTAAGTCAGATCTGTGAATTCAACTATATTACTATTCGGAAAAATGTACAATTCACTGACTTTTCCGTCTCCAACCGGTAAGTCGTTTTCACTCAACGGCCTTTTGGCTAAAGACTTTAGTTTACTTATTTCGTTTTTGTCCATTTTGCTGTGAAGATTTCTCTTACACTGTAATTCGGCGCCATTCGAAATTCTGAATCCATTATCTCCTCGGAAACTATTCTGCATCCTCAAACAATGACAAGAATTTTTCGCTGGTGCTTTTAAGGAGTCCGATGGAATGTTGATTGACTTCCGAGCTGAGTAGACACTTCTTTCATTAGACGAGCGAAATGATAATATTCGTGTGCGATACGACTGCCCATCCTATAACAAATATTTTACCTACATTAAAATTAGGATACATATTAATTTCCAAAGGCAATCAATGTTCAAAGTAATAAAATTCAATCTTACATCATAGCTGTCATTGGTGAATCTGTTGTCTGGCTTTTTCCCGAAAGAGAAGCGCTGCTTGAATTCTTTCTTGAATTTTTCCTGAAAATAAAATTAATTATTTTTCATGTAACCTTGATTTAAATCCTATTGTACCAATATATGAGCTTGGGAAATAGAGGGTTAAATATTTTATCTGTGAGAAGAAATATACAAGTGGTTCCCTACATTATATCGAGAGTCAACACTTAGATTGTCTCATCATTGAACACTATTCATCGGTATGTCAGTTAATCGATGGTACGCTACATCGAATGTTATGAAATCGATTGTTTTCAATATTGAAATGTTACAGCGTTGACAAGTTACAGCATCGACCCAGAATACTAAAGAGTTACCTAGTGTGCTGTGTACAACAGGTGCAAGAGTACCTTTTCGTATGGTTGTGTAATGTGTAAATCGCAACTGACGACAATCAAGATTGCCATTACAAATGAGAATATACAGAGTATAAAATTAAATGGAACACTTACTTAAAGGGGTGCTTCAAACCATCAAACTGAAAAACTTTCTATATGGGACCAATATCGAAATCGCGAAAAAAAAATCTGCTGTCCCATACATTTCAGTCGAGTTACGAGTATGTTTGCAGTTCTGTTTGGGACAGCTGATTTTTTTCGCGATTTCAGTGTTGGTCCTATAGTAAAAGTTGTTCAGTTTGATGGCCTGAAGCACCCCTTTAAGTAAGTGTCCCATTTTATTTTACACCCTGTATGATATTCCCGATTCTCGCCAGTGGATGATGGAAATTTATTAGCCCTAACAATTATTAGCCTTAACAAAATGTACCCACAAATCAGCCCAGCAGGTAATTTTTTTTTTAAAGATGTTTAGAGTTTCTGCCTGCATCTTCTATTCAGTTTCTATTAAAATATTACTACAGGAAGTTGTCTCTATAATACTGATTTATATTAAATGTTTTGATTTAGAATTAGCTGTTGCTGATGGACGACTATCTTGTATATTATGGTTACAGTCGAAACATTGCATTATTTAATTAAAAACACAAAGTTGAACTACTTCCGCAGCAC
The DNA here is from genome assembly GCA_922987775.1 of Agonopterix subpropinquella. Lineage (NCBI taxonomy): Eukaryota > Metazoa > Arthropoda > Insecta > Lepidoptera > Depressariidae > Agonopterix > Agonopterix subpropinquella. The sequence continues at coordinate 22,409,240 of OV277698.1, forward strand.
TTAGATAACAACGCCTTCTCTCAGGGTAATAGTCGTTTAAGAGCACTTAGAAAAACATTACGCATTCCAGGTTGTTTTAAATGGCTGAGATGACTTCCAACGCGGCGGCGATTTGTGCTCTCAAGAATTCAGGAAAATTCCGGAGTAGGTTTTGAATTTTTTAAGGGACAATTTATACAAATACTTTTGATTGGATTTTCGATAGCTGTTAGGAGTTGATTTGCATGTAAATAATTGACTTTCATATCTGCGGTTAGGATCCCTTTCGAATACTTGTCGACACCTAAGATAAGATTTTGGTTTTATCAATAAATGTTAGGATTTACCGTACTACGGGCTTTTACCGATTTGACCACAGACTTTATATTTACTATACTTGTGACTTGCATGCATATACAGGGTGAAATTGATATCATTAGCATCCTTTTAAACTAAGAGTCTACCCATCAAACTGAACAACTTTTACTATGGGAGCAAACCGATTGGAGCAACTAAAAAATCTGCTGTCCCATACTAAACTGCAATGCCTACTCAACTCAAATGTATGCAACAGAAGATTTTTTTTGCTTCGATCGGTTTGCTACCATACTGAATTTTTTTCAGTTTGATGGGCAGACTTTTAGTTTAAAAGGATGCCAATGATATCAATTTCACCCGGTAGATATGGTATTGCGGAAGAGAAAGAGCAAGAGAGAGCCAGAGTAGTAATTACAGTGCTCTGTTATAGATAAATTATACGACCTATTATCTAGTGTAGAGTCTAGAGCCTAGTAAAAATCTACTTTTTTTATGTATTTGTTGAACGAAGATATATTACGTATACATAATAATAGGTCCTTTGTAAATACTCGAGGCAAGGTTGATACTCACATTGTAAATAGCGTAGATGAAAGGGTTGTAGCAAGAGTTACTCATTGCTAGCCAGTCGAAGCAGAAAAATAGTACGTTTATGTACCTGTACCTGTAATGGGAAGAAACCATTTCATTTTTGTATTATGGATGGGTTTGCTCTTGACCTCAATCCAGTCCTCAGGACGAAGATGGGGTCGAAGATGTAGCGAGCTTACCCAGAAGATGCCTATTCACTAGTACTTTAAAGGAATTCGGGTTGTAAGCGCTCGGAAATACTGACGCAGGCGCAGGGAGAATTGCGATTTTTGAAAATCATACGAGCGACTTGGCAGTAGAAAATGTCAAAATTACTATGGAGATTATGCATCTTTCTACTGCCGAGTCGCTCGTATGATATTCAAAAATCGCATTCCAGGGCATTCCACTCCTTGGCTGTGCGCATTATGAAAGAATCAGAAATGCGATTGGTGCGGATAAATGGGATGTCAACCAAGAAGGGGCGATATCCCGCGGTGCGTCTGGAGTTTCGATAGCACATTCACATCATAAACCTTAATTTTTATGAATTCAGACAAAACAAATACTCACTCATTTATTGTTGGAAAAAATGACTGCAGTAGTAAATAGCTTTGAAGTGGTAGCCAGCATATCGCGAATAGAGCCACCACCAAAACCAGCATTTTTATTACCTGGACAAAGGAGTTATTATTATGATTACACATAATTATAGGTAACTACATCATTAATATTGAAGCTACTTTATCCATAACAAATGAAGTAATGTTCTCACTATCAAATGTATGAATTATTATTGATCGAAGTTAGACACAAATATAGACATCCTTCTGCACTTCTTCCTTAGTTTACTTTTTTCTTAAACTGAAGAAATTGAAATAATATTTGTATGCTTATATTATACTAAAAATGTCATCCTTTTATTTATAATCTCTAACATCGAAAAAATTATTTTATTTTAAAATAACAAAAAAATACTACACTATACAATTAATCCGACTAAATTAAAAAGAATAACACCATAATTTTTCTCTATGAATATAACAAACTGATCTAAAAAATATACATATACAACGTGTTAATGAATTAACGCAAAACTAGAAAGTAGTTTGTTGAGAATCGAGAGCAGAATCGAATTATCATGGTTTCAACATACTTAGGTAATTTTTTTCAAAATATTAAATATTTTTTAGCAAAAAATAAAATTTACTGAACCCTGTGACAACCCACCGCACGGGCACACTCACCCTACTTACTACCAAAACAAGATTATAAAAATGTATCCATGAGTACGGTAGCGCTTTCTTTCAGTGCTGAAATGATAACAAATCATTTTTGCCTCAAAACTTAAAATGCGAATAACTTTAAATTTTAACGATTAAAATAATGAAATTATTGTTGCAATCTAATTATTTTGTTATAAATTAGTTGGGGTGTATGAGGTTTTGCGCTAATTCATTAACACGCTGTATAAGAAAGAAAAAACCAGACTATACTACAATAAATTATACAATTGGCTATACCACGGCTACACAAATGTTATTGATATTTTTTTATTGTTGAGTGTTCAATTCTAGAAACTGCGAACAACATTTTCCTCGATGTTTAAGTGATTCTAAAAATTATTCCTCTTTTCACCATCCATCCAGCTATTATGCGATAATGCGACACAAAAAAAAACACTTACTTTGAAGCACCGCAAAGTTTATACAAATAAACTTATGCTTTTACTCTGTATTTTTTTTAAAAAGGATATCAGGCATTCCTAATACAAGTTTCCCTGGCAACGAAAATGATTATATATTCTACAGAGATAGATAAGCGAAAAAAAGTAGGACACAATGAGAAAATGAGAGAGAGATCTTCACGTTTATTGAGGTTTCGTGCTAACGAGGGAAAATATGACCTCTAACGAACTATCCGCATAATATAGTCTCGTAACACAGTGTAGGTATTTAGTGATATTGGCTGCCTACTGAACAAGTATTTGGAACATTTTGACAGATATTAAAGTGTCCTCACTGTTGCTCACAAACAGTAATATTGAGATAGTGGTAAAGTTTGGGTAATACTTGTAAATTTGTGAATCACTTTGACCATATTATATCTTAATATAGAAGAATTATAATGACAAATTTTATTGCGTTTCTGTCTAAAGGTGTTTTGTTCTATTTTATTTATATCACATCACTTAATGTGGTAGGCAAACATTTTTGCATCCCCCTTTCTTTGTGTAGTAAATGGGACGACGAAAAATGTGGAATCAGGAATAATTCATGAGTTCAGGCACTCTAGGGTCTATTTCTTTCTTCTCATATTTTTATAAGAATTTCTTTGAATATTGTGATCTCTCCATCAAAACGCAATTTTTGAATTCGGGCTTCAAGAACAGTTATTTAAAAAAACATTCCTAAAGTATTATACAACGTGTCTATGAATTAACGCAAAACCTCATAGTACACCCCAACTGATTTATAAAAAAATAATTAGATTGAAACAATAATTCCATTATTTTGATAATTAAAATTTAAAGTTATTCGCATTTTAAGTTTTGAGGCAAAAATTATTTGTTGTCATTTCAGCAATGAATGAAAGCGCTAACGTACTCATGGATACATTTTAATAATCTTGTTTTGGTAGTAAGTAGGGTGAGTGTACCCATGGGACGGGTTGACATCGGATTCAGTAATTTTTTAATTTTACAAAACAAAAATTTTTGAAAAATATTACCTGTGTTGAAACCATGATAATTCGATTCTGCTCTCGATTCTAAACAAACTACTTTCTAGTTTTGCGTTAATTCTAATGAATTGTTTATACACGTTGTATAAATACCTACCTAATTGAAAAAAAAAATACTTTATCGAGCTATTCCGAAAACGTCTGTTATTTTATTTCTGAAAATGAAATAATTGACATATTTTTTTAGGACTGGACCCTGTATTTCAATAGATTCATTTTAAGTATTAAAAAAACAGGAAAACATTCCAAATTCTTTTTTATTTGTACAAAACGTTTTAAGGTCATGTGCGAAATTAATGTTTCACCCTTCCGGACGTAAAGCGTCAACTTTCGTCCCGCTGCGTTAAACGAAGTTGCCGCTTTCCGCCTCCGTCGAGGAGAAAAAAAGTGTACTAACCTCGGGCAGTAAATAAGAAAGCCTCGGATCACATATTTGTCGTCCTCGACTTCACCCCGGCCAACAATTACATGAGATCTGAGACCTTTCTTAATTTCAAAAGATCCAACATGGTGAAAACGAGGGAAAACACAAATCTAAAGGATACATAATACAAATCTTAAACATAACATTTAAATAGTGGCTAACCTTCTTCTTGTTTTTCATTTGATTAGCGTCGCGAATCTCCTGCGCGTTGCCAGGCGCACGCGCACCCCACAGCTTCATCGCCATGTGCGCGTACGCAAACGTGATTACGCACAGCGGGATTATGTACTGCACAGAAAAAAATTGATATAGGTACTTAATCATTTTTTGTTTTAATTAGGTTCTTTTTAGGGTTCCGTACCAAAATTGACAAAACGAGAAATTTATGGAACCACCATCGGTATCTGTCCGTCATACGCATTTTTTATATTGGATACTGTCACATAGACAATTTTTAAGAGTTTACCAGACGCAGAGTGACATAATCTCCCTCTTTACAACAGAACATAATATACTTGAATACCGACTCTACAGGGTACGTAAGGAAAAGTTTAATGAAGTAAACCTTAAAACCACATGAACAACTTTTACTATGGGAGCAAAACATGTCAGAATAAAAAAAAACTACTGTTCCATGAGTAGAATAGCTGATTTTGTTTTTGCGCTGACAAGTTTTTCTCATAGAAAACGTTATTCAGTTTAGAGCGTAGGTTTAGAGTATGTGGTTGTAAATGATACTTTTCCTTACACGCTGTGTATTTGCGAACCAGAAACATACAACAACAAAAACAAAATATTAAATGAACATACCTAATTACCTACCCAGCCTACAGGTTGTAAACTTAAATGCGTTAGGCATACTTTATGGGTGCTTCAAACCATCAAACTGAACAAATTTTGTTATAGGACCATAGTTGACATCCCTAAAAAATCATCTGTTTCATACAAAATTTCTATGAAACAGTTTTTTTTCACGAGCTCTGTAATAAAATTTGTCCAGTTTGATGGTCTGAAGTAAGTACCCTTTTCGATATGTAATACACAAAAAAGTTTCGCCTGAAGACCTCAGCAGCCTATCGCTTTAGGAATGTTCGTTGAAAACGGTAAATGAAAAGTCAGAAGAAAAGTAGATTGTACGATATCCATTCAAAACGAAAGACAATAAAGATATCGAAAGGCGAAGGATGAGACCTAAAATCGGAGTTCACGAAAACAATAGGAAATCTTTCTGGAACTCGTCGATTTTTAAAGACAGTATTTAAAGCTGAAGGTCTGTTATCTACAGAATGCGATGAAGCGAATGCCTGATGGATGGATTTATTAAGGGTAGCATGAAAAAGTTCAATTTCAAACTGATTGCCAGTTCAGGGTTTAAAAAAAATGTTAATTTAAAAAATAAAAAAAACCGTCTGAAGCGACTTCGATGTGTGCTCGCCAGTACGTACGTCTCGTAGCACGCACAATATCTCCGCGTGCCACGTATGCGCCAGACGGGGCTACGCGGAGATATTATCAGTGTGTGCGTGCTACGAAGCGTACGTACTGGCGAGCACACATACCACGGTACCATTGTATGAAGTCTTATACAAAAATGTCATTGAATAAAAATAAAATTAAACGTTCGTCACGAATCTCATGATAGAGATAAACAAAAAATCTTTTCTGGTTATGTTCTTGGTGGGAACCGATTTTTCCTGGCGGGTCCAGGTAGGTCCCCGAGTCAGCAATCTAAAAATATATAATATTAACGGTAAATAGTTAAAAACTAACCTGAAATATGTACAAAAGAAGCCTGTATATGGCCAAGGAATAAGATCCAAATTCGGTCGGAGCACAAAACGGCTTCTTGTAAGTTGTTTTTGTCCCTGAAAATAATAATCAGCATTTTGAGATCTGAAAAGTTTGAACACAAATTAAAAGTACATTTCCAGATCACATCCTGTATAGGTACTACGATTACTACTATTGTTAACCAAACCCTGAACACCCTTAATAAAGGGGCGATTTAGACTAACAAACTAAACAACTTTTACTATAGGCATATGAAGACGAATACGAAATCGCGAAAAACAATTAGCTGTTTCATATAAAAATTTCAGTTTGATTGTCTAAACCCACCCCTTTAAATATTACTATAGGGTGTTTTGTTACACCATGTAGAAAAAGCGGAATGCAGCACGTCTAGCATGATTTCTCTACACGCGCGCGACTCTGCTTTTTCCCATACTACAAGTCGCGGCAAGCGCGGCTCGCGTTCTCCGAAAAGCGCGGGAACCGGTTATTTTGTATGCAGCGAAGGCGCGTCGCGCGCGTGTAGAGAAATCATGCTAGACGTGCTGGTTTCTCATTCATTACCTTACACATTAAATTCATCATCATCATCACCCAGGTAGACCCCACTGCTGGGTATAGGCCTCTTCATTTTCACGCCAACCAGAACGGTTCCACACTGATCTCAAGCATTGATTGTCTTCTACTCTACTAATCTCATCCGACCACCTGAGCCCTGTTTAATAAATGCGACAAGTGACAATTGACAATGACAATTCAGAGTACATTGCTGGTTACTAATGACGCTAAACTTGCAGTGCTTCATGTATCCTAGCATTCTCAGCAATGTACTCTAAATTGTCATTGTCAATAAATTGTCAATTGTCGCGTTTATTAAACAGGGCCCTAGCTGCTGGTCTGCCCACTGACACATTAAATTAGGTAGAACTAATTAATAAAGAAAACAAAACTTTTCAGTCCGTAAAAATGACAGCACTACTGAGGTAGCGCAGAAAAAAAAACACAAGTTCGCCTCTCAAACAAATTAAGGACAGAGAAACCCCAAAGCTACTCAGCGGTCCGTTTTTGTGCGTCGAGTTTTAATTTGCAGACTACAAAGTCGAACACGCTACAAACGCGGACTGCACGGGGAATTAATTATTTAGAGATCTCTTTCACACCATCATCCCGGTCAACGGGTACGAAGCAACATTATGTCACTGAAAGCTCTTGTAGGTAACCGGGTAGCTACCCGGCAACCGGAACGTATAAAAAGACATAGGGTAAGCTAGCAATCTCCATTTAAAGGTTTTAACTCCATTATAAAACCAGATACCTGTAATTTGGTGCAAACGGGGTGCTTCAGGGTTCATCAAACTGAACAAGTTTCGCTATGGTGCCAACATCGAAATTGCAGATTCGATTTTTAAAGCATCAGACCTAAACATACCGAATATACCTACATCTTTGAGACCACTTTGTTTGGGTATGTTCTAGCGAATCCACTGCAAAGTTGCGAGCTAATAAAGTTAGGCGCCGAGAAATGACTGTCCTTTCAACGAACAACTTTGTGTCAGTTGAAAATTAAATTAAGGTCTCTTGTTGCAACTGTGGGGCAATTGCACTTGTAGGAAAGTCACATAAATATTAAGTGGATTGAAAAATAGATTTAATCATTAACACCGCAATGGTTGGACAACTTCATTACTAAGGTAATTTTTTGCAAGCAATGCAACATCATTGTCTTGCCCATTTCCCATTATTTGGGGTCGGCGCAATAATGTCATCCACCGTCGTTTCAGCACTCACTCCTTTTTAGGGTTCCGTACCCAAAAGGTGAAAACGGGACCCTATTCCTAAGCCTACGCGTTGTCCGTCCGTCCGTCCGTCCGTCTGTCCTACCTATTTAGGGCAGTAACTTTTGAACCGTAATAGCTAGTTAGTTGAAATTTTCTCAGATTATGCGTTATGACGGCGGATTTGTTAAAAAACAATAAAAATGTCAAAAAGTTCAAAATTAAGGGGGGTTCTCAACAAGAATCTTTCTTCTTAATTCTTTATCAATGTTTTTTCTTCACGCTCTATCGTAAAAACGGTAACACATAAAAGCGTCAAACTTAGTGTGATTATAGAGCAAACTCTACAAAATGACAACAAATACTAAAAACCGGCCAAATGTGAGTCGGTCTCGCGCTAAAGGTCCCGGACAAAAAAGTTTTTTTTCTAAGTTAATAATGTTGTGTTCTGTGGTGGTGTGGTACGGAACCCTCGGTGCGCAAGTAGCCCGACTCGCACTTGACCGGTTTTTATTTATACATATTATCCTTCACACAATCCATCCATCTTTTCTTCGGCCTTCCTCTCCTATACAGCCATCCACATTCATACTTAACACTCGTCTCTCCGCATTATCTGCAATTTTTCCGTCCTTCAACAATTGATGAATTTTGCAGGAATTCGCGAATAACATCAAAACCAGAAAGATTTAGAAGTTTCAAACATCAGTGAACATCTGAATACACTGTAAATAAAATGACACAGGAATAGTGATTTTTGACGCACATTTGCTCTCTTCAGTAGTGGCGCACAGAATCCGACCTTTTGGGTAGATTCTTGTCCAATTATTCATTGGTTGTATGGCTCGGCCGGTGTCATTCAACCCATGATATTAAACGACCAAGTTTAATACATAGTAAACCTTTAACGTTCAACATAATGGAGTAAAGCGACCGAGTGGTAACATGGTTAGCAGTTACGATAACCTCTTTAACTTCTATAGTAGTCTGTTAAGACTACTTTAGAAGTTGACGACCTTTTGGAAAGCTCACATCCTAGTGAGTTAGCAACTACTCCAACGGTATATGAAAAGGTTAACCATATTTAAAGTTTTGGCAGAGTTTGGTTGAGAGTGTAGGCCAGGCATGTCAAACTCAAAGTCATTGGCGGGCCATATGCAGAATGTTAGTAGAGTCAGTGGGCCGCAAATAACTTGGAGAAATTGTATTGATCATAGAAAAGAACTGTTAATCGTTTTAGTACAGAAAAATTACAATCTCTTCCCAGGCGACGGAATTACACGATTTAATACCTCCGTCTCCCTTTCATCTGCGGGGGACGAGACGCAGGCTGGGTTTCCACCCTTATGTCGTTGACCTACCAGCAATTCGCACGAAGAAGTTTGCTTCTTCTTTTATAATGCGCACGGCTAAGGAGTGGAACGCACTGCCTGCGGACCTGTTCCCTGAGCAATACAACCTGGGCCTCTTCAAGGCAAGAGTGAATAGGCATCTTTCTAGGTAAGCATGCTACATCTTCGGCCTCATCATCACTCAACATCAGGTGAGATTGGGGTCAAATGTTTACCTATCGAACATAAAAAAAAAAAAGGCGAATGTGTCTTTAAGTTGTTTATTTGTTCGGGGTATTGGTTGTCCGTGTGGTGTCGGCTAAGAATAGCACCATCCCATTTCCTCCCGTGGGTGTCGTAAAAGGCGACTAAGGGATCTACCGGAGGATGGGCAGCAGCATCCTCTGAGTACACACATTCAATCCAACTGCGATCGCCAACCCGCCTGCCAAGCGTGGCGATTATGGCAAATCCCCCCATTTTTGGGGGAGGCCTATTTCCAGCAGTGGACGTCTATCGGCTGATATGATGATGATGATTAGTTGGGGGTAATTTTCATTAAATAATCAGGGCCGTAGCTTGAACTGAATTTAAGGTAGGGCATGGAAAAGGAAAAGACTATAGTTATTGGGACTTGAAAATGTATTTGAAAAAATCCTTTTTCTGTATAGAAGGTACTAGGTACATTAGGTATTACATTTTCGGGACCCTTGTCCCTGCCCTGCATACCATGTAAAAATATGAGCAAGCGGAGCGAGCTAGAAAATTTTCACAATAATTGATTAAAAACAGTGGTATTACATAATAATTATGAATACCTAAGGGTTTTTAACAGTCTGCACGCTCTCGGGCCACATTAGGAAGCTGTTCTTAAAATTGGATCGGGCCGCAAGAATGTGTAGTGTGGGCCGCATGCGCATGCCGCATGTTTGATATGCCTGGTGTAGGCGATATCGTTGACTCGCTGCGAATAGCTGCCTCAGAACCTTTTCTGGTTTATTCGTCCACGATTTTCACGCGTCTCAAACATAACTGCAAATTAGTATGCTTCGACAAGCTTCTACGGTGGCCCACATTTCAAATTGGTCGACTCTCTCTCTATACGTATTAATGAAAAAAGGATGACCGAATAGCCTTCACTTTGCTCTGTAACCTCCGTATCATCATCATCATCAGCCTATATACGTCCCTCTGCAGGTCACGTCACCCTCAAGGAGGGTGTGTCGTATTCTAAGAGCATGGATCTCCTTTATTCTAAAGCTCTATTTACGATTCTAGTTAGTCTCTTTTGTCTTATGACGTACCTTTAATAATAGAAGGAGACGGAACTCTAGATCTTTGTTTATATCTCTTAGATATACCTAGTAACTAGATGAAACCATACAGTGGCCACACATGAAACAGCAATAGTGTGACTTTTGCATACAAAAAGACGATTTGTTTGGCAAGATGTCATCAACATTCCATAGGGTAGACTTTTTTTTGATATCTTGCCAAACACAAAAACCGGAAACGGTGACCGAAACAAAAAATAATATTTGTCTTTTTTGTTTACATAAGTTTTCATAACTGGCTATCTCGCTCTCTCATTTCTTGGCTACATCTTAAATCTGAAAAGTTTTTAATCTAAACGCTCTCACAGACGAGCGACACTTTGCGGTCGCCGGGTATCGCGGAGGGTCTGAGAGGTAAAATGTATGAGCGCGACGCTCTGCGACCCACCGCGACAGCAAAGTGTGGCTCGTCTGTAAGAGCCCTAAGATGCGGTTGTCCACTTTTCACTTGTCACTTTTGTGCTAGTGTATGTGAAAGGTGACCGTAAACATTAGGGCAGCTGTCACTTTGGTCTAATTGGTCTCTTTTGTCCATACTACTTGACACCACACACTCAAACACAAACGTAAAAAAGGGGACATTCTTGTATGTCTCCCTCTATGCCTTTAGAATAAAGGAGATCCTTGCTCTTAGGTCGCATTAGTCCACCACGCTTGCCCAATGCGGATTGGTAGACTTCACATATGTATCGGAATTTCTTCTTCAGCGTATGCAGGTTTCCTCACGATGTTTTCCTTCGCCGTTTAGGAGCAATTGGTATTACGTACATACGAGTAAGTTAAAAAACTGTATTGGTACATGGCATGCCATCCGTGCGGATTAGAAGCTGGCCCTCAAGATGGAGTTTCCATACCTCTCCGCAACGCACCACCGACGTACTCGCAACACTGCAGTTTTGTATGAAACAGCAGATTTTTGTTTCGCGATTTCGGAGTTGGTTCCAAAGTGAAAGTTGTTCAGTTTGATGGTCTAAGCCACCCCTTTAAATATTACGGCTGTTTTTTTAAACCCTGTAAGAAACTAAATACAGGGTGTTACCTTGCATAGTTGCCATACCTTGAGGGTTGATTGTACCCATGATAATGAACAAATTTCCCTAAGAAATATATAGAAAATTCGAAAAAAAAAAATTGGACGTTTCTTTGGGAAAGTTGTTCAGTATCATGGGTTCAATCAGCCCTCAAGGAATGGCAACTATGCAAGTTAACAACCTGTATAATTTCACAAAAATCTTGAAAAAATAAACAACAAACAAACAACAAAACAAAACAATTCGACACCCAATATGAATAACATTGTAACTTTAATTACCCGTTGGTACAAATTTATCACTTATGAATTCAGTAAGATCAGACATAATTTTCTGTCTATGAACTGTATTTCTATGATTATAAGAACTATTTTTGTAAAACAAAATACCTTCATTGTAATTGAAGATGAATAATGTTTCCATTGAAGTATAATTGTAGATGAAGTTACACTACACAAAATATTTGGTTACAAGGGTTCCTTACTGTTACATTCATTGCAAATTGACATACAATGTTATTCATTTTAAACTGCAACAAATTTATACTTTGATAAAATTGTAATTTAAGTTACCTACCATGTTATTCTGCTAAACTTAAACACTTTATTTAAAATGATGTCATTGTTATGAAAGTTTCGGTGTTGAGATCGAGACTAAGTTTCAAGTAAGTCATTTGAATATAATAGCATCATCATATCCAATGTTATTGTTAGCGATCAATATTTTTATTCGTAAACATAACAGCCATTACCATCAGGTTTCTGCTCAGTGGATATTGTGCTCCAGTAATGGTGAACGTTGGTGGTTTAATATTTTTATTTTTTTTGAGCCTCATTAAAAAAAAAGATGTCTCAACTGTGGAATCAATAGGTAAGCTATAAAAAAAGGTATTAACCGCCTTTGACTTCTTTATAACAACAAAGTTTCATTTGTTTTGATTTTCAATTGTTTTTTTCACTTATTATAAAAACAGAATACAATCAGTTTATGATTATTTCATTTACAGAAAATACCGATACTCCAAAAGACGAGTAAGTCAAATGGAGTTGAAGTTCATGAAGTTCAAGTCAAGGCGCCAGGCGGAAAGCCAGTGTCTATTCAATTAAAAAGTTATTTTATAAGTGAATGAATGAATATAGAATAATGATTATCTGATTCACAGAATGTACGAATACCTACTCCAAATGATGATACTCCAAATCAAATGAAAATCTGTAAGAAACGCAATAATAGGGGAAATGCCATAAACGAAAATATCAAGATTTCAGTTCGCCAAAACATAAATTCAATTCCAGTCAAAGAGTCACATTAACTGAGACAAAGAACATCCAAACTTTACTTTGAAGAATCTCTTAATTTTCCTAAACTGTACTCTCTCTATGCCGAATGGATGACTGAAAATAGACCAAATGATACCAAAGCTACCCAAGAACAGTACAAGCAGATAAGGAAGAAGTCAAAAAATTTTAGAAAACATTGGTAACTGCGTGTTTTGACTTACAAAAAATTTTAAGTACTCCTCAGTCTGATGTTTCAACTTTCTATGACAAAAGAAAATTTCAAGTTTTCAATTTCACAATTTATGACATCGGATCTGCAGAAGGTCACTGGTGTGGGACAAATGCATTGGAAAAAATGGCCCCAATGAAATTGATAGCTTTACATTCGACTTTATAAAAAAGAAGGCTTCACTGTGTATAAAAGAATTTCGATTCTATTCAGACTGCTGCGGTGGCCAAAACAGAAATCGAATCATATTTCTAATGTATGCTTATGCTTCAAAAACATTTGGAGTAAATATTACACACAACTTCTTTGAAGTTGGTCATTCCCAATCAGAAGGAGATTCAATGCATGCTCTTATAGAGCGACGAAAGAAAAACCAAGTTGTGTATGTACCACAACAATGGTATACTCTCATACGTTGTGCTAAAAATACGGGCAAACCATACGTCGTGAAAGAGGTCAATCAAAATGATTTCAAGTCATTGCTAAACTTAGTTCCTAATTGGGAATAGGACAAGGATAAAATGAAAATGATGTGGTCAAAAGTTAATCATATTCAAATTAATACGAATAGTCCAAATATTATCAACACATACACAATATAGCGATCAACTAAATTGGATTGATTGGACTACCATAAAGTAAACCAGACAACTGAATAAAAACAAAAATTTGGATAAGTTGTGGAGTCATAATTTAGACACCCAATAACTCAAAGCAAATACAAATGCTCCAGCGGTGCAATTCCAGAACAATACAGAAAACGCCGTTTCTAATGCGGTTTACTCTGACATTGAAGACTAATTGTAGCAGGTTATTTTTACTGTGCTAGTAGCCTGTAAAGTGAATCAAAATATTACACAGTGATTTTTATAATTTTCTTTAATTGTATTTACTATGTTTTTTCAACCAAATGTAACATTGATACACGTTGTATTGTTACTTACAATATTATTCAATAAAGATTTTCCTTTTGTCAGTAAGATTCATGATTGTAAAATAAGTTACAATTTTATACGCCAAAAAATTCTTTCAAATGTTAACATGATCACATTGTAATGTTAGTTACAATGCTTTTCATATAAAAAATACTTAAAACCTATACATTGTAACATTGCAAAAAACATACTTGCAGTTGTTCTATCAATATAACATGAAGATCATTTTGAAAGAGCAATTAAAATCAGTATATTGCACCTACAATTGTATAGAACAACTTTAGACAACAGCTGCAAATAAATAATAAAGTTAAAAAAAATATATAAATGGCTGTGCTGAAAACTATGTCACAGTCAATTACAATGTTATTCATATTGGGTGTCGAATTTACCTGGATCTTGTTCATCCTCCATGATGACTTCCCATGACATAGCCATAGGTGCCGCCAAGGAAAGGGCCAGCACCCAAATAAGCACTATTAACACCTTGGCTATTCGCTTCGACGTGTGCGCACTGTAACATAAAACAAGGCACTAGAATTGTGTGCATTACAAATTGTCACATTCCCTTTTCGACACAACCTACACGTAAATTAATTGGTTTGACTGCTATGGGCTACATTGAGGTTAAATAATTCAATGGAGTGCTATGTAGGTAGATAATTCAAGCTTCTTGAGTGCTATCCTTTATCGATACATTCCGTTCTTGGCACAATAGTTGTCATAAATAGTCATAATGTATTTCATCAGATTCATAAACATTTACCAAATTAAAGTCAATGATTTTTTTTCAAACACGATCTAGTAACTAATATCTCTGTGCTTTACATTTGTCACCGTTAAAATTAATTTGCAAAAAATTTCCTTAAAAATTAAGAAAAACTTTGAGCCACGATAACTTTTAAACTAAGTACTTATATCATTATTTTAACGGAAATTGACAAGTTTAAAGCACAGGTTGGTATTATTACTATGTTTGTTACACCATGTAGAATGTCTATTCAGGGAAATTACCAATTGTAGAAATGCCCGTTCGGGGAAATGGTCGTTCGGGGAAATGGCCGTTCGGGGAAAAGGACGAATCCGGGAAATGAACTTTCTGGTCAACAGTGGACGTTCGAGGAAAAGGACGTAACCGACCTGATACGTTAAAACCATTTACCGTTGTGTGGGTATAGGACAATGCATAAGAAAAGCTTATCCCGTAGTTGAGAAATTATATATAATTTCTCAACTACGACATGGTGTTAGTGTCTGTCTGTACTTGATAATAAAATTGTATTGAGCCCAAATCGAGCACCACAAAATGCTATAGTACAGTCAGCCTCAAAAAGATGTATACAGTTTTGTTTCATGTCATAGTAGGTACCTACTAAAATAAGGTCTAACTAAATTAGCTGAAACTATTTTAAAGGGATGATCACACCACCAAACTGAACAACTTTCGCTACGGGACCAATATCGAAATCGCGAAAAAACAATCAGCTGTCTCATACAAAACTACAAACATAACTCTACTGAAATGTATGGGACAACAGTTTTTTTCTTTTCGCGATTTCGATATTGGTGCCATACAGAAAGTTGTTTAGTTTGGTGGTCTGATCAACCTCTTAAAATAGTTTCAGCTAATTTAGTTAGACCTATATGGATTATATCTGAAATAAAGAATTTTTATTTTTTATTTTTTTATTTATTTTTTTATACATCTGAATGAGGCTGACTGTACCTACACATACGTTCGGGTTATCTTATCAGCTCTCTGGCTAGATTACATTAAAACAAATGTTTTTCGTGCCCATTCCAATGAATATTTTGCAAGTAAAATTAAATTAATTCGACCTTTCAGCAGATTTCAACTTCAACTGATTAAATAATTTTAATAGAATCAAGGTAATTTCTTTTGTTACAAGTTCTGTTTATTATTTAAATGCAAAAAGAAACATTACCCCTCTTTCTGGTACGGTAGGGGAAGGGGCTGACACTCAGTTGCAGAAACGCTCATTAGAATCCTCCATTTCTCTTGCTGTCACTTTTTGTCTTGTTGACGTAGTAAAAGCTAGCAAGATATTTATTGGAGGACTAGGTAACTTTAATTCTGAGCGTTTTTGCAACTGAGTGTAAGTTTTATAAAAAGTACCTAGTGAGAGTAGTGAGCTTGTTTTGTTGGCTTCATCAAGAATGGAAAACATTCTACCTGTTTTTATTGAAACATAAAAATATAGGTTCAAAAAAGAGACACGTTTTCACATAAAGTTAGGATTCATCTATACTACCTAATAAAAGAGTTCCGTGACTGACAGATAAAGCACAGCCTAAACCGCTGAAGACAGAAACGTACAATTCAAGGATTTAGGAGCGCACTAAGAAAGGATTTTTCAATAAAACCGGTCAAGTGCGAGTCGGGCTACTCGCGCATCGAGGGTTCCGTACCACACCACCACAGAACACAACATTATTAACTTAGAAAAAAAACTTTTTTTGTCCGGAACCTTTAGCGCGAGACTGACTCACACTTGGCCGGTTTTTAGTATTTGTTGTTATTCTGTAGAGTTTGTTCTATAATCACACTACGTTTGACGCTTGTATGTATTACCGTTTTTACTATAGAGCGTGAAGAAAAAACGTTGATAAAAACTAGTTTCTTGTTGAAAACCCCCCTTAATTTTTAACTTTCTGCCATTTTTATTATTTCTTATCAAATCCGCCGCAATAACGCATAATCTGAGAAAATTTCAACTATCTAGCTATTACGGTTCAAAAGTTACAGCCCTAAATAGGTAGGACAGACGGACGGACGGACGGACAGACGGACAAACGGACAGACGGACGGACGGACGGACGGACGGACGGACGGACAACGTAGGCTTAGTAATAGGGTCCCGTTTTCACCCTTTGGGTACGGAACCCTAAAAATCGACCCCTAAAGAAGTCATCCACGCGGACGAAGTTGCGGCTCAAAAGCTCGTGGTTGTATAATACCTTTCCCAGCTTCCTGAATAATACCTTGGTGTGTAAAAATAAAAAAAATTAAAACCGCCTTCAAAAAAACTAAAAAGTTAAAAAATAATATTGCAGCCGATGACTTTTTCGTTCGCATCATAAGAACATTAATTTGTTTTATCGAAGTCGCTGTCAAGCCGATTCGCGACAGGGCTTGCATTAGTTTTTTGGCTTGGCTTGACACCGACTTCTATAAAACAAATTAATGTTCTTATGATGCGAACGAAAAAGTCATCGGCTGCAATATTATTTTTTAACTTTTTAGTTTTTTTGAAGGCGGTTTTAATTTTTTGTTGAAATTTTGTTTATTTCACAATTTTCAGTGGTGAATTCATTAGTTCTATTTAACAGTAGTGCTTCTAATTAACAAACGCACTAGTCGGCACTACTATTTTCGAAGGTTCCCCTCGATTTCTCTGCTATCCTTCATCAGATCCTGGTTTTCTTATCATGGGACCACCCTTGGGATATCTCCTTTCCAACAAAAAAAGAATTATCAAAATCGGTTCATAAACGACGAAGTTATGCGCGAACACACATTAAAAAAAAAAAAAAAATATACGGTCGAACTGAGAACCTACTCCTTTTTTTGAAGTCGGTTAAAAAATAAACTGTTAATATCAAGGTGTTCCAGTACGTAGTAAAGTAAACAAGCTTAGATCAAAGTAAAATCTAAGTAAACAATTAGTAAATTAATACTTCTATGGTTCAAGTAGAAAAGGGAGTTGAACCTAGGCAAGGCAAAGGAATTATTTCAGTATTTTTCAAATAACATAATATTAATAATGGATAGAAAAATCCCTGAACTTTTAGAAAACTATTTTCAAATAGATTTAGAATTTTTATAAGTATATTTTTTTAATATTCTGTTTTATTTTTACTTTTATTGGAGCTTTTAACCCTGAGGTTATGTCAGCCCCATCGTGCCTTAACCTTGACTCTACAAAACAATAAAATGAAAACCTAACACTTCCTACCGAAAACACAACTAAACACTAGTACTATACATAAAAAGGTACACCATTTTCTCTCCCGACGAAGTGGCAGCTAAAATGGTGACGAAAATTCACAATATTTAGATTTAAACTATTATAGAGTAATCGCCTCTGCGACTGATACCGGACACATTCCACTTACAAATGCTGGACATCCTCCACACGCACACCTCGCAATTAGGTGAGGGTAAAATGAAATATTATCCACTGAGATAAGTGTGAGCCAAGTTATAGTAAAGTTTCTTCAAACTTTGATGCCTCAATAGCTCAAAATAGGTCCACTCATACACGGTCGATATCGTGATAATGGTAACTGATAACTTGAAAAGGGTAGATTAGTGGAGTTTACTTTTACCTCTGCAAGTAACTACTTGGATAATGTTAATGACTTTAATGACAGAGCGATAATAGTTTAAACATAATTATACAATGGATGGCTACGTAACCCTATCATGGACGTGCCCTACACTCTACAAGCTTTGCTTTTATCCGAAATCCACCATGAGCACAGCCATTTAGGTGAAGATTAATGTAGAAACTTTATGCTTCAATTAGAATTGTTGTCAAATAACTTTAGCTAAACTTCGAAGATGAGTAGAATCAATTAGAAACAGCTGATGGTGAATAACCTGACTTGGATTTAGTTTGAAACTTCAAAGTCTCGGTAGCTGATTGTTGCATATACTTATACAACGTGTTAATTAATAAACGCAAAACCTCACACACCCCCGCTGATTTATAACGAAATAATTGCAATGAAACAATAATTTCATTATTTTATTAAATGATTTAGTTATAGCACTATAGTGCAAATAGTATTTTAAGTTTTCATGCAAAAATTATTTGATATTATTTCAACAATAAATGAAAGCGCTGGCGTATATGGCGTATATGGCGGATACATTTTAAGAATCTTGTTTTTGCAGTGAATAGTAAGTGTGCCCGTGCGGTGGGTTCACATAGAGTTCAGTTAAATTATACAAGAAAAATCATTTAATATTTTGATAAAAAACTACAGAAACCTTCATAATTTGATTCTGCTCGCGATTCTAAACAAAATACTTTCTTGTTTTGCGTTTATTCGTTAACACATTAACAAAACGTGTTTCTGAAGATGTTCCTTCCACAATACTCGTAAAAGAGACAGTTAATAATCACAAGGAAAATTTTATGTGTACAAAAAAAACAGTAAATGTTTAAGTTTTGAGGTTATAATTTTTTGTACTTATATTACATAAATATCTACTCTATTAACCGGGGTTTTTTAGTGTCATAAGTAAAACGAATTGAACGAAGCACTTAATTACTTATTCAATAATACACAATTAAAAATCAGGGATATTGAGAATTTATGTTTTTCGGTATCTATCTAAGTACTATATTCCAAATTATCACCTAAACTGCAATTAATGCAACCTGCTCCATACAAAAATTCGTACATTTCCTCCTCTCTCATGGTCTAGACTAGTATCAATTCAACATTTTATTCCAAAAACTACATTTTAATTATTCTCGTGGCCCACCCACCACCGTGGTGGGTGGTGATGGCACGAATATATAATTAATGAACTTTCTAATAATTAATACGTTCGTAATAAGTTATGTGAACAATTTCCATAATTTTTCGATCATAACGTTTTATTCTAACAGGGGTTAATCATCTAAATTATTATCAGAGTAATTTTGAACAAAACCAACTAATTTCTATTCTAAATTCACATTCACATTGATACTACCATGTGAAAATCTATATTTTTTTACTTTCTTTCATTTCATCTGGTCGACCTATAAGTTCAGTCATATAAAAGCCAAGCCTTTGATCCGCAAAACACTACAAAAGAAATCTTGTCGATATTGTGTCTCTTTGCTAAACTCCAATCGTTGTTCAAAAGATCAAATTGATGCTAATTTAGAGTATTGGCACACGATTCTATGTAACCGGCTTTTGGCTCTTAACCAATTTAACCTCTCGTACTTTAGTTAGGGTGTTATTGCTGAGTCTTAATCAGGGAAATATTCAGTATTTTATAGTTTAGACGATGTACGAATGAACAATGTTAACACTAACAAATTAATGTATTACCTTTGTACCATTTTTATTTTAATTCATATTATTTTTCAGTTAGCGGAGGGTTTTACTCTGCAGCAGTGGGATTCTGAAGGGTCCTTCAAGTATTTAGAGCTAAAGTTGGCTATTATTGTAGTAAGTAATTTTAGTATTATTGATATTGTATTGTAGTGTTTTCTAACCCATCATCTTTGGTTCACAAAGGTGCTTCAACTTAGTCCTTGATAATGATAAAAAATCATTTTTTAAAACAAGCCTTTATTTAAATGATCTAAAAACAAGAAAATAAACTTTTAAATTAAATCAAACCCATCAATTTAATACATTACACAATTTATAAATGATTATAAAAGCTTGTCGCGAGATTAATTTGTGTAGATAAACAAGAAAACAATACGTAATAACGTAATTAAGTATGTACCTAAATCTCGCGACAAGATTATATCTAAACTATTATAAAACTGTAACAGAAGTGTGTCTGTACATTGAAGATATTTACAAAAAAAAGATTACGATATGATTTTTAGATGTCCCTGATTCCAAATCACCAATTTTTGGATTTTTTGTCTGTCTGTTTGTTTGTTTGTTTGTTCGTTTGTTTGTTTGGGTGTTTGATTGTTCGAGTATCACGCAAAAACTACTGAACCGATTTTGATGAAACTTTTTTTTGTTTGATAGCTTATCATCTGACTTAAAATCTTGTATATAATTTATGCGGACGAAGTCGCGGGTAAAAGCTTATCATATAAATTGAGTAATTTAATAAAGTGATGGGTGTTATTTAATTTAAAATTTATTTTCTTCTTTTTAGAGTATATAAATAAAAGCGTGTCTGTAAAAATGTTTTTTTTACCATTAAAGGTAAGTTTGTACCCGAAAAAAGAAATTCAAAAGCGAAGCTTATTTCAAAAAGTTGCAAACTATCTGATTGTATGCTGATAAAATAGTACCTACTTCCTATTTCTATTATTGATTAATTTGAGGTGAGCTTCAGTGGTGTTATTATATGTCAGTGTTACTTGACATAAATAAATTATTGATTGATTAATAAGGTACGTAATCGGTTTTATTTATACGACAGGGTGAAATTGATATCATTAGCATCCTTTTAAACTAAGAGTCTACCCATCAAACTGAACGACTTTTACTACGGGAGCAAACCGATCGGAGCAACTAAAAAAACAGCTGTCCCATACTAAACTGCAATGCCTACTCGACTCAAATGTATGCAACAGCTGATTTTTTTTTTGCTCCGATCGGTTTGCTCCCATAGTAAAAGTTGTTCAGTTTAAAAGTTCAATTTCACCGTGTATAATGGATTATTTGGCTTTGCCCTCAAAATGTTCTGCCAGAGTGACAAAAATATGTAAATGTTGTCTCTACTAATTGATCGCCAAACTCACAGGAGGGGCTCCAGCGTAGCGTGGGAGGTGGTACCATAGTTAGCAAATATTTTCCTCGCAGTGTTTATGTGGGAGGTCTCATAAAAATTCAAACAATATAAAAATCATAGATTTATATATTACTAGCGTAAGGATAGGCCCGTCAGAATATTTTACAAAAACCTTCTTCATAGAAACAAAAATTTGCGCCATCTGTCATAACTGGTATACGGACTATATCGTGTCATATATTTGTAGTGCTCTAAAACTGACATTTTTCCTTGCGTTTTAGAGCCAACGAACTGGGGACAATAGTCAAGCTCATATGCCATGTCCTTACGCTAGTAATATATATGTCTTTGATAAAAATACAGCTACCCTCTACCGACCTCTACTTGTAGAGGAAGTGACATAATGAGTTGTCAAATGAAACAGTTTTTGGACGTTTTCAGGAGTCCTCGGCAGGGTAAAAATTCGATTTCTGTGTATAATTCTCAATCTAACGTGAAATCGTGGATAATTTAATGAAATAGTATTAGTATATTTTACAAAATTATCTACCATTTCACTTTAGGTTCACGATTATTCACAGAAACCGAATTTTTACCAGGACTCTACATCCCCAAAAACGGTTCTATTGCCTCGCATCACGTATCTCTTTCTATTATACAGGCATACCGCTAGGTACATCTAGCTGAAGCTAAAGTAAAATTCTGCGGCTGCAATATTTATTATTTATTACTTTTTGAGTTTTGAAGTCGCTTTTCATTTTTTGTTAAAAAAAAATTATTTCAAAATTTTCAGTAGGTATTGGTGTTATATTGGGTTAACATATCCGTTGTACATGTAAAGGGAACATGAACATGAATCATTTATTTCAATCGTCGATGATATGCTATACTTTGAGGAGTTCTATTGTCTAACTCCGAAGCCCTTTACCAGATCTTCACCAAATTAAAATATGAACCTCTGAAGTATGACCTAAAAGGGAACATGAACACGAATCATTTATTTCAATCGTCGATGATATGCTATAGATCTTTGAGAAGTTCTATTGTCTATCTCCGAAGCCCTTTACCAGATCTTCACCAAATTACCGCCTCTGAAGTATGACCTACCAAACAAAAAAAATTTTATCAAAATCGGACTACTCTGTAAGAAGTTATCGAATCATTTATTTCAATCGTCGATGATACCTATAATGCTATAGATTTTTGAGGAGTTCTATTGTCTATCTCCGAAGCCTTTTACCAGATCTTCACCAAATTAAAATGGGACCACCTCTAAAGTATGACCAACTAAAAAAAAATTTATCTAAATCGGACTAACCGGTGTGAAGTTAGCGGCCAAAAAGTTATCGGCCACTATTATCCGACAAAATAAAAAGTCGTCAAAAAAAATAGTCCAAATAAGAACCCAATAGCCGGGAAAATGATACAAACGAGAAATATAGACAGCAACAACATCAAAAATGTGATAAATAAATAATAAAAAATAATTTGTGAAAACGTGAAAATTTAATATTAAAAGTTCAAGGTGAGAGTTGAAGTCTGCTCTGAGCTAGTATAGCTAATAGTATGCACAAATATGTAGTCTTTCAGGAAAACATAGCGACACGGATAACCCTGGCCACAAAAGTATCGTAATCAGCCAGTTACCAAGGCACTTAGGTTTTTAAGTAGGAACATTTTCAAAAAATTAGTTCAAGGTGACGGTTCAAGTTTGCTCTGATCATCTTATGCTATTATTATGCGCAATGAAGTAGACTTTCAGGAAAACATAGCGGCATTTACTATCCTGGCGATATAAGTATCGTAATCAGCCAGTAACCAAGGTACTTAAGTTTTTTCAGTAGGAACATTATTTTTCATAAATTAAGTTCAAGGTGAGGGTTCAAGTCTGCTCTAATAAAATCTTGCTATTATTATGCGCAATGAAGTAGACTTTCAGGGAAACATAGCGGCATTTACTATCCTGACGATATAAGTATCGTAATCAGCCAGAAACCAAGGTACTTAGGTTTTTTCAGTAGTAACATTATTTTTCATAAATTAAGTTCAAGGTGAGGGTTCAAGTCTGCTCTAATAAAATCTTGCTATTATTATGCGCAATGAAGTAGAATTTCAGGAAAACATAGCGGCATTTACTATCCTGGCGATATAAGTATCGTAATCAGCAAGTAACCAAGGTACTTAAGTTTTTTCAGTAGGAACATAATTTTTCATAAATTAAGATCAAGGTGAGGGTTCAAGTCTGCTCTAATAAAATCTGGCTCTTATTATGCGCAATGAAGTAGACTTTCAGAAAAACATAGCGTCATGGACTATCCTGGCGATTTAAGTATCGTAATCAGCCAGTAACCAAGACACTTAAGTTTTTTCAGTAAGAAAATTTTCAAACATTTAGTTCAAGGTGAGGGTTCAAGTCTGCTCTGATGAAATTTAGCTTTTATTGTGCAAAAGAATGTATTCTTTCAGAAAAACATAGCGCCATGGACTATCCTGGCGATATAAGTATCGTTATAAGCCAATAACGTAGGTACTTAGGTTTTTGCAGTATGAACATTTTCAAAAATTTAGTTCAAGGTGAGGGTTCAAGTCTGCTCTGATGAAATTTAGCTTTTATTGTGCAATAGAATGTATTCTTTTAGGGAAACATAGCGGCATGGACTATCCTGGCGATATAAGTATCGTAATCAGCCAGTAACCAAGGTACTTAAGTTTTTTCAGTAGGAACATTATTTTTCATAAATTAAGTTCAAGGTGAGGGTTCAAGTCTGCTCTAATAAAATCTTGCTATTATTATGCGCAATGAAGTAGACTTTCAGAGAAACATAGCGCCATGGACTATCCTGACGATATAAGTATCGTAATCAGCAAGTAACCAAGGTACTTAAGTTTTTTCAGTAGGAACATAATTTTTCATAAATTAAGATCAAGGTGAGGGTTCAAGTCTGCTCTAATAAAATCTTGCTATTATTATGTGCAATGAAGTAGCCTTTCAGGGAAACATAGCGCCATGGACTATCCTGACGATATAAGTATCGTAATCAGCCAGTAACCAAGGCACTTAGGTTTTTTCAGTCAGAAAATTTTCAAAAATTTAGTTCAAGGTGAGGGTTCAAGTCTGCTCTGATGAAATTTAGCTTTTATTGTGCAGAAGAATGTATTCTTTCAGGGAAACATAGCGGCATGCACTATCCTGGCGAAATAAGCATCACCATCAGCCATTAATCTAGGTAGTTAGGTTTTTTCAGTGGGAACATTTTCAAAAATTTAGTTCAAGGTGAGGGTTCAAGTCTGCTCTAATAAAATCTTGCTATTATTATGCGCAATGAAGTAGACTTTCAGAAAAACATAGCGCCATGGACTATCCTGACGATATAAGTATCGTAATCAGCCAGTAACCAAGGCACTTAGGTTTTTTCAGTAAGAAAATTTTCAAAAATTTTGTTCAAGGTGAGGGTTCAAGTCTGCTCTGATGAAATTTAGCTTTTATTGTGCAGAAGAATGTATTCTTTTAGGGAAACATAGCGGCATGGACTATCCTGGCGAAATAAGCATCACCATCAGCCATTAATATAGGTAGTTATATTTTTTCAGTAGGATCATTTTCAAAAATTTAGTTCAAGGTGAGGGTTCAAGTCTGCTCTGATGAAATTTAGCTTTTATTGTGCAATAGAATGTATTCTTTTAGGGAAACATAGCGGCATGGACTATCCTGGCGATATAAGTATCGTAATCAGCCAGTAACCAAGGTACTTAAGTTTTTTCAGTAGGAACATTATTTTTCATAAATTAAGTTCAAGGTGAGGGTTCAAGTCTGCTCTGATGAAATTTAGCTTTTATTGTGCAAAAGAATGTATTCTTTCAGGGAAACATAGCGGCATGCACTATCCTGGCGAAATAAGCATCACCATCAGCCATTAATCTAGGTAGTTAGGTTTTTTCAGTAGGAACATTTTCAAAAATTTAGTTCAAGGTGAGGGTTCAAGTCTGCTCTAATAAAATCTGGCTCTTATTATGCGCAATGAAGTAGACTTTCAGGGAAACATAGCGTCATGGACTATCCTGGCGATTTAAGTATCGTTATCAGCCAGTAACCAAGACACTTAAGTTTTTTCAGTAAGAAAATTTTCAAACATTTAGTTCAAGGTGAGGGTTCAAGTCTGCTCTGATGAAATTTAGCTTTTATTGTGCAAAAGAATGTATTCTTTCAGAAAAACATAGCGCCATGGACTATCCTGGCGATAAAAGTATCGTTATAAGCCAATAACGTAGGTACTTAGGTTTTTGCAGTATGAACATTTTCAAAAATTTAGTTCAAGGTGAGGGTTCAAGTCTGCTCTGATGAAATTTAGCTTTTATTGTGCAATAGAATGTATTCTTTTAGGGAAACATAGCGGCATGGACTATCCTGGCGATATAAGTATCGTAATCAGCCAGTAACCAAGGTACTTAAGTTTTTTCAGTAGGAACATTATTTTTCATAAATTAAGTTCAAGGTGAGGGTTCAAGTCTGCTCTGATCACCTTATGCTTTTATTATGCGCAATAAAGTAGACTTTCAGAAAAACATAGCGGCATTTACTATCCTGACGATATAAGTATCGTAATCAGCCAGTAACCAAGGCACTTAGGTTTTTTCAGTCAGAAAATTTTCATAAATTAAGTTCAAGGTGAGGGTTCAAGTCTGCTCTGATCACCTTATGCTTTTATTATGCGCAATAAAGTAGACTTTCAGAAAAACATAGCGACATTTACTATCCTGACGATATAAGTATCGTAATCAGCCAGAAACCAAGGTACTTAGGTTTTTTCAGTAGTAACATTATTTTTCATAAATTAAGTTCAAGGTGAGGGTTCAAGTCTGCTCTAATAAAATCTTGCTATTATTATGCGCAATGAAGTAGACTTTCAGAGAAACATAGCGCCATGGACTATCCTGACGATATAAGTATCGTAATCAGCCAGTAACCAAGGCACTGAGGTTTTTTCAGTAAGAAAATTTTCAAAAATTTAGTTCAAGGTGAGGGTTCAAGTCTGCTCTGATGAAATTTAGCTTTTATTGTGCAAAAGAAAGTATTCTTTCAGGGAAACATAGCGGCATGGACTATCCTGGCGAAATAAGCATCACCATCAGCCATTAATATAGGCAGTTATATTTTTTCAGTAGGATCATTTTCAAAAATTTAGTTCATGGTGAGGGTTCAAGTCTGCTCTGAACATTTTATGCTATTATTATGCGCAATGAAGTAGAATTTCAGGAAAACATAGCGGCATTTACTATCCTGGCGATATAAGTATCGTAATCAGCAAGTAACCAAGGTACTTAAGTTTTTTCAGTAGGAACATAATTTTTCATAAATTAAGATCAAGGTGAGGGTTCAAGTCTGCTCTAATAAAATCTGGCTCTTATTATGCGCAATGAAGTAGACTTTCAGAAAAACATAGCGTCATGGACTATCCTGGCGATTTAAGTATCGTAATCAGCCAGTAACCAAGACACTTAAGTTTTTTCAGTAAGAAAATTTTCAAACATTTAGTTCAAGGTGAGGGTTCAAGTCTGCTCTGATGAAATTTAGCTTTTATTGTGCAAAAGAATGTATTCTTTCAGAAAAACATAGCGCCATGGACTATCCTGGCGATATAAGTATCGTTATAAGCCAATAACGTAGGTACTTAGGTTTTTGCAGTATGAACATTTTCAAAAATTTAGTTCAAGGTGAGGGTTCAAGTCTGCTCTGATGAAATTTAGCTTTTATTGTGCAATAGAATGTATTCTTTTAGGGAAACATAGCGGCATGGACTATCCTGGCGATATAAGTATCGTAATCAGCCAGTAACCAAGGTACTTAAGTTTTTTCAGTAGGAACATTATTTTTCATAAATTAAGTTCAAGGTGAGGGTTCAAGTCTGCTCTAATAAAATCTTGCTATTATTATGCGCAATGAAGTAGACTTTCAGAGAAACATAGCGCCATGGACTATCCTGACGATATAAGTATCGTAATCAGCAAGTAACCAAGGTACTTAAGTTTTTTCAGTAGGAACATAATTTTTCATAAATTAAGATCAAGGTGAGGGTTCAAGTCTGCTCTAATAAAATCTTGCTATTATTATGTGCAATGAAGTAGCCTTTCAGGGAAACATAGCGCCATGGACTATCCTGACGATATAAGTATCGTAATCAGCCAGTAACCAAGGCACTTAGGTTTTTTCAGTCAGAAAATTTTCAAAAATTTAGTTCAAGGTGAGGGTTCAAGTCTGCTCTGATGAAATTTAGCTTTTATTGTGCAGAAGAATGTATTCTTTCAGGGAAACATAGCGGCATGCACTATCCTGGCGAAATAAGCATCACCATCAGCCATTAATCTAGGTAGTTAGGTTTTTTCAGTGGGAACATTTTCAAAAATTTAGTTCAAGGTGAGGGTTCAAGTCTGCTCTGAACATTTTATGCTATTATTATGCGCAATGAAGTAGAATTTCAGGAAAACATAGCGGCATTTACTATCCTGGCGATATAAGTATCGTAATCAGCAAGTAACCAAGGTACTTAAGTTTTTTCAGTAGGAACATAATTTTTCATAAATTAAGATCAAGGTGAGGGTTCAAGTCTGCTCTAATAAAATCTGGCTCTTATTATGCGCAATGAAGTAGACTTTCAGAAAAACATAGCGTCATGGACTATCCTGGCGATTTAAGTATCGTAATCAGCCAGTAACCAAGACACTTAAGTTTTTTCAGTAAGAAAATTTTCAAACATTTAGTTCAAGGTGAGGGTTCAAGTCTGCTCTGATGAAATTTAGCTTTTATTGTGCAAAAGAATGTATTCTTTCAGAAAAACATAGCGCCATGGACTATCCTGGCGATATAAGTATCGTTATAAGCCAATAACGTAGGTACTTAGGTTTTTGCAGTATGAACATTTTCAAAAATTTAGTTCAAGGTGAGGGTTCAAGTCTGCTCTGATGAAATTTAGCTTTTATTGTGCAATAGAATGTATTCTTTTAGAGAAACATAGCGGCATGGACTATCCTGGCGATATAAGTATCGTAATCAGCCAGTAACCAAGGTACTTAAGTTTTTTCAGTAGGAACATTATTTTTCATAAATTAAGTTCAAGGTGAGGGTTCAAGTCTGCTCTAATAAAATCTTGCTATTATTATGCGCAATGAAGTAGACTTTCAGAGAAACATAGCGCCATGGACTATCCTGACGATATAAGTATCGTAATCAGCAAGTAACCAAGGTACTTAAGTTTTTTCAGTAGGAACATAATTTTTCATAAATTAAGATCAAGGTGAGGGTTCAAGTCTGCTCTAATAAAATCTTGCTATTATTATGTGCAATGAAGTAGCCTTTCAGGGAAACATAGCGCCATGGACTATCCTGACGATATAAGTATCGTAATCAGCCAGTAACCAAGGCACTTAGGTTTTTTCAGTCAGAAAATTTTCAAAAATTTAGTTCAAGGTGAGGGTTCAAGTCTGCTCTGAACATTTTATGCTATTATTATGCGCAATGAAGTAGAATTTCAGAAAAACATAGCGGCATTTACTATCCTGACGATATAAGTATCGTAATCAGCCAGAAACCAAGGTACTTAGGTTTTTTCAGTAGTAACATTATTTTTCATAAATTAAGTTCAAGGTGAGGGTTCAAGTCTGCTCTAATAAAATCTTGCTATTATTATGCGCAATGAAGTAGACTTTCAGAGAAACATAGCGCCATGGACTATCCTGACGATATAAGTATCGTAATCAG
This sequence comes from Agonopterix subpropinquella, assembly GCA_922987775.1. Taxonomy (NCBI): domain Eukaryota; kingdom Metazoa; phylum Arthropoda; class Insecta; order Lepidoptera; family Depressariidae; genus Agonopterix; species Agonopterix subpropinquella. The sequence continues at coordinate 22,438,188 of OV277698.1, forward strand.
CAAGTAACCAAGGTACTTAAGTTTTTTCAGTAGGAACATAATTTTTCATAAATTAAGATCAAGGTGAGGGTTCAAGTCTGCTCTAATAAAATCTTGCTATTATTATGTGCAATGAAGTAGCCTTTCAGGGAAACATAGCGCCATGGACTATCCTGACGATATAAGTATCGTAATCAGCCAGTAACCAAGGCACTTAGGTTTTTTCAGTAAGAAAATTTTCAAAAATTTTGTTCAAGGTGAGGGTTCAAGTCTGCTCTGATGAAATTTAGCTTTTATTGTGCAGAAGAATGTATTCTTTCAGGGAAACATAGCGACATGGACTATCCTGGCGAAATAAGCATCAACATCAGCCATTAATATAGGTAGTTATATTTTTTCAGTAGATTAATATTCAAAAATTTAGTTCAAGGTGAGGGTTCAAGTCTGCTCTAATAAAATCTTGCTATTATTATGTGCAATGAAGTAGCCTTTCAGGGAAACATAGCGCCATGGACTATCCTGACGATATAAGTATCGTAATCAGCCAGTAACCAAGGCACTTAGGTTTTTTCAGTCAGAAAATTTTCAAAAATTTAGTTCAAGGTGAGGGTTCAAGTCTGCTCTGATGAAATTTAGCTTTTATTGTGCAGAAGAATGTATTCTTTCAGGGAAACATAGCGGCATGCACTATCCTGGCGAAATAAGCATCACCATCAGCCATTAATCTAGGTAGTTAGGTTTTTTCAGTGGGAACATTTTCAAAAATTTAGTTCAAGGTGAGGGTTCAAGTCTGCTCTAATAAAATCTTGCTATTATTATGCGCAATGAAGTAGACTTTCAGAAAAACATAGCGCCATGGACTATCCTGACGATATAAGTATCGTAATCAGCCAGTAACCAAGGCACTTAGGTTTTTTCAGTAAGAAAATTTTCAAAAATTTTGTTCAAGGTGAGGGTTCAAGTCTGCTCTGATGAAATTTAGCTTTTATTGTGCAGAAGAATGTATTCTTTTAGGGAAACATAGCGGCATGGACTATCCTGGCGAAATAAGCATCACCATCAGCCATTAATATAGGTAGTTATATTTTTTCAGTAGGATCATTTTCAAAAATTTAGTTCAAGGTGAGGGTTCAAGTCTGCTCTGATGAAATTTAGCTTTTATTGTGCAATAGAATGTATTCTTTTAGGGAAACATAGCGGCATGGACTATCCTGGCGATATAAGTATCGTAATCAGCCAGTAACCAAGGTACTTAAGTTTTTTCAGTAGGAACATTATTTTTCATAAATTAAGTTCAAGGTGAGGGTTCAAGTCTGCTCTGATGAAATTTAGCTTTTATTGTGCAAAAGAATGTATTCTTTCAGGGAAACATAGCGGCATGCACTATCCTGGCGAAATAAGCATCACCATCAGCCATTAATCTAGGTAGTTAGGTTTTTTCAGTAGGAACATTTTCAAAAATTTAGTTCAAGGTGAGGGTTCAAGTCTGCTCTAATAAAATCTGGCTCTTATTATGCGCAATGAAGTAGACTTTCAGGGAAACATAGCGTCATGGACTATCCTGGCGATTTAAGTATCGTTATCAGCCAGTAACCAAGACACTTAAGTTTTTTCAGTAAGAAAATTTTCAAACATTTAGTTCAAGGTGAGGGTTCAAGTCTGCTCTGATGAAATTTAGCTTTTATTGTGCAAAAGAATGTATTCTTTCAGAAAAACATAGCGCCATGGACTATCCTGGCGATAAAAGTATCGTTATAAGCCAATAACGTAGGTACTTAGGTTTTTGCAGTATGAACATTTTCAAAAATTTAGTTCAAGGTGAGGGTTCAAGTCTGCTCTGATGAAATTTAGCTTTTATTGTGCAATAGAATGTATTCTTTTAGGGAAACATAGCGGCATGGACTATCCTGGCGATATAAGTATCGTAATCAGCCAGTAACCAAGGTACTTAAGTTTTTTCAGTAGGAACATTATTTTTCATAAATTAAGTTCAAGGTGAGGGTTCAAGTCTGCTCTGATCACCTTATGCTTTTATTATGCGCAATAAAGTAGACTTTCAGAAAAACATAGCGGCATTTACTATCCTGACGATATAAGTATCGTAATCAGCCAGTAACCAAGGCACTTAGGTTTTTTCAGTCAGAAAATTTTCATAAATTAAGTTCAAGGTGAGGGTTCAAGTCTGCTCTGATCACCTTATGCTTTTATTATGCGCAATAAAGTAGACTTTCAGAAAAACATAGCGACATTTACTATCCTGACGATATAAGTATCGTAATCAGCCAGAAACCAAGGTACTTAGGTTTTTTCAGTAGTAACATTATTTTTCATAAATTAAGTTCAAGGTGAGGGTTCAAGTCTGCTCTAATAAAATCTTGCTATTATTATGCGCAATGAAGTAGACTTTCAGAGAAACATAGCGCCATGGACTATCCTGACGATATAAGTATCGTAATCAGCCAGTAACCAAGGCACTGAGGTTTTTTCAGTAAGAAAATTTTCAAAAATTTAGTTCAAGGTGAGGGTTCAAGTCTGCTCTGATGAAATTTAGCTTTTATTGTGCAAAAGAAAGTATTCTTTCAGGGAAACATAGCGGCATGGACTATCCTGGCGAAATAAGCATCACCATCAGCCATTAATATAGGCAGTTATATTTTTTCAGTAGGATCATTTTCAAAAATTTAGTTCAAGGTGAGGGTTCAAGTCTGCTCTGAACATTTTATGCTATTATTATGCGCAATGAAGTAGAATTTCAGGAAAACATAGCGGCATTTACTATCCTGGCGATATAAGTATCGTAATCAGCAAGTAACCAAGGTACTTAAGTTTTTTCAGTAGGAACATAATTTTTCATAAATTAAGATCAAGGTGAGGGTTCAAGTCTGCTCTAATAAAATCTGGCTCTTATTATGCGCAATGAAGTAGACTTTCAGAAAAACATAGCGTCATGGACTATCCTGGCGATTTAAGTATCGTAATCAGCCAGTAACCAAGACACTTAAGTTTTTTCAGTAAGAAAATTTTCAAACATTTAGTTCAAGGTGAGGGTTCAAGTCTGCTCTGATGAAATTTAGCTTTTATTGTGCAAAAGAATGTATTCTTTCAGAAAAACATAGCGCCATGGACTATCCTGGCGATATAAGTATCGTTATAAGCCAATAACGTAGGTACTTAGGTTTTTGCAGTATGAACATTTTCAAAAATTTAGTTCAAGGTGAGGGTTCAAGTCTGCTCTGATGAAATTTAGCTTTTATTGTGCAATAGAATGTATTCTTTTAGGGAAACATAGCGGCATGGACTATCCTGGCGATATAAGTATCGTAATCAGCCAGTAACCAAGGTACTTAAGTTTTTTCAGTAGGAACATTATTTTTCATAAATTAAGTTCAAGGTGAGGGTTCAAGTCTGCTCTAATAAAATCTTGCTATTATTATGCGCAATGAAGTAGACTTTCAGAGAAACATAGCGCCATGGACTATCCTGACGATATAAGTATCGTAATCAGCAAGTAACCAAGGTACTTAAGTTTTTTCAGTAGGAACATAATTTTTCATAAATTAAGATCAAGGTGAGGGTTCAAGTCTGCTCTAATAAAATCTTGCTATTATTATGTGCAATGAAGTAGCCTTTCAGGGAAACATAGCGCCATGGACTATCCTGACGATATAAGTATCGTAATCAGCCAGTAACCAAGGCACTTAGGTTTTTTCAGTCAGAAAATTTTCAAAAATTTAGTTCAAGGTGAGGGTTCAAGTCTGCTCTGATGAAATTTAGCTTTTATTGTGCAGAAGAATGTATTCTTTCAGGGAAACATAGCGGCATGCACTATCCTGGCGAAATAAGCATCACCATCAGCCATTAATCTAGGTAGTTAGGTTTTTTCAGTGGGAACATTTTCAAAAATTTAGTTCAAGGTGAGGGTTCAAGTCTGCTCTGAACATTTTATGCTATTATTATGCGCAATGAAGTAGAATTTCAGGAAAACATAGCGGCATTTACTATCCTGGCGATATAAGTATCGTAATCAGCAAGTAACCAAGGTACTTAAGTTTTTTCAGTAGGAACATAATTTTTCATAAATTAAGATCAAGGTGAGGGTTCAAGTCTGCTCTAATAAAATCTGGCTCTTATTATGCGCAATGAAGTAGACTTTCAGAAAAACATAGCGTCATGGACTATCCTGGCGATATAAGTATCGTAATCAGCCAGTAACCAAGACACTTAAGTTTTTTCAGTAAGAAAATTTTCAAACATTTAGTTCAAGGTGAGGGTTCAAGTCTGCTCTGATGAAATTTAGCTTTTATTGTGCAAAAGAATGTATTCTTTCAGAAAAACATAGCGCCATGGACTATCCTGGCGATATAAGTATCGTTATAAGCCAATAACGTAGGTACTTAGGTTTTTGCAGTATGAACATTTTCAAAAATTTAGTTCAAGGTGAGGGTTCAAGTCTGCTCTGATGAAATTTAGCTTTTATTGTGCAATAGAATGTATTCTTTTAGGGAAACATAGCGGCATGGACTATCCTGGCGATATAAGTATCGTAATCAGCCAGTAACCAAGGTACTTAAGTTTTTTCAGTAGGAACATTATTTTTCATAAATTAAGTTCAAGGTGAGGGTTCAAGTCTGCTCTAATAAAATCTTGCTATTATTATGCGCAATGAAGTAGACTTTCAGAGAAACATAGCGCCATGGACTATCCTGACGATATAAGTATCGTAATCAGCAAGTAACCAAGGTACTTAAGTTTTTTCAGTAGGAACATAATTTTTCATAAATTAAGATCAAGGTGAGGGTTCAAGTCTGCTCTAATAAAATCTTGCTATTATTATGTGCAATGAAGTAGCCTTTCAGGGAAACATAGCGCCATGGACTATCCTGACGATATAAGTATCGTAATCAGCCAGTAACCAAGGCACTTAGGTTTTTTCAGTCAGAAAATTTTCAAAAATTTAGTTCAAGGTGAGGGTTCAAGTCTGCTCTGAACATTTTATGCTATTATTATGCGCAATGAAGTAGAATTTCAGAAAAACATAGCGGCATTTACTATCCTGACGATATAAGTATCGTAATCAGCCAGAAACCAAGGTACTTAGGTTTTTTCAGTAGTAACATTATTTTTCATAAATTAAGTTCAAGGTGAGGGTTCAAGTCTGCTCTAATAAAATCTTGCTATTATTATGCGCAATGAAGTAGACTTTCAGAGAAACATAGCGCCATGGACTATCCTGACGATATAAGTATCGTAATCAGCAAGTAACCAAGGTACTTAAGTTTTTTCAGTAGGAACATAATTTTTCATAAATTAAGATCAAGGTGAGGGTTCAAGTCTGCTCTAATAAAATCTTGCTATTATTATGTGCAATGAAGTAGCCTTTCAGGGAAACATAGCGCCATGGACTATCCTGACGATATAAGTATCGTAATCAGCCAGTAACCAAGGCACTTAGGTTTTTTCAGTAAGAAAATTTTCAAAAATTTTGTTCAAGGTGAGGGTTCAAGTCTGCTCTGATGAAATTTAGCTTTTATTGTGCAGAAGAATGTATTCTTTCAGGGAAACATAGCGGCATGCACTATCCTGGCGAAATAAGCATCACCATCAGCCATTAATCTAGGTAGTTAGGTTTTTTCAGTGGGAACATTTTCAAAAATTTAGTTCAAGGTGAGGGTTCAAGTCTGCTCTAATAAAATCTTGCTATTATTATGCGCAATGAAGTAGACTTTCAGAAAAACATAGCGCCATGGACTATCCTGACGATATAAGTATCGTAATCAGCCAGTAACCAAGGCACTTAGGTTTTTTCAGTAAGAAAATTTTCAAAAATTTTGTTCAAGGTGAGGGTTCAAGTCTGCTCTGATGAAATTTAGCTTTTATTGTGCAGAAGAATGTATTCTTTCAGGGAAACATAGCGGCATGGACTATCCTGGCGAAATAAGCATCACCATCAGCCATTAATATAGGTAGTTATATTTTTTCAGTAGGATCATTTTCAAAAATTTAGTTCAAGGTGAGGGTTCAAGTCTGCTCTGATGAAATTTAGCTTTTATTGTGTAATAGAATGTATTCTTTTAGGGAAACATAGCGGCATGGACTATCCTGGCGATATAAGTATCGTAATCAGCCAGTAACCAAGGTACTTAAGTTTTTTCAGTAGGAACATTATTTTTCATAAATTAAGTTCAAGGTGAGGGTTCAAGTCTGCTCTGATCACCTTATGCTTTTATTATGCGCAATGAAGTAGACTTTCAGAAAAACATAGCGGCATTTACTATCCTGACGATATAAGTATCGTAATCAGCCAGAAACCAAGGTACTTAGGTTTTTTCAGTAGTAACATTATTTTTCATAAATTAAGTTCAAGGTGAGGGTTCAAGTCTGCTCTAATAAAATCTTGCTATTATTATGCGCAATGAAGTAGACTTTCAGAGAAATATAGCGCCATGGACTATCCTGACGATATAAGTATCGTAATCAGCAAGTAACCAAGGTACTTAAGTTTTTTCAGTAGGAACATAATTTTTCATAAATTAAGATCAAGGTGAGGGTTCAAGTCTGCTCTAATAAAATCTTGCTATTATTATGTGCAATGAAGTAGACTTTCAGGGAAACATAGCGCCATGGACTATCCTGGTGATATAAGTATCGTAATCAGCCAGTAACCAAGGCACTGAGGTTTTTTCAGTCAGAAAATTTTCAAAAATTTAGTTCAAGGTGAGGGTTCAAGTCTGCTCTGATGAAATTTAGCTTTTATTGTGCAAAAGAATGTATTCTTTCAGGGAAACATAGCGGCATGCACTATCCTGGCGAAATAAGCATCACCATCAGCCATTAATCTAGGTAGTTAGGTTTTTTCAGTAGGAACGTTTTCAAAAATTTAGTTCAAGGTGAGGGTTCAAGTCTGCTCTAATAAAATCTGGCTCTTATTATGCGCAATGAAGTAGACTTTCAGGGAAACATAGCGGCATTTACTATCCTGACGATATAAGTATCGTAATCAGCCAGTAACCAAGGTACTTAAGTTTTTTCAGTAGGAACTTTCACTTGAACCCTCACCTTGAACTTAATTTATGAAAAATAATGTTACTACTGAAAAAACCTAAGTACCTTGGTTTCTGGCTGATTACGATACTTATATCGTAAGGATAGTAAATGCCGCTATGTTTTTCTGAAAGTCTACTTCATTGCGCATAATAAAAGCATAAGGTGATCAGAGCAGACTTGAACCCTCACCTTGAACTTAATTTATGAAAAATAATGTTCCTACTGAAAAAACTTAAGTACCTTGGTTACTGGCTACGATATTTATATCGCCAGGATAGTCCATGCCGCTATGTTTCCCTAAAAGAATACATTCTATTGCACAATAAAAGCTAAATTTCATCAGAGCAGACTTGAACCCTCACCTTGAACTAAATTTTTGAAAATGTTCATACTGCAAAAACCTAAGTACCTACGTTATTGGCTTATTACGATACTTATATCGCCAGGATAGTCCATGGCGCTATGTTTTTCTGAAAGAATACATTCTTTTGCACAATAAAAGCTAAATTTCATCAGAGCAGACTTGAACCCTCACCTAGAATAAAATTTTTGAAAATTTTCTTACTGAAAAAACCTAAGTGTCTTGTTTACTGGCTGATTACGATACTTAAATCGCCAGGATAGTCCATGACGCTATGTTTCCCTGAAAGTCTACTTCATTGCGCATAATAAGAGCCAGATTTTATTAGAGCAGACTTGAACCCTCACCTTGAACTAAATTTTTGAAAATGTTCCTACTGAAAAAACCTAACTACCTAGATTAATGGCTGATGGTGATGCTTATTTCGCCAGGATAGTGCATGCCGCTATGTTTCCCTGAAAGAATACATTCTTTTGCACAATAAAAGCTAAATTTCATCAGAGCAGACTTGAACCCTCACCTTGAACTAAATTTTTGAAAATTTTCTGACTGAAAAAACCTAAGTGCCTTGGTTACTGGCTGATTACGATTCTTATATCATCAGGATAGTCCATGGCGCTGTTTCCCTGAAAGTCTACTTCATTGCACATAATAATAGCAAGATTTTATTAGAGCAGACTTGAACCCTCACCTTGATCTTAATTTATGAAAAATTATGTTCCTACTGAAAAAACTTAAGTACCTTGGTTACTTGCTGATTACGATACTTATATCGCCAGGATAGTAAATGCCGCTATGTTTTCCTGAAATTCTACTTCATTGCGCATAATAATAGCATAAAATGTTCAGAGCAGACTTGAACCCTCACCTTGAACTAAATTTTTGAAAATGATCCTACTGAAAAAATATAACTACCTATATTAATGGCTGATGGTGATGCTTATTTCGCCAGGATAGTCCATGCCGCTATGTTTCCCTGAAAGAATACTTTCTTTTGCACAATAAAAGCTAAATTTCATCAGAGCAGACTTGAACCCTCACCTTGAACTAAATTTTTGAAAATTTTCTTACTGAAAAAACCTCAGTGCCTTGGTTACTGGCTGATTACGATACTTATATCGTCAGGATAGTCCATGGCGCTATGTTTCTCTGAAAGTCTACTTCATTGCGCATAATAATAGCAAGATTTTATTAGAGCAGACTTGAACCCTCACCTTGAACTTAATTTATGAAAAATAATGTTACTACTGAAAAAACCTAAGTACCTTGGTTTCTGGCTGATTACGATACTTATATCGTCAGGATAGTAAATGCCGCTATGTTTTTCTGAAAGTCTACTTCATTGCGCATAATAAAAGCATAAGGTGATCAGAGCAGACTTGAACCCTCACCTTGAACTTAATTTATGAAAAATAATGTTCCTACTGAAAAAACTTAAGTACCTTGGTTACTGGCTGATTACGATACTTATATCGCCAGGATAGTCCATGCCGCTATGTTTCCCTAAAAGAATACATTCTATTGCACAATAAAAGCTAAATTTCATCAGAGCAGACTTGAACCCTCACCTTGAACTAAATTTTTGAAAATGATCCTACTGAAAAAATATAACTACCTATATTAATGGCTGATGGTGATGCTTATTTCGCCAGGATAGTCCATGCCGCTATGTTTCCCTGAAAGAATACATTCTTCTGCACAATAAAAGCTAAATTTCATCAGAGCAGACTTGAACCCTCACCTTGAACAAAATTTTTGAAAATTTTCTTACTGAAAAAACCTAAGTGCCTTGGTTACTGGCTGATTACGATACTTATATCGTCAGGATAGTCCATGGCGCTATGTTTCTCTGAAAGTCTACTTCATTGCGCATAATAATAGCAAGATTTTATTAGAGCAGACTTGAACCCTCACCTTGAACTAAATTTTTGAAAATGTTCCTACTGAAAAAACCTAACTACCTAGATTAATGGCTGATGGTGATGCTTATTTCGCCAGGATAGTGCATGCCGCTATGTTTCCCTGAAAGAATACATTCTTCTGCACAATAAAAGCTAAATTTCATCAGAGCAGACTTGAACCCTCACCTTGAACTAAATTTTTGAAAATTTTCTGACTGAAAAAACCTAAGTGCCTTGGTTACTGGCTGATTACGATACTTATATCGTCAGGATAGTCCATGGCGCTATGTTTCCCTGAAAGGCTACTTCATTGCACATAATAATAGCAAGATTTTATTAGAGCAGACTTGAACCCTCACCTTGAACTAAATTTTTGAATATTAATCTACTGAAAAAATATAACTACCTATATTAATGGCTGATGTTGATGCTTATTTCGCCAGGATAGTAAATGCCGCTATGTTTTCCTGAAATTCTACTTCATTGCGCATAATAATAGCATAAAACGTTCAGAGCAGACTTGAACCCTCACCTTGAACTAAATTTTTGAAAATTAATCTACTGAAAAAATATAACTACCTATATTAATGGCTGATGTTGATGCTTATTTCGCCAGGATAGTCCATGTCGCTATGTTTCCCTGAAAGAATACATTCTTCTGCACAATAAAAGCTAAATTTCATCAGAGCAGACTTGAACCCTCACCTTGAACTAAATTTTTGAAAATTTTCTTACTGAAAAAACCTAAGTGCCTTGGTAACTGGCTGATTACGATACTTATATCGTCAGGATAGTCCATGGCGCTATGTTTCTCTGAAAGTCTACTTCATTGCGCATAATAATAGCAAGATTTTATTAGAGCAGACTTGAACCCTCACCTTGAACTTAATTTATGAAAAATAATGTTCCTACTGAAAAAACTTAAGTACCTTGGTTACTGGCTGATTACGATACTTATATCGCCAGGATAGTCCATGCCGCTATATTTTTCTGACAGAATACATTCTTTTGCACAATAAAAGCTAAATTTAATCAGAGCAGACTTGAACCCTCACCTTGAACTAAATTTTTGAAAATGTTCATACTGCAAAAACCTAAGTACCTTCGTTGGCTTATTAGGATACTTATATCGCCAGGATAGTCCATGCCGCTATGTTTTTCTGAAAGAATACAGACTTTTGCACAATAAAAGCTAAATTTCATCAGAGCAGACTTGAACCCTCACCTTGAACTAAATTTTTGAAAATGTTATACTGCAAAAACCTAAGTACCTACGTTATTGGCTTATAACGATACTTATATCGCCAGGATAGTCCATGGCGCTATGTTTTTCTGAAAGAATACATTCTTTTGCACAATAAAAGCTAAATTTCATCAGAGCAGACTTGAACCCTCACCTTGAACTAAATGTTTGAAAATTTTCTTACTGAAAAAACTTAAGTGTCTTGGTTACTGGCTGATTACGATACTTAAATCGCCAGGATAGTCCATGACGCTATGTTTCCCTGAAAGTCTACTTCATTGCGCATAATAAGAGCCAGATTTTATTAGAGCAGACTTGAACCCTCACCTTGAACTAAATTTTTGAAAATGTTCTTACTGAAAAACCTAACTACCTAGATTAATGGCTGATGGTGATGCTTATTTCGCCAGGATAGTCCATGCCGCTATGTTTTTCTGAAAGAATACATTCTTTTGCACAATAAAAGCTAAATTTCATCAGAGCAGACTTGAACCCTCACCTTGAACTAAATTTTTGAAAATTTTCTTACTGAAAAAACCTCAGTGCCTTGGTAACTGGCTGATTACGATACTTTTGTGGCCAGGGTTATCCGTGTCGCTATGTTTTCCTGAAAGACTACATATTTGTGCATACTATTAGCTATACTAGCTCAGAGCAGACTTCAACTCTCACCTTGAACTTTTAATATTAAATTTTCACGTTTTCACAAATTATTTTTTATTTTTTATTTATCACATTTTTGATGTTGTTGCTGTCTATATTTCTCGTTTGTATCATTTTCCCGGCTATTGGGTTCTTATTTGGACAATTTTTTTTGACGACTTTTTATTTTGTCGGATAATAGTGGCCGATAACTTTTTGGCCGCTAACTTCACACCGGTATCGGACTACTGTGTAAAAATTTATGCGTTGAACACGCGTACGAACAGTACGTAACAAATATACGTTTGTTTTTTTTTTTCGTCGGTTAAAAAGTAAAATCCCCATACAACAAACGTATTTTTTTTAAAGGTTTTTTTGTTATTGCTTGATCATAAAAACAGCAAATCGGCAATACATAGGTACAAGAGTTCAACTTGATGTGATTATAGAGCATACTCTACTCTAGAAAAACAACAAATAACAAAAGCCGGCCAAGTCCTTAAGTTTCGGGGTCGCGCTAAGGATCCTGGAGGAATTTTTTTTTTACTTATGTGGGTACAGAACCTTCGGTGCGTGAGTCCGACTCGCACTTGGCCGGTTTTTTTAAGTCAACGCAGACGAAGTCGCTGGCAATACTGGGTGTAAAATTAAATGCTTTACATAAGTTATGGTGCTTCAGACAATCAAACTGAACAACTTTTACTATGGAGCCAACATCAAAATCGCGAAAATAAATTCAGATATTTCATTCTAGGGAATGAAACATCTGAATGGCTAAATTTTTCGCGATTATAAAGTTGGTGTCTACATAATTAGATATAGACTACTTAATTATCTTACCTATGATATTATTTGTGTATATGAGAGTTCGGTGAAACTATGTAAGAAGCAATTTAAACTGCCATCTTGTACCTGAATTTCCTTCACAATAAAGAATTTATTATTTATTATTATTTATGCCATAGCTATAGTAAATTTTGTTCGTTGAGTCTGAAATTCTGAATAGCACCCTGTTCGATATTGTAACGTTAAAACACCCTGTATACCTATAGATAGATAGAAGAACGGTGCCTCCTCAGTACTTACCTGAGTGGTGTGATAATGGCGCGATGCCTGTCCACGGCTATGGCAGTTAAAGTAAATACTATGCCTATAGTAAGAGAAAAAACAGTGCCTCTTTAGTATTTACCTAAGTGATGTGATAATAGCGTGATGCCTGTCCACGGCTATGGCAGTTAAAAAAAGTAAATACTAGTAGTAAGATAAAAAACAGTGCCTCCTTAGTACTTACCTAAGTGGTGTGATAATAGCGCGATGCCTGTCCACGGCTATGGCAGTTAAAGTAAATACGCTGACATTTACACTAAGAGCCTGGACGAATGGACAGAATGGGCACATGAAGTGTGGCAGCAACCACCGCTGGAGCAGCGCCGCTTGAAACTGTACAGAAAAATACAGTATTTTAGACAACAATAGTCTTTCATCATACCGGCAACTTTGTCGCTTACATCAATTTCTAAATAAACATTATAATCAGATATTTTCAGGTAATACCATAAAGTTACTTAGAGGAACTGACAGCTGAGAAAGTGAGATGTACCTAGCGGCACCACTGTATATAATAGAAAGAGATTCGTGACGCGTTAGGAACTTATCAGCACCATCGACAGGTCTGTGAATAATTTTTTTATCTTTAGTGACATCGTTGATTATTTTGTGAAATATACTAACGCTATTTCATTAAATTATGTACGATTTCATGTTAGATTCACAATTATACACAGAACTCGAATTTTTACCGTGCCTATAAGTGCCGACAAATTCCCAAAAAAAAAACCGGTTTCATTTGACAACTCATGTCAGTTCCTCTATTCCGTGAGGTATAGTAACTTTATGGGTAATACTCACTTGGAATGGAACAGCAAATAATCCTATAACAATATCAGCTAGAGCTAAGTTTGATATATAACAGTTTGTGACGCTCTGCATTCTTCTGGAGGTGGCCACAATCCACATGACTAGAAAATTTCCCACCACAGCGAGAACCGATATTGTACCGTATAAGAATGATAATAAGACTATCATTCCTGTGGGCACAGGGTAGAGTGTATCTGAAAAAAAAAGATGTGATATACATAAACACCATGAGCTCCTTTGTGGAGTGATCAGAAACTTTGGTACAATTTCAAACTACCGAACAACGAACGTATGCAATGAAGTGTCACGTGATGGTGGCTAGCCTTTTGTAGGTACCCTAAAGCACTGCACTGCAGAATAGAGCTTAGGTACCCCTTAAGACTTTTTAGACTGCTCTTATAGTAGAGTCAATACACCGTTTCACCTCGGAACTCAATTACTTTGAGTAAACTTTTATTAAACCTTCTGCATTATGTTAGTTACATTATACATTTAAGGTGTTATAAAAATAGGTAGATGACACGATTGTATCAAGACCTCCGCCTCTAAATACCTAGTAGACAAAGTTGTATTACGTAATAAAATACAACCTGCTTACCAAATAATTTCTACTCCAAATAAAAAAAATCCGAGTAGAAATTATTTGGTAAGCAGGTTGTATTTTATTACGTAATACAACTTTGTCTAGGGTAAGGGGAGGTTATTCCGTGATACACCTAACAATTTTTGTTATAACTCAAATAAAGATTAACTGATTGATATGGGATATTGTTTAAAGTTTTGGGCATATATTTGATCTTAATTTATGAATACACACAGTTTGATACTAGATTCTTCATTCATAAATTTTTAATATTTGCTTGGTGATAAAGTGACATAAACTCTGACACCAGGGCTCTGCCCACACGATAAGAAGAAGAAGTGACATAGGTAAATTCGTGGTAAGGTATGGTAATTTCGTAATGGTGGATAGGTAATATCGTGATAGACCAAACTCATAGGATTTCGAAATAATACATACTGAAATAGGTCATACAAAAAATCCTTGTTAGGAACAGAACGTCGAACGGTAATCCTAGAGTAAAACGCCTTTCTAGAAATATTTTAAATAACCAGCTGCTTATGAATCCTATATTTCTGCACAGTCATAAGAGTCATAACATTTAATATAGTATAGGTCATTTCATCAGGAGCAATTATTCAATGTCAGAATATAATATGCTTCTTCACAATGTACAGGGTGTTAGGGTAAACAAGTTACGCTACTTTGAGGGCTGATTGCACCCTTGATAATGAACAACTTTCCCAAAGAAACCTATAAGAAATTAACAAAAAAAATCGAGGGTCCATACTAAATGCAATCAGTTGATCGAAAGTTTGTATGAAAGTTTTTTTTTTTAATTGCTATACGGTTCACAGGGAAAGTTGTTCAGTATCATGGGTACGTACAATCACCCCTTAAAGTAATGCAACTGTTTACCCTAACACCCTGCATACAACAAATCGGATAAATCCAAATATTATCATTTTTTCTCAACTTCTTTCCCGTTTTTTTTATTTTCTTTTTTCTTTTCTGGCTTTCTTCTCTTCTTCTGTGTAGGTTCTTCAACTTCCGGTTCTTCTCTTGGCTTAGATGGGCCAGTGAAGTTGGTAAATAGTTAATGTCATGATAAAAAAAACTACGTCATTCAGGCATAGCATAGACTAAAATACAAGATTAAAGATGTATATAAGTCCATACAATCAAAATAACCCCTAAAATTTTACTTTAAGATGGTTAAAATTAATTGACAAAATACCTCGATCAAATCACAAAAAAAAATTGTAAAATCACTTAAAATATTGCACACCTAACATAAGGATATTTGAATGAAAAATTCTTGAAATCCAATGCAAAATTTACGTCAATCTGTTCGTAAAACATTTAGCTATCAGTTTAATACCACATTCTGTAATATATTACTTATTTACTAATTAAAACTTCTTTTCATTGTCTACCGTCGTCATTTGTCACAGCTGATTGCGATTTTGCCCCTCGTTCTGAGAAAAAAACTCATTGTAAGCTTGTTTCAAAAGCTGCTGAGCTGAGAATCATACTACTATCTCAAGCACACTTTAGTGCATGTATATACGCGGTTTTGAATCAATTCCTTTACAGGAAAGGCCACGGCAGACGTTTAAAAAATTATCACGAAATTACCTATATCGCGAAATAACCTCCCCTTACCCTACTAGGTATTTAGAGGCGGAGGTCTTGATACAATCGTGTCATCTACCTATTAGTCATGGATTTCCGCAAAGTAACGCCTGATTCAATTAATTGTTAAAAAAATATCTGCCACGGCTGCAAGGGTGCATTCAGAACATGAATCTAAACAACGACCCAAAGAAACATGGGTCGAAAAACGAGATTTTTTTTTGACCTCCCATAGAAAAACGATCGGCCGATCCGCACTTTTGTATTTGGAAGGTCCAAAAATTTTTATCGTTTGTCGACCCATGTTCCTTTGGGAAAGTTGTTTAGATTCAAGGTCTGAATGCACCATTGCAGCCGTGGCAGATATTTTTATAACACCTTTACTCGAAAATGTTTACCTATTTTTTTTTGCCGCTCTCCTTTATTCCGAGAGTTCCGTACATGGGGAAATCTAAAACTACAGTAGATACAGGTCTGTCTTAGGAACCTTTATGTCTTTTTTCGTGAACACAATTTTGGCATAGTAAATTTTTGGTCAAGCGTGAGGTGTCCAAAAATATGAAGAAAAAAATACAACTTTTTTTTATGCTGATCGACTCAGTTTTATGTACGGATCAAGTCATTGTATGGGAAGTAAAAAATCGGGCCAGTGTATGTTGGTCACAGAAGGATGTCCACTTTTCACTTGTCAAATAATTTAACAACTATTAACGTGTAAATAACTTTTATTCCTTATTACCAAATTAAAATTAATTATTATCGATGTAAATGGAATCAACCTATAGTTTTCCCATATCAATATTAACTGTATACTTCACCTTTGAGTATTATACGTCTTCAACTAATAAAAAAATAGTTTTACAGGTAAACGAATGTATGCGAAACATATCCGAAATGGTCGTTCTTCTTTAATAAAATAGTTTTTGATACAATTTAGCGCGAGCCCGAAACACACTTTTTTTTTGGGGCATAGGCCCACCACACATTCCCACCGCTGTAACTCCTGTAAGCCAGGATCAACACACACTTGGCCAAATTTTATTTTATTCTTGTATCATTTATTTTCTTATTCTCTACATCAGTTTATGAGCTTTGCTAAATAAGAAAGGAGCATTCTAAAGCTGTCACGTTTTACGTCTAATAATCAATCAACTCTACGAAAATTTAGATTTTATTGAAGAAGAAAATAGAAAGTTACGAATAAAATAAAGTCAACTTGGTTCATCCCCATCATTTGTCTTCAAGAATCAGACCGATAAATGGATCAGGTCAGATATAGGTAAATCTGTCTTGGAAGCAAAGTGATACCATTTGTTCGGTAAATCTCAGAATACCTAAACAAATAAATAAGAAAGCCTTTACTTTCTTTTACAGAAGATATAAACCACCCCATTTCTTTCCGTGGGTGTCGTACAGAGATATGATTACAAGAAAAGGAGGACGTTTGCTAGTTTGTATTACTTTTACTTACAAAGGTTTATACAACGTGTTAATAAATTAGCGCAAAACCTCATACACCCCAACTGATTTATAACAAAATAATTAGATTGAAACAATAATTTCATTATTTTGATAGTTAAAATTTAAAGTTATTCGCATTTTAAGTTTTGAGGCAAAAATGATTTGTTACCATTTTAGCAATGAATGAAAGCGCTAACGTACTCAAGGATACATTTTAATAATATTGTTTTAGTAGTATGTAGGGTGAGTGTGCCCGTGCGGTGGGTTGACATTGGGTTCAGTAAATTTTAAATTTTACAAAGAAATTAATTAAAATTTTGAAAAAAATTACCTATGTTGAAACCATGATGATTCGATTCTGCTCTCGATTCTAAACAACCCACTTTCTTGTTTTGCGTTAATTCA
Organism: Agonopterix subpropinquella; assembly: GCA_922987775.1. NCBI lineage: Eukaryota > Metazoa > Arthropoda > Insecta > Lepidoptera > Depressariidae > Agonopterix > Agonopterix subpropinquella. Next base: position 22,455,338 of record OV277698.1, read on the forward strand.
TTAACACGTTGTATAAACCTTTGTAAGTAAAAGTAACACAAACTCGCAACCGTCCTCCTTTTTCTGGTAACGTTGTATAAGTACAGGGGCCTTTCTTAATATGCTGATACTTTTTTAAGGGGATGATCAGACCATCAAACTGAACCACTTTCTCTATGGGACCAACATCGAAATCGTGTCAGCATATTAAGAAGGACCCTATATACAGGGTGTAACAAAACACCCTAGTAATACTTAAGGGGGTGCTTCAGACCATCAATCTGAACAACTTTCACTATGGAGCCAACGTCGAGAAAAAAAAAATCTGCCGCCCCATACATTTGAGTCGAGACGGTAAGTACTACAGTTTTGTATGAAAGAGCGGATTTTTTTTTCGCGATTTCGATTTTGGCTCCATAGTGAAAGTTGTTCAGTTTGATGGTCTGAAGCACTCCCTTAAGTATTACTAGGGTGTTTTGTTACAACCTGTATAATGTGAGAAGATTAACATACCGTAAGTATCATTACTTCCATTATATCTTAAGTACTCTTCCAGTGAGACATTCCGGGGCCAATCCGCGTCGTCGTCTTGAGATGTGTTTGATGTACTGGAACAAATAGAAACTTGATATTTATTTCTGAGTAGGTATTTCAATATAAGAGACGAAATGTAAGTGAGTACTTAGGTACTTAAGTAAAATACGCAGAATTTTAGTCATTGTCGAATTTAGTCTAAACTTATAAAATGTATTTTTTAGACTTTATTAGCCGTTAAACCATAGTATAAAACAAAAAGCCCCCTTCTAAGTCCATAATATTGTGACGGGAAACTACGGAATCCTACCTTGCGCGTGGCCTGACACGCACATGGCCGGTTTTTCAAACATAAGTCAATCAGTCTAGTTGGAAAAAATTACAAAACGTGTATCAACTGACGATGACGTCAGAATATTATTGTTTTTATCTCTACAACCTTAGCTACATGTATAATTATTCCAATGTACACACGGCGACACATCAAGTTACCCAAAACCAAACTAAGCTGGCCGCGCGACGTTATACATATTGTGTACTATGCCGACGCGCGGCCAGCTTATTTTGGTTTTGGGTAACTTGATGTGTCGCCGTATGTACCTTACGTTGAGATAATTCTAATGTTGGAGATATTTGGGGTTTTGTGAACATTTATACATATTACAAAACATCGTTATTACTTATTACCACTGTGTGCCAAAGAAAAATACTCAGGTTACATAGATGGGCATCAATAAAAAATTACAAATCTTTTTCTAAAAATGTTTTTTGTTTGCCGGATTGAACGGGATGCGTTCCACGCGTATATTTTTTTATTCGATTCTACAATGAAGAAGTCACTGGCAAAGCTAGTAATTTAATAAAAGAAAAAGGGTTTTGTTTCTTAAGAATTTAAATGCGAACGCTGTGAAATAAATTGTAATGAGCTGTCGTGGGCACACCCAACACCTTGAGTTAGGTTTCGTATCCCCGTCCATATTTATTTTGTTTTTCTAAAAGGATGCCTTACATGAAAAACCGAGGTAGCCTTGGAGCTCGGATAAACTCAACAGAATATGGCGCAATGATCTAGATCACTGACAAAACAGAACATTTATTATTGCACGGGATTGAGAATGTTGGAAAAGCTTATGGCAGACCTTTGCCGAGTATTATATAGGCTGCCTGTCCATTGATGCGAGCTGGCTGGCTAAGCTTTGTAATGAGGAAAATATTAACCAATCAGGAGCTCGGCCGAGATTTCATGCAATTCTGATTGGTAAATATTTTCCTCATTACACAGCTTAGCCAGCCAGCTCGCATTAATGGAAAGGCAGCCTTAGGGTGACACAGGTCAGAAAAAACAACAGCAATTCTAAACGAACGATGAGTTGTTTTCCTTGCCTGGGCTTAACAAAGGACTTTCAGTTTTGTAGGTTGTTTAGCAAAGTTAGACTTTTCAAACCATTGTCACAGTATAAGAAAGAGTATTCTAGCCATTGTCAAGATTATAATTTTGGACATATGCAAAACTCTGACAAAAGCAACTAGGTATATTTTTCTCTCCGTTTAGTGTATAACTAGCTGTTGCCCGCGACTTCGTACGCGTGGACTTAGGACTCGTGTATGGTTTTTCGATTTTGAGACTTTGTCCCCCTTTCAGGGGTTGTATTCTGAAAAAACCTGAAACCCGTGTTTACTCATTTATTAATAGGAGTACTCCTGTGAAGTTTCGAATAAAATAGTCTTAATAATCTTGTTTCCCCATACAAACTTTGGACCCCCGTTTCACCACCTTAGGGGATGAATTTTGAAAAATCCTTTCTTAATGCACCCCTAGACTTCATAAGAAACATACGTGCCAAATTTGAACTCTCGGTTTGGGCTGTGCGTTGATATGTCAGTCATTCAGTCATTCATTCAGTCAGTCAGTTTCTTCTTTTATATATTTAGACAGTAAGGTACAAAAATGGTACAATTATTATGAGCGCTTCGCCGATAAACTGCTGCTGTACAGTTTGGCGTGGTAATTTTTAAAACACATAATGTACCTACTCTTTGAAGTGAATAAATAAATAAATAAGTAAAAGGATAAAGCTTTGGTGGTCAAAAGTTAATCAAAATAAAGGTCTATATTAATTCTGGAGATAAGTTGGTAGTGGTTCTAGTCCATAAGTCCAAAAGCCCATAAGCCGGTCAGAAAAAGGTCGCGGGACGAAATCGATAGATTCTTAAAGAACTGGCTTATCGAAGCTCAAAAGTGGGATGCATAGAGAGATTAGAGACAACAGAGGGAGACCTGTGCCCAACAATGGGACACCGACAGTTATATTAATTCTATGAAACTTTTTCTACGCAATCAAAATAAGGCGAGATGATCCGGAGATTTCACTACTCCACAATACCTGTTCTTGTTAATAAATTAATAATTCACAGAAACTCTGGGCAATCCCATGAGTATTTTCGTTAAGTTAACTTTGTTTAGTTAAGATTAATTAGCGCGATGGTGGCGGTTGTTTGTTTATACCGACCGATAGATTATTTATAGGGCTGCTATATCAGCAGTACTGATTAATGAGAATGAGTTCGACGGCACGCCACGTCCGTGGTGCGCATTCTGCACACCCGCGCCCGTTAGATATTTTTAGGGCTTGTACGCATGACGGACTTCTGTCGACATGGAACTCTTTGAGGTACCTAACGCAATTCTATTTTTTTTAAGAATGTACGCGAGCAAAGGAATATTTTGTATAAATTTATTTTGGAACGTTAATAACAAATTAATGTGTGTCTAGCCCCCACACTCACAACACATGTTATGTGTGTGTGTGGGGGCTAGAATTTTTGCAATCGCAAAAAAGCAAGAAGCCAAAGTGTTTCCCATATTATTCTTGAAAGAATTATTAAAATCGGTTTAGTTTTGGAGGAGGAAACAGGGGAATACGAAATGCTGATTTCGTTAATTTTATGCAGATAAAATCGGTCCGAGCTGCAGTTGTATTGTTGTTTCTTTGGCACTCTAGTCGGCGGATCGGACAAATTACATATACAGTCGGAAAAGTGACGTATTCTCCATGTTTCCATTTCAGCCCACCTATCCTCTGAAACAACGTGCGCAAAAGCAATCCGAAGGGATATTAGCATTGGGCGTTGCTGGAATTACCCTGCGGATTGGGTAGCGGGGATCGGCTAAATGCGTGTTATAAAAAAGCTCATCTTAGTCAAGTATGAAAAGTTCGGTTTTCGCGGGACCCGACCTCGCGAAACGGGAAAAGACGAGGGTAAACAAGAAACAGATTCACGGATGAAGGGACCTTCAGACTCTGAATAAAATTAATAAGTATAAGTAGATCTTTTTCTTATTTTTCAGTAAGGTATCGGTTTTATGTTCACTTGTGAACATGGGTTAACGATGGGTTTGCTCTTGACCTCAATCTAGTCCTCAGGACGAAGATGGGGTCGAAGATGTAGCGAGCTTACCCAGAAGATGCCTATTCACCGCTCGGAAAAACTGACGCAGGCAGGGCATTCCACTCCTTGGCTGTACGCATTATAAAAGAAACGGAATGGCACTTGGTGCGGATATGTGGGATGTCAACCAAAAAGGGATGGTATCCCGCGGTGCGTCTGGAAGTCCGATAGTAGAAAGGGGAAGGCGGGATGAGCTCATGTAGCTCTTGGGCACACTCACCGAAGTACAATCTGTAGAAGACCAACAAGCAGGCGGCGGCGGCTCTGCGGCGGTGGGCTAGGCTATGATGCTTGGTCCCCACCAGTTTACTGTCGCCAATGAGCCTCCTGGCTCTGCGTTCAACCGAGTTGAGTGCGGCAAGTTGATAATTGGCTGAGCCATCCCACAGGTGGCAGCAGTACTCCATACAGGATCGGTCCTGAGCTTTATATAACATTAAATGTTTGAGATTGTATCAAACGAAAACTATGTTCATATCAAGATACGTACAAAGACTGTAACTAACTAGAAAGTTGTCAGAACCCATATTCCTAAGTACACTTATATTTCAGGCTGAGGAACAGCTTTTATGGAGCATCGTTAGTACGCTGCTCAAGCCGATATCAAATGCTTCACAAAATAAATCTAGACCCACGTCAAGCATTTTCTGTAATAAAAAGGTCTAGGTATAAATTCAATTTGGAATATAATGTCAAATATGAGGTGCAGAGATCAATACAGGTAGGTATGTATGATTTAGTAGGCAGTGCCGGATTAGCCACGTAGAAGAGTAGCAAATGCTACGGGCCCCGCGTATTTGGGGGCCCAACGTTTTCTGCTGCTAGAATCTATTCTCAAACCTGGGTTGCTTCGCTCGCTAGTGCGTATTTTGAGTTCGTTATTCGATTCAAAACAGACAGAGGTACGGTCACATCACAACCAAGTTCACGCTCACTCTAACTTTAAGTTTTTTTTAAACTAAGTTACAGTTTGTTACAGTGCTGAGAAATGTCGAGCTCGTTTTACTCGCTACAGTTTTTGAATGGTGTCTCAAGGTACCTACACGTACTAATTTAGTCCATACTTAGAGCCCCCGTACTTTTTGCTGTAAAAAAATTTGTGCACGCTATTATAAAGGAATAAGTACGAAGCACTTTCTACAAGGGCCCTCAAAAATGATGCCCTTCTAGTACCTAGAAATACGAATTTACAAAATTGTATTGCTGAACTATGAGCTGAAGCCTTTTCCATATCTGCCCTACCTTAAATTCAGTTCTGGGTCCTGGACCTGAGTACAGGGCCTAGAGCTGAATTAGAGACCTAAGCATTAACTAGGGAGTGCTTATAGAGAGACCGAACCAAGGGCCTCTTGTACGCTTTTGCTACGGGCCCCGCGCAGGCTTAATCCGGCACTGTTAAAAGCTTAGAGAATCTGGATTCTCTAATATAAGGTCAAAAGTATAAAACGTCCCTCATTCGCAATCTTATACTGCTGTACAGGTGAGTACGGTATCAGTAATATTAGAGTTGTCCTTTCTTTTGTGCAATAATATTTATTATATTTACGTAAACTATGATTTTTCGAAACAGGTATCATATGAACACCTGGGTGGCTAAGCTTATCTCGAAGTCTGTTTTTTTTTTTGCGAATGGCACCTATCTAGATAAACATGGAAAGTAGAACATTATCAAAATACAAAATTCAGAGCCAATTTTACATCCAAATCGGACCGATTAAGCCTAAATACTTTTTGGTGCATGTAAGGGTTGCTATACATATAAGCGGGTCGGCACTGTCGGTTCAGCAGTATTCGTCGATCAACAAAGCCAACCCGAAGCAATCACTGCACTTGTTCGGATTCATTCGGCTTGTGCCGATTGGGTAGTGCGTTCGAGTAGACGCATCATTCGAATATTCATCTGCATACATTTGATTTTACCGCCCGGTTTTGCAGATTGTTCCTTCAGGCTTTGCCCGGCCACTGTATTCGTGCGGCAAAGACGAGCGGCTTTTTTCCCGAACATTCATCTACACATATTCGATTTTACCGCCCGGGTTTGAACCTTATCTGACAGCACCACATCGCCTTTGTCTGTCGCTCCATCTTTTTCTGTCACTCAGGAACGTCATTTGTTAGAGCAAATAAGATAGACGGAACGCGACCGCACGCCGCAGCACCGATCGCGTTCCGTCTATCTTATTTGCTCTAGAAAATGACGTTCCTGTTCAACCCTAATGCCGGCCAGCTTATGTATATAGCAAGCCTAATCTAAACTATTATAAAGCTTTAATAGAAGTGTGTCTGTACATTGAAGATATTTTAAAAAAAAGATTACGATTATGATTTTTAGATGTCCCTGATTCCAAATCACCAATTTTTGGATTTTTTGTCTGTCTGTTTGTTTGTTTGTTCGTTTGTTTGTTTGTTTGTTTGTTTGGGTGTTTGTTTGTTCGAGTATCACGCAAAAACTACTGAACCGATTTTGATGAAACTTTTTTTTTGATAGCTTATCATCTGACTTAAAATCTGGTATATAATTTAAGCGGACGAAGTCGCGGGTTAAAAGCTTGTATTTTATACAATTAATGTTTTATGCCAATCAAATAAATCGAACAAATTCGTACTAGAACTAGAACGGTCACCAGCTGAACCTAAATGGTAACTGTATAACGATTTAGTTTCGTGAGAAATTGCCTTTTGTTTGTACCGTCCGACAGCATAAGTAACATTTGGTGTAGCAATAAAAGAATAGGTCCTTTTTTTGGATGCCGGAGAACAAAGCAATTTCAACCGATTTTGTGTGATAAAAGAAATGAGATTCTAGAATCTAGAATCTAGTTTAATCTTAATTGTTATCTTTATATTATACTGTGCAGTTGAGTTTATTTCCGGAACAGTCTATATCCGGAAATTGAATCCGTATAGTAGTGTGAAACGACGTGATCAGACTTTGTGGGTCACATTGCGGATAAGTCTGACTTATATTTTGCCATTTTGCGTTCAATTTCATATTCGGTGAGGTAACGTACAACTCTACCTAATTCACCGCATAGTCCAAGAAACACCCTATATACTATTACCTATTCTGTGCAGATTGCATGCAGATAATACAGAGTCACAGAATAGGTAAAAGTATACAACGTGTTAATGAATTAGCGCAAAACCTCATACACCCCAACTGATTTATAACAAAATAATTAGATTGCAACAATAATTTCATTATTTTTATAATTAAAATTTAAAGTTATTCGCATTTTAAGTTTTGAGGCAAAAATGATTTGTTACCATTTCAGCAATGAAAGAAAGCGCTAACGTACTCATGGATACATTTTTATAGTGTGCCCGTGCGGTGGGTTTTCATCGGGTTCAAAAAAATTTAAATTTTACAAAAAAATTATTTAATATTTTGAAAAAAAATTACCTATGTTGAAACCATGATAATTCGATTCTGCTCTCGATTCTGAACAAACTACTTTCTATTTTTGCGTTAATGAGCGTTTTTCTTTTGGTTTTTTAGTGGATCGATAGATGGCGTTACGGTCTGTGCGAATAAAGGTCAAAATTTCAAAAAGTGTTTCTTTAAAATAATAAAGAGGGAGAAGATGATCAGAAAGGTGCCAACGCATCTTTTGATTGAATATTTCATTATTTACGAATCATTTTAATCGAAAATATGAAACTTTTTACGTCTGAGATGGTTGTATGGGCTCGATCCCTTGGCCTTTAAAAAAAGTCAGACACAGTCTTGACATGATTTTGACAGGATCTCGCCTACGTCTCTATGGAGCGATAAGCATGTCACCTGTCGAGTTTTTTAGGAACTAAATTTAAAAAAGAAAAGAAAAACGCTCATTCATTAACACGTTGTATAGTTCTACATAACAGAGTGTAAACTTAAATGCATTACATACTCAAAGGTGTTCTTTAGACCATCAAACTGCACAACTTCTAATATGGGACAAATATTAATATACAAAAAAAAAATGTTCCATAGAGAACCGTAATGGTGACCCAAACGTATGAAAGAGCTGATAATATTTTTCGCGATTTCAAAGTTAGTTCAGTAATGAAAGTTGTTTTGTTTGATGGTCTGAAACACCCCCTTAGATATCGTTGTGCACTTTTTGGAATGGGTAAAAGATGTTAAACTCGCATCAGGACCGTGACGTCACGTAACCTGATCGAAAATTCGTAAGCATAGATACAGGGTCCTTCTTAATATGCTGACACTTTTTTGAGGGGATGATCAGACCATCAAACTGAACAACTTTCTCCATGGGACCAACATCGAAATCACGAAAAAAAAATCTGCTCTTCCATACAAAACTGCAAATTTACTCGAGCCAAATGTATGGGACAGCTGTTTTTTTTTCGCGATTTCGATGTTGGTGCCATAGAGAAAGTTGTTCAGTTTGACGGTCTGATCATCCCCTTTAAAAAGTGTCAGCATATTAAGAAGGACCGCATATAGTAAGACCGTGACGTCACGTGGCGTAAGACGTAAGATCTCTTAGTTTTCACTTCTGCCGGCACTCCTGGGGTGCGGGTTGCACTTCCTTTGTTGTTTTTTTTTTACTCTGTGAGAGATTGTTTTCAATTATAATGATAAGCGCTGCTGTAACCGACGACCGCCATAAGTTAACTTAAAATTTTTATTATGCAAAACCACAGACTACCTAAGGCAAAGATATATAATATAATATACAACGTGTTAATGAATTAACGCAAAACTAGAAAGTAGTTTGTTTAGAATCGAGAGCAGAATCGAATTATCATGGTTTCAACATAGGTAATTTTTTTCAAAATATTAATTCATTTGTGTCTAAAATTTAAAATTTACTGAACCCAACGTCAACCCTCCGCACAGGCACACTCACCCGACTTACTACCAAAACAAGATTATTAAAATGTATCCATGAGGACGTTAGCGCTTTCATTCATTGCTGAAATGATAACAAATCATTTTTGCCTCAAAACTTAAAATGCGAATAACGTTTAATTTTAACTATCAAAATAATGAAATTATTGTTTCAATCTAATTATTTCTCCTGTTGGAGCCTGGCGCCAAGCAGCTCGCTGCGTTCCGTCTGTGTGCAGGAGTGCCAGTACCATTCTGGGTAAGCTCGCTACATCTTCGACCCCATCTTCGTCCTGTGGACTAGATTGAGGTCAAGAGCAAACCCATCGATAGTAAAAAAAAAAAAAAAAAAAAAATTTTGTTATAAATCAGTTGGGGTGTATGAGGTTTTGCGTTAATTCATTAACACGTTGTATGTAGGAATGGTGTCCTAGTTTTTTCTCAATTTACTGTGACAAAAATGACTTTTATGTCGGAGAACCAGTGGCATTGCCAAAAACACAGTTATAATTGTGAAATATTCATCCATATCTCAAACTCCACGCCAGCAAATGAAAATACTTGTTCATAAAACCAACAGTTAAATATTAATTATAATTACGTGCTCAAAGCAAAAAAACTTCAGTGGTGTTAACGAGTAGGTACTATTTATGACTTTTAATTAAGGTGGAATATTTGCCCTGTTAATACTAGAAAGCAATATAAGCTAAAAAGAACAAATTAAGGTCAACCTATTTTGAATTAACTTTGTTTTTTTTTCATCTGGTGCAGAAATAATCGTTACGAAATCAGAAAAGCGACCTAATATCATGTCATTGTTATTTTAAACTAGCTGATCCGGCAAACTTCGTACCGTCTCAGAATCAGCTTTACCCGAAACACACTTGGCCGTTTTTTTATTATAAACCTTCCCTGGCATGTGCACAACGACCACAAAGATCGGTCCAGCCGTTCTCGAGTGATGGCGTGACCAAGTGAAATAGGGATTCATTTTTATACTACACGAGCTTTTACCCGCAACTTCGTCCGCATAAATTATATACCAGATTTTAAGTCAGATGATAAGCTATCAAACAAAAAAAGTTTCATCAAAATCAGTTCAGTAGTTTTTGCGTGATACTCGAACAAACAAACACCCAAACAAACAAACAAACAAATAAACAAACAAACAAACAAACAGACAGACAAAAAATCCAAAAACTGTGTGATTTGGAATCAGGGCCAGGTAAAAACCATGTCGTAATTTTTTTTTTGTAAATATCTTCAATTTACAGACACACTTCTGTTACAGTTTTATAATAGTTTAGATACAGGGTCCTTCTTGATATGCTGACACTTTTTTAAGAGGATGATCAGACCTTCAAACCAAACTGAACAACTTTCTCTATGGGACAAACAACGAAACCGCGAAAAAAAAAATCTGCTCTTCGATACAAAACTGCAAACCTAGAGCCAATTGTATGCGACAGCTGATTTTTTTTCGCGATTTCGATGTTGGTCCCATAGAGAAAATTGTTCCGTATGATGGTCTGATCATCCCCTTAAAAAAGTGTCAGCATATTAAGAAGGACTCTTTAAAGATTACGGGATCTGAGAAGTTATGTTTGGTTCCAATCTGTCAATCTATGTTACCTCGGCTATGCCACTATGTATCTTTTTGCATAAATTAATTACTTACTGTAAGAATTGAGAAATAAACCTTCGTAAATGCTCAATTTTACCGCCCGTTTTCAGAGATCCAGCAAACAAATTAGACGAATATGAACAAAAAAAGCAAAACATACAGACATAAAGTCTTGCTCATATTACGCCCTGTATAATTAAATGAAGAGTATAGTCGGTAACGAAACTCAATCATTATCTACAGGTACCTTCTTAATATGCTGACACTTTCTTAAGGGTATGATCAGACCGTCAAACTGAACCACTTTCTTTATGGCACCAACATCAAAATCGCGAAAAAAAATCAGCTCTTCCATACAAAACTGCAAACTTACTCGAGCCAAATATATGGAACAGCTGATTTTTTTTTTGCGATTTCCATGTTGGTCCCATAGAGAAAGTTCTTCAGTTTGATAGTTTGATGGTCTAATCACCCCCTTAAAAAAGTGTCAGCATATTAACATAGTCTAAAAAGCAAGGTCTTCTATTCCCAGAGTGAAACAAGCCTACGTCACAAAAAAATGGCCGCTAAACATGGTAAAACGGTATGATGACGTAGGCTTGTGTCAGTCACATGGTCAGTCACGTGATCGGAAGAGAATACCAGGCGCAGTATATTATTGTAACATGATATTAACATAGTCTAAAAAAACAAGGTCTTCTATTCCCAGAGTGACACAAGCCTACGTCACAAAAAATGGCGCTAAACATGGTAAAAGGGTATGATGACGTAGGCTTGTGTCAGTCACGTGGTCAGTCACGTGATCGGAAGAGAATACCAGGCGCAGTATATTATTGTACCATGCATATTAAGAAGGACCCTGTAATATGAGAATAGGTTTGAACCTATAAAGTGTTTAATAATTTTGTTGCCGACCGTACCATCAGGAGCGGATATTTCACATCGCCTTGCATTTTTATATGAAATCGTATTTTCGGGATAAGCTAGTCACGTAGACCATATTTGATGCAAGACTTATTTAACATTTTACAAAAATTTGAAATTGACAAGATGACGTCAGCACATGCGAAACCAAAGAAATTGAACCTTAAGTCTTCTTCGTAGGTAACGAGGAACCAGTGCGCGGTAACCAGAGGGCGATAGAGGGGGTGAGGTAAAAAGTTGGTGGGAGGAAGGGAGTGTCCGTACAGTTTTTGTGATCTGTGGTCCGTACTCTATCTAGTAATAGATACTCTTTCTTATACTGTGCTATACTTAAACCTAAAAGCCCAGATTGTCAAAAATACGTTGAGCTCTTTAAGCTATGAAAAATATAAAGCGACAAAGAGCAACCTGCTGGTTTTAGTGGATCTCTGAAGCATACTAACATTTTACTGTACAAGAGGTTTTTGTTGCTGGTTAAATATTTTTCGGCCATTTTTCGAGATGTTTTTATATAAATATTATGATATTCCGGGATATAAACTGTCATTATACAAAGTTTCGTCAAAATCCGTAGTGGTTTTTGCGTGATGAGCGTTCAAACAAACAAACAATAAAATCAAAAACCTTTCTAACATGTTCAGTTACTGATTTTAAACAGAGGTCGTGGGTTCGATTCCCACGATTTACAAAATAATAATAAGTGTTTATTGGATTCGTTGCACATAAATATTATGTTAGATTCACCTCATAAGCTAGGCCCCGACATAAATTCAGAGTTCGGCTTCCGAGCCGAGCATTTTGCTGAGTTGGGACCTTTTTGCCACTGCGGCGCACAAACAATCTCTTTATTAATTAATGTTTTGACAATTTTACTAAAATGTAACCATGATGTAAGATTGTATGTGTGTCGGAGATCCAAATAAATAATTTTTCTTTCTTTCTTTCTTTCTTTCACGGGGGACACCTAGTGATATGCCACTTTGTGCGTTTTTCCCCAGTTGATTAGGACATTGCAGGCTGAATCACCTGATTGTCTGAAAAGAATAATAATTCCGTGTTTCGGATGGCACGTTAAGCCGTTGTTCCCAGCTAATATTTCTGATGGTAGTAGTCGTTACATAAAAACCACGTCAGAGGCCGTAAGGCGGTCTGAAAAAACACTGACACCAGGGCTCTGCCCACACGATAAAAAGAAGAAGATTTTAAGTTGCCCTAGTTGGTTTTTTCCCAAATATATTCAACTAGCGACCCGCCCCGGCTTCGCACGGGTGCAATGCATGTATTATATACACATAAACCTTCCTCTTGAATCACTCTATCTATTTAAAAAAAAACCGCATCAAAATCCGTTGCGTAGTTTTAAAGATCTAAGCATACATAGGGACAGACAGACAGCGGGAAGCGACTTTGTTTTATTTACACTAATATTATAAAGAGGAAAGATTTGTACCTATTTTTGTATGTTTGTATGTTTGTAATGAATAGGCTCAAAAAGTACTGGGCCGATTTAAAAAAATCTTTCACCATTAGAAAGCTGCATTCACCCTGAGTAACATAGGCTATATTTATTGCTAGAAAAGATTCTAGTAGATACTATGTAGTGATGTACAGACTCTTTTGCGTTAACAATTTTATTATAGGTATAGAAATTCGTCCATTTAACCAAATGGAACTATAGCTGCTGAATCACGCGATCCCCTATTTTAGCTTTTACTACTACAGATTCGTGTTATTTTGAAGAATTTGGGAGTCATAAAATTGGGAGATTCATTTGTTTTTACAGTTGTTGATTCCTGTTTACACAGTGTGCGGTTCGGTTGAGTCCGAGGTGCGTTAAATCGTTTAATTATTTACATGGTTAGTATCGAAGCGATATAAAACATTCAGGATAGATAAAAAGCTGGATCATAACATAAGGGCGTTATTTTTGAGTTACAAATGTTTTTTTTATGCAGAGTGAAATTGATATCATTAGCATCCTTTTAAACTAAGAGTCTACCATCAAACTGAAAATCTTTTACTATGGGAGCAAGCAAACCGATCGGAGTAAAAAAAAATCTGCTGTTGTATACATTTGAGTCGCGAGCTCGCGCGTCGACATTGCAGTTTAGTATGGAACTGCAGATTTTTTATTTGCTTCTGTCGGTTTGCTCCCATAGTAAAAGTTGTTCAGTTCGATGGGAACCCAAGAACTATACTGAACAACTTTCCCTATAGAAATTAGGAAAATAAAATTTCAACTTTTAATACAAACGTTCGATGAGCTGATTGCATTCAGTACGGAAAGTACAAAAAAAAAATTTGCGAATTTCCTATAGGTTTCTTAAGGAAAGTTGTTCAGTATCATGGGTACAATCACCACTTAAAGTAATGCAACTGCTTACCTTAACACCCCGTATAATGATGATGATTAAAAGTCCAAGTTAAAGAGCGTTTATATTTAAAAAAAAATAGATCAATGACAGTTTCCGTTTCCGGAACGCGTTATAATCTCAAAAATGTTGATTTTAGATCTGCAATGTTTAGGTTTTTTCTCCACTTCCTTTTATGGATAATTTTGTTGATTAATTAGTAAGATTTTGATGGTTCCAATGTAAAAATATGTATTAAAACTTTTCCTTGTAACGTATTTGAGTTTACATCCTATAAATGTTGTTGGATTATAATTTATATCTTTTTCGTGTAGAAGACTGTCAGTTGTGTTTATCCTGTAGGTATGTTTCTGACGCTGTTTTTACTTTATTTCTTACACTCGAACATTTATAACAGTTTTATGACAGTTAAATAAACAAACAATTCTTTGAAAAATCGTTAAGAAACATCTCACCAGTTTCAATTCTCATAAATGTTTTTTGGTTTCGGAATTATAACAAACAAACTGATTTAGTCTCCTAAACTGATTTCAGTTTATTTAAATGTTTTTGACAATATTCGACTAATGTTAGCCATAAGAATAAAAAATATTGCTAAAACAATTTTTTCGAACAAAATTTTTTCTTAGTGGATTTTTTGCCTAATTAACTTTGGATGCCGATTCCAGCGTAAAATGGCCTATGAAGAACAACTTATCATTTCTTATTTGGTAGGTAATTTGAATAATCACTGAAGTTTAAAATTAGTATTAACCTATGGAACTTCCAGTTTGTATTTTTAAGAGAATTTATATATTTTGCTCCATGCAACTCAAACCTAAAGTTTTACTTTGGACCCTTTTTTCGGTAATTTGTGAGGATGTCGTGTTGCTGACTATTTCACGTATGGAAGAGTGTTTTCAGACGATCATGGTGCAAGAAGAAAATTCGTAAAATTCTTACTATGAAAAAAGTTATGACAAATTTAAGCCGCCCCGGTAGAAAATTCTCAAATACACCTTTAAAAAATCATAACTTCTGAACTACAAAAAATCGCGGAACATACATGGGGTATTTTCGGATACACCTAGGTGTGAGGAAGCTAAAAATAATTTTTGGACGTCTCCGTTTGGACCACCCTGTATATCGACTTTTTCAAACTATTAAAAACCATTTTACACCGATATACTGAAACCGCACCATAAACTCCGCCGTGGGAGAACGTTAACATGGTAACAACCATTTAAGCACTCCTTGCCCTTGAAAACGTTATAAAAGGGCCGTAACACCACGCCGCACCCTACCAAATAGAGCTTACTTACAGTAAAGTCAATTAAGAGGGTATATAGGGTCTTTCTTAATATACATAGGTATATACTGACACTTTTTTAAGGGGATGATCAGACCGTTAGGCTGCCTGTCCACTGATGCGAGCTGGCTGGGCGAGCTGTGTAGCTCGCCCAGCCAGCTTGCATCAGTGGACAGGCAGCCTTAAACTATTTATCGATATTGCCTAAATATTTGTTATTTAAAAGACAAAAAAAACGGTGGAATGTATATTTTTTTTAAATATGTTTAAACGAATCTGATATTAAATTCCGTTGGAAGAGATAACGTTCATTATATTTAGGTACCTAATGGGAATTATTTTACATTTTAAGAATTAAAAAAAATACATTTCAATGTTACTGCGTAGTAAGTAATTTAATAGAATGTAATTTATATTAATAAAGGCATTTAATGATTGCCTTCATAATTAAAATATACTCAAAAACCTACATAATTTCAGTAACAATTTGACTTACGAGAACAAAATTTAATAAAGCCCAGACAATATGCCAGCGCGACTGTAACATAATTATTTATGTTAATTACTCTTTTCCATTAACATTTTAAGACTCCTGAAAACTTTTCTTTCGCTACCAAAATATTTTTACAAAACGGACCTACAATCTAATTTAATTAAGGTATATAATGAAACTCACCTTGATTCCATGATGAAGAGTGCAGAACGCAGTTTGAGGATTATGCAGCTGATAACTAGCCCTCTTTGTTACTCCAGCGAGGCCTCTATTGTACCTCTGCTAACACTCGGTACACACAGAGCACAGCACAACGCTACCTTACAGTATGTTTGTAATACGATTAGCACACTTGTCCCCGCATCCAAAGTTGACATTGCGCACTTACAGATTTTTCAACCTTCACATAGAAATTGTTTGAGCAAACTTTGGTATTTTTATGTATCACATCACTCTGAATGGCATGTTTACGCTCATGAAACACTTAACAATGACATATTATTTTCGCATACACATCCACATATGTGATCACAACACATTTTAAATTCATAGATTTACTCTTAGCAAATAATTCGTTATCACTTCTAATGTATCTCTGTTTATGGTTGCCGCTAAGTGTTAAAATTAGCTATAACATACATTAATCACTATCCTACCACTAATTCATCTAGTACCTATATATTTTAATTATATCAACTACAAGCACAACTTTTTAAACTAACAAGAGACGCGCGGAAAACAAGAAACGCGCCCGAAAGTTTTTCAGGAGTGGACGCGACCGAAGCGGTATGCCGCTTCGCTTGATCGCAGTCGAATGACGCCCGTACCACCCTTGAATAGCACAACTCATGAAAAACGCTATATCTATGTCAACATGACCATGTGGGTGTATTAATTAACTCCGCACACATAGTGTCAACTGATCTTTATCATAAACCAAACAACGCATCTAATCGAATTAATGTTTAGGAAGTAGATATCTTTAAAAAATCTGAAAGTTTGGTAGAATTTTTAATTTCGTAAGGAACTTGGATTCCCGTAGGAATTCGTGGTGATATTGGTTTATGGGCTTTGTAAGGTTATTGGAGGTTAAATAGTTCTAGGGTTATTGACATCGCAACTCTATTTTAGCTTTATTTTGGGAACAAATACCTAACAAAATCTAATCTTATCTTGTTGTTAAAATATACAAACTCACGATCATATCTTTTTTGTGGGTTAGAAACTTTGCTACACTTACGAGATGCTCACCAGCTGTAGCATAGGGGTAAAGGTATTTTTATATTTTAACATCTCAAAAAAAAAGGGACATACAGACAAATTGATTATTTTGAAGTTGGTTAAAACTACTATCTTGTTACAAAAAACATGAGAAGATAAAAATTTTACCAGCTGAATAGAATCCATTTAATTTAGTTAGATTATAAATGTCTAATATTTCCGGAAAGTATAACGGGACTTAAAAAAAAGGAAAGATTTGTTAAGTTAAGATTATTCGCACTCTGTTTCTACACGTTGTCTTAAAAAGCATCTCTGTTATATATCATCATCAACGTTGCGTTGGCGCTACAGTCGATTGTGGGCATTGGCCTAATACGCTGGCTCAGCGATCCCAAGATAAGATAAATATTCTTTATTTGCACACCAAAATACACAAAAAACAACAATATACACGAACAAGAAGGGTAAAAAGTGTATCCTCTTATCAAATTGTTGGTTTAAAATCGACGTCGCTCCAGCAAAACCTGTTGGATCTTGGCCTGCTCCAGCTTAAGTCTTCATCGGCCACCCATTCCCTAATTTCGTACCTACTCATAATTTACTGCACCTTTATTCCCGATAGTGTATCCACTATAGTTTTTAACCGACTTCAAAAAGGAGGAGGTTTCTCAATTCGAACGTATATTTTTTGTTATGTGTGTTCACAGATAACTTCGTCATTTATAAACCGATTTTGATGATTCTTTTTCTGTTAGAAAGGAGATATCCCAAGGGTGGTACCATGTTAAGGAAACCAGGATCTGATGATGGTATCCCAGAGAAATCGAGGGCAACCTTCGAAAATCGTAGTGCCGACTAGTGCGTTTGTTAATTTAAAGCACTACTATTAAATCGGACTAATGAAAACACCACCACCACCACCACCACTCCACCACCACTGAAAATAGTGAAATAAAAAATTTTAAACAAAAAATTAAAACCGCCTTCAAAAAACTAAAATGTTCTTACCGGCTTGACAGCGACTTCGATAAAATGTTCTTATTATGCGAACAAAAAAGTCGGCATCAGCTACAATATTATTTTTTAACTTTTTAGTTTTTTTAAAGGCGGTTTTAATTTTCTTTTCCTTTTTTTGTATTTAGACAGAAACTATCCAGTGTCGCTTTTTCGTTTCATCGAGTATCAAATCACAACGGCGCTAAAGTTTTCACTTCAAAAATGTTCACTTTTAAACCTCATACAAAGGTGAAAAATCGACTATAACCGATCACAAAAATAAACTGAAACTGTGGGGAGTCGAAGCAAAAAGTTCCGACTCACCAATACTGGACGCGAGGAAATGCGACCGCCGACCAGTGTTGCTAGAAGGTTACTTTTGTAACCTTGTAGGTGATTCTTAGCTGCATCAGGTTACTTTTAGGTTACACGATTCAAAAGGTTACTTTTAGGTGATTTTTCGGAATTTGTATAATCAATTCTAAAATTCTTATTTTTCCATGAAACGGAACGCTTTTTCATATTTTATTTATATCGCAAAACGTTCGTAACGTAGAGAGTGCAACTCCTAAAAACACGTTTTTCTCAACACGTTCAGCTCATTATCAGTTACCTAACTTGAAATTTTCCGCACAGTTTGTAAGAAAATGGAAAGTTACTGTTCTTCATGACGTCATTGGTTCCCTCTTCCTTAGATTCTAATTTCGATAAGATTGTCATCATATTGTTTAGCAGGGTTGAATTACTGTTTAACATAATCAATGATTTATCGTTTGTCAGAAACGTAGCAGGTGGCAATTTATTAACTGAGTCTACGTTATTGAAACAGTACTTATCTAAAGGATCCAAAAAAGCTCACAATTGTGAGCCTAAACCGCACAAGTGCTGTAATGTAGTTTTTTAGGGTTTCGTTCCCAAACGGTAAAAACGGGACCCTATTACTAAGCCTACGTTATCCGTCCGTCCATCTGTCTGCCCCGCCGTCCGTCCGTCTGTCCTACCTATTTAGGGCTGTAATGTAACTTTTGAACCGTAATAGCTAGATAGATGAAATTTTCTCAGATTATGCGTTATTACGGCGGATTTGACTACAAATAATAAAAATGAGAAAAAGTAAAAAATTAAGGGAGGTTTCAACCAGAAACTATATAGTTTTTATCAACGTTTTTTCTTCACGCTCTATGGTAAAAATGGTAATACATACAAGCGCCAAACTTAGTGTGATTATAGAGCAAACTCTACAGAATACAACAAACAAACAAGTACTAAAAACTGGCCAAGTGTGAGACGGTCTCGCGCTAAAGGTCCCGGACAACAAAAGATTTTTTTCTAAGTTTATAATGTTGTGTTCTGTGGTGGTGTGGTACGGAACCCTCGGTGCGCGAGTAGCCCGACTCGCACTTGAGCGGTTTTATTTATATACAACGTGTTAATGAATAAACGCAAAACTTGAAAATAGTTTGTTTAGAATCGAGAGCAGAATCGAATTTTCAAGGTTTTAAAATACTTTGGTAATTTTCTCAAAATACTCGATTCGCTACGCCTGATGATGCTACAAATGTGCAACAACAGGCCTAAGCGATTTCCCAACCAAGCATTACCTAACCTAACCTAAACCTATAGAGACTTGCTGATAGCCCAGGATGCGCCGAACGTAAACTGTTAATAGAATTATGTAACAGATTATTATTTCAGCGAGTAATTCTATTCTGGTAGATAAACAAAGACCGATAACAAGTATAATTATCGTATTTCAATCACTGATAGTCAACAGAGTGTACGAGTATCAGGTCGTCCTTTTATTTTACGGCCGGACGAGTTTGGGTTTCCCCAGAAGAATTTATTTTGTTGAATAAGTTATACAAGGTAAATTCGAAGATCCGTACCAAAATTGGCTAAACTGAAAACGTATAAAATAATCACCTGTCTGTGCGTCCGTCTGTCACTGTCACTGGCATTTTTCTCAGAGACCGTATAAGACATAAGAAGCTGAAACGTGGCACAATTATAGCAATTAAGACGCTCCCTATCCTCGCCCGGTTTTTAGAACCAATATCGAAATCGCGAAAAAAAACTCAGCTGTCCCATACAAAACTGCAAACATAACTCGACTGAAATGTATTTGGGACAGCTGATTTTTGAAGCGAAAATTTCTTTAGCGGCATGTTGTGCACTTTTTTTGGTATGAGTAAAAAAATGTTAAACTCGCGTCAGGACCGTAAAGTCACCCTGATCTGATCTGATCGAAAATTAGTCAGATATATCCCCCTCTCTTTCTACCGCGCGGCGAAAATGTATGCCTGTTCCTGCTGTTTCCTTTAAGCGGCATATATTTTCATGTTTGTGTACGATAGCGCAATAAATGAATATTGTATTTTACTACATAAATGATAGTACTTTTATATGTTAAAGTTTTCACTTCTGCCGGCACTCCCGGAGTGCAATCCGTTTTTTTTTCGCAATTTCGATGTTGGTCCCGTAGAGAAAGTTGTTCTGTTTGATGGTCTGGAGTGCGATTTTTGAATCTCATTCGGTGAGTTCAGCAGTTGAAAATGTCAAAATTACAGTGGAGATATGCATCTTTCTACTGATGATTTGACTTACAAAAATCATACTTCAGGAGTGCGATTTTTGAAAGTCAAATCAGCAGTAGAAAGATGCGTATCTCCATAGTAATTTTTATATTTTCAACTGCTGAACTCAGCGAATGAGATTCAAAAATCGCACTCCAGGTCATCCAAAACTGTCAGCATATTATTTTGGAACCTGTATGTTTTCTTTTAATATACCTACGTGCGATACCTACGATGAGGTGATCTATTCTGGGACCTATACGGCTCGGCTTTATTCATTTGTTATATTTATAGAAAATAATTCCATTGTTTATTAAGCAGCTGATCAAAACATCGACGTAGCCAGTTGGGCGGACGGGACGTAATCAATTCAGTTAACTAGTTAATTGTATATCGGTCATAAAATTTACTGTTTTGTCCAGTAGGTAGTCAAGCTTTATATAGTCGTTGCGCTTGCCAATTCTGGTATGCGATATACAGGGTGAAATTTATATGATTAGCATCCTTTTAAACTTAGAGTCTAGTCTACCCATCGAACTGAACAACTTTTACAACGGGAGCAATCCGATCGGAGCAAATAAAAATTCAGCTGTTCCATACTAAACTACAAAGTCGACGCGCGAGTTCGCGACTCAAATGTATGCAATAGCTGATTTTTTTTGCTTCGATCGGCTTGCTCCCATAGAAAAAGTTGGTTTAAAAGGATGCTAATAATATAAAAAATGAAAGAAAGAAGAAAAAAAAATAGAGAAAGAAAAAAGAAAAAAGAAAAAAAAAGTAGAAATGAAAAAATTAATGTCTGATTTGTGTGATGTGTTTTGTAGAAATGGATCTGCATAAATGTGAACACATCTCACTCTATCTTCTTCCTGTTTCTTTTACTGTATTTTTGTATTCCTTATGATAATGTTTTGATCTTTTGTGCATTGGGTTGCAGCAATTTGGGCACTCTATTTAATTTTATTACTATTGTTTATTCAATGTATTTGTTTTGTTTTGTTTTTCTGATTGCATTTGACTTGCAATTAGGTCAAATTAACTTCATCAATACAAAATGATAACTTCTTTTTTTGACCTTTAGAATGGTACACACGGCGACACATCAAGCTATACAAAACCAACATAAGCTGGCCGCGCGTAGGTTTTATAAATGTTTGATCGCAGGGTATCCTTCAAAGAAATAATGTCAAAGTAGTACTTTTAATTTTAAAATAAACCCTATAGAAGCAAAAACATAAATAAGTATAAGAATTGTTTATTATTATTATAAGCCATTTATTAGTTAAAACTTTTTAGTGTCGAGGTCTATTTTTATTTTATGCTAAATAGGTTCATGACCATCTATAAGTAAGTTCTGATGAAAATAGTTAAACTTGGAAGCGGTTGAACCAATAATCTCGAAGCTTAAGATAAATCGGTCTAAAATTTCCCTTGAGAAAACGATAAATCGAGGTCTGATAAGTTGGTTTATTTCGTGATAGGTACTCAACTTGAAGTGTTTTCGAAATCAGTAACTCGAGTCAAGATATTTATTATAAAATGCCTTATGTGATGTTGCATAGCACTTTGATTTGATTCAATAAAATGCAGAGCTACGATCGGAGTAGGTATACGGTTCATTGATGTGTTGTCATTCATCATGAATGTTGTTTTTTTGTGTGCCGCTTTTAACGTGATTGGAGGTATGTATCTATCGTAGTAAAGTAAGATGGTTGAAGCTATGAACCTACCTGAATATAGTTAAATGAAAGCGGTTCATATAACTATAATATATTACGGCGTTTTACTAGGAATTTAACTAAGATACGAGCAGGATCTAGTAATATAATTATCTTACTAGACTAATCTAGTCAAATAATTATACGATTTTGGTTTCTTTTGAACTTTTTGGTAGATTTTGGTTCTTTGGATGTTTATTGTCGTTTTTGGTAGTTCTAGGTAATTTTCGTTCGATTCTTTAGTTTTTGGCAGATTTTGGTTGCTTTTGTTACATTTGGTTGCTTTTTTGGTAGGTTTAATTTAATAAATTCCAAAATCTATACAGGGTGAAATTGATATCATTAGCATCCTTTTAAACTGAGAGTCTACCCATCAAACTGAACAACTTTTACTATGGGAGCAAACGAATCGGAGCAAAAAAAAATCAGCAGTTGCATACATTTGTGTCGCGTAGGCATTGCAGTTTAGTATGGAACAGCAGATTTTTTTGTTGCTTCGATCGATTTGCTCCCATAGTGAAAGTTGTTCAGTTTGATGGGTAGACCCTTAGAGCGAGCGCAGACTTGAGACAAAACAGTTGTAAGACAGATTCGTCGCACGCAGACAAAACTGTTTCGAAACAGTTTTGATTCAAACGCGGCGCACACCAAGCAAGACAAAACTGTTTTGCCTACGTCACGACGCGTAACTTAACCATATAACCCCCGAACATTTTTCATTGAACGTCCCACCCCCCAGCGCCGCGGTCATATAAAAACTGTAGACATTATTATAGTTAACGATTTTTTTTTGGTCATCGCTGCCTGCGCTCCCACTAGATTCCGCCATTCCTAAGAACCAGTGTGGGCATTAATCCATAAATTTTTAATCAATTGATTATTTTTATTAGTTTTAATCAGACTAAATAAATTTTGATTGAATTGATCATGATTAAAAAAATTATCGTTAATCTGATTAGTTTTGTTAATTTTTAATTTTATTCGTTAATTTAATTAACGATTACAAAGTTTACCACGTCTTTTTAAATTAGTCCAAGAATCCACCGAAAACCTGGGTTGGGTGGACACACAACTCCACATCAGATAGGTGGTATCTATTTTGAAGGCAATTACTTCAAGATGGCGGATTTTTCTTTAATCTGACAACGGGTTCGTGTTTGCCGACCACAGCGACCCTCAGATATCGAATTTGATAGCAATCGGTTGAGTAAGGGACTAGTTATATAGAAAGCGCCCGAAGCGCTCGCCCTGGGCGCTACGTATCGTGCGCTTGCCTAGAGCGCCGTGGGCGCTGGTCATAGAGAAGTAGAATAATCCTTGGCGCTGGTCGTAGGCTTGTTAAATGAGTTAGGATGTCCACATTTTCATATAACTTTGGAACGGATAATTTACTCGGTGTAACTGTGTTGCTTTTTTCACTCAAGTTTTCTCTTTCTTCTGGGTAAGCTCGCTACATCTACGACCCCATCTTCGTCCTGAGGACTGGATTGAGGTCAAGAGCAAACCCATAGTTAATAAAAAAAAAACTCCTTACCTATACCTATGTTGTTTTTTTATTTAAATTAAATATACCTATTAAAATCTCACTCGGTCACAAAGCCCAACCTTGGTACAATGCGGATTGTGCTCGCGCTGAGGCTAAAAAAGAATCCGCCTACCAAGCATGGGTCCAAGCTCGCGACCGCAAAGTTAGAGCTTGTAGGGTTCGCGCGAAGAAGAGGGCCTTTAATTCTGCCGCCAAGTCCTGCAAACGGGTGATCCGGAGGGCTCGATTCGACCATGTCAGCCGCATTGGAGCCAAACTGGCATCCTACCCTTCTGGTAGTAAACAGTTCTGATCCCTTTCAAAATCGGTCGAATCCAACTTCTGCCGTCCCACTTTGCCTCCCATGCAGAAGCCTGATGGGTCGCTGGCTCACTCCGCAACTGAGAAAGCTAATTTATTTGCTTCTCTGTTTGCGAGCAATTCACGTCTGGACGCTGGTGCCAAACAGCCACCAACCATCCCTCATTGTGATTCTTCGATGCCGGAGGTCACAATACATACAAAAGAGGTCCGCAGAGCATTGCGTAGTCTGGATGTGAATAAGGCCAGTGGTCCTGATGGTATACCTGCAAGAGTGTTGAGATATTGTGCGCCTGAGTTGTCTCCTGTTCTAACACGCCTGTATCGCCTCTCTCTCAGAACAAGAACGGTGCCTAAATCCTGGAAGCTTGCGAATGTGCAACCGGTACCCAAGAAGGGCAGTCGTGCCGACCCCTGCAACTACCGCCCTATCGCCATTACTTCCATTCTCTGTAAAGTCATGGAAAGAGTACTTAACAGTAAGTTGCTGTCATACCTAGAAGACAATGATCTACTCAGTGATCGCCAATATGGCTTCCGCCGGGGGCGATCGACTGGGGATCTTCTTGTGTATGTCACGCACTGCTGGGGCGAGGCCATCGAGAAGCACGGTGAAGCACTGGCTGTATCACTTGACATCTCGAAGGCCTTTGACAGGGTATGGCACGCTAGTTTGCTGAGCAAGCTTCCCGCTTATGGCATCCCCGCTGATCTTTGCAGCTGGATATCTGATTTCTTGAGAGAACGGTCGATTAGAGTTGTCATTGACAGCTGCTCTTCTGACCTTATGGCAATTGATGCTGGAGTTCCTCAAGGGTCTGTTCTCTCCGCGACACTTTTCCTGCTGCACATCAATGACCTCCTTGTGTCAGGTATTGTTGGGTATGCAGATGACAGTACTGTCATGGAGAGATATGTATCTGGCGCAGGGGCCAGCGGGGATAAAATACGCTCGCAGAGGGAGGCCATGGTTGAGCGAACAAACTTGACTTTAAGTCTTGTCTCCCAGTGGGGTGACAATAATTTAGTCAACTTCAACGCCACCAAAACACAGGCCTGTCTGTTCACCGCAAAAAGGAGTCCGTTTAATCTGACTCCTACTTTCCGGGGTACATCTGTCCCTGTTTCCGACAGTCTTGGGCTTCTGGGTATAAGCTTGACCACGAAACTCAACTTCGGCGCTGACATCGAGTCTAAGGCTCAAACTGCGGCCAAAAAGCTGGGCATCTTAAACAAGGTGAAGCGGTACTTCACTCCTGGACAGCTCTTAGTATTGTATAAAGCTCAGGTCCGATCATGTATGGAGTACTGCTGCCACCTGTGGGATGGCTCAGCCAAGTATCAACTTGCCACACTCGACTCGGTTGAACGCAGAGCCAGGAGGCTCATTGGCGATAGTAAGCTGGTGGAGAAGCAAAAACATAAATAAGTATAAGAATTGTTTATTATTATTATAAGCCATTTATTAGTTAAAACTTTTTAGTGTCGAGGTCTATTTTTATTTTATGCTAAATAGGTTCATGACCATCTATAAGTAAGTTCTGATGAAAATAGTTAAACTTGGAAGCGGTTGAACCAATAATCTCGAAGCTTAAGATAAATCGGTCTAAAATTTCCCTTGAGAAAACGATAAATCGAGGTCTGATAAGTTGGTTTATTTCGTGATAGGTGCTCAACTTGAAGTGTTTTCGAAATCAGTAACTCGAGTCAAGATATTTATTATAAAATGCCTTATGTGATGTTGCATAGCACTTTGATTTGATTCAATAAAATGCAGAGCTACGATCGGAGTAGGTATACGGTTCATTGATGTGTTGTCATTCATCATGAATGTTGTTTTTTTGTGTGCCGCTTTTAACGTGATTGGAGGTATGTATCTATCGTAGTAAAGTAAGATGGTTGAAGCTATGAACCTACCTGAATATAGTTAAATGAAAGCGGTTCATATAACTATAATATATTACGGCGTTTTACTAGGAATTTAACTAAGATACGAGCAGGATCTAGTAATATAATTATCTTACTAGACTAATCTAGTCAAATAATTATACGATTTTGGTTTCTTTTGAACTTTTTGGTAGATTTTGGTTCTTTGGATGTTTATTGTCGTTTTTGGTAGTTCTAGGTAATTTTCGTTCGATTCTTTAGTTTTTGGCAGATTTTGGTTGCTTTTGTTACATTTGGTTGCTTTTTTGGTAGGTTTAATTTAATAAATTCCAAAATCTATACAGGGTGAAATTGATATCATTAGCATCCTTTTAAACTGAGAGTCTACCCATCAAACTGAACAACTTTTACTATGGGAGCAAACGAATCGGAGCAAAAAAAAATCAGCAGTTGCATACATTTGTGTCGCGTAGGCATTGCAGTTTAGTATGGAACAGCAGATTTTTTTGTTGCTTCGATCGATTTGCTCCCATAGTGAAAGTTGTTCAGTTTGATGGGTAGACCCTTAGAGCGAGCGCAGACTTGAGACAAAACAGTTGTAAGACAGATTCGTCGCACGCAGACAAAACTGTTTCGAAACAGTTTTGATTCAAACGCGGCGCACACCAAGCAAGACAAAACTGTTTTGCCTACGTCACGACGCGTAACTTAACCATATAACCCCCGAACATTTTTCATTGAACGTCCCACCCCCCAGCGCCGCGGTCATATAAAAACTGTAGACATTATTATAGTTAACGATTTTTTTTTGGTCATCGCTGCCTGCGCTCCCACTAGATTCCGCCATTCCTAAGAACCAGTGTGGGCATTAATCCATAAATTTTTAATCAATTGATTATTTTTATTAGTTTTAATCAGACTAAATAAATTTTGATTGAATTGATCATGATTAAAAAAATTATCGTTAATCTGATTAGTTTTGTTAATTTTTAATTTTATTCGTTAATTTAATTAACGATTACAAAGTTTACCACGTCTTTTTAAATTAGTCCAAGAATCCACCGAAAACCTGGGTTGGGTGGACACACAACTCCACATCAGATAGGTGGTATCTATTTTGAAGGCAATTACTTCAAGATGGCGGATTTTTCTTTAATCTGACAACGGGTTCGTGTTTGCCGACCACAGCGACCCTCAGATATCGAATTTGATAGCAATCGGTTGAGTAAGGGACTAGTTATATAGAAAGCGCCCGAAGCGCTCGCCCTGGGCGCTACGTATCGTGCGCTTGCCTAGAGCGCCGTGGGCGCTGGTCATAGAGAAGTAGAATAATCCTTGGCGCTGGTCGTAGGCTTGTTAAATGAGTTAGGATGTCCACATTTTCATATAACTTTGGAACGGATAATTTACTCGGTGTAACTGTGTTGCTTTTTTCACTCAAGTTTTCTCTTTCTTCTGGGTAAGCTCGCTACATCTACGACCCCATCTTCGTCCTGAGGACTGGATTGAGGTCAAGAGCAAACCCATAGTTAATAAAAAAAAAACTCCTTACCTATACCTATGTTGTTTTTTTATTTAAATTAAATATACCTATTAAAATCTCACTCGGTCACAAAGCCCAACCTTGGTACAATGCGGATTGTGCTCGCGCTGAGGCTAAAAAAGAATCCGCCTACCAAGCATGGGTCCAAGCTCGCGACCGCAAAGTTAGAGCTTGTAGGGTTCGCGCGAAGAAGAGGGCCTTTAATTCTGCCGCCAAGTCCTGCAAACGGGTGATCCGGAGGGCTCGATTCGACCATGTCAGCCGCATTGGAGCCAAACTGGCATCCTACCCTTCTGGTAGTAAACAGTTCTGATCCCTTTCAAAATCGGTCGAATCCAACTTCTGCCGTCCCACTTTGCCTCCCATGCAGAAGCCTGATGGGTCGCTGGCTCACTCCGCAACTGAGAAAGCTAATTTATTTGCTTCTCTGTTTGCGAGCAATTCACGTCTGGACGCTGGTGCCAAACAGCCACCAACCATCCCTCATTGTGATTCTTCGATGCCGGAGGTCACAATACATACAAAAGAGGTCCGCAGAGCATTGCGTAGTCTGGATGTGAATAAGGCCAGTGGTCCTGATGGTATACCTGCAAGAGTGTTGAGATATTGTGCGCCTGAGTTGTCTCCTGTTCTAACACGCCTGTATCGCCTCTCTCTCAGAACAAGAACGGTGCCTAAATCCTGGAAGCTTGCGAATGTGCAACCGGTACCCAAGAAGGGCAGTCGTGCCGACCCCTGCAACTACCGCCCTATCGCCATTACTTCCATTCTCTGTAAAGTCATGGAAAGAGTACTTAACAGTAAGTTGCTGTCATACCTAGAAGACAATGATCTACTCAGTGATCGCCAATATGGCTTCCGCCGGGGGCGATCGACTGGGGATCTTCTTGTGTATGTCACGCACTGCTGGGGCGAGGCCATCGAGAAGCACGGTGAAGCACTGGCTGTATCACTTGACATCTCGAAGGCCTTTGACAGGGTATGGCACGCTAGTTTGCTGAGCAAGCTTCCCGCTTATGGCATCCCCGCTGATCTTTGCAGCTGGATATCTGATTTCTTGAGAGAACGGTCGATTAGAGTTGTCATTGACAGCTGCTCTTCTGACCTTATGGCAATTGATGCTGGAGTTCCTCAAGGGTCTGTTCTCTCCGCGACACTTTTCCTGCTGCACATCAATGACCTCCTTGTGTCAGGTATTGTTGGGTATGCAGATGACAGTACTGTCATGGAGAGATATGTATCTGGCGCAGGGGCCAGCGGGGATAAAATACGCTCGCAGAGGGAGGCCATGGTTGAGCGAACAAACTTGACTTTAAGTCTTGTCTCCCAGTGGGGTGACAATAATTTAGTCAACTTCAACGCCACCAAAACACAGGCCTGTCTGTTCACCGCAAAAAGGAGTCCGTTTAATCTGACTCCTACTTTCCGGGGTACATCTGTCCCTGTTTCCGACAGTCTTGGGCTTCTGGGTATAAGCTTGACCACGAAACTCAACTTCGGCGCTGACATCGAGTCTAAGGCTCAAACTGCGGCCAAAAAGCTGGGCATCTTAAACAAGGTGAAGCGGTACTTCACTCCTGGACAGCTCTTAGTATTGTATAAAGCTCAGGTCCGATCATGTATGGAGTACTGCTGCCACCTGTGGGATGGCTCAGCCAAGTATCAACTTGCCACACTCGACTCGGTTGAACGCAGAGCCAGGAGGCTCATTGGCGATAGTAAGCTGGTGGAGGCCAAGCTTCATAGCCTAGCCCACCGCCGCAGTGTGGCCTGCTTGTCGGTCTTCTACAGATTGTACTTCGGTGAGTGTGCCCAAGAGCTACATGAGCTCATTCCACCTTCCCCTTTCTACTATCGGACTTCCAGACGCACCGCGGGATATCACCCCTTCTTGGTTGACATCCCACATATCCGCACCAAGCGCCTTTCTGAATCTTTTATAATGCGCACAGCCAAGGAGTGGAATGCCTTACCTGCGTCAGTATTTCCGAGTACTTACAACCCGGATTCCTTTAAAGTACGAGTGAATAGGCATCTTCTGGGTAAGCTCGCTACATCTACGACCCCATCTTCGTCCTGAGGACTGGATTGAGGTCAAGAGCAAACCCATAGTCAATAAAAAAAAAAAAAATAAAAAAAAATGTTTGAAACATACAAAACGTCATAGATGTAGTGTCTGTGCGAACGCGTAGTGGGGGCAGTTGCCTGCCAGCCTTTGTCGGGTGCGGACGTGCGCGCTCCGCATATACTACCTGCCTAGTGAGCAACAGTAAATGTGTACTTATTTAGCAAACCCTACATGTGGCGACGAGGATGGGATCTTATTTTACGTAAGTGCACACTGTATTTTATCTGGTTTTGAAATAAAAACAAAATACAACGTCGGAATTTTGAAATTAAAGCGACGTTGTAAAGTATTATTTCACGCAGCAGAGTAGCGTGTGTTCACGACTATGTTCCCCGAGGGGGTGGTCAGTGATATTCCGAAAACTACGAACAAAGCGAATATCTATTATCTAAAATAACGTTCTATTTTGATTTAAAAGGACAATAACGATAATTCATTATAATTTTATCCACGAGGGCTATCATGGTACTTTCATTTATTTACTATGCATATTTCATTAGTTTTCATGTCAAAAAACATTGGATTCTTAGTTTGTGCGGTGGTTGACAATCTATAACAGTGATTATTTTTCTTTTCATGAACTATGACCATCAAACGCTGGAGGAAAAAGAGGAAAGGGGACACATCAGGACGATAGACGCTATGCTGGGGTCGAGCTCATAAGAATATACCACAAATCGAGCACCTGTTCGAACGATTGCTGCGACCAGACTCCAATCCTAAAGGTCATGTACAATACATTACCATACATGTTTTTATAATAGACTTACGCTCAAGCCATAATCCTACGGAGTAGGCAGAGACTACGACAATGACTATCTCATAATATGAAGTTATTCAGCTAGATTGAGGAGTATGTATATCTATGCAAGCCGCTTGATTAGGACCTCGACTTAACAGTCGACGCCGTCTGAGGATCTTACAAAATCCTTTGTTACGAAATCCCAGAATACAT
Source organism: Agonopterix subpropinquella (assembly GCA_922987775.1). Taxonomy (NCBI): domain Eukaryota; kingdom Metazoa; phylum Arthropoda; class Insecta; order Lepidoptera; family Depressariidae; genus Agonopterix; species Agonopterix subpropinquella. The sequence goes on from OV277698.1 coordinate 22,485,709, forward strand.
AAAATCGTAAGAGTGTCGTAATCGTGACTCTGTCTATGTTACCTACCTACACATAACTCGACGGAGTAGCGATAGGTGCCCTATGGCACTCGCGTACCGTTAAAGGTTAAGCTGAAGGTCAGATACGGTCGGTCGGTCCGTCTGTCAGTCGGTCGATCGGTCGGTCAGTCGGTCGGTCAGTCGGTCGGTCGGTCGGTCGGTCGGTCGGTTGGTCGGTCGGTTACAGTTGCCGTTAAGGTTAAGGTTAAACAGACAGATACATATTTACGAAGACTACTAATTGTCTGGTTACAATGATTAATACTATAAATTGTAGAAAACAGGCGTATAATAACATCTTGAATATTATAGTGTTATTAATTATAAATATTATGTAACGCTGCGTACGTATAGATACGAGTGAGTAAATCGGTGCAAAACAGTAGCCAATGCTCATAAAATTTAACACAAATACCTACCGGATTACATAAGGTTTCTGCATAGGTATTTCAGTGTAAAACTATTTTGATATTCAATCACAATCAATATTGTTTGTACCTAGTTATCCCTAAGGACTTGTTATAAGGGAGTGACTTGCAAAGTTGCAACTATTTAACAAGGGGGCAAAAAGGGATTTCTTGCAAATTTCCGTTACATCTATACCATACGTCTAACTTAGCGATTCAAGATGAATTCAATTCTAAATACACTGTTGAATATGCTATATCGTTTGCACCGATCGTTACTGACTTGACTACGTATCAGTATAATACACTTTATACATACTTACCGAATATTAGGTTCCAAGCGCGAGTCACGCTAACTAAAAGGCGATAAGTATAAAGTGCGAAGTAGGTAAAACTACAGTAGTTAAAGGACCATGCAGTGAGTAAACTGTTAGTAAAAACTAAAAGGTCAAGCAGATGCATCATACATGCGGGGATATGCAGGGCCATGCAAAGTCATGCAAAAATATGCAGCTGCAATAGTAAAAGGACTATTCAATAACTAAGTTGTTAGTAAAAACGGGAAAGTCATGCAGTTACATACAATGCCATGCAAGGCCATGCAGAGCCATGCAAATATATGCAACTACAATAGTTAAAGGACTATTCAGTAACTAAGTTGTTAGTAAAAACAAAAAGGTCATGCAGTTACATACAAGGCCATGCAAGGCCATGCAAACCCATGCAAATGCAATGGTGACAGGATCATGCAGTTATTAAACTGTTAGCAAAAGCTAAAGGGTCATGCAATTATAAAATGATATTGGTTAGAGAACCATGCAACTATCAGGTCATTAGCGAAAGCTAAAGTATCATGCAACTATTAAATGATAATAATTATGTGTTATAGAACCATGCAACTATCAAGTTGTTAGCGAAAGCTAAAGGGTCATGCAAATATACAATGATATGGGTTACAGAACCATGCAACTATCAAGTTGTTAGCGAAAGCTAAATATCATGCAACTATAAAATGATATTGGTTAAAAAACCATGCAACTATCAAGTTGTTAGCGAAAGCTAAATATCATGCAACTATAAAATGATATGGGTTAAAGAACCATGCAACTATCAAGTTGTTAGCGAAAGCTAAAGTATCATGCAACTATAAAATGATATCATCATCTTATCATCATCGTGTTATAAAACCATGCAACTATCAAGTTGTTAGCAAAAGCTAAAGTATCATGCAACTATAAAATGATATGGGTTACAGAACCAAGCAACTATCAAGTTGTTAGCGAAAGCTAAAGTGTCATACAACTATAAAATCATATGGGTTATAACCTATAGAATCATGCAACTATCAAGTTGTTAGCAAAAGCTAAAGGGTCATAAAAATAAAATAGTTACTGCACTCATATTATATAATTGTACATGAACTATAACAGCAGTTAAATTAAAAGTCCTTAATTGCAGTGGCTGGCGGTTACGCTGAATATTTTAAGTGCCTAAGTGTATGTGCTTATCACAGACTTACTCTCTTGTCCTTACTTCCTTAATATTATAAATCGTAAATTGATACGATCCTGAAGCAGTAACTCTGACCAGTATTTATCTGAATGAAATGAATAAAAAAAAATAAAAAAAAAGGAATGGAAAGGATAGGAAAGGAATGAGATGAGATGAGAGGAGATCAAATAGAATCAAATAAATTCGAGTGAAATTAAATGAAATCAAATCAATTCGAAAATTAAATCAAATGAAATGTTAAAATCTTTTCATTGAAAGAATAATGGTCAATTTATAGTCCAAAAGTAATTTTGGGTCGTCATATTGCGTGCATATATTAATGTGACATTAAAACATTATTCGAGCATCCGGTGCACATCCGAGATATTGACGAAGCCTGAGGGGATTGCTTAGTCTCCTTTTACGACATTAATATTATGTTTGGTGCTATTCTAAGCCGGACATTACACGACCATTCATACCTACTTAAAAGTGTCATCATGATACACGAAATGCAAAGGACCAAATAAAAATAAAAAAAAACTATGTTTATAGTATCGAAACTAATACAGGCCATGAAAATCAGTCAAAACTGGACAATTAACAAGCAGAGACTTTCGGGTTCAAATAATCCTAAATGAGCCATAGGCAAAAAACTCAATGTAAAACTAAAACTATGGGCTATTAAATGTCTAGAATAAATATATATTGGACATAAATATAAAATAAATAAATAAGAAATGATAAAGATCTATGGAATGTTAGCAAATACTAGAGCTATATTTTATGCTGTCAAATGGAACATATGTACCAATTTAAGTAACGTGACCCAATAGTCACAGTCTTTATGTACTAAAATGCAATGATAAACAGCGAAAACATAGACTAAACACTTAATTCTAAATTTGCAACGAAATTGAACACACAAGACATACAATTATATGCAATAGTCCTGTACCTATACTAGATTTCTTTTGAACACCTTTTGTTTATTATTCCATAAAGTTCATTGCAGAAACTGGAAACATGAGGCAAGCATTATAGCTATCTAGCCAATAATAATATACTACTCGAAATCTGTCCACAGGTACAAGGAGCACTGAAATTGATTTTGACGCTAAGTGCCATGGACAACGATATTTTACGAAGACATAATCAAAGTTTGTTTGAGTAACAAATTATTTTCGAATGGCCACTCTTTTCAATTTAAGAGCACCACCAATATTGTCCAAAAGAAAATGTTTATATTTTAGCCAGAGAGTAAATCAAGGTCAATCAAGTGATACTTAATGAAAATGTTTTGTGATCAAATCCAATTACCTATTGAAGTAAAAATTGAATAAGGCATATGCCTAATTAGAAATTACGAGTAGTCTTGCTAATACTTTTGTAGTTCAACAGTACACCTTTTCTAGTAACAATGTGCAATCTCACGTTGGTTTAATAAAACCAGCTTAGATAAAATTTATATTTTTAAATTGTTCTACGTACGGTTAAACTTAGTTGGATTTTATATAAGTACCTAACAAAAGTAAACTTAAATCCAAACTTAACAAACGTGACAAAAGTATATAAACTGTACTATCGTACCACAAAGTTTTAAAATTACTTGGAATGGAAGTTGATCGCGATTTGTCAATCTTATCTTGCTGTTTGCTTAACCAACCCTCACTCCTGAAATAACGATCACAGTTCACAGGTCAAGAGGAAAAATAAATTAAGGTTTATTAATTTAATGTAATTAGGTTACAAAATTAATAGTGTGTCATATAAAGTGGGACTAGACTTTAAATTTTACGCAATAAAACTAAATGTTGTAATAATACAAATTGTAGTTAAAATCTTGAAATATTATAAAAAGGAAAGGGATAGTCTAGACTCTAGAGTAGTAAGCTAAAGTTGAATGTAAATGCCTACTGGGCTCAGTATTGGCAGAGAGTACTATGGGTACTGGAAAGCTTTTATTAACTATTAATGAAATGAAATTAAGCAGTAAGAAACGTAACCTTTAATAATCAAAGCTTATCAATCATAACACATTATATTGTTATGTTATAGCGATGTGCATAGTGGAGTTTCTTGCGCCTATTCTTCTCCCAAGCGAAGCACCTTCCGAAGCGGTGGTAGATTCATATAGAAATATATAAAATATTAAGAAAATATAAAATAAATGCAAGCTGTAGTACTACTGACTTTATAATAATAATTATATTCATATGTACCTGTATTGCTTATAGTTTTGATATTAAGTGTACTGTTACAAAATACATCTTAAATTAAATTAAAATAAAGAAGGGATGTAGTGTCTGTGCGAACGCGTAGTGGGGGCAGTTGCCTGCCAGCCTTTGTCGGGTGCGGACGTGCGCGCTCCGCATATACTACCTGCCTAGTGAGCAACAGTAAATGTGTACTTATTTAGCAAACCCTACAATAGAAAAGAAAGAAATTTCGTATGAAAAATTTTAGCTAAAAAGTTTAAAGCTAATTATATCTTCGTAATTAATTATATTATTTTAAAATGTTAGTTGCGACGCGAAATATAGATTTTCTAAACTATTTTTCCATATATTAATACCGTCTACGCGTATTGTGCGTCAAAGTTTTGTATATAATTTACCTGATCACACACGACACGATGACGCATGACGAACCCCGAGCAACAACTTGGGAACAGAGGGGTTACAAGGGGTACGTCGCAAAACAGTTTTGTCGTTGGTGTGCGCACTCACATACTTTTCAAAGGGAAGCCGACGTCGTTAGTCAGATTCGTCGCGGTGTCTCGTAGTCAGTTTAGTCTATGAGACTTTTTGTTGCAAGTGTGCGCAGCTTCATAGCTTTAGTAAAGCGGTAGTCTGTCTTAAAACTGTTTTGTCGCAAGTCTGCGCTCACTCTTAGTTTAAAAGGATGCCAATGATATAAACACCCTGTATATCTACAGGGTGAAATTGATATCATTAGCATCCTTTTAAATTATGAGTCTACCCATCAAACTGAGCAACTTTCCCTATGGAAGCAAACCGAAAAAATCTGCTGTTGCATACTAAACTACACCCGCCAACAGCTGGCTATTCGAGTCAAATGTATGGAAAACCAGGTTTTTTTTCGCTCCGATCGGTTTGCTCCCTATGGAGCAAATCACACTATCACATCTATTACATCTCTATAGATGTAGTTTGCTCCCATGGTAAAAGTTGTTCAGTTTGATGGGTAGACTTAGTTTAAAAGGATGCTTAATGATATCAATTTCACCTTGTAGATACATAGATTTTTGGTAGTTTTTGTTGCTTTTGGTAGATTTTGGAATTTATTAAATTAAACCTACCAAAAAAAGCAACAAAATCTAACAAAAACAACCAAAATCTGGACTTTCTTAAATACTGACACTTTTTTCAATGGAGATCAGACCGTTAAACTGAACAACTTTCTCCATGGCACCAACATCGAAATCGTTAAAAAATAACCGCTGTTCTGATTTTTTTTAGCGATTTGATGTTGGTCCCATAGAGGAAGTTGCTCAGTTTCACGGTCTGATCATCCCCTTAAAAAGTGTCAGCATATTGAGAAGGACCCTGTCTTATCTATAAGTACATAATACGTATTTATTTTCACATCCTGTATAACACGACATACCACCATGAAATCCTCTATTCTAAATAGTTAAGAGTATACTTTGCCAACCTTGTTTGCATGCTATAGTTGGTACATAATAAACAAATATTTAACAACACCGAAATCCATTTTAGTCTAGTTTATATGTATAACCACGACCCTTCGCTGATTGCTTCGCTAACTTATGTAAGTACATTTACAAATTTGTTCCAATGTAAGCTTTATCACTAAAAAGCAAGGTCACCATAACATAAATTATTAAAGGACAAGATCAACACGAGGGCACTTTTTGAAAGGAGCGCAAAATATTACCCGCACAAAATAACAGTATTTTAGCAGAAGGGACTCTCATGAATGACCAGAAATATGAATAAAATATAAAGCCTAGCAATATTTTTGAACTGAACTGTCGCATGCGAAAGGCTTAGACAATTTGCGAAAGGTGATTGTTTTTATGAAAAAAATTAAAAAAAAAAACTGGTTGCACTCCGGGAGTGCCGGCAGAAGTGAAAGCTAAGAGATCTTACGTCTTACGAATGTCACGTGACGTCACGGTCCTGACGCGAGTTTAAAATCTTATGTCAAACAAACATGTACAAATATAGATTTATATAAATAAGTACCTTTGAAACAGAGAAAAATTGACCTAACTACACATAGATAGAATAGACAATCAAAAAAATAGATTGGATCTGTAATTGTTGTGAAAACAAAATGTTTTTCTTTCCTGACCTTTATATCAGTTACACACGCGAGAAGTAAATTGACCCAAAACGATTGCTCTAATCCACAAGTTGAGAAGTTCCATCGTTCATGTCCTGATTGCTTCATCAGGAGGGCAATTGCGGTAAATAAATCGCAACTGAACCATAATTGGACCGCGTGCGAACCACAACTTTACGGTGCCCACACATAACTGCGACGTCGCATCGCATCGCAAATATCTGCGATGCGCTGCGTGCAATGATAATAAGTCATCGATATTTGCGATGCGATGCGACGCGACGTCGCAGTTATATCATAGTGTAAAAAACTAATAGTGGTGAAGCTCAGCGGTCGCGGCAGGCCAATCGTGCGGCGCGTGCGGGGGCCGGGAGGAGTGCGTCCCGGCCCACGCGCTGCCTGCGCGCGTACCGTAACATCGAATTGAGTTAGGGTACGCCCGTCCCCCGCCGTACCCCGCACGCCACGCGGGCATAGACCCGAGGTGGCCACTAAGCGCACCCACTTTAAGGTATTTACGCTATGGTTATATGTTGAGCCCTTAAACACCTTCGGTATTGCGCTATTCATTTGATAGCCAATAGAGCCGTTTTATGGCTGTCAGTCACATAGAGTTTAGCGCGATGCAGAATTCAGCATAGTTGAATAGTAATTGGATTAAATGTGATTAGAACTGACATTGGATTAGGATTGAACTTGGATGATTTTTTTTTATGATGATTAGCGCGATTGCCCTTCTGATCTTTACCAAAATATGGGACAATCCAGATGCTAATTTCTTTTCATAATAAATAATTCAAATAGCTTCAGAAATACCGAAGTGTACAAACAGCACTAAAACCATTGACTTACGAACTACTGGACGTAGGGTCCGCGCTCAAAAGTTTCCTAACCAAAAGAGTACCAAAACGTAAAAAGAGAACCAATTACGCGACAGTTTTCGTTTGATCAGCCGAATACGCGCACGCGCGGGTGCGCAGCGTGCTCTGTGTCCCGATGGGGGAGTGGGATGGATAAGGTTTTTAACATTTTCAATGTTTTTAGTTGGTTTATTTACGTACACACTACTACACGTACTTAGCTTTGTGTAGTTTAGTCTCGGACACTTTTTTCGAGAATTTTGTACTACCCCGCGTACATGGACTGCTTTTCTGTAAAGATTCACAATCACCGTAGTCGAAATCGACTAGGAATTCATTATCATCTATAAAAGTAATTGGAGTTCCTTTCACTCCATAGTACAAAGTATCAATGTACCTATTAATTACACCTGTAAATAGATTGGTGAGTATTTTTAGTGACCACATAAATCAACGCCTGCCCGTAACAAACATGAATCTTCTTGAATGAAAAATGTTCTCGCACGTTTCGTTAAAACTAATTGACATTTATGGTGCTTCAAAATAGTGAAATGAAAATGTTTAATTACTGAATGAAAGACTTGTTTTTTAGGGTTCCGAAGTAAAAAAGGAACCCCTATAGTTTCGCCATATCCGTCCGTCTGTCCGTCCGTCTGTCTGTCCGTCTGTCCGCGGCTTAGCTCAAAGACGCTTAATACTAGAAAGCTGTAATTTGGCATATGTATACATATTCATCACGCCGACAAAGTGGTAAAATAAAATCTTGAAAAATATTTTGTTTATATGAAGTGTGGATGAATATTTTTTTTCTCGTCTATCCCATGTTGTGGGATATCGTTGGATAGGTCTTTTAAAAATATTGCGGGTTTGGGAAAACTATTTTTCAATTTAGGGATCCGTTAGCGAAATATTAAGCTTTAAAGCGAAAATTTTGGTTAGAGTCAAGTGTCCCCCCCCCTCTCCCAGCTAAACGGTTGTAGTTGGAGATGTGAAAAAATTCACGGCAATAGCATATATAACGAATTTAAAAGGAAAACTGTCACCGCTAAGTAGGCTTTACGAGTTTACGAGTAATAGTCGACCAAATAATAAAATGTACTTTTTAGACTTTATTAGCCGTTAAACCGTAGTATAAAACAAAAAGCCTCCCTCTAAGTCCATATTATATTGTAATGGGAAACTACGGAACCCTACTCTGCGCGTGGTCCGACACGCACTTGGCTAGTTATTTTAATTTTGATCAAGAGAACTGCTGTAAAACTGTTGGGGCACGAAAACTTCCTTTAGTCTAATAAAGTGTCTATCAAGACTAATTACTTTTTATAAATCTCTCCACGGTATAAATAGTCTATCTAAATATATGGTAGGTAGGTACATCTAAATAATGGTGGTTCGATAACCATACAACCAAACTATAGTTTAGTACATAGGTACTTATCAGCATAATACCTATAAATAGCATGTAAGCATATGCTCACGACTATATTTCCAGTCAGAGATATTCTGAAACTTCAGAACATCCACGTTTCACTAGTAGTACCGAAAATCTGTCCAGTGTGACGGAGTGAGCCCGTCGCCTCTTATAATGGACAGTAGGTACAATACATGCCTCGAAATTCAAGCATGCAGGTTTCCTCACGATGTTTTCCTTCACCGAAATGCCAGTGGTGTTACAAATCGTACATAAATTCCGAAAAACTCATTGGTACGAGTCGGCCTGGACTGGGATCGAACCATCGCCTCCTGCACGGCAGGCAAGGTTACTCGTCACTGGACCACCACGGCTTACCTATAAATAATCAAGTAAATATTATTCCATTATATCATTCCACCAAGAGTCATCCAATTTGTTACTTTTATTGGTTTCCTGTGGGATAGACCCAAAGGAAATGGCCTTGCATCTTTACTTTTGCAAAAACCATCCGGTCCTCTTCCCGACTAGTTTTTTCAACGTTTCCCATGAGTCCACTTGTTTTTGGTCCATTGGAAAAAGTTCATATAGAACTAGGTACAAGGTCAAACTGTAAATGTATGCTTGCCAAAATCTTAGAAACCACAGCAAAATGCAATTTATTCCTTATTTTGCCGGAAACCGTACGGCATTAAGAGGACAGGCGGGCTGAAATGCTAATTTGGAGAATAGGTCACTTTTTCGACCGTATACATATTTTCAGATCCACCCCACCCATACACCTCGTCGACTAGAGTGCGAAAGAGACAACTGCAGCTCGGACCGATTTTATAGACAAAAAAATCGACAAAATCAGCATTTCGTATTCCCCTGTTTCTTCCTCCAAAACTAAACCGATTTTAATAATTCTTTCAAAAATAATATGAGAAAGACTTTGGCAATGTCTGTATGTTTTGCTTTTTTTGTTCATATTCGTCGAATTTGTTTACTGGATGTCTGAAAACGGGCGGTAAAATTTGTCATTTTCGAAGGTCCCTAGTTCTAATCAATAAATGCTAAAAATCGAAACATGGCAGAGTTGATATAAATAGAATGTGTGGTAAAAATTTGCTCTTTAACTTTGAGACTACTACTGAAATCGCGCATCAGCTGTTCCATATATACTGAAAAAAAATTGTTTACTTCAACCAAAACATCATGAATCCATATGAGCCTGTCAACATCATGACTTCTCCGACTAAGAGAACTTTGTTAAAAATTCGGCTTGTTGTTACAACTAACCATCTTTTGTTTTTAGTTAACAATAATAACGTCATCATTTCAATTATTTTGGTGCTAATTAAGAGAAATTATACTTCTTAGTTGGCTCGCATTTTTTTCAGTGTATTTCGGTTGATTTTAAATACTGACTAGTAGATGTTTGTTAATAATCTTGATTGTAGGCTACACATATACCTACAGGGTGTAACAAAATACCCTAGTAACACTTAAGGGGGTGCTTCAGACCATCAAACTGAACAACTTTCACTATGGAGCCAACTTCGAAATCGGGAACCAAAAATCTGCTGTTTCATACAAAACTGCAATACCGGCTCGACTCAAATGTATGGAACAGAAGATTTTTTTTTTATTTTCTCGATTTCGGCTCCATAGTGAAAGTTGTTCAGTTTGATGATCTGAAGCACCTCCTAGTACTACTAGGGTGTTTTGTTACACCCTGTATTGTTCTAAATACCTGATTGAACATTACACTTTTAAATTGACTGAAGAAAACAATTCGTATTAGTGTTTCAGCTATCAAAAGCGCAATGCAGCCTAAACGCGTGTGAAGTTCTCGAGATCATGAGCAGAGGCTCAGGGAGTGGAGAAGGATCGCCTCCAGTTGGAGGGTGTACAGCTGATCTCCACTGGCGACAACTAGATCGTCGATTACGTGCTATTGAACAACCTGGTAAGTTAAGGGGATATTACCGTTGGATTGGAAAGCTTCATACAAACGAAGTTAAGTTATATTTTGGATAAGTATTAATCAATTTAAGTCAATCCTCAAGTCTCAAGTCCTGTGAACTACTGGACTAGCTCTATGCTTTGCTGCAGGTGAATACGCGTGCGTGTCCCATATGGAGTCGTTCCGCTTATTCAAAATTTGAAATGAAACATGTCGGATCATCACTGACTGTATCAAACCGACACCAGTGCAGATGCTGTACCCACTGGCTGGAATTGCGCCACCAAACGTTCGCAGGGCCGTTGCAAGGTCAATAGAGAGAGCCAAAATGGAAGTCGACACACGGCACCCGATGTACGAATATCCTAAAGTGCCCCAAAGGCTCAAGAACCGCAAGAACTTCTTGAAGTGTGTCGACCCAATTCAAAGTGAGGCTCCTCAACCTAGACGCGGTCTCTGAAAACACCGCTCTCCCTGACCCGTTTGTCCCTCTTATGTAGAGTCTCCCTCCAGGACATGAGCTGCACAGTCATGCCGATTTGGAGTTGCTTAAATAGACTCCGAACTCAGGTCGGCCGGAGTAAAGACAACATGTTCAAGTGGGGCTACATAGACGGGTCTGACCTCCAGTGTGAGTGCGCTCATGCCCCACAGACTATGGCTCATCTCATATCCTGCCCTTCCTGCCCTGACACCTGCACGCGAACGGAGCTTATGAACACTGCCGATAATGCTATCCGTGTTGCGAAATACTGGGCTGGAAAAATGTAAAATGACTTGCCATCGACTCTATGGAAGAAGAATTTAAATCAATGAAATTTTTTAGACCCTATCTAGAAACCTATATCTGTGCTTTACAGATTTCCGTTAACTAGTAATTGCCTCCGTGGTCTAGTGGTTAAGAGCATTGGCTCTCGATACGGAGGTCGTGGGTTCGATTCCCATGGGGGACACCTAGTGATATGTCACTTTGTACGTTTTTCCCCAGTTGGTTAGGACCTAATGGTCCGAAAAGAAAAATGATTCCGTGCTTCGGATGGCACGCTAAGCCGTTGGTCCCGGCTACTATCTCTGGTGGTAGTAGTCGTTAAAAATAAAAACCACGTCAGAGGCCGTAAGGCGGTCTGAAAAAACTCTGATACTAGGGCTCTGCCCACACGATAAGAAGAAGAAGAAGATTTCCGTTAAAATATAGTAGGTATAGTTTCAATGTTTTCCATACAAATCTTAAGTTAATCCTAGTAATGAAATGGAAAAAATCTGTCAAATGTTAAGGACAGATATTGGTTTCCAGATTGTGTCTAAAAAATAATTAATTAATAACGTAATTGACTTTGATTGGTTAATATTGAAACTATGACGGAACTTCGTTTGTATGCAGCGCACATTAGCGATTTCGCTAGCAGCTTGTATGCGTGCAAAGTTCTTCAAGATTCTATCACCCTTTACGGGAGAATGATAAATGATGTAATGTCTGAAAATATCGAACAGAGGTTATGAACGCTGCCGGTAGAACTTCCATACGTGCTATACGTCAGGCAAAATACTGGACTGGGAAAATATAGAATGCCATTGACTCAAAAGAAGAAGAATAACTCATTGTTTACATGGCATGTACTCCGCGCAGATTGGAACACGGGACCTCCATACCTCACCACAACGGATTATTATCTATTCATATATAAAATTCTTTAAGATTTGACCTTGTGGTGTCGGCTAAGAATAGCACCACCCCATTTCCTCCCGTAGGTGTCGTAAAAAGCGACTAAAGGATCTACCGGAGGATGGGCAGCAGCATCCTCTGAGTACACACATTCAATCCAACTGCGATCGCCAACCCGCCTGCCAAGCGTGGCGATTATGGCAAATCCCCTCCATTTTGGGGGAGGCCTATGTCCCGCAGTGGACGTCTATCGGCTGATATGATGATGATGATATATTTCCGGTCCGACTTTGATATTTAAATTGAGATCCTTATTATGCATAGCAAGAAGGCAGAGTAGATCGTCTTATTATGTCAATAAGGCCTAATCAAGGCTCTGTCTCAGGGTGCTCGCCTGGAATAATTGACAATCAACTATGGAACACTTAGAGCTTGTCCTGAAGGTTTCTGCCGAATGGAGATCTCAAAGCAACTGGAAATTGACGTAATGCACTTTGTAGTCGGTCCATTGACCATGTTGATGTCAATAGCGCAAGCAGGTAGTTCCTGCCTTTCATGGCATCAGTTGTGCCTACCAATACGCCTAGTCTACTATTTTTTACATGTAGAAGGTACATCAATATTTTATTAGAAATCCGTTTGTAACTGAAACGGTGAATTCAGACCATCAAACTGAACAACCTTCACTTTGTGGACAACCTCAGGAAACGCAATAAAAATCTGCTGTTCCATACAAAACTGCTTTACTTCTTGACTCAAAAATTTATGAAACCGCGGTTTCTTTTCGCGTATCCTTACTTTGGTTCTGTGTTGAAAGAATGTCTGACGTAACTGTTTTAGTATTTTTCCGGCTGTCCCTTATAAACAGTATAATGCAATTATAATCTTGCCGTGGATGTACATTGAAGATATTTGCAAAAAAAATGGGGGCGTAATGGAAAGCATTGAGAAATAGAAATATAAAAAAAGAAAATGACGATGATGTTTATTTTAGAAATTTGGTCTGTTTGTATGTGCGCGTATCACTTTAAAATAACTGAACCGATTTGAATAGGGTTTCCATAAGAGCACAGGGCTTAGTTTGGATTACTATTATGACTTTATTTCAACGCAATCGGTTCATTCAAAAGTTGTTACTATTTAAATAATGTGGTCTGCCTGTGTAATAGGTACCCAGTGATCGGAATAGGCAGATTCGATTAGGTGAAGGCGTAAATATTTGTATTCGATTCATGGGTGTTTGTATCTATAAAGGGAATGCACCCAGTTTAGTATAAAACGCATAAAATTTTACGCCCTGGAGTGCAATTTTTGAATCTCATACGTTGAAATCCTCAGCAGTTGAAAAAGTATGGAGATACGCTACGCATCTTTCTACTGCTGATTTGTCTTTCAAAAATCGCACTCCTGGAGTATGAAGATGCACGTTTCCATAGTAATATTAACATTTTCAACTGGCTGAGATCAAAGAATGAGTTTCAAAAATCGCACTCCTGTATAGATACAAACACCCAAGAATCGAATACAAATATTAATACTTATCATACAAATATTTACGCCTTTTCCGAATCGATTCTACCTATATCCCGATCAGTGGAACACCTAAAAGTAGGTATAAATAACATACACTCTCGCGAACTCTGTCAATACTCGACGGTTATCTACACCATTATAAAGGATCGTCCATTAATCACGTGAGGGTTTTTAGGACACTTTTTTACTACCCCCTCCCCCTGGTGATACGTGGAAAGTCTACTCTCGTCTCCCGCCCCCCATCCAACATCACGTGTATTTTTTTTAACAGAAAAAACATTTCTGACAGGGGGCTACCACCCCGGTTTCACTGTGAAATTGGGTAACTTCGTAACCATTTTTTTCATAGATTTATATATTAGTAATATGTCATATGTAATATGTAAGTCTTTGGTTTTTTTACATTAACTATGGCACTTTTTAAGCAGAAAACAAACCTTGACAATCTACAGGACATGAGAAGTGATTTGGTTTTTCTCTAAATCTATTTAAATTAATAAAACTGAAGAAAACGGAATTTAAAGTCACCCCTTTTTCTTACATTGTTGATCGGAAGAAAATTAAAGAAGTTTCGCGGACGGCCATGTAATTTGAGACCCAGACTTAAGAGGTTCCATACATGAAGAAACTTAGTAATACGTGTAGAGTGAAACAAAACTAACAAAAAAGTAAAATTGGTTGTAACCTGTAGAAGTTGGGGGAAAGGTATATCTGATTTATGATGCTTTTTGTATCAAGTGTGTGAAACTCATAATCTTTCTTATTAGACAGCCCACTCAATCTTCTACGCATTCATTGTGTTTGTTTTAATGAAAATTCACGATAACCGTATAATATTTTGATAATGGAAGAAAACGAAATCACACTCACTATCAGTTCAACCAAGCCAAATACCAACGTATACACGTTCCGTAACTACCAAAAAATTCTTCAGTGATAATATTAGATGAAAATAGCTGTCGTGGTTGCGTTTTGCTACTTGCTTTTTGGATGATTTGTCTATTCTAGTAATTTCTACTTTTGATTCCGGACTTCCATGATATGATGAATGATCTCCGGAGATGTGGAAGTTTTTTTTAAAAAATGCCTTAATTTTTTCTGTTTATAATAATTATAACCGCCGTCCTGAATGGCTTTTAGTTTTCGTAAAAAATGGCTGGGTCCAAATCTGCCATTCTTCTTTACAATATACTTCACAATACGACATAGAATTATTTGGTTTTCTTATTTTTTGAAAATTGATAAAAAATCATCTCATTTTTCAAAGAAAATGGGTAATTCACATCGATTAATATGGAGAGTCGTGTTCCCGGGCGAATACGCCATTTGGCAAAAAAGGAATTTGCATTGATCGGCACAAACGATTTTTACGTTGAGTCCAATATAACTTTTCGCATTAACAGTGGCTTTGAATGAAGGAAATAATAAAAAGACAAGGTAAATCATAGCCTTGTCAAAGCCCACCGAGTTCAGCTGATTCATAGGTCTAAGTCTAACAGTCTTTGTCACAAGTTTTATCGAAGAAATCCGGGTAACTTCTTAGAATACTTTAGCCGAAATTGGTGCGTGACAAGTCACGGCTCAAGAGCCGAAACAATCAATTTGTATTTCCATGAAGCTTACGCGCAAACTTTTTGAACAGCATACCATGGAGTAGTCAAAGAAGTTCTAAAAAATTTGAACATTCACGTTTTTGTACCGAAACTCTGTCCAGTGTGACGGGGAGTGAGCCCGTCGGCGTCGCCACTTATGTTGGGCTGTGTAGTACTTTTAAATATTTATTTACCTTGTTCTTTACAGCATGGACAATAAGTTACAGTCAGTCTCGATGGCGCCAGTGCTCGAAGACAGCATGCCAGTGCGACGTAGTCCGCCGATCACTCAACTGTTGGAGGGCTGGTCTCTCAACCCTCACTGCTGACCTGATCGTTCCTGCTGACCTCCTCACTATGTTAGTATTATCATCATCTTCTTCACAGTCTCGATGGTGCCAGTGCTCGAAGACAGCATGCCAGTGCGACGCAGTCCACCGATCACTCAACTGTTGGAGGGCTGGTCTCTCAACCCTCACTGCTGACCTGATCGTTCCTGCTGACCTCCTCACTATGTTAGTATTATCATCATCTTCTTCACAGTCTCGATGGTGCCAGTGCTCGAAGACAGCATGCTAGTGTGACGCAGTCCGCCGGTCACTCAACTGCTGGAGGGCTGGTCTCTCAACCCTCACTGCTGACCTGATCGTTCCTGCTGATCTCCTCACTATGTTAGTATTATCATCATCTTCTTCACAGTCTCGATGGTTCCAGTGCTCGAAGACAGCATGCCAGTGCGACGTAGTCCGCCGATCACTCAACTGCTGGAGGGCTGGTCTTTCAACCCTCACTGCTGACCTGATCGTTCCTGCTGATCTCCTCACTATGTTAGTACTATCAGCATCTTCTTCACTGTCTCGATAACGCTAGTGCTCAAAGACAGCATGCCAGTGCGACGCAGTCCGACGGTCACTCAACTGCTGGAGGGCTGGTCTCTCAACCCTCACTGCTGACCTGATCGTTCCTGCTAATCTCCTCACTATGTTAGTATTATCATCATCTTCTTCACTGTCTCGATGGCGCCAGTGCTCGAAGACAGCATGCCAGTGCGACGCAGTCCACCGGTCACTCAACTGCTGGAGGGCTGGTCTCTCAACCCTCACTGCTGACCTGATCGTTCCTGCTGACCACCTCACTATGTTAGTATTATCATCATCTTCTTCACAGTCTCGATGGTGCCAGTGCTCGAAGACAGCATGCCAGTGTGACGCAGTCCGCCGGTCACTCAACTGCTGGAGGGCTGGTCTCTCAACCCTCACTGCTGACCTGATCGTTCCTGCTGATCTCCTCACTATGTTAGTATTATCATCATCTTCTTCACAGTCTCGATGGTTCCAGTGCTCGAAGACAGCATGCCAGTGCGACGTAGTCCGCCGATCACTCAACTGCTGGAGGGCTGGTCTTTCAACCCTCACTGCTGACCTGATCGTTCCTGCTGATCTCCTCACTATGTTAGTACTATCAGCATCTTCTTCACTGTCTCGATAACGCTAGTGCTCAAAGACAGCATGCCAGTGCGACGCAGTCCGCCGGTCACTCAACTGCTGGAGGGCTGGTCTCTCAACCCTCACTGCTGACCTGATCGTTCCTGCTAATCTCCTCACTATGTTAGTACTATCAGCATCTTCTTCACTGTCTCGATAACGCTAGTGCTCAAAGACAGCATGCCAGTGCGACGCAGTCCACCGGTCACTCAACTGCTGGAGGGCTGGTCTCTCGGGCCTCACAGCTGACCTGGTAGTTCCTGCTGATCTCCTCACTATGTCAATATTATCAATTTTCATCTGCCTAGCGAGCCTTACAAACAATTTACAATTTCTGAGAGTTTTTGGTCTGAAAACTAATTCTAACAGTTTCAAATAATTATTAACATACAGCCATGTTGTGTGCACTTTCAAATCAAAATGATTGAAAAAAGGAGTCAATTTTTTGTAGGCCCACCAAACGGTAACGTTTATTGATGGTATTACACTCTAAAAACATAATTTAATTTACTTTAGTAATCAGACGAAAGATTTGGTAAAAATGCAAACGGAATTATGAAATAAAAATAGAAAAAATTCACCGTTTTGACTTTTTTTGCAATGATTCTTTTTTCCTATTAAAACGGCAAATGTAAAGCAACGCGTGTATAGGAACATCTTAGATGTTAATACGAAAATAAAAATAAAAAACCAACATATCCTACCAAGACAAGATGTGCGCCAACTGCGATTACGCAACACTCCGTTTAGATGAGGAATAGCTAATATTAACACTATAATCTAGAGAGTATGAGAAACAAATCGACACGAGTTTCATAACTATAAGCTAATATTTTTTGGGGGCCTTTCTCCCATAGCTGGAGAAATTATCTCTTTTCAGAGGTTAGTTTTGTGGGTCGGGTCGACAGTGGTTCGATATCAGTTTTTAATTTTATTTACACTAAAAAATTACAATCGTTATTCACTTTTTACAAGCTTTAATTGCTATGTTTATTTAACTTGCCGTGTTATTCGTACATATTATTATTTCGAAACATCATACAACTTTTAAATGGTTTTAAATACAGTAGAAACCTGTCAATCGTAATGAATTCGCGTTACAAAGTTTTCACAGTCATCATTATCAGCGAAAAAAAACCTAGTAAAGAAAAAAATATCGACATCCTCTTACTTTTACGAGATTACCACAGGAAGCTGGCAAAGGTATCGTCAAAAATCCATGGATCACCACGTATCCTAATTCTTTTCGACCAAAAAAGGCAGGTTTGGACGTTGACAAATTACTAGCAGGGTATTAAAAAAACTCCGTCGGGTAAAACATTGAAGATAATCTTTTATCGAAAAATTCGTAATACTTAGGCCCTTTCTTATTTAAACTATTACAATAAAAAACTTGATTGAAACAGCGAAATGGGATCACTTAGTGATTCCATTTCAAATAAAGGTTTTACTTGAAAAGTACTAGACGCCCTTGAAACTGGGAACAGAGCAAGTAATACCGAACACGGTAACTAGGTACATACAACGTGTTAATGAATTAACGCAAAACTAGAAAGTAGTTTGTTTAGAATCGAGAGCAGAATTCAATTATCATGGTTTTAACACAGGACATTTTTTTCAAAATATTAAATAATTTGTTTGCAAAATTTAAATTTTTTTGAACCCGATGTCAACCCACGGGCACACTCACCCTACTTACTACCAAAACAAGATTCTTAAAATGTATCCATGAGTACGGTAGCGCTTTCTTTCAGTGCTGAAATGATAACAAATCATTTTTGCCTCAAAACTTAAAATGAGAATAACTTAAAATTTTAACTATCAAAATAATGAAATTATTGTTTCAATCTAATTATTTTGTTATAAATCAGTTGGGGTGTATGAGGTTTTGCGCTAATTCATTAACACGTTGTATAAACGAAAATTATATCCATTTTCTTGAAACCAATTAAACATACCTACAAGCACAGAGTACTATAATTACTACAGTAACTACAAGAATTAGATAGATTAAACGTTAGGACGATAAAAGTGACACGCGTAATTCAATGAAACCAACAAAATGAGCTTTGCGACAAATGCACGTTTCAAAAGAACGTTTGTAGTCATTTTGTAAGGTAATTAATATTTCAATAAGAGCATTAAACCTATTAGAGTTAATGGCGTTTCAAAATAGGCAAACCCGCGCCACATACTTTAAGTAAATAGAAACGTGAACGCCCTACATAATGTCCAACAAGGCCTACCATGAGTTTACACTGTAGTAAACTACAGTAAAACTACCGTAGTAAACTACAGTTTTTGTATTGAATTTCGTACAGCGCTCCTAGTGGTTACGTTGAGAACTAATTCTGTCAAACGAAATTGCCGCCGCATCTACAGTAGTAACGTACAGTCAAAACACGTGGTAGGCCCTCAGATTATGATTCTGCACGGGGATCGTAAATAAAATAGGTAGATATCTTAAGCGCTCTATTCACGATCCGTCCCCGCTGTACGTCCCGCCAAGGTCATGCACGATGCACGATGCAAAAGCGCCGTGCATCGTGCATGACCTTGGCGGCACATACAGCGGGGCTGGATGGTGAATAGAGCGCTTTACAAAATGTCTTAATAGCATTTCCCAAAATGCCAGATATTTCCAAAACCAACTTTAAAAAATATTGTGATTTTAATGTATTTTTAATTTTAACATTTTTTCTTCTGCAAACATGTTTCACATACTTGTCTTTTTTTTTCACTGAGAAGATTCTTGTTTAATATCGAAGGCGAAGTATTTTTTTTTGTGTCTAAGAATTTTCAATTTCATCTTCTTCAGCAAGTAAAATGTTACTTTTCAATTCGACCGGCCTGATTTTTAGGGTTCCGTACCCAAAGGGTGAAAACGGGACCCTATTACTAAGCCTACGTTGTCCGTCCGTCTGTCCTACCTATTTAGGGCTGTAACTTTTGAACCGTAATAGCTAGACAGTTGAAATTTTCTCAGATTATGCGTTATTGCAGCGGATTTATTAACAAATAATAAAAATGGCAGAAAGTTAAAAATTAAGGGGGGTTTTCAACAAGAAACTAGTTTTTATCAACGTTTTTTCTTCACGCTCTATAGTAAAAACGGTAATACATACAAGCGTTAAACATAGTGTGATTATAGAGCAAACTCTACAGAATAACAACAAATACTAAAAACCGGCCAAGTGTGAGTCGGTCGCGCGCTGAAGGTCCCGGACAAAAAAAGTTTTTTTTCTAAGTTAATAATGTTGTGTTCTGTGGTGGTGTGGTACGGAACCCTCGGTGCGCGTGTAGCCCGACTCGCACTTGACCGGTTTTATTTTGTTCTTTAAATCCAATAGCATTTCTATTCCTTTATTTCAGAGACCTCGGTACAAACAAACTGCGAACTCTTCACAAGACCTCGTTCAAGGGGATGCGGTCCCTTTCGGAATTGGATATCTTTGACAATCATGTTGAATATCTACCTGCTGGATTATTTGACTCACTTGTTAATTTAAAGATACTGTAAGTACTTAATTACTTATACATGAAGGTCGTAACAGACGGACGCTATAATATACAGCGCAGTACAGCGCAGTATAGCGCTATACTGCGCTATAGAGTACGGTATAGCGCGGTAAAGCGCAGTACTGCGCTATAGAGCGCAGTATAGCGCTATAACGCGTGTGCATCAAGATGGCAGGATCAAAATCATCGATTGAAAATTTGGTATAACGGTGGGCACCTGTCTCATACATTTAGGTCGAGTAGTTAGAACAGCAGTTTTGTATGGAACAACAGTTTATATTTGTAATTTCGATTTTGGTCTCGCATAAAGTTTGCCAGTTCGATGGTCCAATAAACCCCTTAAAATCCGTCTGCTAGTGTTGGGCGTAATTCAATTAAATTACTAAATTAATTGCAATGCAATTATTAATTACAATGTATTGTATACATATGTGAGCGTTATTTATTTTATTTTATTTTATTTATTGTTAATTCAATTACATTAATTTAGTAATTTTTACACAATTACTTTTACAAGGGTCACAGATAATACATACTGACGCGGAAACCTGGAATGGGGTAGGTGTCCAAGTGTCCACCGTCTGTAGGTCCGCGTGGATTGAATCCGATGTCAGATTTGAGAAAACCATCCGCCATTTTGAACTTTACAGTTTTTGGACAGATTGTTACCAAAATCCATTAGGTACCAAACATCCACCCTACACCCACCACATTGACAAATATACTCCACATACAACCCAACATCCACCACCAAACATCTAATGGCTAACGCAATCATTCTTCACTTTCAACATAATTATATCCATTATAATCATAACCAAAAAAGTTATTGAGTAATTGCAATTAACAAAAATTACAATTGTAATTTCAACAATTTGGTGTGTCATGTTTTTTTTGGAGGGCTAAATCGAAAACTATGTCGAGATAATTGTCTCAACAATTGATAAGAGACAAATAAATACTGTTTAATTTAATTAATAACAATATTTTCTATGTCAGACCTATAAAATAAAGACTAAATTGACATACCGAAAGTTAATTGATAATAAACTTCAATTAAGAAAAATAAAAGCTAATAAAAGCTAATAAGTCATCATCTTAAGAAAGGTAAATTAGAAAAAAAAATCTAATAAATTAATTATTAGTTAATTATATTTTGCCCAACACTGGTACCTGAACTACCTAACATACTATGTTACTGATAAAAGAAATACATTTTGAATCGAAGACTATCCCGCCGTCTTGATGCTCACAATCTATTCAATGAACTGATTAGCCTACTACGCCCTAGTGATGTGCCGATACAGGTTGGACTCGAGTGCGGATTCGAATACCTTATACCATACAGTGCTATCAACTTAAGCTGAGAATTGCATTTGTGTGAGTGCGCACACCGATAGTGTAGAGTGGCAATCGGCGCGCCAATGAGGCGCGGCGCGTCGCTTCCCTGCCGCCCACATACTTCACTTCACCTTGCTTTTGGCGATCACTCACACAAATGCAATTCTCAGCTTAAGTTGATAGCACTGTACCTAAGTACTCGCTCACTCGAAAATGCGAAATATAGTATTCGGATTCACAATACTCTGATTCGAGTACTTACAGTAAGCACTTACCTACATAAAATACCTCTTTAATTTCTCATCTCTTGTCGAAAAACTACTATATTAAGTAAGAGTCGCTGTATGGTTCAATGGGTTACCTACATCATTTATGGGGTGCTTCAGATCATAAAACTGTACAACTTTTACTATGGTACTAAATTTGAAATCGCGAAAAAAATTATCCTACATTTTGTTCGAGTAGCTATTGGCATTTTCTATGAATGACATTTGCTGTTTTTCGCAATTTTTTTGTTGGCTCCATAGAGAATGTTGCTCAATTTGATGGTTGCTCAGAATGGACTCGAATACGAGTAGGTACCAAATCAATTCGAGTTCGTGACTCGGGTACTAGGTACCAATTTGATTCTTCTTTCAATTAGTACCTACCAAAGAAATAAGAAAATTTTTATCGAATAAATTAATATTAATATCCGATTACTAAAATAGTCATCTCGGCACATCACTAGTACTACGATGTCGGCGAGCCCGGCGGCGAGCACAAGGGGCTCGGCCACGCCACGCCGCACGCACACACGCCACCGTAGAGTCAACTCCACATGCAAGACCACTTCTTGATACTTTTAAAAAAAATAATCTAGAGCAAAAGCAAGTACTTTGTTTAGCAACGTAGTTTATTTATCATTTTAGATAGGTATTAAAATTTAACTTAAATAAACATTTAAAACATAATTGATAACCTAGTAAAATTAAGCTGAAATATACCAATCAGGAGAAGTAATTTCCGGATTTCTAAAACTTTTTTTAAACGTTCCTTTGGTACGTAATATTGAAGAAAAAAAATAGTCCTGGTAACGGGGGGGTGAGCTCGAGGAAGGGGGGGGGGGCTCTAAAGGTGACTTTTTTCAGTTTTTCGCTTATTTCTCGAAATCTGCAAGTCGTATCGAAATGTTTTGTATAGAAAAATTAAATCTGACAAAATTTCCAACAAAACAAGTTGTATGCATTTTTGCCATAGGACTTAACCTTTGAGGGCTACGGGGCCGAGAAAGTAACAGCATTTCAAAAATTATGAAATTTGTATGGCGACCCTCATGAAAGTTGAAGATAAAAACAAAATGATTTCATATTCTTAATCAGCAACCCCGAAAACCCCCAGATACAAATTTTCTGTCGGTTCGGAGAACCCTTAAGAGCTGCATTGGCTTTTGAAATTTCCATAGCAGCCATCTTGGATATCGCAATTTTGGATTTTTTTCACCGTTTACCAAATCTGACCAAGGTCCTCTATGACAATTGTTCAAGGTCCATAACCCTATCTGTCATAGTTTCCGCGGGCCGTTGACCTCATCCGTCAGGAGTCGACCTTCTGAGGAAGTCGAAATATTATTTTTATCGCCAGGGCATCCTTATGATGATCCCTAAGATCATTTTACTATACGTTGAATGGGGGAAACCCGGTGAACAATTATACGGGTATATATCTAATATCTATGTGGTGGGGGGGGAGGGGGGGTCAACCAGATATCTCCAATTTATCTCCGGGTTCCCCTTACGATACAAGGATGACATTTGGGGATCATCATATGGATGCCTTTTTGATACAGGGAAAACTTTGACTTCCTCGGAAGGTCGACTCCTAATGGATGAGGTCAACGGCCCGCGGAAACTGTGACAGATAGGGTTATGGACCTCGAACAAATGTCATAGAGGACCTTGGTCAGATTTGGTTGGCGGTGAAAAAAATCCAAAATTGCGATATCCAAGATGGCTACCATGGAAATTTCAAACGCCAATGCAGCTTTTAAGGGTTCCCCGAACCGACTGAAAATTTGTATCTGGGGGTTTTCGGGGCTGCTGATTAAGAATATGAAATCATTTTGTTTTTATCTTCAACTTTCATGAGGGTCGCCATACAAATTTCATAATTTTTGAAATGCCGTTACTTTCTCAACCCCGTAGCCCTCAAAGGTTAAGTCCTATGACAAAAATGCATACTACTTGTTTTGTAGGAAATTTTGTTAGGTATAATTTGTCTATACAAAGTATTTCGATACGATTTTTAGATTTCAAGAAATAAGCGAAAAAATGAAAAAAGTCACCTTTAGAGCCCCCCCCCCTTCCTCGAGCTCACCCCCCCCCCCCCCCCCCCCTCACCAGGACTTTTTTTTTCTTCAATATTGCGAACCAAAGGAACGTTTAAAAAAAGTTCCAAAACTCCGGAAATTATTTCTTCTGATTTATCTAATTTTACTGGGTTATGATATTATTTTAATTCGTAAATCAATGATTTTATTGAAGTCTGTTGTTTTTGCTCGAGCGTCACGCGAAAACAACTGGACCAATATTATGCAGGGTGTAAATTTAAATGATTTACATTTGTCAAACAGAGTACTTCAGACCATCAAACTGAACAACTTTCACTATGGAACCAAAAGGTTCCATAGTGAACATTGGTTAATTGTATAACGTGTACTATGTACCAATACAAAGGTAGCAAATAATAAATAATTTATTTTGCCAAACAAAATACTTACAAAAAAAATTACAAGTATCAAGATCGATAATTTTGCCGTTTGTGTCTGTGTGCGTGAGTTATACAGGCTGTTCACTTAAATGCGTTATATGGGTTCATGGGTTGGGATGAAAATCAAACCAGGAGGTTTGATTCCTTTTATCTGATCGTATGCCGCCAATGAAAGCGAAGGTACCCGCCGCTAAAACTGGTTCGAGTGAAAGGTCTACCTATCTTAAAAATTTACAATGAAAAAGTAGACCCTACTTAGTTGTTTGATTTGATTTCCCAATAAAGACAAAAATTAAAAAAATATACCGGAAGATTTTTTTACCGTTCCGAAACTTTAAGGGGTGGTTCAGACCATCAAACTGAACAACTTTTCTTTTGGGATCAAACTTGCAATCGCAAAGAAAAAATCGGCTGTTCCATACTAAACTGCAAAGCCTCCTAGACTCAAATATATGAGACAGCCGATTTTTTTTTACTTCATTTGGTTGTTGAGACACTAATAACTCATATAAACCTTTGTTGCCTAAAATTATAATAATAAACTGTTAAGTAATATTAGTCCGCCTATTCAATAAATAAGTTGATTAATTAAATAAATCAGGACGGTTGTAGAAGATCCTGTATCTATGCGACGTAATATAACAAGCAGTATAGCGCAGTATAGCGCTATACTGCGCTATACTGCCAGGTATCTTTCAGATGGCAATAGCCTCCTCTCACTCACACAAGAATGAGACGTGCCCATGTAATGTTTCGTGTGTTAGAAGAGTTCAACCTCGGCGGTATCGCGCTATACTGCGCTCTATAGCGCAGTATAGCGCTATACTGCGCTATAACGTACTCTAGAGCGCAGTATAGCGCTATACTGCGCTGTATATTATAGCGTCCGTCTGTTACGACCTTAAGTGTCAACATTAAATTCAGTCGCGAGCAGAAATATGAAATCACATGAAAGGGGATCATTTGAACTAAGAACTCTCTCGTGATTAACATTAATAGTTTCATTATTTTTCATAATTATACAGGGTGTAAGGAAAAGTATCATTAACTGTTGGTAGTGTTGGTATTGCAATTTAGTATGGAACAGCTGATATTTTTTTGCTCTGACAGGTTTGTGCCTATAGAAAAAGTTGTTCAGTTTTATGGGTAGAGTATGTGGTTTAAAGGTTAATGATAATTTTCCTTACACCCTGTAGGTACCAATACATATATACAATAATTTTTGTACTCTTTGTGTTTTATCATCTTTTTCCTTATGTCTGTTCGTCAGTGTTGTCAATATTCTTATTTTACCCACACTATGCAATTTACACTCAGTTGCAGAAACGCTCATTAATTAATCCTGCACTAAATCTCTTGCTAGCTTTTACTACGTCAACAAGACAAAAAGTGACAGCAAGAGATTTAATGGAGGATTAACTTTAATGAGCGTGTTAATTACAAAAAACAAAAATTTCAGACGTCTTCAAAGGAATTACCTGGAAGAAATAGATAGCGAAGCATTTCGCTCCGCAAAGAAACTTTTCCACGTCGATTTGTCCAATAACTTCTTATATACTCTACCTGAACGGCTGTTCGCTAACAATTCATTCCTGGAAACAATCGATATTTCAAACAACCAGATCATTTACATACCTTCAGATAGCTTCGTGGGACTGAAATCGATCCTCATACTGGATTTGTCAAGAAATAAAATACAAAGAATAGAAAATGGAACTTTTTCTTTGAAGTCTCTGCAAATACTGAAATTGTCTGAGAATAGAATAGGCAATATAACCGAAGTTGCCTTCGAATCCTTACTCTCACTTGAGACCTTATTGCTTGACAAAAATAAATTAGAAAATATACCGACGCCTTTGTTCAGAAATCTCAAATGTTTGACTCTCTTGGACTTGTCTAATAACAATATAATGAGTGTAAGTTCAGAACTATATTTTCGAAAATGTTTAATACTGATAATAAAAAGCTATGTGGGATATAACATAATATGCTAACTGTTTTAAGGGGATGAACAGACCATACTGAACAACTTTCTCTATGGAAACAACATAGAAATCGCGAATTACAAAATCTGTTGTTTAATACAAAATTGCATACACCTTACTCGACCAAAATGAATTTGTATGAAACAGCTGTTTTTTTTTACGATTTCTATGTTGTTCCCATGGAGAAAAATATTCAATTTTATGTTCTGACCATCCTCTTAAAAAACCTTTAGCATATTAATATAACAAGCTAACTTTTAAAGAAATAATTTCATTATTTTTTCAGCTGTCCGGCGTAGAATTCGAAAAGCTGAAACTTCTGCGTAAGTTAAACTTAAAAGAAAATGATATTTCAGATATCCCAGATTACTCATTTTCAAACTGCTCTAGTCTTGAGGAGCTGGATTTATCTAAGAACAAGTTACGTTTTCTTAACGTCACTGCGTTTTATGGGCTGGAAAAATTGAGTTCCCTTTTATTATCGGATAACAAACTTTATGAAGTCCATTACAAAACATTTTCCAAGTTGAAGAACCTGACGACGTTGTAAGTTATAACAATGCTATTATTGTTATGTTCTGTTCCAACCATACACAATAATATACTTACCAGTGAATCAATACGACAATCTCGCTCGTCAGCAGATGTGAGTGGCCGGTTACCAGGACAGGCATGCATTCGTGATTTTTTGGTGGACCCGATTAATGTCAAAAATTTAATAAAAGTTGTCAATAGCAATGATTGACAATTGATACGGCTGTATCACGTCTTTTATCTCGTTCATTCGCGCTCAAATAGAAAGAGAGCGAAGGTGTGATAGCGCTGTATCACAGTGGCATGCTACCCATGCAGGTGTTGTCTTGTAGTATCGTTTCACAGTGATATTTCTCGGGTCCACCAATAAAATCATGAGTCCATCCCTGTTTTAACAACCAATTACCGATTTCTGTACATCACAAAGTACACAGCTATCCAATAACTCGTCGTTAATTAAGTGCGTTTGTTTACACATTTCCTCCTCGCATTTTGCTCTTATGCCTCTTATGTCTTATTTCGTTCTACTTAACAATACACTTAAGAGAGTTGTGAGGGCTGCTGCAGACAAACGAAATTTCGTACTATTTTCAATAATTCAATGACAATTTTTAAACACGATCTAGAAACATATCTTTGTGTCGGTATTTTATCCGATTTCCGTTAAAATGTAGTTTTAATTCTAGGATGGACATCTTTGAACCATGGTAACTTTGAAACTATATTTCTTAACGAAAATCTGACACAAAAAAGACACAGAGATTAGTTTCTAGATTGAAAAAACTTCGCGCTGCAAGGACTAGGCATCCCCTTAAGGATTAGATGTCCATTTATTGAAGTGATTTTGGCGATTTTTCCATCCCCCCCGCAAAATAACAATTTTTTTTTCTCATACAAAAGTGAAACACCCTGCCCTCCCTCTTTGGTAAGAATGTAGTAAGATTTGGCTCGACTCCCCTTTATAGAAAGTTTCAGGATGCAATGAGTGATTAAAACTCGAATTGTAATTAATTATCAAATGGCATCCTGCCGTTGTCTTTCGCCCACAAATCACTTTAAAAGAGAACTAAGATTAGTCGCATAAATCACCCAAACTTAAAAAAATAACTAGTTACTACTTTGTACTATTTAAGCCGAGAGCAATGCTTCCCATAAATAAGAATCTGTTTCAAATGAACTGAGTAATTAAGTGTCTACTTAAAATTGTAGGTATTTGGACAACAACATGTTCCCGTCGTTACCTTCCCGCACATTGGACTACATGCCCAAGCTAGCCGTTATAAAGCTTTCCAACAACCCTTGGCATTGTGACTGTCATGCTTTATATATCTCTGCGTAAGTATTTCTACGGAAGTGATCCAGATGGTCGGCTTTGTAGAGTAACCGGCAGGTCGGATGACATTTATGGCACCTTCAAATTTGCCGCAGAGTGTCGCGCGGCTCCAGCGCGGCTACAGCGCTGCGCTATCAAATTCATACAAATTAACAAAGCGCGGCCGCAGCGCTGCTGCCGCGCTGCAGCCGCGCGACACTCTGCGGCAAATTTGAAGGCGCCCTTATTCTCTCTGCAACAGTAGGATAGATAGTAGTGGGTATATTATAATGAATGGCATTAAGAGCATTTTAAAATTGTACATAGAAAAGGGAGAGACCGCAAAACAGCATTTGTGCTGATTCTCCCCCTTTTCAATCAGGAAATGTTCATGATAGTGCTAATCCTTGTAAGTATCTTTTTTTCTGATGAATAAATCTCTTTTTATTATTTTTATTATTTATTTATTTATAGAGTAGCCGGCGGGTCGGATGATATTTATAGAGTAACCGGCAGGTCGAATGACATTTGTAGAGTAGCCGGCAAACAGTGGATGAGATGATGAGATTAGCGTGGCGTGGGACCGTTCTGATTGGCGTGAAAATTAAGAGGCCTATATCCAGCAGTGGGGTTTACTTCACCTGACAGATGATGATGATTGATTTACAATGTATGTGCCTGTGCGCGTTATTTATTTATTTCTCAGTTTCTTACAGCTGATTTCGACTGCACCGACCTAAGAAATCGACTGATTATTGACAAAAGCACTGTTTGCAGTCATGAATGTATTGTAAGATACTTACCTAATTTTATCTGATTCTAAACACAAATGCATTTAATCGTCCTTAGTCTTTACGCTATCGAATCTGATAGGTTGAGGAATCTTTACTGAAGGGGTCGGTTGCACTGACTCTAACTGCAGCCACACGGTGAGGGTAGGTATCAAATGTTGACGATTGCTGACTGAGCATCCTTAGGTCACCCGTACAGGTTGGTACTGTCCTAAGCCGGACACCAAACAGTTTTAAATACAACAAAATCTACAGATAGATACTAAAAATTCATCATCATCATATTACGTACGCCTTTATAATACGTACTTCCCACTGCAGGGCACAGGCCTACCCTCATGGAAGGAGTATGGTCTTTAGTCCTCTACGCGTGCCCAATGCGGATTTGTATTCATCTTCGACGTATGCAGGATTCCTCATGATGTTTTTCTTCACCGTTTAAGAGCAGTGCAAAGCAATGCGCCACTGATACTCTCTAGTCTTCTTTTATTTACAGATGGGTGAGATTAAATGAAATGAAAATGTGGGATTATTCTCCGACGTGCGTGTCGCCTTGGTACTTAGAAGGGCATTTCCTGAAGAAGCTAAAGTTCCCAGAGCTATGTGCTGGGCAATGGGCCAGCATGGTGAACTTATCTCCACGTCTGCCCATCCAACAACTGTTGGCACTAAATGTATCAGTGAACAGAAAACCCCAGGACAGCATGGAGCAGAATCATGACATCACTACTATTGATCCATGGCATTAACACCCGGTATGACGTAGTCAAAGCGTTTGGGAAATGAATAGCATATTTTGTGTAGAGCTTTTGCCATAAAGATTGATTGCAGAAACCGCCCACTTTGAGATAGCATCGACAACGCTTGATACCAGGGATCATGATATTCATGATGCTCAAAATCGGCTACCTAAAGTTTTTTTCTGTACAAGAAAGCCCATTGTGCACAGATGTTCTTTGGCTCGATGTCTATTTAAAATTGATAGCATACAGGAGCCTCCCCTATAAGACGTAGATGTAGGGGTAAGTTACAACGTAAGTTATTTTCATTTTGCAATTCAATTCAATTTTGAAAAAAAAAATAATAATAAAGGCTTAGCATATGCTCCGATTATATTCCCCGAGGGGGTAGTTAGAGATATTCTGAAACCTCAGAACATCCACGTTTCACTAGTACCTACCGAAACTCTGCCCAGTGTGACGGGGAGTGAGCCCGTCGCCACATAAAGGAAAGGTTTAAAAATTCACTCAGACTGGCGCTATTCTAACATTTACAACATAATTTCTGTAGTTAGTATTAGTAGTAGGCTGAGTTTGATATCATTTTCGTATTAAATTAAAAATGTTGAATTCATGTTTTGTTATTATTTGTTGAGTAGTTTTAATACAGTCATTTTAATTATTATCGACAAGCAAAAATGTTTTTATTTAAGTCATAGCAAAGATTTTGATGAATAAACATAATATGATAATAATAATTTCTTTTCATTTCCTTAGGTAGTCCTAAACTAACCTTCTCATCCGTTGTCGTCCTTAACACATTTTTATATACAGGGTCCTTCTTAATATGCTGACACTTTTTTAAGGAGATGATCAGACCGTCAAGCTGAACAACTTTCTCTATGACACCAACATCGAAATCGCGAAAAAAAAGACAGCTCTTCCATACAAAACTGCAAACCTACTCGAGATAAATGTATGGGACAGCAGTTTTTTTTTCGTGATTCGATATTGGTCCCATAGATCAAGTTGTTCAGTTTGATGGTCTGATCATCCCTTTACAAAAGTGTCAGCATATAAAGAAGGCCCTTGTTTAATTTTTTTTTTATCACAAAGAAATACTTAATTAATAAAAGAAAGCCTGATTAATAAAGATAAAAACATATTATAACAACTTAGTTCCTGTCAGAGCGATGATAGCCCATACGGAAGAGAGCTAGCGCCTCAATCCTGAGGCCGCGGTTCGATTCCTGGCCTGTACCACTAAGTTCTTCGGAATTTATGTACGGTTGTATTTATCATTTACTAGCTCGGCGGTGAAGGAAAACATCGTGAGGAAACCTGCATGCCCGAGAATGAAAAGAAAATACCATAAGTTCGGAGGTATGCGTAAATATGGGTGAGCTTGGGGCGAACACAAAAGGACCAGCGCTGGTCTCCGTGTTACAACGACCCTTGCTTGCAATAGCCCAACCACAAATAATTAAATAATAATTAGTTCCTGTCGCTATAAAATTTTTTCTGATATTCAGCAATATTGGTACCCATAATAAAATTTATCACAGCAGACTAGGCAGGAAGTTCTGATGCTACGTAATCGAAGTTTTCTAATAAATCTATCTTTTGTGACAATATTTCACACCAACTGCCAAGAAAGTACAGAGTATTAATATAACAGTTACAAACCTTCTCGATTTGTCTGCCCTAAAACAATTTATAAGCTCTATAGCTTAGGAATATAGGTAGGGGCCGTAGGGGTTTAGGTCTTATGTCACTTTTATTCATGATTCAGTAGTATAGAATTATATAGGAATTATAGCATTCTGTGGAACTAGTATTGACCCGACTGTCAAACCGGCTGGGTTTGATAAGGACCGGAAGACCTGGGCTAAGCTAAACTGGTTCAGAACTAACCACGGAAGGACCAACTAGCACCTATACAAGTGGGGCCTGAGGGAGTCCCCGATGTGCGACTTGCCGTTCGGGCACCTGACCAAACCCTCACCCATGTAGTAAATAAGTGCTCTCTGCGCCGTTTTCCCGGTGCAGCGGAAGACTGGCAAAAAAATCTTGACCTCGTTTAGACCTCCCCGGATCCAAGCAGGAAGACAAAAAATGCCATACGATATGATAGATAGATAAACAATTTATTTGCATAAGTAACACACACATAATATTACAGTTCACAACAAGTTTACAAACGAGAATACAACGAAACATCAAATAGAACAACATTAATTTGTTGTATGCTACAGCAGCAAATAGGTCCCAGCTCAACATAGACCTTGCCCGAGATATGTGATGAATGTTTAAAATCCGTGGTAAATGGAACGTTTGTAGTAAATTGAATATAGTTCTCAGACAAATTTACATTCAAATTAGTAGGTATTAGGACTACCTATCAGAATAGTTAAGTAGGTTTAGTGCCCTACCCTGCCCTCCTACCTCCCCCTTTCCCATCTCTATCCGTCCCATCTGCACCTGATCCCATTCTGCCCCGT
The DNA here is from genome assembly GCA_922987775.1 of Agonopterix subpropinquella. Taxonomy (NCBI): domain Eukaryota; kingdom Metazoa; phylum Arthropoda; class Insecta; order Lepidoptera; family Depressariidae; genus Agonopterix; species Agonopterix subpropinquella. Next base: position 22,517,919 of record OV277698.1, read on the forward strand.
AAATAACAATTTATTTGAGTCGAACGGTCTAATGTATTTACAGTATTTTATATACAAGATCAAAGCATAGTACCTACATACGATTAGTGTGCTCTCCTTTCAGAAAACCATTTTGTGTTTATTTTATTTTTTTATGCAGTGGATTATAAACCAAACGGAAAACAAAGCCTCTTAAAATATTAAGATAAGATTGGTGCTGATTGGTGCAAGTCTGTTTGGCCGATTCGTACCTATTTCAGACGACTCCCTGGATCAATATCGAATAAAGTCCTTTATTAAACGGCAAGTTCACTATGTTATGAGACGTAGCTATTTCAACTCGGAATTCTTTACATAAGTTTAGTACTAAACTTATCAAATTCGTAATAAGCAGATTTAGAAGAGTATTTATTGCTTTTCGTTGTGGTCCAGTAGCGAGTAACCTTGCCTGCCGTGCAGGAGGCGATAGTTCGATCCTCGTCCAGGCCGACTCGTACCAATGAGTTTTTCGGAATTTATGTACGATTTGTAACACCACTGGCTTTTCGGTGAAGGAAAACATCGTGAGGAAACCTGCAAGCTTCAATTTCGAGGCATGTATTGTACCTACTGTCCATAACAAGAGGCGACGGGCTCACTCCCCGTCACACTGGACAGAGTGAAACGTGGATGTTCTGAAGTTTCAGAATATCTCTGACTACCCCCTCGGGGAATATAGTCGTGAGCATATATGCATGCGTTGTATTATACAAGCTGTTACAAGAATATAAATAAACATTTTAGGGGGTGGTTAAGACCATCAAACTGAACAACCTTCACTATGGGACCAATATCGAAATCGCGAAAAAAAATCGTAAGTTCCACCATCATCATCATCATCATATCAGCCAATAAACGTCCACTGCTGGACATAGGCCTCCCCCAAAATGGGGAGATTTGGCATAATCGCCAAGATGCGATGCGTTTGCGATGTTCCACACTAAACTACAGATCTACTCGAGATAATGTATGTGAAAAAAATATTATTTTTTTCGCGATTTCGATGTTAGTCCCATAGTGGAAGTTGTTCAGTTTGATGGTCTCAACAAGACTCACATAAAAGATTGAAATGTTTATTTGTACTGTTGTAGCACCCTGTATATTTAGCATAGTACAGATTTTACATTGTTCGATCTTCTACGACAAAGGACGTTTGATAGACGTCATTGGTAGTGGTAATAATAGGTCAGGTTCAGTCTAGCACCGCTCTTAAGAGGATAGACGGTCTGCAAGAAATTACTGTCGCGCTGTTCCCTAGCAACCGAGCTACCAGTACGAAAGTGACAACTGCAGCGCGGACTGATTTTAATTTACCTACATATACTCGTAAAATGGACGAAATCACGGTTTAGTATTCCTCCTCCAAAGCTAAACCGATTTTAGTAATTCTTTCAAGAATAATATGAAAAGGACTTTGGCTATGCCTTTATGTTTATCTTTTTTGTTGAAATTTTGCTTGCTGGATGTCTGAACACAGCGGTAAAATTGAGCATATTTTTGTCATTTTCGAAGGCTCTTTGTTCCTATAGTAATTAATTTATCGAAAAAACAAAACATAAGAACATGGCAGAAACAATATATAGATTGTTTGCTTTAGTAGTTTAGTGTCATTTTCCAGGGAGGAAACAGGGAAATACCTGTGTATGGACTTAACAGTACCTGCCTATCCTCTTTAGCTTTTAGAAATTGTGTGCATTAGCACTTTATTGACAAAACCTTTTAGAAAATGCAATAACATTTTAACAACGGGAGAAAAGAAATGGCCTTCCTGCTGCGCACCCTGTCACCTTGTAGTGCCATAAAATTATTATATTTTATGTATTAACTACCAACTTATTTACATAGCGTAGGTAGGCGATATGATACATTATTAATTGATGTTATCAATGACTTTCTATTACCAAAGTCATTGGATGTAATAATACTCGCTGTATAAGTTAATCTATGTAGTTTTTGTAAGAGTGAATGTTTTCTTTTATAATCAGAAACAGGCAAATTCAGAATGTATTTTGGAAGTGTTATCGTAAAACGTAATGACTACACAAAGCGATTAAATAATTCCGTATTCAGCCCGATTATCCCTTGTTTGAAAATCTAACAGAAGTGCGATTTTTGAACATCATACGAGCGACTCGGCAGTAGAAAATGTCAAAATTACTATGGAGATTATGCATTTTTCTACTGCCAATTCGCTCGTATGATTTTAAAAAATCGCACTTCAGGTTCTAAAACATGAATAAAACGAGGAGACTTCGCTATAAAATAGTTACACACCTAATCTTTAAGTAATTAATTATAATTTACATTTATAATATTATACAGGGTGTAAGTGACAGCCTAGCAAATACTGAAACGGTGAACTCAGACAATCATACTGAAAAACTTTCACTATGGAGTGAAAGTTGTTCATTTGCTCCTTTGCTAGGCTGTCACTTACAACCTGTATAAAAGATTAGGGTAAAAAAATATAGTGTTAAAGACTTTGAGACAATGTTTTGCTAATGTTTAACTTAGTATGACCTTGCTGTACTAACATATAAGCTAAGTAGCCAGAAACTTTTTTTACAACTCTGCTGTCGAAGAAAAACTAAAAGCGAGCTACACATTGCGGTCGCCGTGGGTCGCAGAGGGTTGCGCTCTAGACTTTACGGTCGCCGTGCTTCGCGCGACCCTCCGCGACCGCAAAGTGTCGTTCGTCTGTAAGAGCCCTAACTCAACAAAGGTGTTTTATTTGTGAAAAATTATCGTTTTTCGTTTACTACTCTGCAAAGTTGATGACTCTGTTATTATTAGGTACAGTTTAGTTATGTTAGGGTATCAATATCAATCTACAGGGTGCCCGGGTGTAACAAAACACCCTAGTAATACTTAAAGGGGTGCTTCAGGCCATCAAACTGAACAACTTTCATTATGGAGCCAACATCGAAATCTTGAAAAAAATCAGCTCTTTCATACAAAACTGCAGTACCGCCTCGACTGAAATGTATGGGACGGCAGATTTTTTTTATTTTTTCTCGACGTTGCGTTGGCTCCATAGTGAAAGTTGTTCAGATTGATGGCCCGAAGCACCCCCTTAAGTATTACTAGGGTGTTTTGTTACACCCTGTATATCTACAGGGTGAAATTGATATCATTGGCATCCTTTTAAACTAATAGTCTACCCATCAAACTGAGCAACTTTTACTATGAGAGCAAACCAATCGGAGCAACTAAAAAATCTGCTGTCCCATACTAAACTGCAATGCCTACTCGGCTCAAATGTATGCAACAGCAGATTTTTTTTTTGCTCCGATTTGTTTGCTCCCATAGTAAAAGTTGTTCAGTTTGATGGGTAGACTCTTAGTTTAAAAGGATGCCAATGATATCAATTTCACCCTGTATAACGAAAAAAAATCTGCTTGTTCATACAAAACTGCAAACCTACTCGAGCCAAATGTATGGGATGGGACAGCTGTCGATGTTGGTCTCATAGAGAAAGTTGTTCAGTTCGATGGTATGATCATCCTCTTAAAAAAGTGTCAGCATATTAAGAAGGAACCTGTATATCTCTCTTCTCTCACTAAAGAAAAGGTGGAGAGAGACTGAGACTTATAAATAATCTGTGACTGATTCCTCATCGGTGGAGGAAAACAAATTAAAATTAACGTATCAAACAGCAAAATGATATCTTCATCGTATCAGCAACGTCACCACATGTGAATGTGATAGCGAATGATTATCAGATGCGGTGTTCATTTAAAAACGATCTTATCAAGTTATTGTGTAGGTATTTATTTCTGTAATCATAATGGAAAATACGCCGAATCTCATCGAGAAAAGGTACGGTAGTACGCCGCTTCTTTTTTTCTTGGCTCGTCTTGGCGGGACACTACCGTTCCCCAAGATTTGACAGCTATTTTGCCTTTTTTTACCTAAAAAAAACCGACTTTAATTTAAAGCGGATAATTCATCGTCCATCGCAAAAGAATGAATACAAGATTTTGTGTTCTACTTTATTAAATACTATACAACGTGTTAATGAATTAACGCAAAACTAGAAAGTAGTTTGTTTAGAATCGAGAGCAGAATCGAATTATCATGGTTTGAACATAGGTATTTTTTTTTTTTCAAAATATTAAATAATTTGTTGGTAAAATTTAAAATTTACTGAACCCGATGTCAACCCACCGCACGGGCACACTCACCCTACTTACTAACAAAACAAGATTATTAAAATGTATCTTATGTAAAGCGCTAACGTACTGAACGTTAGCGCTTTTATTCATTGCTGAAATGATAACAAATCATTTTTTCCTCAAAACCTCAAAATGCGAATAACTTTAAATTTTAACTATCAAAATAATGAAATTGTTGTTCTAATCTAATTATTTTGTTATAAATCAGTTGGGGTGTATGAGGTTTTGCGCTAATTTATTAACACGTTGTGTAGCTGCTGCGTGCCTTTTCTCCCGGCACACACTTGGCTGTTATCTTCATAGCTTATGTTTATCACGGATAATGTAGCATTCTAATGGTGAAAAAATTATTCAGATCGGTCCTCTAGTTTCGGAGCCTATTCCATACAAACAAACAAACAAACAAAGAAACCAACAAAAATCTAATCTAGTGTCTATAAAATAAATATGAATGTAAATTAGTTCATAGGTAAATATAGATAAATACATATTATTATTGGGCCCAGATTATTATTTAGTCCCAATCATAAAAATATGTACGTATTACCTGCATATTACATATAATAAATAAATGGTCTGCACCTATAAAAATTCAGATGAGAGTAATAATGAAGCATTGAATATTTTCTATACAACGTGTTAATGAATCAACGCAAAACTAGAAAGGTGTGAGTAATTATTTATTACGTAACAATGTCACAAATTACAATAATCAAATTACAAAAAAATTCCAAACAATCTATTTTAAATTCGGCAACATGCCTCGTCCAAAGGAGTACAGTCCAAAAAAATCCACGTCAAGCTTCGTCACAAGAAATTACAGGAAAAAAAACAGAAATGCACACTCTAAATGGGCCTCTCGTCATTAAACGTACCCGGCACAAAGGATCCCATCACACCAGCTGCGTTCCCGCGCTGGATGGCCAATGAAATCCTCTGCACCAGATATGACCCTCAGCGGACATCGCTGCCACTTTCCAACTAGAAAGTAGTTTGTTTAGAATCGAGAGCAGAATCTAATTATCATGGTTTCAACATAGGTAATTTTTTTCAAAATTTTAATTTTTTTTTCGTAATATTTAAAATTTACTGAACCCGATGTCAACCCACCACACGGGCACACTCACCCTACTTACTACCAAAATAATATTATTAAAATGTATCCATGAGTATGTCAGCGCTTTCATTCATTGCTGAAATGATAACAAATCATTTTTGCCTCAGAACTTAAAATGTGAATAACTTTAAATTTTAACTATCAAAATAATGAAATTATTGTTTCAATCTAATTATTTTGTTATAAATCAGTTGGGGTGTATGAGGTTTTGCGCTAATTTATTAACACGTTGTATATTCAAACGTATGGGACAGCTGATTATTTTTTTGTTCTGACAGGTTTGCTCCCATAGTAAAAGTTGTTCAGTTTGATGGGTAGAGTATGTGGTTTAAAGGTTAATGATACTTTTCATTACATCCTGTATACTACCTAGGTATAATGTATTATGAATAATATGAACAGTAATGAATAATGATGTATTTTATTAAACCCCAATAAAATTAAATTGCACTTGAAAGGAACCATATTGATAGGATTATAATACGCTTATTGATAAATGTAACTACGTTTCTAAGACCTGTATGAGATTTTCACTTGATAGGTATTTATACAGGGTGTAAAATAAAATAGGACAGCTACTTAAAGAGGTGCTTCAGACCATCAAACTGAACAACTTTCTCTATGGGACCAATATCGAAATCGCGAAAAAAAAATAAGCTGTCCCATACATTTCAGTCAAGTTATTTTTGCAGTTTTGTATGGGAGAGCGGAATTTTTTTTCGCGATTTCGGTATTGGTCCCATAGAGAAAGTTGTTCAGTTTGATGGTCTGAAGCACCCCTTTAAGTAGCTGTCCCATTTTATTGTACACCCTGTATATGTGTATTATTTTATTATATACGAGCATTATAAAACTGTAAAAGAAGTGTGTCTCTACATTGAAGATATTTACAAAAAGAAGTTTATGATATGGTTTTTGGGTGTCCCTGATTCCAAATCACAATTTTTTGGATTTTTTGTCTGTCTGTTTTTTTGTTTGTTTGTTTGTGTGTTTGTTTGTTCAAGCATCACGCAAAAACTACTGAAACGATTTTGATGAAACTATTTTTGTTTGATAGCTTTATGATCTGACTTAAAATGAGCCTAGCTAGTACGCCAACCCGCGATAGCCGTGATACGGCAATATCACGTATTTTATCTCGCTCGGTTGCGCGCGAACAAACGAGATAAAAGACGTGATATAGCCGATCACGGCTATCGCGGGTTGGCGTACTAGCTAGGCTGGTATATAATTTATGCGGACAAAGTCGCAGGTAAAAGCTCGTATTAAATAGTATAATATTTCGTCGTTCTCGGAGAATAATAGAGCCACTGAAAAGTCTCTTAATTAAACTACGAATGCCATGATAAAGCAGACGGTAGCTTTATAATCATTAAATGAAATATTTTAATTAAATGAAAATTTAATGTGCTATCCATTGTGAAACCTGATCGAATTTAAATTTTATTATTTCTGAATTTGATTTGTTTTGCTTCTGAATTTCTGGCGACAGTGAGGCAAAATGTCGAATATTTTTATAAGACAAGTTTTTTTATCTTTTTTCTTTAACTTTGAAAATAAGTTTTGGTTTTTTGATTTCCATAATGTTCTTAATAAAATATTTATGTAGCTTTTTTCCCTAGCCTGTTTTGTCCTACTGCTGGGTAAAGGTCTCCTCTAAATGAAATATACGGGGTCCAATTTGACAGTTTTTTATGAGGATGATCAGACCATCAAACTGAATCACTTTCTCTATGGGACCAAAATAGAAATCGCGAAAAAAAAAACAGCCATACATTTGGCTCAAGTAGATCATAGTCTACGAATAAGAATGTATAGAAATGTAAATCAAGCTCAAAAAGTGACCCCAAAAAAAGTACACAGTGTTCGAAATTTGTTCCTTAGATCATAGTCATATAGGTACTCATATAATTTATTGCAACCATAGGTTAAAAAGCTGTTACATAATATTGATTCCAGTACACATGGACCCTGCTAGGGCACTGCAAAACTTAAATCTAGAATTTGAATAAAAATTGAATTAGAATTAAAAGGTTAGGTTAGGTTTGCAGTATACCTAATCAAAGAAAAACTTTTATTTTAACTGGGTGCAATTAAAAGTATCATTAACCTTTAAACAAGATACTCTAACCATCAAACTGAACAACTATTACTATAGCGCAAACCTGTTAGAACAAAAAAAACTGATGTTTCATACGTTTGAATCGAGCAGTTTAGTATGTAACAGCAGAAATTATTTTTTGAACTGACAGGTTTGCTCCTATAGTAAAAGTTGTTCAGTTTGACGGGTAGAGTAGAGTATGTGGTTTAAAGGTTAATGATACTTTTCCTTACACCCTGTACATATACAGGGTGAAATTGATATCATTTGCATCCTTTTAAACTAAGAGTCTACCCATCAAACTGAACAACATTCACTATGGGAGCAAAGCGATCGGAGCAACTAAAAAATCAGCTGTCCCATACTAAACTGCAATGCCTACTCGACACAAATTTTAATGTATGCAACAGCAGATATTTTTTTTTGCTCCAATCGGTTTGCTCCCATAGTAAAAGTTGATCAGTTTGATACCCATCAAACTGAACAACTTTTACTAAGTATGGGAGCAAACCTAGGAGCAAACCGATTGCTCTTACTCTAGACAGACTCTTCGTTTAAAAGGATGCCAATGATATCAATTTCACCCTGTAGATATATTTCATACGTAGGTTTAAGTCTTAAGTATGTGTGTTCATTTATTAAATTCAAGAATTTTCAGATCAATTTTGGAGAACGGTCGTAATAGCATTAACATCAAACAGTTTTAGATAGCATCCTTGAATTTAAACATCCTTAAAATTTTTAGAGCCCTTTTGGCTGTTATCTGCTCTTTTTATTAACCGACTTCAAAAAAGGAGGAGGTTTCTCAGTTCGACCGTATATATATATTTTTTTTTATGTGTGTTCGCGGATAAGTTCGTCGTTTATGAACCGATTTTGATGATTCTTTTTTTGTTGGAAAGGACATGTCCCGACGGTGGTACCATGATAAGGAAACCAGGGTCTGATGATGACATCCCAGAGAAATCGAGGGGAACGTTCGAAAATCGTAGTGCCGACTAGAGCGTTTGTTAATTTAAAGCACTCCTATTAAATCGAACTAATGTGGCTTCACCACTGAAAATTGTGAAATAAACAAAATTTTAACAAAAAATTAAAACCGCCTTCAAAAAAACTAAAAAGTAATATTGCAGCCTATGACTTTTTCGTTCGCATCATAAGAACATTAATTTGTTTTATAGAAGTCGGTGTCAAGCCAAGCCAAAAAATGCAAGCCCTGTCGCGAATCGTACCGGCTTGACAGCGACTTCAATAAAACAAATTAATGTTCTTATGATGCGAACGAAAAAGTCATAGGCTGCAATATTATTTTTTAACTTTTTAGTTTTTTTGAAGGCGGTTTAAATTTTTTGTTAAAATTTTGTTTTCTGAGATTGAATCATAGAGTCGACTGTTATTAAAAATTAATCATAAATAATTGCTCATTATTTTTAGCACTTACACATATTTTACAGATAACGTTAAGTATCAAACTATTTCGTCGCTATAGATAACAATCGATAGATATTGTAATCATCATCAGCCTGGGGAATTATTGTGATAAAGCGTTTTTGATTGTATTCAGTTCCTTTCATGTTTTTTGTGATATTGACGTGTTGTTTTTATACATTGTGGGTGACATTGTGAAAAGAAAGTGTTTCGTTGATAGAGTATCATTATTTTTGTGACGCAATCGGCATACAGTTGAAGACGAAAACTTAATGTGGTGAAATCTATTGAAAACGAATTCCCTTCCTACTGACTTCCTCGTGGAATCATCGATAAATCGGTAAGCTTTATTAATTTACTTATACATAATAATAATTATGTATATTCTGCGACAATTCATATACCTAAAGAGGTTCCTAGATATGGCGACTGTCCCTATTAAGACTTTGTCCTTGTAATACTTAGTTCATAAGAAGTTTTGTGTCCAGCCACATCTTCTCTTTAACTAGGGTTCAGACTCAGTAGGATTCTTAGAAAACTAGGTAACAATAGATTATGAAACCTAAAGTGCGATTTTTGAAAATCATACGAGCGACTTGACAGTAGAAAGATGCATAATCTCCATAGTAATTTTGACATTTTCTACTGCCAAGTCGCTCGTGTGATTTTCAAAAATCGCACTTCAGATCCATTACGTGCCCGGTGTCTACTTCGCAACTGGAGTGCGATTTTTGAATCTCATTCGCTGAGTTCAGCAGTAGAAAATGTCATAATTACTATGGAGATACGCAACTTTCTACTGTTGATTTGACTTTAAAAAATAGCACTCCTGTAGTATGATTTTTGTAAGTCAAATCATAAGTTTAGAAAGATGCATAATAATATCTCCATAGTAATTTTGACATTTACAACTGCTGAACTCAGCAAATGAGATTAAAAAATCGCACTCCTGGCCAATTTCTCATTCTGACTACTCTCGTTTTGACCAACACTGCGCAAATGGCTAATTTCTCATTTTAACTACTGTGCAACGATAACTAACGAAAAATAAGTAAATATTTAGAGTTTTGATTTTATGAAGCGCCTAGTTGTTGCTCAGACTCATCTCATCTCATTGTAATTAGATTTGTAATTAGCTTCAATGACATTAGTAAACAAATTAGCTTACAGTTATTTAAGGTTGTTTTTAGTATGTAATCAAAGCTGTAAATCTTCCTAAGAATAATAAAATAAAAATAAAAATAAAATAGACTATAATTTATTGAAGTCCATAAGAATGTAATTTAATAGCGACTTTACCTCCCTTGCGCAATACTTAGAAACTATGCTACAACAACTAAGAAGTATACAGGGTGCAAGGAAAAGTATCATTAACCTTTAAACCACATACTCTACTCATCAAACTGAACAATTTTTGCTATTGACGCAAAACTGTCAGAACAAAAAAAAAATCAGCTGTCCCATACTAAACTGCAATACATCTTACTCGATTCAAACGTATGGGACGTTTGAATCGAGTAAGATGTATTGCAGTTTAGTATGGGACAGCTGATATTTTTTTGTTCTGACAGGTTTGCGCGTAAAAGTTGTTCAGTTTGATGGGTAGAGTATGTGGTAAAAAGGTTAATGATACTTTTCCTTACACCCTGTAGGTACAATCTACCTTTGTAGGATTTAGTTATGGCAGGGTATCTTTTTTAGAATTCGACTCACCAATCACTTGTCTCTGTATTTATTTACTAGAATGATTTTTTTTAGTAATGACTACGCTGCAAAGAATAACGGAGTAAAATGTGGAACAAGAAGTATGTTTTCCTTGTCGCTGTCCTGACGGCATCGTTCAATTGGAGCAATGGTAAGTTTGATTGAAATCTTTCATGACCAATAGATGATTTTTTGGGATGGACTACCTACACAGTATTTAGGGAGCTAACTACCCACCACTGCTTGATGCTGCGAGAACATACAAGGTTACAAAAATACAAATAAACACTTTAGGGGGTGGTTAAGACCATCAAACCGAACAACTTTCACTATGGGACCAATATCGAAATAGCAAAAAGAAATCGGATGTTCCATCATCATATCAGCCGATAGACGTCCACTGCTGGACATAAGCCTCCCCCAAAATGGGGAGATTTGCCATTCGCCAAGATGCGATGCGTTTGCGATGTTCCATACTAAACTACAGATCTACTCGAGCTAAATGTATGGGACAAATTTTTTTTTTCGCGATTTCGATGTTGATCCCATAGTAAAAGTTGTTCAGTTTGATGGTCTCAAAAACCACCATAAAAGATAAAATGTTTATTTTTACTTTTTTTTTTGTAATATACACTGTATAGAAAAGATATATCAGTCTACGAGAAATTAAAGTGCATAAGTAGAGTCATTTGAACCGTAAAAATCGTCATTAATATTTTAAAGTAATATTCTATTATATCAGGTCTATACTGAACACTTCGGGAAACTTATCCAGAAATTTTTCCTCGGCCATACCACAATGCTTCAAAATGAAGGTGTTCAATCAGTACATCATGCCAGTAATGACCTATGGTGCGGAAACTTGGACCCTGACAATAGGACTAGTTCATCAATTCAAAGTCGCGGGCAAATGGATAGAGCTACTGCCCTATCCAAAGAAATCCACTCTTTATATCTCGGCCCCGATATTACTTACCGATAGGCCTACCACGCCTTAAACTTACTATGGGGCACATACAGGGTCTTTCTTAATATGCTGACACTTTTTCAAGGGGATGATCAGACTTTCAAACTGAACAACTTTCTCTATGGGACCAACATCAAAATCACGAAAAAAAACAACTGTCCCATACAAAACTGCAAACCTACTCGAGCCAAATGTATGGGACAGCTGATTTTTTTATGCGATTTCGATGTTGGTCCCATAGAGAAAGTTGTTCAGTTAGACGGTCTGATCACCCCCTTAAAAAGTTTCTAGTAACTTTATTTCCTAGAGTACTTAATCCACATCTACTAAACACTACTTCCATCAGAGGCCGCGAAAGTACAAAAAAGACGCCAACTTTACCCATACCCCTTTGGCTAAGGCGGTGTCCTATTGCCATCGCACGCGCGATGGTGCGATGCGATGTGATCGTACTGATGGGTAATTCTCCGAAATTTTACAAATCGTTGAAATTTTTCCATAGAAAAATTTGAAATGACGTGGTGGCGCTGTCGTCGCGTAACATTGTGTCCGAGTATATTTAATTGTTAAAAATCTAATTTCAAGTATTCCGAATAAATAATGTGACCTAAGTGTAAATAATAACTTAATTACGAAGTGTGAGCGTTTCATTACGTGAAAAACTCAAAATCAGTGGACAAAAACAATGCTGAAACAGTGAGACGGATTCCATAAACTATGATTAGTACTTACTAACTGTGTAAAATGTGTTAAACTAATAAACATAAATGAACATTTCAAGTAAGTGCAAGCGAACAAACCAGCTTTTAACAAGTTAAATAGAAATCATTTATAAAATAGAAGCCGTTAAAAATTTTAAACCTCGTAAACAAAACATGAACATTATCTAGTGCGCATGCGCGAAACGAGTATCCCATTAGTTTTTCCTGCCACTTGTAACGCCATCTAGTTTAGAAGATAGTCGCCAAATCTAGCCAACCAATATTACCACTACCACTACCACTATTCACCAGCAGATGGAGCTAAAATAGAAAAGTAAAGAAAATGTTCTATCCAGTGCAATCTATAGTGTATTAATGTGCTACTTACCGCTAGATGGAGAAATTAATACCTACCTTTCTCACTGCAAGAAATATTTTGATATTGTAGTCAATACGACATTTGGACATCTAAACACTAAAGTGAAGTTCTAAATACTAATAGCTTATAAATAGTCATAACAACAATTTTTCTAACGGACGCCATCGTTAAAAATTAAAAATTGCGTGCGAGTGCAACAAACAAATAAGGTCGTTTTTGACACCTAACGATATGCGCTGAGTACGGTGAGAATTTTCGACAGTTTCGTTAATAGCCGGTTAGCCTGTGACGTAGTGCGTCTCGATTTTATGGTACTCGAGAACATAATTCGAAACTGTCGTGGTTCGAGTCCCGCGACAAGAAAAAACTTTTTCATTTTTTATTCTGGAAGAAAGTGAAACTTTGCTTTTAACAATTGAAGAAAAATAAACAAAGAAACTATTAAAATCTATCATGATGGCAGGGAAAAATAAATGTGCAGCTTGTCTCAAAGAAATAAACCATAGAAGATATTTATCTTGTTCGGCATGCTCAGACAACTACGATATACAGTGTGTTAACGTACCTGAAAAGAGATTTTATAATACCATGACAGCGGAACATAAAAGTTCTTGGGTATGTCCTCAATGCAAATCAAAAAAACCAAAACAAGATAATACAAATACGCCAATCAGACAACAACTACAGCAGGAAAGTGTCCATTATTCCTCAAATGATACATCTCCACTGAACACCGCCAACGTAACAGAGAGGCGAAAAAATAAGAATATTAACATAAGCGGATTCATTTCTGACGAGTCTATATTACTAAACGACACCATACCTGAAGGAAATACAATTTTATGTCATTCTCCTCAAGAAACCAATAATGCAATACTTGAAGAATTACGCGCACTCAGAGCACAATTTACTACATTAAACAAGAGACAAGAAAACCGGGACTATGAACTAACAGAAACAATAAAGAACCTACAAACAGGAATAAATAACATAAACAACAGATACACTATGTTGGAAAATGAAATAAAAACGATGCGCTCAACAGCTGAACAAAACACAAAGCGAATAATTAATCTGGAAACAGAAAATAAACAACTTCGCCTAGATTTAGAAGAAGCAAAGATAAGGATGACCTCAATGGATCACAAAATTACATCTTATTCCCCTACATACGCAAAAGTAACAGAAAAATCTTCAAATACACCCACACATCCAGATCAACGAGAACCCCTTAAAAATGTAGAGAAAACAATGGAGAAACCCCAGGAAATGGAAAAGGTAGAAAGAGATAGAGACAGGAGCAGAATTTTAGTACTCTATGGACTCAACGAATTTAGAAATGAATCGGAGTTTGATCTACACGATAGAGTTGTTAATGCATTTTTCGAAATCGCTGACGTAAATTTAACCGGATACATCGAAGACTTGCATCGAATTGGAAGAAGAGGATCACGTAGACCCTTGAAAATTGAACTCTTAAGCAAGAGAGTAACTAAATATATACTATCATGCACCAAGAACTTTAGAAACACCGGACTGTGGATATCGGAATATTTGGATGAAAAAGGGTTATTAGAAAGGAATCAAAAAAGGGAAAGTCACAGAATACATAAAAAACTAACAAACGAAACATCGGATTTTACGAACTTTGAGACAACAATACAACAAAAAGAAAACATAAATACCGCAGATGTACAACAGCAATTTACACCAAAAGTACCACAAGAAGCCATCAAAAATAACCATTCCTTTCGTAAGTAATACAATGACAATATTGTATCAAAATGTAAGAAGCATTAAAAACAAATTTCATCTTATTGAATCCCTTACTGAAGAATATAATATATCCGCACTCTGCTTTACTGAAACTTGGATCACTGATACAAAGACTGACCTACTGAGCATTGAAGGATATAACCTAGCAAGCATGTTTTGTAGAACGAATTATGAAGGAGGCGGAGTATGTATTTTTCTGCAGGAAGGTATTAATTATAGTGAATGTAAAGACATACAGGGTTTATCAGTAGAATATATTATAGAAATATGTGCAGTAAATATATCCCATCTTAATGTAATACTAATAGTTGTATATTGGCCTGATAATAGAAGAGAAATAACGATTTTCAATACACAATTAGAAAAGTTATTGGAACTCCTAAAAATAAAATACTGTAAGAAAAACATAATAATAGGAGGAGACTTAAATATTGATTTTTTGAGTAAAACAAAACAAACTAAAACAACAATAACACTTTTTAAAAGCTATAATTTTCATCAAAATGTAAAGGAGCCCACAAGAATAGCTAATCAAAGTGCTACCTGTTTAGATATGATATTTACAAATTTTGATACTTCAAACATGAATCTAGATGTGAATGATTATGGCCTTTCGGATCACAAAGGTAACTTAATAACACTAAAAAACACACAAGTTAACACTAATCAGTCATACTTCATAGAAAAAAGAATTTTTAACAAACAAAACTTTGCATTATTTAAAGATCTATTAAAAAATACAAATTGGCAAAACATAGTAACAATTGATAAAGATGTAAATAAAAATTACGAAGCATTTCATAAACAATTAAATTATATCCTAGATCAATCGATCCCAAAGAAAAAAATACTAGTGAAAAAGAATAGAAAAACATGGCTGACTACTGGTATCAAAGTATCTAGTAAAAATAAGAGACAGTTAAAAATACTAACAACACAAACAGATAACATAATATTAAAACAATATTATAAACAATATGAAAAAAAATTAAAAGAAGTAGTGAAGGTTTCTAAAAAATTACAATATATTAATAAGATGAAAAAATCTAAAAACATTACAAAATGCATGTGGCAAATAATCAAAGAACGTACGAACAAACTAAGAAAAAATAGTATAAATAATGACATAACATTACACATTAATAATAAAACTATTAGAGAACCAAAACTTATCGCAAACACATTAAATAATTATTTTGTATCAATAGGAGCCCACTCTGCATCCAACAAAAATCTGGAAGGACAGCCTGTAATGAACCCAAATATAAATACGATGTACCTCAGCTCTATTACCCCCTTTGAAATAAACAACATCATAAGAACACTAAAAAATAAAAATAGCTTCGGTTTCGACGAAATTCCACCAACTTTGGTTAAATATTGTAGAGAAGAGCTAGTGGCACCACTAACATACCTAATAAACCAATCTTTTGCCGAAGCTACATTCCCGGACTTACTAAAAATTGCAGTCGTAAAGCCCATAGCTAAAACCAAAGAAGCAAAAGAGCCTTCCCTTTTCCGTCCAATAGCATTACTATCCACATTTTCAAAGATATTCGAATCCGTTATGGCCAACCGTTTAGCTTACTTCTGTGAAAAATTTAATATATATGACGACAGTCAAAATGCTTTTAGGAAACACAGATCAACCATCTCTGCACTGTATAATTTTAATCAAGAAATCCTAAAAATAATTAATAACCAAAAATACGCAATAGGCTTAATGCTAGATATGAGCAAGGCATACGACCGCGTCAATCATAAAATTCTTTTAAGAAAACTAAATGGTGTTGGTTTTCGTGGTATCACCCACCAATGGTTTGCATCATATCTAGAAAACCGTCAGCAATTCGTTGATGTAGAATTTTTTAACCCTGAAAAAAATACTTTGTCAAGTGTTAGGTCTCAAAAGAAGACAGCACAGAACTCAATACCACAAGGGAGTGTACTAGGGTGTATCCTCTTTTTAATATACATAAACGATTTGCCGAAAATTATAGACACAAAGTGCATCCTATATGCTGATGACATCACTTTAGTTTTTCCCTGTAATAATCATGATCAAGTGAAACAAGAACTTAGCAAAACACTTAAATCAATATCTGAATGGTTAACAGAGCATAACTTACAATTAAATTTACTAAAAACCAAATTAATGCAGTTCAGGCCTCACCAAAAAGCTCCATTACAAACCAATATTTCATATAATAATAACAAAATTCAATCTGTAAACTCTTGCACCCTTTTGGGAGTAGAAATTGACACATGTATAACATGGAAACAACACACTGAGAAAATTGCAGGGAAATTGTCGAAGTTTACATATGCTCTTTACGAATTGAAAAAATGTACAGATTTAAAAACAGCAACTAGCGCATATTATGCTTACGCACATGCCTGGTTGACCTACGGAATAATTCTGTGGGGTAGTAACTCTGATATACAACCACTATTTGTGCTCCAAAAAAGATGTGTCAGAATATTGGTCAACATAACGGATATGGAAAGCTGCCGGCCACATTTTACAAAACTAAAAATACTTACTCTAGCATCATTATATATATTTGAAATTTGTAAATTTGTAAGAAAACACAAAGATTTATTCACACAGGCGAAGGAGCATTATACATAGCCCCGTAACCTACGACACGGAAATAGACTTGCATTACCATTTACTAAACTGCACCTAGTTAGATCAGGCACACATCACATGGCAATAACAATATACAACAAACTACCTACACATATGCAACAAATTGATAAAGATCAAATTTTTTATAATAAATTAAAAGAGATGTTAATATCCAAATGTTTTTATAGTATAAATGAGTTTAATGATTGCTATGCAAGAAAAGAATTGTAAATAGAGACTATCCCATAACTATTTAATTTTGTTTTTTCACTATTATAATTTAATTTGTGTCCATTTAGCAATTAGTATTTAAGTAATATTGCAGTGCTCTAACAGAGCTCATATCATGAACATGTTTTAAATGTAAGACCTTTTGTAACATATGATATGAAGCAATAAAATATATGACTATGACTATGACTATGAAAATTTGAAAAATTTCGGAGAATTACCCATCAGTACGATCACATCGCATCGCACCATCGCGCGTGCGATGGCAATAGGACACCGCCTAAGGTGTTTTTCAAATATCACCCACACGAAAACATCAGAAAATACCTGCCTATTTGTATTTACGAATTGTACGATTGTGATTAAATACACTTCCTGATTGAGTTCTAAATTGAGATTGATAAATCAAGAGAAGTTTTTTGGGAATCCAAAAAGTTTTATTTATCGTCTACATATTTTTCATACAACCAAAGAGTTTTCATTACGTCTAAGAAAATACAGTACTGGCAGCTATCTGTCAGAAAAAAATTACGTTAAGCCAAATACCTCAATTAAAAAGAAAAAAGTTTTCTTTCTTTTTCGTTTTTATAGCTTTTGATATTTTTTTCCAAGACATCTTGCCAGTTAACATAAAAAAAAAAAAAAATTGAATCAATGAAAAGTTTTTATTTCGAAATAATCCCAATAATATCTCATTGGGGCCTATGTATGGTAAATAATTCAATTCAAAGGAATTATCTGACACTTGAAAAATCTGCCCTAAGGGTTGAACAGCAGGTTGAACATCATCTGGCAGCACCGCATCGCATTTTTCGACGCGACAGCACCGCCGCGTGCGGTCGCGATCCGTCTATCTATCTTATTTGCACTGGCAATTTAATGATGTTCCTGAGTGACAGAAAAGGATTGAGCAACGGAAAAATGCAAGGCGGTGCTGCCAGATGAGGTTCAACCCTAAATTAAACGAAAAACAAACGTGACATGCAATTTATTTCTCGAGCTCTCAAGTTGTTGAGAAATTTTCCTCGTCTCGAATAAGGCCAGATTTCCACCCTAATTTACAGCTTCCATAATACGGAACCACTGTTTGTGACTCACACTTGGCATTAAATACTTTTTTCTATTATTAAATAATCCAAGACAAAGGCTCTTATTTTAAGATTATTTTGGTTCGACCAATCACGAAACCTACTCGCATTTGTATTGTATGACATAATATTTTACCATGTATCACTGTAGTCATTACGATCAAATTATGCGATCCCCTTTTTATCATCTGCAAGATCGGTCATCCATCTCACGTCAACACCATCTATCGAGCCATTTGGAACTAGGTTTTTTTTAAAAAAAAAATCATTAGTTTTCGAAAAATTTCATTATTGAAGCCTATAATAACATATAGTACTCAACGATGTGTCCCAACCCAATAATAAAGTATTTAACGATGTCTAGCGCAAGTTATAACCACAGTATAAGAAAGAGTAATTACCAGATATAATAGGTACTACCTATAACTAAGCGGTGAAAAAATACCTAGAGTGCGATTTTTGAATCTCATTCGCTGAGTTCAGCAGTTGAAAATGTCAATATTACTATGGAGACGTGCATATTTCTTCTGCTGATTTCACATTAAAAAATCATACTCTAGGAGTGCAATTTTTGAAAGTCAAATCAGCAGTAAAAAAGATGCGTAGGTATCTCCATAGTAATTTAGACACTTTTTACTGCTGAACTCAGCGAATGAGATTCAAAAATCGCACTCCTGCTATGCTTCTGTATAATTATACAACCTGGGCGAATTAACTTGGCACCTGGCTCGCTCGTGGCTCGGAATATGACACCCCTCTTGCTACCCCCCGCGGGACCCCGCCGTCGTCGTGCGAGGCCGTAGCATAGCATCTCAGTTACCGTTGCACGTGTCCCTGCGCTTTAGCATTTTCGAATTATTCTTTCTGAGTTTTCCGACTTTTTTATTCCGAGCCACATGAGAATCAGGTGCCAAGTAAATTCGCCTGTGTTGTAGTAGTATTACCACTTTACCACTATTGTAGCACAGATATTAGAATAATTATTGTAGTATGTTAGTTAAAGACCTTAGATAATTTATACTGGACTCGCCTTGCGGTAGCATTTCCCCTCTGCCACGTTATAAGAACAATTGATCTTGTGCATTTACACCCAATTTTATACCTTATCACTAAATGAGACAGCCTATAATAGCGAAACAATAATTTTGAACTTAGAACGTTTGGGGTTCACAAGAGACTACTTTTCATGATTTTTAACATTCAAAATTAGAATCTAAACTTATGGGGAATAAAATCCAAAGTTGCGGATTTCATGTTACCTCGCCCCCCTCAAAAAGTAGCAGAAAAGTTTCTTAGTAGAATGACACGCATAACTCGTCCCTATTAAATTGTCTAAGTTAAAATATTGTTTGTTTAGTTGCCGGTGTTCAGTCGAATGCACGTAAAGCAACTTGACTTTTCTAGGTCACAAGTGCGTCGCCGTGAATAAACGTAAAAAGTAACTTGATATTTTAATGTTTGAACTTTTACCGTATTGGTGGAATAAACCAATGGAGGGGATTATTGTTTTCTATTTTTACGATTACTAGAGCAAGAACAAGCAACATTAAATAAAACTAGTTTCTTTTATGTCCCTAAATTTCATACTTTCATTTTGTTTTATTGTTATTATTATCAAATTCAATATAAGGCCACATATTCTGTAAAAATTTCAACCCGCTACCTATTCCGGTTCAAAATATACAGCAGCCCTTTGAAGTTGGACTGACGGACCGACGCGACCTACGGTACATAGGGTCCCGATTTGGCAGACTTTCGGTACGGAACCCTAAAGTCCGCCACAAACATACGAAATTCCGAATCAGGATTACGATTTCGTATGGATTTTCCCCCTCCATAATTGCGTTCAGAATTGCGGAGGTGTCAAATCCTATACAAAATCACAATCCTGATTCGGAATTCCGGATCGGAATTCCATATGTATGTGGCGGACCTAAAAAACGGCATAAAAGAAACCAAAGGCCAAAAGCTAGCGACCTATCAACTTGATACGCAATTTCATTAAAAAATATTATACTTACTCAAATTGAGTCTAACTACAACTACACGCTTAGGAAGGTGGACCTAAAAAGTGGCATAAAAGAAACCCACATAATATATCTTACACAGAATATAATTATTACAAATTAATTACTTAGGTACCACCTGCTTCTACACCTGACATCCCATCCGCCTCTTCAATTAGTCTCTTAGTGCATGCGGCGCCGGTTTCATTTACATACATGACCTTTTTTGAGTAGGTACATAACCAAGTAGCTCAGCATAAAATAATGTTTTTCAGGATGTCAAATGGATGGAGTCAACAACTGGCTCATTCCCGTGACTCAGAATGTATACGATACACACCGGGGCAGTTTCTTCACTAGAACTACTTCAGATATAACTGGTAAGTAAGTAAATTGTTTTGTAAAAAAAGGAAATCTCCGCCATTTGCATGGGATAATTTGATGAAATATTTGGTACTTCAGTATTTTTTCTATTGCATTTTACAATGATGATATTGATGATACGATGCAAACGAAGTAGTTACAATACGATTTGTCAATGTTAATTGATCAAAATAGGTATACAAAATTGTTAGTAAAACTCAATCTCAAATCAAATGGCCCGCTTTAAAGACAATCAAAGCTGAGCCATGCTGCTCTCTGGCTATAAATAACGAAGTATAAAACAATGCATTCAAGCTTTTTTATCAAAAATCTCGTACAAATCACTACATAGTATAAAACAAAGTCGCTTACATAGTATGTATGCTTAGATCTTTAAAACTACGCAACGGATTTTGATGCGGTTTTTTTAAATAGATAGAGTGATTCAAGAGGAAGGTTTATATGTTATATAATACATGCATGGTATCAGCATTGCAAAGCTGGGGCGGGTCGCTACTTTTATTATAAAATATGAGGGATACTAATTGTCATTTAGTATGCATTATACCTAATAAGAAAATATGATTTCCTTAAATCCTATAGGTACATACTTGGTACATAGTTCAGTGAAACTCCAGCTTCGGCAATTTTTTCCCATCTTTCATGCTATAAAGTAAAAAGATTATACAAAAGAGTTTCTATGCGAATGAAAAAAAAAACTAAACATGAAGAATGAAAGGAGATACTAGCTAGCCAGTCATTCGATTTTCAAAAGTTTTAATTTTATTGTAGAGAGAGCTGACAAATGTTGCAAACTCTTTTCTGCTGCCGTTTTACTTTTTTATTCCTTTGTGATTTTCTTTTGTTTTATCCATGTTTTATCTTTTGTTTTCGTTTTTGATATAATTAGCGAATTTTCTAGTTTTTATTTAAAAAACCAACGGATCTGTTATTTATTAAGGTATATAAACTAACATAAGGTGGTTATATAAACTTCCAATATGATTTCCGGTGATCAAAAACTATGCGATAACTTATCGTTCTCGTATCTTCCAATGTTTTGTATTTCCAATTATTTATCTGCGTAGTACACCCTTTTTAACCGACTTCAAAAAAGGAGGAGGTTTCTCAGTTCGACCGTATATATTTTTTTTTTTTTTTTTTATGTGTGTTCGCGGATAACTTCGTCGTTTATGAACCGATTTCAATGATTCTTTTTTTGTTGGAAAGGAGATATCCCAAGTGAGGTCCCATGATAAGGAAACCAGGATCTGATGATGGATCCCAGAGATATCGAGGGGAACCTTCGAAAATCGTACTGCCGACTAGTGCGTTTGTTAATTTAAAGCACTACTATTAAATCGAACTAATGAATTTGCCACTGAAAATTGTGAAATAAACAAAATTTTAACAAAAAAATTAAAACCGCCTTCAAAAAACTAAAAAGTTAAAAAATAATATTGCAGCCGATCACTTTCCCGTTCGCATCATAAGAACATTAATTTGTTTTATAGAAGTCGGTGTCAAGCCAAGCCAAAAAATGCAAGCCCTGTCGCGAATCGTACTGGCTTGACAGCGACTTCAATAAAACAAATTAATGTTCTTATGATGCGAACGGGAAAGTGATCGGCTGCAATATTATTTTTTAACTTTTTAGTTTTTTGAAGGCGGTTTTAATTTTTTTGTTAAAATTTTTTATTACGATTAAAATTAGCGGCGGCGATATTTGAATTACCAACATAATATTATAAACTTACGAGCTTTTACCCGCGACTTCGTCCGCATAAATTATATACCAGATTTTAAGTCAGATGTTACGCTACCAAACAAAAAAAGTTTCATCAAAATCGGTTCAGTAGTTTTTGCGTGATACTCGAACAAACAAACACCCAAACAAACCAACAAACAAACTAAATTCTTTTTTCAAATTTACAGTTTTATAATAGTCAAGATTTGTTTCAGGGATATCAAACGTAAATTATGGAGAAGGTCTGAACTCGGGCCCATATGTGACAGTCAGCCACTCCAACTCAGTTATAGACATAACAACCAACAATGCATTCGTTAATTATGAGGAGAATGAAACTGTGGCATCTATGAGCTTCACCGTCGTCTTCAGTTGCAGTGGAGGCTCTACAAGATCTTTAGTAAGTCATCATTACCATCATAAGGGAACGTAGTATACAGGGTGTAACAAAACACCCTAGTAATACTTAAGGGGGTGCTTCAGACCATCAAACTGAACAACTTTCACTACGGAGCCAACATCGAGAAAAAATAAAAAAAATCTGCTGTCCCATACATTTTAGTATAGTTGGTAGGTCTGCAATTTTGTATGGGACAGCAGATTTTTTTTATTTTTTCTCGAAGATATTTATAGATGATATTTAAAAAAAAAAACGTTAAAAAATTATTAATTAAAAAACGAAGAACGAACAAGACGACACGACATTACGAAGATATAAAGCTTTGAAATTCATACAAAATTTTAGAAGCTTTATATCTTCGTAATTATATTATAAACTCTGTAAATGTTATTTGTGACGCGACATCTAGATTTTCTAAACTATTTTTCCATAAGTATATAAAATATTACTTTCATTAATTCCGTCTAAGCGTATTGTGCGTCAAACGTTTGTATGGACTGTAACCACCTTAACCGCTTTCAACGTCTGTGCGATCCGTCAAAACGACTAATGGCTATCAAATGATTAGCGCGATACCGAATGTGTTCAAAGTTGTGGTTCGCACGCGCAAGTGTAGATGTATTTAGCGCGATTGGTCTCCAGGGTGTAGGTACAATGTATGACAAGTCCTAAAAAATTTTTGCGAATTGTTTCCTCGTCTCTTATAATAATATTGTATGACATAACTGAAATGTTGTTTGCGTATGAATGTACCTGGTTCAGTATCTTATGATACTATTATCGTTGTCTATTTTAAAGTAAATCATAATCACACTTAAAGGTAACGATGCTGTCTTTACTTAAACCTTGTATCCATTTGTCCCGTTAAGAGGGCACCGAGCCTATTGTGTTGCCCTCAATCGTATTTTTTTTTATATCTAAACAAATAAACAGTATTTCCAAAAAACAAGGATGTCACATTGTAAATTCGAATATTATTGATTTTAAACATGTTACAGCCATGTTGTGCCAGTTTTGGAAGAGTGCGGGTTCGAATCCCGTCCGAGACTTAATTTTTCAATCTTTAATTGATTTTTCAAATTCTAGTCCTTTCAATTTATCGAAACATCACGGATTATTATGTTTTTAGCTACTATCATCGTTAAAACCGCCAAAAGAGGCCACCTTTGGCGGTTTTAAAGATACCTAATAACTACAAACATAATAAAAACAAATCCGCAGTGACCCGTGAAATTGAAAATCAGGCTCGGTGCAGCCTTAAGAGGTTATTAATTCTTACAGCGCTCCGTACAAGACGAGGTTCCGTCCTAATTTAGTAATTAAAATAAAAAACCTGTTTTTAGCACAATCTAGAAATGAATATCTGTGCTTTGCATTTGTCAGATTTCCTTTTAAATATTTAGTTATTATTTAAGTTATTTTGTTTGTTTATCTATCTATCTAGTTCTAAAGTTATCGTGGCTCAAAGTTTTCCATACAAATCCTTCCTTACGGGTCCTTCTTAATATGCTGATATTTTTTAAGGGAATGATCAGACCTTCAAACTGAACAACTTACTCTACCAACATCGAAATCGCAAAAATAAAATCAGCTGTTCCATACAAAACTGCAAACCTACTCAACCCAAATGTATGGGACAGCTAATTTTTTTTCGCGATTTCGATATTGGTCCCATAGAGAAAGTTGTTCAGTTTGATGGTCTGATCATCCTCTTTAAAAACCGTCAGCATATTAAGTTGAACCCTGTATATTTTATCTTAATTCTTCTCGATAATTTCCAGGTGTTCCTGATAAACATAATAGACACAAACAACAATGCACCACAGTTTCTACCAAACAATGAATTTGAGTTTGTCATCGCACCTCCTTTACCGCCAGGGTTTCAAATCACAGGCTGTGTCAACGACATTACAGTCCGAGATATAGACCTTACCACCCAGAGGATAGATTTCACAATTGAAGATAACCCGTACTTTGAAATAGAATATGATGCTGCAGGTTCTACGTCGGCGAAAGAATTTAAAGCTGTTCTCAGAACTACGACATTAATAAGGACTCTGCCAGAAGTTGTTCAGCTAAGAATAAGTGCTACGGTAAGTCTTGAATTACAGTACCTTGGTATTATGAAGAAAAATTAATAATAATGATTAGTGTTATACAGGGTGTAACAAAACACCCTAGTAATTAAGGGGGCGCTTCAGACCATCAATTTGAACAACATTCACTATGGAGCCAACGTCGAGAAAAAATAAAAAAAATCTGCCGTCCCATACATTTGAGTCGAGACGGTACTGCAGTTTTGTATGTAAGAACAGATTTTTTTTTCGCGATTTCGATGTTGGCTCCATAGTGAAAGTTGTTCAGTTTGATGGTCTGAAGCACCCCTTAAGTATTACTAGGGTGTTTTGTTACACCCTGTACTTATAATGCAGGGTCCTTTTTAATATATTATGCTGACATTTTTTTAACGGAATGGAGAAAACCGTCATGCGCGCTCTTTTTGGCATACGTAAAATAATAAAGATGGAGGCACGTCTCGATTTTTGTCGTTTTCTCGGGGGTGGCATGCTAGGCCTACAGGACATCATACTGAACAAATTTCTCTATGGGACCAACATCGAACTCGCGAAAGAAAGGCAGCAGTCCCATAAATTTGGCTCGAGTAGGCTTGCAGTTTTGTATGTACTTATTTTTACAACACAAAAAAAAATTATTTGTTTATCCAACCAAGCAAGTCCAAAATATTTTCATAATATCTCTCACTTTTGTAACAAGCTTTTTTATTTATTTTGAGAGTTACGCGGTAATTAAAATGATCTCGGCCAGTAGGTAATCTAAGTATGTGCGAGCGCATATTATGATCATTCATTACGCTCCCTAGAAGATTTTTCCAATGGTTTTCATTAGAAATTGAACTTAAAATTAAATAAGCCTTATCTCGTTTATTTTAAACTAATCTAACTCTTAGGATGTGGACCTAACTGGCGACCCGCCCATAACAACAGTCGCAACGATACGAATCCAAGGCGACACCGATTTCCAATTACCCGAAGAGCCAATCTTCTCGCAGCCGTTCTACCTGGCCAGTTACACGGAAGAACATCAAATCAACTTACCAGAACCAATCTCACTAAGACAGGGATACCACGAAGATGTTCAGTTCGCGTTGGATGGAGGTAATACTACATACATACATTATACGAGGAATGCATTTTCTGTACTTTTGCTCTAACTATCGACTCGCAGTTGCGGCAGCATATTGAAGGTTTTAAAATGACGTGTGAAGTACATACTGTTAACGTAAACATCACACTGTACTTTTAAGAAAATAAATTGTATAAAACAAAATCGGAATGTCACCTTTGTAGTCGTAGTCTTTGGCAATAAATAGTCGTTGACGATTTCCAATTATGTTTTATGTTTGTACTTAGTTACTTATAAACTTTTTATACTTATCTTTGGCGGTTTTGGCGGTTTTCAAGATAGTAACTAAAAACTTAAAAAAAAAACGTAATATCCCGATGAAATTGAAAATCTGTGATGACTCGTAGAAAGAGAAGGTACTAGAGGGAAGCACGTGTCTTGTCATATCTCACTCAATGAGAGATGCACATAGCAAATCCGCTCTAGTTAAAAAAGAAGATCGCTACCTTATTGCTGTCCTTATCGGCGTAACCACTTTTTTGTACTGACTCCAGCTGACTCCAAGGTTGTCACTTCATATAAATTGTATAGGATTTCATGAGTATCGCTATCTCATACCAGGGTTACACTGACATTCCGTCTACCAGCGTAAGCGAAAAATTCTTCGTCTATGGTGATGACTACATTGTGACAATCATGACATTCATGTTTTTGGAAATATTGTCGAATAGTTAGGAAATTTAAAAAAAAACTATTGATAACAGCACTAGAGGCTCGGTTTCCTCTTAACACTTTTTCTAAACGAATGAACATAAAGGCTGGCTCAGCCGCAATATAGGACGTAAAAAAGTGAAGCCTACGCTAAAGTCTGAACATATTACTTAAGTACGTCTTTCCAAATTGTTGTTAAGGAGATATGTCTACTACGACATAAAGCTTTACGAGTAAAATATTGCAAGGTACAAAATAAGGTAGCGCAGCGCGGTTTATCTTCTTACAATATGGTACGTCTTTCCAAATTGTTGTTACGAAGGAGATAATGTCTACTGCGTGATAAAACTCTGTAAGATAATTAACCTTTAGTTAAAGCACGAGAAAAATATCATTGCTGACACAAAATTAAGGTACAAAATTAGATAGCGCAGCGGCGTATATGGAAACCCTTCCAGTACTCAGAACTCCCATAGTGCTGGGGTCCGGGAGTGTTTACAATGGTCAATTTCAGTATTTAGATGTTTAAATGCTACCCGGATTTAAGACGCAGCGCGGTTTAGATTTTTACAATATTATGAGTAAGAAAATGATTTTTTTTAAATCTATACAAATCTTGACTGTGTTCATATCATAGAGAATTTACACGCTCCCTCTGGGGTTCATAATATCAAATAATGTGTCTGCATTATCCTGGCGTACGTCACACTCATACCAATGGTTTTTGTTACAAATCTCTTGTGTAGGATTTGTAAAACCTCTGGCTTTTCAATGAAGGGGTAACTTTATGATGAAACCTGGCCCTGTACCCGGACTTTCGATTTTCGATATATGGCAACCGTTTCGGTCCGAACTTCATTGTAATAGAGTTGACATTGGAACGAAAACGCTCACGCAATTGCGAAGTTCGAATGTCCGGGTAGAGGCCCGGGGCCATAGATTCAGGCTAACATTTTCTATGAGAAATGATATCGCACAACCCTCCAAGAAGTGCGTGCGTGTGCCGTATTTTCGATAAAAAAGAATTAATAATAGTACTTTTTATAGATTTTTTTAATGATTCCACTAGATAAACTAGTGGTCAATAGGTGAGTAAAATTCCAGTAATTGTAAATGGTTTCAAAGTTATTCTAGTTTGAGAAAATAATGTTAAAAATGCGTTATTTTCTTCACTTTTCGAAAAAAACATCAATTGTGTGAAGTAATTTCAATCGTGTATTCATCAAGGCTATAGGCAAGGAATTTCATATATTTTTATTTTTTTACAAGATTTTTACTGTGTGATACACATAACAAAAACCGTAACAATATACCGTGAGAGAAGATTTTGTACCCCAGCATTGGAATTAAGGCGTTCATTTGATAACACCTTGTACATCTCGGTAACTTCCTTTTATAAGTATCAAGTGTTTTCCTCCTAATAGGAAAATATTTAACGTTTCGCCCCATAACATCCAATACATTGGTTATGATCAGTGCTGCCAATGTAAATTTCTTGATTCCCCGCTTAAGTAGGCTCAATTCCCCGAATTTCCCCGATTTCCATTCATACATTCCCCGAAAATTCCCCGACACTGTAATATTCAAGAAATAAAGGATTTTTTCATGCAAAATGTAGTTAAATGTTTCACAAAATTAGCTTATCAACTTCTTTGTCTTCAAATTTTTATCAAAAAATCTACTGAAATATTTAGAATACAATGAGTTCTATTTATCTAAACTATTATAAAACTGTAACAGAAGTGTGTCTGTACATTGAAGATATTTACAAAAAAAAAGTTACGATATGATTTTTAGATGTACCTGATTCCAAATCACAAATTTTTGGATTTTTTGTCTGTCTGTTTGTTTGTTTGGGTGTTTGTTTGTTCGAGTATCATTCAAAAACTACTGAACCGATTTTGATGAAACTTTTTTGTTTGATAGCTTATCATCTGACTTAAAATCTGGTATATAATTTATGCGGACGAAGTCGCGGGTAAAAGCTTTATTTATATTTCTCCCGCACTTTCGATCTAAGGATAGTCCTACATCCTTTGTTCGACATTTATTACAAATAGTCGATTCCCCGAAATTCCCCGATTTGAATCATTCCCCGCGCTCTCCCCGAACGCACCCCTCATTCCCCGAAAATCGGGGAAATTCCCCGGAATTGGCAGCACTGGTTATGATATTACTTATTCAAGCGTACTAAAAAGTGATTATTATATTTACCCGAGTGGATAGTATTATGTATTCAAGGGCCTTTGACGGAGACGAGACTTCTGGCCTTGTCTGGAATTAAACTGATTCAATTATTAAAATAACAAGACGGCCCCGCGGTCGGTTCAGAGTCCCTTTGAAAACCCCAAGTATAACAAAACCTAGCCTATGAAAATAAAGTGTAGGCCTGCGCCGTGCCGGGCCCACTGATTGACTTAAGTCCTTTTACAGTTCAGTGGCGCACTCGTAACAATAATAAAAAATAAAGATTTCTCAATAAAAAAAATGCCTAAATTAATAAAGCGCTACTCCAATAAACTACAAAGATCTTAAAGCTACTGTTAAACAATACATTTATAGGTTTTTTCTGGGTCTAACTATGGTCGACCAGAATCTCATGAAAAATTTGGAAATCAAATTTTAGAGTAAGCAACACTGGGGAAATTGGATTAGGGCCCTTCAAACACTGCGTCTTTTTGCAGAAACTCTGAAACGCCATACAGCCACGAAGAAAAACTTTCGTGATACAATTCAGCTATAAAATTATATGCCTTTTCTTATAAACAAGATGAAAATGTTTGCGTTTTTCTTGCCGCAAAAAGTTTCAGTTTGTAAAGGGCCTACTTGATGACAGTTTGACATTGCCATGTGAAAATCTCACAAACATAGGTATTAAATAGTGTATTACAGCCTATGTAATGCGAGACTGATTCTCGGTTCCTACAGCCAAACCGTAAAATACGGTTTTGTAGGACTACAACTAAAACATGTAATTTTGTAACTTATTATTAAATAAATTAAAAAAAAAAACGTAGTCTAAGTATTAAATCTATATTTTTTTACTTTTTTTATTTCATGAGATTCTGGTCGACCTATAACTGCATACGAATAATGAAAAAAGAAAAAGAACGGCCGCTTTTAGCCGCTTTTACGTGATTACTTGCTCAGTGGCTTTTACATTTACCGATTTAGATATACTTACCTATTCTTAAAAACGTAATGTTTAGAACCTTTAAAAGTATTATATAAAAAGAGCTTAAAGGCTAGTTTATTGGCATACCTACCCCTTTTTTAATTTAGGCTTTATTTATTGATAAATCTTTAATATTGTGATGAGGATGCCTGGGTGCCACTGAACGGTAAAAGGAGGCGGAAAATGCGAGTTTATGAAACTAGCAACATGAAAAGATATTTATGTACCACAGCTAGTGGTTCGATACAATGTGCTGTGTAATGGAATGGTTACCACGCCCACAGATATTAGCCACGCCGGACTGCCAAACCAGGGTCCTGGGTTCGAATCCCGGTTCGGTCATGGATGTTTACATGTTTGTGCCGTTGTTGTATGGTTTCCATAATAAACAGCCTATTAATAGTGCTTTCTTGGGATCATTACAATGTATGTGCCTGTGAGCGTTATTTATTTATTTATTTATTATGATTATGAGAGTATTGTAATAGGGTAGAAAAAATACTATTGTATACTTTAGAGTCAATTGATATAGTATACCTACTGGAGATTTTGTGATGGAGTGATTGGATTTGACTTTTTTGAACTGAATAAATGCTGCATTTTTGCTGTCTATATGCTTTCAGACTACTCGGGTAACTTCGGTCTCGTCATAAATGGAAACCAACTGACTCTCAACGTCACGTCTCCACTCTCTTCCGAGACGATCAGGACGGGACAAGTCATCCTCGTAGTGACAGCAGAGAGGCAGTACACCAGTGGTGCCACTACAACCGTCATCGTACAGTTACCTGGAGGTATTTCGTAGTATATACGAAGGGTCCTTCTTAATATGCTGACACATTTTTAAGGGGATGATCAGACCGTCATAATGAACAACTTTCTCCATGGCACTAACATCGAAATCGCGAAAAAAACTACTCTTCCAAACAAAACTGCAAACCTACTCAAGCCAAATACTGTATGGGACAGCTGATTTCTTTATTCGCGATTTCGATGTTGGTCCCATAGAAAAAGTTGTTCAGTCTGATGATCTGGTCATCTCTAGGGTCATCCGCTTGTGTCAGCATATTAAGAAGGACCTTGTATTTGATTTTTGCTTGACGTTTCAAAGACCGCTTAGTTAAATTATGAAACTAAAGCGGGATTCAAGAAGTCAATCATCCGATAGAAAACGGTCGTTATTTGCCATAAGTGTCCGCTTAATATTTCTTTAGTGACAAAAAAGTAATAGGCAAATAAATACAGGCTAAGTAATATTTTAATGGGTGGTGATTTAGACCATGCATCCAAATTAACAAATTTCACTATAAACTAACATCGAAATAAAATAAAAAATTCTGCTGATTCATACAAAACTTTCGTCTCGACTAACTGCTCGTCCAATGAATGGAACAGCAGATGTTTTTTTATTATATTTGGATTTTTACTCCGTAGTGAAAGTTGTTTAATTTGACGGTCTAAACCACCCCATTAAATATTACTATGGTGCTTTGTTACACCTGTATAATATTTGGTAATCTTGCGGTAACCTGAAAAGAATATAATGTTACACATTTTATGCAGTTCTGATATACAGGGTGAAATCGATATCATTAGCATCTTTTTAAACTATAAGAGTCTAACCATCAAACTGAACAACTTTTACTATGGGAGCAAACCAATCGGAGCAAAAAAAATCAGCTGTTGCATACATTTATTGTGTCGCGTAGGCGTTGCAGTTTAGTATGAAACAGCAGATTTTTTTGTTGCTCCGATCGGTTTGCTCCCATAGTAAAAGTTGTTCAGTTTGATGGGTAGACTCTTCGTTTAAAAGGATGCTAATGATATCAATATCACCCTGTAGATTTTGCTTTCATTCTGGTTTAGCTTTTATTTATTGAGACGAAATAATTATAATGGCACGCATCTATCTATAAACCTACCTAAAAAGTTTATGCTAATACTTAGTTTAACTATAGTTAAACTACGAAAACCGCAGTCATAATTTATTAGGACACCTACAAAGTTTATGCTAATACTTAGTTTATGTACGAAAACCACAATCATAATATATTAGGAATACGTTAAGGGTTCTGTTTATTGCAAATTCTTGGACTGCGATGGAGCTGGTAAGTATAATTGGAGGTATGTATCAAAAAATATACTCTCTTTGAAAATAGCAAGAGTTAAAATTAACATTTTGTTTTTCAGTTGATGATCTTGCATTCGAAGAGCCACAATATGAAGGAAGGATAGTCGATAATGTATTGGAATTGTCACCTCTGGTCTTGAGTCAAGGATACGAAGATGGTTTTTCGGTTAACATAATTGGCGGTAAATTATCTTTATGAAATTTTTACTCATAGTTTATTTCTTTTACCTTTTTTTCTTTTACGCAGTCCTTTTGATGGGGGCCAGAAAATTTCATAATAGAATATGTTAAGCGGTGGTTAGTTGATTAGCCTTATACCTGCAAAATTGCTTTCAAGAAATAAGGGACTGACATAACCTAACAGTAGGCTAAGTATGTTACTAACAAAATTATGATCTCAGTCGAAATAAAGTTTTTCTATTCTATTCTATTCTATAACCTCAGGGCTAAAAGCATCAATAAAAAAAAAACGCTTCTTTAGTCGCCTCCAATGATACCTGGGTTAAGAAATGGGTTTTTCTATTCCAAAATATGAAACCACAGCTTTTCTGCTTAATGTTTTTTTTTTCAAAGTGGGTTTGCGCTTGGCTTCAGCTCACTTGATGAAAAGTATAGATGAAGCCGAGGATGTAGCGCGCTCGCCCAGAAAAAACCTATTAACTTTTCTTTTAAAAATATCCTGATTGTATTTGCATGAGAAAATAGACGCAGGGAGAGAGTTCCAAACCTAACCGGTTCTCATTATAAAAGAGGATGCGAACCTTTCTGTGCGGATTGTTGGAATATCGACAACGTATGGATGCAGTCTCGCTCTACGTCTTGTTATGCGTTGGTGGAAGGGGGATGGTGGAATCAGGTCATGTAACTCTTGGGCACATTCGCCGAAGTGCAGCCGATAGAATACCGACATACTAACCTTACCTAACCACTGCTGAAATCAACATCATTATAACAACGTTTTATTTTCTCCACAGAACTTTCATCATTCTTCACACCAACCGTCCAAACAAACATCATAACCCTCACAATGTCACCACTAAACAACACCATCATTAACGAAAACAACTTCATAACTCTGCAAGTGGCAGCCCTAACTAATTACAGCACGGCAACAGCAATAATCACACTCGAGATAATAAAGGATGATAATATCACACCGGCGTTTGAGAGCGCTATCTATATGGGGGCATATGATCCGGCCTCAGGGTTGACCCTCGAACAAATCGCGTTAGTGCAGGGTTACGATGATGAACTATCCGTGGTGTTGGAAGGAGGTAAATTGTTTTAGTTAAGGAGGTAATTTATTTGTACCATTTTTGTTTTAGTTAGACTCTTTGAAATGGTGTATCTAAAAAGTATAGAATGACAACCGTTAATCTTTTGTTTCATAATAGGTATTTAAGAATTCCAAAGCTCCAATAAAAAAACTAAAAAGATATTTTAATATATATATATATAATGTTGTATTCTTAATTTTATTGTTAGGACTAGTTTTGTGGCCTAGTTCAGATCCTCAGATTGAACTTTTGTAAACATCTACTGATCGCAAAAGTTTTACTCATTGAAATAACTGTACATTGATATGTACAGTTATTAGTTGTTTGATTTTTTTTGGATCTCTGGTTTTTTTTTTCGTTCAGATGTTTGATCATCTAAATCATTTGATGATCAACACCAATGACAGGACTGTACAGATTTCTTTTGTAAATTTATTCATGCTGGCCAGTAATTCAAAACTCACCTTGCACAAGGTTCAACATTTTTTTTTTTTTTTGTTTACTTGTACAACCCCGGTGAATTAACTTGGCACCTGGCTCGCACGTGGCTCGGAATTTGTCACCCCTCCTTGCGTCTCCCCGCGGGACCCCGCCGTCGCCGTGCGAGGCCGTAGCATAGCATTTCAGTTACCGTTGCACGTGTCCCTGCGCATTAGCATTTTCAAGTTATTCTTTTCGAGCTTTTTATTCAGAGCCACATGCGAGCCAGGTGCAAAGTTAATTCGCCCCGGTTATAGTAAACAAACAATTAAAAAAAAATTAACGTTACTGGTATTAAAAGTAAGTAATTCAGTGAGTAATTCATGGTCTTTTGGATCGCATAAATTTTCTGAATTCAGATTTCAGAGCAAACACATGCTGTCACAGCTATTACTCTCTGTCTAATTAAATTAAACATTAATTTCAGAACACGCGACCTATTTCCAACTTGTTCGAGACGGGCCCATCATTCGGGTAAACTTAAGGGTATCATCTCTCCCTACACAACTGTTTCCCTTACAACAGCTGTTGTTAACTGTACAAGCGACTAAACCAAGAACTGTTGGAGCTAATGCCGTCATATATATCGATCTACCACCAGGTAATTTAATACTGTTGTTATAATAATGATTGCCTGATCGCTTGCCTGAATCCGCGACACCAGTTGTTTCCTAAGCACTGGCACTGTTTACAGAAGAGACGTGGCGGTGGCGGATAGTCAAAGTAACACAATTATAAACCTTAGACTTACGTACGTATTAGCATAGCGTAGTTTGGAGAATTATGTACGCGACGCGACGTCGTCGCCTGGAGGTGCGGGTGCGATTTTCCTTTATGACAAAAACGACGCTATGCTTCGTACTACAGTGAAACTTGGTTAAGTGGGACCTGGATAAGTGAGAAACCTCCATAGCTGGAACTCATAATGAGGTCCCGACACTTTAGCACTGAATTACCTCTGTTAGTGGGTCAAAGTAAACCTCTATATCTGGGATTCGTTCTTTCGATTTTACCGTCATAGTTACCTCTATAAATAAGACAGAGAGTCTATTTTACCTCTTTTACTGAGACTATATTAAAAAAAAATCTTTTTCTACCTCTTACCTCTGTAACGGATTATATCATTAGTAATAGTTACCTCTGTAATTGAAACAGCGAGTGTATTTTACCTCTTTTACTGAGACTATATTTAAAGAATAATTTTTCTACCTCTGACCTCTGTTACTAAGATAGCATCAATTTATGACCTCTCTAACTCGCACTAATATTTACTCGCACTATTTTGTTTACTTATTCTTAAGGTACACATGCTTATTTTAAGCACGAAAGCATGCTTCAACCGAGCACTTGCTGCTTACAAGCACGTGTGTCCAAGCATTGCTCAAAATAAGCATGCTTATTTCGAGCATACTCAAAAATCGACAGGCGTGCGATTTTTGAGCATGCTACCTGCGGCGAGGGTAGCGGGGAGGCGTGGTTTAAGCACGTGTGGACATGTTTGCTTATTGAGCATGCTAGTAGTATCGATAGTAGCGCCAAAAATGGCTCGCTGGGGCGACGAGAAGACTTTGAAAATATCTTCTCGCATTTCTACTAGCAATCGAGTACTTGCTCCAAGCATTACTCTTCTAAATCACGAACCCAAATCGTCCTGTTCCTTCTCTTTTTCTTCGTCAAAAGTTTTTGGACACATTGTATGCCAATTAACATGATGATTTTTATTCAATTCTGTTGAAAGGGCCACTTGTTTTTCCATTTTTTCACTTTCGCACAAAGAAACGTCGACTCTCCAGACCGTGCTTATAATAAGCATGCTTCATAGAAGCAAGTGTATCGAGTTCAAACAGCATACTTTTTTTAAGCATGCTAATAAGCTTGCTATTTTCGAGCATGTGTAACTGTACCTTTAAGTCTACCCACAAATTCCGCACTTGGTTAATTTTGTGTCTCAATGACCACCAGTTTTAGTTTTGTTTTACTATCATCCGGATGTTTATTTGAAAAATGCCGAAACGAAGGCTCAAGTCTTTGTAAGTACGTGAAAAACTAAAGTTAATATCCGTTTATGAAAGTGGGAAGACACGTGCTTGATTATTTTTGTTCATTACCTTTATTTTATTACTAAAAAAGATTACAACTCATGTATAATATTTACATAATACGTTATTTTATTTAATAATCGCACCTCTATAACTGAAATAACCTCTATTCTCACCTCTATTAATGGAACACTTTGTAAATGAGACAGATATTTATTTATACCTGGATATCTGAGACACTGGGTAAGTGGAATACCTCTTTAAGTGAGACAAATTTGCAGGTCCCTTAAAGTCCCAGTTACCCAGGTTTCACATAAGGTTTTATATTGTGTTACTTTGACTATCTGCCACCGCTAAACGTCTCATCTGTATACAGGGTGTAACAAAACATCCTAGTAAGTAATACTTAATGGGGTGCTTCAGACCATGAAACTGAACAACTTTCACTATGGAGCCAACATCGAAATCGTGAAAAAAAAATCAGCTATCACATACCTACAATCTAGTCGAGTCGGTAGGTACTGCTGTTTTGTATGGGACAGCTGATTTTTTATCGCTTTTTCGAAGCTGGCTCCATAGTAAAAGTTGTTTAGTTTCGTGGTCTGAAGCACCCCTTTAAGTATTACTAGGGTGTTTGGTTACACCCTGTAAACAGCACCTTATACAGGGTGTAAGTGACAGACAAGCAAATACTGAAACGATGAACTCAGACCATCAAACTGAACAACTTTCACTATGGAGCCGACCTCAGGAAACGCGAAAAAAAATCAGCTGCCCCATACAAAACGGCCGTACCTACCCGACTCAAATGTATGGGACAGCTTAATTTCCTGAGGTAGGCTCCATAGTGAAAGTTGTTCATGGTCTGAATTCACCGTTTCAGTATTTGCTAGGCTGTCCCTTACTCCCAGTATAACGCTAAATGTGATTACGTTTATTCTCGGAGACTTTCGATATTAATATTGGTAGAGTGGTTACATTTCCGCAACTCAACTACTTTGGATTAGCAAGTTCTGTAAATCCTGAATATAATTCTGTATAATATAGAATAAAATAGTATAGAATAGAATAATATATAATTATTATTATTATATACAGAAATGTCTATGTGAAATGTGAAGCCGTGGTGGTCCAGTGGCGAGTAACTTTGCCTGCCGTGCATGAGGCGATGGTTCGATCCCCGTCCAGGCCGACTCGTACCAATGAGTTTTTCGGAATTTATGTACGATTTGTAACACCACTGGCTTTTCGGTGAAGGAAAACATCGTGAGGAAACCTGTATGATTCAACTTCGAGGCATGTATTGTTGCACCCACTGTCCATTACAAGTGGCGACGGGCTTACTCCCCGTCACACTGGGCAGAGTTTCGGTACTACTTAGTGAAACGTGGATGTTCTGAGGTTTCAGAATATCTCTGACTCCTCGGGGAATATAGTCGTGAGCATATACATACAGAGTCTAAGTACAAATAGCCTCATTAGTCATAAGGGTGATTGTAGGTATTCATGATACTAAACAACTTTTCCCAAGGAACGTAAGGGAAATTACGAAATAAATTTGTGTGAAAAGTTGAAATATTTTCTTGTGAATTTCCTTAAGGTTCCTGGCGGAAAGTGGTTTAATATCATTTGAATACAATCACCCATCTAAATTGCTTATTTTTAACATCATCATCATCTTATCTTATTTAAGAGCTACCGCTGGCTTTATTTTTAACAATCTATAATTAAATGAACAAAAAATCTTTTTTTTTTATTTATGTTGATCAATAATTGAATCTGTAGGTACAAATACATATAGTAATACCGTTAGTTCTCTTCACTCCCAACTATGAAATAGGTAACAATAATAGAGAATTCATTGAAAATTTAATTACTTTAATTAAAGAATTGCCAAAGTTATCCGGAATGACAGGTAGTGAGTTCGCTACCATTATGTTTCCACCAAAAAAGACGATAGAAAATCTTTTGGTTAACTTTAAGCATTTAAAAGAATAGAAACCACATGGCACACACATATTTTTAATTAAAACTAAGCTCCGGAAAGTTCAACTGCTAAGAAAGCGACTAAATAATGTACCTAAGGAGAAAAAGTTACGACAACGCTTTTTACGTTGGTTCTTTAGTTTTAGTACCGGTATCTTTACAAGTTAAGATTAGGAATGAATAAAGGTCTTCCTGGATTTACTGTTAGGTATAATATAATTATAACAAAAGATAAGGTTTACTGAAGTTTTAAATACTACATAAAAAAAAGTATTGTCTGCTGTATACAACAGCAATGACCCGGTTGGTGTGATGGTTACGCTGGATTGCGATACCAGAGCCCTGTTTAATAAACGCGACAATTACAATTTGACAATGACAATTCAGAGTACATTACTGAGAATGCTAGAACACACGAAGCACTACAAGTTTAGTAACCAGCAATGTACTACATGCTATGCTGTGCTGTGTGCTATGTGCTGTGTCCTGTATGTACTGCAGTACATTTCTAAACGTTCTACATATTGTGTCCAGTTGCCGGACTGAATATTAAATTCCGTTATTTTGCCGATCGACATTTTTTTATGCACGCTTTTAAATAAATCCTCGTTAGCCAATATTATATCGGGACTGGCGAACAATGAGAACACGAGGCGGGTAGTTAATTCAACGGTTTATTCTGAACTGTCAGCACTTGACACAATCATGAACTTAGAAACTAATATATCGATATACCTACATAACACATACATCACAGTACTCTGAATTGTCATTGTTAAATTGTCATTCTTGCGTTTATTAAATAGGGCCCAGAGGTCCCTGGGTAAATCCCGGTTTTAGATGTATGTTTGTGTCGTTGCTGTATGGTTTCCATAATAAAAAGCCCATTAGCATACATTTGGGATTTAGCCTGCATTTGGGATCACAACAACGTTTTTAGAGCGTTATATATTTATTTTCGTGTTAAGGATATCAAAATTTTTAAGAATTCCGTTCAAAATTCAGGCTTCGGATTCGGACTATTTCGGACATAAAATATATTATTAATAATTTTATTTTATTACTTAATTACTTTTTTAATTTCCCTTACCTAAATTAAAAAAGTTAAAACCTACTAATACTCGAATTCGATTATAAAAAGTACTTATTATCAAATTATATTTTTAAAGCATTTTTTTTTTCCTTAACAGCTCGGGAACTGGCCTTCGAAGCGCCTTCATACAAAGGAACTCTCCAGGATATCATATTGACACTCCCGACTATCGTCCTCAGCGTTGGATACAATGAAAATGTTACCTTCGATTTATCTGGTGGTAAGCATTTGTTTACGTCAGAGAACTAAAGTGGTTGACATAGCTCAGAAAATTAGCAAGCTGAAGTGGCAATGGGCTGATCATATCTGCCGAAGAACTGACAACCGGTGGGGTGTCAGAGTTCTAGAGTGGAGACCGCGAACTGGTAGGCGTAGTGTGGGACGCCGCGCCCTGCTGTCCGCTGGAGAGACGACCTAAAAAAGGTAGCGGCGAGCGACTGGATAAGGAAGGCTGAGGACAGAGTTTTGTGGCGCGCCTTGGGAGAGGCCTATGTTCAGCAGTGGACGATGATAGGCTGATGATGATTATGACGATGATGAAGTATTTGTTTAGTAGTGAAACGTGGATGTTCTGAGGTTTCAGAACCTCGTGGAATACAGGGTGTAAGTGACAGCCTAGCAAATACTGAAACGGTGAACGCAGACCATCAAACTGAACAACTTTCTCCATGGCACCAACACATCGAAATCGTTAAAAAAATTCAGCTCTTCCATACAAAACTGCAAACTAACTCGAGCCAAATGTATAGGACAGCTGATTTTTATTTCGCGATTTCAATGTTTGTCCCATAGAGAAAGTTGTCCAGTTTGATAGTCCCTTAAAAAAGTGTCAGCATATTAAGAAGGACCCTGTAGAATATTTTTTTTAAAGTCAGTGCTGACGTATATGCCTAAAGCTTATGTTTGTTCCAAATCCAAGCAAGCGATACATAATATTCGTTGAAAATGAAGCCGGTGGCTAGAACAAAGACTTTCAATATTAGTATTATATTAAATCTCTTTGGGCTAGAAGGATAAATAAACTTCAGATACAAGACATTAATATCATTGCAAGAAAACCTGAAAACTAAATACAAGGTTTTTTGATCCATCGTGTAAAAAATGAATAAAATAATATGGGCTACTTTATTCCTGTCGTTTCTTTTTTTATTACATCGACAGCATTTATTTGTCGTTTGGCTGTTATTTTTGTATCCAGATGGTAAAGTAATAGGCCGATGTAAGCCGGGGCTCAAACTGACAGCTTTCCGAGATAATTTTATCGGTTTTCCGGGCAACGTAACTCTGCAGGGCATTTTGCGATATCGTTTTGTCAGGGTAGAGTTTGTATTTGCTTATGGCTTGCTACACGGATTTTACATAACCTATTTTACAGGATTGTATCTTATTGAAAGTCTTCGCAAATAGGTATTTAAAAAAAATTAAAGCAAAAATCTAAAAGATCAAAGCAAATTAAATATTTATCATTCTGTTACAATATTATGTGCAAAGGGGTTTCAGATTTCATTTTCATTTGTTACATTATGTATGATTGAAATTATAAATGTAAAGTGGATGTTTGTGGCTCAAATGTTTCTGATTTCTGATTTCAAACGGCAAAACAGATCTTGATGACATTTAACACAGGATACTTTTTACGTCTTTTTTTTTACTCTTGATACGTCTCGGGCAAAATCTAGTCAATCATACATTCGGGTCAAGGAGGCATTGAAACCTTCAGCGAAACACCAAGACCCTTGTCACCATAAAAATGTTTCCCGCGTTATAAGAAAGCAATGAGATGTATAAAAATTTCACGAGGGTTAGATAACCTTGATAATAATATGACGTCAGGGGCTATTCATCGCATTTTTTTAGTGTATCAATGTAGAAAATATTGCGTAGCCTTGGTTTTTTATGCTATTCGCGTGACAAAAATGTTTCTTGAAGACATGCAATGCAAATTAATAAACAAATTAATAAATACGTGAACTTGCATGACAATCAGTTCGGGTTCAGATCCGGGCTGTCGACGGATAGTGCCATTTTGTGTGTTAAGCAGACGGTTAAATACTATACGGATCGTAGCACGCCTGTCTACGCTGGTTTTCTCGATCTATCAAAAGCTTTTGACCTGGTTTCGTACGACATCTTGTGGAAAAAGCTGGAAGATGTAGAATTACCATCTGAACTTATAAACATCTTTAAGTTTTGGTACGGAAACCAGGTCAACCAAATCAAATGGGCAGGGGTCCTGTCTGATGCATACGGGTTGGAGTGCGGGGTGAGGCAGGGGGGGTTGACCTCACCTACGCTCTTCAATTTGTACGTAAACGGGCTGATTGAGGCACTCAGCAGATCCAGAGTTGGCTGTCATATAGACGGTATATGTGTGAATAACATTAGCTACGCGGACGACATGGTTCTGCTGAGTGCATCACCCTGTGGTCTTAGAAAACTGTTATACATTTGTGAGACATATGCGAGTTCTCATGGACTAGTATATAATGTTAAAAAAAGTGAAGTCATGGTCTTTGGGGCCGTCAGTAAGTCAACTATGGAGCATGTCCCTTCTATTACTCTGAATGGGGTTCCTTTACGAAGAGTACACAAATTTAAATACCTAGAGCACCTCCTTACTGACGGCCTAAGGGATGATGATGATATTGAACGAGACCGGAGGGCGTTGTCAGTGAGAGCGAACATGTTGGCTCGTAGGTTTGCACGGTGCTCGAAGATAGTCAAAATCACATTATTCCGAGCCTATTGTACATCTTTCTATACGTGCAGCCTGTGGGCTAACTATACTCAAAAAGCTTACAACGCCCTTCGGGTTCAGTATAATAACGCGTTCAGGATGCTGTTGGGGCTGCCGCGCTTCTGCAGTGCATCAGGTATGTTCGCAGAGCATCGTGTGGACTGTTTTTATACCACGATGCGCAAACGCTGCGGGTCCCTGGTGCGCAGAGTGCGTGGCAGCGGCAATAGCATCCTGAACATGATCGCGAGAAGGCTCGACTGCTCTTACATAAACCGGTGCTGCGTGATGCATAGTCCTGCATGAGTCACGCGGCACTGGCAAATGTAAAATGTAAAATGTGTTCTGATTACTAACCTTTAAGTTAAGTTGTATTACTAACAAAACGAGTCCTGGTCACTTGAATAAATGATTATTATTATTATTATTATAAATCTGACGCGGACCTTTTATTTAGATGTAATCAAAACATGTTTACTACGTTATAAGAAAATCTAGATCCACAAAATACTATTTTGATGAAATTTTTTCAGAGACGGTCGGTAAAGTTACATAGCCTTCATTTAAATTGTTATTTACCTTTACTAAGCGGAACACAAGGACCACTTTTCTGAAATTTTTTTTTTTTTTTTTTTTTTTTTTTACGTAGCCTGTTCTGTGTCCCACTGCTGGGCAAAGGCCTCCCCTTTCACTCTCCAATCCTCTCTGTTGTGTGCAAATTCTGGCCAACTCTCCAGGAAGGCATCCATATTGTCTCTCCACCTTTCACCTCCACCTTTCTGAAAATAACATCTTAAAAATAAATTATTTTTCTTATTTTTAAGCTCTATTTGAAGCTCCGAATTCTATTAACCTGTACAATTATTTATCTAAGTCTCACAGCAGAGCAAGGCCTTCCTCGAGCAAGGTATATAGGCGTTAGTCCACCACGCATGCCTAATACGTTGGATTACCTAGAGTATACGCATGAGAATTTCTTCTTTGACGTATGCGTGTTTCCTCACGATGTTTTCTTTCGCCGTTTGAGAGCAGTCGGTATTAAATACACAAGTTGGAAAAACTCATTAGTATACAAGGTGTCAGGGTAAACAGTGTGATTGTACCCATGATACTGAACATGCCGTACTAAATGCAATCAGCTGTTCGACCTTTTGTATGAAAAGTCGATTTTTTTGTTGCGAATTTCCCTTTCTTACTTTGGAAAAGATGTTCAGTATCATAGGTATAATCACCCCTTAAAGTAATGCAACTGTTTACCCTAACACCCTGTAGTATGTGGCGTGTCATCTGTACGAATTTCAATCCATACGTAGTGATAAGATAACTGATTAACAATTTACTGTTTCAGATCAAGCGAATTCCTTCAGAGTTACAAACGAACAAAATCAAGTAACGATAATTCAATCGGCTCCGCTACCCGAGAGTGTTATTTCAAATAACAATTTCCTAATCTTGAACCTTGCCGCATCTGGAGATCACGCTATAACTACCTCTACCACTGTATTGCT
This sequence comes from Agonopterix subpropinquella, assembly GCA_922987775.1. Lineage (NCBI taxonomy): Eukaryota > Metazoa > Arthropoda > Insecta > Lepidoptera > Depressariidae > Agonopterix > Agonopterix subpropinquella. The sequence goes on from OV277698.1 coordinate 22,561,033, forward strand.
AGAGATAATAAAACAGGATGTCACGACTCCAGTGTTTAGTCAGAATATTTACTTGGGCTCTTACACGGACTCGAGGGTCGATATCGATAATATTACTTTGGTACAGGGGCTTGATAGCACTGTCAGTTTTGAGCTTTCTGGAGGTAAGAGCAATCAATCAATCAATCAATTATACTTGAAGCAAATGCAATTAGCAATTTGATTCATGTTAGGCTGAAGAATGTGAAAACGGATTTTCTGTGTCAAAATCTTATCCAGATTCCTGTTTATGGGTGAAGCCAAACCAGCGTAATTTTGTGAGTTTTCGCGTGTCGCGTATTTTGAGTCCGTTTCATATAAAATCCGAGAATGCATTGCTTATGACTTCAGCCTTTATATGAAACGGACTCAAAATACGCGTCTCACAACACACGAAATTACACTCGTTTGGTTTCACCCTTAGTATGTTTATGTTCGTTAATACCATGTTTTCTTTTTCAGAGCACGCTCATTATTTCAGCATTAACAATACTGGAAGCGACTTAATTCTATCCATAGACTCTCTTATCCCAGAAGAATTAATTTTCAACGAAAAAGTAATATTTTTCACCGTTTTGGCCAATAAGCCATTAACGGTTGGAGCTAATGCCGCAATTGCCATAAAATTCCCAAAAGGTAACAATTTTAAACGTATTATCATAGTAGTTATGAGCCATAAAAGGTATCCACCGCTATTAGCTAAGGGATGGTTTGATAGAAAATAAAATAGATAATCTAGGACATAAAAGAAAAATTCTCCTTTTTAGTAAGAATAAAAAAGGTCGCGAATTTATATTATACGAGCATTTACCCGCGACTTCGACCGCACAAATTATACAGGGTCCTTCTTAATATGCTGACACTTTTTTAAGGGGATGATCAGACCATCAAACTGAACAACTTTCTCTATGGGACCAACATCGAAATCACGAAAAAAATATCAGCTGTCCCATACAAAATTGCAAACCTACGGGAGCGAAATGTATGGGACAACTGATTTTTTTTTCGCGATTTCGATGTTGGTCCCGTAGAGAAAGTTGTTCAGTTTGATGGTCTGATCATCCCCTTAAAAAAGTGTCAGCATATAAAGTTGGACCCTGTATACCAGATTTTAAGTCAGATCATAAGGACAACATGGTCAGGTGGGGATTGCCCTGCCTACTATTTAGCGACTTTGTTGTGTTGAAGTCGACACGATAAGCAAGCAAGCTATCAAACAAAAAAGTTTCATAAATTTCGGTTCCGTAGTTTTTACGTGATGCTCGATCAAACAGACACACAAACAAACAAACAGACGGAAAAAAAATCCAGAAACTGGTGATTTGGAATCAGGGACATCTAAAAACCATATCGTAAATTTTTGTTTGTAGATATCTTCAATGTACAGACACACTTCTGTTACAGTTTTATAATAGTTTAGATTTATAATATTTCACGGCCGTTTTTTCTTTCGGATCAGTTTCAAATCTTGCTATAATTAAGTATCTAGCCGAAATTATGTTACCATAAAACTTTAAATTTCATGATTACCAACTGACTTTCAAGCTATTTTGATTTTTTATAGGCTCAAAAAGGGCTTCAAAGGCATGTAGTACTAATGTACTTTTTCCAATACCTACTGTTTAACCTGGCCCCAAACAAGATGGTTTTAGGTTTGAAACTTGTTTTACGTTTTCTTTATGTGTTGCTATTTGTTATTTTTCAGAACTAACGGAACCAACACAGATGAGGTTCTCACAAAACACGTATATGGGTACAGTTGAAGATGGATCATTAACATTAGGAAATTTGATTCTTGAAACTGGATACGCGAACGGCACCGAGTTTGTATTAACTGGAGGTAAAAACAAGAAATTATTTCGTTAAAAGCGTTGTGAAGGGTTATTACCGCTATTTTAAACAAGTAATAATCCGTGCTTCGGATGACACGTTAAGCCGTTGGTCCCGGCTACTATCTCTAGTGGTAGTAGTCGTTACATAAAAACCAAGTCAGAGGCCGAAAGGCGGTCTGAAAAAACTCTGACACCAGGGTTCTGCCGATAAGAAGAAATAAGTAATTGAGCTGATTATAATTATTAAAGAAGCATTAAAACAAACCACTGTTTAAATATACAGGGTGTTAGGGTAAACAGTTGCATTAGGTACTTTAAGGGGTGATTGTACCCATGATACTGAACAACTTTCCCTAAGATACCTTTAGGAAATTCATGAAAAAAAAATTGGACTTCCCATACTAAATGCACAGAGTACTATAATTACCTACTAGCGTAATGCAATCAGCTGATCGAACTTTTGTATGAAAAGTCGATTACTTTTTCTGCGAATTTCCTAGGTTTCTGAAGGAAAGTTGTTCAGTATGTGTACAATCACCTTAAAGTAATGTAACTGTTTACCCTAACACCCTGTATAATATTACTTTTTTAAGGGGATGATCAGATCATCAAACTGAACAACTTTCTCTATGGCACCAACATCGTAATCGCGAAAAAAAAATCTGCTCGTCCATACAAAACTGCAAACCTACTCGAGCCAAATGTATGGGACAGCAGATTTTTTTCGCGATTTCGATGTTGGTCCCATAGAGAAAGTTGTTCAGTTTGATGGTCTCATCATCCCCTTAAAAAAGTGTACATACATACAAGGCTCTAAAACTTCTAAGCAGACAAAGTGGCGTAATTACGTGGAATCTTCTAATTAGGTCAATGCAAATCTGAATTCAGAATCTCAAGGTTATATTAAAATTTATTCCTTTTCAGAACATGCGTCTTACTTCAGACATACAAGTATCGACAACGTCGTTACTATATCGATGGTCAATATATCAGACGAAATACTCGATGGAAACAAATTCATACTTCTAGAGTTGAAAGCTCAAAGAGAACGAGCGATTTCCGTTTCGACGAGTGTTATTATCGATATTATAAAACAGGACAGGATATTGCCAACGTTTAGCGAGCCGTACTATAGGGGTGTTTATACTGAAGAAGACGGCTTGCATTTTGATGGACTGATATATCTTTCGGAAGGATATGATGAAACGGTTACGTTTAGTTTGGAAGGAGGTATGTTCATAGTGGGATATTTATATTGATGTTCGAGGCAAGTTTATGGTAAACTTGTTTTGAATACAAAAATCAAATTAATGGTGCATAATTTAAGGTAGTTAATGAAATTTCATGTATTGTACTTACCGATCTAAACAGCATTAAAGATAAGAAAGAACCTTGTAAGTAGGTACCTTGAACCCGTATATTTTTACATTTGGTATTCTATTTTACTTCTACGTCCAAATGATCTTCGCTTATTACTAAATAGTTTTAAAGTTTTGCATGTATATCGTTATTTTTTTTTTTCACATTTATGTATACATAAATGTGAAAAAAATAACGTTGATTATAATCAACGTTATTTTTGTGTTCTTAAGATGGTTTCAGTCCATAAAAACGTTTGTGGCACAATAAGCGTAGACGGAATTAATAAAAGTAATATTTTATATATAGAAAAATAGTTTAGAAAATCTTGATGTCGCGTATCAAATAACATTTGCAATTTATAATATAATTACGAAGATAGAAAGCTTTAAAAATTTTCATACAAAAGTTTCAAAGCTTTATATCTTCGTAATTATATTATAATTACTAATTAATTAATTACTATTATTTTAATTGTAATTTCGTGAGGGATGGAGGATTTGATTTTGGTGATGAAGGCTGTGGAATTCTGTATTGAATGGATAGATAGATGGATAACTCATTTGTTTTTCTGTAAGTAACTTATTATATTAACCATTAGTAGATGTTTACTGCGTTATTATTGTTTTCTCTGCTGGGACTTATTTTATGTATAATTTTCTTTTTTTTCACTGTTCTATTGTCTCAATGTCACTCACAATACCTAATTGTTTTTATTAGCTTATTTTTAACAAAACTCATGTAAGTGAACAATGTTCTTTTGAGTAAATAAATTCTTTAAACCCATTTTTTTATAAAAAAATTGTTAATTAATATTGTGTTTCAAGTTATTATTTTTTTTTTAAATTTTAATTATGTCTGCGCATGTATATCTAGATGATTATAAATTTTTTAACAATTGTCCAATTGAATGCCGTGGTTACTTATAAGTGAGGTGGCACATGCTTATTGTATTACCTTTAGACCTGTGATTGAATCTGTGTTAACCTTGTTAGTAATCCTAAATCTGAATAAATAAATAAATAAATTGCAAATGTTATTCTATACGCGACATCTAGATGTTCTAAACTATTTTTCCATATATACAAAGTCACTTATATCAATACCGTCTACGCGTATTGTGCGTCAAACTTTTGTATATAATTGACCCCTCTGCAACCGCCTTAACGCCATTTCTTTCTTCATTTTTCAGCTCAATCTTCATGGTTTTTGGTTTCCCAAAATGGCAGCTCCGTAACTGTGAACCTAAATGGCTCGATACCAGAATCGATTTTAGAAAACAACAATCAATTGCTTTTTACGATCGTCGCTAATAAATCAGACAATGCTAGTGGACGAGCAGTGATCTCCATCGATCTACCTAAAGGTAAATTTCACAAAGAAAAGAAAGAAGGAAATCAAGAAATGTTTTATCATTTTTGTTCTTGATTCTCGATAGTGAGGGTGCGTGTAAGGGTTTTTTTTTTTCAAATTGTCTATCTTCTTCTTATCGTGTGGGCAGAGCCCTGGTGTCAGAGTTTTTTCAGACCGCCTTACGGCCTCGTATTTTTCAAATTGTCTATCAAAACTAATAATTGAAAATATTGTATAAAGGGTGCAAGTGAACGCCTAGCAAATACTAAAACGGTGAAATCAGACCATCAAACTGAACAACTTTCACTATGGAGCCTACCTCCGGAAACGCAAAAAAAAATCAGTTGTCTCATACAAAACTGCTGTACCTTCCTACCCGACTAAAATGTATGGTACAGCTGATTTTTTTTGCGTTTTCTGAGGTAGGCTCCATAGTGAAAGTTGTTCAGTTTGATGGTCTGAGTTCACCGTTTCAGTATTTGCTAGGCTGTCACTTACACCCTGTATAAAATAGCATAATTATATAAGTTTTTATTTTCTTTTTAACTCTAAACATCAAAAGAAAATGTGTAAAAAGCTGAGATGTTTGAGTTGATTCTGCAAAATGTTTATGGTCAGTTGGACAAACTAATTTTGTGGAGGACATGGACTTGCTATACCTATTGTACGTAGTATTCCCAAATACATACTCGTGTATTGTTCGTATATAGTTCCTATAGGTACCTAGGGTACAATAACTGTAAGTGCGCACAACTAAGTAGGTACATTAAAACTTCACATGAGGGCATAGAGTTCCAAAACATTCAAATCATGACATGCAATTATAATGATAGTGTATTTTTCAATGGACTCGTATACAATACACAAATCTATGATTTCAAATCTCAATTTCATGAACGCTGTAAAAACTTGATTTCCTGTTGACTTTGAAAAAAACTATTCACAGATATATCAGATCCAGTGGTCCTTCGTTTTACACGGAACAACTACGTGGGTAGCATTGATAATGAAGAATTAAAAGCACCTACCATTACAATAGTCGGTGGTAACAACGAGACCGAACTGAACATTACAGGAGGTAATTATGTAATTTCTTCATTTTATCATTTCAACTGAATGGTGTGGCATGTTCCTCTAGTTCCTAGGTATCTGATGCGGAGTGGTTTTTTAGGGTTCCGTACCCAAAGGGTGAAAACGGGACGTTGTCCGTCCGTCCGTTTGTCTGTCCTACCTATTTAGGGCTGTAACTTTTAAACCGTCAGAGCTAGATGGTTGAAATTTTCACAGAATGTGAAAATTACCACGGATTAGCTAACAAATAAAAATGTCATAAAGTGAAAAATTAAGGGTGGTCCTCATACAAGGAACTAGTTTGTATCAACGTTTTTTCTTCTCGCTCTATGGTAAAAACGGTAACACATACAAACGTCAAACTTAGTGTTTTTATAGAGCAAACTCTACAGTATAACAACAAATAATAAAAACCGGCCAAGTGTGAGTCGGTCTCGTGCTAAAGGCCCCGGAGAAAATAAAAATTTTTGTTCGTTATTATTTTGTGGTGGTGTGGTACGGAAACCTCGGTGCGCGAGTAGCCCGACTTGCACTTGACCGATTTTATTTCCTTATCTCATTTACGTATTTGGTGATAAGAATGACTGACAGGGAGATTCTACTTTTGTTGCTGACTACCTTGTAAACTGACTATGTACTTTGTATAGGGTGGTTGCGTCTCGTGTCGGGCGTTGGTTGCCTCCTCCCTGGCCTACAATAAAGCTCTAGTGGTGGCTCAAGATAGAGTATCCTTGAAGTCACGAAAATACTAATTATACAGGGTGAAATTGATATCATTAGCATCCTTTGAAACTAAGAGTCTACCCATCAAACTGAACAACTTTCACTATGGGAGCAAACCGATCGGAACAACTAAAAAATCTGCTGTCCCATACTAAACTGCAATGCGTACTCGACTCAAATGTATGTAACAGCAGATTTTTTTTTTGCTCCGATCGGTTTGCTCCCATAGTAAAAGTTGTTCAGTTTGATGGGTAGACTCTTAGTTTAAAAGGATGCCAATGATATCAATTTCACCCATATAACCGTAGGTACAACGTCAAGCACTTTTGCTTCACAACCTTGGCAAAATCATCAAAACTAAGATGGCAGCCATTTTAATAGAATTAAATATAATATGACAAATATTATGATTACGAAACATGAAATCAGATAGCCTCATTAAAACCAGGCGCTATGTATTTTCCCTTAATTGCATCAACCACAAAATAATTGAAACTTTTAATGAGGATGCAAGCAACCATAAAGGTGCGGCTTCACTTCAGTCGTCTCAGATTGACCACAGTTTATAGTGTAAGCACAGTAACCAGTACATATTGTACAGATGAACTATAATTTTTGCCTAAACGGTTTAAGCGCCTAATAGTCTTGTGCCTTGCTTTTGTTAATATTTTCATATCAGGAATTTACGGTCGCAATACGCTTCGCTGTTCACTGTGTACTGGCAAACTTTAGTACTGCGTAGTAAGCCATGCGTGCTATCAATTTCCACGTTTACCAAAAGAGTATGAACGCAATGCACTCATAAGTAGATAATGCTCGGTCGAAAGAGCGCAATCCTAGGCGCAATCTCATTCATAGCTATGAACGAATGAAAAGTCTTTTCAAATTGTAAGCATTCCATTTTTAGCCATGTATCTACGGAACTCTAAGAACCAAGGGGGAGCGTGAACCTTTATAGGAGGTTGAAGATCTGTTTGTTGAATAGTTAATGCACTGGACTCCCCAAAACAGAGGTCTCGGGTTCAAATCCCGGTTTGGTCATGGACGTTGTAATGTTTATATCGCATCCACGTTTCACTAGTAGTACCGAAACTCTGTCCAGTGTGACGGGGTGTGAGCCCATTGCCACTGATAATGGACAATGGGTTCAATACATACATCGAAATTGAAGCATGTAGGTTTCCTCACGTTGTTTTTCTTCACAGAAAACCCAGTGGTGTTACAAATCGTACATAAATTACGAAAAACTCATTGGTATGAGTCGGCCTGGACGGGGATCGAACCATCGCCTCCTGCACGGCAGGGCGCCACGAATGTGGTAACTTTATAGCAAAAACAAATCATAAACTCACTTTCCATTTTCATTTCAGAATACGCTGCCTACTTCAGACTTTCACGAGTAAATAACGACATTGAAATACAGCTCATTACGCAACTGCCAACTGTTGATGACATATTTCTGATACTCGAAATCGAAGCATCAGCGCCAGATGCGGTCAGCGGTTACGCCACCCTTATCATTGAACTAATTAGAGAACTTGAACAGCAAATAGTTACACCAGTCTTTACCCAGGCTTATTATTCTGGGGCATATTCTGTGGAAGACGGACTATTGTTTGAACACACAGTTCAATTGATACAGGGCTTCGACGAATCTGTTGTGTTTACTTTGGCAGGCGGTAAGTAGGTCAATTTACGATGGAAACTTTGTTTTTAAATTTATTATGTTTATAACTGACTTATGCCACTATATTGGGAACTTAAATAAACATAAATAGACGTGGTAAGAACTCTTTATAAACTAGAGGTTATAATAGAATGCTTTAACTATTCCAGATGATGCGCGTTGGTTTGAATTGGTCAATAACGGAGGTAACAATATATCGTTGGCTGTAAAAGATGATGGGTTGCAACAGATTGAAGATCGGAGTCATCTGGTTTTCTCTATAGTTGCTAATAAGACCGATAGCAATCCGGGACGCGCTGCTGTTGTCATTTCTCTCACAGGTATGGATTAGTACGGCACATATTAGAACTTAGAGTGCAGTCGACAGGCTGGAATTGAACCTGCATCAAAACTGCAGGTGCTAATAATAGAAAATATCTAATAATATCTTTTAAATGGTCTGTAATTTTTTAAAGTCACTAAGCGCTTCACCTTCCGGTATTAAATTTCTCTGGAGAGGAAAATTATGTAAAGCTATTGCTTGATCGTTCTTAAAAGTCTAATTCTTTTAAATTACCTCTTTATAAACGCTAATAAAAAGCACCATACATTCGACACGCAAACAGCACTTATTAGCGCTCTTTTAGAGCTTTACTTGAAGCTTTTATGTTCAGTTGAAATGAACACATAATCTTAAATTGATATTCAATTTATCAATTTAATTAAATTGAAAGTAAAATAGAAAAATAGAAATAAGGCGACAATAATAATAAATCAATGATCTACGTCAAAATGAAATAATAAAATAATGTAATAGCGCAATGTCATCTTAAAGTACAATAAAAACTCAAAGTCAAAAATTAAACATAGTCAGATATTAAACATATGCTACGGTTCAAATTGTGCCAATAGTGCATACGCTATGCACACGCTTTACCGGTCGGTCCAAATTAGTAAGTACGAATACACTGCTAAACAATTTGTACAATTTGAACCAGCTGTCAATTTGACGTGCATATGCTGCACTACCTATTTTTTGTGTGCGGCGTAAGCGCAAGTTAATGACGTCACTGATGACGTCAGACAGCAAACGTATCCGCATATTTGCGCATTTTGAACCGTAGCAATAGTCAAATATTATCAAATATTAAACATGGCAAAAAATTTTCAAAGTCAACAATTAAACATAATCAAATTCCAAACATGGCAAAGATTTAACAAATTCGAAAATTAAATAGAGTAGACCGTGATTTCATGAACGTTTGGTGTAATAAATGAAAAATAGGTATTTTACAGTTCATCGTCCAGGTATCCTTGTATTTTATAGTATGATTTTTGGTATAATATGTCCTTTAGATGTTTTTTGAAAGAGGTGTCATTACTATCATCTACACTAATATTATAAAGAGGAAAGATTTGTACCTATTTTTGTATGTTTGTATGTTTGTAATGAATAGGCTCAAAAAGTACTGGGCCGATTTAAAAAATTCTTTCACCATTAGAAAGCTGCATTCACCCTGAGTAACATAGGCTATATTTATAGCTAGAAAAGATTAGACGTCCACCCGTGCGAAGCCGGGACGGGCCGCTAGTTTTTTATATTAGGCGGCAGTTTATTAAAGATTTTTATCGACATACAGTATGGACCTGACCTATAGAGTTCCATTTTTGAGAATGGTAATCTCTTTGTCTCAAATTGTGTTGGCCGTTAATGTATATATCTTTAGCGTTTTTAAAAAAGTAAATATATTTTCTTACAAATTTGCAAACCTCGAGTATATATTATAAAGATGGGAGCGTGAGTATCCTGTGTTTGCTGAAGTGTGGTTTACAGCTCTCCATTTGGTCAATATTCACAAGGATTCTCACGCACCTCTTTTGGAGGATTAAGAGATCTTCCGCGTCCGTACTATTTCCCCATAAGAGTATCCCGTATCGTAGCCTAGTGTGCATATGCGTAATAAGCCGAAAGTGCAGTCTTTATGTCGATGGTTTTTTTAAATTCTGTCAGGGCATAGTTATGTAAAACGTGATAGCTTATTTTTAATTCTTTGGATGTGTGTTTTCCAGTTAATGTGCGTATCAATATCTAAACCTAGTAGTGTAAAAGTGTTAACGCATTCTATTTCCGTGTTTTGGGTTTGTAAAATTGACATTCAGTGGGCGCTTTTGGCAAGGTCTGAATTGCATTATTTTGGTCTTGGTTTAGAAAGAGGTATTTTCATGATCTGATACTCTGATCTGATAGCGCTTTACAATATTGAAACATTTTGAATAACAATCATGTGGGTCTAGATAATAATATTATAGTAAACTCTATTTAATAATAATAACAATAGAAATGGGGCGACGGGCGATCATGTGGGTTAACAATGAGATATCGGTTTCCTCATCTTTTATTCTGTTCCTTGCAGACTTGTCTATAAATAGACCGCTGAGATTCACGCAACACTACTACTTGGGATCAATAGAGAGTACCAACCTAACAATAGATGCAATTACGCTCGAAGAGGGATATTCAACCGATATGAACTTTTCTTTCACTGGAGGTACGCGAATAGCAATAAAATAAATTCACACTATTGTAACAGATTTTCTTTACAATATTATTTAGTTTCTTTTAGATTATGTTGACTATTTTCAGCTGACAAACGAGGCAGGTGTTTTTACACTGCGACTATTAGCTCCGCTACCTACTGAAATAACAGACAGTAACAACGTGTTGATATTTACTTTAGAAGTTCAAACAACTAGCAACCGAGCTTCTACTGCAATTATAGTTGAAATTGCTAAAAACGATGTCGTACTAGCTTTTGAAAAAGTTTATTATGTTAGCTCGTATTCTGAAAATGATGGTTTACAATTAGAACCTCAAATTACATTGATTGAGGGATATGACGAGTCGGTATCGTTTTCTTTGGAAGGAGGTAAGAGTTATTTACTTTTTATTTATTCGATTCACTTATTTAAGATAATGTAGCATAGCATAGTATATGCTCATGACTATATTCCTCCGAGGGGTAGTCAGAGATATTCTGTAACTTCAGAACATCCACGTTTCACAAGTAGTACCGAGGAGTCACGTTGCAGGAACTGACCCGAGTACACGTCTCGCGTGGTTTCGCGCGTCGCGTTTGTGCCTGCCACGAGGCTCCACATTCCTCAATCTCTTTTTGTTCCTGTCCAAAAACAATCCCTGAGATTGGGATAGATTCTCCCAATAAACTACTTAACACTGGCGGAAATGCAGTGCTAACGCACAAGCAAGAGTCCATTAATTTATAAATAAAATAAAAAAGTAGTACCGAAACTCTGTCCAGTGTGACGGGGAGTGAGCTTGTCGCCACTTGTAATGGACAGTAGGTACAATACATGCCTCGAAATTGAAGCATGCAGGTTTTCTCACGATGTTTTTCTTCACCGAAAAACCAGTATAATGTTACAAATCGTACATAAATTCTGAAAAACTCATTGGTACGAGTCGGCCTGGACGGGGATCGAACCATCGCCTCCTGCCCGTCAGGCAAGGTTACTCGCCACTGGACCACCACGGCTAGGCTCACCGGCTTTAAGATAATTTAGAACAGTAAAAGTCCACTAATTACTTGGTGTTGACAACCTAAAAACCGTTAATCATGTTTACGATTTACTCAAAAACTACTGCACCTATTTGAGGATTTTTTCAGATTTGGCATGTCCATAATTAAAATTTAGCGTAGTTGTACACTAGGATTTTCTCATAGCGTGGTTCTTAAACACCTTGTTAGACCTTGTCATCTCAAAAACTACATATTTGGATTCACTACAATTAATCATTCAAATAGGATGACACAATTTTATTGTTCTTATTTTACGAAGAGATGGACTTAATTATAAATTGTAACATTGTAACGCAATTTTCAGATCAAGCACAATGGTTTAATACGGTCCGTGACCCGGGATCCAATAATACAGTATCTCTTTCTCTACAAACACCTGTGCCAAGTGAAGTACTGGCGGCTAACCATCAGCTGATCTTCGTTGTTCTGGCTCAAAGGGATGGAAGCAGAGCTGCGAGGGCAACTATTGTTATTTCACTTATCGATGGTGAGCTCTAATTTAATTTGTAAAATAGGATTTGCATCTGTCAAATTTCACCGTCCGGCTTAGTGCGATTTAAAGTACACCGACTGATTAGTTTGAGATAAACTTGAAACATAATAAGCTCACGCAGCAATGTACTTCAAATCGCTTTTAACCGCATGACGAAAATCTACCTTTGCATGTGACTAAACTCGGGTTAGCGAGCAAAAGAAAACTGACAAGAAATGACTGTGATAAGGTTTAATCTCGGTATGATTTTTAAAACTAATAGTTAGTATAACTATAGTTTATGCTTTAAATTACTAGTAAATAGTATTTACGCTTCTTATATAGGGTGTCCCGTAAACCGACGCCAACCCGGCGCATGCTGATAGGTTAGGTCATGACTAAGCGGAATATCAAAATTTGACTTTAGTAAAAGTGGCTTATTTTTCGAGATATTTACAGTTTTTTTATTATATTCTGGTTAGGCATGAACTATCCACCGGGTTGACGTCGGTTTACAGGACACCCTGTATATTTTGCAAGGTTTATATAAAAACTGTATCGCAATTCTAGTGGACTACTACCTAGTTAACACTCGCAAACTTAACATCAATAAATACATGCAGAATGATTTTTTTACCGCTCGGAAATATTCCGGAAATGGTCCAGACCATCAAACTGAAATGAAAAACTTTTGCTACGTAAGCAAACCTGAGTTCGTAAAGAAAGAGCTGTCTCATACATTTGAGTCGAGTAGGCATTGCAGTTTTAGTATGGAACAGCAGCTTTTTTTCCGGTTTTCTCCCATTGTAAAAGTTGTTCAGTTTGATGGTCTGAATCACCCCTGAAAGTTTCCACCAGTACCTTCCAACATATGTTAATTTGAAAGTCCATTTAAAGGTTGTTGTCAAATAAAGATCTCCACGACCAGTCAGTCCACTACGACAGTCTTCACAATAAAAGTATTTTTTACATTCTATCCAGATTTTATGTCTCACACACTCAAGATTGATTGGTTTTTCTTTAAGACAAAATGAAATGGAAATCTAAATCTGGGATGCTTTCCACGTTCCGTATTCTGTACTTTACACAAAGAGATTGTCGTGCGACGTCAACTTTTAAGACTCATTTCATTGCACTGAACAAAAACAACATTTGTTGTAGCTGAATCTTTTAAGGGGATAGGCGGGTACCGTTTTTTCCATACAAACGTATTCCCCTGTTTCCTCCCTGGAGTGCAATTTTTGAATCTCATACGTTGAACTCAGCAGTTGAAAATGTATGGAGATAGGTACGCATCTTTCTACTGCTGATTTGTCTTTCAAAAATCGCACTCCTTGAGTATGATTTTTTAATGTCAAGTCAGCAGTAGAAAGATGCACTTCTCCATAGTAATTTTGAAATTTACAACTGCTGAGTTCAACAAATGAGTTTCAAAAATCGCACTCCTGGATAATGAATGACACTAGACCAAACATTTTTTTACCATACCTTACTAAAATCTATGTTATCTCTGGTACGTCCCTATGTTTTACTTTAATTACTGTAAGAACTAGGGACCTTCAAAAATGACCAAAAAAAAAACAAAACATACAGACATCCCTAATATTATAAATGTGAATGTAAGTTTGTTTGTTACGCTTTCACGCGAAAACTACTTTACCGATCATCATGAAACTTTTTACACATATTCTTGGAGGTATTTGAAGTAACATAGGATACTTGGGGTTTTCCAACGCGGACGAAGTCGCGGGCAAAAGCTAGTAATTTAATAAAAAGAAAAACAGCTGTCTCATACATTTGTGTCGTGTAAGCATTGCAGTTTAGTATGGAACCGCTGTTTTTTTTTAATTAAGCAATGTACCTAATTAAGTTCAACCTTTTTTTTTTCAGAACAAACCACCGTGCTCAGCTTCGAAAGGAATAGCTACCTCGGCTCTATACAAACAAACAATACGAATATAGAGCATATTCGTATTACCGAAGGATACACACAAAATATATCTCTTACTTTACTCGGAGGTAAGAAATTACATGTTGTTGCTGCTAATACCTACCTATTGCTCAAATTACATGTTTTGACAGTCTTATTATTATGTGGCGATGTGTTTTGTTGGTTACTTACAAGAGGATCTGAAAATTGCCGCAAGCGAAGAGAGTTATCTTTTTTTTATGCTTTTAATTTCAACAATGAAGTTGGAGTATAATATTCTGGTTATTTGTACAATGGTTGCAGCCAATAAGTATCATCATCAGCCTATAAACGTCCCACTGCAGGGCACAGGCACAGGCCTACCCTCAGGGAGGGTGTATGGGCATTAGTCTACCACTCGTGCTCAATTCGAATTGGTAGACTTCACATACACATCAGAATTTCTTCTTCAGCGTATGCAGGTTTCCTCACGATGTTTTCCTTCACCGTTTGAGAGCGGTCAGTATTACGGACATAAGTTAGAAAAACTCATTGGTACATGGCATGTTGTCCGTGCTGATTTGAACCTGGAGCCACATAATTGGGTTTCCATAACCCTCCGTAACGCGCCACCGACTCATTAATTTTTTTTTCCTAGCCTGTTTCATCCCACTGCTGGGCAAAGGCCTCCCCTTTAATCTTCCAACCATCTCTATCCTGGGCAAGCTCTGGCCACTTGTCGTCAAAAGCATCCAGAGTCTCATCACTACATAGTATAAAACAAAGTCGCTTTCCGCTGTCTGTCCCTATGTATGCTTAGATCTTTTAAACTACGCAACGGATTTTGATACTTTTTTTTAATAGATAGAGTGATTCAAAAGGAAGGTTTATATCAGCATTGCACCCGTGCGAAGCCGGGGCGGGTCGCTTGTCTAAACTATTATATAACTGTAACAGAAGTGTGTCTGTACATTGAAGATACCTATTTACAAAAAAAAGATTACGATATGGTTTTTAGGCTTCCCTGATTCCAAATCAAAAATTTTTGGACTTTTTGTCTGTCTGTTTGTTTGTTTGTTTGTTTGTTTGGGTGTTTGTTTGTTCGAGTATCACGCAAAAACTACTGAACCGATTTTGATGAAACTTTTTTTGTTTGATAGCTTATCATCAGACTTAAAATCTGGTATATAATTTATGCGGACGAAGTCGCGGGTAAAAGCTCGTTAAGTATAATAACATTAAATACGAGGAAACTATCAACCATCGCATTTAATGCGATATCGATAAACATGCAAAAAAATAAACTTTCAAGTGTAATTCAATGAATTTCCTGCTGGTTTTACAGATCTCTCCAGCTATTTCAACGTATCATCAGATGGACCCAACGTCACTGTAATACTGCGAACTGAAATCCCAGAAGACTTAGTACCAGAGAACAAAATAGTTTTACTAGAGTTGCAAGCAATAGCGCCATTGTCTGTCCCCGCTTATACAACATTAGTATTCAAAGTGGAAGAGGAAACTATCGATCAACTAGTTTTCCTCGAAGCTTATTACACTGGGCTGTATACTGACACGAAGACTTTAGTATTCGAGCGACCAGCTACTCTAGCGCAGGGATACGATGACAATGTGGAGTTTGCGCTTGAAGGAGGTTTGTATTACAAATAGGTAGCTTCTTACTTTAGGTCAAATTTCTTTGGTTTAGTTACTGAACAAATATAATATGCCTACTAAACTTTAGTATACATCGTGTCAACTACGGTGTCAATGACATTAGTAAACTAGTTAAACTACTGTCTTTTATTTTATCTTTAGGGTGAAACCATAAAGGTAGCATATAGAGGAACTGACAGCTGAGAGAGCGAGATGTACCTAGCGGCGCCACTGTATAATAGAAAGAGATACGTGACGCGAGGCAATAGAACCGTTTTTGGGAACTTGTCAGCACAATCGACTGGGTAAATATTCGTGCTCTGTGATTAATTAGTGAATCTAAAGTGAAGTCGTAGATTATTTTGTGAAATATACTAACACTATTTCATTAAATTACGTACGATTTCACGATAGATTTACAATTATACACAGAACTCGAAGTTTTAGGGTGCCGATAAGTGCCGACAAATGCACAAAAACGGTTTCATTTGACAACTCATGTTAGTTACTCTATTCCGACAGGTATAATAACTTTATGGGTGAAACCAAACGAGCGTAATTTTGTGAGTTGCGAGTCGCGTATTTTGAGTCCGTTTCATATAAAGGCTGAGTTCATAGACAATTCATTTCCGGATTTTATATGAAACGGACTCAAAATACGCGACTCACAAAATTACGCTCGTTCGATAACTGGATCTGGGAAGTTCGTAAATGAGGTGAGAAGGAATGGGCACTGCGAGAGACCAGTACGTTGGATGATTTGGGTAAAAATATTGTTATTGGTGATTATTTTCCTGATCTTTACACCGATGTGACAGAGCAGTGTACAGGTTAGTCGATCACCAATTTATTTAGCTCCTTTCGAGATTTAAACTTGCGCCCGATTGCGCATGGAAAGCAAATGGGAAAACCACCCCTCTAGTTTCTTTAATAGGGCTATTAGAGGGGAAGATAGGTATAGAAAGACCTAGACATATTTATCTAGCACAGGTGATGGAAAAGGTTGATGGCGGGTCGTATCAGGAACTCAAGCACTATACAACGTGTTAATGAATTAACGCAAAACTAGAAAGTAGTTTGTTTAGAATCGAGAGCAGAATCGAATTATCATGGTTTCAACATAGGTAATTTTTTTCAAAATATTAAATATTTTTTTTGCAAAATTTTAAATTTTCTGAACCCGATGTCAACCAACCGCACGGGTACACTCACCCTACTTACTACCAAGACAAGATTATAAAAAAGTATCTATGAGTACGTTAGCGCTTTCTTTCAGTGCTGAAATGATAAAAAAACATTTTTGCCTCAAAACTTAAAATGCGAATAACTTTAAATTTTACCTATCAAAATAATGAAATTATTGTTTCTATATAATTATTTTGTTATAAATCAGTTGGGGTGTATGAGGTTTTGCGCTAATTCATTAACACGTTGTATAGCGGAAAAGAGACTGGATTGACCAATACTCCACCCACAAGAGCAGAGCCTGGAGTGGCTCTCGAAGAAGATGATGATGACGTTTACCCACAGATACGAAGAAGACATAATTAATTTCGCTATCGTACGATAACAATGGCCTCGATTCGGAGTGTACCACGACTAAACTAAACTAAATGCATTCCTGTCACTTTCTAAAATAAGATTAAGAAAAGAGACAGAAAACCAACAGCTGACTTTAGTGCTGTCAAAGTGACGTTAAATGCGCAAAATAAGATGCCATTATAATGTACGCCATCTTATTTAAGTCGTTTTTGGGCGTTTAACGTCACTTTGACAGCACTAAAGTCAGCTGTTGGTTTTCTGTCTCTTTTCTTAATCTTATTTTAGAAAGTGACAGGAATACATTTAGTTTAGTTTAGTCGTGGTACACTCCGAATCGAGGCCAATATACAGGGAGAAATTGATATCATTAGCATCCTTTTAAACTAAGTCTACCCATCAAACTGAACAACTTTTACTATGGGAGCAATTTATTTTATTTATTCATTTATTTATTTAAGTAGGCACTGCAGTTTAGTATGGAACAGCTGATATTTTTTTTGCTCCGATTGCTTTGCTTCTATTGTGAAAATTGTTTAGTTCGATGGGTAGACTCATAGTTTTTCAAAGGATGCTAATGATATCAATTTCACCCCGTAGTATCATGAATAAAATAAAATTGGATCTGTCTATTAAACCTCTTAACTTTGCAGAAAGTTCTCAATACTTTCGTGCGGTGACATCGGGTAATTCAATCACCATAGAACTAAACAGGACAATTCCACTAGAAGTTCTAGTAAATCACCAGCAGCTGATATTTGTTATAAGAGCTGATAAACCTGGCAGTGTTACGGCCAGAACTGCCGTTGTAATATCACTTGTTAACGGTAAGAACTTTCTTGAACTTTCTTAATATAAACTTGAAAGAACCCTTAAAACCCTA
Organism: Agonopterix subpropinquella; assembly: GCA_922987775.1. Lineage (NCBI taxonomy): Eukaryota > Metazoa > Arthropoda > Insecta > Lepidoptera > Depressariidae > Agonopterix > Agonopterix subpropinquella. The sequence goes on from OV277698.1 coordinate 22,579,113, forward strand.
ATTTTGTTAAGTCTATTTCGCTTCCTTTCCAAAAAGTTCGTAATTTGTTTTAGTTTTATTTTTAGGGTTCCGTACCCAAAGGGTATCGACGGGACCCTATTACTAAGCCTATATGCTGTCTGTCTGTCCATCCGTCTGTCCTGCTTAAAGGATCTTTTGAACCGTAATACGTGGCCGGTAGAAAATTTAAGTTAAGTAGATAATATACTTGCCTTTCCTGGCAAGTAATTAAAAAACATTAGGGCGTCACCAATTCTCCAGAGACGTTTTTTTTCAACCTTTTTTGTTATGTTTTTGCTCTATCAATACAAACGTCAAACTTAATGATTACAGTGCAAACTCTAAAGTAAAACAACAAATAATGAAAACAGGCCAACACCGCTGGCGCGAAGTATCCCATACACTGGACCCGTACTGAATGAAAGAAAACTTTTGTTTGTATTTCATAGGTATAAATATATTGTGTAGAGGTAGGTTAGTAAAGGTATAAATCTAAACTATTATAAAACTGTAACAGAAGTGTGTCTGTACATTGAAGATATTTACAAAAAAAAGATTACGATATGATTTTTAGATGTCCCTGATTCCAAATCACCAATTTTTGGATTTTTTGTCTGCTTGTTTGTTTGTTTGTTTGTTTGGGTGTTTGTTTGTTCGAGTATCACGCAAAAACTACTGAACCGATTTCTATGAAACTTTTTTTGTTCGATAGCTTATCATCTGACTTAAAATCTGGAATATAATTTATGCGGACGAAGTCGCGGGTAAAAGCTCGTAAATAAATAAATAAATAACGCTCACAGGCACATACATTGTAATGATTCCACGTTAAGCACTATAGGCTTTTTAATATGGAACCCTCGGAACGCTAATCCGGCTCGCACTTATTTGTTTTTGTTTTTATTAACAAAATAATGATCGCATCTGTATTTAATCTAAAAGTAAAAAAAATAAGGGTTTTTAAAGTTCGACAAATTACACTTTTATTTTCTTTTATATTACAGAAGTTTCCGAAATTTCGGTGCTTGGATTTGAGAGACAAAATTATCTCGGCTCTATAGAAAACAACATCACAACATTAGAACGAATAACTCTTAATGAAGGATACAATTCCAACGTCACATTTACAGCAAACGGGGGTGAGAATTTTTTGTAAAAACAGGTTATTCAATTGATCAGTGTGTGTTGCCAGTGATGACATATGGAACAGAGACGTGGTCGTTCACTCGACGCCTCATAAAAAGGCTGAAAGTCACCCAAAGGGCAATGGAGAGGGCTATGCTCGGAGTTTCCCTGCGAGATCGAATCAGAAATGAAGAGATCCGCAGAAGAACCAGGGTAACTGACATAGCCCAAAGAGTTGCTAAACTTAAGTGGCAGTGGGCGGGGCACATTGCTCGCAGAACCGATGGCCGGTGGGGCCGAAAAGTTCTCGATTGGCGACCGCGTACCGGAAAGCGTAGCGTGGGTAGGCCCCTTACATGGTGGACCGACGACCTGGTGAAGGCGGCGGGAAAACGTTGGATGAGGGCAGCGCAGGACCGGTCGTTATGGCGATCCTTGGGGGAGGCCTATGTCCAGCAGTGGACGTCCATCGGCTGAGATGATGATGATGATGATGATTCAATTGATCTCTTCGAAGCAGAAATTAGCATTAAATTTTATTTGCAGCATTATCAACATACTTCAGCGTAACAAATGAAGGACCAGACGTTACTATTGGTTTACGAAGTGGCATTCCCGAAGACTCTATTCCAGCAAATCGTATCATAATACTAGAGTTACAAGCTTCAGCAACCAATGCTATTTCAGCTTATACTACTATAATATTTGTTGTTGTAAAGGAAGAAGTCGACAACCTCGTTTTCAGCGAAGCTTATTATACAGGACTTTACTCTGAATCAGATAGTTTGGTGTTTGAGAACGCTATAACGTTAACCGAGGGATATGATGATAGTGTTGTGTTTTCTCTTGAAGGAGGTTTGTAAACAACTTTTATGAAAACTTACCTTAATGATATTTGAGGGATTCCTACTATCATGTCTGGACAGTTCCATACATTTTAGATTTAGTATAGTCTTGGCGCAAACAGATGTCCATACTGGCCTTAAACGTTATTAGATCACTATGATTTGAGTTTTGTCCCACGGAAATAAATTATATAGATTAATTTTCTTATAAATTTTAATAACAAATGTGTTTAACACTTATTTTAACGTAATTAAACATTGCTGTAGTACGGGTTACTCACCACCGTCGCTGTACTTGCGCGAGTTTTCATATAAGAAGGTGGCAACTTTCTTAGTATGGGCATTGACCCTCTGTTGTGTATAATTTATTTACTCTATGCTACTATTAAATTATGAAATGAAATTCCATACGTTACGTGGGTTTCAACATAGAGCTACGTATTGTGATAAATTAAAATAGCTTATTTCTCAAGCTACATTGTCACTTCTGTAATACCATTCATGAAGTTTAATTTTTCTAAACCACCCCTTAACCAAAGTTGATAATCGTTCTTGTATATCTTCATTCATCAAAAATATTACAAATGTAGGTATTAAGTAATTTGATTGTGATATTTACAGATGCTACACAATGGATCGGTCAGAATAGGACAGGCAACTCAGTTGTACTCACATTGATCGCTCCTATCCCCGTTGAAGTTTTGGCAAATAATCAACAACTAATTCTTGTTATTACTGCCAGTAGACTTGAAAGAAGTACAAGTGCAGCTATAGTTATAAGTCTTATAGTGGGTACGTAAGATAAGAACTGAAACTACGAAGATTTAAGGATAAACAGTTCATTTATACTTTTATTTGGGGTTAGTTAATTTGTATAATGTTTATTCCAGAAAACACAAATATACCAGTTCTTGGCTTTGAAAGGAACAGTTATCTTGGCTCTCTGGAAAATGATACAATAAAAATAGAACCCATTACACTTACTGAGGGATATTCGCCTAATGTTTCCTTTAGTCTACAAGGAGGTAAGAATAATTTTACTTATTTAACTCTTATCAAATCCATAAGTATTGTAAGTTTTAGCATATAATATACAATAATCTTTTCGAGTGTGGGATGAGGCAGGGGGGACATACCTCTCCTACACTCTTTAATTTGTACATAGATCAGCTAATCGTTGAGCTGAGCAACATGCATGTAGGATGTTATATTGACGGAACCAGTGTAAATAACATCAGCTACGCAGACGACATTGTGTTGCTCAGCCCATCGATTGGTGGTCTTAAAAAGTTGTTAGCCAAGTGTGAGACATATGCAGAGGAGCATGGGCTAAAATATAACTCTAAAAAGAGTGAGGTGCTTATCTTTAAAGCAGGCCCAGTAATGTATCTCCCATTCCCTGGATGATGACTGTGATATAGAACGAGAGCGTAGGGCATTGGCGGTCAGGAGCAATATGCTGGCTCGCAGCTTCGCTCGATGTACAAAGGAAGTTAAAGTAACGCTTTTCAAGGCTTACTGTCAATCATTCTACTCGAGCGGCCTGTGAGTATGGTATACGCAACGGGCCATCAATGTCCTGCGTGTACAATATAACAACGCTTTCAGGATGCTGTTAGGGTTGCCACGATACTGCAGCGGGTCCGGCATGTTTGCCGAGGCGCGAGCAGATGGTTTTCATGCCATTAGGCGCAAAAAAGTCGCGTCTCTTTTACATCGACTGCGGAACAGCAACAACAGCATCCTGAAAACAATAGTCGGTCATTATGATTGTCCTATTCAGCGACACTGGGTGGGTCTGGCTATTGGGGCTGTTAAAATCTAATGTAAAAATGTTATTGTTATTGTAATAAATTTAATTTATTGCTTTTATTGTAATACTAACATAGTTTTTAAGCCCTTACTAACGCTATTATGGATCTATCTGTGGACTGAAATAAATGATTATTTGATTTGATTTGATTTTTCCAGAATTGTCAACTTACTTCACTTCGGTACCGGATGGAGCAATAATCACTATTCGGCTTTCAACTCCTATCCCAGAACAGTCCATGCCTTCAAACGGAATAATAATACTGGGGCTTCAAGCAACCATTCCAACAGCCATATCTGCCTATGCCACTATAGTGCTTAAAGTCATACAAGAAGATGCTCCTTCATCTATAGAACTCGCATTTGATCAGACATATTACACTGGTCATTACACAGAAGCAAATGGCATTGTTTTCGAAAGCGATGTAGTTCTAGTCGCGGGATATGACGTAAGAGTGCAATTCGGTCTTGAAGGAGGTAACTCTTAACCATTCCAATTTTATGATTAACGCTATGATATTTGAATATTCGATATTTTTTAAGTTTATTTGTCTATTCTTGTTGTGTAAATAAATAATATTTATGTTATATTTGATTGATAATGTTGTTTTTATTTATACAGACAGTTCTCAATGGTTCAGACCAGTGATATCAGGAAACTCAGTGTCACTGGAATTATCATCTCCTATTCCACCAGCAGTTTTAGCGAATAATCAACAACTTATATTCATTATCCGTGCACAGCTTGAAAGTGCTATAACAAGAGCTACTATAGTCATTTCACTCAACGATGGTATGTAAAGGATTATAATTATAATAATGATAAATTGATAATAGTCGCGTCGCTCCTCCTTTATTTCATCAAATAATGGTTTCAGAATATACTGAAGATGCAGTTCTCGGTTTTGAGCGAATATCTTACCTCGGCACTATTGAAAACAATTCAGCAAATCTAGAGCCGATCACTCTAAATGAAGGATACTCCGGAAACGTTTCATTCACATTATATGGGGGTAAGGAATACTGGAATCAAAACTACGTGCAACATATTTTATTGTGTAGGTAAAGTACACAAGTTATAATCATCATCCAATATTTCAGAATTGTCAAACTACTTTAGATTAATACCAGAAGGTCCAAGCATCACCATTGTCCTCCAAAACAACATCCCTGAAGAGTCAACACCCAGAAATAGAATCATAACCCTTGAATTGCAAGCTTCATCTCCGCCAATGATTTCTGCATTTGCTACAATTATATTTGAAGTCATACAAGAAGATATCCCTGCATCTGTCGAACTTACATTTAGTCGGACGTATTACACTGGTCACTACACAGAAGCAGATGGCCTAGTATTTGAGACCAATATGACACTAGCTGAAAGCTATGAACAAGATGTGCAGTTTACTCTTGAAGGAGGTATGTACATGTACAAGCTTACAAATTTAACTACTAAAAAAACATACACATTTTTCATTTGTTAATTTTATTTTATTATTCCAGACAATTCTCAATGGTTCAGACCAGTGATATCAGGAAACTCAGTGTCACTGGCATTATCATCTCCTATTCCACCAGCAGTTTTAGCGAATAATCAACAACTTATATTCACCATACGTGCACAGCTTGAGAACGCTACTGCAAGAGCTACTATAGTCATTTCACTCAAAGATGGTATGTAAAGGATATTATAATTATGACATTATAGTGACAAATTGATAATAGTCATTTGATCCTTGCTTTATTTCATCAAATATTCTTTCAGAATATACTGAAGATGCAGTTCTCGGTTTTGAGCGAATATCTTACCTCGGCACTATTGAGAACAATATAGCAAATCTAGAGCCGATCACTCTAAATGAAGGATACTCCGGAAATGTTTCATTCACATTACATGGGGGTAAGGAATACCTACTGGAACTGAAACTTCGTGCAACATATTTTATTGTTATACTCATGTTATACTCCATAAGTTGTAATCAACTTTCAATATTTCAGAATTGTCAACCTACTTTAGATTAATACCAGAAGGTCCAAGCGTCACCATTGTCCTCCAAAACAACATCCCTGAAGAGTCAATACCCAGCAATAGAATCATAACCCTTGAATTGCAAGCTTCATCTCCGCCAATGATTCCTGCATTTGCTACCATTATATTTGAAGTCATACAAGAAGATATCCCTGCATCTGTCGAACTTACATTTAGTCGGACATATTACACTGGTCACTACACAGAAGCAGATGGCCTAGTATTTGAGACCAATATGACACTAGCTGAAAGTTATGAACAAGATGTGCAGTTTACTCTTGAAGGAGGTACCTATGTACAAACTTAAAAATTTTACTACTCAAGTACATACACATTTTACATTTGTTAATTTGATATTTATTATTTCAGACAGTTCTCAATGGTTCAGACCAGTGATATCAGGAAACTCAGTGTCACTGGCATTATCATCTCCTGTTCCTCCAGCAGTTTTAGCGAATAATCAACAACTTATATTCATTATACGTGCACAGCTTGAAAGTGCTACAGCAAGAGCTACTATAGTCATTTCACTAAAAGATGGTATGTAAAGGATTGTTTAAAAAGTGACATTATATTGATAATAGTCGTTTGGGCTGCTTCATTTCATCAAATAATTCTTTCAGAATATACTGAAGATACGGTTCTCGGTTTTGAGCGAATATCTTACCTCGGCACTATTGAAAACAATACAGCAAATCTAGAGCCGATCACTCTAAATGAAGGATACTCCGGAATCGTTTCATTCACATTACATGGGGGTAAGGAATACTGGAATCAAAATTACGTGCAACATATTTTATTGTGTAGGTAAAGTACACAAGTTTTAATCAACTTCCAATATTTCAGAATTGTCAACCTATTTTAGATTAATACCAGAAGGTCCAAGCGTCACCATTGTCCTCCAAATCAACATCCCTGAAGATTCAATACCCAGAAATAGAATCATAACCCTTGAATTGCAAGCTTCATCTCCGCCAATGATTCCTGCATTTGCTACCATTGTATTTGAAGTCATACAAGAAGATATCCCTGCATCTGTCGAACTTACATTTAGTCAGACGTATTACACTGGTCACTACACAGAAGCAGATGGCCTAGTATTTGAGACCAATATGACACTAGCTGAAAGCTATGAAGAAGATGTGCTGTTTACCCTTGAAGGAGGTATGTAAAAGCTTAAAAATTGAATTACTAAAGTACGTATACACATTTTTCATTTGTTAATTTGATATTTATTATTACAGACAGTTCTCAATGGTTCAGACCAGTGATATCGGGAAACTCAGTGTCACTGGCATTATCATCTCCTGTTCCACCAGCAGTTTTAGCGAATAATCAACAACTTATATTCATCATACGTGCACAGCTTGAAAGTGCTACAGCCAGAGCTACTATAGTCATTTCACTAAAAGATGGTATGTAAAAGATTATTTACTAATTAAATTGAAGTGACAAATTGATAACAGTCATTTGATCCTTACTTTATTTCATCAAATATTCTTCCAGAATATACTGAAGATGCAGTTCTCGGTTTTGAACGAATATCTTACCTCGGCACTATTGAAAACAATACAGCAGATCTAGGGCCGATCACTCTAAATGAAGGATACTCCGGAAACGTTTCATTCACATTAAATGGGGGTAAGGAATACTGGAATCAAAACTACGTGCAACATATTTGATTGTGTAGGTAAAGTCCATAGGTTTTAATCAACTTCCAATTTTTCAGAATTGTCAACCTACTTCAGATTACTAGGAGAAGGTCCAACCGTCACCATTGTCCTCCAAAACAGCATCCCTGAAGATTCAATACCCAGAAATAGAATCATAACCCTTGAATTGCAAGCTTCATCTCCGCCAATGATTTCTGCATTTGCTACCATTATATTTGAAGTCATTCAAGAAGATATCCCTGCATCTGTCGAACTAACATTTAGTCAGACGTATTATACTGGTCACTATACAGAAGCATATGGCCTAGTATTTGATACCAATATGACACTAACTGAAAGCTATGAAGATGTGCAATTTGCTTTTGAAGGAGGTATTGTTCAAGCTGAATCCTAATACTTAGTTTCATACTATAACAGTTTCCGTTTGTTTATTTTATTTTATTATTCCAGACAGTTCTCAATGGTTCAGACCAGTGATATCAGGAAACTCAGTGTCACTGGAATTATCATCTCCTATTCCACCAGCAGTTTTAGCGAATAATCAACAACTTATATTCGTCATACGGGCACAGCTTGAAAGTGTTGTTGCTAGAGCTACTATTGTTATTTCTCTCACTGATGGTAAGTGCCACCTTACCTATTAAGATACTTTGGGAAAATATATCAATATTTAAAACTGAAATTGTTATTTCTGCAAGAGCTACGATTGTCATGTTATCAACTGATGGTAAGCGTTATATTCACAAAGTTTAGATTTACGATTATTACAATTGGATATGAAAAGGTCGCGTCATCCCTTGAGTATTTATCCAACCCTTTAACATTGTATATACCTACGTGCCTACTCACTGAATTCCTATTTCAGAATATACAAATGAAGCAGTCCTTGGATTTAACCGACTCAGCTATTTTGGCACGATTGATAATAATATTACAAACATTGAAACCATGGTTCTTAGTGAAGGATATAGGGAAAATGTTACGTTCATACTTCACGGAGGTAAGCAAATATTGTCACTATTTTGGTCTGTTCTTGCGTACTGAGATAGTATGTTTTCTCATAACAGATTTCACTTGTAATGGTGCGAAGGAAATTCAAGCAGTTGGCCGCATCGTCAAGGAGTCTCACTTAGAAAGTATTTTGGTAATATTAAAGACCTTGTATGTGGAAGTGATGAAAGAGGCTTCCGAAGGGATGAAAAACTATATGAATACATTAATAACTGATTTCAACTCCAGCAACTGCTTATAATAAAAACAGTCGATGTTGTGCATAAATGTCAAGTTTAAACTTAAATTTTTACTCCTGTGTATCAAAGTAATCTTTTTAGCGGCGCATTGCAATAATTTTATGTTTATTTCTTACTTTTAGATTTGGCTGGCTACTTTACCTTAAGACGAAATGAGGCTGAGGTCAGTATAGTATTACCAAGTGCAATTCCTGAAGAATCATTACCAGAAAACCAAATAATACTCCTCGAACTTCAAGCATCAGCTCCGGAGACCGTATCAGCTTTTGCTACAATAATTTTCAAAGTTATAAAAGAAACCGTGAAGGAATTAATTTTCAGCGAGCCTTATTACATGGGACAGTACACTGAAACTGATGGCCTTATATTTGAAACCCCAATTTTGTTGGCTACTGGTTACGAACCAACCGTTGAATTTACTCTTGGAGGAGGTTTGTCATCATAATGATGTTTGTTTAATTTTTATTACAACTTTTAGCACTTTACACTGACACTCAGTTACACTGACACTCAGTTGTAGAAACGCTCATTAGAGTTAATCCTCCATTAAATCTCTTGCTAGCTTTTGCTATGTCGACGAGACAAAAAGTGACAGAGATTAACGTTAATGCGTGTTTCTGCAACTGACCGTCAGTAGCAGAAACTTTATGAAACTGTCATTTGCTTTACAGAAAATTCAAATTGGTTTGGAATCGAGATATCGGAAAACTTAGTCATGCTGACGTTGCGGTCTCCAATTCCACAAGAAGTGTTGGCCAGCAACCGCCAACTAGTCTTTGTCATCACAGCACAAAGAGTCGATGGCATCACGGCGAGGGCAGCAATCATCGTATCTCTTGAAAATGGTTAGCCCTATTAGCAGAAAGCGTAGCAATGCTAAGTTTATCGACATCTGAGACTGTGATTCAATAGAATTTTCTATTCAAAGTGAGGCTTCTCAGGCTAGACTCGGTCTTTGGCGGGAAGGTATCACACTTCCTGACCCGTTTGTTCCTCTCAAGGAAAGCCTCCTCCTAGGACGGGAGCAGCCCAGGCCGATTTGGAGGTGCTTAAATAGACTCCGAACTCAGGCTGGCCGGAGTAAAGACAATCTGTTTAAGTGGGGCTACACAGACGTGTCGAACCTTGGGTGTGAATGCGGTGTTTCTCCTCAGACTATGGCCCATCTCGTGTCCTGCCCGGACACCTGCACGCGAACGGAGCTTATGGACGCTGCCGATACTGCTATCCGTGTGGCGAAATACCGGGCTGGAAATTGCTACCCTTTATCGTATTTCAGTGTTAATAATTCTGAGATAAATGTAATCCTTTCCGGACAACTTCCATTGTTTGCCTAGATAATACAATTATCTTTTGTATACTTATCCTTAATCCCGACGATGTCTCTGATAAGATAAAATAAGACATGTTTTTGGATTGTATTTTTATTCACCATTTACTGTTTACAGATTCCTTTCATATTAGATCATGATTGTGGTTTTCTTTAGGGCAAACATTTAGGTATAAGGTATTGTGAAACATCGTTTTGTGTTTGTAACATTTTTATAATTATTTTGGCAGATTCTGATTCTGACGCCGGTTCAGAAGTGACTTTCAATAAGGTTCTCTACGAAGGGATTGTTCAAGCTGGTGTCGTTCAACATGAAACTATTACAATCGCTGGATACAACGGAACTGAAGTTAATGTGTTGGGAGGTAAGTAAATATTATGTAAAGTTCAAACGCTTTATATTAGAAAAATATACCTACATAGAGCCTATATACCATAAAATGTCTTCGCTATTGTGACAAAGGACATTTTGTGATTAGACTGAAATCGCAAAACATAAATCAGCTGTTTTATTACATTGAACTCTACTCAATGACTCTACTATTCTTTTCTGCTATGAAGACAATATTAGATATATGTCTGATCAAAAATGTCCCGGATGAACTACTGGTCCATGAAGGAACTAATGAAGGGCGACCTTCCACTCTCACTCAAGAGCAAAATCGACATTTGACGTGTATTCTGCCCATCCTAACCTACGGTGCCCAAACCTGGTCATTAACGAAAGTTCAAAAGTTCAAACTACAGGTTTGTCAGAGAAGTATGCTAGGTGTCAAAAGGACGGGCCGTAATCAGAACACAACATAACTCCATGAGCTCCATAACTCAAATAGCTGATGCAGGCGAAAAATCTGCGAAACTGAAGTGGGACTGGGCTGGGCACGTTTGTCGAATGTAAACCGAGCGGTGGGCATCAATCGCCACTCGATGGGTGCCTGATGATGTTAGTCGAGGTCGAGGCAGACCCCGGAAAAGGTGGCGTAATAAGTTGGATGCCTATTGCAACGAATGGAGGGATACCGCACATTGAATAGAGATATATGGAAAAGTTTAGGACCTTTGCTTAGCAGTGGGACGAAGTAGGTTAAAAAAATCGTATGGAAGGTCGTATGGAGAAAAAGAATAAGAGCAGATTGACGAATCCTATGTATAGTTTTAATTATTATATGTTGACCTTACCTTCTTGACGAAAGCCGCGCGCATGCATGAGGCGACCCATAAATACCTACTGAAAGGTGAAAAGGATCTGTTATATGAGAACATTATTATGTTATGTTAGTATACAAGGTTCTATTTAATATGCTGACACTTTTTTAAGAGGATGATCAGACCATCAAACTGAACGACTTTATACAATATGGGACCAAGATCTAAATAGTGAAAAAAATCTACTGTCCCATACATTTTGCTCGATTAGGTTTGCAGTTTTGGATGGAAGAGCATTTTTTTTCGCGATTTCGATGTTGGTGGCTCAGAGAAAGTTGTTCAGTTTGACGGTCTGATCATCCCCTTAAAAAAGTGTCAGCATATTACGAACAAATCGCTATCTATAATGTCACAAAGAAAACCTTAATAGTAATTCGATAAATATTTACACCCACTGATTCGTATAATTGTTTATTCTGTTTTATCTCGGTAGTGTTTGACACCTTTTTGTAGTATTTACTGTAATAGTACAATAGCGAGACCTTTGTTTTATGAATGTTCAGAAAAATGCCGTCTTTTTCTACAGTATCATTTTTAATTATAAATAATTAATCTCAAAATGCCTAGGCTTCTTCCTGATACTATGGATGTAATGGATTACCATAATTTATCCATATTCGTTGTTAGCTTCAAAGTAAAAAAAAGGACAGTATAAAATAATACGCCTCCTTAATTTAAGAAGCATCTCTCTTTTTTTTAATAGGCTCTTTACTCTGATTTAGTTCATTCAATATCGGAATAAAATATTAGGTATAGGTAAACTGCGAGCGAAAGGGAAAAAAAACGCAAAAAAAATTGTGCTCTTTATTTTAAGTAGTTTAAATTAAATGCATCGTCGACTACGCAATAGCTTTTCATAAACGCAAATTTGTAACTGAAAAGTTGCATTTTTAGTTCACTATTTTGACTGTTATAAAATATCTTTTTCTCCTTCAGAATTCGCTGCTCTGTTCACCGCATCTTCCTTGGATGGAGTTGTCAGCGTGAGGGGCATCGACACGGTGACCTTGTCGACGGATGTGACCTTCGTATCTTTGGAACTGAGGGCTTTAGGTGCCGGCACTGCTCTTATACTGGATGTTATTCCTGAAGGTTTGTTTACACATTTATTTACCTATTCATCTTTCTCTGAGATTACCTCGCCAACAGTGACCTATACAGGGTATAACAAAACACCCTAGTAATACTTAAGAGGGTGCTTCAGACCATCAAACTGAACAACTTTCACTATGGAGCCAACATCGAAAACGAGAAAAAGTATGAGAACCTCGACTCAAATGTGGGAAAACTGTTATTTTCGCGATTTCGATGTTGGCGCCATAGTGAAAGTTATCATAATAGTCAGTTTGGTCTGAAGCATTACTAAGGTGTTTTGTTACACCCTGTAGGTATTTAATATAAATATTCTCCAACTCAGTTTATTTTGTTTGTGATGCAGCGAGCCCGGCCCTGCCATCGGTGACATTCAGCTCACCATCGTACATCATTCGAGTGGAGATCACCCAGTCAGGGCGAGTCGGTCAAGTGTCCGCCTCGGCTGATAACGGAGAGGCTGTCTCTTACACTCTGCTGGTAGACGATGGTATGTATTACTCGTAGTGGTGCAGCGAACCCGGCCCTGCCATCGGTCACATTCAGCTCGCCATCGTACATCAATCGAGTGGAGATCACCCAGTCAGGACGAGTCGGTCAATTGTCCGCCTCGGCTGATAACGGATAGGCTGTCTCTTACACTCTGCTCGTAGACGATGGTATGTATTACTAGTAGTGATGCAGCGAGCCCGGCCCTGCCATCGGTGACATTCAGCTCACCATCGTACATCATTTGAGTGGAGATCAGTCAGGGCGAGTCGGTCAAGTGTCCGCCTTGGCTGATAACGGAGAGGCTGTCTCTTACACTCTGCTGGTAGACGATGGTATGTATTACTCGTAGTGGTGCAGCGAGCCCGGCCCTACTATCGGTCACATTCAGCTCACCATGGTACATCATTCGAGTGGAGATCACCCAGTCAGGGCGAGTCGGTCAAGTGTCCGCCTCGGCTGATAACGGAGAGGCTGTCTCTTACACTCTGCTGGTAGACGATGGTATGTATTACTCGTAGTGATGCAGCGAGCCCGGCCCTACTATCGGTCACATTCAGCTCACCATGGTACATCATTCGAGTGGAGATCACCCAGTCAGGGCGAGTCGGTCAAGTGTCCGCCTCGGCTGATAACGGAGAGGCTGTCTCTTACACTCTGCTCGTAGACGATGATATGTATACTCGTAATTGTTTAAAGATATATAACATAGTTACCTTCCTTAGGCTCGTTACATACCATTACCAGTGCAGACAGCATGGCAGCACGATACTAAAGACCGGGTACGAGTAATACTTAAGACCACCAAACTGAACAACATTAACTATATGGAGCCAACTTCGAAATCGCGATATAAAAACGCTGTTTCGCTGTTATACAACGTGTTAATGAATTAACGCAAAACTAGAAAGTAGTTTGTTTAAAATCGAGAGCAGAATCGAATTATCATAGTTTCAACTCTACTCTTTTTTCGAGTGCGTTACCTGACTTCTAAAAGTGCAACATCGAATACCACCTCCCCGTAAGCTTACTAAAACGAATCACTCAACAACGAATGCACGCTACCACGAAAAACGTATCGCCATAGCCACGCGACATCAAATAACCAAACCTCTAATTCACCAACACGAATCACTTAATAACGAAAGCACGCTAACACGAAAAACGTATCGCCGAAGCCACGCGACCTCGATTAACCAAACCTCTAACAAGAAAATAAAAAATTACTAAGGGGGTACCTAAAAAAGAAACCAATTTTATTAACAGTCTTTATTCATATGCCAATCAACAATATTATAATAATAATTTGGTACTATCGAGCTGATCTGATGATGGAGTCATGAGATGGATAGTGGAACTCTTCAATGGCTACTAGTAAACCACTCGAGTTTGGTCTCGTGTAGTTGGTTTTGACGAGTCCCATACATTATACATGGTGTCTTGGAACTCATGATGGAGCCAGAAGGAGGATAGTGGAACTCTTTAATGGCTACTAGTAAACCACTCGAGTTTGGGCTCATTTGGATTGTTTGGACGAGTCTCATACATTATACAATGGCGTATTGGAACTCATGATGGAGACAGGAGTTGGATAGTGGAACTGCCTTGCCGTGTGGTGTCTGGCAGAGCAGAATAGTACCACTCCATTCAATCTACTCCATATGGATGTCGTAGAAGGCGACCAATGGAAAGGGACCGTAAACTTGTGTTCTTCGGGCGATAGGCTGGCAACCTGTCATGTCGATGTCTTACTTACTGCCTCATCTGACCCCTTCTCTGGTTGTAGCGGTTCTCCGTTCCACTGGGCTCAGTAGGGGGAGGCCGGGTGTGTACACTTGTGTTTGCGCGTACGTTTGTGCACCCAAATATCTCCTACGCACTTGACTGCTTCTGACAATGGATTCCGAGCGACGAAAGTCATGTGGCGATAGGCTGAGGTAGAGAGGTCTGGTTTGATGCAAGCCAGGCTTTGTCTGGGGGCTCTGGGGGTGTTGTATTACGCCGTGGGCGCTTTCAGGCTGCATAGGGGGGACGGAGTGGATTCGGCAGCACCTAGAGTGACAAAGCAGCCGTTTAGGGAGGTACTGCTTTCCTCGCTCAGCCGGGGAGTGGGCTAGAAAAGGCGCCTAAAAATGCTCACCCCAAACCCTAAAGACGGTAGTAACCACGGCTGCCTCCGCATCTTACATTTCGTGGTCGAAGTCACAAGAATTAAAAAAAAAAATACCTGACATGACGTTTGGAGCGTGGGACGTTCGAACGCTTCTGGATCGGGTCGACAACGCTTGCCCTGAACGGAAAACTGCCATTGTAGCTCGGGAGCTTCACCGGTATAACGTGGATGTGGCTGCACTCAGCGAAACACATCTAGCCGATGAAGGGGAGGTCGTGGAGCACGGTGGAGGGTACACTTTCTTTTGGGAAAGGACTCACTAAATTTCTCTAAGAAACGTTTATTATAATATTGTTGATTGGCATATGAATAAAGACTGTTAATAAAATTGGTTTCTTTTTTAGGTACCCCCTTAGTAATTTTTTATTTTCTTGTTAGAGGTTTGGTTATTCGAGGTCGCGTGGCTTCGGCGATACGTTTTTCGTGTTAGCGTGCTTTCGTTATTAAGTGATTCGTGTTGGTGAATTAGAGGTTTGGTTATTTGATGTCGCGTGGCTTCGGCGATACGTTTTTCGTGGTAGCGTGCATTCGTTGTTGAGTGATTCGTTTTAGTAAGCTTACGGGGAGGTGGTATTCGGTGTTGCACTTTTAGAAGTCAGGTAACGCACTCATTTTTTTCAAAATATTAGTTATATAATTTTTTTGTAAAATTTATAATTTTCTGAACCCGATATCAACCCACCCCACGGGCACACCCACCCTACTTACTACTAAAACAGGATTATTAAAATGTATCCATAAGTACGTTAGCGCCTTCATTCATTGCTGAAATGATGACAAATCATTTTTGCCTCAAAACTTAAAATACGAATAACTTTAAATTTTAACTATAAAAATAATGAAATTATTGTTTCAATCTAATTATTTTGTTATAAATCAGTAGGGGTGTATGAGGTTTTGCGTTAATTCATTAACACGTTGTATAAAACTGTAATACCGGCTCGACTCAAATGTATGGGACAGCAGATTTTTTTAATTTTTTCTCGATGTTGGATCCGTAGTGAAAGTTGTACAGTTTGATGGTCTGAAGCACCTCCTTAACTATTACTAGGGTGTTTTCTTACACCCTGTAGAGCTACCACGCATTAGCTCTCTTTTTATTTGCGCATGAATGAACGTGATAAAAGACGCGATATAGCATGGATATAGCCTTATCGCGCGTATTATGCTGCTACCTCAGGTTGACGTGGTGTAGGTAGGCCTAAACCATAGCCTAAACTCAGATGGTCTGATGTTGGTAAAAGGGACATGGATATTTGCGAGCTCTCCATCGTCGATGTACAGGACAGGGAAAGTAGACCCCGCCTCCTGACGAGACAGTAGCTTGGAAAATTATGATGATGATGTACATTTGTTTTTGGTGTGCAAATAAAGAATATTTATGTTATGTTACATCGTTACTAAGGCCCGTACTAACAGTGAACAAAAAGGCAGTGAATTTGCGTTCACTGCCTACTAAAAAGTAAGCTCAAATAAATAAATTAAATCAATCTGTGCCTATACCACCAAATTGTTAGTTGGACGTGAGCGCTTGGGTTTATTTATACACCACTAGTTTTTAATTACTAACATAACTTTAAGGGTGTATTCAGACCATGAATCTAAACAACTTTCCCAAAGAAACATGGGTCGAAAAATGAGAAAATTTTTTTGACCTTCCATACAAAAGTGCGGATCGGCCGATTGATTTTGTATGGGAGGTCCAAAAAAAATTCTCGTTTATCGACCCATGTTTCTTTGGGAAAGTTGTTTAGATTCATGGTCTGAATACACCCATAAAGTTATGTTAGTAATTAAAAACTAGTGGTGTATAAGCTACAATATTCATTTTCACATGATTTTTTTTTTAACTGCAAATGGAAGAATTACTTTGGAAATGAAGTTTTACACACAAACTCAATAAACTTTCTCGATTATAATTATTATTCACGGAATCCACTTAAGTTTTAACACGATCAAGTTTCAATTACGTCTATCCATAATATTCGATAGCATATTTTCATAACCGCTGGGATGGGAATGATCGGAAAATTAGGTAGCTGTAGGTACTCGAATCTAAATTACAACGTCGATCTATCACTATCGAATGGAGTACCTCCGAGCTTCGAGCACATGATGACTCCTGTTGCTGACATTTTGAAATGGGTCCATCGAGAGTCCACTCTTCTTTGATTACATTCCCTGAAGTAAAATTTTATTAACTAATCGTTTTTAGGATTCCGTACCAAAGGGTGAAAACTTGATCCGTCCGTCCGTCCGTTCGTTAGTCCGTCCGTCCGTCCGTTCGTTAGTCCGTCCGTTATTACATATTTAGGGCTGTAACTTTTGAACCGTAAGAGCTAGAATTTTCACAATATGTGCGTTATTATAATATAGCGGATTTGCTTAAAAATAATAAAAATTTCAAAAGGTTAAAAATTAAGGGGTGTCCTCATACAAGGAACTAATTTGAATTAACGTTTTTTCTTCTCGCTCTATGGTAAAAACGGTAACACATACAAACGTCAAACTTTGTGTTTTTATAGAGCAAACTCTACAGTATAACAACAATTAATAAAACCTCCTTTTTTGAAGTTGGTTAAAAACCGGCCAAGTGTGAGGCGGTCTCGTGCTAAAGATCCAAGAGAAAAAAATTTTTTTTTGTACACTAATATGTTGTGTGGTGTGGAACGGAACCCTCGGTGCGCGAGTAGCCCGACTCGCACTTGACCGATTTTATTGTATTATATTTTCTCTACGTACTTACGTACCGTTGGTGTGTCTAATAAAGTAAAACATAAATGAAATAAAATGTAATATTACGGTCAAAGAGAATTGCACGAAACCTTATTAATGGAAAATTCCGGAATTCACAATCAAAAATTAATAAAGATTTTGTTGTGATATTCTTGAAATTTACGTTGATTAAAAGCTATTGAGTCGTACATCTAAATATGAGTAATCTAAACCTTATGCAATTAATAAATTATTTCGAAATTAATTTTCTAAAAAGCGCCTGTATCTTTGATGTTGGCAATGATAGAGAGAGGGAATATTGGTATTGTACAATAATTATTTTAGATTTTAACAATTTGAGTAGGTACTATACAAGCTTGCAGCTTAGAGTCAAAAAATGTATGGCATTTGTGAAAGTAATCCGAATATTTGTATGGAAAAGTGATTACAGCTATTCCTTTTCCATTGTTTTTTTCAATGAATATCACGGCACTTCCATTGCAGCCCACCTTCAGCAACGTCTCTCGGTAGACAACGAGGGTGGTATGCACTTGTCCGCGCCGGCAAACAGTGGAGTATACAGTCTTCAAGTCGCTGCTACTACTGTTTTCACACAGATCACTGCCACCGCTCCGGTAAGATACAATTTTAGCCTCTACATCTATTGTATTAATATGTTAGGGCTCTCACAGACGAGCGTCAATTTGCTGTGCGTCACGCTCATACATTTTACGGTCGCGCGACCCGCCGCGACACCAGGCGACCGCAAAGTGTCGCTCGTCTGTGAGAGCGCTTATCTCGCTAAGCACTGAGAGTGATAAATAATAATTAATATTTGTGATCGACTCGTCAATCAATCAAATATTATTCTCGTCTTTATACAGGGTGACATTGATATCATTAGCATCCTTTTAAACTGAGTCTACCCATTAAACTGAACAACATTTACTATAGGAGCAAACCTATCGGAGCAAATAAAAAATCTGCTGTTCCATACTAAACTGCAATGTCGACGCGCGAGTTCGCGACTCAAATATATGCAACAGTAGATTTTTTTTTTGCTCCGATCGGTTTGCTTCCATAGTGAAAGTTGTTCAGTTTGATGGGTAGACTCTTAGTTTAAAAGGATGCTAATTTCACCCTGTAGATGTGGGAATAAAACTGCACATGTTCGGATAAATACACACATAGAAATACAGGGTGCAAGGAGAAGTATCATTAACCTTTAAAACCACCAAACTGAACAAATTTTATTATGGGACTATACAAACCTATGGGATTATACAAACCTGTCAGAACAAAAAAAATCTGCTCTTTTATACATTTGAGTCGTGTAGGCATTGCAGTTTAGTATGGAACAGCAGATTTTTTTTTCGCTGACAGGTTTGCTGCCATAGTAAAAGTTGTTCAGTTTGATGGGTATAAAAGGTCAATAATACTTTTCCTTACACCCTGACAATAAGTAATATCTAATATCAGGCAGGACGCTCTGGGCAGGAGCTCGAAACGGCTAAAATGTTTGTAGGTAGGTTAGAAAAATAAAAAATAAAAAAAATAAATAACGCTCACAGGCACATACATTGTAATGATCCCAAGAAAGCACTTCTTACTTCCATTTTGGCCGTTGACTTGTACGTTTTCTAATAGTACTGGATAATTCCGAAAATTATAATACTATTTAAATGTTATTTAATGCATGGTTTACTTATTATATTCCAGATCTAATAATTAATGAGGCCATAGGACTCAATTTGTTTAATAATGGTACATTTTCAATCAGAGAAATTTTTTTCCTTACGGCTTTTCGTATTTTTAAGGTCAAACCTAGAACTATTTTCTAGGCTCAAACACAATCCGAAAATATCGGACTTTCGCCTTTTTGGAAGATCTCCAGCAGTTAACAATGTCCCTAATGCTAATTTAATGTCTACAATCTTTACAGATTCACCTAACAGTGGAAGCGATCACGGTATGTGCCGACGACATTGTCGTACCTCCTCTAATCATCTTAGACAGAGATGAGGAGCTCGAACACACGAATCTTGTCGTGATCGGAACAGAACACGAAGGATGTCAATACAGACTCAATAACCGCTGGCCCATCGACCAAACCTGGCTATACGTTGACGATACTGGACTGCATACTAGACCTATCGATAGAGAACACGAATCTATCGCATTTATGGCTCTATCTCAAGTCCAAGTTGAGCTGATCCTTGAGTGTGACAGCGACACAGTGCGTACTAAACGGTCTATCGATGACGGTAACCAAACAAGACTGGGACCTTATGACTACGGCAACAATAAATGGACCTTAACTGATTCTATCCTTTATAACTCAAGAAGGAGCTTAGTCAACTTGATAGTGAATGACATCAACGACAATGTCCCAATCTTTGTTGGGAAGGAAGACGAACCCTTATTGTTTGGATATCCAATTCCTGAACTCGAAGAAAGAGTGTTACCACGAGCTCTGGCCGAGTTGAAGGTGAGAATGATGACTCATAGTGATTAAAAACATAGTTCGAGATCCGACCGTAAAATTATGCACCTTTTTCTAGGCGAACGAAATGTGATTCTAGTGTAAACACACAGGGGTTGATTAAACGCCGCTAAGTTGCTTAGCAAAATCTTGCCGCGTGTACCTTTTCCATTATGATTTTTGGTATAACTTTTTCCACCAGTCTGTTTGGGAAGTAGGTAAATGAGGTGCCATAGGAAGGAGAGTGTTCTAAAGTACTGGAAAAACTAGGGTTGCCACCTCTAAGTCTGCCGCAAAAATGACTTCTTTGAACCGGGCAACCATAGGGTAGGGTAGGTTAGGGTTTTCCTCCTGCAGAATATAGATTCTGAAGGGAAAAATTTTGGGAAGACGACTGCCTGGTAGAAGAAGGACCTCCTGGCTTAAAAACCTGTGTGAATGGTTCGAAGTGGGCACAACCTCACTGTTCAGGGATGCAGTCTCCAGGGTCCGAATAGCCCTATTGATAGCCAACCTCCGATAGGAGATGGCACCACAAGAAGAACCCTATACTTGCGGCAGATTGACAGGTGGAAAAAGTTATACCTACTTTTTTTTTTTTTTTTTTTATTCATAATGGGTTTGCGCTTGGCTTCAGCTCACCTGATGGAAAGTGTAGATGAAGCCGAGGATGTAGCGCGCTCGCCCAGAAAAAGCCTATTTACTCTTCTTTTAAAAATATCCTGATTGTATTTGCTTGGGAAAACAGACGCAGGGAGAGAGTTCCAAACCTTACCGGTTCTCATTATAAAAGAGGATGCGAACCTATTTGTGCGGATTGTTGGAATATCGACAACGTATGGATGCAGTCTCGCACTACGTCTTGTCGTACGATGATGGAAGGGGGATGGTGGAATCAGGTCATGTAACTCCTGGGCACATTCGCCGAAGTGTAGCCGATAGAATACCGACAGACAAGCGACCAATCGTCGGTGCTCCAGACTGTGTAACTTAGTCTCGACGAGTGCATCGTCATCGATGAGTCTCTTGGCTCGACGCTCAACTGAGTCCAGTGCGTCAAGTTGGTATTTCGCAGAGCCGTCCCAAAGGTGACTGCAGTACTCCATGCAAGATCGCACTTGGGCTTTGTAGAGAGTAAGAAGCTGTGCAGGCGTGAAGTACCGCTTAACCTTGTTCAGGATACCAAGTTTCATGGCTGCGGTTTTAGCTTTGGACTCAATCGAGCGGCCGAAGTTCAGGTCCGACGTGAGTTCGAGACCCAACAACTCTAGACTTTCGGAAATCGGAATGGAGACACCCTGGAATGTAGGAGACACATTAGGACGAGACCTTTTTGCGGAAAACAGACAGGCCTGTGTTTTAGTGGCATTGAATTCAACCAAGTTGGCAGAACCCCATTCGGACACTGCCGTCAAGGTCGAATTCGTACGCTCGACCATGGCCTCTCTCTGGGACCGGACTTCGTGGCCGTCGGCCTGTCTAACAGGCAGATATCTCTCGGTGACCGTGCTGTCGTCTGCGTACCCAAATATACCGGGCTGTAGCAGATCATTGATGTGCAGCAGAAATAAGGTCGCAGAGAGAACTGATCCCTGAGGGACACCAGCATTGGTCGCCATAAGGTCAGACGACGAGCCGTCTATTACAACTCGAATAGACCGTTCGCTCAGGAAATCAGCTATCCAGTCACACAGGCCAGAAGGGAAACCAAATGATGGAAGCTTGCTTAAGAGGCTAGCGTGCCAGACCCTGTCAAACGCCTTGGAGATATCGAGTGATACCGCCAAAGCCTCACCATGTTTCTCCATGGCTTCACCCCATATATGTGTGGCGTACACTAGAAGATCGCCAGTGGACCGCCTCTGCCGGAAGCCGTATTGACGGTCGCTAAGGATATTGTACTCTTCTAGGTACGTAAGAATGTGGGTGTTCAGAATACGCTCCATAACCTTACAGAATATGGAGGTGATAGCAATGGGACGATAATTGGCAGGGTCTGCCCGACTACCTTTCTTAGGAACAGGTTGTACGTTCGCAAGCTTCCATGATTCTGGGACTTTACCCGTTTCCAGAGACAGGCGATATAAACGTGTTAAGACCGGAGACAACTCGGGTGCGGTGTTCTTTAGTACTATGGCTGGAATCCCATCAGGACCACTAGCCTTATTCACGTCTAGGTTGCGCAGCACTTTTCGAACCTCTTTTGTTCGAATACCAATGGACGACATTACTGTGTCACAACATGGTATCGAGGGCGGTGTTTTAGCGCCGGCATCCAGACGCGAATTACCAGCAAACAGACAGGCAAACAAATTCGCTTTGTCTTTCGCGGTGTGCGCGAGTGATCCGTCAGGTTTTAGCAGAGGAGGAAGCGAAGGGCGACAGAAGTTGGACTCAACAGATTTGGCTAGGTTTACCTACCAAAAATTATAATGGAAAAGGTACATACGGCAAGATTTTGCTAAGCAACTTGGCGGCGTTTAATTAACCCCTGTGTAAACATTCACTAGAATCACATTTCGTTCGCCTAAGAAATAGGTGCATAATTTTACAGTCGGATCTCGGACTATGTTTTTAATCACTATGAGACCCATTTATTAGATTGAAGCTTGACATTTATGTTTTTCATTTACTTCGATTTTTATTGTGCGTCATAGCTATTTCAACATTCTCTAATCAGAATAAATCAAGTTTATTAATAACTGTAGGAGCGGCCTACGCGTCTCATTGTTAAAAAGTAATAAAAGCAAGTAATATCACAGATTATTTAATAGTTACAATAGTTAACTAAACCTTTAAGAGGTTTCCCTGACCGTACGAACTTGACCCTTTCAGAGCCGCCTCTACTAAACTACGTAATTTTAGTATTTAGGCATAACTATTTTTGTCCTTCATTACGTCACTGTGGTGCCTTCTAATCTAAGGAAATCAAATTCTAAAATCATAAGAATTCGCACCAAATTTTACAATAATTATCTAATTAACTTATAAAATATTGGTCTTAAAGAAATGTAGGTACTTCATTGTCTGTATTGTAATATTGATTGTCTAATTCTATTGTCAATATTGTCTGTTTGTAATATAGCAATATTGTATAATATTGTCTAGAAGTGTGTGTCGCAAGTAAAAGTGACTTCAACTTTTAAAGTCGATGCACCACAATTTATATTTTTTTTCCAATATTTAGGCTTTCCTATGAATACAGGTTTCATTATGTATTTTATAGAAAAATAATAATTATCCTTCATAGCAAATAAAGCCGAGATGTTGTAAATCATTGCTTTATTTTTCATTAATTTTTAAGTCTTTCAAATAACGAGAAGATAGCTTCTAAAAACCAGCAAAATATAGCCCGGCCCTGCGTTTATGTACGGGGAGCCTCCTGACTTCGAATTTAGAACCGAACAAGAGCGTGTCCGACACTCTGAGGGTTCGGTAGTCATTTAGTTCCCCTCTATAACTCGAAAAGGGTCACTGGGTAACTGTTAACAACTTTGGCGGGCCACTAATTTGTATCAAGTGGTCCTAACCTAACACCGTTGTTTACAACAGGTGGTTTTAACTGCTGTGTTTTACGTAGTACTGGTATTTTATTCTGTGGTTATACTCTGTTCATAAATTAATATCGTTAACGATTCGGAATTGTTTCTTGGTGAACGTTCATGAATAAGTACCAACTGCTACAAACACTACAACGTTTTTAATGAATTAACTGCCTCCGTGGTCTAATGGTTAAGAGTATTGGGTTCTCGACCCGGAGGTCGTGGGTTCGATTCCCACGGGGGACACCTAGTGATATGTCACTTTGTTCGTTTTTCCCCAGTTGGTTAGGACATTGCAGGCTGAATCACCTGACTGTCTGAAAATAAAAATGATTCCGTGCTTCGGATGGCACGCTAAGCCGTTGGTCCCGGCTACTATCTCTGGTGGTAGTAGTCGTTTCATAAAAACCACGTCAGAGGCCGTAAGGCGGTCTGAAAAAACTCTGACACCAGGGCTCTGCCCACACGATAAGAAGAAGAAGAATGAATTAACGCAAAACTAGAAAGTAGTTTGTTTAGAATCGAGAGCAGAATAGAATTATCATGGTTTCAACGTAGGTAATTTTTTTCAAAATATTAAATACATAATTTGTTTGTAAAATTTTAAATTTACTGAACCCGATGTCAACCCACCACACAGGCACACCCACCCTACTTACTACCAAAACAAGATTCTTAAAATGTATCCATGAGTACGTTAGCGCCTTCATTCATTGCTGAAATGACAACAAATCATTTTTGTCTCAAAACTTAAAATGCGAATAACTTTAAATTTTAACTGCAAATATAATGAAATTATTGTTTCAATGTAATTATTTTGTTATAAATCAGTTGGGGTTTATGAGGTTTTGCGATAATTCATTAACACGTTGTATAAATAGACCGGGAGTGCGATTTTTGAATCTCATACGTTGACCTCAGTAATTGAAAATGTACTGCTGATTTGACTTTCAAAAATCATACTGTAGGAGTGCGATATTTGTAAGTCAAATCAGCAGTAGAAATATAGTTGAAAATTTCAAAATTACTATGGAGATATGCATATTTCTACTGCTGATTTGACTTTCAAAAATCGCACTCCTGAAGTATGATTTTTGAAAGTCAAATCAGCAGTAGACAGATGCATATCTCCATAGTAATATTTACATTTTCAACTACTGAGTTCAACGAATGCGTTTCAAAAATCGCACTCCAGAACTTTTCAATGATCATTCCAAACCACAATGCGATATCAGAAACCGACCTTTCCACATTATACGTACATTATATAGAAACTAATTATGGGCATTAAGTTATAATGTGATGCGTCTTTTTTTCTCATGTTTTGTTTATTTGTGATGCATTTTGTTGCTCTTTCACCGGTTTTCAAAAATGTTGACAAACGTTTCTGAACCGGTGGGAGCACCTTAAAATCTGTACCTAATACATTGTTGTATGACCACAGGCCACGGATGCAGACATAGGTGTGAACGCCGAACTAGTTTACTGGAGTGCCGAGGAGGTGCTAGCGGTGTCTCCACTGACTGGTTTCGTGCACGTGAGACAGAGCACGTTGCTGGAAAACGATGCTGTTCTCACCGTGCTTGCCACTGATTTGAGAGGCGAGGGAAACACTGGCAATATTACTATTCAGGTAAGGGGTCATGTACGGCTATTGTGTAGGTTTCCGATTATACAGGGTGTGCTTCATAGGCATGGTGCATTTTAGGTACTTCGCTCAAAAGGGTAACAAAATACCCTAGTAATAGTAATTCTTAAGGGGGCTTCAGACCATCAAACTGAACAAATTTCACTACGGAGTCAACTTCAAAATCGCGAAAAAAATAACAGCTGTCCCATACAAAACTGCTGTACCGACTCGACTAAAATTTATTGGACAGCTGATTTTTTTCTTACTTACCTATTAGGTACTAATTCTTACTCTTATGCCAATGAAAAAGCTCTTGCAATGGCACATATATATTCTGCATTTGGCAGAAGAAGTTGAAAGAGCTCAAAGATCAGTCCTCAAGGTAATGCTGGACAAAAAATATCGCTTCAGTACTGATCTACTTTATCAGGTAGCGCAGGTACTAACTGTACATACTCAAGGTAATAAACACCTTTCATAAATTTTAGACGAACTCACCTGATTTCACGAAGTCCGAGCAGAGCCGTCGAACGATAATAAAAACACAGAGAGTGAAGACCACCTTTGCTCAATGTTTCAGATCATTAATTATATTCCCATGTCTATAAAGAAAAGTAAACGGGATATGTAACCTAAAAGACTTAAGTGCCAGAGAGGACCCTTGATTATGTTGCCACCTAAGATGTTTTTATATGTAGATGCGTTGCCCGCGCTCCAAAATGGCAACAAAAAAGCAAGGTAATTGCCCGGCTTTCACATAGTCACGCGCCGTCTAGTATATGGACTACACGTCAAAATATTTGCGCCATTTTAAAGTGCAGTGATGTTAGTGTATGACGCGTCTATTTGTAATACGTCATTGGTTGCCACAGAATCACTCTTAGCCGTTCCTTGTTAAAACACCAACTCACTAACACACACACACACACACACACACACACACACACACACCCACACACACACACACACCCACACACACACACCCACACACACACACCCACACACTCACACACACTTTTTAATTTATATTTCAAAATTGTTAAATAAATGAGTAGGTTATTGAAGTTACCTATATTTGTTGTATAATAATAAATAAATAACGCTCACAGGCACATACATTGTAATGATCCCAAGAAAGCACTATTGATAGGCTGTTTATTATGGAAACCATACAACAACGGCACAAACATATAAACATCCATGACCGAACCGGGATTCGAACCCAGGACCCTGGTTTGGCAGTCCGGCGTGGTAACCATTACACCAACCGGGTCGTCGACACCAACTCACTAACACACACACACACACACACACACACACACACACACACACACACACACACACACACCACACACCCACACCCACACACACACACCCACACACTCACACACACTTTTTAATTTATATTTCAAAATTGTTAAATAAATGAGTAGGTTATTGAAGTATTGAAGTTACCTATATTTGTTGTATATTTGTTCTCTCTATTTTAAAGTATAACGATCAAAGCAAGCAATGTATGTCAAAATCGGCCCTAAATGTTGGGTAATGTAATTAAATCAATGTACCCCATGAAGAATGAACAATGTTATAGGGCACTGCAAAATTAATGTAAAGTGGGTACTTAAACTAAATATATTTTGTTGGGTTTTTCTGCATTTTGTTACAATATTAAACCAGAAAGAAGTGGCCGTTTTAAATCTGGTCAGGAGTGCGATTTTTGAATCTCATTCGCTGAGTTCAGCGGTTGAAAATGACAAAATTACTGTAGAGATATGCATCTTTCCACTGCTGATTTGACTTTCAAAAGTCATACTTCAGGAGTGCGATTTTTCAAAGTCAAATCAGCAGTAGAAAGATGCGTATCTCCATAGTAATTTTGACATTTTCAACTGCTGAACTCAGCGAATGAGATTCAAAAATCGCGCTCCTGGCTATTTAAATAAACATAGGTAATCAAAAACATTCAAATGTCTTCGAACGCCGAATGACTAATACAGTTAAAATAAAACCAAATTCTTGTTTACTAGAATAACAGCAACCATAACTTTTATTTTGCGGTAGAATTAGGTATAATTCAAAAAATCGTGGTCAAGATCACAACGGGGAATAACTTGTTTTAGGAACAGTTAAGAGCCGGTAATATATTTCACACATTTGCTTGTGTTAACAATTATATCATCTCGATTTTACTTCAATAGTCATAAATAGAAAATGTGGTAATGAAATACGATTGGAAAATACAGTCTAGGTATGTTATTACATCCATAAATTCATCATACAATGATCATACATCATACCTATGTAAGTAGGTACTTAAAATATTACGCAGAATAAAATTACAGTAAACATTTACAATTTTAAGTTTAATACTGCTGTTTAAATTACATGTTTTAAATTGTTTTGTTCTTCTTCAGCATTTTCACGCCTACCGTTGGGTATACAGTAATGAGATTTTTGAATCTCATACGTTGAACTCATCAGTTGAAAATGTATAAAGATACGCATCTTTCTACTGCAGATTTGACTTTCAAAAATCGCACGGAGTTATGGAGTATGATTTTTTAATGTCAAATCAGCGGTAGAAAGATGCACGTCTCCCTATGACGTTTCCATAGTAATATTGACATTTTCAACTGCTGAGCTCAGCAGTTGAAAATGTCAAAATTGCTGTGGAGATATGCATCTTTCTACTGCTGATTTGACTTTCAAAAATCATACTTCAGGAGTGCGATTTTTAAAAGTCAAATCAGCAGTAGAAAGATGCGTATCTCCGTAGTAATTTTGACATTTTCAACTGCTGAACTCAGCGAATGAGTTTCAATAATCGTACTCCTGGTACTACCTATTGTTCTCACTCTCGTACGAAAATAACTATCAAAATATACTTAATAATTATGTTGTGCTTCGAATTGGATTATTATAGAATTATTGATATTGAACGTGGCTCGTTACATATCGACGGTCCCTACGTACATTCTCCTAAGTGGTAGATACGTGATTTTCAGTTTTTGAGTCCATGTCCTTCAGATGACTCTATTCTATCGATTAGTTTAAAAAAAAATACACTTTTATTGCAAATTGAACCTTAAATCAACACACACATTTCCCGTAACTACAAAATTACGATAAATTTCCAAAGTAAAATAACATCAGTGGTAGTTCAGTGATTCTACATTGGAACACAATCCACGCCTGCCACGTAACTGCTACGTACTATGGTAGTTACGTTGTTGTACGTGAAAATCTTTACATGCCTAAGCCATGCCATACCACGCAAGTGGTAGATAAGTTTTCTTACATCGTAAAATAAAAGTACCTTTTATCAATAACTACCATTTAAGGGGTTTTATTTCGGAGATATCATATAAATATGATAAGAAAGTTGCAGTTACGTTATTAAACTTCGGTAACATCGTCTGGTTTTCGAAATTTTCTAATAATTATCTAGCCATATTAACATCTTACATCCATCATGTCAATTCTGTATTGAAATATTAGGTTGAAAGGTTTTTATGAAAACAGTTAATAATCAAAATCATGCGATGTAAACGAGTCTTTCAAGAAACGGTTAAGATTAACCTATTTATTTATTAATTTCTCTAATATTTTTCAATTCAAAACCTTATAAATGTTTCCTGATTAAAGCAATTTTGTTTCTTTAAGGATAATTAATTACCGTTAACAAAAAGCGAACAACGCCTATAATATTACCTAAGTATACTTTAATCGAGATAGACGAAGCTAGGCTCACTCATCAAAACTGTATAGTAGTCATTATTAATTTTACTTTCTTACTGATTAACACAAATAATCAAATGCTAACAATAAAAGTAGACCTAAACGAGCATTTATCAATTTTTGACATTAAAATAATAATGTGTATGTAATAGTTTTAATAATTTTATAGATGTCGCTGTCTACCTAGTCATCTGACCTAGCCACATTAATTCATCATCATATCAGCCGACAGTCAGCCGATAGACAAAGGCCTCCCCCAGGGATCGCCACAATAACCGGTCTTGCGCTGCACAGCGCGGTTCCCGCCTCTTTCACCAGGTCGTCAGTCCACCTTGAGGATAGGCCCCTACCCAAACTGCGCTTTTCGGTTTGTGGTCGCCATTCGAAAACTCTTCAGCCCCATTAGCCATCAGTTTTACGAGCAGTGTGCCCCAATTCTTTGCGCTATATCGGCTACTCTGATTCTACGGCGAATCTCTTCAATTTTGATTCGATCTCGTAAGGAAAATCCGAGTATAGCCTCTCCATTGCTCTTTGAGAGACTTTTAGCCTTTTTATGAAACCTTGAGTGAGCTACCACGTATCAGTTCCGAATGTAAAGTACTCGTGTCATATTCTGTTCTGTGTCAATAATGGTCAGAGACTTTTGTCTTGAGACACTGCAGTATTTCTAGGCCGAGAAGATACTAAGTAGTTTCCTGAACTCTGCCCAGCTGAGTTGGATTTGACGGTTAATCTCTATCTCGAAGTTGGACCATTCTAACAGGATAGTTTGTCCCTAGTAAACATAATTGTAGTAACTCAATAAAAAAACTTCGAAAGCAGAGTCACCGACTGGACATTTGACATGATCTTAGTCTTGTCCATGTTCATTTTCAAACTAACTAGTTCGGAGGCTCTGCTAAGGTAATCGAGCATTCTACTAAGGTCCTCCATGGTCTCCTTCATTTTGACTATATCCTCAGCAAACCAAAGGTGACTGATGTACTCGCCGTTTATGTTGATGCCTAGCCCTTTCCGGTCCAGAACCTTGAAAACATCTTCCAATGCAGCGGTGAACAGTTTCGGAGATATAACGTCTCCATACCTCACACCTCGTCCTGTAATAGGACTGAAATAGTAGCGTTTTTGTTGTAGCATTTGAGCACATAGATATAGGTACCAGTAGTCAACTTTTCGTCTTTAGAGAGAATGCAGTACAGCGCATGTCTCGATCGAATCAAAAGCTTTCTCGAAGTCCACTGACGCAGAGCAAAGAGGCAAGTTATACTCTTCGGTTTTCTGTATTACCTGCCGGAGTGTATAGTACCGCGAACCACATACATACTATGTACGTGCTTGGAAGGTTGAAGTCATCTAACCTGCATGTGAGACGGTTCGTAACGACTCTCGATTTACGACAAAACAGCTTATAAACTTAGACTTATAGTTCTTCAATAGGGCATTATCGCCCTTTTTGAAGAAGAGCACCACCATAATATCTTACTTCCGTATCTGCGGAGTTTTCTCCTCGAGTATAATGAAGTCGAACACCTTAAAGACAGCAACCACCGCCTTTGATACCCTTTTCGTCTATGTAGTAAATTGAATGTATGTGACAGTTTCTGACGTGCAATTAAATAATATTAAGTATAATGTTATCACAATTACTGTAAAGTCTCAAATTAACGACTTTGCTATTAACTACTAATACTAAAGTATGTAAATTTTTGTAATTTTTGACAAAATTTAATAATAATCCGAAAAAAGTTAACTTTTTACTGTAGCTATATACATCGCCCTTACCTACAAACCCCGTATCTCCATAATGTTTCCCATGTACAATAATCTATATGACAGTTAAGATTTTGATCGATCGTAAGACTTCCGCGTAATAGTCTATATGTACCACATACGTTATTTGTAATTGGAGCGCTTCCGATGTAGAACTAAGTAAGTGACTAATAGCACACTTCCAATTAACTTTTTGAGTTTTTTCTTCCTGTTTCATATAATTTACCGTATATTGAACCCCCATGTCAAATTTCATCACTGCGTGACAAATAGGACGTGAAATATACATGTTTGAAACTTAAAAGTGCTCTCCTGTAAAATTTGACTTTTGCAGTTAGGGATATGTACGTAGGGACCGTCGATATCACCTTAAGGTTAATTGAAAGTTATAACTGGAATATTTACTAGAGAAGATTGAACTAAGTTTGGTAAACCACTTTAGTTTTGATTAAATAGTTAATATTGGAAGCAAAGTCTTTGAAATGAAGATAATATTATGTTATTAAAGTTATCATCAGAAGGGCTAGCATGCCACAAAAATAATCATAAAGCGACATAAAGAGAAAACGTTCATACGCGCTCGCTTTCGACGTATTGGTAACAAAGACGTCTCGTTTTTTGTCGTTTTCTCGGGGGTGGCATTCTAAGTCCACTTTTATACCGAAGACTAGCGTTAACCCGCGACTTCGTCCGCTCAAATTATATACCAGATTTTAAGTCAGACAGATCATAAGCTATCAAACAAAAAAGTTTCATTAAAATCGGTTCAGTAGTTTTTGCGTGATGCTCGAACAAAAAAACACACAAACAAACAAACAAACAAACAGACAGACAAAAAGTCCAAAAATTTGTGATTTGGAATGAGGGAAGCCTAAAAACCACATCGTAATCTTTTTTTTGTTAATATCTTCATGTACAGACACACTTCTGTTACAGTTTTATAATAGTTTTGATATGATAACCGATGGTTACGGAAGTACGAGTTTTAGAATGGGAAACACGAACTAAGTAGCAGGAGTAGCGTGGGACGCCAATTGCCCACTGGACTGAGACGACAGTAAATATAATAAGTAAATAATAAAAAAACAAAAAAAAATTAATAATAAAAAAAATGTAAAATGTGTTATGTAAATAATTTAATTAAATTATAACAGTAAATAATTAAACTTACGCGAAAGAGCAAATTGATATTTGACCACAACCACATTATCTTTGCTGCATTTCATACCGTTCATTAACCTACGGATATCATGTTTCATTTTAGCGAACCTAAGCATATCAATAATAACTCTTAGTCCAAATGATGAGGTATAAATTAATTTTTATTCCCGTTATATTCTGTCTGCACCCCGGTCCGGATCATAGAAAAAATGCAAAAAGACATTTAAATTTTGATTCCCATTCGTGCCGCATTGAAATCAGTTCTCTGTCAGGAAACCCCTGCCTGTTAAGTACCTACCTATCTCCATAGAATAAATACTAAGACTACTACTAGAATACTAGATAATATAGAACACTAGATTAGATATAGGTACAGGGTGACATTGATATCATTAGCATCCTTTTAAACTAAGAGTCTACCCATCAAACTGAACAACTTTTACCATGGGAGCAAATCAATCGGAGCACAAAAAAAATCAGCTGTTGCATACATTTGAGTCGAGTAGGCGTTGCAGTTTAGTATGGAAAAGCTTATTTTTTGTGTGCTCCGATCGATTTGCTCCCATACTAAAAGTTGTTCAGTTTGATGGGTAGACTCTTAGTTTAAAAGGATGCTAATGATGTCAATTTCACGCTGTAGATATAATACTAGACGGTTGGGAGTATTCCAAAAAAATATTGCTTTTATAAATCTGATTACTCATTGCCATCATTCCATAATGATCGCAAAACTTGATACCCGTCCAGATTTTAAGTAATAAGTAATGTTTAGTGCTCCGTTTGATGATGCTATTCGGTATTCGGGTAGCTTATCTTTATTTAGGTGCTAAAAACCTGAGTAAGTATTAAAAATGCGCGAGCCGCCACAAATCTTCGCAGGCAATAAAGTTATGAATTACTTTTTTATTCGGATTCGGGTTGTGTAACCCTTAAGGTTGCACCGAGCCTATTGTGCTGCCCCCAATCGTATTTTGTTAATTTCTAAATAATAAAATTAAACAATATTTCCAAAAAACAAGAATGTCACATTGTAGTCACTGCTGATTTTCAATTTATCGGGTCACTGCGGATTTGTTTTTATAATGCTTGTAGTTATTATCTTTAATACCACAAAAAGTGACCACTTTTGGCGGTTTTAACGACAATAGCTACAAGCATAAAACATAATCCTCCGTAATATTTTGATAAATTGCAAGCCTATCAGGACTACAATGTGACATTTTTGTTTTTTTGGAAATATTGTTTAATTGTTAAGAAATAAAAAAATACGATTGGGGGCAGCACAATCGGCTCGGTGCTGCGTTAAAGTGTGCACCGCCATGGCGTCTATTCCTGTATCCAATGATTGTGGGGGAGTTTATTGATAAGGCCGCCTTTTGAATGCCACGCACGACAAAGCGACAAAACGAGAAAACTGTCATTCACGCAGTCACGCTCGCTTTAGCATTGGTAACAAAGGCAGGCGCATCCCGATCTTTTTTGGTTACCAGGGCGGCATGCTAGGCCCACTGTTCTAAATAGTATTTATCTATTTTCGGTATGTAAATATACAGGGTGAAATTGATATCATTGGCATCCTTTTAAACTAAGAGTCTACCCATCAAACTGAACAACATTTACTATGGGAGCAAACCGATCGGAGCAACTAAAAAATCAGCTGTTCCATACTAAACTGCAACGCCTACTCGACTCAAATGTATGCAACAGCTGATTTTTTTGTGCTCCGATTGATTTGCTCCCATCGTAAAAGTTTTTCAGTTTGATGGGTAGACTCTTAGTTTAAAAGGATGCTAATGATTCCAATTTCGCTCTATTGAATATTTAAGTTAGTTATCACAGAACATTATAAGAGGGGTTAGAAGTGCAAAATATGGGGGGGAATGCAAGTGTTTTGGAAATAAATGTTTTTTATTTACATAAAATAGCATATTTTGACGTCACAAAAAATACGTGCCACACGGTTATGCAATAATTTGCATAACACCGTCGTGGTGCGAGCGAGAGGGCATAAGTAGTTGTAGCAGCGTGAGCGGGAAGACAAGTGGCGACAGTCGTCTCCGAAGCAAAATCGCTAACTTGCATTTCTAACCCCTCTTATAATGTTCTGTGTTAGTTATACAAATTATTATGTTTGTGAAGAATACATAGTAAAAGGCCACGTGGTTCCGGCTTAGAATAGATCTATTTCTTCCCGTGGGTATCGTACAGGGCTACTAAGAGAAAAGATTTTTTGATAGGGTTTTTGTGGCACCACATGACACGCCATTCCATCCTGAAACTTTATATTGTACTCGCTGATGCCCGCGACTCCGTCTGCGTGGACTTTAAAAAGTATATTCAATACATATTCTATCAGTAAGCCAAAAGACATTGCTCAATCCCGTTTCGCCTACAAAACTGGCAGGCGAACGGTAGTCATTTTATAAGAAACGAGCTTTTACCCGCGACTTCGTCCGCATAATTTATATACCAGATTTTAAGTCAGATGATAAGCTATCAAACAAAAAAAGATTCATCAAAATCGGTTCAGTAGGTTTTGCGTGATACTCGAACAAACAAACACCCAAACAAACACCCAAACAAACAAACAAACAAATAAACAAACAAATAAACAAACAAACAAACAGACAGACAAAAAATCCAAAAATTTGTGATTTGAAATCAGGGACATCTAAAAACCATATCGTAATCTTTTTTTTGTAAATATCTTCAATGTACAGACACACTAATCTGTTACAGTTTTATAATAGTTTAGATGCCATGATAGAAAAGGGTAATTTCCATTTCCTTGGAAAGTATGATATTGCTCCTATTTTGTGTATAATTTTAACTATCATACTCTTTGTATTTATGTTCTTTGATCATACTCATTCGTTAGTTGTGAAACGATTTGAAACGAATGAATACAGTTCGTCATGTGGGCAATGTCTTTTCAGGATGAAAATTATTTGTAACCAGGAGTGCGATTTTTGAATCTCATACGTTGAACTCAGCAGTTTAAAATGTGTGGAGATACGCATCTTTCAACTGCTGATTTGACTTTCAAAAATCATACTTCAGGAGTGCGATTTTTGAAAATCAAATCAGCAGTAGAAAGATGCGTATCTCCATAGTAATTTCGACATTTTCAACTGCTGATCTCAGCGAATAAGATTCAAAAATCGCACTCCAAATCCGTTCAGCCGTCTATGCTTGATAAAGCCACAAACAGTACAATCTTACAAACATCCAAACATCGTCACAAACTTTGACATGTATAATATTAGTAGGAAGTAGGATAGGATATGCTAAAAGAAACCTTGCTGTAACTGCATACAAAATCTAGATGGTTATTGAATCAAATTTTGTTATTTTGTGATATTATGGTGGTTGTTTTTTCTACCTGTACCTACGGGTCTTGTTCCTCTACAAACTTTTTCAACACAACTAATTTTCCTTATTCTAATAGTCTTTTTAAATTCTAGGTAAAACTGATAGATACGAGTCATATAGCAGTCGTCACCGTCACCAATGCATTCCTGGAAGATGAGCAAACTATTCTATCCAACCTGAGCTCCGCCCTCGGATACGAGGTCAGAGGACTAAGGTCTGCAGTCATCTCTGAAAGCGGAGACACTGAGAACAGAAAGAAAAGAGATGTTCCTAACTCTGGAGCCACCCTCCAACTTTATGTTTATGGTTTGATGGAGCGGGAACCTGTCGATGTCGACCGACTCACTGGGTAAGAAAATTCTAAGATGTTATTTAACATTGTTATAAACCTCGTTGTGGGACTTCTGGCTTAGAATACAAGAGAATAACGGATAAAGTTTACAACGTTTTTGTTGGAAAAAAGCAAGCTTCCTTTCAATATCTACTTCTAGACATATCGTTTTATCCCGAATCTGGAAGCATGCTAAAATAAAGTACCATTATGTATAATAAGCGTACTACTTCTTATACTGTGGCATAGGTTAGTTGATATTTTCATGAGTTAATGTATGTTTACATTCCTGGAGTGCGATTTTTGAAACTCATTCGTTGAACTCATCAGTTGAAAATGTCAATGTTACTATGGAGACATGCATCTTTCTACTGCTGATTTGACATACTCCAGGAGTGCGATTTTTGAAAGTCAAATCAGCAGTAGAAAGATGCGTATGGGTCAATCTCAAAAGTTGGAGCCGAATTTTAAAAAAAATCGTACATTAATTTGTGTTACTTTTTACTTGCGTATCTTTAGGATTGATCCATAAACAATATTTAAAAAATGGAAACCAAGCATGAAACGTCATGGGTACTAAGAAAATTGAAAAATAAGAAAATGTATGCCCATGGAGTGGAACTGTGTCCACGGAGCTTGGCATGGAGTAGATTTTTGACCACGGAGTGGAGTTTTGTCAGAAGATATTGACAAATAAACTAATAGAAAACCAAAATTACAGATACGTAATCATTTATTATCACTAGGAACAACATTAACATAACTTAGGAACATAACTGAGATCACGTTTCTTTCAAAAATCACAATAAAACTTATGATCAACTTTGTTGAACAAGTAACTAAAAAATTTTATCATCCTCATCAGAACTTTCAATTGTATTGAGATCTTTTTATAAAGCACATCCCGAGGCATTTCAGTATTTATTTCTGCATTATCACATGCCATGTTAACATTTTTATCATAAGAAATCTTCATAGCCGGTCCTGCAACTTCACTGTCGCTATCGTCGCAGAAAAAAATTATTTTGCGTCTATTATGCTTAAAAGCCATATTTTTACCACCACCAATCAAATCATTATTATAATTTTTCCGAGCAATTCCTTCAACCAATCCTGCACCTTTGTTAATCGCTACTATCACTAAGGCGCATAATTCGGCGTCTAGGTCGCTTGTTAATGATCTCAGGTGAACATTCCTCTTCAGTTTGCCCTGTGAACGGCAACGTCTGATCATCATCGGCTGGAAATTCTGGTGTTTGTTGTGAGGCTCTTTGGTATATATTTTATATATATTCCGATACAGCAATCTTTTTCACAATTAAGACAGTTAAGTCTACGCAAGTTCGCTGGAATATTTCTGAACCAAATACTCTTTGTATTTGGTTCAGAAATATTCCAGCGAACTTGGTGGACACGCATTGTGTTTTTGACCGTTTTTAGTTCCAGCACTAGAGACAAAAGATCATCGGCAGCGCAAATTTCTTCTTCTTTTACCAAAAATATGTCAACTTTTGTTTCCACTGCAGTTAGAGTTTGATACAGGGTCTTCAGATCTTCAATATCTTATCCGAGAGCTACATATCGATCAGCCGTTCTTTTAACATAACGGTCAGAAACATAGGTACAACTACTCACTTTTTGTTCAAGTCAGCAGCTGTAGCAATGCTCACATTTAGCCATTAAGGATGGAATTATGGGCTAAGTAGTAATAGACCTTTCGTCCACATAAACACTGCATAAGAATCCTCATATCCCTTAGTTGCCTCTTACGACACCCACAATTACAAAAATACTTTAAATTTTCAAATTACTTTAAATAATAAACAAACTACTCTTACCAACAATTTCCATTCCATGGACGCTCTTTCCACTCCGTGGACAAGTCGTTACCACGGAGTGGAGGTCCATGGAGTGGAGATTTTTGAATATTTACCCGCCTGATAAAACCGGCTTTTACATTTGAAGGTTAGAAAGTAGAAATACATAGAGATATCCAATTAGCGCATACTTTTTAATTATCAATCGATAGGAATACTTACCGGTTAATTCTTAGAATTAGCCCACGGAGTTGTTAAATTATGCTTTCTAATTTCAAATAATTTTATTTAAATCTACAAAACAAAACACTAATTATCACAGCTGATGGACTAGCACTACTTTTTCAAACTGACAGTTACAGTGTGGCCAATTTAAGGATACAATTTTTTACAAAAATTGCAAAAAGTAATTTTTTCCCGACTTTAAATGTTTGAAAACATAACGTCCACGGAGTAGTAAAAAAAATTGCCGGTGAGATTAAAGTCGAAACTTAGGTACAGTAGTAGGTATTATTAAAGTGAAAATTGCGTAAAAGCAATTCTATATGTTTAAATCTATATTCAGATTAGAAAAAAATTGCTAGTTTTTAAGGGAACTCTAATAATAAACATCTTTTGTTTATAAAATCGTAGTTGTGACAGGGCACGGAGTGGAGTTTCCACTTCTAAAAAATAATATAACTATATGACTTTTTAATTCTACCTATTTCTTATCATATATAATGTTAAAATACATATGTAAGTGGACATTAAATAAAAAAGTTCTACAATAAAGTAATAATTTTAGTCGTAAAGCATGTGTAACAGTTTTGCTGCTTAATTTTGAGTTTGACCCGTATCTCCATACATTTTCAACTGCTGAGTTCAACGTATGAGTTTAAAAATCGCACTCCTGGACAGCGATTTTTGAATCTCATTCGCTGAGTTCAGCAGTTTAAAATGTCAAAATTACTGTGGAGATAGGTACGCATCTTTCTTCTTCTGATTTGACTTTCAAAAATCGCACTTCTGAAGTATGATTTTTGAAAGTCAAATCAGAAGTAGAGAGATGCGTATCTCCACAGTAATTTTGACATTTTCAACTGCTGAACTCAGCGAATGAGATTCAAAAATAGCACTCCTGATAAACAAGTGCACACGTATGCGTATATTCTCGTCTATCCATTGGAAAAGAAAAAAATGTTGTCGTCTACTTTAATCCTTCCACTATCTTTCGACATAAGTCGTAAAAGTTCAAATATATATCCCGCAATTTTTAAAGATGTAATTTAAAATATAGCTTTTAGAGTGAATGTGAAACTGAAATAGCGAGATACGTTACCTTCTTTACCTATTTCAATGAAACTCTAGAAGAATCACTTAGAGAGCTAAGTATATTTTTTTTTCCCTGGGAGGCCAGGTTCACGTTAATTGGTTAGGTCGTTGCAATAATACTTACCTAAAACTTAGAGGGAGCGAAGCGAGCTCGAGATTTTTCTACAGTATGATTATCATTAGCTCGTCGAAATAATTAAGATCCAAAATATGGATCGAATTCTGCAATGGGTATGACTACAAACATGACCATGACATGAGCTTTAATACAATAAAAAGGCCGGAGCCGATTTTTTTGCAACATTTACAAGTCGTTGCTATAAATGTTTTGTCAAACTCTTGATTTTGGCGCCCCTCTAACCTGCCGCCGGTTTGACCCCTCCTAGATCCGGAGCTGGCCATCAAAACAAAAAGGAAGCATTAAAAATCTTACTTTATTAAATGTAATTTTTCAGAGATATAAATAGCAACGCCATAACAACGGTGAACATAGCTAGCACGATATCGTTGGAAGATCATCTCGAGGGCCTGGAGATATGCGACGTACCTGGACGTGACACAGGCTTGTTAGTGGCGACAATAGTCCTCAGCGTCCTCCTCTTCATACTAATTGTTGCTATTGCCGTCTGGTTTCTCCTCAGATGGTAAGAATACCGTTGTTTAAATTACCCTTTCTTATCCTTTCACGTTAAGTTCTCTTTTAACGTGGCAAGTTTTATTGGAATCATTCCATAATTATTCATTAGTCATGATTTTTAAGTATAAATATCATATATTCTCACGACTATATTCCCCGAGGGGGTAGTCAGAGATATTCTGACACTTCAGAACATCCACGTTTCACTAGTAGTACCGAAACTCTGTCCAGTGTGACGGGGAGGGAGCCCGTCGCCACTTGTAATGGACATTAGGTACAATACATGCCTTGAAATTGAAGCATGCAGGTTTCCTCACGATGTTTTCCTTCACCGAAAAGCCAGTGGTGTTACAAATCGTACATAAATTCCGAAAAACTTATTGGTACGAGCCTGGACGGGGATCGAACCATCGCCTCCTGCACGGCAGGCAAGGTTACTCGTCACTGGACCACCACGGCTTTATACGGCAAATATGTCGTATTATATATGGCTCCATCGTGTGAGCGATGATTCTGTCAATGTAAAGATAAGAAAAAACACTGTAGGTAATACAAAACTGAGTGCGGTAAAAACTACGTGGATCAACGATGATTATCCCAGTGATGCACATGTGGTGTGGTATTACAGGACATTTAAAAATGTCTGAGGATACAAATGTGAATTTCCTTTTGATATGAGATGACAATGTGTTAAGTGTCAGAGACCCAAACAAAATAATACAGGGTCTTTCTTAATATGCTGAAACCTGTTTAAGGGTATAATCACACCATCAAACTGAACAACTTTCTCTACTAGACCAACATCAAAACCGCGAAAAAAAACGGCTATCCCATACAAAACTGCAAACCTACTTGAGCCACATGTATGGGACAGCTGTTTTTTTTTTCGCGATTACGATGTTGGTCTCATCGAGAAAGTTGTTAAGTTTGATGGTCTGATCATCTCCTTAAAAAAGTGTCAGCATATTAAGAAGAACCCTGTATATTCTTTCTCTTTTTCGGTTATAATATTATAAGTGTTAAAAATGCACATTCGCACATTACAGGAGGAAGGCACAAAATTACCAGCAGTTCAGTGACGCCAATAGTTTAGCATCGAGAAACGAATCCCTCCCACAGATTCCGAAGCCAGAAAACGTTCCGACACCCAGACTGAACATTGAACAATTGAAGAGAAGTGAACGGAGGTTACAAGAAATGCTGGATGCTCCCATAGATGAGGTTTCGGTTCAACCAACTTCGTCAAAAGAACAGAAAACTCCTGTTGAATCCAAAGTTAATATTCCTGAGCCACAGCCTCAGGTGCCATTAGTTATACAATCAATTGATAAATTAAAAGATGTCGATGAATCAGATGATGAAGATGAGTTTGGGGAAAGAGCGAAAAATAGAAGAAAATCTGTAGTCACTTTTAATGAGAATGTAGAAAAGATTATAGTAGAAGATTCTCTTGATGATTCTTCGTTGCCTGATTACGAAGTGTACAAGTTTTAAACTAAGCGTAAATAATTCTTGCCTGTTTTAATTGTAAAAAGACTAAAAAGTAAGTTATAGCCTGTGATCCTACTGCAAGATAAAGACATCTTTCCATCAAAGTGTTCATACCATAAACTTAATATTACGATCATTGACTTACCACAACTACTGGACTTAGGGTCCTCGCTCTAAAGCGTCCGAATCAAAAGAGCACCAAAACATATAAAGAGAACCAATTAATGAATTACGCGACAGTCTTCGTTTGACCGGCCGGCTACGCGCACGCGCCTTGTGCCGCGATGAGGTAAAATCTACGCAAGCAAAATGAAAAAAATTCAGCATTTTCAATATTTATATTACTATTCACGTAGTTAGGTTTGTGTAGGTTAGTCTCGGACACTTTTTTAGATAATTTTGTACTAGACCGCGGCGTCCATTATATTGTATGTCAATGATATGATAGTATAATATTAAGTTTATGGTTCATACATTGGAGATGTATGAAGACTCGAGGCCCAGTGTAAAGCCTCTGTATTAATGTAAATATTATTATTTTTTTATGACGATTCAATAAACGAAATACAAGTTCTTTACTGATATTATTGCTATTAAAACGTTATGACATGGATATTAACTTGAACCGTAGGGGAATTTCTCCGTTCGTTTCCTCAACAAGTAGGTACGCTTTTATATTCAGTTATTTTATCAAAAACCAAACTTGCAGAGTATTCTTATAAGCCGTTGCCCTCTTTATGAGCGTCCCTAAGATTTTATCAGCGTGCATCCGCAAAATTATACGTATGTCTTACCTATAGCAGGCACGAGGTGGTGTGGGTGCTAAAACGTTATTGTACCTAAGTTTACACGTAATTTGAATATCAGTGCTAGATCTTTAGACACCTAATTTAGAACAACTATAGATTAGTTTGCAGCTATTCTCGCAGCTAAAGTTTAGGTTTAGAATTATAAGTTTGTTGTTTATCGTTACTTTCCTACTATCCTAGGTCACAGATTATTTAATAGTTACTTAACCTAGGTATATTCCATTAAAAATTACAAGTAGGAAAAGGAGGTTTACGGGGGTTGATTGGGTCTAATGCTTTTAGCATAACATAGCTTATGGTCACGACTATTTAGTCGTAGAAGTTTACGGAATTTTCCCTAAGGGGGTGGTAGTCTATGTATTATATTATACATATTATATCATATAATAAACAATACCATATCAGAATATCCTTGTTATAGACACAATACACGCTTTGAATTTGAAGAACTACCAATAATAATATCTTTACCATTTCCGAATGAGTCTATTATTATTAGCAATTTATAATAAACTTTTTAACTACCGTTTTATTTTATCTTCAACGTTTAGTCTCCAAATTCCAAAGACGTCAAGTGATAGTTTTATATTCATCGATATAACTGTAATCATTACTGTTCTTCTTTTCCGACATCTTTAATCATCTTTTCCTTAAGCGTTATCATTCCTTTTATAATGTTCCTAATATGATAATTCAATAGTAAAATTATAATATTAACAGAACATTTTAGCAACATTTTAGTTCCTCAACGCCCGCATGCTAACTGTCACACCAAAATCCGTGTAACAATATTATGGTCAAACTCGTATGTACAGTTATACTTTAGT
This sequence comes from Agonopterix subpropinquella, assembly GCA_922987775.1. Taxonomy (NCBI): domain Eukaryota; kingdom Metazoa; phylum Arthropoda; class Insecta; order Lepidoptera; family Depressariidae; genus Agonopterix; species Agonopterix subpropinquella. The sequence goes on from OV277698.1 coordinate 22,621,776, forward strand.
CGAGCGTTTTTTAATGGTATAGAATATCAAAATTCAAGGCGCAGAATGTTGATAAGATCAGAGTCATGTTCGAGTTAAGCCATTAGGTTATATGGGGTTTTGAGTGTGGTTCATCAGTTACACCTACACTTGTTTTTGTTCCTTAATATGATAGATTGTTCACACCTGCTTATTAATTCATTCCAGATCATAAATCATGATTCATACTATCGGACTACCTAGGGAAACGTGACATAGCGGAAACGAAACATTACTCTTCGTTGAATAGTGCGTTAGATGAAAGATGTTCGATGAAACATGTTTAGATGTTACTAACGTAAGTATCCCCTAGGTAGGTACCTAAATTCAATCTTGTGGCTCGGTCTAGATGAAATTGATATTTAAGTAACGTAATTGTAATATTTTTTGACATAGACACAGAATAGGTAATAAGTATAAAGGGTCCTTCTTAATATGCTGATAGTTTTGTAAGGGGATGATCAGACCATCAAACTGAACAACTCACTTTATGGGACCAACATCCGAAAACGCGAAAAAAAATCAGCTGTCCCATCCCATTACATTTAGTTCGAGTAGGTTTGCAGTTTTGTATGAACGAGCTGATTTTTTTTCGTGATTTCGATGTTGGTGCCATAAAGAAAGTTGTTCAGTTTGACGGTCTGATCACCCTCTTAAAAAAAAGTGTCAGCATATTAAGAAGGACCCTATATACTTTGACCCTATATTCTACACATAGAGACCAAAATGTCCACTTTAGTAAGTATACCATACAGACAGTGATGGAGAGTAACAAACATCGCTTTGACTTCGTGGTTTAGTAAAAGTTTTTTTGATTTAGTAAAAGTTGAACTTTGTACAAATCATCCAATAGAGAATACAAGAATTGATACGCAGCCATTTTACCAAGAAGTAATAAAGGGATTCATGTCGAGCGTTATTTAAGCTTCCGACTTCAACAGAAATGGGAATCAATTAGTTTTAGCCATCGAAACAAGAGAAAAGAAATCAAAGCCCACGATTCGCTGAAAATTCGCAATTCAATATGAGTAATCCTACTTCGATGAGGAGTATTTTATTTTATACGAGCTTTTACCTGCGACTTCGTCCGCATAAATTACCTATATACCAGATTTTAAGTCAGATGAAAAGCTATCAAACAAAAAAAAAATCATCAAAATCGGTTCACTAGTTTTTGCGTGATACTCGAACAAACAAACACCCAAACAAACAAACAAACATACAAACAAAAAAAACAAACAGACAGACAAAAAATCCAAAATTTGGTGATTTGGAATCAGGGACAGGTAAAAACCATGTCGTAATTTTTTTTTTTGTAAATATCTTCAATGTGCAGACACACTTCTGTTACAGTTTTATAATAGTTTATTTACATTAGCTTAGACTACTTATATCGGGACGCGTAACCACATGTCATTCTACTAACAAACTTTCTGCCACTTTTTGCGGGGGGCGAGGTAACATGTTATCCGCAACTTTGGATTTTATTCCCTGTGACTTTAGATTCTAATTTTGAATTTTCATGAAAAGTAGTCTCGTGTAAACCCCAAACGTTCTATGTTCGAAATTATTGTTTCGCAATAATAGGCTGTCTAGTTTAGTGATAAGTTATAAAATTGAATGTTGAATGTACATGATCATTGCTCTTATACCGTGGCAGAGGGGAAATGCTACCGCAAGGCCGGTCCGAATATAAGTAGTCTAAGTATATTAGATTGAATGTATTAAAATAAGATTTTTTAGATAAGCGTATTTTTAAACGGGATTTTAGAACAACTATAGATTAGTTTGCAGCTATTCTCGCAGCTAAAGTTTAGGTTTAGAATTATAAGTTTGTTGTTTATCGTTACTTTCCTACTATCCTAGGTCACAGATTATTTAATAGTTACTTAACCTAGGTATATTCCATTAAAAATTACAAGTAGGAAAAGGAGGTTTACGGGGGTTGATTGGGTCTAATGCTTTTAGCATAACATAGCTTATGGTCACGACTATTTAGTCGTAGAAGTTTACGGAATTTTCCCTAAGGGGGTGGTAGTCTATGTATTATATTATACATATTATATCATATAATAAACAATACCATATCAGAATATCCTTGTTATAGACACAATACACGCTTTGAATTTGAAGAACTACCAATAATAATATCTTTACCATTTCCGAATGAGTCTATTATTATTAGCAATTTATAATAAACTTTTTAACTACCGTTTTATTTTATCTTCAACGTTTAGTCTCCAAATTCCAAAGACGTCAAGTGATAGTTTTATATTCATCGATATAACTGTAATCATTACTGTTCTTCTTTTCCGACATCTTTAATCATCTTTTCCTTAAGCGTTATCATTCCTTTTATAATGTTCCTAATATGATAATTCAATAGTAAAATTATAATATTAACAGAACATTTTAGCAACATTTTAGTTCCTCAACGCCCGCATGCTAACTGTCACACCAAAATCCGTGTAACAATATTATGGTCAAACTCGTATGTACAGTTATACTTTAGTCGAGCGTTTTTTAATGGTATAGAATATCAAAATTCAAGGCGCAGAATGTTGATAAGATCAGAGTCATGTTCGAGTTAAGCCATTAGGTTATATGGGGTTTTGAGTGTGGTTCATCAGTTACACCTACACTTGTTTTTGTTCCTTAATATGATAGATTGTTCACACCTGCTTATTAATTCATTCCAGATCATAAATCATGATTCATACTATCGGACTACCTAGGGAAACGTGACATAGCGGAAACGAAACATTACTCTTCGTTGAATAGTGCGTTAGATGAAAGATGTTCGATGAAACATGTTTAGATGTTACTAACGTAAGTATCCCCTAGGTAGGTACCTAAATTCAATCTTGTGGCTCGGTCTAGATGAAATTGATATTTAAGTAACGTAATTGTAATATTTTTTGACATAGACACAGAATAGGTAATAAGTATAAAGGGTCCTTCTTAATATGCTGATAGTTTTGTAAGGGGATGATCAGACCATCAAACTGAACAACTCACTTTATGGGACCAACATCCGAAAACGCGAAAAAAAATCAGCTGTCCCATCCCATTACATTTAGTTCGAGTAGGTTTGCAGTTTTGTATGAACGAGCTGATTTTTTTTCGTGATTTCGATGTTGGTGCCATAAAGAAAGTTGTTCAGTTTGACGGTCTGATCACCCTCTTAAAAAAAAGTGTCAGCATATTAAGAAGGACCCTATATACTTTGACCCTATATTCTACACATAGAGACCAAAATGTCCACTTTAGTAAGTATACCATACAGACAGTGATGGAGAGTAACAAACATCGCTTTGACTTCGTGGTTTAGTAAAAGTTTTTTTGATTTAGTAAAAGTTGAACTTTGTACAAATCATCCAATAGAGAATACAAGAATTGATACGCAGCCATTTTACCAAGAAGTAATAAAGGGATTCATGTCGAGCGTTATTTAAGCTTCCGACTTCAACAGAAATGGGAATCAATTAGTTTTAGCCATCGAAACAAGAGAAAAGAAATCAAAGCCCACGATTCGCTGAAAATTCGCAATTCAATATGAGTAATCCTACTTCGATGAGGAGTATTTTATTTTATACGAGCTTTTACCTGCGACTTCGTCCGCATAAATTACCTATATACCAGATTTTAAGTCAGATGAAAAGCTATCAAACAAAAAAAAAATCATCAAAATCGGTTCACTAGTTTTTGCGTGATACTCGAACAAACAAACACCCAAACAAACAAACAAACATACAAACAAAAAAAACAAACAGACAGACAAAAAATCCAAAATTTGGTGATTTGGAATCAGGGACAGGTAAAAACCATGTCGTAATTTTTTTTTTTGTAAATATCTTCAATGTGCAGACACACTTCTGTTACAGTTTTATAATAGTTTATTTACATTAGCTTAGACTACTTATATCGGGACGCGTAACCACATGTCATTCTACTAACAAACTTTCTGCCACTTTTTGCGGGGGGCGAGGTAACATGTTATCCGCAACTTTGGATTTTATTCCCTGTGACTTTAGATTCTAATTTTGAATTTTCATGAAAAGTAGTCTCGTGTAAACCCCAAACGTTCTATGTTCGAAATTATTGTTTCGCAATAATAGGCTGTCTAGTTTAGTGATAAGTTATAAAATTGAATGTTGAATGTACATGATCATTGCTCTTATACCGTGGCAGAGGGGAAATGCTACCGCAAGGCCGGTCCGAATATAAGTAGTCTAAGTATATTAGATTGAATGTATTAAAATAAGATTTTTTAGATAAGCGTATTTTTAAACGGGATTTTAACTTAAATACTTAAGTTACGTCCCATACAACCATTTGTTACCAGTTCGGTCGACGTGTAGTAATGTTACTACTGTGCTACACAATTTTTTTAGGTTAGGGTTAGGGTTGTGTAGCAAAATGTAGTAACATTACTACACGTCGACCGAACTGGTAACAAATGGTTGTATGGGATACTTTAGTTAGGGGGAGTTTTACACTATCAATAAAATCGGGGAATTTTTTTTTGTTCCATAGGAAATGTAAATGGCCCCTCGACCCAGATGTATGGAACAGTTAATTCTTTTTTTATTTAGCATCAATTGAACTTCATTACAGTATCTATTTAGTTGTATAATTCATCGCTTGTGCGAAGGCATACCCTGGACACTTCATACAAACGGGCTCACACTGCACTGATAACAAGAGGCTAGCACATGAATGCTGAGTGAGAATGGAATACACCTCTGCAGGTGCGGTTACTGTCGTCGACCTCCCGTTCCTATTTTTGAGAGGGGTTGAATCCATGAGGGGTTCCTACTTATCATTACATGTAGGTTATTAGTGCTCTTTCTTATACAGGGTGTTAGGGTAAACAGTTCCATTACTTTAAGGGGTGATTGTACCATGATACTGAACAACTTTCCCTTCTTCTTCTCGAGTGGAATCGTCACGTCTTCTTCAAATCGTCAATTTCCAGTATCTTGCCACCTCTGTCGCACTGGCTGATGCGCTCATTAGGTCCTCCTCTCCACATTGTGGTCCACCTGTACAGACTGTTAGGTGCGGGGTGGTTTGTTGTAATCCGCATTGACATAACGTGTTGCTGTTTTGGGGGATAATTCCCCATTTTAAGAGATTATCCTTGGTCCTACCCACTCCAACCCGCAGGCGGTTCAAGGCTTTCCACACAGGCCATTACTCTTTCCCTCCGGGTGGTAGTGTTTCAGCTGGTTTGACGACAACTTTCCCTAAGAAACCTATAGGAAACTCGTAAAAAAATTTGTTGACTTCCCATACTAAAATGCAATCGGCTGATCGAAATTTTGTATGAAAAGTCGATTTTTTTTTTTGCGTATTTCCTTTCGTTTTCTTAGGGAAAGTTGTTCAGTATCATGGGTAGGTATAATCATCCCTTGAAGTAATGCAACTGTTTACCCTAACACCCTGTATGGGGTTGATCTTCTGTTGATGTAAACTCGTAGACCTATTTGCCGCTGTACTTGTCTGCTTTCGTGTCATATTTTTCTCCGTAACCTTTCCTACGAGGTGAATATTGGTATTGTCGCACTTCAGCACGTCCTGCGCGTCGTGCTCACTGTATCCTGCTTAAGATTCAACGCTCAGTCACCTCTTGAAATAGTGCCTTTCAAACTGGGAGTGTATCTCGCTATGTAAATCCGCAATGAGATGTCGCCGACCAAGCTACGTGTCTTGGGTACCGACGCAATCTTTAGAGAGTGTCTAGTCGAGTATGAAATGAGAAAAAATCCATAATACACGTCTAAGTAAAACAACATTTTTGTTGTCAGGTATACATTTTATATTATATCAAGGTATATAGCCCAGTCATTTTACGGTTTGAGCCGGGATTAATTAATAATTGATATTTTTTTCGGTATAGTACTATTTAAGAGCAAATCAATATGAGCTTAGAAATGTACCAAAATATAAAAAAAATTACGTCAGCAACCGACCCAAATTTAAAATTTAGCATTTATCTCGGTATAAAAAACCAGAGGGTAATTTTTTTATTTGCATATATTTTTAAGGCTTTACCATTAGGTATACATATTTCAAACACGGTGTTCATATTTTTGTCTACTTAGAAGGCTTTGAAAAATACATTAGTATTTTCTAATGAATACCTAGGTACTTCATTTTATAAAATTGCAATGCCTATTTTATTGCTCAAAAATAATTAAATCTAATTAAAATAAGTGCATTGGTAATAATATTAATTAGTTAAAAGCCTTCTGGGAGATCCAATTTTGATTTTTATGTTGCGTAGCGATTTTTTTTAAAAATATGTTTTCAGATAGTATTTTTAGATAGGACCTAGTCTTTTTGTCACTAAATGACACTGGATACAGTTTAAAAGTTCCATTAATAATTACTCCATTAATACCCCTCCTAACAAAACTCCGTAAAATGACTAGGCTAATAACAATCATTATTGTTCCTTTGACAAACAAAAAATTTATGCTAAGACGTCTAACGAGATGCTTATATTACGAGGTTTTCATTTCTCTTAGTTACTAATTCCTTTGCAGTGAAATCAACAAACTATTTTCTGAAACACGAGCAAATGGCAAGTCAAGTGATCCGTAATTCCTTTGAGAATTTATACGAAGTTTACTCCACTATAAGTACTAGAGACATCGATAGAGCGAAATAATTTGATTTGAAAAACGACACTTCAAGTTCGGTCTAGTGCTTTATGCTAATTAAATACATGTTATACCAGTGCCAGGGCCTGATTTAGGATTCTAGCCGCCCTAGGCTAACAATTAGTAATGCGCCCGTCGTTTTGCCATTGGATACCTAAGTATAATTTATGACACTATCATAATATTATTTCGGTTTTCGTAAAGATAGAGATAGGTAGAGAAAGATAGTTGCAAAATGATCTATCCATAAAGCAAGATTTACGAGCGCATTTTCAAATTACAAACTTAATTTTTATTAACACAAAATGATTCTAGAAAATGCCTGCTCACACGATGCGCACTCCTTTAGACCTTGCGCTCTTGGCTTCAGCTTAATTAATAGGTAGATGACACGATTGTATCAAGACCTCCGCCTCTAAATACCTAGTAGACAAAGTCGTATCTACACTAATATTATAAAGAGGAAAGATTTGTACCTATTTTTGTATGTTTGTATGTTTGTAATGAATAGGCTCAAAAAGTACTGGTCCGATTTAAAAAATTCTTTCACCATTAGAAAGCTGCATTCACCCTGAGTAACATAGGCTATATTTATTGCTAGAAAAGATTAGACGTCCACCCGTGCGAAGCCGGGACGGGCCGCTAGTTACGTAATAAAATACAACCTGCTTACCAAATCATTTCTACTCTACACGTGTTTCGCTCCACCAAGGAGCATCCTTCAGCTTAATTAGCATGTGGGTGGGTAAATGAGGCCCCGCGTGCGCCCCCTCATTCCTTGCGCCCTAGGTTTCAGTCTAGTCTGCCTGTGGGTGGGTAGGTATATCTGGCCCTGGCCAGTGCTCGTTGCTACATCATCGGGGAGTCATTAGAACCAAACTAAACAGAAGATTTCACAATCTATACAGGGTGTTAGGGTAAACAGTTGCATTACTTTAAGGGGTGATTGTACCCATGATACTGAACAACTTTCCCTAAGAAATTCGCAATTTTTTTTTCTTCTTTTCATACAAAAGTTCGATCAGCTGATTACATTTAGTATGGAAAGTTCAAATTTTTTTTTAATAATTTCCTATAGGTTTCTTAGGGAAAGTGGTTTAGGATCATGGGTACAATCACCCCTTAAAGTAATGCAACTGTTACCCTAACACCCTGTATCCTAAACCGAAAATGCCAACAAAGCATGCAGTTGCACTTTTCGCACATTGAAGGGTTTCACGATGGAATTACGTATCAGTAGGTGGTGACAGGGGGCTTGCTTTTTGTCTACAAAAGCACTGGACAAGACTATAACCAATTCCACATTAACAATTCAAGACACACATAGAAACACTGTAACACTGTAACACTAATAATAAAACGTAACCCAAACATGTAGTTGCAATTGCCCTGCAGCCCTTAGAGCGCTTACAGACGAGCGACAGTTGTCCGCGACAGCTCGCGACAGGGTCGCGCGACCGTGACGTGGGTATAGTCTGAGAGCACAAGTCTTGTTCTTGAGAGATTTCAGTTTGAAGAAAACGGAGGCTAAAAAATAACATGGTTGATATTTCGGGTTTTTATAAGTTTTTCGTAGATTTTGGTTCGTAGATAATCCAGAATTAATTATCTTCATCATCGAGTCCATAAAATATTACAGACTGGTAAAATAGGGCAATTACATTATATAGTTAATTAGTTATGATATAATACTTAACACAACACTAATAATTATAAAACATAATATTATACACAAATATTTATAAATACGTATACAGGGTGTAACAAAACACCCTAGTAATACTTAAGGGGGTGCTTCAGACTATCAAACTGAACAACTTTTATTATGGAGCCAACATCGAAATCGCGAAAAAATCAGCTCTTTCATACAAAACTGCAGTACCGTCTCGACTCAAATGTATGGGACGGCAGATTTTTTTTATTTTTTCTCGACATTGGCTCCATAGTGAAAGTTGTTCAGATTGATGGTCTGAAGCACCCCCTTATGTATTATTAGGGTGTTTTGTTACATCCTGTATAGGGTCCTTCTTAATATGCTGACACTTTTTTAAGGGGATGATCAGACCGTCAAACTGAACAACTTCCTCTATGGGACCAACATCGAAATCGCGAAAAAAAATCATCACTTCCATACAAAACTGCAAACCTACTCGGAGCCAAACGTATGGGACAACTGTTTTTTCTTTCGCGATTTCGATGTTGATTCCATAGAGAAAGTTGTTCAGTTTAATAGTCTGGTCATCGCCTTTAAAAAGTGTCAGCAAATTAAGAAGGACCCTGTATACAGGGTGAAATTGAAATCAATCGACAAAATTTAAGAGAGTGTTATACTCGAGATATGGCTGGTTTTAAAAATAGATTTAGACCAAATTAAATAACGTCCGAGATTTTAAAATATCGTAATTATTAATTGTGGCTGATTTAATTTGTGACTGACTGTACAGATGCGCGGCCGATACGCGGCGAGCGAGAGTGAGCGGTACGAAACAATAGCGCCATCTGTTGAGTTTTGGCGAATTTAAGCATTTAAAGCACGATATTTTTATGGTATAAGAATCAATGGTAGGTATACCATTGTCCGTTAAGTACTAAAAGAAAATGTCCTTACCTTATTTTAACAGATGTTCAAAGTGACCACCTCCATTTCGTATGCACAAATTGAGCCCGACACGGCGCTGGTTGTGATTTACAGCTTCAAATGCACTGACATTTTTTTCTCTCAGTTCACTCACTGTGGTCGATTCAGTTTCATACACACATCTTTTAATTTCCCCCCACAAATAAGGGATGATACTTGAGAAGCAGGGTGCATCTTGCGATAGCGTCTTTGCGTTTCACGAAGCCTCAGTGTTGCTCACTAATAAATTATCACCATATCCAAAAAACTGCAGATTTGTGTACGACTTTTTTTTACAAATTCAGGTTGAACCTAATACGACACTGCACTGAAATCCAAGTTCCGATACGTAAGCGGGCACTGATTGATTACAGAGCGCGGTAACCTCTTAATCAGATCGCGACCAAACGGAAACTGTTTTTGTTTTGTTTGCCTGAGGCGCGTGCGACCTTGCCGAGCGGTGGGGATGCGCTCGCTAGAGTTGTGCGGGGGTGCTCCGCCTGCGAGGGGATGGACGTTGACCGGGCCGCCGGCCGGTGGAAATGTACAGTTCGAATGAGAAAATGTTTATTTAAGGAATTATTTAATTTTAATTTAAAAAACATTTTTTTTATTTAAAGTGTGTATGACACAGAGCGTTTATTATGAACCCCTTCTGAATGTTTTGGCATGCTTAGAATGTATTTTATTTTCATAATTTAGATTTCAAGAAAACCCTGCAATATAAGATCTAAATCAGGAGTACAACTCGCCACCAAAATTTGTCGAATGTCTTCGATTTCACCCTGTATAGGATGTTACGTTACAAACTACCAAAAAAACTATTTTGGATATGGAGGTCTATCTCTCAGACTATACAACACTACATCACGGTCTTCAACTGTCGTGCGACGGTTGCGCGACCCTGTCGCGAGCTGTCGCAGACAACTGTCGCTGGTCTGTAAGAGCCCTTAGCCCGCCCAAGGGCGGATCCAGGGGGGGGGCCAGGGGGCCATGGCCCCCCCCACGGACCTCTGCGGATTGCATTGAATTTCGTGGCTGAGTAATGACGGCACTTTACTAGGGCATAGATTGATTGAGCTCTGTCCATAACCAATTCGTAGAGCGGTGAAAATTAGAGCTCGCTTCGCTCGCTCTATGTTTCTGTTTTACTTATTGTACCTGTGTAGGTACAATAATTAAAACAAGGCTGTGGTCAGAAATCTTTAGGATTATACACATAATATAATCCTAAAGATTTAACAGCAAACCGGGGAACACGCCCGGGGCGGCAGGTTTAGGGGGCGCCAAAATCAAGATGGAAAAAAAACTTGCATCGACTTGAGAATTTTGTAAAAAAATCTCGTGCTCGCTTCGCTCGCTCCTGATTTCAGACATCTCATTATATTGCAGTGACGAAATCTCGAGCTTGTTTCGCTCGCTCTTGGTTTAAGATCGTATTGCAGTCATCCCATTATACTGCAGTGAAATCTCGAGCTCGCTTCGCTCGCTCTTGGTTTTTGATCTTATTGCAGTCATTTCATTATATTTCAGTGAATTGCAGTAAAATCTCGAGCTCGCTTCGCTCGCTGTTGGTTTTAGATCTCATTGCAGTCATCTAGTGACGAAATCTGAGCTTGCTTCACTCGCTCTCGGTATAACATCGTATTGCAGTCGTCTCATTATATTGCAGTGAAATCTCGAGCTCGCTTCGCTCGCTCTTGCTTTTAGAACTTATTGCAGTCATCTCATTATATTTCAGTGAAATATCGAGCTCGCTTCGCTCGCTCTTGGTTTTTTGTTGTATTGTAATTACCTATCGCAGAATTCGATCATATTGCGAATTTCTGACTCGACCTAATCATATTGCAGTAAAATCTCGAGCTCGCTTCGCTCGCTCTATGTTAAACGTTTTATTGCAACCACTCAACCTGGACCTGGCCTCCCTAAGAAAAAATTATTGCTACACTCTTGTACCCGGCGCCAATCTCATGTTTTTGCCCCGCCTCGGAAAAATCGTAGATCCGGGGCTGATTGTTTTAGTTTTCTATGTATGTATACAAGACGTCTCGGGTCTGTGTCTCTAACAAATTTTTTTTATATCTTAATACGTGGCCTGAGTCGGCCGAGGGCCCAATATGAAATCCTGGATCCGCCCTTGAGCCCGAGTGTTTTATTTATTCCTAATTTGAAAAGCTTATCATAAAATGCAGGTAAAAATCTACGTAACAGTTTGTCATTCCGAAAAAAAAGATGATTCATGCGGAAACGGAAAAACGATGTCCAGTGTAGGTATGTTAATGTCTACGTTAATGTAACAAAATTACCATTCCTCGGAATAAAACAAGCAGTCCTTGACTGTTGCATATTTCAAACGGAATCGCAACTTGATTACATTTATCAAAACAAACCCTTACCTACTCCAAAAAAAACACTCTAATAGTGAGAGTTTGAAAAAGATAACGATAAACTATTCACACGTAATAAACGATTCAAAAATCACTGATCAAGTGAACATCGGTAAACTAATTCGAAGATAAAATTGAACAACGTTCACACAGTTGCATTCGAAATTGCATTTACCTTCAAAGCAAATGTTCTTTTTCGGAATTGATACCCCACAACATAGGGAAGAATTATTTTTTTTAATTTACCCTTTCTACTACCCCAAATTGCCCCAAATAAAAATTTAGCTTTTTTTACTTCATTTATGATATTGGACTAGCAATTGCTATATCTGTACCGAGTTTCTATTTGACATAGGAGTTTCAACTTCCTATGTCTTACGGTCTCTGTGAAAAATGCCTGTGACAGACGGACGGACGGACGGACGGACAGACACCGAGAGCTGATTCTATAAGTGTTCCGTTTTGCCAATTTTGGTACGGAACACTAAACGGAATAACAACAACAACAATTATAACAAAGGAATAATGTTATAATTTTGCAATTTTTAAATCGTTCAGCAACAGTGTCGTTAGCATTAGTGTCAATTCACACGTACCACAACCACACCACAGCCACAACCACACCACAACGACGCCATGTGGTCGGGCGTATATTTTGTATTGAAAATGAATTACAGTTTACACGTACCACATTTTGCCGTTGTTATCGACCACCTGTGTAATACGACCACATCGCAACCACATCGCGACGGCAACGCCACCACCGGCGGCGGCACCGCGGCCACATCGCCACGACATGCCGTCAAGGCGTGTTTCCTCGACGAAACCCGGAGTATTGCACATGACCACGTGGTTACCACATCGCAACGACAGCGACAACGCAACCACATCGACTTTTTGTCTGTTCCACAACGCAACTGCAAAAAGCCGCTGCGACACTATTCACACGTAACCCGTAACCACATCTTGACCACATTTTGTCGCTGCGACGTGGTGTGGTTGTGGTACGTGTGAATTGACCCTTACACCTTTATGACATCATTTTTATGTAGGTACTCCCGTGCAGTCGACAAATAAATAACAATGTGTTTTTACTTTAAAAGGTAAATTATTAATCGCATTGAAACCCTAACTGCAAAACAAACAGACACCACACAGTAGTGGAAATTACAAAAATGTGATAATCAAATTGCCACATCGCATCGATCGAGGTTACAGAAAAATATAAATAAATATTACCTAACTTGGTATAATTATGCTAAAGTTCCGATTTCTCATTTTGCGAGAAAATCTAGTATTTTTTTTCTATACTAGTAGGTAATGTAATGGTGCTAGCATAATCTATTTATTCTGAAATTATCATAACATAGCTTATTAATTTTACTTCCTAATACGTGTTATCATTTTAGACTTATATTTTAGAATAATTAGACAACATTGTGTGAATTTCATTGACTCCATAATGTCATATTTTGCAGACATCAAAATCCTTGTAGGATTAAAACGTTTTACACTTGGTTAGATAGAACCAAAGTTATTATAATGAAACTTACAATACCTGTTAAATGAGAGTTTACATGATTTAATATTAAATAACAACAACTTTACTTATCGCAAAACATAAAAGCCGATGAACACACTAAACCTAAAGATTACAAATAATACACACACTCCAGAGCGTCGCCGCTAAACATGGTGCCCAACAGGCTAACAGCATTCCCCCTCTAGATGGTGAGGCTGATTCCTTGTGCCAGGAAGCTCCCAGCTCTGCGGTCACCAGAGGTCTCATTGAGACGCCACGATAGGTCTGCAAGGAATGCTTTGGCCCCAAGGACCCAGCGTCTCAAAACCTATTGGCGTGAATATGTATCTGCCGGCCAGATCGCGGTACTTTTGACACTTCTTGACCTCAGCACCCGCAGCAGTAGCACCAGCGCGCTCAGAACCCGGACCCGGCCCGGACGTGAGACGGAGCTAGGGTGTCCACGCAGGTCACATCCCACACCTGTCAAATTGAGATCAATTTACTTATGTTATTGAACCCAATTAGAACTAAATAGTCAAAGGATCAATCCTACATGCCCCTCTAGTATGGTTTCTCTACTGCATACGTTTGCTTCATAGAAAAGGATTTCTTCCCAATGCAGAGCGAAAGTCGCGCTAACCGCGATATGTATAAGGTCTAACAGAATTAGCTGAAACTATTTTAAGGAGATAATCAGACCATCAAACTGAACAACTTTCTCTATGGGACCAATATCGACCTTGAGACCTTATACAGGGTGTTAGAGTAAACAGTTACTACTTTAAAGGGCGATTGTACCCATGATACTGAACAACTTTCCCAAAGAATCCTATAGGAAATTCGCAAAAAAACATCAACTTTTCATACAAAACTTCGATCAGCTGATTGCGTTTATAGGCCAGTCATTTTACGAAGTTTTGTTAGGCGGGGTAGGGAGTAATTATTAATTGGACTTTTAAACTGTAACCGGCACCGTTTAGAGACAAAAATACTATCCTAAACCATATTTAAAAAAAATTTGCTACGCAACATAGAAATCAAAATTGTGTGTCTCAGAAGGCTTTTAAATTAGTAATATTAATACCAATGCACTCATTTGAGTTAGATTTAACAATATACATTATTTTTGATCAATAAAATAGGCATTAAAATTTAAAAACTGAGGTATTTATTAGAAAATACGAATGTATTTTTCAAAACCTTCTAAGTAGACAAAAATATTTACACCATGTTTGAAGTATGTATATGGTAAAGCCTTAAATATGCGCAAAAAAAAATTTATCATCTGGTTTTTTAGAACGAGATAATATCTATATTTTAAAATTGGAACTGTTGCTGACGTAATTTTTTTTTAATTATGGTACATTCTTAAGCTCAAATTGGCTCTTTAATAGCGAAAAAAAAATGCAATTAGTAATTAGTCCCGGCTCAAACCGTAAAATGACTGGGCTATTAGTATGGGAAAATTTTTAAGGTTTCTTAGGGAAAGTTGTTCAGTATCATGGGTACAATCACCCCTTAAAATAATTCAACTGTTTACCCTAACACCCTGTTGTATAATAAGTGTTAGTAAGAAAAAACCAAGTCGTGCAAAAAGTTTATGCCACGTCTTCCTCTTTTTAGTTTTATCCAATGTTTTATACAACCAACTTTACTCTTTGAAATTTAATATAATACATGCTAAGACTAACAACGTCTGGTGTACAAAAGTATATTATGGACGTTATGTTCTAACTGCTATTGTACCTACGTCATTTTATATGAGAACCTTTTCTTACACAGGACAATCAACTGCAGGTTAAGGTACCCAGTAAAGCATCGAAGGACTCACAATATAACTATATCTATGTACCTACTCGTATGTTTATACACAGAACATATCTTTTACAACTTTTATATTTTATAACTCTTACAATCCTAGATATAAAATGTGGATTAGGATCTGTGACTGCAAAAAAGATTGAGATTATTTCGAAAAAGGGACGAGTTTAATAATTGGATAACCCTTACCATCCAAATGTGGCGAATGGTAAGTAGGTAATTCTATTTAGGGATAAACCCGAGAGGTTATACGGTTTAAGCCTACTTTTTCTTTCTTTTCAAAATCCGTAAGAAAAGACGACGGCGATGGGTGGTTACCTTCCTGATTTATTATAAACCCGATTTCTTTGTAGCACCTAACTCTTACAACCATGATAACGGCACAGTACTGTCATTTCATACAAATGGAAAAATTAAAAGAGAAGTTACCTCCTCTACACACCCGCACACACCCTCGCATGTGCGATGCTGAGTGAGTACAAACGAGAAATGAATACGCATTTGCTTAACATTGGTAACTGCCGAGGTAATAAAAGGGCAATAGAGGGAGAGGAGGTGAGGTAAAAAGTTGGTGGGAGCCAGGGAGTGTCCGAACCGCAGCCTGGACACTGCATACAAAAATTTGAAATTGACAAGATGACGTCAGCACAATGTGAAACCAAAGAAATTGAACCTTAAGTCTTCTTGTAGGTAAATAAAATAGGGGTGGAGACATAGCCAGAGGCCGAATTAAACGCCTGTATCACTATTATTTGAATTTTTTATTGTATATTTTAAAATATGTGGCACTCGCTTGGCAGCGGATCGTCTTATGAGTTAATAAAAGAACATCGAGCCTAGGGTTCCGCGTTTCAAATTCCGAATCCAAAACCAGCCAGTAGTAGCGTGTACGATCTCCATGCTACAGTAACGAGTAACCAGTGTGCGGTAACCGAGGGCGATAGAGGGGGTGAGGTAAAAAGTTGCTGGGAGGAAGGGAGTGTCCGTACTGTATCTAGTAATAGATACTCTTTTCTTATACTGTGTCCGTACTATCGGGGACTTTTCCGCCTGACCACTTAAGAAAAAAATCGCATGATTTCGCCCAAAATTTATTGTTTGGAAACTATTATTAATTGGTCTATTCATCAATAGGGCGGGGTAAGACATCGCTTTATTTTTTTAGTATGCAAGCAAAAATGAGCCTAGTGGTGGTCAGGCGGAAAAGTCCGCGATAGTACAGTCGGCCGCAATAAGTTATAAGGTGAGGCGGGGCTATTCTGACACAAAAAATCAAAGCGAAAAGTTTAAACCTCATTATTACCCTTTGTTATAAAGTTACAGTAAAGTTGACTATTGCATATTAAAGGGTATTTTATCTATTTTGATTTCCCCTTAATTTTTGTTTTAAAAACGCATATTTACACTGGCAAAAGAAGCGAAATTCTCGTAAAAATACCATGTGGCCATAATGCAAGCAAAAATGAGCCTAGTGGTGGTCAGGCGGAAAAGTCCGCGATAGTACAGTCGGCCGCAATAAGTTATAAGGTGAGGCGGGGCTATTCTGACACAAAAAATCAAAGCGAAAAGTTTAAACCTCATTATTTCCCTTTGTTATAAAGTTACAGTAAAGTTGACTATTGCATATTAAAGGGTATTTTATCTATTTTGATTTCCCCTTAATTTTTGTTTTAAAAACGCATATTTACACTGGCAAAAGAAGCGAAATTCTCGTAAAAATACCATGTGGCCATAATTACCCCGCAGCGGGGTAATTCCGGCAGTCGACAATATCTCCGCCATCTATGGAGCTATGACGCTGAAACTCAAAGCAATACAATATTGACGATACGACATATGCGAAAATGAACTTTATGACAAGCTGGGATGCTTCATTTTCGAGTAAAAACACTTTAAAAAATTTGTGGGGCTATTCTGTCAGCTCTCCATACATGCTAGGGCTGGGACACGTAAAAGTCGATAAACGGAACATAGCAAAAATTTCTTAAAAATTGGATGATAGTGATTAAAGTAAGTATAAGTGCTTAATTTAATAAAACATTTTTTGAGTACGAGTAATCCTAAATTTATGATAAAAAAACGTCATATTAAAATAGATTTCCTATTAACTCTCTTCTTTTTAATAAAGGTTAGGTATTTATTGTAGTTCTGGGTATCTATCCTGAGTATCTGTGCCGCTCCATGCAGTTATTTTAGTTTTTTCACGTCTTCAACCGCATTTCAAAGTTTGATTTCTGAGTATATACGTTATTCTTTTTATCTTTAAATATTACGTCATCTATAATAATACAAGATACATACTCGTATGACAATATACTTATTTTAAACTAGACAAAACATGTTTTGTCTTGATTTTACCTAAAAATGTACATGCGAGATATGGTAGGATTAAAAGTACTGAAATTAATATCGACGTTTATGCCGATACTGTGGACATCACTAGCATTTTGCTACTTCATACAAAAACAGTGGGGCTATTCCGCCAGTGTTTTCTGCCAGAATTGCCCCTCCATCATAGTTTTGGGGGGTTATTATGTCAGACTCAATAACACAGTAATAAATAAGCGTAGGACAAAATAAGCTAGCAGAAAAGAATCTACAGTTCTTATTCATATTACTTAACTTGATTAATCTTCAAATAAAACACAAAAACCACTAAAAAAATAAATAAATTTGCGAAGCGTTTTTGGTAACGCAAGCGAAAAAAATGGTATCCCGTCAATATGGCTTCCCAATCAAACAATTCCTACGTTAGCCGCCCCATCTATATTTTATCGAAGAAACAAGCTTTTTCTCTACCTGTACCAGGTGTCGCGACTGACTAAAAGCTTATAGAACAAAAGTTATAGCCAAATGCCGGAATAGCCCCGCTGCCGGAATAGCCCCGCCTCACCTTATACACTTTAGTAATACGACGTAGAACAAAAGTTTATACAACTTATTGCGGCCGACTGTACCTATGTACTCTTTCTCATACTGTGGTAACGGTGCAGTACCTAAGTATTATGGTGGCACTACACATGGCGTATTTGGCAAATATCACACTTTCGCCGCTGTTGATCCTGGTTTACAGGAGTTACAGCGGTGGGAAAGTGTGGTGGACCTATGCCCGATAAAATAATATCACACTTGACAAATACGCGTTTCCTGTCTGTGATTGCCGTACGGGACATCGAACTTCCGCTGGTCGATTAACGCTTGGTCGAAAGAACTACTGACTTTATTGTCGGTTTTCGACGCATAGAAAAAAAAAAAAAAAAAAAAAAGGAGTGAAATAGGAAAAAATATGCACCCAAAACATCCCCTGGGATCTACGTTTTTATTATGGTTTTATTGCTTATTTTCACGTAGAAACGCGTATAATTTGCCAAAAACGCCATGTGAAGTCCCACCATCATGAGAAGGTGTAATAAGTGTTAATATAACACACAGCAGGTGGGTGAATTATTATGGTTACGACTATTTTCCCGAAAGGGGATCCCGTTGCTTAACTTTGATGAACACTAGTCAAGGAGTGTTTTTATTACTATGTAGCATACCTACCTACCTACAAGGTATAACAAAAATACTTTTGAGGTGGTTTAGACCATCAAACGGAACAACTTTCTCTATGGAGACAAAATCCATATAAACATAGGCACACATCAGAATTTCTTCTTCAGCGATGCAGGTTTCCTCACTATGTTTTCGTTCATGTGTATTTAGTAGGTATGTGATTCCTCTAATAAATTAAGTTTCTGTATCTGGACTATGAGTTGGATGGCGATATGCAGAAAACAGCCAAATGAAAAAAAATCCTTTTTTTGACGTGGCGTGGTATTTTTATTCTTATTATGAGCAAGTACTACTGATTATTACTTCTTACAGTACAAATTTTTTGTTTTGTCTGCTTCGTGCATTTTATATCTCCGGAATCAAGATGGCTGACTTCGTAAAAAAACGGATTGTTTTGAAAAGTTGGCTGAGTTTAATAACTTATTTTCGTTAATTTTCCACAACGCGGTCCAGTTGACATCAACATCACTAACCTACTTTGAGCTGAGCCAGCCGCTGCTAACAATTTTACTATTAAATTAGAACCCTTCCTGACCAAACTTTTGCCGAACCCAACCCTTCATATTTTCACAAAAAAGCAACGGCGTTAATGTTTTCACGAAAGTCTGATGGAAAAAAAAGGCTACGAAAATACAAAACGAAACAAAAAGTACTTATGAAGGCCCGAGAAGACACCATTAAATTAAACAACTTTTACTATGGACTATTCTGCAGCTGTTCCATACCTACAACATTTTTCCTTTAGGCTGTTTGGTATCCTCTGCATTACTAACGAGATGTTTTTTATCAAGAAAAACCTGCTAAGAACAAGTCGAGCTGTACAAGTGTTCCGTACCGTATCCGATCACAAATAATGTACCTATCTTTTGTGGTGATGGACGAAGGAAGCTATAGAAATGAACGAAGACGATTCTATTATTTGTATTTTTGAAAATTAATGTACGGACTACAGGGTGTTAGGGTAAACAGTTGCATTACTTACTTTAGGGGGTGATGGTACCCATGATACTGATCAACTTTCCCTAATAAACCTTGAGGATAGGAAATTCTCAAAAAAATTGCACTATCCATACTAAAATGCAATTAGGTAGCTAATATCGAACGTTTACCTATATGAAAGGTCGAAATTTTTTCTTGCAAATTTCCTATTGGTTTCTTAGGGAAAGTTGATCAGTATTATAGGTACAGTCACCCCTTAAAGTAATGCAACTGTTTACCCTAACACCCTGTATATTTCCCGAAGCGGTAATCAGAGGTATTCCACATTTCGGGTCTATATTAAATTCCATAATTGAAAATGCTATCTAATATATCCATAATATAAAACATATACTTACTTTTAGCAATTCGGTTAGGGCTGTGGTCGCAAGAAACTCATGCTCGTCGCTTCCCACCTCGCTAACCTAACCGAATGAGTTGGATGAGGTCTAAAAACTATCTTAAACGAGTTTTTACAACATTTATTTTATTTTATTCATCTAAGAAAAACTTACGGACTTATTACAGAGGGTAGGTATCAACATTTTTATAGAACAACATTGCCAACTAAAAGTTTCCACAAATAAAAAAAGTTACAGATTTTCATGTACTTAGAGGTACCTTAGAAAATCCATAATTTGAAAATGCTATTCAAATTATGGATTTTCATTATTCATTTACAAGTAATATTGTATAATTTTCATATTAAATTTTTTAATTGTTATACGAAATTACGAATTAAGAATATTATGATTATTAATGTTATGCAGCGCAACATAAGGTAGTATTTATACAGAAGAGACGCGTGGCGGTGGCGGGTAGTCAAAGTAACACCAATATAAACCTTATATTACGTAGCATATCGTCGTTTTTAATTCTCCAAACGACTCTATGCTACGTACTATAAGGTTTATATTGCCGCACCCCACCCGCGAAATGTCCGCGCCACGTCACTTCTGTTTAAACAGCCCCTAAGGCCTCGTTCAAGGAGACGCGTCGCTTCACGCGGCGCGGCACGCGGCGTGGCTCGCGGCGCGGACTGCCGGAAAAACAAACATATGAAGATGTATGAGAGCGTTCACGGAAAAGCGTTTTTGCATGCTTTTGTTTGATTTGAGGCGTCGCATGTGGCGGCAGCCGCGGCAGGTGACGCGGCAGCCGACGCGGCTGGCGCAGCGGCGTGCAACACGGCTATAGTTGTAAACGGGCGGTTTTAAACCGGTTTAAAACGAAACGGGCGGTTTAAAACGAATTTCTACAGATAAGACGAAGTAGCTTATATAAAGACTGACAGGATGCAAAAAAAAGCTGCGGTAGCCGCGGCGGGCGACGCGGCGGGTGTAGCGGCGGCTGCCGCGGCGCGTGCTGCGGCGGGCGCCGCGGACGGAACCATGAACGGAGAATACGCTTGACGCGCCGCGTGACGCGCCGCGTGAAGCGCATCGTCTCCTTGAACGAGGCCTTAGGCCCATATGTCACTTGCAGTGCCCAAACGTCTAGCCTGACAGATAACGTGCCCAGCACCAATTTTTAATGGATAATGAACACAATTTTCGTTATTTCACTTCACTGAAAAGTCAGTAGCGTTAGGTACAAATCGTATGTACCTACGTAACGAAGTTTCGAAAAACGCAGTAAAAGACATTGCCCAATACCGTTTCCCATACAAAAATGGTAAATTTGAATTTTATGTTTACCAGAGACGGTAAGTGTCAGAGTGATATTGAGAGAAGAGTGAATGCCGGAAATAGGGTAAATGGAGCTCTGAATTCCTTTGTGAAAAGCCAACACGTGTCCAAAAAGGCACGGATGGCAGTTCATAATGGAGTGTTAGTCCCGACATTGATGTATGGAAGTGAATCTTGGGTATGGCAGAAGACGCATGAAAGTAGGATTAACGCAGTGGAAATGCGCTCATTGAGAAGTATGTGTGGTGTAAATGTGATGGATAAATTGAAAAATAGTTTTATTAGAGAACGCTGTGCTCTGAAAGAGGATGTAGTGACAAAAATAGAGAAAGGTATGTTGCGATGGTTTGGTCATGTGGAAAGAATGGATGAGAGCAGATTGACGAGAGCAATTTATAAGGCAAGCGTAAGTGGAAATGTTGGAAGGGGACGGCCTAGACGTACATATACGGACCAAATTGGCGACGTGCTTAAGAAGGGCCAGGTCAGATCTACCCGAAACCGACGAGCATGCATGAAAGGTCTTATGAATGTGGAGGAAGCTAGAGAGGTATGTCAGGATCGTAGCAGGTGGCGTTCCGTTGTCTCTGCCTACCCCAGTGGGAGACAGGCGTGAGAATATGTATGTATGTATGTATGTATAAGAAATCCCACAGCAGAAAAGGATAATTTCCATTTCATTGGGCACCACGATATTCCTCCTATCCTGTGTATAATTTCAGCTATCATACGATTTGTATTTGTTCTTTAATCATACACATTCGCCAGCTGCGGAAACGACCCGAAACGAATACACTATGTCACGTGGGCAATGTCTTTTCTAGATCAAGATTGGATTAAAAATTCCGTTCCGTTTTTCCATTTAGAAACGGAACACTAAAAAACGTATTCACACGTCTTTCCGCCAAGACAGTTTGTTAACGAGATGAGGTCTTGAATGAAAAGTTATCTCTCGTCAAAAGAGGATTTTTTCTAGGCAGCGCTTACATGCGGCTTTATTACGGCTTTGTGGAATCATTAATCACAGAGTACTTATGTACCAAGGATCGAGCTTTCAGTTTAAATCTTACTAACATAATGTAATTTAAAGGACATCATCGGATTTGGCCCAAAATGTGTAAGTGCCGGCCAAAAAAAAAAATCATGCGATATTCTGTTAGGACTTGTCCGTCAAAACATTTATTATTTTAGCATTAGTATAGCATGAATGGATAGGCCCAAAGCGCTTTAAGTTGAAGCACGCAAAACTAGGACACTTCAATACAAATTAGGGTACTTGGTTTGTCATCTCAGTACATTTTCGAACTGTCAATTGTTTTGCCTCATTTTTCTGGTTTGAAATGTTCGCGTAAGGCCTGTCCATTCTTGTTTACTAATGTCATTATTATAGCACTAAAAGCTGTAGGTCCATTGTTCTTAGTGTTATTTGGGTTCGAAAATCTGCCTCTTCATACACATTTTCGATGAAATTAGCTAAGGCTATATTCCGTTAGAACTAGTCCGTCCCAGCATTTTTTAGTAAGTATGGCACCAAAGTTGTAGGGCCATTTTCCTTGGTTTTATTTAGACTGTAGAAAAAACAACGGAATTCTTATTAGCAGGAATCGCTAGACTAATCCCGGCAAGTGTAGAAAGTCCTGAGAACACATTCTTCTTCTCTCGCCAAGCAAAGACATCTCCTCTCAAAGAATGAGCGACTGGCGCCAACAACAGAGAGCCTATGTAAAGTACAGTTTAACCGTTAATTGTGGACGCGGGGTCTCACAGGCCCCTCACTGTTTGTGATTTCTGAGAATCACAGACTTCCCCGCACTCGACGCAGCTGTGATCCACAGTAGCTTTAGTTTTTAGTCACAAAACTTCCAAGAAGGAAAGAATTATCGCCGCCGCCTAGAAATTAGGTAACGCTTGAAAATTCAGGCGGGGTCTGTGAGAATCTACTTATACTTATCACTTTTCTCCAACTATATCAATTTTCTCCACATACTTATCACTTTTCTCCAACTTCTTATCACTTTTCTCCACATATTTATAACTTTTTTCCACATGCTTATCACTTTTCTCTAACTATATGACTTTTCTCCACATAGTTATCAGTTTTCTCCAACTTCTTATCACTTTTCTCCACATACTTATCACTTTTCTCCACATACTCCGTAGTACTTCCGGAATTTTCCGGAATTTCTAATAATATACTCCTGAAACATTCCGGAATACTTTCGGAATCCTTCCAGAATACTTCCGGTATTTTGGAATGTTTCGGGAAGACTTCCGAGAACATTTCAATATCCCGGAAGTATTCCGGAATACTTCCAGAATACTTCTAGAATAATTCCGGTATCCTTCCGGAATACTTCCAGAATATTTCCTGGAACATTCCAAAATTCCGGAAGTATTTCGGAAGAATTCCTGAAACATTCCGGAATTATTCTAGAAGGATTCCCGGAAGGAATACTTCCGGAGTACTTCCGGAATGTTTCAGGAATACTTCCGAATACTTCCGGGATACTTCCGGAATCCTTCCGAAATACTTCCAGAATATCTTCCGGAATACTTCCTGAATATCTTCTGGGAACATTCCGAAATTTCGGAAACATTCCGGAATACTTCCAGAATACTTCTGGAATTTTAGAATGTTCCATATATATTTATCTCCACATACTTATAACTTTTCTCCAACAATATAAATTTTCTCCACATACTTATCATTTTTCTCCAACTTCTTATCACTTTTCTCCACAAAATTATCACTTTTCTCCACATATTGCCGGAATACTTCCGGAATTTTCCGGAATTTTCGTATTCTAATAATATATTCCTGAAACATTCCGGAAGACTATGAGTTGAATGGCGATATTATGATTACTAAGTGTTATTTTACTTCTTACAGTATATTCATTCATTCAGTCATTTTATGTTTTGTCTGCTTCATGCATTTTATACTTCCGGTATACTTTCAGAATACATCCGGAATTTTAGAATGTTCCCAGAAGATATTCTCCAACTTCTTATCACTTTTCTCCACATACTTATCACTTAGATGCTTCCTGAATTTTGGAATGTTTCAGTAATACTTCCAAATATTTCCGGAATTCCAGAATGTTCTGGAATTATATTTGGTAATTAGAATTGGCCAGAAAACTAAAGAGGAATCGGACGTTGTCGTCCTTATTTGGAATGAAGTAGTTATAGGTACGAGTAGGTACCAAAACTTCCAAGCTAGATTAAAAATCTATGCAAAACAGTGTAGGTGGACCGAGTTTGTTGTCACATGGTTGCAGGTCAATCACCTTAATGTTTTGGACGTCGAATACTTTAAAACGCTATTTGTAAACTAAAGTTTTTCACAAGAAAACATATTCATCGATCATTGTCGTAAATTAAAAGATATAAAGGTCAGTAACCCCGAAAGTTATCTATAAGTTTTCGTAAAACTATGTATTATACATATTAATAAACAAAATAACGGTGTAAGATATTTATTGAAACTTTAGCAATGTTATAGTTAATCATTATCTTACAAATAGACCACCATTCAAAACACTACCACTTGAGGGGCCATAGGTTCAGACGAATATTTTACATGACAAACGCGGTTGCCAAGGCCCAGCGCTCCAAAAACAGCGTGCGCGCACTGAAAAAAAAATTTGTTTACTTCAACCAACATCATAAATCCATATGAGCCTGTCAAGATCATGACTTCTCCGACTAAGAGAACGAATTCGGCTTGTTGTTACGACTAACCATCTTTTGTTTTTAGTACCTAAACAATAATAACGTCATTTCAATTATTTTGGTGCTAATTAAGAGAAATTAATTATACTTCATAGTTGGCTCGCATTTTTTTCAGTGCGTGCCGTATTTTCGATTAAAAAGAGTTAACAAAAGTACTTTTCATAGTTTTTTTTTTTATAATTTCACTAGATAAACTAATGGTGAATATGTGAGTGAAAAATCTGAAACTATTTTAGTTCTTTCGTTCGTTCTGGGACACGTACTCGGCCCTGGTGGCCGATTATCTTTTTGTACCTGTTGCCGTTGAGACCACGGGGGTTTGGGCTGCCGAGGCTAAGACCTTCGTTGCGGAGGTTGGCCGTCGACTGTGGGAGCGAAATTGTGACCCCCGTTCCGGGTCGTTTCTGGTGCAAAGGCTAGCCATAGCTATTCACCGAGGCCTCGCTCGGCGCCGGCCGGCATGATGAGAATCGACCCATGTAAACCGCCCCTTAGAAATTTAGACCGTGCAAGATGGCGGGCTGCTCGTATTATGGGCTCCTTTGCGCCGGGATCGACCAGGGGTGGGTTATTTGACTGAGCTTGTATTTCATTGTTTTGACGAAGCATGTTGCTGATTTATGTCTGTTTTGTTTTCATTGTTTTGACGAAGCATGTTGCTGATTTATGTCTGTTTTGTTTTCATTGTTTTGACGAAGCATGTTGCTGATTTATGTCTGTTTTGTTTTCATTGTTTTGACGAAGCATGTTGCTGATTTATGTCTGTTTTGTACCTTTGTTTTTGACGACGCTTGTGCTGACCGCTTTTTATTGTACATTTAATCAAAATGTTATTATCTGAATAAAATTCCGTTTATTAAAAAATTTAGTTCTTTTATTTATTTTTAATGTACTTTCCCACTTTTATTTGTTTTAAAAATTATCTATCAGTTCTTCTAATAGTTCTAATACGAGAAAATTTTTTAAAATACAATATAAGAAAATACGTCATCTTTGTGACCATTTTCTATCGAGTGAAGTAATTAAAAATAAAAGTCCAATCCAACCAAATAATCCAATCGTGTATTCAACTGACGATTTCACTACATAAACTATGCAAGAATACTGAGGTAAGTATAACTTTGGTTTCGGTAAATTATCGACCCCTCTGGCCTCAATAGGGATGATGACTGATCCTGGAAATTCATTCTAAATTCAATAACAAAATGTTAAATCGAAATTACAATCAAATAGAAAACAAAAAAGTTATAAGCGATTGAAATACGTTTTTTATCATCTTCTATCTCTTTCATGCAAAACAGATGTTTGTATGACACTTCGTTATTATTTGTATTAAAATACGAGGGTATGACGTCACTCCCTCTATATCTGCCTCTCGCTCTAACCGTAAATTTTAAACACTTATATTTCGGTTATTTTTGAAGATATTAAAAAATCTGTTTCACTTTAGTGTTTAAGATATCAAACAGTTTTTAAAAAAGAAATGAAATAAAAATTGTCATCATCCCTATTGTCGTAAACGCCATAAAGGACTTTTTACAGGGGAAGCAAAAAACCAAAAATAGAAAAAAGAAAAATTAATATCTTTTTTACTTTTTTAGCTATATTGATGATACTTACATAAAATTACTCGTACTCAAATGTTTCAAAAACTCATAAGTATTGCACTGAAGTAGAATGCAGATTTAAGAAGTTAGCATGGAGATACGCCCTAAAATAAAACTGTTGAATGGTGTTTACTACCCAAAAATAGTACAAAAATGTATTGCTGATTAATAATAAAGTAGTAATAGTACATTACTGCAGCGGCCAGCAACAGAGGCATTGATGGACGAACGTGTAAATGTGGGCCGAGGCGAAGCCGAGGCATACATACGTAAGTCCATCAATGCCTAGTTGTGGCCAAGGCTTGTATAGTACTTTTCTCAAACAATGCGCGGAAATTAAAACACTAAATTTTCTCAAAAAATTCGCGGAAATTAAAACTCTTCAAAATCAATGACGAACAACGAACAACAATTTTTTTTTTTTCAATAAGCAGCTTTCTATTTGCAAGTCAGTTCGAAATTTAAATAAAAACTTTGATGAGTTACCTCCTTGGTCGCCATGTTTCGGAGAAAAAGATCGTTCCATTTTTAAATTACACGACAGATATGAGTTTAGTATGTAATTTATTTGGCCGCTAAACACGACAGATATGGATTTTCATACAAACATTGCCGGCCGCTGCGCGCATGTATTTGGCCAGTACAGCAATTTCGATTTATCTCGAAGAAGGTTGTCAAAATAATGCTCACATTTCCAAGCATGTTTGAGAAAAAGCATTTTTATAAACAAACAGGCAGTGATTAAGCAGTAAAAGGCTATTTTAATAAACTAATTTTTATGTTTTATTCATTGTGGGCTAAGGTAATTATGTGTTAAGGTAATGTGTTATATTCAGATACTTAGCAAAAACAATTATACCCTATTTCCATTAAAAAGATGTTCAAGAATAGGTGGGTATTAATTAATTTTAGGTAAAGGGTGAATAGCTCATCGTTTATTGTGTCTTTAATTAAAATATTTTATAATCTTTGAATCATTTATTTTCATAATTAAATTGTAGGCACATGTTTCATGTTCATACATCACATTTACATTTTTTAACCTTCATAGGATAAGAAAAAGAAAAAATCACGCATAAAATTAAAAAAGGAACTTTTGGTAATTATTAATTTACACGACATGAAAATAATAGCTGCATTTTCATCCTCTTCGTCACTTTCTAACAGGACGTCCAAGACTTGAGCCTCATTTGGAAGTAGTAAATATTCGTTATGGTAATGTTTAAATTCTTTAAATTTATGGATAATTTATTGTTAAGAGGATGGTGTAGTGATACGACAATCAAGCAAAACGCAAGCCAAATAGATCAACCAAATGTATATAAGCTTTCTTGCGTATCGTCTTTGAGCTTGGCCGGCGGCGTTAACGTTTTTCTCCCCTTTGAAAACAACGCATTTTGATAATTTTTGGCTCATTAA
Source organism: Agonopterix subpropinquella (assembly GCA_922987775.1). Classification (NCBI taxonomy): domain Eukaryota; kingdom Metazoa; phylum Arthropoda; class Insecta; order Lepidoptera; family Depressariidae; genus Agonopterix; species Agonopterix subpropinquella. The sequence continues at coordinate 22,649,794 of OV277698.1, forward strand.
TCGAAAGATAGAAAACTAGGTTTTTACGTTTTGATATTTTTGATGTACTTTTATGTATGTATATTAAATAAAATATAAGCGATTTTAGATTTTCATACATAACATTACATTTTTGCTTACAATTTCGCTGCTATATCAAATATTGAAAAAATCAAAACGTACGAACCTAGTTTTTGGTCTCAAGAATAAGTGTACCAAAAATCATTAAAATATGTTATGTTTTAGTGGTTGGGAAAGGTTTTTTTTACCGACGAAAACAAAACAAAAAACGAGGTGGTTTTCAAGTCTCAATACCTTTTGGAACATGCTAATACAAAATACATACATACACTACACTAGTTACATCAATACATTTATTTACACAATACAACGGTTTTCCTATATCCTGTTACTTTGTTTTGTAAATTAACTTTAGCTTTAACTTTTTTTATAAATGTACTTCTGACTCCTGGCGGGAGAAGACCTGGTGACTTGAAGTACAGGTATGTGTACGCAAGTACACATACTTACCAAGCACCAGTCTCCACCCACAAACTCTTGTACTTCATTTAATATTTTTATTGCTCTTATTAATTTTGTGTTTGTGGTGAGAAAAATAAAAAATTTTGTATTGTATTTGTATTTGTAATTCGACAAGTATACAGGGTAAAATTGAAATCAATCGACAAAATTTAAGAGAGTGTTATACTCGAGATATGGCTGGTTTTAAAAATAGATTTAGACCAAATTAAATAACGTCCGAGATTTTAAAATATCGTAATTATTAATTGTGGCTGATTTAATTTGTGACTGACTGTACCTACAGATGCGCGGCCGATACGCGGCGAGCGAGAGTGAGCGGTACGAAACAATAGCGCCATCTGTTGAGTTTTGGCGAATTTAAGCATTTAAAGCACGATATTTTTATGGTATAAAAATCAATGGTAGGTATACCATTGTCCGTTAAGTACTAAAAGAAAATGTCCTTACCTAATTTTAACAGATGTTCAAAGTGACCACCTCCATTTCGTATGCACAAATTGAGCCCGACACGGCGCTGGTTGTGATTTACAGCTTCAAATGCACTGACATTTTTTTCTCTCAGTTCACTCACTGTGGTCGATTCAGTTTCATACACACATCTTTTAATTTCCCCCCACAAATAAGGGATGATACTTGAGAAGCAGGGTGCATCTTGCGATAGCGTCTTTGCGTTTCACGAAGCCTCCGTGTTTCTCACTAATAAATTATCACCATATCCAAAAAAACTGCAGATTTGTGTACGATTTTTTTTTACAAATTCAGGTTGAACCTAATACGACACTGCACTGAAATCCAAGTTCCGATACGTAAGCGGGCACTGATTGATTACAGAGCGCGGTAACCTCTTAATCAGATCGCGACCAAACGGAAACTGTTTTTGTTTTGTTTGCCTGAGGCGCGTGCGACCTTGCCGAGCGGTGGGGATGCGCTCGCTAGAGTTGTGCGGGGGTGCTCCGCCTGCGAGGGGATGGACGTTGACCGGGCCGCCGGCCGGTGGAAATGTACAGTTCGAATGAGAAAATGTTTATTTAAGGAATTATTTAATTTTAATTTAAAAAACATTTTTTTTATTTAAAGTGTGTATGACACAGAGCGTTTATTATGAACCCCTTCTGAATGTTTTGGCATGCTTAGAATGTCTTTTATTTTCATAATTTAGATTTCAAGAAAACCCTGCAATATAAGATCTAAATCAGGAGTACAACTCGCCACCAAAATTTGTCGAATGTCTTCGATTTCACCCTGTATATATATTTTTTTTTATGTATGAACACGCATTACTTTTTACTGAGTACCTAATCCGATTTTGATTATTTTTTGTTTTATTTAGTAGGTCAGTACTTCAGAGGTGGTCCCATTTTAATTTGGTGAAGATCTGGTAAAGGGCTTCGGAGATAGACAATAGAACTCTCTAAAAATCTATAGCATATCATCGACGATTGAAATAAATGATTCGATAACTTCTTACAGAGTAGTCCGATTTTGATAATTTTTTTTGTTTGGTAGGTCGTACTTCAGAGGTGGTCCCATTTTAATTTGGTGAAGATCTGGTAAAGGACTTCGGAGATAGACAAAAGAACTCTTCAAAGATCATAGCATATCATCGACGATTGAAATAAATGATTCGTGTTCATGTTTACATGTACAACGGATATGTGTCGTAAACGACATTTTAAGTTAACAATTTGTACGTTTAGGAACGTAAATGACACGATTCAACGTCTGTTCAGGTGACACCGGGTCGTAAACGACATTTTAAGTTAACAATTTGTTCGTTTTGGGACGAAAATGACACGATTCAACGTCTATTCAGGTGACACCGGGTCGTAAACGACATTTTAGGTTAACTATTTGTTCGTTTTGGGACGTAAATGACACGATTCAACGTCTGTTCAGGTGACACCGGGTCGTAAACGACATTTTAAGTTAACAATTTGTTCGTTTTGGGACGTAAATGACACAATATAACGTTCCTTTCTTTGCGCATTTGTTAGATAATTGACAGACCAAAATATTTCAAATTCCATTAAATTATGCTTATTAATAAAAAGGTAACTTTTTGACTTGAAATCGATAACGAACGACGACGAAGGGTGCTAGTCTCTCAAAGGTATGCCATACTAATAATTGTACTTGTTGTACTACTTGTAATACTTGTTTACTAAATAAATGTGGATTAATATGGTTATTAATTCTGAAAAGTAAGCCGATAAGAGTCGGTATGTAGGTACGGCCACTGGCATTTACGTCACTACATCGTAGAGCGTATTTTGAAAAATCGTTTTTTTTTTTGCTTTTACGACACTGTGATTAAATTGTGATTAAGGTTTGATTGGGTCGTAAACGACATATTTTGTAATCTTCGAATGAAAATGTCTTTTATGTCTTTTCGATTGGTGTTTACGTCACAGGATCAAATATTTTGTAAATGAAATGTCTTTTACGTTGACTTTTATTTATTTTATTAGTTTTAGACAAAAAAAAACAATGGTAGTAAACGACATTTTTTGGGATTAGAAGAAGTTTAAATACACCGATCGATAGAGCGAAAAAAAATAAACAAAACTGCATTTTTAACTCATTTTGGCCAAAAGTGGCGTTTATGACCTTTGAGGCCAGAAGGGTCGTTATGTAAATCTGGTCGAAACATGAAAAATAAAAGATTCGTCCAAGGTGTTTCGTCCTACCATAGGGCCTTAAGAGGATAGACCGTAGGGGTCGGTTTTGTGAATACAAACGTATTCCCCTGTTTTCTCCCTGGATATAATGACACTAGAGAAAATATTTTTTACCATACAATCTATGTCACCTCTTCCATGTCCCTATATTTGCTTTTTTGCATTTATTGATTACTGTAAGAACTAGGGACCTTCGAAAATGACCAATTTTACCGCCCGTTTTCGGACATCCAGTAAACAAATTTGACGAATATAAACAAAAAAGCAAAACATACAGACATAGCCAAAGTCCTTCTCATATTATTTTTGAAAATAATACTAAAATCGGTTTAGTTTTAAAGGAGGAATACGAAATGCAGATTTGGTCGATTATTTGTCTATAAAATGCTGCGAGCTGCAGTTATTGTCTGTTTTGCACTCTAGTCGGCGGGGTGTAGGTATAGGTGGGGCGGATTGGACAAATACGTATACAGTCGGAAAAGTGACCTAATCTACAAATTATCATTTCAGCTCGCCTATCCTCTTAACCGCTCACAACCCACAACAAATATAATAAACAATGGGAAATTAATTAGTAAATTTTAACTAAAATTAGGTACTCATTTAATTTAAATTTTGATGGAGGCGTAAAAGCAAAAATTTTAAACACAAGAATCCAAAACAATGTTTATTTAGGATACGTATAGGTAGGTACCGGAAGCAAATACCAAAAACGGTGTACCTAACACAATTTTCTTCTATAACCTGTTTTCCATGTTTTAATAAAAAAAATCTTAAGTTATAAAGTCAGTAAAACATCTTTATGTCTCTAAAATGAACCCAAAACGCGAATAATACCGCAAACTTTTCTGAATAAAGAATTCAACTTTTTTTCTTTCTGCTAACATTAAGAACCTTTTGTCACGAGGTTCGACACCGAAAATATTCGGTAAATTGTCGACCCTTTTCATTCTCTGTGACATGAAAATGATAACCTAACAAGACAGGGGAGTAACACGATTGTCTCCTAAGGCCGCGTTCAGACGACCCGCACCCGACCCGCACCCGCCCCGCGCTCTCTCCGCGCTCGCCCTACGGCCTATAATGCATTGCTTGCAATTTGAGTCTTATGACACCATAATAAATCTTGCGAGCGCGTGGCGGGTGTGGAGCGGGTACGGAGCGGCTGCGGGGTGGGCGCAGGTGCTCTCCTAAAATTCAATACGAGATTTATTAGTGTGTCGTAAGACTCAAATGGCAAGCAATGCATTTTAGGACGCGGGGTGAGCGCGAGGAAGGCGCGAGTTGAGTGCGTGACAGGCACGGGCGGCTGCGGGTCGTCTGAACGCGGCCTTATAAGGTGTCACAGGCCGTCACCCGAGGCTGTGCGTGGTAGCGTCACGTCGCGCGGTATGTATGCGACGAATTAGTCAAGCAATTAGTACCTACTTATGATTGCACCATTTTCATACCTTTGCATGTAATAAATCTCTTAAAGACTCTATACAAAAAAGTCAATGCATATTTTTATAGGCTCAACAAATTATTATCGCCATATATTGTTTGTTACGAATATGTCATTTGCCATTTCTCTCCGTGAGAATTGTAAAATAAAATTGAAAGTGACTAATAAAAATCGTGTTTTTTTAAGTGGGTGAGTAGGCACTTTGCTAAACGTCCCACAAAACAAACTTTATGAAAATCAAAGCAAGTCGAACCGACTGCATGCAGTGCCATATCATGATCAGATCCAATAATTTTCGGCGGTAAGTCAGAAAGAAGATAGAGAGGCGACATTTCGTCGCTGGTTTAAATGACATGCTCCTCATGCTGGAGGAGTCGGTGCAAAATCGGTCACGTTGTCGGAGTAAAGTCGGTGACCGTTCTTATCTTATCTTATCTTGTTGTGGGGGCTGGCAAGCCAGCAACACTTCGACCCATTGGGATCTTTTGTGTTAGCCCCAGTACTTTTTACTTTCTTCACCCTTCAAATACATGGTCAATGAAGGAGGCAATACCATTGAGGGGAAGAAGCCTAAGATCTCCCGGTTTTGGATATCCATCACCGAGGAGGCACATGCGTTTTGCCGCCAAGACATCACAGTCACAGAGAATGTGCTCCATGGTCTCCTCATCCTCTCCGCACGCTCGGCAGCTGGGATCCAGGGTGAGTTTCATCTTGTGCATCATCGTGCCTGTGGCGTAGTGCCCAGTGAGGGCTCCGACGATGGCACGAGCCTTGCTCCTGCTGTTGTTCAGTATGAACTTTGAGACACGAGTTGTCGCATTGCTGATAAATTTCTTGGAGTGCTGTAGACCTGTAAGGCTAGACCACTCCAGCTTGTGTGTTTTATCAGCCCAATCCCTAATGGCCATTCTTATGTTGCATGCCGGGATTCCCACACTTGGTTCTGGGCCAACCATCTTTCGTTCTGACCCAGCCCTTGCCAGCTCGTCAGCATTCTCATTACCCCGAACACCGGTATGCCCCGGGACCCAGACTAATCTCACGGTATTGTGTAGACCAAGCTTGTTGAGGGTCTTTACTCCGTTTAGGATTAGCCTGGAGCTCACATAATAGGAGTTCAAGGCTTTGAGAGCTGCTTGGCTGTCGCTAAGAATATATATAGTCTTGTTGGTTACCTTCCTATATATATTCTCCTGCGCGCAGGCTATGATAGCGTACGTCTCAGTTTGAAAAACAGTTGCAAACTCCCCTAGACTGATACTCTCGTTGTAGTCATTGGAGTGTATGCCTGCACCCGTACCCGAATCGGTTTTTGAACCGTCAGTGTACCAAACAAGAGTGTTCGCGTCCGGGGTACGCAGTCCACGCTTCCATTCATCCCTTGAAGGGACATGTGTTTTGTAATTCCTCTTGAAGATTCGAATGCTCGGCATTGTGTCACCGATCATGTTGAACCCTCTTTCAAGCTCACTGCTCAGTTTCAGTGCAGTGTGCCTTATTTTGGGCATATCATTATGCCACGTTTCGGTGACCGTTAAAAATCGCCCGTCTGCGTTAGCCCCGTTCAGGCTTATCTTTGTGACAAATTATTGTAAGTGTAATTCCAAATTGAATACTACTTCAAAATTGAAATATAACTTTCGGAGTTCAATTCGGTCATCAATTTAAAACCACAAATAAATTGAACCAGGAAAAGGGGCTTAAAATATATTGTGTTTATATGTATTAAGAGGGCTATCACAGTCCAGTGCCCTCATCACATTAAAAAATATTTCTCAATAAAGAAAGTCTAAATTAAAAAGTTCTCAACATCAAAACTACAAAAGCCTTCAAGCTATTTTCATATTATAGGTTTTTTAAAGGTCTAAACATACAAATTTTGAAAAAAGAAAAAAAAATGGCCGCTTTTGTTTTTATTCGAAATTGTCTAAAAATGGAATGTTTAGAACCTATAAAAGTATTGTATAACAATCGCTTGAAGGCTTTTGTAGTTTTGATGTTGAGCACTTTTTTAATTTAGGCTTTCTTTATTGAGAAATCTTTTTTAATCTGATGAGGGCGCCACTGGACTGTGATAGCCCTCTTAATGTTTTCTCACTCTAACTACAGTACCCGGTAAGCATCTTGAAAAATGCGGAATGGTGAGGGGGCTTGCACTTTTAGCGCTTTCGCTCAACAAATTTTGTTTCTGCGCATCCAAGGCCTTGCTCAAGAAGTTTGCCAGCCATTATAACGTAAATATTTGTTTGGTACCAAAAGCATAAGCATAATTATGCTCATGCCTCGGGGAATATACTTATTTTATAGATATTCGGAAATCTCAGAACATCCACGTGTGACGTGATCCTACAGTGTGACGGGAAGTGAGCCCGACGCCACTTGTAATGGACAGTGTGGGTACAATACAATACATGCATCGAAATTGGAGCATGCAGGTTGCCTCACTATGTTTTTCTTCACCGAAAAACCAGTGGTAGGAGTCTTCCTACGAATGAGGTTTTCGGAATTTATGTACGATTTGTAACACAACTGGCTTTTCGGTGAAGGAAAACAGGCAGACGCCTATTGAACAACCGTATCGTTTTTTGGTACCGGTATAGTATAATACCGATACTGATTAGAAAGTGATAAGTACCGGTACCAATAGTACAGGTAAGACACTAGACAGTACCGGTATCACTCCAAGGTCAATGGTACCGGTTCCCAAAAATACCAGTACCACAAAGTGAAATTTATTTTAGGTACCTACCTACTCCATTTCTTACGCCAAAGTCCACTAACATAATGATTTGTGATGTAGATCATAAATGAAGAAGAACCACAGAGAAGGTGATTGGTCAGCATGATGAGTCTGTACTCTGTAGGTAAATTTGCTTTTGCAAGTGACAAAACAGAATGCAAATTTGAAGAAAACAATACAAGAGGACAGTTCAGCAAACAATCAGAACAAACAAATAATGTGTTGTTTGTATGCTCTGTAACGGTAGTATTTCTTACATGCTTACGTATTTACGTGCGAGTAAGGAAGCTAAAAGATTTACTTGTACATAATGTAATGTAATACATACCTACCTACTTTTGCGCAATACCGTTGTCCCTTGAACGCTGTTTGTTTTTAAATTATTTTCACGGGATGAGGTAACGGATATATCAAATGCAACAAGATCTTTTTACAAAACTATACGTCATGATATTTCGGCCAATAGTGACGAAGTCATTTAATATGAGATCAGTAGCAAGTAGAGAAAGTTGTTCAGTTTGATGGTCTGATCATCCCCTTAAAATAGTTTCAGCTAGTTTTGTTAGATTCCAATATATAGATATTATATAGATATTCCGGAAGCTTTATCAAAATCATTGACTTGCATTCAAAAAGTTCCGCACGTTTGTATGAAAACTTTAGTTGATTTTACGAATCATTATAATATTATGTTTCGTGTCAGCATCCGTGGCATGCGGTTAAACTAATGTGGAAATTATACAAAAGCAGTGAGTCATATATGACCCTTACAGGTCCCAATTTTGTATGAATGAAACTCACGCCTACATGGATAAGAAATTTATTTGCAAACAGAATATTAAGGTGTAGTCAGCTTTCTGAACTAAGGTGAACTGTGTTTTTTGGGGTTTTATACCAAAGCTGATAGATGTAGGATGGGTGCAGGATATTGTAAATTCTAGGTACAATAAACACAATTTATAAAGATTTTATATTTTTACAAGGAAAATTAAATCTCTGAGGCATTTGGCGAACATCAACATTTATTCAAACTTTGCATTGTTATTATGATATAATAAAACTTTAGAAAATGCACTGATTTGACTTGTAGAGAACTCAACCATTATTAATTTATTAGTTACCAATAGGCCCAAATAGCGTCTTTCGAATTTATTATTACAAAACAGAATACCTAAGGTCTAGCCGGTTTTCATTTCAATGTTCATTTTATATTCCTACTGAAAATGTCTTTCAAACGAATGAAGCAAAAGCCTTAGATTTTAATGGTTTCAATAAATAAAATAAAGCTGCACTTAAAAAGCTGTTTAACATTTCACTGGACGCAATGTATTAATCAAGAAGAATATCGCATGCCAATAGGACTGAATGATTGAAAATGTAAGCAAAAAGCCGAAAACCAAACATTTTTTATTTTATTTCTTCAATTTCAAACATTCATAACCTACAACCATAATCCTTTTCAGGGTGGTCATAAGCATTGCTCTACCAGCTGTCTCCCACCTCTAACCTACCTACCTACCACGTTATTCTATTCTAATTTGAAATCGTCTATTCTAATCGTGGTATCGATGATTTTGCTAATATCGTGTTGCAATGAAGTTGTTTAAACAGCACAATACATTTGCTTGTTAGTTGTTCGGTAATGTAGCATTAAATTGTTCCTCCACTATGATCTCTGCTAATCGGGATTCGTGGAGAAACGCCCACACCCTCGTGTCAGGTCATTCGCCATAACAAGGAGAAGCCACTGAAAAACGCCCAGGGTGCACCAGCTCATACCACACCTTGGACACTATCAGCTGATAGCTGTAATTTTATACAAATGGGAAAAATTGAAAAGGAGAGTTAAGCATGTGTGATACTGAGTGAGTGCGAGCAAAACAGGAATACTACCCGGGTGAATATTTCATATTTCATATATTTATTGCTTTTCTATGTGTTAGTTTACATGGTCTTAGGTTTTAAGTTAGTAGGTACAAGACATAGAAACCCTGTAAGGGCACTGCAACACAGTATAAGTCTAAAATACATTATTTTAAAGTTGGGTACATTTTATCGGTCGCTAGTATGCATGAGGAATTAATAATTGATATGTCAAAGGATAAACTATAACAGAAACAATAGATACAAAACAAATAAAATAAAATAAGAATAAATTAGGAATTCATTATAATATCATTAGAAATAATCATGCTAATCGCCTATTTATAAATGCATGTCAATAGTAATTAACTTGGCACCTGACTCTCACGTGGCTCGGAATTTGAAACCCCTCCTGCTACCCCCTGCGGGACCCCGCCGTCGCCATGCGAGGCCGTAGCATAGCATTTCAGTTACCGTTGCACGTGTCCCTGCTCTTAAGCATTTTCGAGTTATTCTTTCCGAGTTTTCCGAGTTTTTTATTCCGAGCCACGTGCGAGTCAGGTGCCAAGTTAATTCGCCAGTGTTGTACGCATTTGCTTAAGAGGAACCACGATTCAACCAGAGGGGGTAAGGTCAAAAGTCGGTGGGAGGCAGGGAGTATCAGTACTGTATGTAATACTAGATACTCTTTCTTATACTGTGCCCATACCCACTGCTGTGTCCTTAGATCAATGTAAAATTAAGCTGTGTCCCCCGAACTCATCCAAAGACACCAGAAGCAGGCACACGTAGAAATTACCCAACAGCATCCCCACTTAAACTACATCAAATCGATAAATGACATTCTTTTATCGAAACCAGACGATCAATACTCAAAATAAGCGCAAAACTTAATCCTTCTTCAACCTGTTTTAACTTTTAGGTCATTCGGTAGGCTTAAGATAAATCTACTTTTTCGGCAGCTGTCTCAACTTTTTAGCGGACTAAGTGCCAATTAAAGCTGAATTTATCAGGCAACAGACACAATGCTGCAAAAACTTTGAAAAAAAGATTTAAAATGTATTCGAGAACTGTAGCTAATATCCTTTGTATTCCAGAAACCCGTTACCTACAGTTTTCTACACTCATAATTATGTTCAGGCAATGATATAATAATGCCAGTGGAAAGAATTTTTATAAAAAATAAAATACAAGAACAAGAAAAACAGGGAATACAAAATCCAGTGGCAAAAGATCCTAAAAAAATAGGGGCAGGCCTTTCGCAATCCCTTGCGAACAAAAATGTTTCGTTATAAAATTAAAATGTTCCCAGAAGAGAGGATGTATCACACTCACGCGTCATTTCGTTAAAGGAATTTAAGTTTGTAATTATTATAAATCCTTATCTTGATTTTTTAATAAAAGTACGTGCTAATGAGATGCGTGCATTAGACTTTTCCTTGTTTTTTATTTTTTGTGAAGGCATCGTTACACGCAAATTCCTGAATGACTTGAACGTGTAAATTGTAAGATTCGAGGCATGGTCAGGTCGACGAACTTCCTTGTTCAGAAAAAAAAAGTCAATTTATATAAATATCGAGTCTCGTAATTCCTGCCTCTCCCGTTGCCTTCGGAGAATGTATGAGAACCCAAATTTAAAGTTGTTTTTATATAAATACCGCTACCTCGATCTTGTCATTGATTATGGTACGAAAATAAATGTTATGTTGTATTGCGACTGTTCGATACCGACAAGTTTTTGTACAACATGGTGTTAAAGTGGTTTCGTTTTTTGCAGGGTTTTACTAAATTCAACATACTTAAATCAAAATAATTATTATTGTCGAACGGGACGTGCCCTTATATCTTTTTATGTGTTTTAAACAACGATATCAATGTACTGTACCAGTACTAGATACGGTGTTCAGTAGGAACTGCATGTTACTCTGCAATGCGGTGTCAAAACCGCATTGTTGTTAGTTTACTCTATGCTAATGGGAATGACAAACCAATCTGAATACCAATCTGTCATTTTTTTCAATAATCATTTTAATTTTATATTGGTGTATTTAAATTAGTTATCACTATAAAAACCGCCTGAAAGTTGTTTTACGGGATACTTTTATTCGAATATAAGGTAAGTAAGTATGTAAAATTATAAGGATATGCAATTATTCATTTAAATTTTAGAAAATAGGTAAGTCTATTAATTTCCTCAAGATTGGGTAAGTCCATTACTTTTTGTCTCGTTTTGGCACCCAAAAAGCGACATTTAAGGAAAAGAGACGGGTATTAATGATCATAGATGAATCAAGAGACTTAAATCAGAAGGCACAAAATAGGCACAATACATGCACAATATAATGAACTAAAGGCGGATGCCAGACGAGGATTGAAATTGAAAATGACGCTAAGATCGTTCATACTTGAGATTATATTTTTATAAGTACTTGTTCATGGGAAAAAAATTAATGCGAAAACAATTATTTGATTTACCTTTTACCTCGAGATGAAAAAGATTTATTGACAGCTAAAGTCATCATCGCAACTTAGCGTTTTAAATTCTCATTGATCGCGACCGGGCACAGTGGATCCGTTCTGAAAAAAGACGGACTTAGGACCTGAAGTCGGAATTTCGTGCTGATTTTTTTTAAAGAAGAGATAATAACTGTCCTAGTAACTTTTATTCTTTCAGTAAAATCTATGGGATGCATGGTTTACGAGAAAAAAAAAATTTTTTGTATGGAGAAGAACACCTTTTATTTTATTTCTTGACTTGGTTCAATTTTAGACGGGATTGGCTTATGTTTTATGAAAGACCAAATAATACTGGACCAAAAAAAAAAACTAGTGCAGTCACTTGCAGCGAAGCGAGAAATTAAGTGTCAAAAATTTCATTTTTTTTTGCATATTTTGCAAAGAGTGCACGATTTTGCCAAACTTTTTGTATATTTGAAAATGAAATTTTTGACACTTAATTTCTCGCTTCGCTGCAAGTGACTGCACTAGTTATATATTTTTTGGGTCCAGTATTATTTGGTCTTTCATAAAACGTAAGCCAATCCCGTCCCAAATTGAACCAAGTCAAGAAATAAAATAAAAGGTGTTCTTCTCCATACAAAAAAAAAGGTATAATTTTTTTTCTCATAAATCATGCATCCCATAGAATTTACTGAAAGAATAAAAGTTACTAGGATAGTTATTATCTCTTCTTAAAAAAAAAATCAGCACGAAATTCCGACTTTAGGTCCTAAGTCCGTCTTTTTTCAGAACGGATCCACTGTGCCGGGTGGCGGTTAGCAACGAGATTAACATCTCCGTGGTCGCTTTACTATTTTTCTTTTCATTCGCATAGTATTATTTAATTTGTGTATCTTTTTTAACTGATTATGTTTGTTTCGTAGTTCACAGTTCACACAATCAAAAGTTATGAGTAAGTATCTAATTCTAAAATTTCAGGTAGGTACGTATTTCAGTGGTCTGCACGTAAGTAGTCGAGGATGCCCAGATAGTAGGTATAATACCCAACATAAATATGAACTGTCGCATCTGTCTTGGCCGGTGATGCTCTTTGACCAAATTATAGTAGTTTCTGTTTTATGTAAACTAGATGGCACTAATGTTCCCAAAGAGTTTTGGAACAACTTGTTTGTTTGAACGTGCTTGTCTATCGTTCATGTCTATGGTTTTAAAGAAGTTGAAACAATCTATCAATACAAAGATCCATGACTTGGATACAAATTTCATACTCACCATAGATGCTAGTTGGTGCATGGTTGGTGCAATGCGAACAGAAGTGCGATTTTTGAAAATCATACGAGCGGCTTGGCAGTAGAAAATGTCAAAATTACTATGATCATCTATGATATATGCATCTTTCTACTGCCAAGTCGCTCGTATGATTTTCAAAAATCGCACTCAGGTGCTGCCTGGCGGGATGTGAACCCGCGACCCTTGTACGAGCGACAGATTCACTACCAAGCCACCAACAGCTATCGGGCCTTCTCATACAGGGTGAAATTGATATCATTAGCATCCCTTTAAACTAAGAATCTACCCATTATACTGAACAACTTTTACTATGGGAGCAAACCGATCGGAGCAAAAAAAATTCATGCTAATGATATCAATTTCACCCTGTATAAAATCTGTTAATAATTTTGAACTAACAAAATTAGCTGAAACTATTTCGATGTTGGTCCCATAGAGAAAGTTGTTCAGTTTGATCGTCTGATCATCCCCTTAAAATAGTTTCAGCTAATTTTGTTAGACCTTATACAGGGTGTTAGGGTAAATAGTTGCATTACTTTAAGGGGTGATTGCACCCATGATACTAAATTACTGAACAACTTTCCCCAATAGGAAATTCTAAAAAAAAATTAACTTTTCATACCATCTGATTGCATTTAGTATGGAAAGTCCAAATTTTTCTTTGCGAATTTCTTATAGGTTCTTTGGGAAAGTTGTTCAGTATCATGGGTACAATCACCCCTTAAAGTAATGCAACTGCGTACCCTAACACCCTGTATACCTATTATTATCTATTCTGTGCTTTAGACCATAGAGTAAGAAGAGATGGCATATCGGCTTGTTTCTATAGAAAATGTTGTCGCCAACAAAGGGGGTGAAAAACGGGTGAGGGGAGGGGTTAACATTTAAATACGCTACTTCCCGCTAGATGTGTATGATATGACGTCAGGCCCAGTTGAGTATCTGTGCACAGTTCGATACAACATCTCTACCCCAGGGGAGCGCGTTATTTTCTCGATGCTTTAGACGTACAAAAATGCAAGTCTTTAGACCTAACGGTTAAGACGATGAATAAGCCGGTCACTCTAGTCAGGACGTGTCTCATAAAGATAATAAAATAGACAAATTACTTTTACTGATAAGACATACCTAACTGTTATTTTTGTTGCGAACTAAAATACAACTAAGCACTTGGATTTTCCCCAATGTATACTCTATAATCTTTTACACAAATCTCTTACACATGCTTTTTCGCACACATCAATATTTTCTTTGGAATTCCTGTCTTATCGCTAAGTATAGAAAATACAATTTATTTTGCAACTAATAAATACAAAGAAAATCCGAACGTTATAATAACGAATTGTTAGATAATTATAAATACACAATTAACTTTTAATTACTAATAAAATTTTAAGGGTGTATTCAGACAATTAAATTTAATAACTTTCCCTAAGGAACATGGGTCGAAAAACGAGACCAATTGTTGGACCTCCTATACAGGGTGTAAGGAAAAGTATCATTAACCTTTAAACCACATACTCTACCCATCAAACTGAACAACTTTTACTATGGGAGCAAACCTGTCAGAACAAAAAAATATCAGCTAATTTGCTCTCATAGTAAAAGTTGTTCAGTTTCATGATGATCGGTTAAGTAGTTTTCGCGTGAAAGCATAACAAAGAAACTTACATTCACATTTATAATATTAGGGATTAACCAACTTAAGTTCCAAGTTTAGTTACCACAGAATATATTGTTTCGTAATTTTAGGCTTCTTTGGGAAAAGTACCTAGTTAATCATATTAGGTACACAATGGAAAGAATCCCAGAACCTGTTCAATTGATTATTAGAATTACGGTAGAATCTTCGGGTTGCCTGTTCAAGTTTGGGATAAGCAGGTGAATAATGGAATTACAAAGAGCACTCACTCGTATTAGTTCTATTACGGTACCTAACTTATTTGTAATTCAGTCTGTTTATTTAATTATGTTTGATTGTTACGTTGCTTTGTCTATTTCACCTCAGGGTTAAAAGCTACAAAAAATAAAAATAAATAATTAAGAAAAAACCAAAAAAACCCTCTCTATAGGGTGTTTCGTTACACCCTGTATACAAATTAAAATAGGTAAGCCATACAGATACAAGGATCCACATTACCTATTCTAATCCTTCACACATATCGTGTGAAGTGTTATACACGTCACAATACCTTCTTGTAATAGGTATGAAATTCATATCTACAGGGTGAAATTGATATCATTAGCATTCTTTTAAACTAAGAGTCTACCCATCAAACTGAACAACTTTCACTATGGGAGCAAACCGATCGGAGCAACTAAAAAATCAGCTGTTCCATACTAAACTGCAATGCCTGCTCGACTCAAAAGTCAAATGTATGCATCAGCAGATTTTTTTTTTGCTCCGATCTGTTTGTTCCCATAGTGAAAGTTGTTTAGTTTGATGGGTAGACTCTAAGTTTAAAAGGATGCCAATGATATCAATTTCACCCTGTATATTTAAATGGATTTTCCTCACCTATGAAGTATTCAGACAATTACCTATAAACAATGATAAAACAATTCTTTATTAGGTAATATAATAAGTGAACATGCATTGACAATGTCATTCCCATCTATAAGGTAATATCGGATCTTGACCGACATCTACGGAGACGTGTCTTATTGCCCACAATAGATAAAACATCTAAGTAATATTTATAATTTTTATGGTATTTTATACTATTGTTTTACTTACATGTCCATCAAGGAATGTATCAATTGAAAGAATAGTTTACCCGGTATAGCCTTAGATCAAAGTAAAATTAATGGATAGGCCTTACGCAAACAATTGACAGTCTTCAAATATGTACTGAGATGACAGACCAAGTGTCCTAGTTTGTATTAAAGTGCCCCAGTTGTTGCGTGCTTCAGATTAAAGCGCGTTGGGCCTATCCATTAATTTTACTTTGATCTAAGGGTATATTAGCAACAAAATACGTCACGAGAGGATCGTTGATGTCTTATGTATGCGGAAATAAAAAATAAAGTCAACTCAAATTATGTAGACATTATGACCATTCGTTGAAAATCTCTGAAAGCAAGTTGATCACTAACTTGCCTCCACCGATCGCTCCTTTCCCAACTTCCCTTTCTTTGAATCCCTGGGAACACTATACTACTGTAAAACCTCAGACTCTAACTCACCCACCTATTTGTCACAGACAAGGGAAAATATAACGAAAACTTAATATTTTAGACGTCAAAACGTAGAACTATATACTATTACCTATTCTGTGGTCAAAACACCAAAGCCTTTTTTTCGAGACTTTGCTTTCTTCATAATATTTGTATGAGTCACGTTGCAGGAACTGACCCGAGCACACGTCTCGCGTGGTTTCGCGCGTCGCGTTTTTACCTGCCACGAGGCTCCGCATTCCTCAATCTCTTCTTGTTCTTGTCCAAAAACAATCCCTGAGATTGGGATAGATTCTCCCAATAATAACTTAACACTGGGGAAAATGCAGTGCTAACGCAGAAGCAAGAGTCCATTAATTTATAAATAAATAAAAATATTTGTATAATTTTCAAGATTTTTTTTGTCTTCTAATTTTCTTGTTTGTGAATTTTGAAATTTTTTCATCATGTTTCAAATTCGACTGGCCCTAATTTACATGCCTAGAAATAATGGCACAATTTTCGTCAAGGCTTCAAATAGAGTGAACTGAAACATAAGCTTTTTTTTAGATGCTTACGAAAGACATCAAAGAAACTGGTTTTACCCGAAATTAATAAATTTTTATTGGTTCACTGAAAAGGTTCTCTGCCTAAGAAACTAAAAAGAATCGTTAAGGAAAGTGTATTTGTAGAAAAAAGTGTCTCTTCTTTCTGTCTTACATACACTTAATTTCATAAAAACACTATCGGATTGATACAAACGGATGGAAACAAAGCTTGAACTATCAACCGCATCGTATAAGTAGTACAGGGTGTTAGGATATACATCTAACCTGTATAATAGCCGGCAAACAACTTTTCAAAAACCTTGATTGCGCGGAACAAAATTTGTAGGCGAAAGAGCTACCTAGTGCACACATCTTAGATAGTTTTATATGATTATACAATATACAGAGTGACTAAGGGTGTTCAAACGGAGACGTAAAATTTTGTTTATTCCTCACCGAAAATATCCTAAAATATCCAATGTATGTTCCGCAATTTTTTGTAGTTTAGTAGTTTTGATTTTTTAAAGGAGTATTTGAGATATTTCTACCGGAGCGGCTTAAAACTGTCATAAGTTTTTCATAAAAATTATTTGTTGTATGACGTGATTTATGATGGCGCTCATTTGTATAATTCGCTCCAATTACAAATTACTACACGAAAAATAAGGAAAGCACATTTAACAAATGTCAGAAAACAGCTAAATGCCTAATGTGATTATTCAAATCCTTGTCAATTTTCCAATTTTCGCATTGTTAAGAATTCGACTCGCACCTTATCACTGTTTTTTTTTATTCTTATGTTGTACAACATTAAACATAAGTGCATACATTAACATTTATCTTTACTTTTTTATTAATTTATATTTTTATATGAGATAAATGTATACTAACACAATATAATTGAATTGAATTACAAACATGACCATTCTTGCATTTCCCATTAATTGGGGTCGGTGCAATAATACAACATTACAAACAAACGTTGACTTTTACGGTAACAATTAGAACTGATATTTTTAGAGCTTATAAATTACGTAAACTGACAATTATAGTCACAGTTAATTAGGACAAGACAACATTTTGCCTTGCGCTATTGCCAATACCAGGATGTCTTCTGACATTTTGTCATGAGTCTGTTAATTTTTTATTCCGTATTTTTGTGGAATTTTCAGACTGTTATGCATGTTGTTGGATCTGTATACAAAAAACCGTTCTCTTAATATAAGTGCAGTAGAGAAAGATTTACAAAAAATGTTGTCTTTTATAAAGATCAATATGCAAAATTCATTGAATATGGAACCTACATAACATCAACAAATACCTAAATATAATTTATTTTTTTTTGTTTTTTAAGTAAAGGACTTATTCGTAATTTTTCTGATGATTTTGATATTCTTAAATATTATTTTTATAATATCTCTGACTACCACCTCGGAGAACATAGTCGTGTGCCCTGCAGTGGGACGTTTATAGGCTGATGATGATGATGACCACCTCGGAGAACATAGTCGTGAGCATATGCTTTATGCTTAAACGAAAATAGAGGAGACCGAAATATCAATCAATAGTCGAAATATTCTTTGCCAATTTCAGAATGATACATAATTAAATATAAAATCAAATGTCGTTCTGTTACAGATTTTGATTTAGGTCATAAGTCATAACATAACATAAGCTATCAAACAGAAATAGTTCCATAAAAATCGGTTCAGTAGTTTTTGCATGATGCTGTTACAATATAAGACAAGCAGACCGACAAAAATTCTAAATAAAGGTTGATTTGGAGTCCGGGATACCAAAAACCATAATTATAATCTTATTCATGTACCTAAATATCTTCAATGTACAGACACACTTCTGTTACAGTTTTGTACCGCAACAGCACAAATGTCTACAAGATGTCTAATAGATATCTAGTAGATATTCTGTGCTGTGTGGGTAATAGTTAAGATAAGGATGTATAACATAATATTTATGTACGTATGTTAGTTCTAAAGGTAGCTGAACATCACTGGATTTCGTTATTTATATAATTATAAAAAGTATTAAAAAACTATTCGCCACACAATAGATCATTAATTTTACTAAGATGTTGCACTGTTCGTAGGTGTTTTCTACGGATCGATTAGTTAATACATCAAAAGTCATTGTCGTAGGATAAACTTTAGCAATTATTGCAAAACAAATCAATGATGGAACACCTAAGTATTGTTGACCTAATGATTCGCTAAACACATTTTGCTCTTAAGATACCTGCGTAAGTAAACATTTGTAATAAGTTAATAAGGAGCTTTGAATAACAAGTTGAAATTAGTGTAACTATCATCTTATTGTATCCGAAGGTTGTCTGTAAGAAATCGCTTTTAGTTATAAGACCGTCAAAAATTTGGTCACCTTTCTGTTACACCCTGTAGAATTGTAGATTGATAATACAGGGTGTACAGTCGGCCGCAATAAGTTATATACACTTTAGTACTACGACGTAGAACAAAAGTGTATACAACTTATTGCGGCCGACTGTACCTATGGTATAAACTTAAATACTTTACTTAATTTAAAGGTAGCTTCAGACCATCAAATTAAACAACTTTCGCTATAACGTCAAAATCGCGGAATAAAATCTGCTATTCCATAGAAAACATCAAGGGCTAATAATGGCTACACCTATAAAAATAAAAGCGGTCATGTGCGAGTCGGGCTACTCGCGCACCGAGGGTTCCCTACCACACAACCACAGAACACAACATTATTAACTTGGAAAAAAAAAACTTTTTTGTCCGGGACCTTTAGCGCAAGACTGACTCGCACTTGACCGGTTTTTAGTATTTTTTGTTATTTTGTAGAGCCTGTTCTATAAGCACACTAAGTTTGACGCTTGTGTGTATTACCGTTTTTACGATAGAGCGTGAAGAAAAAACGTTGATAAAAACTAGTTTCTTGTTGAGAACCCCCTTAATTTTTAACTTTTTGACATTTTTATTATTTGTTAACAAATCCGCCGTAACAACGCACATTCAGTGAAAATTTCAACCATCTAGCTTTTACGGTTCAAAAGTTACAGCCCTCAATAGGTCGGACAGACGGACGGACAACGTAGGCTTAGTAATAGGGTCCCGTTTTCACCCTTTGGGTACGGAACCCTAAAAAGCAACTGTTCCGTAAACAGCTGACTTTTATTTCGTGTTTTCGATGTCGGCTTCATAGTGAGTGAGAGATTGAAGCACAGTTTAATTTAACAGCCTGTATACAGGGTCTAAGGAACAGTATCATTAAACTTTAACTTTAAACCACATAATCTACCCATCAAACTGAACAACTTTTACTATGGGCGCAAACCTGTCAGAACAAAATATCAGCTGTCCCATACTAACCTATTATACCTACCTAGCTACCTACTCTATTCAAACGTATGGGACAGCAGATTTTTTTTTTGCGCCCTTCGCAAAAGTTATTCAGTTTGATGGTTAGAGTGTGTGGTTTAAAGGTTAATGATATTTTTCCTTACACCCTGGTAATCTGTGCACCTGAACTACCCGTTTGCTTGGAGATGGTCGTCGACGACCGTTAGAAAATTCCGTCACAGGCACATTAACTGGTCCCGTCGTCAAAAAATAATATAACAAGCAAATAAAAATTTAAAATTAAAAGCTATATTTAGTGACCGGGACGGACGTGCCGTACGTGGTTGCGTTGCTGAAGGTTATAAAATTGCGTTTAATTGGGTCTTTTAGGGGTGCGGTACAGTGAAGCGGGAAGGAAGGGAGCGGCCAACTCGAAGCAAACGCCTGGTATATCTAGTTAAACTTTTCCCAACGTTGTTTTCGTGAATTTTTCCATAAACATAATAATGTAATGTATAGATAGATACCTAGTTATATTCATTATAATGATATATAGGTATTTATCTACGAATACGATTAAATTAATTTATTCAGCCTCCGGCCACTCACTCCAATTTCCGTTTAATCTAAGTTCAATATTCCTATTCATTATACTTGACGTAAATACCTACCTAATTTAGTATTAAAACTTTACATGACATTCCTTTTAATGGTACAAAAAACAATGTACCGTTCTTAGGGAACGTTTAAACAGAAGTGACGTGGCGCGGACATTTCGCGGGGGGGGGGGGCGGTAATATAAACCTTATAGTACGTAGCATAGAGTCGTTTTGGAGAATTACGCCCGCGCCTCCTGGTCCTCCGCGTCGCCTGGTAGCGGGGGCGCGATTTTTCTTTACGTCAAAAAACGACGCTATGCTACGTAATATAAGGTTTATATTGGTGTTACTTTGACTACCCGCCACCGCCACGCGTCTCTTCTGTTAATTGTTAAGAAATAATAAAATACTATTTTGGGAGCACAATAGGCGCGGTGCAGCCTTATGCTTACTAATAACCATTTTTAAAATGAATCAAATGATGAAAAATAAATATATACAACATTTTCAAAGCGAACTCTATAATACTTCTTCAGCTTGATATAATAAATAACCTTTATTAGGGGATATAAAGCTAACGGCGCGCCCGCCACAAAGGCGGAAATTGAAAATTTTGCGTTACATACCTACTTAAGAGGGTGCTTCAGACCATCAAACTGAATAACTTTTATGATGAGGCAACATTGAAATCGAAAAGAAATATCAGCTATTTCATAGAAAACACCAGTCGCTGTGCGACCCAATGCATGGTATGGGACAGCTGATTTTCTTTTCGCTATTTCTGTGTTGGTCTCAGTGAAAGTTGTTCAGTTTGATGGTCTAAGTCACCCTATTTAATATGTAACGCATTACATTTTACATCCTGTCCTGTATAGATAATTACTATACAGGGTGTAACAAAACACCCTAGTAATACTTAAGGGGGTAGTTCAGACCATCAAACTGAACAACTTTCACTATGGAGCCAACGTCAAGAAAAAATAAAAAAAATCAGCTGTCCCATACATTTTAGTCGAGACGGTACGAAGTTTTGTATGGGACAGCAGATTTTTTTTATTATTTCTCGATGTTGGCTCCATAGTGAAAGTTGTTCAGTTTGATGGTCTGAAGCACCCCCTTAAGTATTACTAGGGTGTTTTATTACACCCTGTATAAACTATGAGACATGTTGCTGAAACTTATTTATTTAATTCAGTTGGCTTAAAAATACTATATCAACAAAATATAACAATAACAACACTTAAAAAAATAAAAGTTCGTTCACACTTTTATTTTGATCTTTTAGTAATTTTATGTTACTTAGTAATTGCTAATGGATATAATAATAATTATAATAGGTACTTAATACGTTTACATTATCTACAATGGCATCCACATAATATAATCGGGTTTATGATACAACTAAGAAGCATAACTTGTATTGATTGTGTCATTTTACTTTGAAACAACCGATATGTTGGTCACACTTTATTAAAATCATGTTATTTGAAATTTATTATTATTATCCCGTTGATATAAGCATTTCAAGGTATTCCAGGAATCGTCAACATTTTTTGACCTAGACCGTCTTTTATAATAATATTATATCTATTAAGTATTTTATAAACATTATAGGTAGAGCCTATTGAATACATAATGGCCTTAAATATTTACTGAACAGATACGTACAGTGTATCACTGTCAATAAGTTACCAAGAAACATTTTAGAAAAAAGTCAACGGAACCTTTTAAAAATATCAATTACCTTCAATTACTAATGGACTCAAAATGAGGAATTTCTACTCTTAATATAAATTGAACCAATCAAAGATTTACGCTGTCACTTAAAAAATGTATCTAAAAAGGATACGGCGGTGGACACACAGGTTGTGTGTCACCGGTCACACATACGATAAGTCGCCAAAATCCACCCACACATATGTACCTGACACACTAAAAAGACGCAAAAGTCAAGCGAATTTCACATATACATCGTTAGCGCAAGAGTTCCGTTAAGAGTCTTAACAAATGGATTGAGCATTATATGCCAAATACGTTGCGGTATTCGAGTTAACATAAGAGTTGATATAAGAGGCGCATCTTCGAGTTTGCACATTTTAGTTGTAAAGACGGCCGCTGGAGAGCGGGCCATGTTGCGAATTTGGGCGTAAGTCGATCTGTCGGGCGTATTTGCTTTGTGTCGGGAAAGGAACCTCTAAGGAGGTCTGAAGGAGCAAAGGGCCTAAAGGGCCATCTCCCGTGCCATGGGGCCGGGACTTTTCATTTATTTTTTGGTGAGTTTTATTCAACATTTTTTTTAATTATTATTATTCAAAATTATTAATTTTTTTTAAATATCATATGATTTATTAAAACGAAAAGTACAAAGTGCGTATCCACGACAGGCTTCGTCACAGGCAAAAAAAATCAAATTTAAAAAAAATCAAATCAAACGGTTCAAATATTTATCTTATCATTTTAATTTTGGTAATGGTGATTCTTTTTTTTTATTCAATTTACAATAATATTTACAATTTGAATAATCTTAGGAAATTGTTAATAAAATAAAACGTTTACATCTTTAAAATTCCTGCTTTAAAAATGGAGGTTAAAAATGGTTACAGAACAACCTTAGGTATCGAGCAATTTTGTTTGTTTTTTAGTCAACCTTGAACTTTATCTTTATACATTTTAAATTCAAATCATGTCGAATGAATCACGGCGATTCGTACTTCTGTCTATTTCTTTCTATCAAAACATAGTTATGCTAAAATGTTCCAATATCAAATTACCCGGTGAAGCCTTTTTAAATCCCTTTTTAGTAAGTGATTCGACTCTCTCTTCTAAATACAAAATAGGTTTTTAAATATATCAACCAATTTGAAATGTTGACCACATTAAAACCTTGTCATAATCGCTTCTGTGTTCACAGAAGCTAAACCTTGTACCAACAAACTACTTATTTACACTTATATTTCAAAACATAAGTGTAAATAAGTAGTTTGTTGTAACAAGGATCTTCGGTGGCCCAAACATTTCAAATTAGTTGACTATAGCCAAACTACTTATTTACAATTATATTTCAAAACCTAAGTATAAATAAGTAGTTTGTTGCAAGGTTCTACGATGGCCTATACATTTCAAATTGGTTGACTATAAACGACAAAGTGGAGTCATGACCCACCGCAAGGGTGGCTTGCAAAAAAAGTGAGGAACTCTGACAGCTATTTTCATTTAATAATTTCATCACTTTCATCTAAAATCTACCTTTTTTTTATTGGTTTTTATGGAACGTCTTGTCTTTCATCTTTTGGTTGAACTGATAATGTTCGTATCGTATCGTTTATCGTAAATATTCGTTTAAATAGAAACCCTGAATGTATATAAGACTGTATATAAGACTGTATGTATGAAAGTATATAAGACTATCTAATGAGAAAGATGATGAGTTTCACACACTTGATATAAAAGGCATCATAAGGAGAAACACCTTTCCCCTAACTTCTACAGTTTACAACTAATTAACTTTTTGGTTAGTTTTATTTCACTCTACAAGTATTGCTAAGTTTCACTGATGTTCGGTCTCACTAAGACTGACACCGAAATAACAGTTACTTTAGGGGGTGCTTCAGACCATCAAACTGATCAACTTTCATCAAGGAACAAAAATTGAAATCGCATTAAAAAATGTGTTGTTCCATCAATAAAACGCCAATGGCTACGTGACACAAATAAATGGAACAGCTGGTATTTTTTTCGTGATTTCGATATTGGTTCCATAGCAAAAGTTGCTCAGTTCGGTCAGAAGCACTTACTGAAATAGGAAAGGCAATCAATTTTTTACTCCCTGTATTTATAAAATTAAAATAAAAATGCATGGAAAGTAAATAAGGTACACTTCCCTGTGGCATAGCGTGGGTTTCCGCCCCACCCGGGGCAAAGACTGACTTTGCCGCCCCTACAGAAAAATAACTGAGCGAGCGAAGCGAGCTCGAAATTTTTTTACACATCGATTCGGGCTGTGGTCAGACATCTTTTGGTTTATCTATGCAAAAATAGAAACATAGAGCGAGCTCGACTTTTCTCTGTACAAAAGAGCCAGAGCTTTTTACGTACAAAGCATGTACAAAGTAGCCTATCGAGCGAAGCATGCTCGACATTTTTAGCACCACGTCTTAGCTGTGGTCAGAATTCTTTAGGATTATGTGTAGGTAGAGTAATTAAAACAGAAACAATTTGCCGCCCCTAGTAAAGTGCCGACCGGGGCATTTGCCCCCCCCCCCCCTTGCCCCCCTCCCGCCCCTCGCTACGCTACTGACACTTCCTTTTGTTTTGTTCACTTATATGCTGGTATTATTTTAGTATTTTATATAAAAAGTGTTCTATCCATCTATCTAAATATAAATGTGACATCTAAAAATTTGCTGTCGCAAAAATAAACCAGATTTATGTTGTTGTGCCACTTTTTCATTTTATTGGATGGCGTGTCTCGCAAATTGAAAAGAAAGGAAAAATGTGGCTTCCCAATTAAAGAAGCCTCCTTATTAGCTGGAACTTTTTCTCTGAATAATAAATTATTATTTTGTAAATTAGATAATTTTCAAGGATTCAAAGCTTCGAAGACAGTAGGCATGGGCTTGTCCACACAGCGATTTTTATAGCGCGATTTATTTTCCTTAGCCAGAAAGTAGCCATCCTCCGGATTTTTTTCCGTATGTGCGATTATTTTTTAGTATGTCCATAGGTTACTGAATTACGAAAAAAGAATCGCGCGATTAAAAATCGCTGTGAGGACAAGCCCTTAATGTTTATTATACAGGGTGTAAACTTAAATGTTACTCGTGATTTCAATGTTGGCTCCATACCATAGTAAAAGTTCAGTTTCATTTAGATGGACTGAAGCACCCTTCAGTCCATAATACTGAACAACTTTTACTATGGACTCAACATTGAAATCGCGGAAAAAACATTCCATAGGTACCTTTGGATCTAGTATTGGTTGTCCTTCTTAATATGCTGGCACTTTTTTTAAAAGGATTCAGACCATCAAACTGAACAACTTTCTCTATGGAAAGAACATCGAAACCGCGAAAAAAAAATCAGTTATCCCATACATTTGGCTAGAGTAGGTTTGCAGTTTTATATATATATTTTTTTTTTTTTTTTTTTTTTTTTACGCTCACAGGCACATACATTGTAATGATCCCAAGAAAGCACTATTTATAGGCTGTTTATTATGGAAACCATACAACGACGGCACAAACATATAAACATCCATGACCGAACCGGGATTCGAACCCAGGACCCTGGTTTGGCAGTCCGGCGTGGTAACCATTACACCAACCGGGTCGTCGTCGGGTTTTATATGGAAGAGCAGTTCTTTTTTTCGCGATTTCGATGTTGGTGCCATAGAAAAAGTTGTTCAGTTTGAAGGTCTGATCATACCCTATAAAAAGTGTCAGCTAAGAATGACCTTATGTAGGTATTAAACTACCCTATGTATCAAACTAAAAGCCAAAAAAGTATAGAGATACATTAATTTGACGTTTAGATTGCAGTAAGCAATCGCATTTCCTAAATCTAACCCCATTTTGAACCTAACGTTATTGAGTTACGTCCATGCCGCATGCGGCACGTAATAAATCACAACTTCTACCTTTGAAAGCTCTACGCTTGAAACCTTATTTATCACCAATTTTTATTGAGCCCACCTAGCATGCTATGAAGTTTGATAATGAAAATATGATTACTTTTTGAAATCTGAAGCTTTTAGTTTCTCCTCGATTTTTGACTTTGTAATTTCCACTGGGATTAATAATTTTATGACTGGCATTTATAAAGCAATACAGGGTGTAACGTAAAATAGGGCAGCTACTTAAAGGGGTGCTTGGGACCATCAAACTGTACAACTTTTACTATGGGACCAACACTGAAATCGCAAAAAAAAATCCACTGTCCCATACAAAACTGCAAGCATAACTCAACTGAAATGTGACAGCAGATTTTTTTTTCGCGCTTTCTACAGGGTGAAATTGATATCATTAGCATCCTTTTAAACTGAACAACTTTTACAAAGGGAGCAAACCGATCGGAGCAACTAAAAAATCTGCTGACCCATACTAAACTGCAGTGCCTACTAGACTCAAATGTATACAGGAGATTTTTTTTTACTCCGAAAAATTTGCTCCCATAGTAAAAGTTGTTCAGTTTGATGGGTAGACTCTTAGTTTAAAAGGATGCCAATGATATCAATTTCACCCTGTATATTGGTCCCATAGAGAAAGTTGTTCAGTTTGATGGTCTAAAGCACCCCTTTAAGTAGCTGTTCTATTTTATGTTACACTCTGTATACTCAGAAACTAAAACTATATTTATATGTAAATAATACTGTCTGATTTCTGTTTATCAAACTCTACTACTAGAGTTTCATGATCAATCAAACTCTCTAAACTAAATCAAAAACACTTCAACAGCTATTTAAAATATGGTCAGCTGATCAGTCCGAATGAAGTACTAATTCTTTAAAAACTCATTATGGTCAAGTAGCATAGTAATTAAGTTATTTAATGTAATGCTGATGATGATTGATGACATACGAATAGAAACGTGGTCGCTCACTCAAGGCCTCATAAAAAGGCTGAAAGTCACCCAAAGGGCGATGGAGAGGATTTTCCCTACGAGATCGAATCAGAAATGAAGAAATCCGCAGAAGGACCAGAGTAGCTGGCATAGCCCAAAGAATTGCCAAACTAAAGTGGCAGTGGGCGGGGTACATTACTCGCAGAACTGATGGCCGGTGGGGCCGAAAAGTAGTCGAGTGGCGACCGCGTACCGGAAAGCGCAGCGTGGGTAGGCCCCTCACACGGTGGACCGACGACCTGGTGAAGGCGGCGGGAAACGATGGAAGAGGGCAGCGCAGGACCGGTCGTTATGGCGATCCTTGGGGGAGGCCTATGTCCAGCAGTGGACGTCCATCGGCTGAGATGATGATGATGAATGTAATGTATGGTGTGATAATTGATGACACAAACTTCAGAGTTACACAAAAAACCTCAAGCAAGATTAATTGTATTACTTGAATGATATCATAAAAACTGATCTAGTTATATTGACATTTCAATAACAACATACATTAAAAGCGGCATATAAATCCGATTATCATCAATCAAGGCGTAGTCATTTGTAGTCAGACAATGCAAAAGATTTACAAGTTGAATGCCCTCAGTTATCGGCACTCGCTGGACCATGTTATGACGTCATCATGCACAAATTCGGGAAGCTGCATCATCAATCTAACTACAAACACAGGCAGCCGAGAAACTGTATATGGTTGTGAACAAAAAAACGGAATTCAAAGTCATATTAATAAAACCCAAAATAGGAATACTAAAACCGGTTACTTCCTTTTCTGTAATAATGAATGATGGAAGTCAGATATTATACAACCTTACTTTACTTAATTATACAATGTATAAAAAATACCCTAATATTTAAAAGGGTGTTGAGACCATCAAACTGAACAACTTTCACTATGGGGCCAACATCAAAATATTGCAAATCCGCTATTCCATGCATTGGAGCAAGGTCGGTACTACAGTTTTATATGATACGAGCATTTACCCGCGACTTCATCCGCATAAATTATATACCAGATTTTAAGTCAGATGATAAGCTATCAAACAAAAAATGTTTCATCAAAATCGGTTCAGTAGTTTTTGCGTGATACTCGAACAAACAAACACCCAAACAAACAAACAAACAAACGAACGAACGAGCAAACAAACAAACAAACAGACAGACAAAAAATCAAAAAATTGGTGATTTGGAATCAGGGACATCTAAAAATCATATCGTAATCTTTTTTTTGTAAATATCTTCAATGTACAGACACACTTTAGATAGCTGATTTCTATTAATATCAATGTTGGCTCTATACAGGGTGAAATTGATATCGTTAGCATCGTTTTAAACTAAGAGTCTTCCCATCAAACTGAACAACTTTTACTATGGGAGCAATCCGATCGGAGCAAAAAAAAATCTGCTGTTGCATACATTTGAGTCGAGTAGGCGTTGCAGTTTAGTATGGGACAGTAGATTTTTTTTTGCTCCGATCGGATTGCTCCCATAGTAAAAGTTGTTCAGTTTGATGGGTAGACTCTTAGTTTAAAAGGATGCTAATGATATCAATTTCACCCTGTAGTCAAAGTTATTCAGTTCTACGCTCTATCTAAACCACTCCATTAAATATTACTAGGGTCATTTGTTACACTCTGTATACAGGGTTCTTCTTATTATGCTGACGGTTTTTTAAGGGGACCATCAAACTTAAGGATTTTCTCTATGGGACCAACATAGGACAAAACTACCTTAATGTATGGAACAGTTTTTTTTTCGTGATTTCCACACGTTTGTCCCATTGAGATTGTTCTGTTTGGTGGTCTGATTAATCATCAAAGGCATTGAAACAAAACATGAGACGAAATAAATTCTCTAAGGTTTTAGTGGGGTGGCAATGTTTTCGCTTTTTAATGAAACTACACATTTCTCTTAACTTAGACACTTTCACCACACGTTTAGATGCTGTCTCGAAAATCTAGATCTCTTTAATAGAACACTAACCACCAGTTGCAGATTCGCTCATTAAAGATAATCCTCCATTAAGTCTCTTGCTAGCTTTTATTATGTCAACAAAACAAAAAGTGACAGCATGAGATTTAATGGAGGATTATCTTTAATGAGCGTTTCTGCAACTGGCAGTAAATCGCCTACTCAAAATCAGTTCATACTAATGGGGATTTTAGAATGTTCGGAAACAAAAGATAAAAACTGGGTTGGACTTGACTAGACCACATTAACGTGTAGTATTGTACGGTTTACATAACAAATGGTTCGACCGTACCATAGACTAAGGCTACAATGGGTAGTTCCGTTAAAAGATCTATGAGAAAAAGTGAGACTTAGTCAGGTCAGTGGAAACCCGCTGGTCGCTAGGCAACGCTAGGCTTTTGTTTGCAATAAGAAACAAAAAAGTCTCAAAAAGGTCATGGTCGCTTTTTTCTATAGTGTCGTACTGTATAGTGAAAGTTAAGCATATGCTCGCGACTATCTTCCTCGAGGGTGTAGAGAGAGTCGCTACTTCGCACTGGTACAGAAATTTTCCTTGTGAATCAGTCTATCTATTAGTCAAACCAGTCAAACTGAACAACTTTCTCCATGGGACCAATATCGAAATCGCGAAAAAAAAACAGCCGATACAAAACTGCAATTATCATAACTCAACTCAAATGTATGGGACAGCTGTTTTTTTTTTCGCGATTTCAGTATTGCTCCCATACGCTGTCTAGTTTGAGGGACTGATCATCCCCTTAAAATAGTTTCAGCTAATTTTGTTAGACCTTATGGTCATGGACATGGTCCTTCTTGGTGACACTTTTTTAAGGAGATGATCAGACCATCAAACTGAACAACTTTCTCTATCGCACTAACATCGAAATCGCGAAAAAAATCAATTCTTCCATACAAAACTGCAAACCTACTCAAGCCATATAATATATGGGACAGCTGATTTTTTTCGCGATTTCGATGTTGGTCCCATAGAGAAAGTTGTCCAGTTTGATGGTCTGACCATCCCCTTAAAAAAGTGTCGGCATATTAAGACGGACCCTATAATAATTAGCAAAGGATTAACACAATCAAGATGCCAATTCTATCCATTTGATAAGACCACGACCACGTATCCAGTCAGGGGGTAATTCAGATTTGTCATTCCAGGAAATCAGAATACAGGGTGTACAATAAAATGGGACAGCTACTTAAAGGGGTGCTTCAGACCATCAAACTGAACAACTTTCTCCATGGGACCAATATCGAAATCGAAAAAAAAATCTGCTGTCCCATACATTTCAGTCGAGTTATGTTTGCAGTTTTGTATGGGAGAGCGGATTTTTTTTTCGCGATTTCGATATTGGTCCCATACAGAAAGTTGTTCAGTTTGATGGTCTGAAGCACCCCTTTGAGTAGCTGTCCCATTTTATTGTACACGCTTTATAAACTAAATGTATATGACAGTCATTACAGCGAACTAAAAGTCGATACGTGCTTGCATTACATTCCTGAAACTCATTATAAATAAATAACTAACTTTTTTTCACGAAGATCAAGAACCGGTAAGAGACAGGTCAACGACCTTAATGGGGTAACTACAGTACACTGACATTGCCTTATTTTAAATTAAAACATCACCTGGGCGTGTTCATAGGCTTGTTCGGTAAAATTCATTATCCTCCATTGTTCTGTCAATCAATTCATCAAAATACATTCGCGTACGTTAAAGACCCGATGTGAACTTTATCAGAAGGTGCATCTGATGTATATTTTAATTGGCCAGGCTGAACGACAAATTAATTCAAACTTACTACTGATTCGATTTGTTTTTTTAGGGTTCCGTATCCAAAGGGTGAAAAGGGACACTACTAATTACTAAGCCAACGTTGTCCGTCCATCCGTCCGTCCTAACTATTTAGGGCTATAACTTTTTAACCGTAAGAGCTAGATAGTTGAAATTTTCACAGAATGTGCTTTATTACGGTGGATTTTCAAAAAAATAATAAAAAAAAAACTAAAAATTAGGAGGATTCATTTTTCTTACCGCTCCGAAAATGATATAAGTATCTGAATATACAGGGTCCTTCTTAATATGCTGACAATTTTTAAAGGGGATGATCAGACCATCAAACTGAACAACTTTCTCCATGGGAGTTGGTCCCATGGAAATCGAGAAAAAATATCAGCTGTCCCATACATTTGGCTCGAGTAGGTTTACAGTTTTGTATGGAAGAGCAGATTTTTTTTCGCGATTTCGATGTTGGTGCCATAGAGAATTTTGTTAAGTTTGATGGTCTGATCATCCCTTCACAAAAATGTTAGGATATTAAGAAGGACCCTATATGCTTAGGGGCCGTAAGTATCGGGGGTTCACGTCATTCGGGAAGGCTCTATTGTGCGCAATAGAATAATGCATAATTATAATTAGGTTCACGACTGTATCCCAGAGGGCGAAGTCAGCGTTTGATCTATATATACTAATATTATAAAGAGGAATGATTTGTATTTTTGTGTGTATGTTTATGTTTGTAATTAATAAACTCAAAAACTACTGTGCCGATTTCAAAAATTCTTTCACCATTAGAAAGCTACATTCATCCTGACAACATAGGCTATATTTATTGCTAGAAAAGATACATAGACGTACACCCGTGCGAAGCCGGGATGGGCCGCTAGTCTAAATTAGAAAGAATGATATTCAATAGGAATTTCGTAACAGCTTCAGCAAGAATTTTAGATACTATATCAATGTACCTCCTCAAAACAACGCTACAAGTTGAGTGATTACAATTTAAATGTTGTTTTAAAGTTTAACTAGAAACAAAACTAATCTGTGACAAAACGAAGTATTCTCTGAGGAATCTTTTCAAACTTTAGCCATTTAAAGTTTTGTGTATACGGAAAAGAATTATCGTAACCCGCATACTCTGAAACAGAGACGACAACCTAAATCTTTGTAGGTGGCGTCCCACATCTAATAATAGCCCAGTTTGGTTTGAGCCGGGACTAATTAATAACTAATATTTTTTTGAGGTATAGTATTTAAGAGCCAATTTGAGCTTCAAATTGTAACAAACTAAAAAAAACACCGCCAGCAACAGTCCAAAATTTAAAATTTCGCTATCATCTCGTTATAAAAAACCTGATGGTTTTTTTTTGCACATATTTAAGACATTACTATTACACATACTTCAAACATGGTGTAAATATTTTTGTCTACTTAGAAGGTTTTGAAAAATGCATTCTTATTTTCTAAAAAACCTATTTTTTTCCATTTCAATGCCTATTTTATTTCTCAAAAATAATTTATATTTTTAAATCTAATTCAAATGAGTGCATTGGTATTAATATTATTAACTTAAAAGCCTTCTGGGACTCACAATTTTGATTTCTATGTTGCGTAGCGATTTTTTTTAGATTTCTTTTCAGATAGTCTTTTGGCACTAAATGGTGCCAGTTACAGTTTAAAAGTCCAATTTATAATTACTTCCCACCTCTCCTAACAAAATCCCATAAAATGACTGGGCTATAAACAATAATGTGGTGGGTAATGGGTATTTGCCTATTAAAAATACGCGGCGAAGGTCATTATTCAGCATAATATTGTGCAATTTGTGCATCTAAAGAATCTAAAAATAGTAAAAAAGTTACATAAATTCAACAAATAAGAAAATCTATGTTAAGCATAAAACAATGATGATAGACACAAGGTCGAAATTGACAAATTCCTTTTTTATCTGCTAAATGTGAATTGATTCAAAAACGCAATATAAATCATTTGTTATCGTATAATGAATTATTTACTATTTATGATAAGAATCTTAAGTAGTGTTGAGTCATAACTATTTTAGAAACAGTTAAATCAAACACAAAACTACTGGTAAGTTATGACGACGTAGCATTGCAAGTCATAACCACAGACTAGAAAGAAAAACAGCCCTAGTATGATTTCTCTTCAAGCTCGCGACGCGCCTTCTTCGCTGCCGCGCTTTTCAGAATCACATTTCGTTCAAAAAAGAAATACTTAGGTGCATAATTTTACGGTCGGATCTCGGTCTATTAACTTTTATAAAACTGTAACAGAAGTGTGTCTGTCTGTGCATTGAAGATATTTACAAAAATAAGTTACGAAATGGTTTTTAGGTGACCCTGATTCCAAATCACCTATCTTTGGATGTTTTGTCTGTCTGTTTGTTTGCTTGTGTGTTTGTTTGTTCGAGCAACACGCAAAAACTACTGAACCAATTTTGATGAAACTTTTTTGTTTGATAGCTTATGATCTGAATTAAAATCTGGTATATAATTTGTGCGGACGAAGTAGCGGTAAAACTCTAGTATTATATTATAACTGCAGGCAAAGTTGGCCCGCCGGGTAACATAGAATCGAAATTGTGGCCCACCTCCAAAATTAGTTGGGCAGCCTTGCTTTAAAAGATTGTTGGGTTGGAAGTTGTAGCAAATTTTCTGACCACCGTAAAAGAGATTCCGTTCGTTAATTTAGTAGCATTTTTAATAATACCTTCTAGGTAGACATTAGACAAACACTCGGTTTAAAGGTTGAGGATGCGCACTCACCTCTGCCATGAAGAGTTGCCATACATGACGTCACCACATAAGTATCTTCTGACATACGTTACTATCAAGCTATACTGATACTTAGAACGGTAGGAATAAGACTTAAATTAGGGGACTTCAGGGGCGTGTAGATCTTTGATGTGACTGCTGCGGCCTTTTGAAAATATCACTAAAAGTTAAACATCTAGAAACTGTTTGCTAAATAAGGACATTAAAGTTCAACTGATAACCGTGACATATCCTTAGACATACATCGAGTTTAGTCACTTGATTGCCTCACAACTCATAAGTAACTGAAGATTGTGACTACATAAAATACGCCCAGTTAACATTTATAGTAGGTAACATACATGTGCTAAGAATATGCACACTTAGTTGGCGACTGGTTCGTGTTATTGCTATCACTAAATAAGGACATTAAAGTTCAACTGATAACCGTGATATATCCTGTCTTTGAGTTGTCACTTTTGGTTGCCTCACAACTCATAATCAGGAGTCGCGTGGCTGGAGGGCTCTCGAGTGGACGTCTGTCGTTTGGCTCGCGATTTAGGTAGCCACGCGGCTCCGCCATTTTATGGCGGTTTCGAGTGTGAGTTTTTGTATAAAAACAGGGCTTTGAGATCGCCATATCCATTACCGTACAACGTCAAGCACTAATTGCTCTTTTTAAACTAGATATTGGCAAAATCCACCAAGGAAACGCCATTAAACAAAAATAGAATAGAACTCATAATCATAAGTAACTGAAGATTGTGACTACATAAAATACGCCCAGTTAACATTTATAGTAGATAACATACATGTGCTAAGAATATGCACACTTAGTTGGCGACTGATTCGTGTTATTGCTAAAACGCTGAACTGCAAAACCAGAAGTCCTAAAGTTCAAATCCCGGTCCGATCATAGGTGTTACATGTTTGTAAAGTTGTTTTCTGGTAAAAAAGCCTACTAGGTTCTGTTTAGATATCTGAATGTAGACATTTCAATGTTGTTCCAACCCCCACAGTGAAAGTCCCATAGTCGTTCAGCTTGATGCTCTGAAGCACCGTGTTTACTACGTAACGTATTTAAATTTATACCCCTGTATATTTCATACGTTAGTCTACTAATTTCATTTTTTCACATTTTAATTCTTTTTCATTTATTCATACTATCACTCATCCTTTCCACATGTTCAAACAATGCGATGAATGCATGTGCGATTTTTGTAACTCATTCTTTGAACTCAGCAGTTGAAAATGTCAATATTACTATGGAGACGTGCATCTTTCTACTGCTGATACATTAAAAAATCATACTCCAGGAGTGCGATTTTTTAAAGTCAAATCAGCAGTAGAAAGATGAAAGAAAGAAAGAAAGAAAGAAAGAAAGAAAGAAAAATCTTTATTCACCATTAAAGGCACACACGAAACAACAGAGTAGGTACATTAATATAAATAGTAGGTAGGTAGTAGCGGTGTGTGCCGCGACGGTGAATAGGACACGACTCAACGTAGTGCCTTACTTGATAAGCAAGGCGTTGATTTTCTGCCGTGCCTGACAGAGCAGGAGTGCAATTTCCAAATCTCACACTTTCAAAATCATGATCGAATGATGCATAATTTCCATAGTAATTTTGACACTTCTAAATCAGCAGTGGATTTTAAAGATGCGTATCTCCATACATTTTCAACTGCTGAGTTCAACGTATGAGATTCAAAAATCGCACTCCTAGTCATAGCACCGTATTAGTATGCGTATACAAATAAAAAATAGAAGATTAAAATCTTAAAATGGATTGTGGATGTACCTAAAACTGGAAACATTTTTGTATGTTTCAAACTAAAAATTCCTATTCGTTGACGCCTTAAATTATTTTCTCATTACGTATCTCACCTTGACCTTTACCTTGACGGTCAAAGAAAGAAAAAGTTTAATTGCTCAGGCTTTTAACACTGCTTTGAGTTCAAAAACTATAACAATGAACTTTATAGCTGTTTTATACGAATTAAAGCAGACCGTTTGAAAAGAACTTATAGTATTTTCAATAATTATAGCATTTATTTCGCACACGTTTATGTCTTTTGTATTAGATGAAAAATCATAGGGGGAAAATACGACATTAATTGGGTATACAAGGTGTAACAAAGGGGTGCTGCAGACCATCAAACTGAACAACTTTCACTATGGAGTCAACATCAAAATCGAGAAAAAAAATCAGCTCTTTTATACAAAACTGCAGTACTGTCTCGACGGACGGCATCTCGGACGGCAGATTTTTTTTATTTTTTCTCGACGTTGGCTCCATAGTGAAAGTTGTTCAGATTGATGGTCTGAAGCACCCCCTTATGTATTACTAGGGTGTTTTGTTACACTCTGTAGATAAAGCGAAGGAAGTGTGTCAAAAATCGTAGCAGTGTGACCATCTTTAGATTTTGATTTTCTCCTAGACCTTTTAGATATTACCCTGAAAATTACACTTTTTCATCTAAACATTTTTTTTCTTCTAATGTTATCTAAACTATTATAAAACTGTAACAGAAGTGTGTCTGTACATTGAAGATATTTACAAAAAAAAGATTACGATATGGTTTTTAGACTTCCCTGATTCCAAATCACAAATTTTTGGACTTTTTGTCTGTCTGTTTGTTTGTTTGTTTGTTCGTTTGTTTGTTTGTTTGTTTGGGTGTTTGTTTGTTCGAGTATCACGCAAAAACTACTGAAACGATTTTGATGAAACTTTTTTTGTTTGATAGCTTATCATCTGACTTAAAATCTGGTATATAATTTATGCGGACGAAGTCGCGGGTAAAAGCTCGTATGTTTATAAATTCTGAGTTCATTTGTTAAA
This sequence comes from Agonopterix subpropinquella, assembly GCA_922987775.1. Lineage (NCBI taxonomy): Eukaryota > Metazoa > Arthropoda > Insecta > Lepidoptera > Depressariidae > Agonopterix > Agonopterix subpropinquella. The sequence goes on from OV277698.1 coordinate 22,686,427, forward strand.
TAAGTCTTAGACTTACCAAGAATTATATTATTATAAACTATTTATCTTTACCAAGAATGTAAACTCTTCAACATTTACAAACGGGCGCCGCGGTCGTTAGGAATTTGGAAAACCCAAGTTAATCAATTAATTAAAAAGTAACTTGAATTAAAGTTCCGCGGTTTCGTTATCCATTGAAAGTTAATTAATTTCAATAAACTATTCATACCTAGCCAATGTCAACACCGCACAGGTTAAAGTTTTTGATTAGTTAAGTTTGACAATGTTTGTATTTAGATCCGATTGTTTAATTTTATGATTGAATTGGAATATTCCATACCTCTGCCAGCTTCCTGAATATTCCAAATTATAAACTTTGCCTTTTAGTTTAGGTGAATCTTTAGGAAGGTATAATCATGTATATAGGTGTAGGTACAAGAAAACGTACAAGGTACGTAAGTACGTAACAACATTGTAAAAGATTCCCAACTTATTCCGTTGTATTGAATACTTTAGGAACTTGCTTACAATTTGAAACACCACTGGGGATCATCGAAGGAAACCTATAAGCTTCAAGTTTAAACCTATAATCTATATTTAGATATTATATCTGACTATCACCTCAACTAATATAGTTGTAACCATATTGTATGCATTGCATGTCATATCGATCGAAATGTAGGTATCATTTTTGTGAACATATTTTTGTACCATATTCCTGAAAATAAACTATTCTATTCTATTCTATTCTATTCTTCATTGTATACAGGGTGCAAGGAAAAGTATTTCATTAGCCTTTAAACTACATGCTCTACCCATAAAACGCAAAAAAAATCAGCTGTTTCATACAAAAACTGCAATGCCTACACGACTCAAATGTACGAGTATGAGTCAGCCGCCTTTTTTTTTGTTCTGTCTAGTTTGCTCCCATAGTCAAAGTTGTTCAGTTTGATGGTTTTAAGGTTAATAATACTTTTCCTTACATCCTGTAGAACACGTCAAAACAATTGACTGTTTGTATGAAGCTAACAAAAAGCGTGTAAATATGTACCGAAGCTTACAGAGTAGCCCGTAAAAGATAATGGAGGGTAGTTGGGCAACGAGGTCTTATTCTCACGCGTTGTCCGGCCATCTCTGCCCCATTCACCTATTACTGTTGATTGTGTTGGACCCAACTATCTTACTGCTTTGTAATAAAGTTTAGATTGGCGTGAACTTGGTTGTCCAATACAGGACGAGTGTACAAATAAAATTGGACTATTCAAACGGTATGTTTGCATTTTACTCTTTCGTGATCAGATTGGCTTGGGCAATCGCATTTCTCACGACAGTTTGCTCTCAATGTTTGAGCATTATGAAATTATATTAATTGTTCTCTTAAAAGTGTTGTTTGACTAATGATTGTTTATTGATTTCCTAACTGTGTTAAAGAGCAATGTTCGAAAATTAATGCTCACGAATTAATTTTCGAATACATAGTCAAAATTGGGGCCTTGCCTCCTAGAGTGCGATTTTTTAATCACTCATTCGCTGAGCTCAGCAGTCGTAAATGTCAAAATTACTGTGGAGATATGCATCTTTCTACTGCTGATTTGACTTTCAAAAATAAGGAGTGCGATTTTTGAAAGTCAAATCAGCAGTAGATAGATGAGTATCTCCAAAGTGATTTTGACATTTTCAACTGCTGAATGAGTTCGCTGAGGCGAATGAATTTTTAAAAATCGCACTGCTGATTCAAAATTGGGGTGAGCCTTGCCTGACAAAGAAAAACATTTACAATAGAGACTCCCTTCATAGAGTCAAAATAATTGTTTCTTTGCCATGGTATTGATTCTGAGGTACAGTCTCTCTATAAAGTCGTGCTGACATGAATGTTTGAGGAACTAAACATTTTAGTATGGTTGTGTTGCCAGGTTATGCTTGATTTTGACCTTTTTGCGTGGAGGCAGCGCCCTCATTTTTTGTCACAACTTTATAGACAGACTGTATGTAGGTATTTTATGTTTGAAGAAAAGAGACGACATGGACATTCTGACCTACCCTACTACCTACATTTTGTCCGCGGCGTTGTCTGCTCAAAGTTTAATAAAAGTTGTCTGAACTATCGTGTCTCGATCGCTATCTAGCGCTTCACAGTAAATTTTGAGACAGGACAATTTTATTCACATTTTGAATTATGGCTTGCTGTCTCTCTGTAAATGTCGAAAGTTGAAACAAGCTTGCAAACAAGTTGCGCACTGAATAACGTTTTATCTAATACATTAGACAAGATAACAATAGAGCGTTAACCTTTCCAAGCACTTGCAAGATGTAATGTCATTACTCATTTAGGTTGTCATTCTTCATCAAAGTTTCAAAATACAGCCAAAGTTATTCAAATTTCATAATTAACAATCACCGAAATTAAGCACCCGGGCTGGTGCACGTCTTTGGGTGGGTGACGTTTCATTTGTTTTTCACCTCGAGTGCCTCCCTACTTCGGAAAGCACGTTAAGCTTTTGATGCCGGATATTACTCCGGATATTATGCACCCTGCACTCGGAAGTATACCCATAAGCTGATTCTAATGAAAAGATGATAAGTGCTTTTACTAGTAAACATGACTTAATATTGTTTACTTACGAAAATTTAAATGCTTTGCCTACTTTTTAGGGGTGCTTCAGACCATCAAACTGAACAACTTTTACTATGGGCAAAGCTATGAGATCCAACATTGAAACAGCGAAAAGTAAGTAAGTATTATGTACTAAGTAGGTATTCCATACATATTGGGCCGAGAGAAAAAAATTGATATTTTCTATTGAACAACCATTCTTTTTTTCGCGAATTTTATTGGTCCTAAGTATAAGAAAAAGTATAGTTAAAAAAATTTAGTAGGTTGACGAAGCATGTTGCAGACCTCTAACTGTTCATTTAAGGTTTTGACGAAGCATGTTGCTGATTACTGGCTGTTGTTTAATGTATATCTGATTGATGAACGAATCATGTGCTGGCTGACTCTTTTGTAGGCGAACGAATTATTTTTACTATCAATAAATAATACTTTCTTTATTAAGAAAAAGTTGTTTAGTTTGATGGTTTGACTTTACCTCTTGTCACAGAATAGTATATAGTTAGTTCTACATAATCATGTATAATATAAGCTAATGATGAAACAATGATAGAGTACTATTACTAAAGAGCAACCTGCCTTAGTGGCATACCTACTGTCCGCCATTTTGAAAAAATCACGATTTTGCGGCCAGTGATGAAACATGTGCCAATCGACAGGGAAAATGATTACAAACAGAAAATATACTTGAGTAAAATGACCTAAGTGGTATACTTTCGGAGATATAGGGGTTTGAAAATAATAAAAAATTAAAACATTTTTTTCCGCCCAAATAGGCTTTTTTGATCAGGAATAGATCGGCAAAGCTCAGGATCGATCAGAATTTAATATAATTATATAATATTATTCTTATAAATAAGTTTTATTCATTTACTAAGATAAATAAAATACCTATCTCCATGTAAGAGAGCTATGAGCAAGACGGTTGTTGTAGTGTTGCTAACCATTCCGAGAGGGATTTATATGTATTTACCTATGTATTAAATACTTGATCATCATCGTCATCATCATCATCATCACCATCTCAGCCGATGGACGTCCACTGCTGGACATAGGCCTTCCCAAGGATCGTCACAACGATCGGTCCTGCGCTGCCCTTATCCAACGTGTTCCCGCCGCCCACCGCCCGTGTGTTACATAGTCCTCTCCATTGCCTTTTGGGTAATTTTCAACCTTTTTATGAAGCTTTGAGTGAGCGACGACGGCTCATTTCCGTATTACATCTTGGGACACTGCGGTATTTGGGACGTGAAGACTGAAGAGACTACGTAGCTTTCCAACGATGCCTTGCCGAGTCGGATTCGACAGGTTGACCTTTTTCTCGAAATTGTACCTACCTAATTGAATAGTTTTGTACCAGGTTAACATTATCGTCAACAACTTCAAGCGCAGAGAGGGTACACCATAGACATTTTACATGATCGTCCATGTTCATTATCATTTTGTCCGTAGGCTAAGAATAGCATCATCCCATTTCTTCCTCTGAATGTAGTATAAGGCGATTATGGTACCCACCAAAAGATGGGTAGCAGCACTAGCAGCATCCTCTGAGTACACACATGTAATCCAACTGCGATCGCCAATCCGCCTGCCAAGCGTGGCCAGGGCCATCACAATCAAAACCAGGTTCCCATTCCCTGGCGGCCCTGCAATTCCTGGCTACAGTAGCGGCAAAGGTTACGGCGAGGCAGGGTGCGCGAAGAATCTCCGGCAGAGATCCGGCTACCACAAGATCACAACCGACAACAGCTGCACCTGGTAATAAACATATAACACTCGTTCACAGCGGACCGACGAGTCGCGCGCTGAACTCGAGGAAAAACTGAGCAGGATACGTTGGGAAATCGTTGGATTATCTGAAGTCCGAAGAGAGGGAAAGGACTTGATAATCTTGAAATCCGGAAGCCTGCTTTATTTCCGAGAGGGCGACCTAAAGTCCTGGGCCCCGGCACGATGCCGGGCATATGGTCCACAAAATCTCTTGTGAATAACTTGGAGGGGATCGTAAACGTGTCGAATAAGGTGGTGTACCTTACACTCAAAATAACCAAACGGTCCGACTATTCGTTAAAGGCAATACAGGTATTCCTGGCCCCGACATTAGATCAGAAATTAATACGATGATGAAGTAGGGATTATGTATGAGGGAGGATATCTCTAGGGCCATGTATATTTCCAAAACACACATCACAGTAAAGTTGTCATGTGAGACTTCAACGCAAAACTGGGCAAATGACGGTGAAGAGCTGCAAGTGGGACAATTATTTTGATGTTGGACGACGGAATTAACGGGGCCAACTAATGGAAGGCTTCATGGAGGAGGAACTCGATGTAATGAAAACTCCTTCTTTATGAAGCGGGAGCACAGCAAATGAACCTGGATGAGCCCAAACGGAACAAGAAATGAGATAGACTTCATCATGTCAACGAAGAGGTAAATATTCAATAATGTTTCTGTGTTAAACGCTTTTAAAGTCGGAAGCTAGGCAGAACAATAGGCAGATTTCGAAATCCGTGACTTGTGATCACCGAGCCTATATTATTAGGGAGGCTGTAGAGTGGAACAAAAGCTCCAAAATCTACGCAATCCGTCTAATGGCCAAAGCCAGCTAGCAAAATTGAAGACCGAACATGGCAGGATCAGTATCGTCCAAGCGTAAGCTTCTGAGAGAGGTTGAGAAATTCTATGGACAGTATACACTAGAACACGGAGACCCGCTAAAAATCTACATAACAAACATAGATCTAGACTGACCCGGCACTATACCAAAGATATCCCGCACGTCGGCCTGTACGAGATTAATATGGCTCCCAAACAGCAAATGAGCAACAATAATACAATGTAATACATTTGTTAAATAAATAAATAAATAAGGCGCTGGGTGACGGGATTACGGCCGAGCTCCGGAAGGCGGGTGGAAGACCGATCCTTTAGAAGTATTTCGTTTAGGTACGTCATACTCGAGGGAGAAACGCCGCAGGCATGGAACAGAAGTCTAAAGGTGCCCTTCCTCAAAAAGAGCAATAAGTAATGTCCTGCTGAAGACCTAAAGGCTCATTTCGCTTCTTAATCTGCATATCTACAAGTATAAGCTGTTTCGAGAGTCGTTACAAACCGTCTCGGACGCAAATGACTTTCAGTGAAGTGTGTTTGGAACTATACATGGCTCTAGAGACATCCTCCCCATACATAGTCCCTACCTCGTCATCGTATTTCTGATCTGATGTCGGGGCCCAGGTTTACCTGTTAAACCTTTAACGAATACTGTACGAGTTTTGTGCAACATAAACCTGGCACTCTGGGGCCCGAGAGTTTTGGTCGCCCTCTCGGAAATAAAGTAGGCTACCGGATTCGAGGATTATCGAGTCTCTCCCTCTCTTCGGACTTCAGATAATCCAACGATATCACAACGTATCCAGGGGGTCTACTCCGGGATTCGAACTTCGCAATTGCGAGTACATTTTCGCTCCAATATCAACTCTATTCCAATGAAGTGCGGACCGAAACAGTGGCGATATAGCGAACATCGAAAGTGCGGGTACAGGGCCTGCTCAGTTTTTCCTCGAGTTCAGCGCTCGACTCGTTGGTCCACTGTGAACGAGTTTTATATACCATGTATATTACCAGGTGCAGCTATAGTCGGTTGTGGTCTTGTGGTAGCCGGAACTCTGCCGGAGATGCCACCCTGCCTCGCCGTTACCTTGGCCGCTACCGTAGCCAGGAATAGCAGGGCCGCCAGGGAATGGGAACCTGGTTTTGGTTGTGTTGGACCTGGCCACACTTGGCAGGCGGGTTGGCGATCGCAGTTGGATTGAATGTATGTACTCAGAGGATGCTACTACCCATATTTTGGTGGATCCCATAGTCGCCTTATACGACACTCAGAGGAAGAAATGGGATGATAGTATTCTTAGCCTACGGACAAAATGAAAATGAACATGGACATCATGTAAAATGTCTATGGTTTACCCTCTCTGCGCTTGAAGTTAATGACGATTATGTTTACCTGGGACGAAACTATCCAATTACATAGGTACAATTTCGAGAAAGAGGTCAACCTGTCGAATCCAACTCGGCAAGGCAGCGTTGCAAAAGCTACGTAGTCTCTTCACGTCCCAAATACCGCAGTGTCTCAAGACGAAAGTCTTTGACCAGTGTGTATCGCCAGTGATGAAATACGGAACTGAGACGACGTCTCGCTCACTCAAGGCCTCATAAAAAGGATGAAAATCACCCAAAAGACAAAGGAGAGGGCTATGTTCGGAGTTTCCCTGCGAGATCGAATCAGAAATGAAGAGATCCGCAGAAGAACCAGAGCAGCCGACATAGCCCAAAGAATTGCGAAACTAAAGTGGCAATGAGCGGGGCACATTGCTCGCAGAACCGATATGGTAGATGGAGCCAAAGAGTTTTTGAGTTGCGATCGCGTACCGGAAAGCGCAGTGTGGGTAGCCTCCCGCAAAAGGTGGACCGACGACCTGGTGAAGGCGGCGGGAACCCGTTGGATAAGGGCAGCGCAGGACCGATCGTTGTGACTATGGAGGTGCTACTGGAAATGTGTCTCACTGAGATGTATCTCACTGAGACGGCAGGTACAGCCCAACGAAGGTATCCAACGGCGGAGCTTGTTTTTCTGGGGGACTTCAATGCCCACCATAGCGAGTGGCTGTTCCCGTTCCAGTTAACTGACCATGCTGGGAGAGAGGCGCGCAAGTTTGCATTATCGCTAGATCTCACCCAGCTGATGAATCAAGCAACGCGGGTACCGGATGTTGATGGCCATACGCCCAATTGTTTGGACCTTCTGCTGACATCTGATCCGGACAGGCACTCAGTATCGGTCTCTGCCCCACTGGGAACATCCGATCACTGTCTAGTGAAATCCGTGTCGATCTGCTCTCCTCCCGATGACAGCCCTAAGGGCACGAGGCGAGTCTGGCGATACGGGTCAGCAGATTGGGATGAGATGCGACACTTCTTTGCGTCTTACCCGTGGCGGCAAGTGTGTTTTTCTTCGAGTGACCCTACCAGTTCTGCTGATGCGGTTGCGGACGTGATACGACAGGGAATGGAATATTATATTCCATTCTCCGACATCGCTCTCGGTCACAAAGCCCAACCTTGGTACAATGCAGATTGTGCTCGGGCTGAGGCTAAAAAGGAATCCGCCTACCAAGCATGGGTCCAAGCTCGCGACCGTAAAGTTAGAGCACGTAGGGTTCGCGCGAAGAAGAGGGCCTTTAATTCTGCCGCCAAGTCCTGCAAACGGGTGATCCGGAGGGCTCGATTCGATCATGTCAGTCGCATTGGAGCCAGACGAGTATCCTACCCCTCTGGTAGTAAACAGTTCTGGTCCCTTTCAAAGTCGGTCGAATCCAATTTCTGCCGTCCCACCTTGCCTCCCATGCAGAAACCTGATGGGTCGCTGGCCCACTCCGCAACAGAGAAAGCTAATTTATTTGCTTCTCTGTTTGCGAGCAATTCACATCTGGACGCTGGTGCTAAACAGCCACCAACCATCCCTCGTGATTCTTCGATGCCGGAGATCACAATACACACAAAAGAGGTCCGCAGAACACTTCGTAGTCTGGATGTGAATAAGGCCAGTGGTCCTGATGGGATACCTGCAAGAGTGCTGAGATATTGTGCGCCTGAGTTGTCTCCTGTTCTAACACGCCTGTATCGCCTCTCTCTCAGAACAAAAACGGTGCCAGAATCCTGGAAGTTTGCGAACGTGCAACCGGTACCCAAGAAGGGCAGTCGTGCCGACCCCTGCGACTACCGACCTATCGCCATTACTTCCATTCTCTGTAAAGTCATGGAAAAAGTACTAAACAGTAAGTTGCTGACGTACCTAGAAGATAATGATCGACTCTGTGATCGCCAATATGGCTTCCGCCGGGGGCGATCGACTGGGGATCTTCTTGTGTATGTCACGCACTGCTGGGGCGAGGCCATCGAGAAACACGGTGAAGCACTAGCTGTCTCACTTGACATCTCGAAGGCCTTTGACAGGGTATGGCACGCTAGTTTGCTGAGCAACCTTCCTGCTTATGGCATCCCTGATATCTGATTTCTTGAGAGAACGGTCGATTAAAGTTGTCATTGACAGCTGCTCTTCTGACCTCATGGCACTTGATACTGGGGTTCCTCAAGGGTCTGTTCTCTCCGCGACACTTTTCCTGCTACACATCAATGACCTCCTTGTGTCAGGTATTATTGGGTATGCAGATGACAGTACCGTCACGGAGAGATATATGTCCGGCGCTGGAGCCCGCGGGGATGAAATACGTTTGCATAGGGAGGCCATGGTGGAGCGGACAAACATGACTTTGAGTCTTGTCTCCCAGTGGGGTGACAACAATTTAGTCAATTTTAACGCCACCAAAACACAGGCTTGTCTATTCACCGCCAAAAGGAGTCCGTTTAATCTGACTCCTACTTTCCGGGGTACATCTGTCCCTGTTTCCGACAGTCTTGAGCTTCTGGGCATTAGGTTGACCACGAAGCTCAACTTTGGCGCTGACATCGAGTCTAAGGCTCAAACTGCGGCCAAAAAGCTAGGCATCCTAAACAAAGTGAAGCGGTACTTCACTCCTGGACAGCTCTTTATCTAAATATATAAAAGAATGTTATATAAAGCTCAGGTCCGATCCTGTATGGAGTATTACTGCCACCTGTGGGATGGCTCAGCCAATTATCAACTTGCCGCACTCGACTCCGTCGAACGCAGAGCCAGGAGGCTCATTGGCGACAGTAAACTGGTGGAGACCAAGCTTCATAGCCTAGCCCACTGCCGCAGAGTAGCCTGCTTGTCGGTCTTCTACAGATTGTACTTCGGTGAGTGTGCCCAAGAGCTACATGAGCTCATCCCGCCTTCCCCTTTCTACTATCGGATTTCCAGACGCACCGCGGGATATCATCCCTTTTTGGTTGACGTCCCACATACCCACACAAAGCGCCATTCCGATTCTTTTATAATGCGCACAGCCAAGGAGTGGAATGCCCTGCCTGCGTCAGTGTTTCCGAGCGCTTACAATCCGAATTCCTTTAAAGTACGAGTGAATAGGCTTCTTCTGGGTAAGCTCGCTACATCTTCGACCCCATCTTCGTCCTGAGGACTGGATTGAAGTCAAGAGCAAACCCATCCTTAATAAAAATAAAAAAAAGGTGCAGGGCTCCAGTCAAGTGAGTCTGACGAGCGATATGCGGCGTGTGTGTGCATCTGTCAGGGAGATCAGTCCTGATGTAATGCAGGCGAGTGACAGGCGTGGAGAAGGCAAGCAGAACTGCCACGTAGAGATGAGCTCAGACACGTGGGCTGCGGGAGATTCTTCTATGCAGATGCTGACTGTCGTTGAGCAAGCTGCAGGCCCAGGAAGCGGTGCGATGACAGCTGCAATGGTCCTGGTGTGGCTTCGGGTTGATGGCGTGACTGCTGCTTGTTTGACCTGATCGAGGGGGTTAAGGGTTGGTTGAAGCTGGTTGCTGCTCTGTATTGGTGCTGCTGCTCTGCGGTGCGATGTTATTTGTCGAGGGTCACCAATATGGAGGTGCTACTGGGAATGTTCCTTCATTAACCCTTCGTCTGCGTAGGTCACGGATCTGTGATAGTCACAATAACATCTTTTGTGTCTGGAATCTCCACAGACGAGAGGTTAAAAAGGGAAGTACTTCCGCCAGGCTAGGTGTGATGCCTGGGGACCGGCCGTGGTCCACTGGTCCAACAGTTCTTAGTTGAACCTTGTATACAGGGTGTAAAATAAAATGGGACAGCTACTTAAAGGGGTGCTTCAGACCATCAAACTGAACAACTTTCTCTATGGGACCAATATCGAAATCGCGAAAAAAAAATCTGCTGTCCCATACATTTCAGTCGAGTTATTTTTGCAGTTTTGTATGGGAGAGCGGATTTTTTTTTCGCGATTTCGATATTGGTCCCATAGAGAAAGTTGTTCAGTTTGATGGTCTGAAGCACCCCTTTAAGTAACTGTCCCATTTTATTGTACACCCTGTATAATTATATTGAATCTCTGTGATTATTTCTCTTGCGCGATTTATGTCTCGCAATCGATTGTGAACCTTATGTGTAGTAGGTTACGAGTTACGTATTTACGATGAACGTTGTCTTTGTATGGGCCATATTTCCGAGAGCGACAGTATCGCCATCTGTTGGCATCTTTGCTATAACTTGTGGGTGCTGACATCTGTAGCAAGTCCCCACATGACGATTCTTGGGGAGGCCTATGTCCAGCAGTGGACGTCCATCGGCTGATATGATGATGATGATGATCAAGTATTTAATTCATAGGTAAATACATATAAATCCCTCTCGGAATGGTTAGCAACACTGCTACAACAACCATCTTGCTCGTAGCTGTCTTGTCTATGTAGGTAGGTATTTTATTTATCTTAGTAAATGAATAAAACTTATTTATAATAATAATATTATATAATTATATTAAGTCCTGATCGATCCTGAGCTTCGCCGATCTATTCCTGGTCAAAAAAGTCAATTTGGGCGGAAAAAAATGTTTTTATTTTTTTTTATTTTCAAACCCCTATATCTCCGAAAGTATACCACTTAGGTCATTTTACTCAAGTATATTTTCTGTTTGTAATAATTTTCCCTGTCGATTGGCATATGTTTCATGACTGGCCGCAAAATCGTGATTTTTTCAAAATGGCGGAAAGTAGGTATGCCACCTTCCATACTGAAATGTTCGAAGCTCTTTATGGCTTTTTATTTTTGACTTTGCATATCTTCTTCTTATCGTGTGGGCAGAGCCCTGGTGTCAGAGTTTTTACAAACCGCCTTACGGCCTCTGACGTGGTTTTTATGCAACGACTACTACCACCAGAGATAGTAGCCGGGACCAACGGCTTAACGTGCCATCCGAAGCACGGAATCGTTTTCTTTTCTGACAATCAGGTGATTCAGCCTGCAATGTCCTAACCAACTGGGGATAAACGCACAAAGTGACATATCACTAGGTGTCCCCCGTGGGAATCGAACCCACGACCTCCGTGTCGAGAGCCAATGCTTTTATTAACCATTAGACCACGGAGGCATATAATGCATGCAACTCTGCATATAATGTGACCTAAGATAAAAAATAAATAATAGAACCTACTTGCACGGTCAATTGATAGCAAAAGCGATGACAGATAAATAAGCAAAGGTTAGGACACTTTCACTGTTCAGACCCGGCGCGGGCGCATCTTCTGCCGGATACAAGCGACCTTCGCTCGTTTGTAGAGCCACTTAACGCCTAAATTAGCATACAAACATAGAAGAGTGCGTGACATAACCTAGCCAATGGCGTCACCGGCACCTTGACATCATATGAAATACTATTTATTTAATCTTTAACCAGACGATTTTGTGATTAATTTATTAATAAATAACATTTAACATCACGTCCGCATCATTTACATACATACATGCACGCTCACTGATTTAATGAAGTTAACATAGTCTCTGGCACAGTATAAGAAAGGGTATTATCTAGTACCTACAGTATGGCATTATTGGCACTCCCTTGCCCCCACAAATTTTAGCATCAACCCTCTTTGTAGATGTAAGCAGCCACGCTCGCACTCAACTCACCCAGTATCGCACATACTTACTATCTTGTCAGTTTTTCCCATTTGTATGGAACGTCAGCTAAGGGTTGAGACACATTTAACCGACGGCGACCGGCGGCCGGCCCATACAAAAATGTAATTTAGTATGAGAAGATGATGGGAAGCCGTCCGTCGTCGACGCGGCGAATAATGGCTGACAGCTCCCCATATTACTAAATGCTACGAATAAGAATAACTATAAAAGAATAACTCTAAATAAAATCAATATCATTTTTGGCATCTCTTGAAAAATTACATGTTGTACGAGTTTTGGCGGTAAGGTAGAGTTTTTAAAGAACAAATTTAGAACACGGTATAGTTTTTTTTGTGCCATTTTTTGAGCTTGATTTACTTTTCTATACATTCTTATTCGTAGACTAAATGTCATTTTTGTATGCGCCCGCCGTCGGTCGCCGTCGGCAAATGTGTCTCAACCCTGTGTCACTGTGTCCGAGGTTGCCTATGGTTGACGAGGCGAGACTATAAAAAAAGAAAACCAAAAGTTGCAAACAAAGTCGGTATATTTGAAGTCATTTTTGTCAATCTTAGAATTTTCGGTTTCCGTGCATACACACATATACAAGGGCACAATGGTTTATTAACAGATTCGTTTATAATAAACCAAACGTTATTATGAAACTCGCACATATTTATATTTTTGTACAAAAACTGCTTCACAATTTAGCGTAGGCAAAATTATTTTTTAAGCACGCACTTGTCCGCAAGCGTAAAAACTCAGAACCTTCAGGGAGCTTGATAAAATACAAACATGTTTTCCATTTTTAAACGTAAAAATATGAACCTAGTTTGTTCAAATTTGTACGTGATATACAGTCTGCTGCAAATTAAAGTATACAGTCATCCTATCATTTTATTACATGCAGATGACCGAACCAAGTGCGGTTTTCAGTGCAGTCAGTCAGATGTGCCCTCTAGTGGGGCAAAACAAGCTAAGTTGAAGTGCGGTTTTAGTAGTTTATGTAAACAAACACTTTATGGGCCTCTACCCGGACAGTCGTACTTCGCGATTGCGTGAACGTTTTCGTTCCAATGTCAACTCTATTAAATAAATAAATAAATAACGCTCACAGGCACATACATTGTAATGATCCCAAGAAAGCACTATTAATAGGCTGTTTATTATGGAAACCATACAACAACGGCACAAACATGTAAACATCCATGACCGAACCGGGATTCGAACCCAGGACCCTGGTTTGGCAGTCCGGCGTGGTAACCATTACACCAACCGGGTCGTCGAACAATGAAGTTCAGACCGAAACGGTCGCGATATATCGAAAATTGAAAGTCCGGGTGCAGGGCCAGTGCAAAATACGGTATTTAAATGTACAGAACAGAGTCTCATACTAACGAACATAAAGGGATATGTCATGTTAAGGATACGTTTATCTCGCATAGCAATAAAATATGCAAATCCCTTCTCTTGCCGGGTTGACACGTAGCGGTGTGGAGGTCATAAATTTTAAATTTTGAAAAAAAAATCTTCATTTTGTCGACGTAATTCTTACTTTACGAGAGGCAACGGTTAATTTTCATGTAGATTATATTCAAATTATTTTATAACCTTATTTTAGGATAGCCACTGAAGTTTATACAGAGCCTATTTCAAAATAAAAGCTTGTATTGACTCAAAGACCTGAACTAATATCAAATACCTATACAAGGTGTTAGGGTAAACAGTTACATTACTTTAAGGGGTGATTATACCCATGATACTGAACAACTTTCCCTAAGAAACCTAAAGAAAATTCGTTAAAAAAATTTCGGATTTCATACAAAATGTTCGATCATAGCTGATTGCATTAAGACAGTATGGAAAGTCCAAAATCAAAGTCCGAATTTCTTATAGCTTTCTTAGGGAAAGTTGTTCAGTAACATGGGTACAATCACCCCTTTAAGTAATGTAACTGTTTACCCTAACACCCTGTATTAATGCCAGCGACTACTTCTTGATATGCTGACGGTTTTTTAAAAGATGTTTAGGCTATCTAACTATTTAACTTTCTCTATGGGACTAACATCGAAAAAAATAACATCAGCATATACAGGGTGTAACAAAACACCCTAGTAATACTTAAGGGGGCGCTTCAGACCATCAAACTGAACAACTTTTACTATGGAGCCAACATCGAGAAAAAAAAAAAAAATCTGCTGTCCCATACAAAACTGCAGTTCCGACTCGACTAAAATGTATGGGACAGTAGATTTTTTTTCAATTTTTCTCGATGTTGGCTCCATAGTGAAAGTTGTTCAATTTGATGGTCTGAAGCACCCCCTTAAGTATTACTAGGGTGATTTGTTACACTCTTTATTGAAGGATGCAAAGAGTAGGTTTGTCCGTCTGTTCTATCACCTTTAAGATTAACAATTTCGATAAAATTGAGTTGGAATTTACGAAACAAAATGGACATTGTATCAGGCGAAAACTTGTTCCGAATATAATAAAATGTGTAACCTAACACCTTATAATGTTCTCGGTCATTTCATTACTAAATAATAAATAAAATATGCAAACAATACACAACATTACAACACGTTGCACGACCTCGATGATTTAATTTCTATTTGCTAACTGTCAAAGACTTTATTCAGATGTATTGGTGTCTAGTTTACAATTTAAGTACAGAAATTCAGCAAGGGCGAACGTATAGAATAACAGATAAGTGTACTTTTTGCAACCATCAGCAGCAAGGCTGATTCAGTGTTTATGGGGTGTAGAGCATCTCTGTGATGGGGATGGACCAGGTCTGCCTGCATAACTTTAGTCGGTTTAGGAGTTACTGATGATTAAAGGTGTGTAAAAAATTAACGATCAGCTGCACGGCTGATCGTATGATATTGTTGTAGTATGCACTGTAGCTATGTGAACGGTACAGAAACTGTCAAGTTCTGTCAGTCAGTTTAGGAGATACAGCCATTCAAAGTCCCGACCTTTGAACGGCTGTATCTCCGAAATCGACTAATGAACTATGTCAGTTTTTGTACTGTTTTGTAGCTGTAGTGCATACTACAACAATAAAATACGATCAGCCTTGCAGCTGATCGTTAATTTTTTACAGACCTTTAATCATCAGTAACTCCTAAACCGACTAGAGTTATGCAGGCGGACCTGGTCCATCCCCATCACAGAGAAGCTCTACACCCCACAAACACTGAATCAGACTTGCTGCTGATGGTTGCAAAAAGTACACTTATCTCTCGGAATAGTACAAGATCCGCTTGGAAACAAAATGCATGAGCATTATGTATGAGTAAATGCATGGCTATAAAGATGTGGGGATAATAAACATATGGCAGAAACACTGAAGTTTTATGAAGATAGCCTACCTACACAAAAACCTTATGGAGACAATGACTGTGAAGACAACACACTTTATGTTTATGTAGTTTCCAAGTGACTCCTTTGCTTTGACTACGTATATAGGGACGAGTTACGCGTGTCATTCTACTAGGAAACATTTCTGCCACTTTTTGCGGGGGGCGAGGTAACATGAAATCCGCAACTTTGGATTTTATTCCTCATAAGTTTAGATTCTAATTTTGAATGTTAAAAATCATGAAAAGTAGTCTCGTGTGAACCCCAAACGTTATAAGTTCCAAATTATTGTTTCGCTATTATAGGCTGTATCGTTTAGTGATAAGGTATAAAATTGAGTGTAAATGCACATGATTAATTTGTCTTATACCGTGGCAGAGGGGAAATGCTATCGCAAGGCCAGTCCTTATATAAGTAGTCAAAGCTCCTTTGTCTTTGATTTCAGCTACTTTTCTTCAGCGAATTGGTAACTAAAGATAAACTTTTCGTAGTCCATAAACTTGCTGTAGATACCTACTTCATTGTAGCAAGTAATAAGTTTTATTATTGTGCTCTCTAGACAATATTATAGCGTAATAATAATAACTATACAATATTCGATTCTTTGTGAGTTCGTATAATACCATATTACCTATGTATTTTATTCTACCAAAGTCCAAAGAAGTGTAAATTTTTCGATTACGACCGAAGTTATAGTAAGGTTCTAAAAATTAATGGACTTTCATACAAACCCGAAAACCAAACACTTTGTATAAGTTTTTTTTTTTTCAAAGTCATTATTTTCGTATCAAAAATGTATTGCATGAATTTTTTCACATATCTAATATAGATAATATAGAAAATATATGGAAAATAAAAGAATGCATGACTTGGGTTGGGAAAATAAAATTAATATTAGTTTTTATCACACAAATATTTGTCTCTTGCTGGATTCAAACCCGCAACCCCTGGCTTCGCTGGCAGGTTCACCCAACTAGGCAATCAGGCTGCCGTAAAAAAAAAGGTAGAAAGTAACTTTTTAATGTTTTATATTCCAAACGGCACTGACATGTTTAAATCTCTGAATTAAGTTCTGTAGGTTTCTGTGCCAAAGCTATTGTTTGCGAATTTTTGCCGCTTAAAAATGCTACAAAACCGTTCTTGAATACTTACACGTTTTCGTTCCAGATCAATAGACAATTAGTTTGACAAGGCTACTCGTCTTATCTTTCGTACGTATATCCCGTACCGTCAGGAATTTCTTTGAAATCTAACCTTTGGACCCTTTAATAAAAAAGTTATCGGAAATAACTTTTTTAATTTTAATTTCTGTACGGTTTCTGTTCAGCACAATGTTGGCCCATCCGTCAGTCGCCACCCATTATATACACACAGCAAAGAATACTGAAATATAACTCTCATTGATAACAATTTTCTAACCATTAGGTACTCTCTATACCGAAAAACCACGCCACGGGTTGATAAAGGGGTAGTTTCTAATCTTTCCCAGTAACTAGGTAGTGCAGAAAACTATTGTTTTTTCATCCATCATTGGCTTTTCCATCTTCAGGGTGAAATTGATATCATTAGCATCCTTTTAAACTAAGAGTTTACCCATCAAACTGAACAACTTTCACTATGGGAGCAAACCAATCGGAGCAAAAAAATAATCAGCTGTTCCATACTAAACTGCAATGCCTACTCGACTCAAATGTATGCAAAAGCTGATTATTTTTTTGCTCCGATCTCTTTGTTCCCATAGTGAAAGTTGTTCAGTTTGATGGGTAGACTCTTAGTTTAAAAGGATGCTAATGACATCAATTTCACCCTGTATATAAGATGATTCAAACAGCGTCTTGGCGGCACTTGACGCTCGTGACTAAAAAGCCCGATACGAGACCGACAGGTGTTTATTGTAATAAAAACAGGCCAAGTGCGTGTCGGACCACGCGCAGAATAGGGTTCCGTAGCTGCCCGTCATAATATAATTATGGACTTAGAAGGAGACTTTTGCTTTATACTACGGTTTAACGGCAAATAAAGTCTAAAAAGTACATTTTATAAGTTGATGGACTATTACTCGTAAACTTGTAAAGCCTACTTAGCGGTGATAGTTTTTCTTTTAAATTCTTTATATATAAAGATATGATATTGCCATGAATTTTTTCACATCTCAAACTACAACCGTTTAGCTGGGAGAGGAGACACTTGACCCTAACCAAAATTTTCGCTTTAAAGCTTAATATTTCGCTAACGGATCCCTAAATCGAAAAATGGTTGTAGGAAACCCATACTTTTCTCTGCTTTTAAAAGACTTATCCAACGATACCCCACATCATGGGATAGACGAGAAAAAAAAATGGCATCCCCACTTCGCGTGTAGGGGAGGTACCCCAAAAAAAATATATTTTTCAAGATTTTATTTTACCACTTTGTCGGCGTGATTAATATGTATACTCATACCAAATTATAGCTTTCCAGTACTAAGCGTCTCTGAGCTAAGCCGCGGACAGACGGACGGACGGACAGACGGACAGACATGGCGAAACTATAAGGGTTCCTTGTTGACATCGGAACCCTAAAAACCAGAATCCTAAAACATTAAACACCTATCCATGACCGAACTGGGATTCTCAGTAGCGACTGCTTCTACGTCGTGTTAACCATAACACTAAGCGCTCTCACAGACGAGCGACACTTTGCGGTCGCCGGGTGTCGCGGAGGGTAAAATGTATGAGCGCGGCGCTCTGCGACCCACCGCGACAGCAAAGTGTCGCTCGTCTGTAAGAGCCCTAACCTGGTCATCGTAAAATAATATAATAATAATGTCAGGAAACACGGAAGTTTAGAGATTTGGTCCTTTATGAGGATGTCACTTATAAATCTGGTAATCTTATCATTATTAGTACCTACGTGAGGGAAGGGTATAAAGGATAAGTGGACCAGATTGCGGGGTTTCCATCGCGGACACCGGCCGCTAAAAGTATGATTCGTATGTGACCCGAATTTTGAGAAGGCAAGTACGATAAGTGAATAATCAAATGATGTGACCGATTTTATGGTAATCTGGACTATAAATAGAAAAAAAGTGTGTCCTATAGCGATAGAACAGACTAAAGATAAACGCAATAAATTACTCGCATCTGGATATTTCCGAAAATCTAAACACTAACTTATATAGAGTGTCCTTCTTTATGCTGGCGGTTTTTTAAGAGGATGATCAGACAATCAATCTTTCTCTATGGGGTCGATAACGTTACTCTTATTGTCACGTACTAGGCACGGTGCGTATTATTTTGTACGTAGGCTGATACTAAATATGTAAGTATCTTCCGAAAATTAAAAGGTAAGTATTATATACCAAAACAAGAACCATAAACATTTGTTTATCTCTATTGATAGTTCCAAAAACAGTTGTATTTATTATTTTTTTTATTTAACGCTATAATAACATTCATTTACCCTGACATCACGTTACTCTTATGAAACTTTGTCAACAAATTAATGTAATTTGTTGAGAAGGCGAAATATATAGTAATTACCGTAATTACGACATATTTTGCCTTTTCATATACAAGGGTGAGATAAGGATTTTCTTATTATAACTGACAAGGCAATGTGTGGGCCTAGATTTTGACATGAACGTTTAAAATAATATGTAAGTCATTGACCTCTTAGCGCTATCACAGACGAGCGACACATCGCGACAGCAAAGTGCCGCTCGTCTGTAAGAGCTAAATACAACTATTTTTTACCTATAAGTAGGTTAGGTGTTTTATTTTCTATCTTTTATTTTATTTATAACGTATTATTGATCATTTTGAATAATACATTAAAAATAATAAATTACGACTTAATTAACTTGGTTGGTATTGGTAGTAGTTGATACATGTCAGAATATGCAATCCTTTTTTTTACTGCTCCCAAAGAACAGTTGTTGAGTTTGATGTTCTGAACAAATTATTTTTTTTTTTTTATTTTATTTCTCTTTCAAATTAGTATGAACAAAGAGTACATTTGTTTCGCAATTTCAAAGTTTCACAGGCAATAAAAGTTGTTTTAGTACCACACTACCACACAACAACAGATCTTCAGCTAGATGGTGCAAGTTACCCCTTAAAATAGTGCTAAGTACAAAAGTTAGACGCTTACCTTTGCGGTTACGTAAGCCGCATACAAAGGGTAGCATTAAATGGGTTTAGATCTCTACTCAGAGAGCTCTAAACGCTATATGGTACACAGAAACGCAATAGATAATAGAATTATGAAACTAAGCCTGTAACTTAGACCCGTATTAATAAACCAAACTTAGGCGCTCTTAAGCCTCTAACATATTAGATAGCGAGCTTAAGGGGCGTCCGCCCAGTTTTGAGTTACTTTGTAACCATTTTATACATTAACTATGGCACTTTTCAAGCAGAAAACAAAACTGAACAATCTACAGGATATGAGAAGTGATGTGGTTTTTCTCGAAATCTATTTTAATTAATAAAATTGAAGAAAAACGACTCCAAAGTCACCTCTTTTTTTCCAGTTGTAACCGTTTAACTCCTACATTGTTGATAAGAAGAATATGAAAATTTACAATATTCTTCACAATACAATATAAAATGATGTGGTTTCCTTATTTCTTGAAAATTCATGTAAAATCATACAGGTTTTCAAAGAAAACGGAAAATTCTGACCGGAGCCGCGCAATTGAAGCGGGATGGCTAATTACAAAAGTTTGCTTGTAGGAAAGAGAGCCTTGCAGATGGGAGGAGTAGCCTTAAGCGGATTCGCACTACCTACGAGCGATCCGAACCCGTGAAAATAATTGTGTATGTAAAATCGGATGACGGAAGCCGGATCTAATTTAACTAATATCGGGATATTAAACTTTACTGATTATTCTCCTGAATCTGATCGGATTTGCTACTGCAAAATGCATTATTTCGCATACTAAATGTTTGTTTTTTACTGTAGGTACCTACTTATAAAACGTGCCAACAAACACGCGCATAATGGCATTGAGTCTCTTAATTAAAATCATGAAGATAAAACGCGCTTTAATGTCATTTCATTCTATAAACATAATTTCATTACAGCTACGTTAACCTTTAAGGGAAAATAGACCTATGGCATTTCACAATAAGTGTCAATTTGAATCTCATTATGTTACAACGCCGAACGTTGCAATTTAGCACTTGTACAATAAAAGCTGTTGCTGTGAATGCAATCGCAAAGTTTAGCCACAGGTTAAGCCTCGTCGTTTTATACGAATTTATCGTTAGTCACATTTAAAAGACGAATATAATGTATAAGCATAGCATAAATGCTCACGACTATATTCCCCGAGGGGGTAGTCAGAGATATTCTGAAACTTCAGAACATCCACGTTTCACAAGTAGTACCGAAGCTCTGTCCAGTGTGACGGGGAGTGAGCCCGTCGCCACTTGTAATGGATAGTAGGTACGATACATGCTTCGAAATTGAAGCATGCAGGTTTCCTCACGTTATATCTAAACTATTATAAAACTGTAACAGAAGTGTGTCTGTACATTGAAGATATTTACAAAAAAAAGATTACGATATGATTTTTAGATGTCCCTGATTCCAAATCACCACTTTTTGGATTTTTTGTCTGTCTGTTTGTTTGTTTGTTTGTTTGTTTGTTCGTTTGTTTGTTTGGGTGTTTGTTTGTTCGAGTATCACGCAAAAACTAC
The DNA here is from genome assembly GCA_922987775.1 of Agonopterix subpropinquella. Lineage (NCBI taxonomy): Eukaryota > Metazoa > Arthropoda > Insecta > Lepidoptera > Depressariidae > Agonopterix > Agonopterix subpropinquella. Next base: position 22,707,666 of record OV277698.1, read on the forward strand.
TCAACCGATTTTGATGAAACTTTTTTTGTTTGATAGCTTATCATCTGACTTAAAATCTGGTATATAATTTATGCGGACGAAGTCGCGGGTAAAAGCTCGTAATGTATAAAACCTAAAAACAAGCTTTTATTTATGTCGGTGAATAATGAAAGAAGTGAATAGGCGGATCCTATACAGGGTGAAATTGATATCATTAGCATCCTTTTTAACTAAGTATCTACCCATCAAACTGAACTACTTTTACTATGGAAGCAAACCGATCGGAGCAAATAAAAAATCTGCTGTTCCATACTAAACTGCAATTTTTTTGCTCCGATCTGTTTGCTCCCATAGTAAAAGTTGTGACTCTTAGTTTAAAAGGATGCCAATGATATCAATTTCACCCTGTATAGGTCAAAGTCAAGATTATCGCCCAAATTGATAGAATTACAGGGTGCTCAACCCTTTAAGTTTGTTTTGTATATTATTGAACATTAGGTCATTTTTAAACTGGAGTTTTTGAAACTCATTTGCTGAACTCAGCAGTTCAAATGTCAAAATTACTATGGAGATACGAATCTTTCTACTGCTGATTTGACTTTCAAAAATCGCACCCCTGGAGTATGATTTTTGAATGCAGTAGAAAAATGCGTATCTCCATAGTAATTTCGACATTTACAACCCCTGAGTCCAACGTACCTATGAGTTTCAAAAATCGCATTCCTGGTCGACGTTAATAATAAAATATTGCATTCGCAAGGTTCAAATGACGTGTCGTTTAGGTGCGCCTAGAAAATTAATTTAGACACCGATTGTGTAAACCGAGTTAGGCCATGTCAACATGTTAGTATATTATGCTCTTAAAGTTACTCACAGTCAAGTGACATTGATTTACTGTGTCAAGAAGCTTCTGTTTGTGTTTGCCTATCCCTATTCCTTTATGCCAACAAATCGGGCACTTAGCCGTGGTAATGGTAACAATTTATGAGGATAAAATACAGATGGGAATCAACAATCAATAAAATTGTCGTATAAAAGCCCATCGAAACAGTATATTTTTGTGAATTCTAGTAGGTAGGTAAGAGATTTTTTTAAATTCATAGGCTAACAATTAGTACTGTTTTATCGTTGAAAATGGCAACCGTGACACATACTTAGTCCTACTTCAAATCTATAGATTACAGAAATGTTGAAAACTGAGCATAATATGCTGAAATGTTATTAATTATAACAGTAACCTACTGCTTATAAATTCGAAATAAACAAATATTTAACACAAGTCCACTAAGTAAAAAAAAAAAAAAAAAAAAATTTAAATATAAAAAATATATAGATTCATAGATTCATAGATTCTTTATTGTACACAAAAACATAGTTATGAAAAAAATTACAATAAATCGTGATATATATAAAATATTAGTCCATTTAAATTAGGATGCTTGAGATATTACTTAAATACCTACAGCTAAACATCTGATGCTTTCAGGCCCACCGAATATGTACCTAACCAGTGAAATACGGGGTGTAAAATTAAATGCGTTACATAAAATAGGGTGCTTTTGACCATCAAGCTGAACAACTTTGACTATGGAACCAACATAGAAATAGCAAAAAAAAAACGTTTCTACAAGGTGTAACAAAACACCCTAGTACCTAATACTTAAGGGGGTGCTTCAGACCATCAAACTGAACAACTTTCACTATGGGGCCAACATCGAGAAAAAATAAAAAAAATCTGCTGTCCCATACAAAACTGCAGTACCTACTGACTCGACTAAAATACAGGGTGTACAATAAAATGGGACAGCTACTTAAAGGGGTGCTTCAGACCATCAAACTGAACAACTTTCTCTATGGGACCAATATCGAAATCACGAAAAAAAATTCCGCTCTCCCATACAAAACTGCAAACATAACTCGACTGAAATGTATGGGACAGCAGATTTTTTTTTCGCGATTTCGATATTGGTCCCATATAGAAAGTTGTTCAGTTTGATGGTCTGAAGCACCTCTTTAAGTAGCTGTCCTATTTTAATTTACAGCCTGTATATGGGACAGCCGATTTTTTCTATTTTTCTCGATGTTGGCCCCATAGTGAAAGTTGTTCAGTTTGTTGGTCTGAACCACCCCATTAAGTATTACTAGGGTGTTTTGTTACACCCTGTATACATTTCAGTCGAGTAGATTTTTTTTGCGATTTCAAAGTTGGTCCCTTAGTGAAAGTTATTCAGTTTAATGGTCTCAAGCACCCCGTTAAGTACGTAAAACCCTGCATAGAAACATCATAGAAGAACCATTGACACGAAAAGGAGTCAAACTTCCACAACTAAACTTAATTTCTATTGTTTGCAGGCATCACTGGCATTAACAGCCAGTGAAGATGTACCAAAAAGCGAGAAAGACTCCGCATTGACACGAATCGGAAGGCAATACGGGAACTACGGCGATGGAAGCGACAACGAGGTCGTGGTAGACATCGAGGACGACGAGAAGACACAGTACTACGAAACTAACTACGATACGAGTAAGTTACGGACGAAAATTGAAAAAATTCGACATACTACAGTTATACGAGTAGTCACAGAATGTTATAAGAGGGGTTAGAAGTGCAAAGTAGGCGTGGAACGTGTCGCCACAGGTTATGCATAACACCATAAGGCGCGCGGCGTGGTGCGAGCGAGAGGGCATGAGTAATTGTAGCACCGTGAGTGGGAAGACAGTGGTGACAGCCGTCTCCGAAGCAAAAGCCCTACTTTGCATTTCTAACCCCTCTTATAATGTTCTGTGGTTATAGTACTCTGTGTTACTACTGTAGATAATTATTACTACAGGGTGAAATTGATATCATTGGCATCCTTTTAAACTAAGAGTCTACCCATCAAACTGAACAACTAACACTATGGGAGTAAACCGATCGGAGCAACCCGGATTCCTTTAAAGTACGAGTGAATAGGCATCTTCTGGGTAAGCTCGCTACATCTACGACCCCATCTTCGTCCTGAGGACTGGATTGAGGTCAAGAGCAAACCCATAGTTAAAAAAAAAAAACTAAAAAATCAGCTGTCCCATACTAAACTACAATGCCTACTCGACTCAATTGTATGCAACAGCAGATTTTTTTTCGGTTTGCTCCCATACTAAAAGTTGTTCAGTTTGATGGGTAGACTCTTAGTTCAAAAGGATACCAATGATATCAATTTCACCCTGTATACAGGACTTAAAATTAAATGCGTTACATATTAAACTTGATGCTTCAGACCATCAAACTGAAAAACTTTCACTATGAACCAACAACAAAATCGTGAAAAAAAATAAGTTTTTTATGGAACAGCAGATTTTTTTAATTCACGCTTTCATAGTCGGTCCCATAGTAAAAGTTGTACATTGTCATGGTCTAAAGCAGTCTAAAGCACCCTACAAAGCATGTAACACATTTAGGTTTACATTCTGTATAGTATTTTTATTTAAAACGAGATCTAAATACAATATTTTATTAATTTATGTCGAGGATGTCATAGGTTAAATTAAACCCTCAAGGAAACAATCAATAAAGCAATTTAGATATCACGAATTATTAAAAAATAAAATAATAATTAAGAAAAAGAAATCACGAAGTATAAGATTTAAAGACCATTCAAACTCAAGGTACCTACACAGGACAATCGTTTACCAGTTTACATAAATTATTAGAAGATGTGTTGCTAGCCGATACAACCGATAAGTATTTAACAATTAACTTTATGTTAATCTCTGACCAAGTAACCAATAGGGAAGTCCAAATAGTCAACTGATGAATTATCGCAACACTTCACGGTTATCAAGACAATGAACGATAAAACTGTTGGAATATAACTGGCTAACAATAGAATATACTTGTCACATATTTATCCGCATATTTTGCTCCTATCAAGCCGAAAAGATTTATTAAAATCAATCAGATGTAAAACTGGGCCTCAATTGCGCAATTTTATACGGTTTTGGTTTAGTTTTGGTTTAGATTTCGTTTAGCTGAAGTAAAAAAGCTATCGCGATATTTTTTTCTGAACGGTTAAATCGCACAATACAGAAAATTCGATCGAACGGACATCAAACGTTACGCCAACTTATCTTCCAAAATAAAGCTAAATCGTTACCGTTAATATAATTTGCGCGATACGAATTGTGCATAACGTAACGTTTTTGGTTGTGGTTTTGTTTTGGTAGTATCGTTCAAACTTAGGGCGATTGAGGCCCTGGCAACCTTATTTCAGATAAACCGTTTGGTGCCAGTCTAAAGTCTCTAGTAATTATAATAAAAGTCCAGTATAACTTTACATGACGGTCTGGGATCTGGGTTCGAATCCCCACGGACGACCAATGAATTTTCTAACTTATGTTCGTAATACCAATTACGACTGCTCTCAGACGGTGGAGGAAAATACCATCAAGAAACCTCGGCTGCAATCGCGGTAAATATTCGGTGATTGAACCGTTATTGGACCACGTACGAACCATAACTATAGACACATTTGGTATTGCGCTAATCGCGGTAGTAAGTACTGCTCTTGACAGCCGTTAGAGCCGTTTTGACAGATCGCTCAGATGTTAAGGGCTGTCAGTTAACATAGAGTTAAGCGCGATGCGGAATTCAGCACAGTTGAATATTAATTGGATTGCAATGTGAATAGCTAACTGAAATTGGATAAGAATAGAACTTCGATATTTGAACTTAGCGCAATCGGGCTCCTGCATAGTTACACTGAAGAAGAAATTTTGATGCATATATGTAAAGTCGAACAATCCACATTGGGCACGCTTGATTGACTAATGCCCATACACCCTAATATGATGATGACTAAACTTTAAGCTGCAGGCGATTGTATCTAGAAGATTTTTCCCGATTTCAATGTATACAGAGTGTAACAAAACACCCTAGTAATACTTAAGGGGATGCTTCAGACCATCAATCTGAACAACTTTCACTATGGAGCCAACGTCGAAAAAAATAAAAAAAATCTGCCGTCCCATACATTTGAGTCGAGACGGTACTGCAGTTTTGTATGAAAGAGCGTATTTTTTTCCGCGATTTCGATGTTGGCTCCATAGTGAAAGTTGTTCAGTTTGATGGTCAAAAGCACCCCCTTAAGTATTACTATGGTGTTTTTTACACCCTGTATATTAGTAAAAGTTGTTTAATTTGATCGTCTGAGCCATCTCTGTAAAGGTCACTGGGCGAAATCTGACCCAGCTAACAAAATTTTTCCTACAAAAACCAAATTGGTTTTAAAATGTTTAGTATTAACCCATATTCAATTTTATGTAGTTATTTATTTTTTAAACCATGGGACCATGTACTAAATGTAATATAATACTAAAATGTACGAAAATTTACAAAATGTACGAAAATGTTCGACGACCCGATTGGTGTAATGGTTACCACGCCGGACTGCCAAACCAAGGTCCTGGGTTCGAATCCCGGTTCGGTCATGGATGTTTACATGTTTGTGCCGTTGTTGTATGGTTTCCATAATAAATAGCCTATTAATAGTGCTTTCTTGGGATCATTACAATGTATGTGCCTGTGAGCGTTATTTATTTATTTATTTATTTTATTTATGTAAAAATTACAAAATGTACTAAAATGTACTACAATGTACAAAATGTAAGAGAATGTAAAAAAATGGACCAAAATATTACATTTTTCTTTATTAGTTTTTGGCATGAATCCCATGGTCCACATTAATGTTCATGAACTAGAGACATTTATCTAAACATCCTATTCTTTTTTTTTTTATGTAGGTCGTGGGTATATATTTCATACTATAGTAAATAAGGTGCCCAGTGACCTTTGGCCAGCATATAATATGTAGGTATCTAATCTATTCTGTAAAAATATGCACCATATAGCTTCTAAGCTATTTTAAATGACATAATTTTTCATATTAATTATTCATAAATAGCGGATATGCAACAAAACCTATTATTGATGATCACATCGTTATATACCGTATCTCATTATGGAACCAGGATAGATAAAACCACACGACACGACTCGTTAGACTTTGAAGAATTTAGATTTATGCATAATAATTGTTATCAATTCACGAGTTAAGTGTATAATTAACTACAAGACCAAAGAGAACCTGCACCGCAATCGCTGTCGGTACAAACGAAGTACAGATCCTATATGGAATATTAAATAAATAAACTGATTATTTGTCTGTATGAGCCTCACGACAAAAACGATTATGAAATCGTCCACAGCTAAACAAAGACCACGTTTGTTTGTATGTTTCTTCCCCTCAATGGTATTGCCTCCTTCATTGACCATGTATTTGAAGGGTGAAGAAAGCAAAAAGTATGTGGGCTAACACAAAAGATCCCACTGAGTCGAAGTGTTGCTGGCTTGCCAGCCCCCACAACAAGATAAGATAAGAAGATAAACAAAGACCCCCTTCCAAGACGCGTTACAAAACGTTGTATTCATCCTTCCTCATCCATTCACTGAAAAAGTTAAATATACCTAAACATTAGTGACTACCGAACTGTTTTGTAGCACATAACCAAACGTTTCGTTATAAATAGCGAAATGTTTAGCTATTTATAACCAAATGTTTGATTATGTGCTACAAATCACTAAAGTTTCAAAACATTTTTTTTTCAGTGTTCGCTCCCATAACTGTATCAGGTCATCAAGTTGATCTATTCAAATTATATAATTTTAAATCCTATTCCCAGATGCATACGGCTTCGGTTACGATGTCGGCCCCCACGGTCAGTTCCACCACGAGAACCGTGGCCCTGATGGCGTCACATACGGTTGCTACGGCTACGTAGAGCCTGATGGATTCCTACGAGCAACGCACTACGTCGCCGATAGCCACGGCTACAGGGTCGTCGAGCCCGAGAAACCTGTTGAAGTGTTCCCTGATGAAAAGCATGAATACGATGAGAAGTAAGTCCATTTGATTACACTAAATGAGTCATGATCATTATTTCTCATACAGTTTTCGACTACTGCGAGTTGCGATTGCTTATTTGCAAAAGCATTCTAGTGCACTGGGTATTTTTATATGTTTTTTAGTGTTCCATACCAAAAATGGTAGAACGGAACACTTATGGAATCAGCTCGGTGTCAGTCCGTCCGTCCATCCGTATGTCACAGGCATTTCTCTCAGAGACCGTAAGGGCCTATGTCGAAAAATAATTTAAGCGAAACAGGCGTGGGATAGCTTATATTACGGCCTGATGCGAGAGAAAGAGATGGGGCGCCACGCGCGCCTGTAGCGAATCGAGCGCCAAATCAAACTTTATTTAATTGTGATTGTACTATTTATGTTATTTCAATTCTGCTCTAATCAAAATTTAGAAAATATCAATCTCTTTTTTTTAAATCAAGGCTCGTGTTTCTATTATTCACCGTTTAGCAGTTCCAAGCGTTTATAGATAAAAACAGAGGCTACTTTGGCTTGTTTTTCTATCGAGAAAATGTGTCTTAATCGTGTTTTGGCTCAAATCAAAACTTCAATTATATGTTCAATTTACACATATCCGAAAATCATACTCCTACTGTTAGTACTTCATGATATATGAAGCTTTGAAGAATCCTATTTTTTTCACATAGCCCCTTAAGACATAGGAAGTTGAAACTCGGTACAGATAGGTATAGCAATTGCTGGTCCAATATCATAAATGAAGTAAAAAAGACTTAATTTTTATATTGGGGGGCAATTTGGGGAGGAAGGAAGGGTAAATAAAAACAATTTTTTTTCTCTACCATATGGTGTGGGGTATCAATTGAAAGCTTATGAAAATACGAGTCTAAAAATATACTTTTAATTTTTTTTATTAACAAAATTTTCTATTCTGTTTAACAAAATTTTCAATTAAATCCGAGAAATTGCTGTCCCCACCTCTATTTAAAAAAATATACATATAACATTAGAAATAACATGTAGATGGCGGAAAAATTATCAGGGTGGCTCTAACTTTGATAGTTTTTTCTATACCTACACAAAAAACTAACACCAGTGAGACCAGGGTAAAAGGATCTTCAATAGGTGACCACATACTAACTAAGTGTCAATTTATATTGGTTTCTCAATGACCCATGTTAAACAACTGGTAGTACGGAACACTAATTGCCCGAGTCCCGACTCGTACTTGGCCGGTTTTATCTTAGTATGACCACAAGGGATGTACCGCTCAGACGGTGTGTGACAGAGCTCTGGATATTTTATCTCATGTACGAATGACGTACCTACATAGTCCGGTGCAGATAAACCGAGAAGCTTCTGGGGCGGGCTTCTCTGCCCCCGCATCTCACCGCGCAGCTACCTACGAAGCAGTATAGCCAGACTAGAGTGTACCTAGTGCGCCAAACACACATGCACCAAAAAATTCAAAAATTCAAAATTCAAAAATTTTTTATTCAAAATAATATCATATAGATAGCTTTTTGACGTCATTTTTTGACTCTACCACCGCGTCGGAAGGTGTTCCGTTGAGAGAAGATGCGGCCAGAAACTCTACAACACACATCTTTTAAACAAAACAAAATGTACAAAGTACAATTAAAATACAATATTGCATTACATAGTGTAAAATTGTCAAGACCAGACATTTTGGTCATTCAAATAATCATCGAGTTTATAGTAACCTTTTTTACAGAGGACTTGTTTAACATGAGACTTAAACTTTTTGTCTCCTCCTCCTCATCATCCATACGATCCTGATTCCGATACTAATACTCTACTTATTGGGTAATATTATGTAGAGCACTCTTTGACTGTTCGTCGTTCGTTCAGAATGGCAAAATGCGGGTCATTAAAATAATAAGGAGAAACCACAAAATACAGGTACTGCGGCATAGATTTTGCTTATGAACACTTCTTTCAACCGGTCAGGATATTCGAAGTACTCCAAGACTAGAAACCTCAACCCGGTACACCAGGTCAAACTGGACTACCAGGTAACAAATTTGACAATATGCTTTATTATGTGTTAAATATAAAGGGTGTAACAAAACGCCCTAGTAATACTTAAGGGGGTGCTTCAGACCATCAATCTGAACAACTTTCACTATGGAGCCAACGTCGAGAAAAAATAAAAAAAATCTGCCGTCCCATACATTTGAGTGGAGACGGTACTGCAGTTTTGTATGAAAGAGCGGATTTTTTTTTTCGCGATTTCGATGTTGGCTCCATAGTCAAAGTTGTTCAGTTTGATGGTCTGAAGAAGTATTACTAGGGTGTTTTGTTACACCCTGTATACAACAAATGCTTGTAAGTATATTTTGTAAAATATGATTTCATTCTTTTGCAGTGCTTTGAACCAACCAGCCGATCAGATAAAGGGAGTGACAGTGCCGTGGGAAAAGCTTTACTTCCCTAAAGGATGTGGGCGCACTCCAGGAGGAGTACCTGCGAAGCCAAAGCCGCCTAGTCCTCCTCGCCCACCGACCGATAGCTCTAGTCAGCCCAGCAACCCGCCCGGTATCTTGCATCCTGGAGGTAAGAAACTCTTCAAATCTAGCCCAGTCATTTTACTGAGTTTTTTTAGGAGCGGTTAATAAAATTATGAACGGTACTTTTAAGCTGTAACCGGCACCATTTCGTGACAAAAGACTATCAGAAAAAAAAAATCGCTACGCAATATAGAAATCAAAATTGTATCTCCCAGAAGAATTCTAACTTAATAATATTAATAACGAGAATTTTAATTAAATTTAACAATATACATTATTTTTGAGCAATAAAATATGCAACACATATAGGTATATTTTTTAAAGCATTCTAAGTAGACACCATGTTTGAAGTATGTATAATGGTAAAGCCTTAAAAACGCGAAAAACAAAATTCCATCTGTTTTTTTAGAACGACATAAATGCAAAATTTGTAATTTGGGGCTGTTGGTGATACCTATGATTTTTTTTTCAATTTTGTTATACTTATTCTTAATAGGTCAAATTGGCTCTTAAATACTATACTGAAAAAATTTCTAATATTAATTAGTCCCGGCTCAAAGAGTAAAATGACTGGGCTAATCGAGATTCTTGTGGCACCTCATCCGTAAATCGAGTTGTGTAATGCCGCTATGTGGTTTACTTTCAAACAAAATAATTTTTTACTGCGTAGTGGCGACCTCTTTTGTGCAGTGTCACATAGTGCAGTCTTATCTGTAGTGCTGGAACTCCTGTAAAGAAGTATCAACAGTGGCAACCTTTCACAACAATAAGCAACGAAGTTCGGCGGAGTACCTACTTTAATCATTCTTGGAACCCGCAACTAATTTAATCAAAGAAGGTACTAGGAAAATATTCTACTTTACTCAGTTGCAAAAACCCGTTTACTATCTCTGGTGGTAGTAGTCGTTACATAAAAACCACGTCAGATGCCGTAAGAAGGTCTAAAAAACTCTGACACCAGAGCTCTGCCCATACGATAAGAAGAAGAAGTTGCAAAAATTCAACTGTAAACGGAAGACGGTTACAGGAAAATCAAGGCAATAACGAACGCCAATCGTATAAAATAGCAGAGTTACCAATAAAGAATTATATTTTAGGCGGCCACGGACCAGGAGGCCCTTCAGGACCTGGTGGGCCAGGTGGTCAACCATGCACAGGCGCTTACTGTTCAGGACAACCCGGAACTCCGGGCACACCAGGAACCCCAGGCTCACCTGGATCTCCAGGTAAATATATAAGGTTAAATCTAATTAGTTGGCGAAACTTAAAAAACGCATTTGGTATCTGTTACTAAGTACAATTGCGTAATAATGACCCGCCGCCCGATCATATGTTTCTGAGGTCAATGTCCGCCCGCGCCCCGCGCACTGTGTACGATACTACGATAATAATCATTTTTAATGTTAATCAATCACCAATAACAATTATAAACATTGATGAGTGCCCTGGTTTAGTTTCGCCAACTAATTTAAAAGAACCATATACAACATACCTACTTTTTTTTTTATTCTGTTTTTTATTTTATTTTAATTTGAGCTTTTAACCCTGAGGTTATGTCAGCCCCATCGTGCCTTAACCTTGACTCTACGCATACACATAAACTTTGTAGGTATTGAGGCACTTTTCTTCACAGCGAACTACGCATAAAAAAGCTTACGCTTACGCTTATAAGTTCATTTGCAGACATTGAAATTCACTCCTCTTTCTCTTAGTCGTGAAATCGCCTCAGATACGACGACAACCACAAGGAAAAAATGGGGCGGTATACAGGGTGGAAAGTTAAGATGGGACACAAAGGACAGCTACCAGAAGCATTACAGCTACAAGAAAACGTACTTAGGAGACTAGCCCTAACTTTGCGAGCATTTTACTTGTGCATTCACAGATTTTGAAAAAAAATTTACAGTCATCGAGAAAAACTGTAACAAATTTTTTTTTCATCCCATTCGATTCTCTTACTGATAAGGAACTTAAGTCTTTATTGGATCAACCGAGGTCGAGGTATTGGAACTCTCAGAAAACGCAAAATTAAACTCCCATACATTTTGTAGGGAAATATCAAAATCACCCTAGTAGTGATTTTATAAACGCTTTCCAAAATTTTAGGGGTGATTCAGACCATCGAACTGAACAACTTTTACTATGGGAGCAAACCTGAAATAGCAAATAAAAAAATCTGGTCTTCATACTAAACTGCAAGGCTTGTCTAGAATCGAGACTCATATTCATATTAATGTATCAAACAGCCGAATAACAATAAAAAAATATATTTTAGGTGGCCATGGACCAGGAGGCCCTTCAGGACCTGGTGGAGCAGGTGGTCAACCATGCACAGGCGCTTACTGTTCAGGACAACCCGGAACTCCGGGCACACCTGGATCTCCAGGTAAATATAAGGTTAAATCTAATTAGTTGGCGAAACTTACGCATTTGGTATCAGTTACTAAGTACAATTGCGTAATAATGACCCACCGCCCGATCATATGTTTCTGAGGTCAATGGCCACCTGCGCCCCGCGCACATTTTGTTAATCATCAATACCAATTATAAACATTGATAATGCAATCTGTTATCAATGTTATCATAAACAAGTACTAATTAATAAGTGCCTTGATTCAGTTTCACCACCTAATTTAAAATATCCATATACAGGGTGAATTTGATATCATTAGCATCCTTTAAAACTAAGACTCTACCCATCAAACTGAACAACTTTTATTATGGGAGCAATCCAATCGGAGCAACAAATAAATCTGCTGTTGCATACATTCGAGTTGAGTAGCATTGCAGTTTAGTATGGAACAGCTGATTGAATAGGCATTCTCTGTATAATACTTATGCTTTATTTAGAAATATAAAAGGTGTTACAAAAATACCATTAAACATTTAAGAGGGTAACTTTCAGAATGGGACCAATATCGAAATAACGAAAAAAAAATTTTTCCATACTAAACAACAAATCTGCTCGAGCTAAATGTATGGGACAAGTGATTTTTTTTTCGCGATTTTGATGCTGGTCTCATACTGAAAGTTGTTCAGTTTGATGGTCTAATCTAAACAACCCCCTTAAAAGTTTTAAATGTTTATTTGTACTTTGTAACACTTTGTATAATCTGCCCAGAAGGGGTAATCCCCAACCCCCAGTTACCCCAATGGGAATGTAGTCGTCAGCATGCATTATGCTTTATCTAAATACATCTTACTAATATCGAATATATTATTTATCCGACGTCCAACCATAGTGCCCTTTTTGCTCCTATTAATAAAAATCTTAACGTGTAATTATCAGGAAGTCCAGGCGGTCCCGGAGGCCCAGGTGGTCCAGGCGGCCCAGCTGGCCCAGGTGGGCCAGGTGGCTACTACCCGGGAGCACCCGGCTCACCAGGCACACCCGGCTCACCCGGTAGTCCCGGCGGCCCAGGAGGCCCAGGTGGTCCAGGCGGCCCAGCTGGCCCAGGTGGGCCAGGTGGCTACTACCCGGGAGCACCCGGCTCACCAGGCACACCCGGCTCACCCGGTAGCCCCGGCGGACCAGGTAAATGAACATTTTTCAAAGTAAGTATTTCATTTTTAATTAATTTACAGGGTGAAATGTAACAAAACACCCTAGTAATACTTAAGGGGGTGCTGCAGACCATGAAACTGAACAACTTTCACTATGGAGCCAATATCGAAATCGAGAAAAAAAATCCGCTCTTTGATACAAAACTGCAGTACCGGCAGATTTTTTTATTTTTTCTCGACGTTGGCTCCATAGTAAAAGTTGTTCAGATCGATGGTCTGAAGCACCCCCTTAAGTATTACTAGGGTGTTTTGTTATACCCTGTAAAATCATTCGTACGTTTATTATTATAAAATTGTATGATAATATTGATAGTTTTAGTAGGTAGGTACTTAAAGTTTGTAACCCGGACCGAAAGGAAATAAATTCGTGTTTATGAATTTAGTGTATAAATATAGCTTTTTTAATTTTATAGGAGGTCCAGGGGGTCCAGGAGGCCCACCCGGACCCGGCGGCCCACCTTCAGGTGGTTACTACCCAGGACAACCCGGAACACCAGGCTCTTCTGGAACACCCGGGTCACCCGGCTCACCAGGCGGACCAGGTAAATAATATTCACTCTCATTTAACTCCTAAAACAACTTTTAGATTTAATTTTCGAATATTACTATATCATAATTATAGCGATAAAATATATAGGAAACATTGTGTTTTGAGAGAATAAACTAAATGTGTGGCATGGCATTTGAAATAGGTATGTTGAAGACTTTAAAGGTCGGTTAACTAAATCTGGCGTGTACCACACATTTAAGCAATGCTTGTGTCTCACTGCTCGGATAATGAAAAGTTTCTCTATCTCTCTCATACACGGATGCGAAAATAAGAAAAATTCTTGTGTTACGAACGCACCAGTGTTCACCAATTTGTAAATATACTATAAAATTTAATTGGAAATATCCATATAAATACTGAATATGTATTAAAGAAAAGTTGAAAAGGATGAAAAGTTTTATTAAAATGTAGTAATTAACATTACAGGAGGCCCAGGCGGTCCCGGAGGCCCACCCGGACCCGGCGGCCCACCTTCAGGCGGTTACTACCCAGGACAACCCGGCACCCCAGGCTCTCCTGGAACACCCGGTTCACCCGGATCACCAGGCGGACCAGGTAATTAGTATTACTCTCATTTTACTCCCAAAAAAACCGTAAGAGCTAATTTTTAAATATTACTAAATCACATGCCGACAAAATATGTGAGTAACATAATGTGTTTTTGTGCGAATAAACAAAATGTATGGGATTAGAAATAGGTACGTTAAAGACTTCAAAGGTTGGTTACGAATAACTAAATCTGGCGCGTACCACACATTTAAGCAATGCTTGTGTTTCACTGCTTAATGAAAAGTTTATCCATAACATAACATAAATATTCTTTATTTGCACACCAAAAACATACAGCAACAAAAACAAAATCTATCTCTCTCATGCACGGATGCGAAAACAAGAAAAACGCATACATATGTGTCTTGCAAATGTGTCAGCTTTATTTCACCGACCTTTACCTATCTATTATAAAACATATAACGAGAGATCTTTATATAAAACTACTGAATATGTATTTGGATAAAAAGTTTTATTAAAATGTAGTAATTAACATAACAGGAGGCCCAGGTGGTCCCGGAGGCCCACCCGGACCCGGCGGCCCACCTTCAGGCGGTTACTACCCAGGACAACCCGGAACACCAGGCTCTCCTGGAACACCCGGGTCACCCGGATCACCAGGCGGACCAGGTAAATAGCAAAGTTTATTCGTAATTACTGATGGACCGTAACCACATGATGTTGGTGATGAATGGATGGAAGACGACATATAACGCCGACCTAAATTATGGGATAGGGGTAAGATAATGTTAACTCATTATCCTTAATTGGAAACGCTAAATTTGTCAAGCTATCGGCGTCTATTCAAACTCATTTAATTTATTTAAAGGAGGCCCAGGTGGCCCTGGAGGCCCACCCGGACCCGGCGGCCCACCTTCAGGCGGTTACTACCCAGGAAAACCTGGCACTCCAGGTTCTCCTGGAACACCTGGATCACCCGGATCTCCAGGCGGACCAGGTACAATACATTTTGAAAAATAGTAAACGTACAACTACGAGTAATACTGTAATGTATTGTTATTTACTTTTTTCATAACAATATCTTTGTTTTAAAGTGCTAACCACGGCCACCACTCATAGTACTATAATTAATGGTATGCTTTTCTAAAACCTCCGTCAAACTGAACAACTTTCTCTACTATCGGAACAACATCAAAATCGCGAAAAAAACTGCTATTCCAACTTCAATCCTACTCGACCCAAATGTATGGGACAGCTAAATTTTCACACGGCTAATTTGAGGAATATTTGCAATCAAATGGAGCTCTTACAATGTTAGTTACTGTTGTCCCTTACATCCAGGCGACTTCATTTTATTTTGTACACCGACAAAGTAAGTCATTTCTTTTCTTCTCTTCCTACAGGAGGTCCGGGAGGCCCTGGTGGCCCATCAGGACCCGGCGGCCCACCTTCAGGTGGTTACTACCCAGGACAACCCGGTACTCCAGGATCACCGGGATCACCCGGCACTCCAGGTGGACCAGGTAAATCATCAAAAATACCATAATTAAAATTAAAAATTCTTTATTTGATAAATTTCCAATTTAGTGGAATACAAATAGTTGAGTCCCTGACTCCCGAAGTCGGCATCATTAGCCTATATTGAGGCCTGACGTAAAACTAAACAAACGGACAATATGTTCATCGAACCCGAATCAGTCCCTTTAGCCTTGCCGGGTAAATCCACCGATGTCTGAATGTTTCATAACAATAGTTGAATATAGCTATAAAATATGAACCACAAAACATCACCCAAATCAGCATTTTCTAGATGTCCACCGTCAAACAAAAAATGTTTTTATAGGAGGACCAGGAGGTCCCGGGGGTCCCGGAGGCCCACCAGGACCCGGCGGCCCACCTTCAGGCGGATACTACCCAGGACAACCCGGAACACCAGGCTCTCCTGGAACACCCGGGTCACCAGGCGGACCAGGTATGCCCCTAAATATCTCAGTTGTTCATAAAACTGTGTTCTTTACTGCAGTTGTAAATAGCTGCAGCGAGCGTATCGTAAACTTAAAAAACTCGACTACTATCCAAAGTAAAATACGACTTATTAATTGTTTATAGGAGGTCCAGGAGGCCCCGCAGGTCCACCAGGACCGGGCGGCCCCCCTTCAGGTGGTTATTACCCAGGAAAACCCGGCACCCCAGGCTCTCCGGGAACACCCGGATCACCCGGATCACCAGGCGGACCAGGTATGTCCCTAAATATTTCAGTTGTTCATAAAACTGTGTTCCTTACTGCAGTTGTAAATAGCTGCAGCGAGCGTATCGTAAACTTAAAAAAATTTACTATAATCCAAAGTAAAATTCGACTTATAAATTTTTTATAGGAGGCCCAGGAGGCCCTGGAGGCCCACCAGGACCGGGCGGCCCCCCTACAGGAGGTTACTATCCCGGAAAACCTGGTAGCCCAGGAACACCTGGCACACCAGGATCACCAGGCTCCCCTGGCGGACCAGGTAAATCATCACCACATCCCACTGTAGGACATATACCTCCTCTCATGAATAAGTGGAAAATAGAGGGAGCTATAAGTACTCCACCATGATAACCCTATTTTCCTTCATTGCCGTAGCAAAGGGGGGGGGGGAAGCGGAGGTGGGCGCCGCCCACCTTAGAAAAATGGAAATTAGTCTTCGCTACTACTGTTCAGTACTACTACTATTTCTTCAAATAGTAGTAGTACTGAACAGTAGTAGGCACAGTTTCAACATCATCTTGTGAAATTCTAGCCAAAACTTAGAGGCAATAATGCAAAATTTCGAGCTCGCTTCGCTCGCTCCAGATGTATAGACATGCAAGGGCTGAAGCACCCATACCACAACTGTTATTGTTTATGAAATAATCGCGTTCTTTCACGTTTATATCATGTTCATGAAGAGGAACTACTACGATCAGAATAGATGTTCGACTAATATTTCTTGTGTGCACATGTAGTAAAAAGAAATTACGTCGTTTAGAATGTAATATAAGTAGGTACTACCCGAAACTTATTCATAATAATTATACATAAGTTCCTCTGCTTTTCTTGTCGCTTTCTTGCACCTCGGTCTGTCCTAGATATCCTTCATAGAGAGATCACAAACCTCTTTGTCCTTTTTTTATTAAATCTGATTTTATCAGACTCTATTGGAGTATTGACCTTCCTAAGCCATGTTCAACTGGTTCAGAAAGGCCCATTCAATTTTACTAACTAGAAAATAAAACTTCTAGGTGGCCCCGGAGGACCAGGTGGTCCCGGAGGACCAGGTGGCCCACCGGCACCAGGCTCGAATTACCCAGGACAACCCGGCAAACCCGGTACACCCGGTACTTCAGGTATGTAATTGCCATCGAAAAGATGTCCTCAAATTAAAAAAAAATTTACATCAGTAACACATCTGAAGAATTTTGATGCATTTATTGTCGCGCTAATTTATATTACAGCTGTTTAGCCTTCAGATGCGTCAAATAGTAGGTTTGAAATTGTGTTATTTTGTAGTTTTATTTATAGGTATCTATGTTATCGTTAACTAAACACATTTTATTCATAATTATCTAATTCTATTCAGTTTGACTTTTTACATTCAGACCCCATCAAAGTAAATAATTGTAATTAATCACCATGTTCAATCGTGCGTATCTATAATTCATTATCATTCAGCCATTCAGCACATTTAAAAACATAACGGTAGTTGCCCAGATAGCAATTTCTAGGAATAAACGAGTGGCAAGTTTACATCAAACTTTCTAGTTACCCTTCGACAAACTTGTATAACTTGTATAATGTTTGTTAATAATAACTTTTGAAATCTTTATCATCATCACACTTCCATTGCAGTCCAGTATTAGTAGGAGTTATTAGCCAATTTGTAGTAGGCAGACTTGCTTACGTGGACACCAGAGTAGTCCGTCCATACTGGACTGGAATGGAAGTGTGATGATAACAACGATATTAACGATTACATAAGTTTGCATTGGAAAACATTATACAACTTTGATATTTAAGAAGAAAGTTTGATATTTATCTTGCCACATGTGTATTCCTAGAAATTGCCATCTGGGTAACATCTCACCAAAGTCACGTAATTTCATTTTACAATCTTCAAAGGTTTAAATTCCTTTACTTTTTTATTGATCGGAATCCGAACTAATTATTCACGACATATTATAAAATGATCACATAAGTTTGACGGTATTTTTTTCATATCTATACCATAACATAACCATTCTCATTGTGCCTTAATAGGAGGACCAGGTGAATTAGGTCAGCCTGGAAAACCAGGACAGCCGGGATACCCAGGACAACCAGGAAAACCAGGATACCCAGGTCAACCAGGACAGCCCGGCACTCCCGGACAACCAGGATATCCAGGACAGCCCAGTCAACCAGGATACCCAGGACAGCCCGGCCAACCAGGGTACCCAGGACAACCCGGCACTCCCGGACAACCAGGTCAACCAGGATATCCAGGACAGCCCGGTCAACCAGGATACCCAGGACAGCCTGGTCAACCTGGATACCCAGGACAACCAGGACAGCCCGGCACTCCGGGCCAGCCAGGATATCCAGGACAACCAGGACAGCCAGGATACCCAGGACAGCCCGGAACACCCGGACAGCCAGGAGAGCCAGGAGTGCCAGGATACCCAGGACAACCAGGACAGCCAGGATACCCAGGAGAATCAGGACAGCCTGGATACCCAGGACAACCCGGCACACCCGGACAGCCCGGTCAACCTGGATACCCAGGACAACCAGGACAGCCCGGCACACCTGGAAAACCAGGAGAGCCAGGATACCCAGGACAGCCCGGCACACCCGGACAGCCCGGTCAACCAGGATACCCAGGACAAACAGGACAGCCCGGCACACCCGGACAACCAGGACAGCCAGGATACCCAGGACAGCCTGGCAAACCTGGACACCCAGGATATCCAGGACAACCCGATCATCCTGGATACCCAGGACAACCAGGACAACCCGGCACACCCGGACAGCCCGGTCAACCTGGATACCCAGGACAACCAGGACAGCCCGGCACACCGGGCCAGCCAGGATATCCAGGACAACCAGGACAGCCAGGATACCCAGGACAGCCCAGCACACCCGGACAGCCAGGACAACCCGGATATCCAGGAGAACCAGGAAAGCCCGGCACACCTGGCCAACCAGGAGAACCAGGATACCCAGGACAGCCCGGCACACCCGGACAGCCAGGAGAGCCAGGAGGGCCAGGATACCCAGGACAACCAGGACAGCCAGGATACCCAGGAGAACCAGGACAGCCAGGATACCCAGGACAGCCCGGCACACCCGGACAGCCCGGTCAACCTGGATACCCAGGACAACCAGGACAGCCCGGCACACCTGGACAACCAGGAGAGCCAGGATACCCAGGACAGCCCGGCACACCCGGACAGCCCGGTCAACCTGGATACCCAGGACAACCAGGACAGCCCGGCACACCTGGACAACCAGGAGAGCCAGGATACCCAGGACAGCCCGGCACACCCGGACAGCCCGGTCAACCTGGATACCCAGGACAACCAGGACAGCCCGGCGCACCTGGACAACCAGGAGAGTCAGGATACCCAGGACAGCCCGGCACACCCGGACAGCCAGGAGGGCCAGGATACCCAGGACAGCCCAGCACACCCGGACAGCCCGGTCAACCTGGATACCCAGGACAGCCAGGGCAGCCCGGCACACCTGGACAACCAGGAGAGCCAGGACAGCCAGGATACCCAGGACAACCAGGACAGCCAGGATACCCAGGACAGCCCGGCACACCCGAGCAGCCCGGTCAACCTGGATACCCAGGACAGCCCGGCACACCCGGAGAGCCCGGTCAACCTGGATACCCAGGACAGCCCGGCACACCAGGACAACCAGGACAGCCAGGATACCCAGGATACCCAGGACAGCCAGGATACCCAGGACAGCCCGGCACACCCGGACAGCCAGGAGGGCCAGGATACCCAGGACAGCCCGGCACACCCGGACAGCCCGGTCAACCTGGATACCCAGGACAACCAGGACAGCCCGGCACACCTGGACAACCAGGAGAGCCTGGATACCCAGGAGAACCAGGACAGCCAGGATACCCAGGACAACCAGGACAGCCAGGATACCCAGGACAACCAGGACAGCCAGGATACCCAGGACAGCCCGGTCAACCTGGATACCCAGGACAGCCCGGCACACCTGGACAACCAGGACAGCCAGGATACCCAGGACAGCCCGGCACACCCGGACAGCCAGGAGGGCCAGGATACCCAGGACAGCCCGCCACACCCGGACAGCCAGGAGGGCCAGGATACCCAGGACAGCCCGGCACACCCGGACAGCCCGGTCAACCTGGATACCCAGGACAACCAGGACAGCCCGGCACACCTGGACAACCAGGAGAGCCTGGATACCCAGGAGAACCAGGACAGCCAGGATACCCAGGACAACCAGGACAGCCAGGATACCCAGGACAACCAGGACAGCCAGGATACCCAGGACAGCCCGGTCAACCTGGATACCCAGGACAGCCCGGCACACCTGGACAACCAGGACAGCCAGGATACCCAGGACAGCCCGGCACACCCGGACAGCCAGGAGGGCCAGGATACCCAGGACAGCCCGCCACACCCGGACAGCCAGGAGGGCCAGGATACCCAGGACAGCCCGGCACACCCGGACAGCCCGGTCAACCTGGATACCCAGGACAACCAGGACAGCCCGGCACACCTGGACAACCAGGATACCCAGGACAGCCCGGCACACCCGGACAGCCAGGAGGGCCAGGATACCCAGGACAGCCCGGCACACCCGGACAGCCCGGCACACCCGGACAGCCCGGTCAACCTGGATACCCAGGACAACCAGGACAGCCCGGCACACCTGGACAACCAGGATACCCAGGACAGCCCGGCAAACCTGGACAGCCAGGACAACCAGGATATCCAGGGCAACCCGGTCAACCTGGATACCCAGGACAACCAGGATACCCAGGACAGCCCGGCACGCCCGGACAGCCAGGACAACCAGGATACCCGGGACAACCTGGTAAGATACTAGATAACCTTACTTGTTTGTCGCTATGTAGTTTGATATTTACCAACATGTCTATTTTATTTACCAGAAACAATAATTTTGTAAAATATTTGTGTAATTGTAATTGTTTTGTTTAATTATATTTATTATATTAGTATAAGTGAGGTACGGTGAAATAATAACTTTGGATACCTGCATGCCAATCTTAGAGCTAAATAAATAGGTACGCAAGGCGACACACCAAGCTATACAAAACCAATATAAGCTGGTCGCGTGACGTTATACATTACTCGTCCTACGCGCGGCCAGCTTATTTTGGTTTTGTCTAGCTTGATGTGTGTGTACATATTTAGTAGACTTAATTTTATAGTCGGTACAATATAGCAGTATTATTAAAATAAGTATTTATTGAATTGCATGTATTACAAATATTTAAAAGTGTGATTACTTATTTATTTTACTATTTTATTTTTATTAGGTACATAAAATCACGTCTAATCTTGGATTACTAATAAAATACTAGGTAGCTACATAAGAATTATAATTATTTACAATGGCCGAACTACAAGAGAACTTATATTAAATAGGTTCCTTTTTCAATTGATTTACCTAATTACAAGCTTAAATCTCTAACATTTTTAATAATGTTTCTTTTTGTAAAATGTGATGTAATTGTAATTTACGAGTAGGTATCCCTACTGCAAGCGTCTCTTTCTAACAAGCAAACTTTTGCAATTAGCCATCTCGCTTCAATTGAAAGCATGATCGCAAAAAAAAAACGTATTTTTCAGAAATATCTTCTCTCTTGGGTGTTTGGGGTAAAATCCATCGGTAGAATCACTGCTATAATTAATTACCTTTCAAATGATGGTATATTCAGAAGAAATGGTGTAAAACATTTTTGTAAAACTGGTTATAAATCTGAAATCGAACTTACTTTGGTCCTCTTTTCTATCGAGAAAATTTAATAGAATCGTGTTTTCAACGGTTATCACTGCAGAAAGAACGTATCTACACTACTATTTGAACTATGATTTGGTTATCAAAAACCGGTTCGAAAACATGTAATTATTATTGTAATGATATTTTTACAGATATAATGTATACAATATAATAGGCATTGATTTTATTTGTACTTTCTATATGTAATACCTAAGTAGGTATTTATTTTAGTCATTATTGCATGACGTTTTTGCATGTATGAAGGATTTAGTGGTGATTGTGCATTATTTACAGTCTCTATGACATATTAATCGAATACAAATATTTTTTTTTTACTGTGACTATCCGAATCCATCACCATCCTTCTTGCTTCTAGCTACATAAGATCACTACCGTTCCCCATATTTTATTTAAAGTGTAGTTAAACTATTAAATATCTTGGACAGTGTCACACAAATTATCTAGTCACATTTAAAGTACCAGAATCTAGCCTGGACTTGTATTACGATGACTAAGTATTAAGTAAAGACTAAACATTCCAATAAGTTATATTTATAACATAACGTTTTAAGCTATGTAATTATTTAGTTACGTGATCAACTAACAATACGTAAATTAATAGGTAGATGACACGATTGTATCAAGACCTCCGCCTCTAAATACCTAGTAGACAAAGTTGTATTACGTAATAAAATACAACCTGCTTACCAAATAATTTCTACTCTACACGTGTTTCGCTCCACCAAGGAGCATCCTCAGGAGTTAGACCGACGAACGTTCGATACAGAGTTGTTACTCCGCCGAGCGTCCGACACCGCTCGGTGTAATTCGTCGGTCTAACTCCTGAGGATGCTCCTTGGTGGAGCGAAACACGTGTAGAGTAGAAATTATTTGGTAAGCAGGTTGTATTTTATTACGTAATACAACTTTGTCTACTAGGTATTTAGAGGCGGAGGTCTTGATACAATCGTGTCATCTACCTATTAGTCATGGATTTCCGCAAAGTAACGCCTGATTCAATTAATTAAATACGTAAATTGCGTACTCTATCCTAGTTTTGTGTATATTATTATTGTATATTTTGCTATAAGCATTTATTTCATAGTTTAAGTTCCTCTTTTTTCGTGACGCAAAGTTGTATATACGAGCATGTCTGCATGCGCTTACGCCACATGACCAAAAATTTTATGATTATATTTTATTTCAGGACAACCCGGTGGCCCAGGACAGCCCGGAAAGCCAGGCCAACCCGGTCAACCAGGTGGCCCAGGGTACCCAGGACAACCCGGTGGACCAGAACAACCGGGTCAACCAGGTAAAACATTTTTCTACTTCATATTACAATCGAAAATGAATAAATAAGAAAATAATTATGTAAGAAAATCCACATGGATTAATAATTATTCTTATAACAGGCAAACCCGGAGAGCCAGGACAACCCGGTACCCCAGGACAACCCGGTACCCCAGGACAGCCCGGAAAACCAGGCCAACCCGGTCATCCCGGTGGCTCTGGATACCCAGGACAACCCGGCACCCCAGGACAGCCCGGAAAACCAGGCCAGCCCGGTCAACCGGGTGGCCCAGGATTCCCAGGACAACCCGGAATTCCCGGACAGCCCGGTCAACCGGGAGGACCAGGATACCCAGGACAACCCGGTATTCCCGGACAGCCCGGAAAGCCAGGCCAGCCCGGTCAACCAGGTGGCCCGGGATACCCAGGACAACCCGGTATTCCCGGACAGCCCGGAAAGCCAGACCAGCCCGGACAACCAGGTGGCCCAGGATACCCAGGACAACCCGGACAGCCCGGAAAGCCAGGCCAGCCCGGTCAACCAGGAGGCCCTGGATACCCAGGACAACCCGGAACTCCCGGACAGCCCGGAAAGCCAGGCCAGCCCGGACAACCAGGTGGCCCAGGATACCCAGGACAACCCGGTATTCCCGGACAGCCCGGAAAGCCAGGCCAGCCCGGTCAACCAGGCGGCCCTGGATATCCAGGACAACCCGGTACACCAGGTCAAACTGGACTACCAGGTAACAAATTTGACAATATGCTTTATTATGTGTTAAATATACAGGGTGTAACAAAACACCCTAGTAATACTTAAGGGGGTGCTTCAGACCATCAAACTGAGCAACTTTCACTATGGGGCCAAAATCGAGAAAAAATAAAAAAATCTGCTGTCTCATACAAAACTGCAGTACCTACTGACTCGACTAAAATGTATGGGATAACAGATTTTTTTTTTCTCGACTTTGGCTCCATAGTGAAAGTTGTTCAGATTGATAGTCTGAAGCACCCCCTTAAGTACTTATTACTAGGGTGTTTTGTTACACCCTGTATTATTATATTATTATTAGGACCATTTATAACCTCATTGATTATACCGTTAAAGTTAGACAGAGAAAAGAAAATTTAAATTTAAAAGGCACCTACGTTATTTAACGAAATACCGATGAATTTATTAATAATTATTATTATTTTTTGAGAGCGTCGGTGGCGCGTTGCGGAGAGGTATGGACTCCCAATTATGGGGGTCCGGGTTCGAATCCGCACGGACAACATGCCATGTACCAATGAGTTTTTCTAACTTATGTACGTAAAACCGACTGCTCTCAAACGGTGAAGGAAAACATCGTGAGGAAACCTGCAAACACTGAAGAAGAAATTCTGATGTGTATGTGAAGTCTACCAACCCGGATTGGGCACGCGTGGTGGACTAATGCCCATACACCCTCCTTGAGGGTAGGCCTGTGCCCTGCAGTGGGACGTTTATAGTATAGGCTGATGGTGGTGATTATTTTTAAAGGCAAACCAGGTCAGCCAGGAGGTCCAGCGTACCCAGGACAACCAGGACAGCCAGGCGGACCTGGATACCCAGGACAACCAGGCGCCCCAGGACTGCCCGGGAAACCAGGCCAACCCGGTGAACCAGGTGGCCCGGGATACCCGGGACAGCCAGGTAGCCCATCCTACCCAGGACAACCTGGTGAGTAACAACCAGTTGATTACAAATCTGGAACAGTCAACCAATTTAAAATGTAGGACAGCGTAGAACCACGCAGCAAACTAACAGACGATTCTTATTATTTAAATTCTAGGTTCTATCTACATTTCAAATTGGTTGAGACTGTGTTCTAGCGAGAAAAACGTATGAAACAGCCAGCTTGTACGGATTCCACAAGAATTTATACACACGGAGATACGTGGAATATCCAGCTAATCTAAATTAGTGTTGCCTTTAGTAATAATGAAACCATCGATAGTCTATCGATATTATCGCCACCTCGAAAAATAGTACTACCCGTTCACGACCAGTTGGCCGTCGATGACCGTTACAAAATTTCCTCACAGGCACATTAATTGGTCCCGTCGACAAAAAATAATATAAAAGGCAAATAAAAATTTAAAATTAAAAGCGATATTAGTGACCGGGACGGACGTACCATACGTGATTGCGTTGCTAAAGGTTATAAAATTGCGTTTATTAGGGTCTCTTAGGGGTGCGGTGCGGGGAAGCGGGAAGGGAGGTAACGGCCAACTCGAAGTGAATGACTAGTAACAATAACAATATCGATAGTGATATCGATATTTCCGATACTTTTTACTTGAAGACAAATTGATACGATGAATAGCATTTAATTTTAATACGATAGTATCAATTGTTTTAAAGCAATACCGATATTATTACCATTTTTCAAGAAACTTCGGCGCTCAGCGACCGCAACAAACTATTGGTAAACATATAAGAAGCAACTGAAATATTTTAGATTATTAATTAATGGCCGATCGGACGGCAGTTGTTGTAATGTGTCTGACTATCCCGAAAAGGATTACGGTTGTGAGTTTATGTAAGTGTATGACATAGGTACCACTTTTTTTTTCATTGCGTTCCTGAAAGCATTGTTATATTTAAGTAGGTACAGTCCATGAGCACTTAGAATAGGATCAGATCTTAGGATCAGGCGTTTGCTTAGGCAAACGTGGGTTATTGACGGAGGCACGCGAATATAATATTACATTACACTACTGCTCTTCATAAACTTTTTACAACTATTTTGAAACTATTACAACTGCTACAACTATTTTTATTTGCCGCGATCTTATCTATTATACAAATATAACAGATTTTACCTGTCATCTGAATCCTATTCTAAGTGCTCACGGACTGTACGACGTACGTACGCCAAAATTAGACTTCCAATAGGCAGTCCAACAGTACAAAATTAAATGACATTTCTCGTAATCCTATTTTTTAAATATGCTTCAATCAACTGGCAGAGGTTGTGCTGTTCTTATACTTAATCGGCGTTATTTATGCAAAGATTTTATGAAGTATTATTTTTATTTACAGGCAAACCAGGACAGCCAGGCGGCCCAGGACAGCCGGGTCAGCCAGGACAGCCTGGACAACCCGGAACACCAGGACACCCAGGAGGGCCCGGATACCCAGGACAGCCAGGACAACCTGGAGGACCCGGATACCCAGGACAACCAGGACAACCTGGAGGACCCGGATACCCAGGACAGCCAGGACAACCTGGAGGACCCGGATACCCAGGACAGCCAGGACAACCTGGAGGACCCGGACACCCAGGACAGCCAGGAGGCCCCTCGCAGCCCGGACAACCAGGAACACCAGGACACCCAGGACAGCCAGGACAACCCGGAACACCAGGACACCCAGGACAACCTGGAGGACCCGGATACCCAGGACAACCTGGTGGAACCGGATATCCCGGACAGCCCGGAACACCAGGACAGCCAGGAACCCCAGGACAGCCAGGAACCCCAGGACAGCCTGGACAACCGGGTGGACCTGGACAACCCGGAACACCAGGACACCCAGGACAGCCGGGACAACCTGGAGGACCCGGATACCCAGGACAGCCCGGAAACCCAGGAACACCAGGACACCCAGGACAACCTGGAACCCCAGGACAAACGGGTGGACCCGGATACCCAGGAGGCCCCTCACAACCCGGACAACCAGGAACACCAGGACAGCCAGGACAACCTGGAGGACCCGGGTACCCAGGACAGCCAGGACAACCTGGAGGACCCGGATACCCAGGGCAGCCAGGACAACCTGGAGGACCCGGATACCCAGGGCAGCCAGGACAACCTGGAGGACCCGGATACCCAGGACAGCCAGGACAACCCGGAACACCTGGACAGCCAGGAACACCAGGACACCCAGGACAACCAGGACTTCCCGGAACCCCAGGACAACCTGGACAACCGGGTGGACCTGGATACCCAGGACACCCAGGAGGCCCCTCACAGCCCGGACAGCCAGGAATACCAGGACAGCCAGGAAAACCTGGTGAACCCGTACACCCAGGACACCCAGGAGGCCCTGGACAACCAGGAACTCCAGGACAGCCTGGTGGTCCCGGATACCCAGGCCAGCCTGGACAACCCGGACATCCCGGAATACCAAGTCAACCAGGACAGCCAGGACAACCTGGTGGACCCGGATACCCAGGACACCCTGGTCAGCCCGGACAACCAGGAACTCCAGGACAGCCAGGACAACCAGGTGGTCCCGGATACCCAGGACAGCCTGGAAAACCAGGTCAGACAGGACAACCCGGAAGCCCAGGATACCCAAGTGAACCAGGTAATAGCTATACTCAATTCTTTTTATCTAACTACTGACTGGTTTTCAAAAGAATTGTTATCTCAAAATAACCATTGTAATTTATTTTGCAGGTGATTCTCTCGGCCAGCCTACAGGAACTGGTGTACAGCCGCCTAATTATCCACCATCAGGACAACAGCCACCATTCCCCATCTACGTCATACCGTACCCGCTGCCGATTGTACCAAGCCCAGGCTCATGCCCCTGCTATCTTCTGAACCCTGGTAAAAATGATACTACAGCAGTATCTCAGCCCCAAGGACAGGCACCTCCAAGCTACCAAGGACAAGCCCCTTACGGCATCATTGGATTCATCCCAGTAGTATTCCTACCTTCGTGTCCTGGAAACGGACATGATATGCAAATGGTTCAGCAAAGTTTCCCTAACGCTGTTCCTGTTCCATACAACTGCGCACAATGTCAACAAAACAGAGATGTCTCCAGGTATTTAGGAAGGTTGAACGGTGGCCGAAGCGCCGACTTTGGAGAATTGAAGGAAATCAAATCTGTGCAAGAGTTAGAGGATCTTTTGAAGAAACAAATTAAGCCCATGAAGAAAATGCTTCGCAGGATATCTGTCCACCCGAAAATTCTTGAAGAAACGAGCAATACCGAGAATATAAAACATTAATGTTAATAATGTATCAAGTCGATATGAAGATGGTGTTAATTAGTACTTATTAAAATTTTGAGACTGTCCGATATATTTGAAATTCTTGGACGATCTCAAAATTTGTCTTGTCAGACGAATAGTTATTTAATAAAACGTATTTATTTTGAAAAATTTAACTTTAAGATACCGCATGTTAAAAACAAAATGACAGCACATGTATGTAATATTTACAAATGAAAATTATTAGTAGCCTACTTATTTCGTTTTTTAATGTTTTAGTCTGCTAGATAGCAATAATTACTTTGTTCGTGCTGTCGTGTGGTAAAACCTCTATAAAGAACAAATAAAATTTATAAAATAATTACCGATTTGTTTTATTGCCTTCGTAATTCATCAAACTTAACGTCTAAGGAATTACGATGATTGATTTCAGTTCAGTAGTTTTCGCGTGATGCTCGATCAAACAAACTTCTTTTTTTTAATTTACAGTTTGTTATTAGTATATATATACTAATAACAAACTGTAAATTAAAAAAAAGAAGCGCTCTTATCTGTCTATCTATATAGATAGACAGATAAGAGATTTAGACGTGTCTACGGCCAAACGGCCCGCCGCTGGACCGACGACCGACCTAATAACAAAATTATGAGAAAGATAGCGAGGAGCGACTGGAAGAGGAAAGTCGAATATCGACGGGGAAGTGCTAACAACTCCTAACTTACAAAAACCAAATTTTACAGGAAACGAAAAAGAAACGGTTTTTATTTTTCCCAGAAGTTTAAGAAAAATGTGTAAATGGCATTTTTATACTTAAATGGACCCACTTGTAAGGAAATAATCAAAATTTGTTTGGAATAAGTATTTAGCGAGATAATATGTTAGATAGGAGGTATCAGGTCGTTTTCGTAAAAAATGTAAGTTAGGAGTTGTTAGTACTTCCCCATCGATATAGAGCAGGGGTGGCCAATACGTCGACCGCGGTCGACCGGTCGCGGTCGCCCGCGTCGTCTTTTAATGGTAGCCCGCGAAGAGATAAATAGATTAAAAGATTTTTTTAATTTATCTAATTTCAATAGGAAAATCCTGAAGTTGCGCTGAATATGTGGGCTGTTATAAGTATTATGCGGTTCTTTTCTAGTTCTACAAAAGCTGTTGTAACTCCGATACCTTCAACATATTTCTTAAAATTTAGTCAAGAGCATTCGGAATTGAGATTTTTGGGAACTGTCGCAAGTTGGCCTACCTACGAAAAGTGGCTTTATAATTATTGACATTGTTTTTAAAGATTCTTCAGCCAGTCTTCCGCTGCCGGGGTTAGCCTATGGAGTTCCTCAATTCCACCGGGGAAACGGCGCAGTTGTCACTCATTTACCACGTGGGTGAGGGTTTGGTCAGGTGCCCCGCAGTCGCACATCGGTGACTCCCTCCCTCTTGATCTCGAAATTTAGACTTCCCCGGATCCAAGCAGGAAGACAAAAATGCCATACGACATGATGATGATTGTTTTTAAAGACCTTTGTGAATCAGCGTTTTCTGCAATGATTGCGATAAGAATGAAACATCGTTCTCGGTTTGCATGCGAGCATAATACCTAAAACATTGTTTTTGAAAGTAGACCGCCAGGTATATCTAGAGCTTCAATGTCGACCGCCTACTTGGAAAGTTTGGCAACCCCTGATATAGAGTTTTGTGTTTTTTGAAATCCTGAGTAAACTTTCATTTAAATCACATTTCGTTCACCTAATAAATAGGTGCATAATTTTACGGTCGGGTCTCGTACCATTTCCTAAGAATTTCAGATATGTTCATAACTTAGACTAATTATATCCGGACCGGCCTTGCGGTAGCATTTCCCCTCTGCCACGGTATAAGAGCAATGATCATGCACATTCAACATTCAATTTTACAACTTATCACTAAACTAGACAGCCTATTATTGCGAAACAATAATTTCGAACTTAGAACGTTTGGGGTTTACACGAGACTACTTTTCATGATTTTGAACATTCAAAATTAGAATCTAAAGTCATAGGGAATAAAATCCAAAGTTGCGGATAACATGTTACCTCGCCCCCCGCAAAAAGTGGCAGAAAGTTTGTTAGTAGAATGACACGTGGTTACGCGTCCCGATATAATTAGTCTAAGGTTCATAATACATGGTGTAACAATGGATGATAATAATATTTAAAGAGGTAGCTTAGCAGACTATTTTATTTGATTTTGATATCGGTTCCATAGTGAAAGTTGTTCTGTTTGATGGTCTAAACTCTAAATCCCCCCCCCCCCCCCTATTAAATATTACTACCCACTTTTGTTACACACTACCTACCATGTGACTAGTAGGTAGTAGGTACTAATGCCCAAACTATGCCTAGTCTGAAAGATAGCGAGTTGATAAGCATCAAGGTCATTTCGCCACCTTTTCAATTGTCAACATGTTCTAGGTATAAATAGTGATTCATGAATGCACGTACCTAGTTTTCTCTCTCGACTAATAAATCCTCTGCGAATAGTATTAAATAAATCACAATAGAAGATAATTAAATGACGAACAATACTCAGTACGTACTTCAACAGTCATTACGATACCGACTGACCCTGTGCCTACGTCATCGTTAAGACATCCCATTTAGGGCACTCTAAATCACTACGTACAAGAGAACATTTTACACGCGACATGCATAATAATTGATATTCACACGCAAATGAGTCAGAAGAGAACTAAATAGATCACTGCTAGATACTCTTGTCTTGTGATAGATGCAGTCATTTATAATAATCGGTTTGTAGAAAAGTAGTGCTGTGTAGGTAGCCGATCGTTTATCGATAGGTATTAGATAAATACGCATATGTAATAGTTCTATATATTTATGACAATTTTAATCGAAAAAATACACTCAAAATACACCCTTAGGGCAAAGTATACCTTTCATTACCATAACTTTGAAAAGAAAGAAAAAAACAAGTTTTGGCAACATCCAAAATACGTCATCACTTAGAAGCTATATTATTAGTATACAATATATAAGATATAACAATAGCCTGACCAAAATTAAACACAAAAGTTATGAAGCCACGGGAGCGAATGAAATAAAATTAAACGAAAGGCAGCATGGAAATTTTCTTGGCACCCTTTCCCCTACTTCCTTCCGTCCGAACCGCGTTCGTGCGAAAATTGCTTCACAAGAATTACGACGATCTTTAGCCTACACCTACACAAAGAGTGCATTGTGGAAAAAAAAGGAAAAACATTTTCTACAAACGTTATTTATGATTACAGCAACACCATAACATACAGGCCAAGTGCGAGTCGGACTTGCGCACGGAGAGTTCCGTACTACCATAAAATATTACCAAAAAAATGTGTTTTCTCCGGGATCCTGAGAGTGAGCCCGACACTAACTCGACCGTTTTTATTATTTTTGTTGTTGTACCTTAAAATATTCAATGCACTAAACATGCGGCCGGCACTTTCTTGATCTCATTCGTTGAGTTCAAAAGTTGAAAATGTCAAAATTACTGTAGAGATATTCATCTTTCTACTGCTGATTTGACTTTCAAAAATCATACTTCAGGAGTGCGATTTTTGAAAGTCATATCAGCAGTAGAAAGATGCGTATCTCCATATTAATTTTGACATTTTCAACTGCTGAACTCAGCGAATGAGATTCAAAAATCGCACTCCAGCTTCCTAATGCGGCCCGAAATAGGTACCCATAATAATTATTGTAAATACCACTGTTTTGTGTGAGTTGCACTCACTCACATTAAGTATTTATATCCCTACCAATATCCATGCCGACGTGAAAAGCAGAAGATCCCTACCTATAAACGTGGAACATGTAGCAGGTAAGTATATGTAGGAATCAGGAGATAAATTACCTACCTCAAGTAGGCATAGGCCAGTTGAATGGGGAAGACCAAGGACATCTCTTTGTAGCGCTCATTCAGAAAGCCCCATGCTCAGCAGTGGATGATGAGCTTATTTAATAAATAGGTAGGTACTGTGATAAATTTAAAAAAAATTGCCTCTCGGAACACCGCTATATTTGCTCAATGAATTCGGTATGTAAAGTAACTATAGCTTGGATATAGAAAATAATGAAATTAGTTGTTCAAAATAGCCTAAATACTAAACTGTAAAAAAAACGAGAAAAAAACTTTACATACCGAATTCTAAACTTGACATAGAATATTTCATGCGAGAAGAAAAATGTTTTAATAAACAACCAACTGATGTGTATTCTAGCAAATTCTTATAATGTAAACCTAACAGTAACAACGTAAGAAAGAGCCATATAGTCACAAGTGTTGCCGAACTATCGATAGTATGAGTATCGATGGTAGTCCAAATTATGTTTATCGACAGGCTTATCGTTTTTTTTTTGCTTTAAAAGTGATGAGCAGCTAATACCTGCTTCTTGCTGTCGCTAGTATAGGAAACCAATAGCGGCTCTACTATTGATAGAGTGTACTGCTAGTAGACATTAAATACCTTTGAAATAGGCACTCTCATTCATTTAAATCTATCGATTAGTATCGATTCTTATGCATAGTATTTAACTATGAGTAGCAATATTTAATACTATAAATAGATAGTGTGACCACATTCACATTGATAGTGTAAGGGTTCTACTTCTACAGCTGTATGCTAAGTCGGTGTTAAAGTTATGCTATTTTTTGATAAATTTTAATTTTATTTTGGAACGAAACGGCCGTTTCTGTCGAGTGCAGTTAATTCACTAACATGACAATGAAAATTACTTACGAAAACTATATACTTAGTTTATATGACTATAGGTACGTCAGCAATGTCAACATCGTACAGTTTAGGTACTGTACGGATGATATCGGTACAATCGACACCACCGTGACACCACCGATAGGTACTATTTATCTGACTCTTGGTGTAATGGTTACCACGCCGGACTGCCAAGCCAGGGTCCCAGGTTCGAATCCTGTTTCAGTCATAGGTTTCTGCCGTTGTTGTATAGTTTCCATAATTAAAAACCTATTAGATTACCTACTAGGGATCATTAGATACAAAGTAATGTGCTGTGAGCGTTCTTTTATTTATTTATGGATACTTTTTTTTTAATCGGGCATAGGCCGACCACACTTTCCCACCGCTGTAACTCTTGTAAACCAAGATCAACAGCGCGACCATTCACAACACAGACAATGAAGTCCAGCAAGCCCGGGGGATGACTCTAATCTGTCTTGGAACCCGCAAAGAAGTAGGTAAGTATTTCTTTTTCCTATACTAATATAGGAAAAAGAAATATCCGATATTATATTATCGGTATATTATTTTGGTTGTAAGGGCTTGGTCAATGACCAATAGCTACTGCGACCTGAATAGATCTATTGTAGCCGATTATCGGTATATAGGTTCCTTCTTAATATGCTGACACTTTTTTTAAGAGGATGATCAGAAAATCAAATGAACAAACTCTATGGCACCAACATCGAAATCGTGAAAAAAAAAAAAATCACGCAAAAATTCGCTATTTCGATGTTGGTCCCACAGAGAAAGTTGTTCAGTTTGATGGTCTGATCATCCCTTTAAAAAAGTGTCAGCAATCAGCATATTAAGAAGGACCCTGAAAAATATTATCGATACTATATTGACATTCTTTATCTATCGACTATCGAATGGCAACACTATTCACTATACATCATGTCTCTCGACTGACCGTGACTCACATGCGTCGTCTCGGGTCACAGCGCACATGTACATACACATACACTTACTTGAGTTACTTGTGTCCAAGAAGGCTGCCATATAACGTAGAATTAAGATGTAGCCAGTTATGACGCGTGAAAGGGTTGGGACATAACATGTATGTTGATTACTTGACTTAGCTTTTTTTGGGGGAAAAATTTATGACAGCAAACTGCAAATAAGTATTTTCATCTTAGATTAATTTAGGGATAAGTAGACACAATAGTCCTATAATATTATCATCCAAACTTCTTGGTGGTATGTTACACTTTAGTTCGGGTGTTCAAGTGATTTCGTAGCGGGATGCCTACTATCGCACTTAGTACAGTCAGCAGCAATAAGATGTATACACTTTTTTTCTACGTCGTAGTACTAAAGTGTATACATCTTTTTGCTGCTGACTGTACCTACATCACTTTAAGTTGAACGGTATTTCACAATACTGAGACGTTGAAACTTTGACTCGAAGGCGACGATTTGAGACAATGACGAAATATGAAAGAAAAACAAACAGTTATCATTTAGGACACCATTACTGACAATAGTCAACAAGTGTACCTACTTACGTACAAACAATTTTATTGTTATGAATCATGACCTTGCCCAAGAATACCTACCTGTAACTGCTTAGCATACCGCATCTACAATGCTGGTACAAAAACGGCAATTTCACGGTGTAATGTCAACTTCGTTATGGTCAATTTATATAAACTAGGAACTATTATAATGTAATTTAAACCATTAAGCAGTAAGTTAAATGGTATATCTTAACTCGGTAAATAATCTTGCATCGTCCGTAGATGTAAAACATTGAGGAAGAAGCGTTATTAGCTTATTAATGTACAGCGCAGGAGTCGTAGTACAAGCAGGGGATTATTAATTTGTATCTCTGCCCCTACAATCTTTTTTTCTAAATTATTATTATTGGCCTGATGCTGAGCATCATTAGATGAACTTATCGACATGTGTGTATCCTGCCCATCCTAACTTACGGAGCTCAAACGTGGTCACTTACTGAGGCCCAAAAGTCCAAGCTTAAGGTCTGCCAGAGAGCGAGTGAGCGCAGCAATTCTGGGTGTTAAACGAACCGACCGGGTCAGAAACCCCACGTTGCGCTCCAAAACTCAAATAGCCGACGTCTCGGAAAGAAAAGCGCCAAACTTAAATGGGAGTGGGCCGGTCATGTCTGACGGATGCATCCTGAGAGATGGGGAAAAACCATCATGCCCTGGATCCCTGAAAACGGTCGGTGGCGTCCAGGTCGATCCAGGAAGAGGTGGCGGGATGACCTGGTTAAATTTGACGACCAATGGCCAAAGGTTGCGCAAAACAGGAACGAGTGGAAGAGCAAGGGAGAGGCCTTTGCTCAGCAGTGGGATGAAGTAGGCTAATAAATAAAATAATTATTATAATTATTGGGAGATGGGAGCTTTGACACGCTACATCGCTAGTCTTTTGTAAACGCCCTTTTATAGTTCCATAATAATCGCACTGCAGTCTGCAGGAATCGCAGTAGGTTTCTAACACAAATTTTTTGACGTCTCGTCTATTCCCATTTTTAGGGTTCCGTAGTCAAATACTTTCGCCCATTCTGTCTGTCTGTATACCCCAGAGTAAGGTGGACAGGTCTTGTCTTGTCCAATGCAACAAAACTCCAATAGAAACTAAATCGTTATAATGCTTCTGTCCGATATATCTGCACTCAAGGTCAAAACAAAACAAAAAATAAAATAAAAAATCGTAAGTATACATTTTCAGCGTCTATCTTAATTTTTTTTATTATTAGATCACGATTATTATGGTTAGGTAATCTACTTCAAGCTAAACTACATATTACCTCTTATTACCGTACAATGATAATAAGCATTACTTCACTTAGAAATAATCACTATCAATGAATAAATATTAAGTAAACAAAATACATCAAATCCAATACCGAGGTATTTATTTAAAAACATAAGCAGCAAAAGAATACGGAGAGAAGAAAAAAATACAAACAAAAAAAAATCTGCAGTAACTACTCGTCTCATATATTTATGAAACAGCTAATTAGATTTAGACAACTAAACTATTAAATTCAAATTAAAGATTGAACAATTTAGTTTAGGACGAGACTTGAACCCGCAACCTGTAAAGCCGGGGCCAGTGTTTACAGCAAGTTATTGTCGAACTTGTCGAATAAAAAAATCAATGGTCATTTCATAGCGGTCCCCTAAATATCTTAAAGAGAGCTAAAAATTTAAACATACATAAAGCTTACATCAAAAACTGACTTATTTTTCACTTTTTATTAAATGTTTTTTTTTTTAGCGTTGGGGTTTTTTTTAATATGTAATTTTTTTTAGGAATTCGATACGATTTCGACACGCTGGAAAACCCGTATCTGAACAACTGTTCTCTATTAGGTTTTAATGGCATTAGTCACACAAAGGAAACGCTTTTGTTGTAAGTATGTACTACTGTACAGTCTTAACTGAGTTCCAATTAGGCAACAGATAATTGGGAAACGTAATCGTAAACATTACGGCTTCGCTTTTAACTGTAATGTTGTCAGAAAAGGAGAAGTAAATAATGGTTAGAGTAAAATAAACTAATAATAAAGTCGGATATTAGTCTGTATACAGGGTGTAACAAAACACTTAAGGGGGTGCTTCAGACCATCAAACGGAACAACTTTCTCTATGGCACCAACATCGAAATCGCGAAAAAAACATCATCTGTCCCCTACATTTGGCTCGAGCAGGTAGTTTTGCAGTTTTGTATGGGACAGCAGATTTTTTTTTCGCGATTTCGATTTTGGTCCCTTAGAGAAAGTTGTTCAGTTTGATAGTCTGAAGCACCCCCTTAAGTATTACTTGGGTGTTTTGTTCAACCCTGTAGATACCGACTAATGTCCGACTTTATTATTGGTCGTGGACATTCGATCAAAATACCTACTCCCCTACATAAAGTCATCATTTATTTATTTTATTTATTATTATTATTTTTTTATCCTCATCAGCCTATACAGGGTGTTAGGGTAAATAATTGATTATACCCAGCATGATACTGAAAACATTCCCTAAGAAACCTATAGGAAATTCTTTTTTTTTTTGCGAATTTCCCCTTGCTCCTTTGGAACCGCGCCTTAATTGCCTCTTACCTAGCTTAACAAATATAATTGTTAGTTATAGAATCATCTGATGAAAAACAATCCGGGGGACCAACTGCTAATCGTGCCTCCAGAGAAACACGTAGATAAAATACCACAGAAACCTCTAAAAACAAAAATTTCCTTCAGGGTAAAATTGATATCATTAGCATCCTTTTAAACTAAGAGTCTACCCATCAAAATGAACAACTTTCACTATAGGAGCAAACCGATGGGAGCAAAAAAAAATCTGCTGTTCCATAATGCCTAATCGACTCAAATGTAGGTAAGTATGCAACAGAAGAAATTTTTTTTTTGATCCAATCAGTTTGTTCCCATAGTAAAAGTTGTTCAGTTTGAGGGGTAGACTCTTAGTTTAAAAGGATGCTAATGATATCAATTTAACTCATTGTACAGACGTATAATAAAGTGAGTGTCGCATTTAAAGCATAATAAGCTAAATAATAATCCGAGGCGGTTTCCGCAACCGCACCGCACCCGAGGGAGTAAGTTTGTTCTCAAGTTCCACACTCCAAGACCAAGATTTATTGTTTTCTTGGACGCATGGTAGTTATGGGTAGGATTAATGGGATGTGCCAGCACTACTCTATATAATATACTTAAGAACTATGTTAGAACTATTAGGTAACATTAAATACTTGTTTTACAGGGTGTACATTGTACACACGGCGACAGATCAACCTACCCATAGTTGAACTCTATGTTCATGGACATAAGGTCGAACTATGGGTAGGTTGATCTGTCGCCGTGTGTACAGTCGGCCGTACGTAGTACGTACCTTGTGTTGTGTTGTGTCAGTATACAGCATACATCAGCGTGTCGGGCGGCACGCAGCTCAAGTGTACCTATATAACTTACGAGCTTTTACCCGCGACTTCGTCCGCATAAATTATATACCAGATTTTAAGTCAGATATTACGCTACCAAACAAAAAAAGTTTCATCAAAATCGGTTCAGTAGTATTTGCATGATACTCGAACAAACAAACACCCAAACAAACAAACAAACAAACAAACAAACTAAATTCTTTTTTCAAAAATATACAGTTTTATAATAGTCAAGATTGCGGCTGACTGTACAATTAAATGAGATACATTGAACAGTATTCTTCTGACCATCGTACTGAACAACTTTCATTATGGAGCTAACATCGAAATCGCAAAAAAATACAGCTGTTCCCTACATGTTAGGTGTTTTCTATGGAACAAATGATTTTGTTTTCATAATTTCGATATTGGCTCCATAGTGAAAGTTGTTCAGTTTGATGATTTCAATCACCCACTTTGATATACTGTAACACATTCACTACTGGTTTAAAAACATTATACCTACTGGGTATGTAAAATTTTGCTTGATACCGTAGTCGTAGATAAGAGAAGATAGAATCGAGTCTTAGTGGGCTCCTATTTATGATATCTATTTGACATCGGCGCCGGATTTACATTTTTATGAGTGTAGGCCACTTTATTGCTGCCGCCCCATGTACCCATGAGCGTAGGAATGATTTTTCCCAGGGGGAGGGGCGAGGCAGGCCCAAGTTAGATCGTTGCAACAAAATTCAAAACCTGGAGCAAGCGAAGCGAGTTCGTGTTTTTTACGACGTCCACCTGGAACGAGCAAAGCAAGCTCGGGATTCAAATTCACTATGAAAACATGGGATCCAAAATCTAGAGCGAGCGAAGCGAGCTCGAATTTTCACTGAATTCTGGAGCGACTGAAGCTAAGTGAGCTCGAGATTTTACTGTAATGCGTCATTGTGATACAATCATGGCCAGAAGCGAGCGAAGCGCGCTCGAGATTTTACTGCAATATCACTATATTAGATCACGCTAAATCGCTATTCGCTGATCTCCGCTTAATTTTATTACTAGATCAGCGTAAAATCCTGGAGCGAGCAAAGCGAGCTCGAGTTTTTTACTTCAATACGATTGGTATTGTAAATTGTTGAGCGGGCTCGCTTTCCGCAACTAGACGTCGCGGTTACTTCACTACGAAAACACATATCAACCAATCCTAGAGCGAGCGAAACGTGCTCAAAATTTCACTGAATTTTGGAGAGAGCGAAGCTAAAGTGAGCTCGAGATTTCACCGGATTCTGGAGCGAGCGAAGTGAGCTTGATATTTTACTGCAATGTGTCTAGTCAGGAGCGAGCGCAGCGAGCTTGAGATTTTTCAAGTAAATGAGATAACCTGTTTTTAGTACGTAGTGTATGTTCCATGAGAAAACCACTGAACTTTTTTGACCTTATCCTCTGAAATCGAGTGAGTGTGCACTGAAATCTGCCGGCCCTAGGACGCTGCCGCCCCTAGGCCGCGGCCTATACGGCCTATTAACAAACTGTTTGACATACTACTAATACTGCAATACTACTATAAAATACGAAGACAAATACGATAACGGGCAAAGTAGAGGGCAAAAGAAGCGTCGGCAGGCCACGAATGTCATGTCATGGCTCGCGAACCTAAAAGAGTGAACAGACATCGCCAGCGT
Source organism: Agonopterix subpropinquella (assembly GCA_922987775.1). Lineage (NCBI taxonomy): Eukaryota > Metazoa > Arthropoda > Insecta > Lepidoptera > Depressariidae > Agonopterix > Agonopterix subpropinquella. Next base: position 22,747,353 of record OV277698.1, read on the forward strand.
CGAAGAGCTGTGTCGTTTGGCGAGAGATAGACCTGGATATGCAGAGCTGACTTCCAACCTCCAGTAATGGAGAGGAACCCGAAGAAGAAGATGATTTGACATACGGGATGATTTAAAAAACATCTCTGAATCCCTTTAAGCTAAGGGATGTAAGGTTTACTAATTTCAATAGATGTAGGTAAGGGGCGAAACTGCGAAGTTTTAATCAGAGGCAAAGTCTGTAACTTTGTCACAAGAGAGATCTTTATGACACTTACCTACTTAATTACCATCATAAAATGCTCGCATAACCCTTGGGAATGCATAAGGATGCCAAGCGACCTTGACGAGACGGCCTTAAGCCAGCCAACCGTAAAAATAACTCAAGACGTCACTGTAATCATTTCACCGATAATTTGTCATACTCCGCCTTAGTACTCCGCACACTTCCGTCTCATGGTAACATGAGGTAAAACCATGGTAAAACAATTTAGGCATAATTTGCTAGTTCCTTCATTATTCAGTCGCGTGCGAATGTTCTGGCTTAGAATGGACCACCCCATTTCTTCCCATGAGTGTCAAACGAGGCGACTAAGGGATAAGGGTTTCTTATGTTATGCAGTGTATTTTTAACCCCCGACGCAAAGAGGGGTGTTATAAGTTTGACGCCGATGTCAGTCTGTCTGTCTGCCTGTCCCAAACAGTTGGACCGATTTTGATGCGGTTTTTTTTAAATAGAAAGCATTGCGGGAGTCTTCTTAGATTTGTTTCATGAAAAGCAGAATCAGAATCAGAATCAGAATCAGAATCAGAATCAGAATCATTTATAGCAAGCAGTTAGTAGCAGTTCAGCAGTTTTGAAGTAACTTTAATAAAACCGGTCAAGTGCGAGTCGGGCTACTCGCGCACCGAGGGTTCCGTACCACACCACCGCAGAACACAACATTATTAAATTACAAAAAAAAACTTTTTTGTCCGGGACCTTTAGCGCGAGACCGACTCATACTTGGCCGGTTTTTAGTATTTTTTTGTTATTTTGTAGAGTATGCTCTATAATCACACTAAGTTTGACGCTTGTATGTATTACCGTTTTTACGATAGAGCGTGAAGAAAAAACGTTGATAAAAACTCGTTTCTTGTTGAGAACCCCCCTTAATTTTTAACTTTTTGACATTTTTATCATTTGTTAACAAATCCGCCGTAATAACGCATAATCTGAGAAAATTTCAACTATCTAGCTATTACGGTTCAAAAGTTACAACAGCCCTAAATAGGTAGGACAGACGGACGGACGCGGACGGACAGACGGACAGACGGACAGACGGACGGACGGACAACGTAGGCTTAGTAATAGGGTCCCGTTTTCACCCTTTTGGTACGGAACCCTAAAAACCCTCAATTGTTGCGGGGATTGTAAAAAAATTATGTATGATTTTGGCCAGTTTTATTTAGAATGCGAATGGAACATAAAACGTGTGAAATTCTAGAGAAAAGGTCCTGTAGCCAAGTTACATAACATGCTATAAGCCTAGTTTAGGACTATTTGAAATGAGGTAACGAATTACGATACTAAAGTGGACGGTATTATAGTGCCCGCCTAACAGCTTTATCGTTATGAAAGGTCCAAGGGTTCGTCGTTACGTCGAAATGACTAGGTTAGACATAAACATAAGCGCTAGAATATAGTATATAATATAACTCATAGATATATACTTACCTAAATAAATAAATATCTTGGACATTGTCACACAAATTATTTAGTTACATTTTTAAAGAACAGAAGAGAGAAAGAGAGAGAAGAGAGAGAGTTAGAACAGAGTTTTTATAGTATAGAACTAGTATAGCATAGCATAGCATATGTAACACTGTGACCATTGCTGGTCTTTGTGTTCTCCCCAAACTCACCCATATTTTACACATCAATTCGACCTTTTTTTATTCTCAGGTAGCTATGCAGTTTTCCTCACGATGTTTTCCTTCGCGGAGCTAGTGATAATGTTAAATAACACCAATACATAAATTCCGTGGAACGTTATAGTGGTGCAGGCCAGGAATCGAACTGCCGCCTAGATTAGGAATAATTTGATACATATATCATAGAAATATTAATTTACTACGTAAAACCTGGAATGCGGTCTTCTCGGAATATTGGGATGAGCGGGATAAAGCAGCCTGGACTCGGTGTCCCTATCCTTAGTAGGGTGACAATGCGATTATGCTTTTAGGACTTTTATTATATTTTCACTATTTGTGTAGTCGTTTTGCTTTGCTACAGAAAATGTGTATCTATATATCTATACCTAACACATTTACGCTACTTTGACATCAAACTAGCGTACTATGGTAAAAAAATAAATATTTCGTAAACTTCATTTCGTTGAAGGCACTATTTTTATCTGACCTAGGCACTAATTACTAGGCACTATTAAGAAACTATTTATTGACATTAAAATAATCCTGAAACCGGAGCATGTTGCGCGTGTAAATAGATAGAAGAGAGCAAAGACGTGATAGTACTAGGTGATCCAAAAGGTATGGCAGCCTACCATAACCTTTTGGATCACCTGTATGTGACTAAAAAGGTTCACAATAGCAGAATTTTCTATGGACTAGGTACCTTAAGGTCCGCCACACACATACGGAATTGCAATCCGGAATCCTGAATCAGGATTACGATTTCGTATGGATTTCCCCCCTCCACAATTGCATTCGGAATTGCGCAGCTGTCAAATCCTGTACAAAATCACAATTGATTTGGAATTCCGGATTGCATTTCCGTATGTGTGTGGCGTACCTAATGCGAACACCCTGAAGTGCGATTTTTGAACATCATACGAATCGGCAGTAGAAAGATGCATAATCTCCATAGTAATTTTGACATTTTCTACTGCCGAGTCACTCGTATGATGTTCAAAAATCGCACTTCTGTTTTTTTTTTTACCGTTCCGAAACTTTTAGGGGGTTCAGACCATCAATTTGAATAACTTTTACTATGATTTTCTTTTTACGATTTCAGATTTGCTCCCATAGTAAAAGTTGTTCATTTTGATGGTCTAAACCACCCCTGAAAGTTTCGAAACGGTAAAAAAATCATCCAGCCGAACCGAAACGTTTCGGTGTAAATGCGCAAAAACTCATTTTGACGAAAGAAAAATATTTACTGCAGCGCCCCCTGGCAAATGAAACCGTAACACCTATCTAAGAACCACCGTTAATCAAATCACAAACCCTTTACAGAAAACCGTATCTAAATCGGTCAAGCCGTTTTGGAGATAAATGGGAACATTCGTTGGCACACACAAACAAACAAACAACCTCTTACCCTAAACGCATAGGTAGGTACGCACGGCGACACATCAAGCTATACAAAACCAAAATAAGCTGGCCGCGCGTACCTACCTTCCTACTATGTTTTATTATTATTACAGATATTAGAACAGTTTTATCTTCGTAATTTTTATCATAATATATGCGTCCGATGCTTACCTTCTATGTTTGTTGTTACCCTAACTAATTTAATATTTTCAGGACTAAAACATATTAAAAATACAAACCTTTGATACGATAAGCCACAATCTGGAAAATATTCGCTTTTGCAGCCGTCGATTAAGCAAATACGAACCATTTTAACATAAAATGTGGATAAAAAATAATAAAAATTAATTTGACGGCTAGCGACAATTTCGAATAATATGGCAGATTGGGTTGTCAATTTTTTTCTTTTTTACTACCACGGCTTTGCAACACACAAATAATTTAAAATGATTTGATACATTTTTGCTTCATTTGATCTTACCAATTCGGCTGAAATCATAACATATACATATGGCAACACCAGTACACTGTAGAATGGGACATCGGGTACAACTCATGCCTTCTTCTTCTAGCATGGTCAACTTTATGCGTGCCAAATAGTTTTTATGTGTTTGGGCTATGGATTATTTTTGATTAAACCGAGAGAAAGATAATTTGGCACAGCGCGATCCTGTATTGGATATTATATCTATGACGCTGAGAACTTCTTCAAAATCTGTAAAATAGACAAAAATCTCAAAGGATTTGCAAGTTGAAGTGGCAGTGGCGGTTCACATGGCTCGTAAAGTTGGTACCTGACGAGAAATAAAGGGTCTCCAAACGGGATGCTCTTTTGGACGACTCTCCTGGCGAATCGATGGATGTAGGAAGTTATTAGAGGCGACCTACTTCCTGCAACCTTTGGCTGTAATGGTGTTGTTCTGCAGCAGAATTGGATTAATGTACATAATAATAAAAATCAGGAAATGTCACGTGACATTTGTTCCCTCCCTATACGTGACCCTAAGTGACAATGGAAGACATCCCCCGTTCCCCTAATTAGCTTCACGTGATTTAGGGTGACGCTAAACGAGCGTAATTTTGTGAGCGTATTTTGAGTCCGTTTCATATAAAAACCGGTAATGCATTGTCTATGACCTAAGCCTTTACTTATATGAAACGGACTCAACTCAACACAACTCACAAAATTACGGACGTTTGGCTTCACCCTAAAGGTTACCCGCCATCTATAGTTACCTATGTAGATATTACACAAGCTATTATTGTGTCTATTTGTATCACATCATTTCCTTGTTGCATCACGGAAAAAAATAATTATTAACAACACAATCAAAGGCGTCCCATGAGATGATGTTATTATAGGGTGACAATATTACGCCGCATGCGTCATAGAGACTTGGCAGAAGGACGTGTTGCCTACAAACGGACTCATTAGGTCCCCAGTGACCATTGTCAATTATAAGACAAAAAGTCTCACGGTTTATAAAGGCCTGAGCGTACGTGGGGGCACACAGAGCGCATCTCCGTTCAAAACTTATCACCTGTGTTGATGGTGTTCTACTGTTTAAGTGCATCGTTACATTTGAATTTTTAAACGTGTGTTTTTATTTACTGTGAGTATTTTATTTATTTATTCATTTATTGAAATCAAGGAGGAATCATTATGTAAATTAATTTTAGTTGCAGTGGATGCTAAGGTTCAGCTTCAGGAGTGCGATTTTTGAAACTCATTCGGTGAGCTCAGCAGTTTAAAATGTCAAAGTTACTATGGAGATATGCATCTTTCTACTGCTGATTTGACTTTCAAAAATCATACTTCAGGAGTGCGATTTTTGAAAGTTAAATCAGCAGTAGAAAGATACGTATCTCCATAGTAATTTTGACATTTTAAACTGCTGAGCTCACTGAATGAGTTTCAAAAATCGCACTCCAGTTACATTTTGAATACATCGATTATTATAGAAAACAGTGAAAACTCTTCTTCGCTTTGTTATCAGCCCAGTATGTGAGCTAAATAAGCTTTTCTGCTTCCATTGCATTGTGATATAGAATGCTTTCATTTGTAAGGGAAGGGAAATATGTTGTGTTTAATTTATAGTCGAAAAGTTAATCACTATTAGTGGTAAACACAATAAGTGAGGAAAATAAAAGGTAGAAAATTGTTGGTAGATAGGTATTATGAATGACATCCTATGGTGGTAAATGGTAATAGACAGAAAAAAGTAATTACCTAAGTATCATGAAACTAAAATAAGTTTGTTGTAAGTATAACATAATTTGCATATAAGAGGTCAATAATTAGACAAGACAGTTCATAATTTTTACTTTTAAATAGGTAGATAGGGTACTACACTACAGTTCTAATTATAATATAGGTACCTATCCGAGTTTCCTGTTCGAACTAGGTAGGTAGGTACAATTAATTTGTTTCTTTTCTTTTCGATATTCATGAACGAAAAAAAAAACTTCTACACATTGACGCGTCTTTCGAGACATATGGGAGTGTGTAATTTATCTATGGACTTACCTATTGAAAATTATTCAGTTCTCGATTGTGTCAAACTGTTCAAGTTCTAAGTTATTTGTCACATGGGACGTCTACATTGAAGTTGCGAATAAAAACATCTTCAGTTTCATACATTTGGGTCGAGTAGTTATTTACATTTTCTAATGAACAAAATTTTTTTTCGTTCTTTTCATATTGGTCCCATTCCCACAGTATAGAAGCACAGAATACTATAATGTAAAAGTTTTTCAGTTTGATGGTCTGAAGCACCCCCTTTCAGTATGTAACGCATTTAAGTTTACACCCTGTTTGATACGTTTATACACCTACATACTTAGGTAAACTACTATTTACAATATATGTTACAATAACCTATAGGTACGCATGTTTGGTGCTGTACTAGATCTTTCTTTCTTGTTAGTTTGTGTAGGTATATTAGCATATGCTCACGACTATATTTCCCGAAGAGTTATCAGAGATATTCTGAAACCTCAGAACATTCAAGTTTCACTAAGTAGGTAGTAGATATATCGAAACTCTATCCAGTGTGACGATGTCACGATGACGGGGAGTGAGCCCGTCGCTGCTTGTAATGGACAGTGGGTACATGCCTCGAAAATGAAGCATACAGGTTTCCTCACGATGTTTTTCTTCACCGAAAAGCCAGTGGTGTCGTAATAAATTCCGAAAAACTCATTGGTTCGAGTCGGCCTGGACGGGAATCGAACCATCACCTCCTGCACGGCAGGCAAGGTTACTCGCTACTGGACCACCATGCCTTTTATAATAGCGAGGACCTTTAATTGGCCTTTTGTTACTTATACAGGGTCCTTCTTAATATACTGACACTTTTTTAAGGGGATGATCAGACCATCAAACACAACTTTCTCTTTGGGACCAACATCGAAATCGCGAAAAAATCAGCTTTCCCATAGGCTCGAGTAGGTTTGCAGTTTTGTATGGAAGAGCTGATTTTTTTTCTCGATTTAGATGTTGGTGCCATAGAAAAAGTTGTTCAGTTTGACGGTCTGATCATCCCCTTAAAAAAGTGTCAGCAAATTGAGAAGGACCCTGTATAATACCTACTGTTTAATGTAGGTATTGAATTGTGCTGTTGGTCTACCAAAAACAATAAAATAAAATAAATAAAATAAAAAACATTAGTTACGAACTTTACTATAATTAAAACGTCTATCAACCGCCTACAATAGCGTAGTTTGCGCCTACTGCATCGTTCTTGAACCATGATAATGAATTGCTTGCATGCATAACACTTGTAGGTCAAAACGTAACGTAAGCGTGAGAATAGCCTAACAAACTGGCGATTATTGTTTTGAGGGTCAACTCATGAGGTACGTTTACAACGGCGGAACGAGATGCGGAAAACGAAGTAGGAATTAAATAGGCACTAAATTAGGGTTGCCATTCGTCCCGATACGTCGGGACATGTCACCGTTATTAACAGTGGTGTCCCGGGTGTCCCGACGTCCCGACAAGCTATAAAATGTCCCGACAAACATAATAGAGCGCGCCACGCAGGCCGCGCCAGCTCTTACTTATAGATCGTATTGCAGTCATCTCATTATATTGCAGTGAAATCTCGAGCTCGCTTCGCTTACTCTGGGTTTTAGATCGTATTGCAGATATTTCATTATATTTGAGGAATATCGGAATGAAACTCACGGCTAGTTAGGTTGATGGTTTATTGAAGACTGTCGCGCGACACAATATTTCCTATTACCCACTTTGACAATTGCCTATACATTTGACAATATTGCAGTGAAATTATGATCTAAATCGGTTTTAGATATAGGTACATTGTTCCTACATGTATATGAACTGAAATTCCCGCGCACCGACGAACACAGTAAATACTAAAAAAGGGACCCCAAATTGTAAATATCCCGACGGGGCCTTAGGGATTTATGGCAACCCTACACTAAATATGCATCTACATAATGTGCCCCGAAACTGCTTCCACTGCGTCTTCTGCAGCCAGTAGTCTCTTTGAGGTTGATTTAGTAAAATTATTATTGGAGCACATTTTTCTCATTTTGCGAAAATAAAAGTTTATTCCGAGAGTGCAAAATGCGCGCTGTACCTATTCAACGGAGTCTGGTGATATTTTCAATACTGATCCAATTAAAGTCAATGACGTTTTTCAGAAACAATCTAGAAACTAATCTACATGTTTTTATGAAGTCAGATTTTCGTTAAAATATACAAAATGTTAGGATTAATTTAAGATTTGTATGGAAATCTTTGGAGGGGTGGGGTTGACACTACAAACTGGTCCGCAGCAAAAGGAAATCGGCGTCGAGGCAAACCAAGAAAAAGATGGCGAGACGAAAGTGATAGTTTCCTAAAGAACTGGCCTATCGAAGCGCAAAACCGGGACGCATGGAGAGAAAGGATTGTCTCCCGCCTTTGCCGAACAATCAATGGGACAACGACGGCTGATATAATAATAAAATGGAAATCTTTGAGGAACTGTAACTTTAAAACTACATTTTAACGAAAATCTGACTTCATACGCTAGTTTCTAGATTGTTTGACGGCCCGGTAGCACAGTCGGTAGTGAACCTGCCTGCTGGGCCGAGGGTCGCGGGTTCGAATCCCGTAAGGGACAAATATTTGTATGATGAATATATAAATATTTGTACCCGAGTCATGGATGTTTGTATCTATATATGCATTCTATATCGTTGTCAAGTCATCATAATACAAGTCCAGGCTAGATTGTGACATTGTCCAAGATATTTATTATTTATATTATTATTTATACGCACCGCACGTAGAGATTAGTTTCTAGATTGTTTGTGAAAAATGTCATTGACTGTAATTGGTTAGTAAGTATTGAAAATATCACCAGACTTCGTTTGTATGGAGCGCGCTCCGAATTATATTCCCTTAAAGTAAAAGTCCCTCAAGACAAGACTAAGCCTACTTATTGCCTATGCCTAAACTAAACCGAGCTTCGACGAAGGCCACGCGTTTAAAATTTACGGTTCGGCATATCTACCTCGCATTAGTACCCTACCAACTCTACCAAGTTTACCTCGGAACTGAAATTGAAACTAAGTATGCCCGCATACCTACTTGGTCGTTTCACTGAAATAGAGAATACTAAGGTAAATAAGTAGGTTTTGCGCACTACGATACCAACGCTTCAAAAGCTACAAAGGCCTAGTTTCTAAACATGTAACCTAGTTAGTTGTTAATGTTTACGTTTCTAGTAATCTGGTTACTCTAATTAGCAACTAGACATCCAAGAACCTATACGGAATTCAGTAAAGGTACGGCTTCTGTAACAAACATCCCAATCCCTTTTTAAGGCGCTTCATTAAGCGGTTTACTTATCCCCTTCCCAGGATGTTATACTTATTGTTCTCTCGATACTAAAATAAGAGTAAGTATATACTTAGTTACAGCTACTTATAAAATGAATTTGCCGATATATAGAGTAGGTTATATAATCGGCAAGATAAGTTCACAGAGTACCTACTATAATTACTAACATAAGTTGATGAACATTTGTCACCTTTTTAGTTGCTTTCGTCCATTCTGTCTGTGTGCCCACCTCGAGTACTTGCTCATTTTTGCACCTTTCGAATCGCAATTTGGCACGACCGATAATAGTAACCCAAAATTAGAAATGAGGTAGGTATTCATGAAGAAACTATGGAACAAAACTCTTATTCAAACTAAATCGTTATAATGCTTCTGTCTCGAGATATCTGAGCACAAAGTCAAAAACAGGTACGTCCCTTTGGGTCACAGATTACCCCCAATAGATACCGCATACAGGGCCGCCGACGCTCGCCACACATCTATGGTTTTTCACTGATATAAGCAACGCGAGTGAGCGAGCTAGAAGTAGTGCGACCTTGAAATGGCCATCACGTTGCACCGTTTCGTGCACCTACCGCCAAAAATTGTGACTTCGGGCGTGAACAAAATGTTCATTATGCGGTATCTATTGGGGGTAATCTGTGCTTTGGGTCTGTGGGGAACTAGTGAACTACTACAGATCTCCAGCACCCACAAGTTATAGCAAAGATGCCAACAGATGGCGATACCGTCGCTCGCGGAAATATGCTCCATACAAAGACAACGTTCATCGTAAATACGTAACTCGTAACCTACTACAAATAAGGTTCACAATCGAATGCAAGACATAAATCGCGCAAGAGAAATAATCACAGAGATTTGATATATATACAAGGTCCAACTAAGAACTGTTGGACCACGGCCGGTCCCCAGGCATCACACCTAGCCTGGCGGAAGTACTTCCCTTTTCAATGGAGGAACATTCCCAAGTAGCACCTCCATATTGGTGACCCTCGACAAAGAACATCGCAACCTGAACACCGCAGAGCACCACCACCACAGAGCAGCAACCAGCTTCAACCAACCCTTCACCCCCTCGACCAGGTCAAACAAGCAGCAGTCACGCCATCAACCCGAAGCCTGCACCAGGTCCATCGCAGCTGTCTTCACACCGCTTCCTGGGCCTGCAGCTTCCTCAACGACAGTCAGCGTCTGCATAGAAGGATCTCCCGCAGCCCACGTGTCTGAGCTCACCTCCACGTGGCAGTTCTGCTCGCCTTCTCCACGCCTGTCACTCGCCCGCATCACATCAGGACTGACCTCCCTGACAGATGCACACACACCGCAGCACATCGCTCGTCAGACTCACTTGACTGGAGCCCTGCACCTACACTACATGGATACAGACTGCACACTTCGAACTACTCAACGACCTCCGGTCTGAGGGGGGAGTCCTGTGGGGAACTAGTGAACTACTACAGATCTCCAGCACCCACAAGTTATAGCAAAGATGCCAACAGATGGCGATACCGTCGCTCGCGGAAATATGCTCCATACAAAGACAACGTTCATCGTAAATACGTAACTCGTAACCTACTACAAATAAGGTTCACAATCGAATGCAAGACATAAATCGCGCAAGAGAAATAATCACAGAGATTTGATATATATACAAGGTCCAACTAAGAACTGTTGGACCACGGCCGGTCCCCAGGCTTCACACCTAGCCTGGCGGAAGTACTTCCCTTTTCAATGGAGGAACATTCCCAAGTAGCACCTCCATAGGTCCTTTTCGAGTACCTATTTGCGCGCACTTGTAACATATTCTGCTTTTATTATTGCTTAAATAAGCTCTATCTATTCTAATATTGGGGTGCACAGGCCCTAAGCACAGGCCTACCCTCATGTTTAGGGTGTATGGGCGTTTGTCTTCCGCGTGAATTTATGTAGGTACCTTGTATGTATAACCAAGTATAACTTTGAATTTTTCTTTGCAGATGGCTTTGATTGGATTAAGAATTATGTGGTTCCTGATTCTACTTGTAGGATGCGTCTTCGCAGCGCCATCTATAGACTCAGTTGTAAGTGAACAGCAATCTACGGCTTCTCAGGCTGTCGAACTGGAAAAGGATGAGCTAAAAGCAGCTCCAAGCACTTCCCGTAAGTACCTACCTATATGCTATTTACAAAATTAAAAACCAGGAGTGTGATTTTTGAAACTCACACGTTGAACTCAAATGGCAAAATAACTATGGCGATATGCATCTTTCTACTGCTGATTTGACTTTCAAAAATCCTACTCCAGGAGTGCGATTTTTGAAAGTAAAATCAGCAATAGAAAGATGCACATCTCAATAGTAATTTTGACATTTTCAACTGCTGAGCCCAGCGAATGAGATTCAAAAATCGCACTGCTGAACCTAATCTAATCGTTGGGGATTCATTCAAATGCATTTCATGAACTAGCAAACCTAGTGAGATATCATCCGGCCCACTGGGCCCCTGAGACGCATTGGTTGTAGAGTTGATGACAACTGGATGGGGAAGGATGTACAAACGCAGTACTTATCTAGGTAGACAGGTATTGACTCCAGATGAGATAAAAACCATCCTTAAGTATATCAAAAACGTACCTACTACGATTTCTGGCCGCAGTAGGGATTAGCAGGAACTGTAAAAAGGGCGTTCACAAAGGATCACCGATGCTCTAAGTGGACAGGTGCGAGCCCCGGCAAGGCCCCAAACACGCCCCAAACAATAAATTAAAAGAATCCAGTGGAGGCCGTGGGTACTATAGTTCCACTTCCACAAAACTACTGTATTTTGAGTTTGTCGCCTCTGAATAATTGATAAAATCCTACATTTTCAGATGTATCCCGTCGCTACTCAGACTGGGGTTCCCCGAGCGGTTACAGTGGCTACACCGTTACTGGCTACGGCACTCTAGATGACAAATACAGCGCTTACTACGGCGGCTCGGGCGGGTACGGCGCCGGCGCCTACGACTCATTCGGATCTAACGGGTACGCCGGCTATCCTGGATACGCAGGCAATGCGGGATACGCTGGCAACGCGGGATACGGCGGCATCGCCGGATACGCTGGCAATGCTGGATACGGCGGATACAAAGGCTACGGCGGCGGCGGTAGTGGCTATGGATTGAGTGGCGGCTACGGAAGTGGCTACGGCGGATATGGAGGCAACGGTGGATTAAATTCGTACTATGGTTACAATAACCCAAATTATCAGGGCGCGTATCATTTGGGACACGGATATTATAAACGGCCTGGTTATGGTAATATTTACAGTAACGGTGTAACGCCTAGTTTAGTTACTGGGTATAGAGGTTATTCTAGAAGATGAAACTATCATAAGAAAATGTTTAGCTTACCGTTATGTGTTTATATCAAAGTAGTTTTATTTCATACCTATAAGTTAACCAAAGTACCTTCCAAAGTTAATGTTAAGATAAAGGTGTACCAATATGCGTAATTATTTTCTCGATTGTCATCAAACATGTAATTAATTATATTTTGTTATTAAAGCATGTTTCGATATACCTGTTTTGTTACACTATAAGTATACATTCATATTTATTAAAAACATAAATAAAAAATGAAACAAGTATTCGAGTTTTTTCAACTTTATTACTAACAATGTGACATACACGTATTCTTAAAATCATACATGCTAATTCATTTTAAAGATCGCTGCAGTAAAATACCGTAAAATTTAAAATTAAATTCTTATTCGTCGGTGATGCTAAAATGTTTGCTTGACCAGAAAAATAAAACACTTCGCCATGTTACGGAAAAAACATGAACTAATTTCACTCATAATCATCTAGGTGACAGCAAGAAAAAGCGACAACACATCGAGTTTTTATTTCTGTGGTCAAGTTCAACATGATGGTAGGTTTAGACGGTGACAATTTCGCGGCGCCAAATTTTTAGTACTAATAAAAAGCACGGCACGCTTTCGTTTACACGCTGCTAATTTCCAGCGTCAATTTGTTGGCATGCAAATGGAATTGCTAGAGGAAATCGTGCTAACGATTAGCACGACCCGTTTACACGAGTCTTTAAATTAGCAAGGGGGATGCGAGGGACGCGGGCGGAGGTCACTAGCGACGCGTGCTTTTTTCCTTGCTTTTTTCCGTGCCGTAAAATTGTCGTGCCAAAAGTGTTTACACGGTGCTTTTTTTCAGGCGCCGCAGAATTGTTGCCTAGAAATTGTCATCGTCTAAACCTACCATGAATGTGCATGGTGGGGAAATTGTGATCTAATCGGACCCAGACGCGCTGGTCTGTTTCTTCATAGATTTCAGGGCTCGTTCACGCAGCTTCTTCTCCAGGTCCTCGTTGTTAACCTTCCCCTCTTCCTCCTCCTCTTCTGCCTCGTCGCTGTCGGACGAGTCGTCCTTCTTTTTAGATTTCTTATGTTTCTTGTGTTTCTTATGCTTCTTAGAATGCTTCTTGTGCTTTTTAGTTTTCTTCTTTTTCGGTTCATCGCTGTCTGAATCAGATTCTGACTCTGATACCTTCTTTCTAGCCTTCTTCTTGGACACCTGGTCACTATCGGAAGATGATTCTTCCTTCTCGCGTTTTTTCGCTTTCTTTTCGTTGTCATCGCGTGACTTATTTTTTGCTTCGTCCACGTGTTTGGTTTTTACAGCTTTTTCGTCTCCTTTTCTAGGTTTGACTGCTTCGGGTGACACAGCTTTCTCTTTTGGATCAACTTTTTTACCACGTTTCTGGTCTTTTTCCGAGCTGGAAGTATCACGTTTAGCTGCTTTCTTCTTTCCCGACTTATCTTCGCTTTCAGAACTGTCGTCGTGTGAATCTTCAGAATTGTCCGCTTTCTTTGCTTTGCCAGTTTTGCTGTCCACTTTTTCAGACCGGGAGCGTTCGCTACTGGCTTCTTTGTTGCGTTTCTTAGACTTCTTTTCAATGTCGGATTCTTCTGGAATGTTCTTTTGTTTTGACTTTGAGCTCTTGGGTTTGACATCTTCCTCGGAACTTGATTCAGAGCTCGAAGAGCGCGCTCTCTTCTTCTTAGATTTTTTAGCTATCTTCTTTTTGGCATTCTTTTTGCTTTTCTTCTTCTTTTCTTCTTCAGAATCGCTGGAGGAGGAGTCGTCGGACTCACTTTCGCTTGACGAGCTTTCCTTCCTGGGTTTCTTTGCTCTCTTGGATGTGGATTTTTCCTTGCGTTTTAGTTTATTCTTGCTCTTAGTCTTGGCTGCGTCGCTATTATCGCTTTCACTTTCTGACTGTCGTGACTTGCGTTTGCCTTTCTTTACAGCCTGTGCTTTGCTGTCTTCTTCGACGTGATCCTTGCCGGAAGCATCATCGCCGGACCTCTCGGATTTCTTGTTGTTCTCTATCTCATGTTTCCTTAGGAAAGGCGAGGGTGTGCGAGAGAGACTCTTGGAGTACTCTCGCAGGACGGGGACGGGTACGAAGTCCTCCTTCTCCTCGTCATCAGATGTCTCGTGTCGTTTGTTTTGACTTTCTTGTCTCTCTGGCCTTTCATTTTGAGGCGCTGACTTTTTCTTATCCACTGAAGATTCCCTACTAGAACTAGATATCACCCGTTCCTTGGATCGTTCACGCGGAATTGAAATTCGCTCTGTTGACTTCTTTATTAATTTTTCAGCAAGGTTTTCTGTAACAAACAAAAATATTGGTAAAGAAAGAGTCCTATGAAATGGATGCTTTGGAATAATTCCAAAGTAATGAGTATTACTAACCTTTCCTTGGTATAGAGACGGATTTTTCCAGTCGCTCTTTGATGAGATCGCTGGACCTCCTCTCGCGCGACTTTCTTTCCCTGGATCTTCTATCCTTTACAACACGTTCTCTGGATTTCTTGTCCCTGTTGAATACCGTGTTAAATTAATCCTTTTCTTTTGTTTATTTTAAAAAACACTCAATTTAAAAATAAACCATTCATAAATGCATGCGTGTATTTTATTGCATTACTTTGATATTTTTTGTCATAAATTGAAAAGTTTTTCAGTATCATGTATTGTTTTATACGCGCTCGCGATTTGTATTTAATTATTTTGCTTTAAAACTGTACGCGGCTATTCGTTTATTTTGTGGGCATACCACGAATTGACACTGCAGTGTACAATTGAAGTTTTTACGCGCATTTTGAATAGTCTAAAGGGCATCAGACTAACCACTAAAGTCTAACCAAATACAATATAAATTGGGCGTCAAACAACTCTAGTATACCAGACAACTTGTGAGATGGATCAGAATCTGATGAAAAATAGGGAAATCAAATTTTAGAGTAAGCAACACTGGGGTATTAGATTAGGGCCCTTTTTGCGATTTGACACATTGCGATTTTTGCAGCGCAGAAGTGCTGCAATCGATTGAGTCGCGAATTCGCGATGCAGCATAGATGCAAACGCGGTACAGCCACGATGCAAAACTTTCGTAATATTTGATCAGTTACTTGTCAACAGCCTTTGCCACAATGCACACGCGCGTGTGCATCAATATAAACATGTGTGTACATCGCTAAAATCATGCGTTTGAATCGATTAATTGCTAGTCAAGCGAATAAGTCACGCGATGGACAAACGCACGTTTTTATCGGTGCAAAAAGGCTCAGTCTGTACGAGGCCTTTTTTGACTAGACATATGACATTTTGACACTACCATGTGAAAATCTATACAACGTGTTAATAAATTAGCGCAAAACCTCATACACCCCAACTGATTTATAACAAAATAATTAAATTGAAACAATAATTTCATTATTTTGATAGTTAAAATTTAAAGTTATTCGCATTTTAAGTTTTGAGGTTAAAATGATTTGGTATCATTTCAGCCATGAATGAAAGCGCTAACGTACTCATGAATACATTTTAAGAACCTTGTTTCGGTAGTAAGTAGAGTGAGTGTGCCCGTGCGGTGGATTGACATCGGGTTCAGAAAATTAAAATTTTTTTTTAAAAAATATTTAATATTTTGAAAAAAATTACCTATGTTGAAACCATGATAATTCGATTCTGCTGTCGATTCTAAACAAACTACTTTCTAGTTTTGCGTTAATTCATTAACACGTTGTATTTTTTAACTTTTTTTCATTTCATGAGATTCTGGTCGACCTATATATAGCTACTGGGCTGCAATCGCGGTAAATATCCTGTGATTGAACCGTTATTGGACTACGCACGAACCATAACTTTTGATAAATTTGGTTTTGCGCTAATCGCGGTACTGCTCTTGACAGCCGTTAGAGCCGTTTTGACAGATCGCTCAGACGCTAAGGGCTGTCAGTTACATAGAGTTTAGCGCGATGCGGAATTCAGCACAGTTGAATATAAAATGGATTGCAATGTGATTAGAACTGTAATTGGATAAGAATAGAACTTCGATGTTTTAACTTAGCGCAATCAGGCTCATGTATTCTATGAAATAAGACAAAAGGCAAGTGTTACCTGGACTTGGAGCGACGAATGCTGGAGCGGCGAGGCGATCGTCGCGGTGAGACTCGTCCGGAACGCCTGCGCGAGCGAGACCGCCTGCGCGAGCGGGACCTGCGACGGGACCTAGTCGACATTTACGACAAATTAGTTCTCCATGTTTAAAACACTATACAGGGGTTAAAATTAAATACGTTACATCATTGACTTTTCTACTGTTCTACATTTTATATAGAACAACCAAAGACGATCCTCGATCTTAGTATGAGAAAAAGGCTAACAAAAATTTTTTAGCGTATTAGTTGACGTATAGTTATGGAACTCATGTTAATTTGTTTCTCATAATCATAATCTTTAGATTAATATGGTAACATTAGCTATACCTCATCTAAATGGAGTGTCGCGTAATCGCAGTTGGCGCACATCGTGTCTTGGTGAAATATGTTGGGTTTTTATTTTTATTTCCGTATGAACATCTAAGACGTTCCTATAACGTATGACACGCATTGCTTTACATGTGCCATTTTAACCGGAAAAAAGAATCTTAACAAAAAAGTCAAAACGGTGCATTTTTATATTTATTTCATAATTCCGTTTGCATTTTTACCAAATCTATCGTCTGATTACTATAATAAATTAATTTATGTATTTAGAGTGCAACATCAATAAACGTTACCGTTTGGTGGGCCTACAAAAAATTGACTCATTTTATTTCGCGATTTAATATCGTTCCTTACAAAAAGTTATTCAGTTTGATTGTCTGAAGCACCCCGTTTAATATGTAACGCATTTAATTTCACACCCTGTAACAATGACATGAAAACTAATTTTCGAATTTCAACGTTTAGTAAAACCAGGTCAACATTATCTGGAGCCAAATACTACTGTTATGTGTATGAGTAGATATCAGCAGAAGTCATGATATTTGTCATAGTCATCATAACACAAAAGTTAATACGGCACGTGATGTCGAAAGCCAACTTGCAGACCTACGGTATTATGTAGGGGTCACATTATAAAATAATTGTTAATAATAATGTATCTCAAAAAGTTTCTTGAAGGTAAGCAACTCTTCGAACCCATGCCCCTATGATTTAGCGTCCATACCTCTCCGCAACTCGCCATCGAGGCTCTTCCCGCGCTTTCGTTTCATCGATCAGCCAGTTTACACAGTACACACGGCGACACATCAAGCTATACAAAGCCAAAATAAGCTGGCCGCGCGTAGGTCGCGTATCGTATAACGTCGCGCGGCCAGCTTATATTGGTTTTGTGTAGCTTGATGTGTCGCCGTGTGTACATTACCCTTCATATAAAAAAAAGGTTGACTTACCAACTACTGGACGTAGGGTCCGCGCTCAAAAGTGTCCGAACCAAAAGAGCACCAAAACGTAAAAAGAGAACCAATTACACGCCAGTCTTTGTTTGATTGACCGACTCGCCGTAACCCAATGGGGGAGTGGGATGGAAAATGTCAGCATTTTCAATTTAGTTGGTTTATATCACAGATTACCCCCAATAGATACTGCATACAAGGAAGGCCGCCGACACGTGTGCCACCCATCTATGATTTTGCACTAATATAAGAAACGGAGTAGTGCGAGCTCGAAGTAGTGCGACATTGAAATGGCCAATCACGTTGTATTGTTTCGTGCCGCTACCCGCACCTACCGCCAAAAATGGTAACTTCGGGCCTGTACATCTACAACATTTTCATCATGCGGTATCTATTGGGCGTAATTTGTATTACTGACTGCACGTAACATAACATAAATATTCGGTATATTCGTACTTCGGTGTGTGTAGTTTAGTCTCGGACACTTTTTTCGATGATTTTTACTAGACCCGTCGTCCATGGTATTCTACGTCAATGTTAAGGAAGCCATGCAAGCGCAACATAAGTCGTGAAACGGTTTACCTGTCCCTTGAACGTCGGCGAGAGCGAGAACGCGTGCGTCTGCGTCTTTCAAGCGATCGGCGACGTTCGCGCGACCTTCAATAACAATGTCCATGTTATATCATTTCCGTAACGCAAACATTTTTTATCAGGGGTGCTCAAACACTCGAAGTTCTACAGAACAAAGGTGGTAAAAAATAAATATGAATATACAGGCTGTACAATAAAATTGGACAGCTACTTAAAGGGATGCTTCAGACCATCAAACTGAACAACTTTCTCTATGGGACCAATATCGAAATCGCGAAAAAAAAATCTGCTGTCCCATACATTTCAGTCGAGTTATGTTTGCAGTTTTGTATGGGAGAGCGGATTTTTTTTTCGCGATTTCGATATTGGTTCCATAGAGAAAGTTGTTCAGTTTGATGGTCTGAAGCACCCCTTTGAGTAGCTGTCCCATTTTATTGTACACCCTGTAGAACTCTCCATGATCGATGGAGGAGAAACAGATTAACACCAGGCTAAACTCGTGTTAGGTTTGCGCAATATCGCTAAAATTACTGACTCTGTTTCTGTCATTATTATTTATATTTCATACATTTATAATTAGGTACCAAAATTTGTAAGCCCTATGGCAGATCACAGTGACACTAAAAATGCATGTACCACCATATAATTTATACCTGTGTGTCACAAATAAATGATTTTGTATTTGTATTTGTAAATAAATCGCAACAGAACCATGATTGGACCGAGTTCGAAGCTTCGCTTTTTACACATTTTGGTATTGCGCTAATAGCGGTACAGCTCATGACAGCCGTTAAAGGCTGTCAGTCACATAGTAAATAAGTCAAGCTTAGCGCGATACGGAATTAACACAGTTGAATAGTGTCACGGCTGCTGTCAAATGTCAAACGTAAAGAAGGCATTCGAAAATTCGGCCGGCTCATTAACAACCGCCGTGGTCTTACGGTCTAAGGTTCCGCCTCCCATGCTGGGGGGTGACGGTTCGAATCCGATCCGCGCCAAAAATATTTCTAGATTTTTGTGTTTTTAGAAATGTTCTAGAAGGAGGAGAGAGAAGGAATATTTAAAAAGGTGAACGTGTCTAGGAACTTCGAGAAAGGAGGCGAAATTACGAATATTAGAAAAGAACCAGAAAAGTGGGCGTGTCTTCGATCGGTTTCGAGAAAAGAAGGCAGGGTTGGAAATATCTGGAGGAAAACAAACAAGTAAAGAAAAGAATAACGAAATTCGTAGATCTGGAATATTCTGCGGACTATAAAAAGCGGCGAATTCCGTCAGTGGATCAGTATTTGGTTTTACAGTGAACAGTGCGAAACAAAAGGAAGAAAAGTAAAAGTGGAAAAGTACTAGTGAAGAGAAAAGTGCTAAGAGTGGAACAGTGAGTAGACTAGTGTCAGTGTAGTGCGTGACGTCATAGTGTCGGTGTAGTACGTGACGTCATAGTGTCAGTGTAGTGTGTGACGTCATAGTGTCGTACGTCTTGACGTCATAGTGTCGTACGTCGTGACGTCATAGCCGTGACGCGTGTCGTGTCGTCACAGTAGTGACGTAGTGGACTGTGAACAGTGACAGTAAGTGGTGCACGGGGAATCCCTGCGAGGAGGACCCGGTGAAGTGAACCGTGTAGGGGAACCTCTGCGAGGTGGACCGTTTGTAAGTGTATCCCAAATAAACTCTGTAAAATTGGACTTAGCGTTTCACTCCAATCCCGGAACCCGTCGCTCGTAACATTTGGTGTCAGAAGTGGGATTGGAGTAAGATGCCGCTGGTGCCAAAAGAGTTAAAGGGTGTCACCACCCGAGCCATGTCGGAAGCGCGGCAGGAAGGTGCGGCCCCTGTTACTGACGTGCAGAAGAACCCCGGGGAGAAGACCTGAGGGGGGTGAGGTGCAGCGCACTCCAGAGCAGAACCCAGGAAACCTCCTCTATCAAATTCAGTGCATGATCAAATTAAAGATTGATTGATTCAGTGCATGATGGAAGAACAAGCTCGTCGTCAGGAGGAACAGGCAGCTCGCCGCCAGGAGGAACAGACTCGCCGTCAGGAGGAGCAGGCTCGCCGCCAGGAGGAACAGGCTCGCCGCCAGGAGGAACAGCTGCGCGCACTGCAAGAGGAGCAGGCTCGCCGCCAGGAGGAACAGGCTCGCCGCCAGGAAGAACAAATGCGCACGATGCAGGAGGCGCTTCATAAAGATATCACGAAAGGCTTGCGGCAGGCAGTAGAGAGAGTCGAAGCTGTAGAAGGAAGGCTGGATCGCGTGGAGGGTGAGTTTGCCAAAATCCGGCGAGAGGTTGAACAGACCAAATCTCATAGCCGTGTCGCCGCTGTTTTTGACTCACCTATGCAACCAAAAGGTGTGAAGACTCCGGTTTACGATGGACTGACGTCATGGCCTGCCTTCAAGCTACAATTTGAGACAGCGATGAAAGTTAATGGCTGGGGCAAGGAGGAGGCGGAGCCTGCGTTGATATTAGCACTCCAGGGACAGGCTCTCACAGTACTAGAAGCCGTGGGTGCTGGAGGAGACCTGTCGTTCGACAATCTTTTTGGAGCTCTGGAGGCTAGATTCGGCGATGGACATATGGAACACGTGTATCGGGCGCGGTTGAAGGAACGTAACCAACATGCTAACGAGAGTCTGCAACAGTGGTCCGTGGAAGTGGAGAAGCTCGTGCGGAAGGCTTTTCAGTCGTCACCGGCAGTCATCGATAACATGCTCCTGCAGACCTTTACGGATGGGATACGGGACCCGGAGGTGCGAGCTGCGGTACGACTTGGGCACCATGTTACACTCAGGGACGCTGTTGCTCATGCATTGGAAGTGGAAGCTGTACGTCAGGATCCTCGTTCCGGTCGTCTCATGGAGATTGTGGTGACTGGAGCGTCAGCGCCGAGAAATCGGAGTGACAATTATATGTGCTACAAGTGTGGTGAACAAGGGCATATTCGTAGCTCCTGTCCGAACCGATCAGGCCGTCGTTATGTGTGCTACGAGTGTGGTGAACGGAGGCATATTCGCAGTTCCTGCCCGAAGCGAACAGGTCGTCGGGACATAGGAGTCTCGACTAATGAGCAGCAGGAGAACTGGAGGACGTTGGCCGGTTATGATGCAAACCCAATCATTAGAGTCAGGCAAATATCGGACGGAGATAGTCTGTTAGTTGAAGGAGGGGTCAATGGTAGAATCTGTCAACTAACTGTGGATACCGGAGCTTCGAGGACGGTGGTTAATGCTCGACTGATAAGCGAAATGGGAAGTTATCAGGAGACACGACTTCTGCAGCGAAATAAACTACAGCTAACGACTGCTACCGGCCAGCGCATACCAACCAGTTAAGGGGGAGTTGGGAGTGTCAATTACGATCGGTGGGACTCTTTTCAAACATGTGGTGATTGTAGCTGAGATAGTGGACGATTGCATCATTGGCTTGGATTTCTTAGAGAATCACCAGTGCGACATAGACATGAAGAACAAAGTGCTGCGATGTAACACAGAGGAGGTTCCGATGGGAGGTGGATCATCGGGAAAGGTTTACTGTGTGGAAAGAACGGTCCTCGAGCCTAGATCACAGAACTTGGTACCTGTTGTTTTGCCCAAGAGTAACGATGGGAGCCGTGCTGTGATGGCAAAGGTGGCAGCTGGGACTTGTTGGATTACGGCGAGGAAAGTTGTTGGACCAGTTTCTTCTGCTTCGATTCCGATACTTAACGTTAGAGGTGTGGACCTGACGATTGGGAAGCAGAAGGCTGAGGGGAATGTAGTATCGAAAGTTGTGGAAGGTTCCAGCAAGGACCGGGCAAGGCCGCAGGCGATGATAGGGAAGAACTCGCTCTCTAAGAACGGCGCAGAGATTGGTAGAGTAGACCTGGTGAAGCACGCGAACAATACAGGAGATGTAGCGCCAGTCGAGCAGCAGCCTAGGCGCATTCCGCTTACTCGTGAGAAGGGGGAAGGAACACCGGTTTGGCTGCATAATCCGGCTCGTAAGAAGGAGAAGCGTCCGAAGTTACAAGCAAGTTGGAAAAGGCCATATGAGGTAGTAACCAGGATGAACGTCGGCCAATACCGACTCCGGCGTCCGCCAGGGAGCCCGTTGAAGGTAGTTCACGTTGATCGGTTGGCTCGATATTTCGGCAGTAATGATGCTCGGGACGAGCAGAACTAAGGGAGGGGCAGTGTCACGGCTGCTGTCAAATGTCAAACGTAAAGAAGGCATTCGAAAATTCGGCCGGCTCATTAACAACCGCCGTGGTCTTACGGTCTAAGGTTCCGCCTCCCATGCTGGGGGGTGACGGTTCGAATCCGATCCGCGCCAAAAATATTTCTAGATTTTTGTGTTTTTAGAAATGTTCTAGAAGGAGGAGAGAGAAGGAATATTTAAAAAGGTGAACGTGTCTAGGAACTTCGAGAAAGGAGGCGAAATTACGAATATTAGAAAAGAACCAGAAAAGTGGGCGTGTCTTCGATCGGTTTCGAGAAAAGAAGGCAGGGTTGGAAATATCTGGAGGAAAACAAACGAGTAAAGAAAAGAATAACGAAATTCGTAGATCTGGAATATTCTGCGGACTATAAAAAGCGGCGAATTCCGTCAGTGGATCAGTATTTGGTTTTACAGTGAACAGTGCGAAACAAAAGGAAGAAAAGTAAAAGTGGAAAAGTACTAGTGAAGAGAAAAGTGCTAAGAGTGGAACAGTGAGTAGACTAGTGTCAGTGTAGTGCGTGACGTCATAGTGTCGGTGTAGTACGTGACGTCATAGTGTCAGTGTAGTGTGTGACGTCATAGTGTCGTACGTCTTGACGTCATAGTGTCGTACGTCGTGACGTCATAGCCGTGACGCGTGTCGTGTCGTCACAGTAGTGACGTAGTGGACTGTGAACAGTGACAGTAAGTGGTGCACGGGGAATCCCTGCGAGGAGGACCCGGTGAAGTGAACCGTGTAGGGGAACCTCTGCGAGGTGGACCGTTTGTAAGTGTATCCCAAATAAACTCTGTAAAATTGGACTTAGCGTTTCACTCCAATCCCGGAACCCGTCGCTCGTAACAATAGTAATTGGATTGCAATGTGATTAGAACTGAAATTGGATTAGGATTGAACGTGGACGTTTTAAATTAGCGCGATCGCCCTCCAAGAATGTCATACTGCGACTTTCTTGGTTTCGGGAAATCTGCTGTCTTTCAAAAAATAGGTATTCATTTAATACACTATTATAAAACTGTAACAGGAAATTACATTGAAGATATTTACAAAATAAGATTGCAATATGGTGTTTAGGAGTTGACTCTAATTCACCTATTTTTGTCTGTCTGCTCATTTGTTCGAGCATCACGCACAAACTACTGGACTGATTTTGAAGAAACTTTTTGTCTTAAAAAGTGGTATATATTTTATCTCGATGACAGGAGCCAGTGCGGACGAAATCAAGTTTTGTAGAATGTTGTAGATTTTTGAATTACAAAAACCTATTTTGGGCCGGAACGTCCTGTTCCTGTTTTTTTCACGTCTTTAACATTAGAAGAGTTTGGTCAGTCACAAAATCCTCTTAAATTGGTCGAAAATGTTTGAGCACCCCTGTTATATGGCCCGCTCAAAACACGCCAAATATTGTTTATACAGAGTGTAACAAAACACCCTAGTAATACTTAAGGGGGTGCTTCAGACCATCAAACTGAACAACTTTCACTATGGAGCCAACATCGAGAAAAAATAAAAAAACCAGCTGTCCCACACATTTGAGTCCAGCCGGTATTGTAGTTTTCTATGAAACAGCAGATTTTTATTTCGCGATTCCGAAGTTGGCTCCATAGTCACAGAATAAGTAATAGTATATAGTTCTACATACAGAACGGCCACTCCTCGCCCCCCTCTGACTTCAGATACCCCACCTCCCCTCACACTATTTGTGGTAACTTGAGGGAAGCCGAGCAAGGGAAGGCAGTCAGGCGCGCACACCCGTTGGATTTGACTACATAAAATATATTTTATTTTTCTCCTCACATTAAAAATAAACGTTGGAAAATAACGCTAAATTCACATTTTCTGTGATTCTTTAGCTTAAAAACTATTTTAATGACAGAATGAACTATAAAAAGTAACGAAATGTATAACGTAGTTCATACGATGCGTGTTAAGTCAACCCTACACATATGTCATGCACAATTTTCGCAAAGTGCGCATGTGCGAACGTATCATGTCAAATCTAAAACGTTGTTTGCAGTGCCGGACCTGTGCCATAGTGAAAGTTGGTCAGTTTGATAGACTGAATCACCCCCTTAAGTATAAGGGTGTTTTGTTACACCATGTATTACTAACGCAACATTTGAATACAAAGTAAACCTAATTAAAATAGTCATAAAACAAGCAGAATATTATATTTAGATTATTTTTTATATGAATAAGTAAGGTTGACTTATTTAAATGCATAAAGAGTAAAGTCTTACCTCTCCCTTCTCTCTCTTTCGCGGCGCCTGCGCTCTCGCTCGCGCTCCCTCTCGCGTTCCCGTTCTCGTTCCCTCTCACGACGGTCTACTGACCTGCGACGGCTCGTTCGACGACGAGGGGACTTGCTTCTGCATAGTAAAAATAAAAATCGGTCAAGTGCGAGTCGCGGTACTCGCGCACCGAGGGTTCCGTACCACCACACAACTTATTAACCTATTATTAACTTACAATCATTTTTTTTTTCTCGGGTACCTTTAGCATGAGACCGACTCACGCTTGGCCAGTTTTTATTATTTGTTGTTATACTGTAGAGTTTGTTCTATAATCACACCATGTTTGACGCTTGTATGTATTACCGTTTTTACCATAGAGCGAGAAGAAAAAACGTTAATAAAAACTAGTCCTTGTATGAGGACCCCCCTTAATTTTTAGCTTTTTAACCGACTTCAAAAAAGGAGGAGGTTTCTCTGTTCGACCGTATATATATATATATTTTTTTTAATGTGTGTTCGCGGATAACTTCGTCGTTTATGAACCGATTTTGATGATTCTTTTTTTGTTGGAAAGGAGATGTCCCGAGGGTGGTACCATGATAAGGAAACCAGGATCTGATGATAGCATCCCAGAGAAATCGAGGGGAACCTTCGAAAATCGTAGTGCCGACTAGTGCGTTTGTTAATTTAAATCACTCCTATTAAATCGAACTAATGAATTCACCACTGAAAATTGTGAAATTAACAAAATTTTAACAAAAAATTAAAACCGCCTTCAAAAAAACTAAAAAGTTAAAAAATAATATTGCAGCCTATGACTTTTTCGTTCGCATCATAAGAACATTAATTTGTTTTATAGAAGTCGGTGTCAAGCCAAGCCAAAAAATGCAAGCCCTGTCGCGAATCGTACCGGCTTGACAGCGACTTCAATAAAACAAATTAATGTTCTTATGATGCGAACGAAAAAGTCATAGGCTGCAATATTATTTTTTAACTTTTTAGTTTTTTTGAAGGCGGTTTTAATGTTTTTGACATTTTTATTATTTGTTAGCAAATCCACCGTAATAACGCACATTCTGTGAAAATTTTAATTATCTAGCTCTTACGGTTCAAAAGTTACAGTATAGGTAGGACAGACGGACGGACAAACGGACAACGTAGGCTTAGTAATAGGGTCCCATTTTCTCCCTTTGGGTACCCTAATGAAACCAATTTTATAGACTTAAGAGGTTAGGCGGGTTAAAATGGAAATATGGAGAATAGGTCACTTTTCGGACTGTATACGTATTTGTCCGATCCGGCCCATACACCCCACCGACTAGAGTGCGAAAGAGACAACTGCAGCTCGGACCCCTGTTATCTACATAAAATCGAGGAAATCTGCATTTCGTATTCCCCTGTTTCCTCCTCCAAAACTGAACCGATTTTAATAATTCTTTCAAGAATAATATAAGAAAGACTATGTCTAGTCTGTTTTGCTTTTTTTTGTTTACGTTCGTCAAATTTGTTAGCTGGATGTCTGAAAACGGGCGGTAAAATTTGTCATTTTCGAAGGCACCTAGTTCTTACAGTCATTAATTAATGCAAAAAAAAGCAAAACATAGGGACATAGCAGAAGCAAATTTTTTTTTTGCTCTTGTGTCATATTATCCAGGGAGAAAACATGGAATAAACGGTACCCGCCTATCCTTCTAAATATATCTAAACTATTATAAAACTGTAACAGAAGTGTGTCTGTACATTGAAGATATTTACAAAAAAAAAATTACGACTTGGTTTTTACCTGTCCCTGATTTCAAATCACCAATTTTTGGATTTTTTGTCTGTCTGTTTGTTTGTTTGTTTGTTTATTTGTTTGTTTGTTTGTTTGTTTGGGTGTTTGTTTGTTCGAGTATCACGCAAAAACTACTGAACCGATTTTGATGAAACTTTTTTTGTTTGATAGCTTATCATCTGACTTAAAATCTGGTATATAATTTATGCGGACGAAGTCGCGGGAAAAAGAACTTTTGTCTAAAAGTTAATAAAATAACAGAAGGAGCGGTCTCTTACAAATACACGTAATTGAATAACAGACTAAATTCAACAGTCCTAAACTAACAGATTCATTTTAAATACATTATCTAGTCTAGAATACACTTCAAAGAAAGATAAACTTTACTTCGTCCTTTGGGATGTTTCTTGAATTCGTTTATTTTAGAGTCCCGGGACATTAAGTTACTATATAGATATTGGCTATGTGCACGACACTAGCGCCACACTAGCGCGGCGTAGCGCATGAACTATGTCGGCCAGCCGTGCATTATCTACACTATTATAGTACTGTAAAGGACTGTATTTGTTCGAGGATTCTGCCAAAACTACTGGACCGATTTTGATAAAACTTTTTATATTTAAAAGCTTATTATTAGTGTTAAAAGCTAGCTTATATTTTATTCCGGTACGAAGACGGGAGCGGATGCGGACGAAGCCCCGCACAAAATCTAATTTGTATCGGAATTCCCATACAAACTTTTACCTCAGTTTTAACACCTTTGGGGGTTTAAAATGCGACAAGCCTTTTTTAAGTGAGCATCTAGATGCCAATAGTAACTTCCATGCCAAATTTTAGTTTGTAGTCTTGACAGTTTTGGAGATTTCGTGTTTAGTTAGTGTGCGGATTTGCATAGATTCAAGCAAATCTGACTCAGCTTCGCCGTCCGTAGTTCAAATTTCTGCCACAGCGTGCGCTGCGATCGACTTGACAGTTCCCAACACCCACTTCGCACATAGCCAATAGTCACCACATACGACACTGGTTTGAAATTAAGCTATAATAAACTTTTCGGTACCCGGCTTAATCAAATAGATCAAGACAATGGCTGGCGGCGCTTAGGGAGCCGGCGGTACCGACAGACATGTTAAGGCTGCACCGAGCTTATTGTGCTGCACCCAATCGTATTATTTTATTTCATAACGATTAAACAATCTTAGGTCTGCCTCGACGCATATATCGTGTTGCTGGGTACCTGTGGGTAACTACCAAGTGGTGCCGTCAGCTGTTCCATACAAATATGCAATGCTACTCAACTCACATGTTTGGGACAGCAGATTTTTTTCGCGTCTTATACAGGGTGTAACAAAACACCCTAGTAATACTTAATGGGGTGCTTCAGACCATCAATCTGAACAAATTTCACTATGGAGCCAACATAGAAAAAAAATAAAAAATGGAATCGATTTGGTCTGTCCCACGACTTAACTAAATTTATTCCTGTCACTTTCTAAAATGAGATTAAGAAAAGAGACAGAAAACCAACAGCTGACTTTAGTGCTGTCAAAGTGACGTTAAACGACCTAAAACGTTTTAAATAATGCTACGGTTCAAATTATGCCAATAGTACAAACGCTATGCACACGCTTTACCGGTCAGTCCAAATTAGTAAGTACGAATACACTGCTAAACAATTTGTACAATTTGAACCAGCTGTCAATTTGACGTGCATATGCTGCACTACCTATTTTTTGTGTGCGGCGTAAGCGCAAGTTAATGACGTCACTGATGACGTCAGACAGCAAACGTATCCGCACATTCGCGCATTATGAACCGATTGTGTGCGTGCTATCTCTACCGATAGCGCATATTTGCGCATTTTGAACCGTAGCATAAGATGGCGTACATTATGATGGCATCTTATTTTGGGCGTGTAACGTCACTTTGACAGCACTAAAGTCAGCTGTTGGTTTTCTGTCTCTTTTCTTAATCTTATTTTAGAAAGTGACACTAATAAATTTAGTTAAGTTAAGTCGTGGCACAGTCCGAATCGGTACCAATATCTGCCGTCCCATACATTTGAGTCGAGACGGTACTGCAGTTTTGTATGACAGAGCGGATTTTTTTTTCTCTATTTCGATGTTCGCTCCATAGTGAAAATTGATCAGTTTGATGGTCTGCAGCACCCCCTTAAAGATTACTAGGGTGTTTTGTTACACGTTACACACGTTATACAGGGTGTTATAGAAATAAAAATAAAAATTGAATACTTTTAAGGGGGTGGTTTAGACCATCAAACTGAACAACTTTCACTATGGGACCAAAATCGAAATCACGAAAAAAAGAATCTTTTGTCCTATACATTTAGCTCGAGTAGATCTGTAGTTTAGTATGGAGCATCGCAAACGCATCGTATCATGGCGATTATGGCAAATCTCCTCATTTTGGGGGAGGCCAATGTCCAGCAGTGGACGTCTATTGGCTGGTATGATGTTTTTTTTTCGCGATTTCGATATTGGTCCCATGGTGAAAGTTGTTCAGTTTTATAGTCTTTCCCACCCCCTTAAATGTTTATTTGTATTTTTGTAACACCCTGTATTGGTCCCATAGAGTATTTTGTTTAGTTAGATGGTCTGATTATCCTTTTAAAAACCGTATTAAATTGAACCCTGTATTAACTAAGGAGGAAGGAAATAGCTGACGGTCGAACAGCCCACGATGAAGTCTGGTTCGAATCTCTGGCCGTAAAGCGAGCATAAAGGCACAGGGATGAACAAGCTCCTGCACCAACCGACACACAGCACAAATGCCGTAAATGCACATTGCCGCTCCAGAATCGGCTTATATAGCCACGAACGTCGGTGTCTTACGCAAACAGACACTGTTTGAAACATCTATTTAGATGAAACAAGGCCCATGATGATGATAAACTAAGATAATAATGAGAGTGTTCCTACCTCTCCCTGCGTGAACTGCGTCTGGGGCTGACGCTGCCGGACGAATCGCGGTTGGAGCGGTACTGTCGCTTCTTGTGGGACGCCTGCTTCTTGGCACTGCCATCTGTATGCACGACAAAATTACAATAACTGAGTCAATTGAATTTAAACTGTATAACAGTTGAACCTCATCTGTAGGCACCACATCGCATTTTTCCGTCGCTTCATCCTTTTCTGTCACTTAGAAACGTCATTTGCTAGGGCGAGAAAGATAGCGGGAATGCGATCGCACGCGGCAGCACCAGCAGTGCTGTGACCTTTCTCGCTCTAGCCAAAGACGTTCCAGAGCGACATAAAAGGATAGAGCGTGAAAAAATGCGTTCGGTATTCCTACATGATAAATTGGTGAGTCAGTGCGGAAACTACTATGTGACCGTTCTCAAGGCAAAGGGACGTTGTTGTCGGTATTAATGGATCCAAAATGTACATATATTGTTAGTTGTTCGGTTTGACGAGAATTATAGTAAACGAGCTTTAACCCGCGACTTCGTCCGCATAAATTATATACCAGATTTTAAGTCAGATGATAAGCTATCAAACAAAAAAGTTTCATCAAAATCGGTTCAGTAGTTTTTGCGTGATACTCGAACAAACAAACACCCAAACAAACAAACATACAAACGAACAAACATACAAACGAACAAACAAACAAACAGACAGACAAAAAATCCAAAAATTTGTGATTTGGAATCAGGGACAGGTAAAAACCATGTCGTAATTTTTTTTTGTAGATATCTTCAATGTACAGACACACTTCTGTTACAGTTTTATAATAGTTTAGATAGAATTACCATGCAGGTAAAATTTTCATCACTGAATGAAAAAATTATCCTGAATTCGGTATATCTGTAATCCTTTCATTCTAGAATCTTTGACACAGAAAATATTGTTATTGAGAGAATAATCTTGAAAAGGTTGTGTCGATTCAGCCCTCCAAAAAAAAACTTGACGTTTCGAATTAAGGAGTCAACTTTATTTATAGCTGGCTTAAGGCTGCACCGGGCCTATTGTGTGGCCCCCAATCGTATTTTTTTATGTTATAACAATTAAACATCATTTCAAAAAAAAAAAAAGAATGTCACATTGTAGTCATTGCTGATTTTGAATTTAGCGGGTCACTGCGGATTTGTTTTATAATGTTGTTAGTTAATATCTTTAAAACCGCCAAAAGTAGCCACTTTTGGCGGATTTAACGATAATAGCTACAAGCATAAAACATAATAATCCGTAATGTTTCGATAAAAAGAAAGCCAATCAGGACTACAATGTGACATTCTTGTTTTTTGGAAATGTTGTTTAATTGTTAAGAAATAAAAAAAAACGATCGAGGGCAGCACAATAGGCTCGGTAGGCTCTTAGGTTTTATAATAACATCACTAATGAATTCGATAACACCTAATTATTATTATGAATGCCAGAAGATAATAGCGGTCTAACATCAATAAACAGAACACGATGAAAAGAATGCAATCTTACGAGAGGAAGCGGATGAGGAGCGTCGGTCACTGGACGAATGACGAGGTTTGTCCGCAGGTTTCTCGCCACCTTCCTTGTCGGCTGATGCCCTGAGGATAACATTACAAATTAGCATGATAATTATTGGCTATATGCGAAGTGGGTGTTGGGAACTGTCAAGTCAATCGCAGCACACACTGTGACAGAAATTTGTAGTATTTACGACGAAGCTTTGCAAGATTTGCTTGAATCTATGCAAATCCGCAAACTCACTCAACACTTAAATACCGAAAACTACAAACAACTACTTAACATTTTGCAGTGATTTTTTTATTGCCAGTTTGTTATAAATAAGACCAGAAAAAATTACATCCTTTTTTTGACCGAAAACAACAGCCACAGATTACTAATAAATTTTTAACACAGGACCACAGTATAAGAAAGAATTTACGTACAGTACGGTCACTCTCTGCGACACCAATTTCTGACCTCACCCCCTCTGGCAGGATCATGTCGAAAAAAGTCAGCAAATGCGTATTCCTGTCGCGATCGCACTCACGCAGTATTGCACATGCTTACCTCGTCTTTTAAATTTTTCCCATTTGTATGAAATAACAGCTAAGTTATTAGTTTGTTTGTTTTGCCCCACTAGAAGTCACATCTGACTGACAGTCAAATTAGGCCAGCTTGACAGCAACTGGTCTACCTTCAGGCAACTGACTCCCAAGTCCTGACTCCCTAAGTGTCCAGGGTGTGACAGGACTTCCCAACCAGCTGGGCGCGCCTGATTCAGGAGGCGTAGTAATATTGTAGGAGTGAGGGCAATGTGTTTGCATATTGTCAATAAAAATCTATTAACGACGTAAACACTACTCACAAATTAATTTCACTCATTTGGTTACTGATTCACACATTTGGTCATTGTTTCCGACACATTTTCAGACTCAGCAGTATTCCTGCGTCATATAAATTGTATGAATTTTGTGACGATACATCATTATTTTTACTATGGCATGATAATATATCTCTCAGGGTGGCCCAAAGCATAAAAATTTTGGGAAACCCTGAAGTAACAGAAACCTTCCTTGTTTATTTATTCGTAGTCACTTGCTTAGAAAACTAAAACATACTTGACAGGGGAAGCGGATCTTGACTTGCGACCTTCCTCTGCCTTCTCATCCTTGCTAACGTCCTTGACGTCCTTATCTTCCTTCACCGACTCAGCCGTGGTGTCGTGGTTTGTGTCCTCCTTCACTTCTACGTCTTCTTTCTTCTCTGGAGACTTGCCGTTTTCTGAAAACAATGTATTTTATTATAAAAAGTCCTAGATTATACTTGGTACAAACTTAAAGGTGGTGTTTGAAAACTTATGTATTTGTTGCCCGAATTTTCGAGTTTTAGAATTTTCACCCGCTTTACCCATTAATTCATTTGTCGCGTAGACCACAAAACTCACATGACATTAGAAGAAATGCAGCGCATGTCATAGGACATGTGTATCCATTTTCGCAAAAATATCACCTGGAGACTTCAGTTCAGGTGTGCTGAGAGACTTTTAAAAATAGCATTCCATGTCATATAAAGTATGTCATGTCCTACCTTTCGGCTCGGGTAGTTTGATGTCGTCAACCTTCGACTTGGACGGGCTCCTCTTGTCGCGACTGCGCCTCCGCGAGCGCCGCGGGCTGCCTCCGTTGCGATGCCTGCACCAAACAATTTGTTTGTACTTTACACATTAACTTACCGCACGTCTATAATGCCGTGCCGGGCTGCTGTGTTGTGAAATTTGTATAAACTACATAAGCAAAATGAAAAAAGAATTTCAATTTTCTATGTTTTCAGTTTTTTTATATTACAAAAACGTAACTAACGTTTGCGTAAGGTATTTCTGGGACAATTTTTTTGCGAATGTTATATGAGACCATTAGTTTGAGTGGACTGAGATGGCACAGAAAAGAGATGAATGGCGTGGTTTGTTATCGGAGGCCAAGACCCACTTCGGGTCTCTGAGCCAGCATAGTAAGTATTAGTTTGAAGTCAATTACTTTAACACATTTGTGGGGACACGGCTTCCCATTCACTCTACGAACCCCTTTGCGCTAACTCCGCGGCGTTATACATACTCGGGACACCTCACTCACAAATATAAAACTTAAGATTAAAACTTTTTGTTTTTAAAAGTTAGATTAAAACTTAACTGTGTACCCTATTTTATTGGCAAATAAATAAATAACGCTCTCAGGCACATACATCTTCATTGTAATGATCCCAAGTAAACCTCAGGCATTTTGTTATGGGAACCATACTACAATGGCACAAACATGTAACATCCATGACCGAACCGGGATTCGAACCCAGGACCCTGGTTTGGCAGAACGGCGGGGGGTAACCATTAGAGCAATCGTAGTCACGTCAATCAGGTCGTCAAATTAATGATGGCACATCAAGATAGGTCGGTGTATGCGGACCTCTAAAATACCTATAAGAGATAGGAAAATACCATGTCGTCGATTTTAGAGATAAGAAAAACTACATTCATAAGTTTTCAAAAAACTCATACACAATGATTTTTGTAATAAAAATAATGCAAGTATTTTCTTACAAAATGACAAGAGTTAGATTCCCGACTTCCCGAGTAGTGCACGGTTTACTTGGTTCCTTAGAACATATTTTTCTATTTCTTATAGTTACAGAAGTCCCCATCTCGATGTGCCATCCTGTATATTTTATCTCGCTACAATGTCTCAGTGTGCCACGAATGCGTCAGATGGGGCCACGCGGAGATATTGTAAGTGTGTGCGTGCTACGAGGCGTACGCCACGTTTGGCACAATTGTATGAAGATGGAATACTGTCTTATACTGTTACAATACTAACTTCCTATCACCGGAGCGGTCGCGAGAGCGGGAGCGGGAGCGGCGGCGGTCGCGGGAGCGGCGGCGCGAGCGCGACCGCGTCCTGCTGCGCCGGCGATCCTTCTCCTTCTCCTTGTCCTTCTGCTGCTCTTCCTGCAAGTATAACGCAACTACAGATGCCCAGTTTCACTATCTTAGGCCCACAGAACATTAAAGCCCATATTGATATGATGAACTCAAGCCCCGACCGCTTGTGTTTTGGTGAAGCTAAACACTAACGCAAACTAAGAGCACAGCATAACTATATAGTCCTTACAGTACAACGGATGTACTTGCGCAGAGCAACGTGAGAACAATGTGTAGGTAGTGCTGACATCCAGTAACAACAAACGACTGAAGAGGAGTAATGTGCTTCCCAACTGAAAGATGAGAGGACACTGGCTAAAAGACCCTAAACGACTCACAATCTGATTCGATCTGATCTGATTAAATCAAAGATTTAATCTGATTAGTCTTTAAACTGATGGGAGAATGAACCACAAAAAAAATTGTTTTAGTTAAATTCACCATTCCATACACAACATATTAAACGTTTAGTGTACTATGGAGTTATTAGCAAGAGGGTTTTAAAAATAGATTAATAAAAAACATACCATTCTCTTCTTGATTTCTTCTTTCTTCTGCTGGGTGAAGGACTCCGGTATACCATTCTCACTGGCCTGTGCACTCAGCAATAGCTCCCAGAGTTCCCCCATGAACAACCGCGCGTTCTTCCCGTTCAGGAACCCAGTCAGGTTGATCTGCATTTTCTTGGGGCAAGGAAACTAGGGAGCCGAGGGAAATGGATCGGGAAAGAAAAAAATATCTCGTTATTAATCTCACTAACAATTCAACAACAATACACCCTACCATAAATTCCCTTATTAACTCTGAGTGGGATTGTCACATTTTTTATCTTTGATTATTAGTTGATACAAATCCCAGAAGTTTACCCATTATGCTTGGCCATCTTGTTTAACTTTAAATCGTCTATTGGAAGAAAAAATAAATAAAAATTTTTAAAAGTCGTTAAGAGTCATCAATAGTGGATTAGTTTAGCAAGTATCGCGAGCTACACGGACATGACTCGGGTGGGGAAGCGGTATGAATGTCAAAGTACATCGTTTGATTAGTTTTCTTGTGTTGAGGCAGCGATGGGCACAGGAGGGAGCACGCGTCGGCAGCGAGGCGGCCGCGGCGCGCGAGGCTCGCCCGTCGCTCCCCGACCCGCCGCCGCCGGACGACGACGCAACTCCGCCTTCGCTCTTCTCTCTTCCACTCTTGCATCTGTAAGGGGTTTGCGAACACAACCACATTATGCTGAACGCAAGGCCTAAACTGACCTTCCCTACCTCGAGTCAAATCCATCTCTTAACGACTTCCATCTGATTTAGTTGACTGTTGCAAGCTTGGGAACTCCACAGCGCATATGTTTATACTGAGTTAGCATTGTTTAAGTATTTAATTTCCCCGTAAATACCGATTGAGTATGCTAAGTGGCCTCCGAAAGAGCGGAGTCGGGATGGACGGCGGCAGCGGCGGGCGGCGGCGGGGGCTGCGGTGGCGGCTCTCTAACCGGTGATGGGACCATAAAAATAGCCATACGCAATCAATATACATGTGTTACCATACTTCAATTGCAGTTTCTTTCAAAGCAGTCAGAACTTCAAGTCATTAAGAATTTGAATTTCTTGTTACGATTAAAACTGTGAAGAAACTGCAATGATTACATTTTCATTGTATTAATATTTATGAAATGAAACAAAAATAAGATAGCCACCTTCTCTTCGAGTTGATTGTTGACGTAGTCGATGACGACGTCGTCTTCCATCTTCAGGATCTCGGTGATCTTCTGGGTGATCCATGGCTTCAGGACATCCAGCTTCACTTTGGACATGTCCACCTAAAGGCACAAAAAATGTATATGCAAATACAAATACAAAACAAAACAAATATCAATACAAATTGATTATCCCGTAGGATAACCACATGGCCTGTTATGGTATGTTAATTACCTTTTTGTTTCACTTATAATATTGTTTTTCGAGCGTATGTCTGTATGTATTTTTTATGTTTTCGGTGTACAAATCAAGATTGTATATTGTATTGAATTACGCGAAAGCGAGCGAAATTAAGCCATAGATGTGCTCATCCAACTTGAGCTCAACTTAGGCATACTGCAGACTACAGAGGATCTGATGCTAACTTCATAATAAGTCAACTAACAATAAGGAACTGTAATATCACTGATGACGTAAAAACTGTGCAGCAACTATGCACAAACATAATTTCTTCTTCTGTCTTGTTGATGGCAAGTTACATTTTATATTTTTAAAGCCCATTTCATCAACAGCATCCATAACCACTTAAGCGTCACATGGGACTATAGTCCCGAAAATGACACTAGCCGTTTACGTCCATGGGACTATAGTCCCATAAAAACAGTGATGTTTATTTTTCGTTCTAATTCTGAACGCAGCTATAAATAGTTCTGCTACTCGATGCTAGGTGGTGCTAATATCCTTACACTATCGATAAAAAACGTTTGTTTCCTACAGGATAGTACACAAACATTAAAAAAAAATGTCTAAGTTTATTTTTGCGTAAATTTTTGTATTATTCAGTCATTTGGCAAGTTCAGTGATATATTTTGACCATAATTGAGCATATTTTTCGAAAACGACTGTGCAAATAGGATGAATAGTTCATTGATATCACGATAATGAGACTTGTACAAGAAAATAATGCGAAATATGTTCTAGATTAATTACCGATTAACAGGTTACGTGATTTCACAGTTTCGTATTTAGGACTACAGTGAAAATGGACTAACTTTAAGCCTTATTTTACAGGCTGTACTCTTTATTTTAATTCTATAGTTATCAAGCTTTCCGTCAGTATTTTTTATTTTGTTATAGCAAGGATCACTTTCAAGTATCCTCCTACCGCCCCATAAGCCTGTTACCTGTGCTGTCAAAGCTGTTTGAGAAGTTATTCCTCAAAAGAATGAAGGTAATCATAAACGAGCACTCACTAATACCTGACCACCAACACCACCACCAGCACCTGACCTGCAACTACACCTGAACCGAATCGCTGAATGGATGAACAAATGGAAAATAAAAGCAAGTGCATCAAAATCTACCCACGTAACATTCACGTTAAGGCGAGGAACATGTCCTGCAGTAAGCCTCGGAGATGACATCATTCCACAAAGTGACGTGGCGTGAAGAGAGATGAGCTAAATATCCGCTTCAGGTCACTATTGTGGTTAATGGGAAGACATTCAAGACTGTCACTAAATAACAAGCTTCTTATCTACAAGTCTGTCTTGAAGCCAGTATGGACATACGGAATTGAATTGTGGGGAACGGCACGCAACTCAAATATTGAAATCCTCCATAGATTCCAAAATAATGTCTTCAGAACAATAACCAATGCCCCTTGGCTAGTCAAAACATCAGAATTTCATGAATATTTGGAAATGCTGACTATAAAGCAAGACATATCAAATATTTCAAAACGATATCAGATATTCATGTTAATGAGCTAGCAGTTGCGCTAACAGACCACAGTAATGACGTAAAAAGGCTAAAGCGACTCAACATACACGATCTAGACATTCCTAGAAGGCAACAATAAAGGAATACCCTCCACTGGGAGCTGGTTCATTCCACAAATAAACATCCTCATCCTAATGATCTGCTTATAGTGTCAGCACTGATTGCAGATAGTCAATAAATAACAAAAAAAAAAAAAAATTGTTATAGCAGTAGTATTTTTTGAGATGTAACAGTTTTTGTCGCGAAGTTCGCTCCCCGTTGACGTACGCGTCGCGCGATCGGCGCTTAGGACTCTTGCACTATAAGCACTCTTGATGTGAAAATATCAAGCCAAAAACACCACAATGGCAAGTCAAACATAATTATTTATGCTATATTCTAAATTATATGCTTCATCATAATATTAGGCCTGTTCATACTCTGCTTGTGACATAGATATTCTGCACAGGGTTCGAAATTATCAAGATAATTATCCAAGCTGATTCTTAGTTTTGAGTAAATTTTTTTTAACTCAATGTCCTAAAATTGCTATTTTTG
The DNA here is from genome assembly GCA_922987775.1 of Agonopterix subpropinquella. Taxonomy (NCBI): domain Eukaryota; kingdom Metazoa; phylum Arthropoda; class Insecta; order Lepidoptera; family Depressariidae; genus Agonopterix; species Agonopterix subpropinquella. The sequence continues at coordinate 22,785,482 of OV277698.1, forward strand.
CTTTAATGCACTCGTAATTAGACCAACCAGCACCTAGTCTTATGCATTTTCATTTTGTATCACAATAAATAACAAATTATTGAGAAAAACAACAGAAAACAGTGAGAAAAACTATTTCGTGTTTGTAAACTTCTTTTTTCGCAAATCGTGATCGGATGGATACACATGGCGCGGCATTGTTAGTACAAGCTTTATCTTTTTCCAATTAATTTTATAATTATCATGATACGAGGGGCACACTGAAAGTTTCTAGACAATAAAAAGTGTATAGAAGTAGGAGGTTGGTAATACTTTTAATATTTTTAGAAGTGGCCTCCATTCCATTTTATGTATCGTCCCGTTCAATGGAACCTCTGTGAGAAGCAGTGGACCCCCTCTGCTTTACTATGAAATTATTGAAATCGGTTAAATTATGGGGTATTCATCTAGTACAAAGCTTCCCTACGCCTTAATATTCGTGTAGGATCTTTTGCACTTGACTCATATCAATGCTGAAGCTTGCCTGAATCTACTGGTAGGTCACTCTCTTATCAGCCTCTCTCATGAGCTGCACAGCATTGGCGTTTTGTTCAGTTGTCGCCATTGAACGACATCTCCCAGGTAGATCATCACTGAGATTACTCCGATCATGCCTAAACTCATTTAACCAGTTGTAAACAAGTGTCAAGGGACAGGGCTTCATTATGAAATACCAATAGAAGTTTATCATTAACTTTGTTATGGACTAGGACCACAACGAAAATCGTAATAAATTGGGGAGAAAACATTTTTCCCTGCTAAATTTGTTTTGCCTCGCGACACGCACTTTTCGAATTGCCGCCAAATCGTTACAACAAATGACAAACGAATAAAATCTTCGGCTATAGGTTGATAAAGAGTTTCTTATTCGTAATTAAAATAAATTTTTCATTGGCATTGTCACTAACTGGTCCATTCTTGAAACTTTCAGTGTCGCCCTCGTAATTTGTCAATGATAATTATCACTTCATACCCTGATTCTGAATTTGGTGCATTTAGAACTAGAACCTCTGATTACCACCTCGGGAACATACCTAGTTTTACGTGTTTGGTTTAGAAAAACTAGGAAAATGCAGTCAAACACACATAACAAAATATTTTTTTCAAATATTTACCTGTTGAGTCAAGCAATCACCAAACTTCATTTGCTTCATCAACTTCTTCTCCTTATCGCTGAAGCGGGTATCCTGCTCCGTGCTGGTTCCCTGTAACAAACAATATTCTTACAAATTATGTTTCTACTAGCGGCCCGTCCCGGCTTCGCACGGGTGGACGTCTAATCTTTTCTAGCAATAAATATAGCCTATGTTACTCAGGGTGAATGCAGCTTTCTAATGGTGAAAGAATTTTTTAAATCGGCCCAGTACTTTTTGAGCCTATTCATTACAAACATACAAACATACAAAAATAGGTACAAATCTTTCCTCTTTATAATATTAGTGTAGATAAAGCAGGGCTGGCCAAACTTTTTACATTGCGCGGTCTACATTGAAATTTTAGATATACCTGGCGGTCTACCTTCAACCGCTACAGGTTTAGCAATGAATTTATATGAATAGCCAGATTTTGGTAGACATACTGTTATTATTTTCGTCTTTAACTTTTTAAGTTATAAATCTATTTGCGGGGGATAAATCTCACCTATCCCTGGATACGTGCCTGCTTGCATGTGACTTTTTTCATACTACTTGTCACAGTAAGCGACATTCAATCTTTATAAAAGTGTGTGGTCATTTTCTGTGCAGCTATAGCATGTCGAGTGATTAGAGGGGGGAATGGTTTCTTTTGTTCTCAACTGCTGAGTTAGTGATAATAACAAACACAAATTTATTGTACTATCAGCATAGTTCACGCTGGACCCCACTAAAATCTAATTTTGCTTGTAGCGCCCGTCCGCTGCCTTGCGTCTGACATCCAATAGCGTTACGGTAGCACCATAAAGTTTTTTTGCTTCGTCCCTTTTTTACGTTGATTGTATTCTAACTATAATAGGAATAAACTAAAACAATATTTTCTGTGCTAAGAACTCAATATTTAGTTGTTAGGGTCCCGCACCCAAAGGGTCTGCTACAAAAAGTAAAAATTCATGGGGCTGGATTAATTTTCTTTTTATTGCTATATCGTAAAAACGGTAACACAAATAAACGTTAAACTTGGTGTAATGTGTTATAGTGCATACTTTAACGTAAAACAAATAATCAAAACTAGCCAACTAGCCGGCTCACGCTAAGTATTCTAATCAAACCGCAATATTTTCGGTAAAGTCTATACGGAACCCTCGGTGCGAGAGTCCGACTCGCACTTGTTATAATTTTTGTCATGTCTTCAAAGCTCGATGTGTCGGGAACTGACTATCCTAGTAAAGCAAGTATCCGAGTAGGCCCCACTTGGAGCAGGTAGTGAGCAGGATCGGTTGTAAACTGTAATTGTCTAACCAACTTTCGCCACACCATCTGTTTTACAGATGTTTTTTTAGTTGCTTATTGGTTAGCAAGATAAAGGGCGGGACTAGCCGTGATGGTCACTTGCAAAGGAAAAATGTTCGAAAAGGGTCCAGCGTGAACTATGTTGATAGTACATGAGGGAATCTAATTGCCGCTTCGTGCTTGTGTTGCAAGCACAGAATATTATAAGAAGGTATAGAAGTGCAAAGTAGACGTGGAACGCGTCGCCACAGGTTATGCAATGATATGCTTAACACCATAAGGTGCATGGTGTGGTACAAGCGAGATGGCATGAGTAGTTGACTCTTATAATGTTCTGTGGTCGCAAGCTCTCTTCTGGATAGGCTATCATGACTCTCCTGTTAAGTAAATTTTTCTGTGTGATAATATATACAGACATGACATGAAATGAGCTTTCTGTACCTTTTCCATATTTGTCAATATAGGTTATGTTTGAAAAATGTTCAGCTAAACTGTGTTTTCTCTTGATTATTTCATTAGAAATTTATAGTAAATCGGCAAATATTAAAATCTCACAATATAAAAAGAAACATAATATACCGGGATATCAAATAAGTGCGATGATGCTTGGAAGTTATCATGGCGCATCGACAAGCAGTCGCCTTGTACGGCAATCAAATGTTTTTACTAAACACAATTTATACTTAATTAAAAGTTTACGCTTACCGTGTACATCATCATCTTGGAAACCGTCTCTGAAAATCAATACAGCTAGAAATGAAATAGCTGGGGTGGGGAACTGAAGCCCCTAGGCGTAGGGGACGCCTGTGCAGCGAATCACAAAAAACTCGCAAATATTAACTGGCAAAACACTATCGACTAATTAGTTTATATTATGGAGCTCTTAAAAGTATAAATTACATTTTGCTTCAATAAATAACTCTCATGGAAAATTACAAATTCACAAAACGGCAAATGTGACCGACAAAAGAAAGCGCCATATTGAATTTTCTATTTTTTTTTAGTATATCTTTAAACGGCTCTGGACACATTTATCTATGGCTCTGGATACGGTATCTTTTGGGCAATTCAGCCAGTTTTTTTTTTTCTTTATTCTTAGGCTGGCTAAGGGCTGGCTGACATATACTTATATTACTCTTTGGGGCTGGGCTGACTCACGGCTGGCTCATTCAATACCTCAGACTTTTGCTCAGAGTAGAGTTGTAAATGCTTCGTAGCCTACCAAAACTATTACGGTAGTCTACCGGTAAGCACCCTTTAGACGGGCAATCGATTGTATGCTTCCTGCCAAGGCCCGTCAAGGCCGAATCGCGCGACAGCAAAATTGCTCGTCTAAAGGCCGATCGCATGATAGATTAGCAAATCCGGTCTCAGCCGTCCGGTCCGTATTGACGGAGCGCACATTGATCTCCTCCAAAAAAAAATGCTATTTGGCCTTGACAGAAAGCAGCGATCAGTTGCCCGTCTAAAGGGTGCTGTAGACTATGGTAGACTACGGTAGACTACCGATTTATACCGTAGATTATGTACAGCCCGACAGAAAGAGTAGAAATTAAATGAGGGCGCCACTGTCGCTTTACACGGCAACACTACACTACGACCTAAACTATTTTGATACTTGCTGTATTTACTCCGAAAGTTTATGCAAAACGTTATCTATGTTTAGCTAAATTTGGCTCTGACAGCAGCTAAATTTTACACCCAATATACATTTTAAATTTCGGCAACTACATGGCTAGCATGGCAGCGTGATATAGCGCTATCACACCTTCGCTCTCTTTCTATTTGCGCGCGACCGAACGAAATAAAAGGCATGATATAGCCATATCACGTGTAAAATGCTTCGTACGCCTCCTGTATTCTAGTTCTAGAAGAAAATAATGAAAACGCATATAACTTTATATTGTACTTTCAAATTATTTATTTTTGAATACGATGTTTACTATTTTCGTATTTTCGTAGATCTGATATTTACATTCCTTCTATTTAAGATTTTTATTTCTAGGCACGGCAGTTTTTTTATCGATGCATTCCGGACAGAAAAATTTTGCGATATAAATGTTTTCCTGAAAACGATAAAAAAAAAGTAGGTAATCGATAAAATATTAACTAGTCGCAGTGAAGATAAACTAACATGCAGGAATGACATGCAAGGATCAAAATTATGCGGTCCACGCATACAATAACGTCAGTTATATCAACAAACGATCATAACCCCAAACGAACCAAACTCGAAAGAAAATGCCCTAAATGATTATTTTTCAGATGATAACTGACGATAATTGATATAATTACGCTGATAACTATTGTTAAAAAGCAACATGAGAGTAAATAAATACCTACCATATCAGCAAATCGCTTGTAAACAACATCCAATCTATTCCAATTTTCCCTGCTTGATATACCTCCAAACATAACAGAAAATAACGTAGTAAATTACTAAACTTCCACCACTTTTTGTTACTTTATCCATTAGTAGTAATAATTAGGACAAATTCAAATATTTTACGGTAAATTTTTATTTGAAATGCATAAAACTGCATTTGAAATTTTGGTGAAAAGTACTCTTTGATTGACAGTTTGACGTTTTCCATAATGTTGTCATGATAATGAAAAAGTTTAGTTCCGATTTATTTAATTTCTAGACTTTACGGTCGTACTGTAGTTTTTAAATAAAAAATGGTCGATTTATTTAAAAAAAAAAATTATTCATGTAATATGTAATATGAGAAAGTACTAATTAATACAAATTAATTAATATTATGTAAATATTTTGAATTGTCAACAAAAGACGATTTTAAACTTTTAAGATTTTAAATTGTCATTAGCCTATAATCGATCCCCTAGATCGGCAGTCCGGGACAATTAGTCAAATTAGCAACTTTTAATCGAACGTCAAAACGCGCGCGATGTATGAAAATTTTTACTAATACCCACAAGTGACGTCATCAACATTTCATTACTTTTTATAGTTCATCATGTTATTAAAACAATAGTACTTATTCTAGCTTAAAAAAAAACTAAAAATGTGAGTATAGCGCATAGATATAAAGTTTTTAATCTAAGGTATAGCGTTATTAATATATTTTATGCAGTCCGCTCCCCTATTGCCTCTCTTTTCGGACATGTAGGTTGCCTCGCGATGTTTTCCTTCACCAAAAAGCCAACGATAATTCTTTAGAACCGTCCGTACCGACATTTAATTTAAATTATAAAAACCACATTTCAGTAGTACGTACGTGCCCTGGGGATCGAACTTATACCCCTAGGAACTAGGCTATCGTGGTTTCGTGCATAATATCACATTTTAAACAACCTTTTATAAAATAGTGTATGTCAATGTCCTTTTTTCGCATTCGAGATTGATTTTTACTTTCTCTAAAATTATTGCCGAAGCTCTCTTAGCTTATTTATCACAAATAATAAACGGCAGCCGCCTTTTATATTATGAACTGGTCAAAATTTCTACGATTTAGTAGACCAAAGAGTAATTTAAGTATATAGTAGACTACGGTAGATTTAAAACTCTAGTGAAAAGTAACCGTAAACCAAAAATAAGCTTCTTGCCGTAAATAAGGGAAAATGTCACTTGATCATCTTTTATCCATACCAAGAACTACTACTTGACACTGACTTGACACCACACACTCAAACACAAACCTCAAAAAAGTCACAAAAAAAGTTGACATTTTTGAAATGACATGGCTCCCTCTATGTCTTTAGGTATAATCTCTTTGTCCAATACCTATGCTTTCTGAAAGGAAGAAGAACTAAAAAACTATTAGAAAAATTAAAGACATCAGCTGTATGGGCTATATAGATCCCTTTGCCTTGAATTTAACAAAAAAAATGTTAATGTCAAAAGTTTTCAATGCTTGCCGCGCGGAAATTTTGCGAAAATTCTCGTCCTTCTTGTTTGTTTTGTTGTGATTTTTACTATTCTTTCATTCTAACAATTATAATAAAAAGTTATCTAACACCGATCATCATAAAGGTAGGAACTTTAAATAGTTTGGTATATCTTGTAGGTATACTTCATCATCATCATCAGCCAGGTAAACCCAAAAGGCCTATACCCAGCAGCATTATTGACTTTTTATAATTGTAAGTACATCGCTGCCCAGCAGGGTATATGCTAAGGTATAAGCCTCTTCATTTCCACGCCAACCTACCAGAACACTCCACGCTAGTCATCCTCTTCAATAGAGAAGAAGTCTACCTTAACCTTTGGAAACCCGATGGCGACCGGGAGAGCCAGCGCATAAAACCGTAAAGACCCGTGGCTCCCCAAGTCGCCATGTAGGACTGCACGCGAAAAAGAGCCGAATTTGTATAACATTAAGGAGTAAATTGGCTCGATTTGAATGCCAAACCATAGACAATGTAATAAGCTTTCAAATGATACCAAACAATGTGGTGACCTGGACAGCAGAGCTGCGTTCTGAACCTTTTTATGCGGTTGTTTTTTCACCTCACTCTATAGTAAAACGTCTTTCACCGAGCCTCTGAATGGCGTTTAGTGCAAAAAGTTGCGCTCGGGGTGCACTCTGGGTGCACATAGGGTGTAGGTTCTGAATGCAGCTCTGTGTACGAAATTGGCAGTTATTTTGTCGGCATCGTACTATGCGCTACACTAGTGAAAATTTTAGATGCTCGGGTTTCAACAGTTTTTACGTATTGCAGTTCGGGTTTCCAAAGGTTAAGTAAAAATAACCTAAAGGAAGGACTGTACAATAGGTAGGTACCGTCGAGTTCGGGGTTCATATTCTAATCCCAAAAAGGTCTTGTCATAGTTAAGCTAAATACAAAATTTCAACTTGCGAAAATTTTTAGTTTTCAAGATATGCATATGCATATGCTCACGACAATTTTCTCCGAGGCGGTAGTCAGAGACATTCCAAAACTTCAGAACATCCACGTTTCACTAATAGTACCGAAACTCTGTCCAGTGTGCCCATCGCCGTTTTCAAGATATGATTTTTTGAAATTCACCAAATCTCATACAATTTTGTCTAAAAGAGCGTGTCAGGGTACTCGAAAAAATAAAATTTAACACTGAAGGCTAGCAAGCAAGCAATTGAGTTGGATACGGCGACCAGCCTAAAGGGCCTTTTAGACAGGCAACCAACCGTGTGCTTCCTGCTGAAAGCATGATCGCAAATCCAGTCTCAGCCAATAGGGAACGTGTGTTGATCCCCTCCAACAATTTTTGCGATTTGGCCTTGGCAGGAAGCAGGGTGCTTAACAGAAAAAATCAAACGAGCTGCGATTAGTGTTGCCGTTTTAGCGACTTTGTCGCTAGATCTAGCGGATTTTTGATGTCTTTAGCGACTTTTTTTCACGACTTAGACCCTAAAAATAAAATTAGCGACTTTTAGCGACTTTTCATGACCTGTATATTTCTTCATAGTTCATATAAATTTCGGAGTAAATTGCCAATACAAGACACTCTTGAGTTGACTAAGGGAAATTCCTTTATAATGACCGTTTGACGTGGGAGCGCACAGTATATTATCTACCCCAAAATCTGACGTGGCCCTGTTTTTACCGAAAATAATTATTTACTTTTTGACATTTTGAATAACTACAAGATTAATGTCTACGATTTATAATTTTAGAGAAAAAAACTGAAAATCGCCTTTTTTGTGTGCCGGTTATCAGAAAATAAAATCCTGTAAAATATCTCGTCAAACATAAGCTTAAATTCAGACAAAGCTCAAAATAAATTATTCGAAACCGCAAATGATTGATTATTCATTAAATTATGTAATAAAGAAAATAAACGTTTTGTTTTACCATATGTTTTCCCTTTTTTATGTAAGAGATCGAATTTAAATTTTTGGCGACTTCTAGCGGATTTTTGATGTACCTTTTTCCTAAAATCTAGCGACTTTTTAATAAAGGTTTGGGGAGTTTCTTTTTCCTTACGCGGCAACACTTGCGATCTCCTCGCATGCTTTGCCCTGCCTCGGCACGGCTGTTCACACGAGCGCAGTACTGCCCTGCTCTAGTGTGAAAAGGGCATTACTCTCACTTATTCTCAGAACAACTTTAGTAACATTCAAGTTATGTCCATACAAATAGGAAGGATGTGTTGTATAGTATATCTTTGATAAAAAAAATATATTTACCAATCAGAATTAGCCAGAAAGCTAGAAATCGGAAAATTTTCATGAGTGGAATGAAGTATAGTTTCATACAAAAACATAATTTTTGGCTTTCCATTTCCATTAAAGTTCACCATCATTTGAATGAACATTCGATTGATTCATTTCATTTTTCATTTGATTTTTTTGCAACTAATTGAAATATAGCAATTTAATCACAAAAAAATCTGATATGATTAAGTCAAGTTACTCTTTTGTATGCATTAAATTAGATAGTTTGTACTGCTACGCTGTTTTTTTTACAAAATTTCGAGATAATTTCTTTTCACAGTATAACGGCGATATATTCTTTTCACAGTATAATGTTAGTAATATTAACCAACTTTAACAAAGTTAAATGAGAAAATTTTGGTCACTCTGCTATGAAAATAAATATTTTATATACATGTGCAGCAGGCTGCAGAAGGTGGTTGATAGTATTTTTTTTTTTTTCTAAGGGTCATACATTTGAAAAAACGACATTTAGGAGATTTAGATTTATTATTCTGTGCTACTCAAATTCCTTCAGATTTTGGAATCAGAAGGGATTTGAGCACCATAAAATATCTGAATCTGATCTGAATGGAAAGGGAATAGGTACAGTTTTGAGATTATGTATCGCATACAAACATATTCTCACTCCTGAAGTGCGATTTTTGAAAATCATACGAGCGACTTGGCAGTCGAAAATGTCAAAATTACTATGGAGATTATGCATCTTTCTACTGCCAAGTCGCTCGTATGATTTTCAAAAATCGCACTTCTGTTGCTCAATAGCAACAGAAGTGTGATTACGGATGGACCCGGATTCTGATACGGACCCTCTGTCTACCCCAATGGACAATCTAGTAAAATGTCTTTGTAGGGTGAATGACACAAAAGCAAAACGACTTACTAGCAAAACATATGAAATAAAAAATCGTCATACTAGTCAAATTTCGGAAATGAGGAATCGACAGGACACCACTTTCTAAGTTACTGACAAACCTAACTCCCTCCTTCCATAATTGTTTGTGTATGGGAAGTCTAATATACTTATATTACTCTTTGATGGGAAGACTTGAAGTCTTATATAATAATTACATGTAAATTAAATGCCAAGTGCGCACGTCATAATAACATCATTTGATAAGGTCACAGACACATCTCCCCCACATTGGGGTTATCTGTTATCTATCACATGTTTGACCATGTAATATAACTCTATTTTTGTCCATCAGGTTTAACTAACACATGACTATGTTCCCAGAGGCATAGTGGGAAATATTCTAAATATCCCTGATTGTCCAATCGGGGATATGCTTGTCATAAAGCTTATCTAGTTCCATCTGAAAAACAAGAACCTATCATTGATTATTTGTGGTTGGGCTAATTGCAGGCAAGGGTCGTTGTAACACTGAGACCAGCGCTGGTACTTTGTGTTCTCCTCAAGCTCACCCAGATTTTACGCATACCTCCGAACTTATGGTATTTTCTTTTCACTCTCGGGAATGCGGGTTTCCTCACGATGTTTTCTCTCACCACCGAGCTAGCAAATGATACAACCATACATAAATTCCAAAGAACTTAGTGGTACAGGCCAGGAATCGAACCGCAGCCTCATGATTGAGGCGCTAGCTCTCTTCCATATGGGCTATCATCGCTCTTACAAGAAACTAGTCCAGTCTTGTATTATGACTAGATAAGGATATAGAATACATTATAATAAACATTCATGACTTGAGTACTAATAACATCCCAATATAAAAATTGACCCCTTGCAGCAATAAAACCTGCTACCATAAGAATAGGTAACCAATACACTATGTAGAAATGAAACTTCGCACGCCTTTGATTGACTATACCAATACGAGACAGTAGCTGCTAGACCTTGAACGCATACGAGTATGGCGCGGGAGTTTCACTACTACAATAGTGTATTCATTATTCTTATGCTACCCTCGGCTCAGCAGGCTGGTTCACTATCATTTGAGCTATTATTTTGTCAGTCTCTAAAAAATACTATTTCAGTTGTAATATGATTGCATAAGCTCATGTTGTTTGTCTTTATTTGTTTCAGATAGCGTCAATTGATAATAATTTGAACTCTGACATTGATGTAACAGTTTAATTTATGTACTGCGTCCATGGCATCTATTTTATAAGCAGTTGTAAGTGAGACTTCTGTTGATGTGCCTGTATTGAGTTCATAATGTCTATTTTAAGATTTTTCTCATCCGAAGCCTTCAGTGCTCATAAAACAAAAGAGATCCTAAACAAATTAAAGTTGGTTGACCCAGATGTAACACAGTTGTCGACTGAGATTTGTTACCATGTGGAATTGGCTGAAGGTGAATACCTTAACATTAACCAGGTGAAGATACTGCAGTGGCTGCTGAGCTCTCCCCTTCAACCTCAAGCTTTGAAAAATGAAACTATTTATAAAGATTTGACACAGAATCAACTCGTCATTGAAATTGGACCCAGGTATGTGTACTATCTACTGCACTAGTAAGCGATGAAATTAACTTTTATATTAAAAATCTTCCAGTGGCTTATTGTTTTGGCATGTTATAGGTATATTTCAAATGTCTGATAATGTGATAACAAAATGGTTTGACGTTTTTGGAATCGAATGATTGCTCTCGAGTGCTGCATGAATATTATATTCATGGAGATTTATGAATATTATATTCATAATAATAAAAAAATTACTTGGCTATTTTATTTAACCTATAAAGTTTTTTTAACATTTTGATGATGGTAAGTTTCTGTCTTCCCCGTAATAACAGGCGTGATTTAACGTATGGACATGTGTATTAAGATATTTTCAGTAATTGACTCTGAATATTCATTTCAATCTAATTGTGATATGAGCCTGATATTATTTTACCTGAACTACAGGGTCTTTCTTAATATGCTGACACTTTTTTAAGGGGATGATCAGTCAGACCATGTCTGATCAACCCCTTAACTGACCTGTGTCTTTGGCTCGAGTAGGTTTGCAGTTTTTTTTTTATTTATAATTAAATTGACTTGCTTGTGCGTTAGCACTGAATTTCCGCCAGTGTCAAGTGTAGTTTATTGGGAGAATCTATCCCAATCTCAGGGATTGTTTTTGGACAAGAACAAGAAGAGATTGAGGAATGTGGAGCCTCGTGGCAGGCACAAACGCGACGCGCGAAACCACGCGAGACGTGTACTCGGGTCAGTTTCTGCAACGTGACTCGTTTGCAGTTTTGTATGGAAGAGCAGATTTTTTTTTCGCGATTTCGATGTTGGTGTCATAGAGAAAGTTGTTCAGGTTGACGATCTGGTTATCCCCTGAAAAAGTGTCAGCATATTGAGAAGGATCCTATATATTTAATTTTCACTACTTATTTTCACAGACATTTCTAGATTACTTTGTGGGAAAGAAAGACATTTAAATGTACAAATGTTTTATTTATTCCAGATTCAATTTCTCAACAGCTGATTCAAGTAACTCCGTCCAAATCTGTGAGAGTGTCGGCCTCCGTGATGTCATACGTCTCGAGGTATCCATCAGGTACCTCATCGTCTTTCAAAAGGCCAAGGATGTCTCCAAGAAACAGTTTGATAACTTGGCTGCAACTCTACATGATAGGATGACACAGTGTGTTTATACGAAGGAGAATCTGCCACGCAAAAGTTTCAATGAGGGTTTACCTAAAGACCTGGAACCTTGGTTTGTGGTGCCTTTGCAGAAGGAAGGCAGAGCTGCTATGGAAAAAGTCAATCAAAAGCTTGGTTAGTACAATAAATAAGTACCGGTCACTTTTGAAGCTGTGTGGTTCAGACTCAGGCTTAGAATGGACCTATTTCTTTCCATGGGTGTCCATCGATGCCACTAAGAGATAAGGTTTCTTAAGCAGTGTTTTTGTGGGCTAAAGGCAAGGTACCTTACCTACAATATGCTAAGGAACCTTGCTACAACTGCATGCCTCAAAAGATGGTTAGTTGTTGTAGCAAGTTTTCTGATCACCACGAAAGGGTTTATGTAAGCTTATGTATATGGTTTGCTCTTTATTATCTTTTTTTGTAAAACTTCTAAATAAAGCTTTGGAAAGTAGCCTATACAGGGTGTATACTACAACTTTCACTATAGGACTAATATTAAAATCGCGAAAAAATACTGTTATTCCATAGAAAACTGCAATGGCTACTCGGGTATACCTTTGGGTATGAAACAGCAGATATTTTTTTCGCGATTTCAATGTTGGCTTCATTGTAAAAGTTGTTCAGTTTGATAGTCTGAAGCACCCCCTAAAAATATCTAACGTATTTAAGTTATCGAAATCCCTGTCAAATATGTACGAGTATAATACAATGTTAGTGGGTACCTTGTATTGAATTTTTTGATGAATAAATTATAATTACATCATTATTTCTTACACTAGGTCTGGCCTTCGACTCGTGGGACATGGACTTGTACATGGATTTGTTTGTGAACAAGTTGAAACGAGACCCGACTAGCGTCGAGTTGTTTGACCTTGCCCAGAGTAATAGTGAACATTCCCGCCATTGGTTTTTCAAGGTAATTTATATTTTTTATTATCGACTTGTCCACTGTCCAGCGCACTTTAGGTAGCCTCTAATGCTAGTTGGTAAATCTTTTTAGTGTTCCGTACCAAAAATTGAAAAACGGAACACTTATGGAATCAGCACCGCCCGTCCGGCCGTCCGTTCGTCTGTCACAGGCATTTTTTCAGAGACCGACATACACATGAAGTTACACATTTACACATTTACATATGAAGTTGAAACTCGGTACAGATATAGCAATTGGTGGTCCAATATCATAAATGAAGTAAAAACAGCTAAATTTTTATATTGGGGCGCAATTTGGGGAGTAAGAAAGGGTAAATTAAAGAAAAAATGTTTTCTACCCTATGGTGTGGGGTATCAATTGAAAGCTTATGAAAATACGAGTCTAAAAATATACTTTTCAATTTTTTTATAAAAACTTTGTTTAACAACATTTTCAATTCAATTCGAGAAATTGCTGTCCCCACCTCTATTTCAGAAAATATAGCCGTATAACATCTGAAAAAAATCATGAACATCAGAAATAACGTGTAGATGGCAGGAAAATTATCAGGGTGGCTCTAACTTGGATAGTTTTTTTTCTATACCCAAAAAACGAACACCAGTGAGACCTGTGTAAAATGATCTTCAGTTACTATGTGACTTGTGACCACATACTAACTAAGTGTCAATTTATAGTGGTTTCATCAATGACCCATATTAAACAACTGGTAGTACGGAACACTAATTGCCGGAGTCCCGACTCGTACTTTGCCGGTTTTTTTTAATTAAGGATGGGTCATGGTACAATAATATACTGCGCCTGGTATTCTCTTCCGATCACGTGACTGACCACGTGACTGACACAAGCCTACGTCATCATACCCTTTTACCATGTTTAGCGGCCATTTTTTTGTGACGTAGGCTTGTGTCACTCTGGGAATAGAAGACCTTGTTTTTTTTTAGAATATGGGATGGGTTTGCTCTTGTCCTCAATCTAGTCCTCAGGACAAAGATGGGGATGAAGATGTAGCGCGTTTACCCCGAAAATCGGAAATACTGACGCCAGCAGGGCATTCCACTCCTTGGCTGTGCGCATTATAAAAGAATCTGAAAGGCGCTTAGTGCGAAATCTTTTCACCGTGATGGCAAGTCAAACTGGATGACATGCCATCGACTTGACTCCATGCCATCAGCTTTCTTCCCTCCATCTTGCCATTCTCCCTAGTTCAGTACGAAACACAACCTACTTAATCGTTCATCATTATCACCATTTTGTCCTCTCAGTGTAAGGAAAAGCCTCGTTTATTCTATTCTTCGTGATGTCATCATTCCTCCCCTACCTGCCCGACTTATTTTTGGTATTTTGTCAAATGTTTGCTCTAACTGCTATTGATTCTTATAGCAACGAATTAAACCACTTAGTGACTATGAAACAATTGACGCGCAATATTGTTTAGCCACCAAAAATGTTTAGCCAATGATGTGAATGTTACTACTGGTGAGCGATGTCGCGCAAAATTTGTTTAACATTTTCTCTGTATGCATGATCACTCGTTGACATTTACATCTGAAAAGCGAGTGCTGAAATCAGCTGCAATTTTTTTGCTGCAGTGTTTGAAGGCGGCGGGAACCCGTTGGATGAGGGCAGCGCAGGACCGGTCGCTATGGCGATCCTTGGGGGAGGCCTATGTCCAGCAGTGGTCGTCCATCGGCTGAGATGATGATGATGATGATTGTCTTGCTGCGGTTATGTTTTGTCATGTTGCGCATCATCTGTTACCGTCGCGCTTGTTGTGCAATTTGCTAAACATGTTGAGCGACACGCTTTGCGCCTCAATCGTTGCCTAGGGAACAGCGGTTTGCGGCGATTAACTTCCATTATGCTGATTCTTAGACCTTTGTCTCGAAACATGAATTAATATTGTACTACATTTTTTGTGCTATTTTGAGATAAATAAAAAACTTTTCTTTATTTATTTATTATTGTATACATACATATTCTCACGCCTGTCTCCCACTGGGGTAGGCAGAGACAACGGAACGCCACCTGCTACGATCCTGACAAACCTCTCTAGCTTCCTCCACATTCATTAGTCCTTTCATGCATGCTCGTCGTTTTCGGGTAGATCTGACCTGGCCCTTTTTAAGCGCGTTGCCAATTTGGTTTATTTATTATTGATAGTGACTTTAGTCCAACGTTCTTTTAAACCAGTAATTAGATTCTGCAGTGACCTTGAATAGCATAAAGCGTTTTATAGGACTTTGATTGCATAGTTTCTTTAGTGATTGTGCAAATAGCCGTTTAATTTAGTCACGCAGATTGTTTGCATGACTTATTGTTATTTTTATGTAATTAAATATAAATTTTCAGGGCAAATTGATACTGGACGGAGAGGAGCTGAATGAATCACTTATAGATATGGTCGCTTCTACCCAGGCGACTTCTAATGATAACAATGTCATTAAGTTTGGAGATAACAGCAGGTAAATAGCATTTATTATACTTAATAAGTTCATTGAGCATTCTCTCTCGATACGGAGGTCGTGGGTTCGATTCCCACGGGGGACACCTAGTGATATGTCACTTTGTGCGTTTTTCCCCAGTTGGCTAGGACATTGCAGGCTGAACCACCTGATTGTCTGAAAAAGAAAAATGATTCCGTGCTTCGGATGGCACGTTAAGCCGTTGGTCCCGGCTACTATCTCTAGTGGTAGTAGTCGTTACATAAAAACCACGTCAGGGGCCGAAAGGCGGTCTGAAAAAACTCTGACACCAGGGCTCTGCTCACACGATAAGAAGAAGAAGTTCTTTGGCAGGTCACAAAGCTGTAAAATAGACCAAGAGCAAGTTGTTTAATGTCCGGTGTCAAGGTCAGGGGTTTGAACGATAATTAACATTTTATCAAGTAATACTAATTAAACTCACGCACACCATAATCCCATTAGGGATGGTCAGAAGCCTTGCTACAACTACCAAAGGAAATAAGGGATATAAACTTTGTCAATCAATCAATTTACTGTTTTATTTATACCTTCTTAATATGCTGACACCTTTTTAAAGGGATGATCAAACCGTCAAACTGAACAACTTTCTCAATGGTGCCAACACCGAAATTCCCAAAAAAAGTCAGCTCTTCCATAGAGAACTGCAAACCTACTCGAGCCAAATGTATGGGACAGCAGATTTTTTTTTCGTGATTTCGATGTTGGTCCCATAGAGAAAGTTGTTCAGTTTGATGGTCTGATCATCTTCTTAAAAAAGTGTCAGCATATTAAGAAGGACCCTATACAACGTGTTAATGAATTAGCGCAAAACCTCATACACCCCAAGTCCCCAACTGATTTAATAACAAAATAATTAGATTAAAACAATAATTTTATTATTTTGATAGTTAACATTTAAAGTTATTCGCATTTTAAGTGTTGAGGCAAAAATTATTTGTTATCATTTCAGCCTTGAATGAAAGCGCTAACGTACTCATGGATACATTTTAATAATCTTGTTTTGATAGTAATTAGGGTGAGTGTGCCCGTGCGGTGGGTTGACATCGGGTTCAGTAAATTTTAAATTTTACAAATAAATTATTTAATATTTTGAAAAAAAAATCCTATGTCGAAACCATGATAATTAGATTCGGCTCTCGATTCTTAACAAACTACTTTCTAGTTTTGCGTTAATTCATTAACACGTTGTATATTATTCCGTAATATTGTAGGAACTGGGGCCTAATTCATAAACATGACGCTGTTAATTTTCAATGACAATTCGGGATACATTGATGGTTACTTATGGCGATAAACAACATGTGCCCTAACATTCTCAGTAATGTATCTCAAATTGTCATTGTAAATTATTATTGCCATGTTTATAAAATAGGCCCCAGGAGTCAACTGACAATAATCTGAACGGTTATACAGGGTGTAAAATAAAATGGGACACTTACTGAAAGGGGTGCTTCAGACCATAAAACTGAACAACTATTACTATGGGACCAAAACTGAAACCGCGAAAAAAAAATCCATTGTCCCAAACAAATCTCGACTGAAATGTTGGACAGCAGTTGTTTTTTCGCGATTTCGATGTTGGTTCCTTAGAGAAAGTTGTTCAGTTTGATGGTCTGAAGCACCCCTTTAAGTAAGTGTCTCATTTTATTTTACACCCTGTATAACCGTTCGGATTATTGTCAGTCGACAACCCTTTAAGTAAAAAGTGACTCATTTAATTTTACAACCTGTATAACATTACTAAGAAAATTATAATATTAGGGCTTTGAAAATAATCCTGTGATATATTACATAACAATTTTCTTCTGACAGTGCCATAAAAGGATTCAAACACACGAAACTTTGTCCAACTGACGTCAAAGCCCCTTCCCAAATGGTGGAAGAAGTGACCGAATCAGACATAATATTCACCGCTGAAACTCACAACATGCCGACCGCGGTCGCGCCGTTTAGTGGCGCCACAACCGGCACCGGCGGCAGGATCAGAGACGTGCAAGGAGTTGGCAGGGGCGGCCATACTGTCGCCGGGACCGCGGGGTACAGTGTGGGCAGCCTACACATCCCAGGTAATTTATTCAATCAGGCTTTAACACTTCCGCTGGCTCCGCTGCTAAGCTCAAAACAATGATGAACAAAAACTGTGGAATGCGATCAGCCTCGGATCTACGATTTTTCCGACCCGGGGCAAAAACTTGACATTGGCGCCCCTCCCCTCCAAGGGAATAGCAATAATTTTTTCCAGGGGAGGCTGGGTCCAGTTTTGGTTGTTGCAAAAATATATAAATTTGGAGCGAGCGAAGTGAGCTCGAGATTTTACGGCACTAAGATTAGCTCGTCGTAATATGATCGAAAATCTGGATCGAATTCAGCAATAGGCATGACTGGATACTTCTAATACAATAAAAACATTAAGAGCGAGCGAAGCGAGCTCGACATTTTACGGCAATACAATGAGATCATTGCAATATGATCTAATACCAGGAGCGAACGAAGCAAGCTCGAGATTTTTTTACAATATTTTCAAGTCGTTGCAATATTAAATTTTTCAAACTCTTCATTTTAGCGCCCCCTAGACCTGTCGCCCGGGGCGTGAGCCCCCGTTTGCCCCCACCTAGATCCGGGGCTGAATGCGATACAATCCTGACTCACCGGGCGAGTCGTGCGCACTGCGCCTCATTTGTTGCCAAAACTAATCTAACCGCTTGAGCTTCGCTCCTAGCTAACCTAACCGACTGAGTTAGAACTGGGGTCTAAAAACTCATAACCGGTCAAAACCACTTTTGCCTAATTTTTGCAGTCAAAAGTGGTTTTGACCATTTATGAGTTTTAATTGTAACATGTACAAAAAAGAAAATCGACCATTATATAATTACCAGTGTTATTGTGGCCGAAAATCTAGCCATCTATCGCCTCTTGACATGTCATTTCCATTCTGAAATCTTTTATATCTATGCTAAAACTGCATGCATTAAAATATATTTAGTTGATAATTGCTGCAAGGTTTCTGCCACCCTGAAAAGGATTATAAACTAGAAAACCGTCCATTCCATCCATCATAATCATCCTTAGACTACTTATATCCGGACCGGCCTTGCAGTAGCATTTCCCCACTGCCACGGTATAAGAGCAATGATCATGTACATTCAACATTCAATTTTATAACTTATCACTAAACTAGACAGCTTATTATTGCGAAACAATAATTTCGAACTTAGAACGTTTGGGGTTTACACGAGACTTCTTTTCATGATTTTGAACATTCAAAATTAGAATCTAAAGTCATAGGGAATAAAATCCAAAGTTGCGGATAACATGTTACCTCGCCCCCCGCAAAAAGTGGCAGAAAGTTTGTTAGTAGAATGACACGTGGTTACGCGTCCCGATATAAGTAGTCTAAGTAATCATCCAATCGAAGTCTAAAGAACCACACTTGAAAAATACATTTTAATACTAGGAATGTTCAAAGCAATATATTTTTGTTTTTTTTTAGGATATGATTTGCCATGGGAGGAGAAAGACTGGGAATATCCCAGCACTTTCGCAAGCCCACTTCAAATAATTATCGAAGCGAGTAACGGGGCCTCTGATTATGGAAACAAATTTGGAGAACCATTGATTTCAGGTAAACTACTATTTTAACACAAACAATAAATCATGATCATTCGAATCATAATACAGGGTGTTAGAGTAAACAGTTTTACTACTTTAAGGGGTGGTTTAGGTTGTTCAGTCTCATGGTTACAACCACATAACTCTGTCCTCGGCCTTTCTCATCCAGTCGCTCCCTTGCTCCGTCACCGCTCAGTCAGTCGCCTTGGGAGAGGCCTATGTTCAGCAGTGGACGACGATAGGCTGATGATGGTTACAACCACCTCTGAAAGTAATGCAACTGTTTACCCTAACACCTGACTGGTTGAGCTGACAGTTTTATTAAGGGGAAGATCCATCAAACTGAACAACATTCTCTATTGGACCAACATAGCATTCGCGAAAAAAATCTGCTTCCCTGCCCATACAGTTGGCTCGAGTAGGTTTGCAGTTTTGTATGGAACAGTTTTTTTTTCGCAATTTCGTTGTTGGTGCCATAGAGAAAGTTGTTCAGTATGACGGTCTGATCCCTGAAAAAAGTGTCAGCATATTAAGAAGTGTCCTTCTTAATATGCTGACACTTTTTTGTAGAATCAGGGAGGAGGGAGGGAGGGAGGGAGGGACATTGCTTGCTGTAAGAAATATTAAAACAAAAATGTTTTTCAGGCTTTGTTCAATCATACGGTCTGAAAAATGGTGATAACGTGAGAGAAGAGTTTGTGAAACCAATCATGTTCAGTGGTGGCATTGGATACATGCCTCATTCTATGATTAACAAGAACAAGCCGGAGAAAGGTAAGGTTGCCATCATCTTATTTAATAGCTATGCTCTTGTCCGTTTTCTGCAAGTGCCTTCTTCTTTCTTACGATACGACATCAACCTTTTCTTTCACGTGTGCTAGATAATTCTGTCTAGGTCTTCGTCTGCCTCTCTTTCCCTCTATTTTAGAGTACAAGTCCGATCATTATGTTCGGGACTGTTTACAACCGAATTGGTCCAAATGATTCTTACCATTTGGATTATATTCTTAATTCTAAGAGGTGGAAATACAATGGGCAATTTGATCTAGTGCACAGTGACTTTTGCACTTGCTCTTTACTATTTATTACAACTATTTTACAACTATATTCCAATTAGACAGAATTTATTACTCATCATTTCAGCTTTTTTTATACGTCCTCTGCTGGACATATGCGTCCCCCAAAAGGGAGGTTTTGAGTAATTGCCACGCTTGGCAGGTGGGTTGGCGATCGCAGTTGGGTGTCAATCAATGTACTCGGAGAACGCTGCTGCCCATCCTCCGGTTAATCCCTTTAGTCGCCTTTTACGACACCCACGGGATCGCCGTGTGGTGCCAGCCAAGAATATTGGACCACCCTAGCCCATCCCGTGGGTGTCGTAAATTTATTATTACCAATGAGAAAATGAAGTATGCTTGAGCAGTTTTCTTCCTGATCTGCACTGATTGCTAATCCTACGACACGCCTTAGGGTAACAGTGCTAAACAATAAAAATTTCCTTCGTTAGGCATGTTGTTGGTGAAGGTGGGAGGACCTGTATACCGTATTGGAGTTGGCGGCGGAGCGGCCTCGTCGGTCGCAGTTCAAGGGGGAGATGCCAGGGACGCTGCCCTTGACTTTGGGGCCGTGCAGAGAGGTAATTTGACAACGCAAATACTATCTATAAATAGTTATTTACTACGGGTCCGAAACTTGACACCGAAATACAATCAGTGCATCAAATGAACTATTTAAATCAAATAAATTTTTTCAGGACATTTATATTCCATAGCAATGTAACAAATTACAATTTCATTGTTAGTATTGCTTACTCACTAGGTTAGTAAGGTTAGTGTATCAAACTTCAATTCATTTCATTCCTAATACATACATCACACGATAAAAATCGTAATAATGCAAAATGTCTAAAACTAGTGGTCAAAATAGTAAACAATGTAAGAAAAATTTTAATTTATATTTGAGCAATTTTTTGAAATTATATTATTTTATTATACTACGAGCTTTTACCCGCGACTTCGTCCGCATAAATTATATACTAGATTTTAAGTCAGATGATTAGCTATCAAACAAAAAAAGTTTCATCAAAATCGTAGTAGTTTTTGCGTGATACTCGAACAAACAAACACCCAAACAAACAAACAAACAAACATCCAAACAAACAAACAGACAGACAAAAAATCCAAAAATTGGTGATTTGGAATCAGGGACATCTAAAAACCATATCGTAATCTTTTTTTTGTAAATTTTTTCAATGTACAGACACACTTCTGTTACATTTTTATAATAGTTTAGATGTATTATTCTATTATATCTATTTTTTTTTATATAATGTAAACTATTGAATCTTCATCATTCATTACTTATTTTATTCTATAATAATCATCATCATTAGCCTATAAACGTCCCACTGCAGGGCACAGGCCTACCCTCAAGGAGGGTGTAGTATGGGCATTAGTCCACCACCCGTGCCCAATGCGGATTGGTAGACTATGTAAGTCTAGATGAGCATGTAAACTCATCAGAATTTCCACTTCAGCGTATGCAGGTTTCTTCACGATGTTTTTCTGCACCATTTGAGAGCAGTCTGTACATAAGTTATACAGGGTGTTAGGGTAAACAGTTGCATTACTTTAAGGGGTGATTATTCCCACGATACTGAACAACTTTCTCTGAGAAACCTATAGGAAATTCGCAAAAAATGTATTCGACTTTTCATACAAACGTTCGCTCAGCTGATTTAGTATGGAAAGTCCAACATTTATTTTGCGAATTTTCTATAGGATTCTTAGGAAAAGTTGTTCAATATCATGTATACAATCACCCCTTAAAGTAATGCAACTGTTTACCGTAAGGGCTCCCATACATAACTGCGAATTTTCATCGCATCGCAAATATCTGCGAGCGCTCGATGACTTTACTACGATGACTTATATGTATGATTTTCGCTCGCAGATATTTGCGATGCGATGCGAATTCGCAGTTATGTGTTTCCTAACATCTTGTAGAAACAATTCGATAATCATCAAACCATAGTTAAACAAACCAGTTTTCCAGTTTTTCTTTTAAACAATATTGCCAGTAATTTTGAAATAGTTTAAACATTCTGTTTTATTTAAATTCGAATTTTTTTTTTCCTATTTTTACAGGTGACGCAGAAATGGGCAACCGTCTTAACCGCGTGGTCAGAGGATGCCTAGAAGCTAATGTGAACCCAGTGGAATGTAAGTTTCCGAAAAGTGCAGTCAATTTAAACTTTTAGTGTTTTCCAGTCACGTCATTTGGATAGTATCATATCAGACCACCGGCACGTTGGCCCGATTTTTTTTTTCAAATGTGTTTTATGGCTCTGGATACTATGTCCTTTAAAGCCATATCTACGTTTTCTTCTTCAAATTCTTAATTTTGATGGTGGATGAGGATGATAGATGACGATGAATTTTAAGCCTCGAAACGTTGGTGTTCGACGTTTTGACGCTTCTTTGGAGTTTTTGGGGACAATCGAAAGACGCAGGAATCGCAGAAGTCCACAGGAAAGAGGTGAACCGACCGCTTTGCCGCGCTAAAAATGACGGAACACTTTTCCTGTTTACGACCCATACACCATAATATTTCACTGAACTGTATATTGTTCACTTGCACGACACTTTGTTACGCAAAAAAACACAGATTTTACGAACCAAAACTCCCTATAAACAATAAAAATTCGATGAAATATGAGGACTCCAAACGTAGCTGTTCAAATCCCGCCAAAAACCCACGTTGGTCCGACGTCATTTTGAGAGAAACGTGTTCGCGATGGATCAGATTACCGCAGGACTTTGACAAGTGACGCAGTAATAAGGAGGTCTATGCCACAAACCTGGCACTCAGGGCATCTCCGGAAATTCGAACTTCGCAATTGACAACATTTCATTTTAATAAAGGTACCAAAATTAGAAAACCATTTGGAGATTATGTGATTCAAAGCTTATATCAAAATTATCAGATTTTTCTATCCATTATTTCTCGAGTTATTTGAAAAATACTGAAAAATAAAATATTGTTGAATGAGATCTTATTCCTTTGCCTGCTTGGCTTTCCTATTGTATTTGACAGTTTTTATTTTTAATTTTATTGAGGCCAAGGTATTATAGCCATTCATCCAACGTTTTTCAGAAAATTCAAAAGTAAATTAAAAATAGAAATTTCGATCAAAAATTAAATCGGAAAAATACGTATCGTTTATTTTTTAACCTATTTTTATATTTTTCATTAAAAACAGGTGGTTAAAAAATGAAATGTCAATTGCGTGAACGTTTTCGTTCCAATTTCAACTCCAACGTCGATTAAAAATATAAAAAAAAAATCTGCCGTCCCATACATTTGAGTCGAGACGGTACTGCAGTTTTGTATGAAAGAGCGGTTTTTTTTTCGCTATTTCGAAGTTGGCTCCATAGTGAAAGTTGTTCAGTTTGATAGTCAGTATTACTAATGTGTTTTGTTGCACCCTGTATAAACAACGTTAACATTGTAAAACAGCAATCCACGACCAAGGAGCTGGCGGTAACGGGAACGTACTCAAAGAGCTGGTCGAGCCTGAAGGGGCGGTGATCTTCACCAAACAGTTCCAGCTCGGCGACCCCACCATCACCACGCTCGAGCTCTGGGGCGCTGAATACCAGGAGAACGACGCGCTTCTCTGCACCAAGGAGAACAGACCTGTGCTTGAAGGTGAGCCGCTAAGTACATTATAAAATTTTTTTTTTTTTTTATATTGGCTGTGGCGGGTAGTCAAAGTAACACCAATATAAACCTTATATTAGCATAGCGTCGTTTTTTGACGTAAAGAAAAATCGCGCCCGGCCGGCTCTGCGATCGCAAAGTGTCGCTCGTCTGTAAGAGCCCTTAGGGTTGAGCCTCAACTGGCAGCATGGAATCGCATTTTTTTCCCGCTCTATCCTTTTCCGTCGCTCAGGAACGTGATTGACTAGAGCGAGAAAGCTAGAGGGAAAGGATAAAGCGTGAAAAAATTCGATTCCGTTCTGCCAGATGAGGCTCAACCCTTAAAGTCTCTTAGGATCATATCACGACTGTCCATATTTGTAAAGACGTAAGTGCCGCGCACTAACCTCTGCTTACCCAAATTGGAAGGAGGCGTGACGTTATAGAGAATGGCAGAGCAACAATTTTTTTTCCATACAACCTATGTTACCTCTACTATATCCCTATGTTTTGATTTTTTTTTTGCATTATCTAATTAGTGTGTATGGATCAATCAGATTAATATTACAGACTTTTGTAACTTAAATAAGCTGCGGGTGGGGGTGCCTGGAGACTTACAATTCTCAGGTTTACCTTCTGGTTTACCTACGTTAGGCTCCAGTCTCCCTCTAATTGTTTTGTATAAAAATGCTTGTATTTTCTGTGTATTTGTCTATTTGTATGTAACAATTTGTGGAGAAATAAAATTATTTTGTATTGTATTTGTATTGTATAGTGTAAGAACTAGCGACCTTCGAAAACGAATAATTTTACCACCCGTTTTCAGACATCGCAAACAAATTTGATGAACATAAACAAAAAAAAAGCAAAACATACAGACGTAGCCAAAGTCTTTTTCATGTTATTCTTGAAAGAATTATTAAAATCAATTTAGTTTTGGAGGAGGAAACGGGAATACGAAATGCAGATTTCGTTGATTTTATGTAGATAAAATCGGTCCGAGCTGCGGCTGTCTCTTCCGAACTCTAGTCGGTGGGGTGTATGGGTGGGGCGGATCGGACAAATACGTATAGTACGGGAATTTTAAGTATAAGGGCGACGTAGAAATAACAAACCTAAATCTAATTTTTTTGTGAAAATGTTCCTTAGGACCATAGAAGTATACCCTTAGAATTCCTGACTCCTAGGGTGCCGGCTTCCCCCCCTCACCCCCCCAAATATGACCCGATTTTCAATATTTTTAATTTTACTCAAAAACAGTTATAGTTAGGTGAAAACTGTCAAAGAAGCAAATAATCCTCATTAAATTACCTATCAAACGGTACTAGTTTGTTACCAATTAGAATTGTATTTTTTGAGATATGCTTTAAATATGAAACAGAAAAATTCAAAATAACCAAGTTTTAGCAATTTCTGTATTTTCTGAAAAACTGTAATACTATCAGAAATCAGAAATCAGAATTTTATTGGCCTTGTAACAGAGAATGCTACACTAGGTAGGTACGTCAAGTTTACATAATCATAATTTATACTCATTTACATTCACAATAAGAAAAAAAAAACAAATAAAATATTACAAATAAGCAATTGATTGTGAAATAGAAAGATTGATATGATAACACCTTGTGATTTAACATTATTTCTCGCACCTTTGTCTTCCACTCTAGGTATACAGGGTGAAATTGATATCATTAGCATCCTTTTAAACTAAGAGTCTACCCATCAAACTGAACAACTTTTACTATGGGAGCAAACCGATCGGAGCAACTAAAAAATCAGCTGTTCCATACTAAACTGCAATCACTACTCGACGCAAATATATGCAATAGCTGATTTTTTAGTTGCCCTGATCGGTTTGCTCCCATAGTAAAAGTTGTTCAGTTTGATGGGTAGACTCTTTTGCTACGGTTCAAATTATGCCTATAGTGCAAACGCTATGCACACGCTTTACCGGTCGGTCCAAATTAGTAAGTAGGAATACACTGCTAAACAATTTGTACAATTTGAACCAGCTGTCAATTTGACATGCATATGCTGCACTACCTATTTTTCGTGTGCGGCGTAAGCGTAAACGTCAGACAGCAAACGTATCCGCACATTCGCGCATTATGAACCGATTGTGTGCGTGCTATCTCTACCGATAGCGCATATTTGCGCATTTTGGACCGTAGCATTAGTTTAAAAGGATGCCAATGATATCAATTTCACCCTGTAGATGCAAAAAAAGAAGGATACAGTCGGAAAAGTGACCTATTCTCCAAATTTCCATTTTAGCCCACATCTTAACACGGTAGTCAATCTTTAATTTGAATCTTAGAAACATACGTAAATATTGTGTCTGTTACAGAGATATGTCGCCGCGAGCGTTGCCCGGTGTCGTTCGTGGGAGAAGTGACGGGCGATGGATACATGAGCCTGGTGGAGGACTCCTTCAGCGATAAGTACTTGAGCAGGGACGAGAGGCTCAAGCCTGATGTCAAGAGCAAACTGCCCTTTGATCTGCATCTGGAGGCTGTGCTTGGTTAGTTTAACTTAAATACGTATGAACTGTATTAGATATATTTTACATACATTTAAATAACTATTTTCTCAATTCCCAATCATAATGTTTAGATTTTAAAATAATATTGTGTAAAACTGCACTAAGAACGGATTTTTCAAAAATCTACCTCTAAGAGCCCGGTTACACGTTCAGTATTTCGTCATTCTGGTCCATCAGTCTGGTCATGTTTATTTGATTTGAAGGGAAACTGATATACTGAAGCACCATGTTGTTAGTCGGGTCAATCTCGAGTCAGTTTCCCTTCAAATCAAATATACATGACCAGACTGATGGACCAGACTAATGAAATACTGACCGTGTAACCTCCCTCTAAAGGGGTATCCACGCGGACGAAGTCGCTGTTCAAAAACTCGTACTATTATAAAACTGTACATCTTTATTTGTTTTGAACCGATTTTCATGACACTTTTTTTAGTTTGATAGCTTATGATATGACTTAAAATCTGGTATATACCTAATTTGTACGGACGAAGTCGTTGGTAAACTGTAGTTTAAAATGAAAAAGGTTATGAAGTCTGTCTGCCACGAAGGTATCCAACAAAAATTGTTGTTGAATGCAGGAAACATGCCACGCAAGACGTTCGACTTCAAGCAGGAGAAGAGAAGGAAGCTGCCGCTGTCGCTTCCCGAAGACCTAACCGTGCGGGGTGCGCTCGACAGAGTGCTGAGGCTCGTCAACGTTGCCAGCAAGAGATATCTAACTAACAAGGTACGGATATTTAGCCTCGGTCGGGATTCGAACCCGCGCCCTGCCAATCTGGGGCTTTGCTTTCGTCCAATCAAGCTATTGCCATCATCATCCTATCCCATTGCCTATCATCGTCCACTGCTGAACATAGGCCTCTCCCAAGGCGCGCCACAAAACTCTATCCTCGGCCTTCCTCATCCAGTCGCTCGTCGGTCGTCTCTCCAGCGGGCAGCAGGGCGTCCCACCCTACGCCTACCAGTTCGCGGTCTACACTCTAGAACTCTGACACCCCACCGGTTGTCAGTTCTTCGGCAGATATGACCAGCCGATTGCCACTTCAGCTTGCTAATGACCCGAAGCTACTGTACTGTTTGCGAATCCAACATCTCCCAAAATACAACCTGGTCCATCCCTTAATATTATAAATGTGAATGTAAGTTTGTTTGTTAGGCTTTCACGCGAAAACTACGTAACCGATCAACATGAAACTTTGTAAACATATTCTTGGAGGTATTAGAAGTAACATAGAATACTTGGGGTTTTCCAAATTCGACGCGAACGAAGTCGCGGGCAAAAGCTAGTTTCGAAATATTATTGATTGTTAAAATAAATAAATAACAAATAACGCTCACAGGCACATACATTGTAATGATCCCAAGTAAGCCTTACGCTTTTTGGTATGGGAACAACGACACAAACATTATAACATCCATGACCGAACCGGGAACCGGGATTCGGACCCAGGACCCTGGTTTGGCAGTCAGGCGTGGTAACCATTACACCAACCGGGTCGTCGCAAATGTTATAACTATGATGATTCAAATAAAATTTAAGATTAAGAACTTAAAATTAGACTAAACTATAACATGTTAATAACAAAAGGTACGAGGGCAGCGCAGGATCGGTCGTTATGGCGGTCCTTGGGGAAGGCCCGTGTCCAGCAGTGGACGTCCATCGGCTGATGATGATGTTTATTGTCAATCAACCTATCAAATCAGGCTTCCTTTTTTAGGAGTCTACAGTCATAGATTATGATGCTTATTACCGCCTTGTCGGCATCGCGCGCGAGAAGCTTCTGCACAAAATTTAATGCACTTTTGTCACCATTGATTAGGCTAGTTGACAAAATTTTGAAAATAGTTTAAAACTATAGCTTAGCATCTATTTCACCCCAAAAATATATTATTTTAAGAAAAATAGGTCTTTTACATTAGTATTTTGAGTTTTTAGAAATGAATTTGAAATTGACCGCGAAAAAAGGCCAAGACTGTCATGGCGTCTTGAATGACGTCACGTCTCGCAAACGAAACAGCCGTAGCCGTGTTTGTTTATGACAGTCAATTGTGTTTTTTAATAAATAATGAATTCCTCGTATTATAAATACTGTATAGTGCCCCAATGTAAAAGTACAACGATAAAAACACCAAACAAATTATTCATATACGTTCCAAACAATAAACAAATACGAAGAAAGTGGTTAAAAATGGCAAGGAGGCAAGATGCGCTTACTTTATCAACTGATTCCACAATTTATTTCTGTGAAGATCATTTTGATGTAAGTATTAAACATAACTTGATGTATCTATTTATAAATGTATCGTAAAAGAAATGAATTTATTATGTTAAAGTTATTAAAACTTTGTGTTCGCTAACCTCAAAATCAGTTAAGTATTTTCATTCCACAGTAGGTAAATGCGACACTCTGACTGGTAACTGCTAATTAAATAAGACTTTGTGTGTTCTTCACATAATACTTACATAGAAGTTTTAACATTGCGGAATTCCGATGAACAAAAGTCGGCGTTCATTGCAAAAAATTTGCCAAGCATAACGGCGTCAATTTTGGGCAAATTACTGCTGTTTGCTTTGTTAAATCCTGATTCCATGGTAAATTATACCTATCTTTCAAGATTAAACTAAAAACGAACTGTATAAATTTAACAATAATTGCTGAAAACTCGAAATAACCTGTTCACTTTATACGAAAATGACAGCCACAACATAGCGTTTCGCGCTCGTTTTGCGAGGCGTGACGTCACGCTTCCTGATTGGTGTTTAATGTCACGTGATTAAACGCCTCATTTTGTCGATTTTATTTTCCAAAAATTTTATTAATCTTTTATTATTTTAATAGAAAAGTTGTTTTTTTGTTTACCAATTATCAAGGTTAATCATTAGAAACTCAAAGCCATCCGATTTATTCTTAGTGGAAACAAGCCTATTGTGGTCGACCACCTTCGATATGAAAACGCCTGGTCTAGCACATTTAACTAACTATTAACTATCGCCGGATGACGCCCTGATTACGGCGGTACTGTGAGAGTGGGACGCAGATCGTAGACCGCAGAGAGCAGGCTGAGGCAGCTGATCTTCAGAGAGCAGGAGCAGGGTTCTTCAATGAAAGAGGTTCTTCAGTTTTCTTCGCTAGCTTTTCTTCCGATGTTGCGCTGGAGGACTCGTTGCGACTGATTGATTTGCGCTGTTTTGCGCGCCTATGTCCCTCCTAGCGCAATACCGTAAGGAGAGCCGTTTTTATTGTTCAAATTGGTTGTACATTTTCATCACAAAGTTCTGACATTTTAGGCTATATCTTAAAAACTATAAGGGGTAGTTCAAAGCTACGATGTTCTATAGAAAGAGCTTACAATTACCCGTATTTTGACATATAACAATCTATACTAGGTATGATACCCAGGTTTCCTAGTCAGAATAAAGCGGTAAAATATCACAATTTTTGCCGCGCTATTGCAAACTATTCTATTTCTAGACTATTCTAGGCACTCTATCTATGACCTAGGGTTCTGACTAAGTGCACCTGGGTTATCCTCACCTAGCCTACCTATTTCTATGTTTCTATCTATATATCTATTATGTAAAATACGGGGTCAAAGTGCAAGGTGTAAACTGAACTTTAAAACTGCTATATTTTTCTATCTAACTACTCTAGTCTATATGTTGTGTGTGAAATAGGTAAGGATCATCTACTATTGTGTACCTAAGCTGTTAGATAGGATCCACCCATCACCTATCTTGAGAAATAAGGGTATGAAAATATCAGAAATGAAACGCCTAAAAAACAACTATAAACAATGCAAAAACTTATTCTAACCTATTCTAACTATCAAAAACGATGAACTTTATTAGGAAAACCTACAACTATACCTATAACTTATAAAACAATAACAGAAAACTATAATGAAGAAAACTTAAAACTACGACTCTAAACACGTGAATAAACTATACAAAACTATAACGAACTGTACAAATACGTTACCCCCAACATGACCAGTGCATTCCACAAGCGATAAGCTACAAATTAAACACAAAAAAAAACAATAATCTAATTGGAATTTGCACTGATCACGTTGGGTGTCCGAACTCGCGAGGAAAAACCGTAGCGGCCCGCGCCGACGCGCGAATCCGGCAGCTCGATGTCGCGAACAGTAATCCTCAACAAAACCGCAACGAGTTCAGTAAAATAACCAAACAAAACGTTTTCAGGTCGACCGCTGCGTCACAGGCCTAGTCGCCCAGCAGCAATGCGTAGGGCCTCTCCACACACCGCTATCAGACTACGCGATCATAGCGCTCTCTTACACGGACCTCGTGGGCAGTGCCACGTCCATCGGCACTCAGAACGTCAAGGGTCTGTTAGACCCCGCCGCCGGAGGCAGACTGTCTCTAGGAGAAGCTCTCACTAATTTGGTAAGTGTTTGTATTTTTTTTTTTTTTATTAACTATGGGTTTGCTCTTGACCTCAATCCAGTCCTCAGGACGAAGATGGGGTCGTAGATGTAGCGAGCTTACCCAGAAGATGCCTATTCACTCGTACTTTAAAGGAATCCGGGTTGTAAGTACTCGGAAATACTGACGCAGGTAAGGCATTCCACTCCTTGGCTGTGCGCATTATAAAAGATTCAGAAAGGCGCTTGGTGCGGATATGTGGGATGTCAACCAAGAAGGGGTGATATCCCGCGGTGCGTCTGGAAGTCCGATAGTAGAAAGGGGAAGGTGGGATGAGCTCATGTAGCTCTTGGGCACACTCACCGAAGTACAATCTGTAGAAGACCGACAAGCAAGCGACTGCGGCGGTGGGCTAGGCTATGAAGCTTGGCCTCCACCAGCTTACTATCGCCAATGAGCCTCCTGGCTCTGCGTTCAACCGAGTCGAGTGCGGCAAGTTGATACTTGGCTGAGCCATCCCACAGGTGGCAGCAGTACTCCATACATGATCGGACCTGAGCTTTATACAATACTAAGAGCTGTCCAGGAGTGAAGTACCGCTTGTATAACGATAGTTTCTATCAGACTACGAGATCATAGCGCTCTCGGATCTCTTGGGTAGTGCCAGTTCTAGGTGCCCGCTGAGAAAGTATTCTTTAAAAAGTTTAATAGGAAAATGGGGATAGAAAATTGTAGGGGAAGGTTCCTCTATAACAATAAGGCATGGAAGGGATTGAATAATCACCGTAATAGTATAAATCAGTAGGCTATCACGGTACATGAGCGTTTGTACAAACGGCGACACATCAATCTATACAAAACCAAAATAATGTTTATAGGTTATTCGGCCTACGTGCGGCCAGGGCCTCAATCGCTCTAAGTTTGAACGATACTACCAAAACAAAACCACAACCAAAAACGTTACGTTATGCACAATTCGTATCGCGCAAATTATATTAACGGTAACGATTTAGCTTTATTTCGGATGATACGTTGGTGTAACGTTTGATGTCCGTTCGATCGAATTTTCTGTATCGTGCGATTTAACCGTTCAGAAAAAAAATATCGCGATAGCTTTTTTACTTCAGCTAAACCAAAACCGTATAAAATTGCGCAATGAGCGTTTTTCTTTTGGTTTTCTAGTGGATCGATAGATGGCGTTACGGTCTGTGCGAATAAAAGTCAAAATGTCAAAATGTGTTTCTTTAAAATAATAAAGAGGGAGAAGATGATCAAAAAGATGCTAACTCATCTTTTGATTTAATATTTTATTATTTACGAATCATTTTAATCGAAAATATAAAACTTTTTACGTCTGACATTGTTGTATGGGCTCGATCCCTTGGCCTTTAAAAAAAAGTCAGGCACAGTCTTGACATGATTTTGACAGGATCAGGCCTACGTCTCTATGGAGCGATAATCATGTCATCTGTCGAGTTTTTTAGGAACTAAAATTAAAAAAGAAAAGAAAAACGCTCATTGAGGCCCAGGAGTGCGATTTTTGAACATCACACGTTCATACGAGTAGTAGAAAGATGCATTTGACGAATGTTGGGGCTACCATAATCTCCATAGTGATTTTGACATTTTCTGCCACTCGGTTGAACGTGTGATGTTCAGAAATCTCACTCCAGCTTATGTTGGTTTTATAGCTTGATGTGTCGCCGTATGTACGTATCCGCGCCGTGTGCAAAGCACACAACTTTAAAATCTCGAATCAATCAGGGCTTTGCGTCGTTCTTGATGTTTTTGTGTATATACTTTTGTCTTTATTGTGTTTGTCGCATTTTTGTCTTTTGTCTTATACGCGTAATAGTAAATAACGTATATTTCATTAATTAATAATATTGACAGGTATTCGCCGGCATAACAGAATTGGAAGACGTGAAATGCAGCGGCAACTGGATGTGGGGCGGCAAGACCGGACCCGACGGAGCCGCGCTAGTGGTGGCCTGCCAGGCACTCTGCGCCGCCATGACACAGCTCGGCGTGGCTGTGGACGGAGGCAAGGACTCGCTCTCCATGTGCGCACACATCGCGGGAGAGAAAGGTATGTAGTGTAGTGTGTAGTTATTATATCACTAGTGTAGCCTGCCACTGCCAGGCACTCTGCGCCGCCATGACACAGCTCGGCGTGGCTGTGGACGGAGGCAAGGACTCGCTCTCCATGTGCGCACACATCGCGGGAGAGAAAGGTATGTAGTGTAGTGTGTAGTTATTATATCACTAGTGTAGCCTGCCACTGCCAGGCACTCTGCGCCGCCATGACACAGCTCGGCGTGGCTGTGGACGGAGGCAAGGACTCGCTCTCCATGTGCGCACACATCGCGGGAGAGAAAGGTATGTAGTGTAGTGTGTAGTTATTATATCACTAGTGTAGCCTGCCACTGCCAGGCACTCTGCGCCGCCATGACACAGCTCGGCGTGGCTGTGGACGGAGGCAAGGACTCGCTCTCCATGTGCGCACACATCGCGGGAGAGAAAGGTATGTAGTGTAGTGTGTAGTTATTATATCACTAGTGTAGCCTGCCACTGCCAGGCACTCTGCGCCGCCATGACACAGCTCGGCGTGGCTGTGGACGGAGGCAAGGACTCGCTCTCCATGTGCGCACACATCGCGGGAGAGAAAGGTATGTAGTGTAGTGTGTAGTTATTATATCACTAGTGTAGCCTGCCACTGCCAGGCACTCTGCGCCGCCATGACACAGCTCGGCGTGGCTGTGGACGGAGGCAAGGACTCGCTCTCCATGTGCGCACACATCGCGGGAGAGAAAGGTATGTAGTGTAGTGTGTAGTTATTATATCACTAGTGTAGCCTGCCACTGCCAGGCACTCTGCGCCGCCATGACACAGCTCGGCGTGGCTGTGGACGGAGGCAAGGACTCGCTCTCCATGTGCGCACACATCGCGGGAGAGAAAGGTATGTAGTGTAGTGTGTAGTTATTATATCACTAGTGTAGCCTGCCACTGCCAGGCACTCTGCGCCGCCATGACACAGCTCGGCGTGGCTGTGGACGGAGGCAAGGACTCGCTCTCCATGTGCGCACACATCGCGGGAGAGAAAGGTATGTAGTGTAGTGTGTAGTTATTATATCACTAGTGTAGCCTGCCACTGCCAGGCACTCTGCGCCGCCATGACACAGCTCGGCGTGGCTGTGGACGGAGGCAAGGACTCGCTCTCCATGTGCGCACACATCG
This sequence comes from Agonopterix subpropinquella, assembly GCA_922987775.1. NCBI lineage: Eukaryota > Metazoa > Arthropoda > Insecta > Lepidoptera > Depressariidae > Agonopterix > Agonopterix subpropinquella. The sequence continues at coordinate 22,819,586 of OV277698.1, forward strand.
CGGGAGAGAAAGGTATGTAGTGTAGTGTGTAGTTATTATATCACTAGTGTAGCCTGCCACTGCCAGGCACTCTGCGCCGCCATGACACAGCTCGGCGTGGCTGTGGACGGAGGCAAGGACTCGCTCTCCATGTGCGCACACATCGCGGGAGAGAAAGGTATGTAGTGTAGTGTGTAGTTATTATATCACTAGTGTAGCCTGCCACTGCCAGGCACTCTGCGCCGCCATGACACAGCTCGGCGTGGCTGTGGACGGAGGCAAGGACTCGCTCTCCATGTGCGCACACATCGCGGGAGAGAAAGGTATGTAGTGTAGTGTGTAGTTATTATATCACTAGTGTAGCCTGCCACTGCCAGGCACTCTGCGCCGCCATGACACAGCTCGGCGTGGCTGTGGACGGAGGCAAGGACTCGCTCTCCATGTGCGCACACATCGCGGGAGAGAAAGGTATGTAGTGTAGTGTGTAGTTATTATATCACTAGTGTAGCCTGCCACTGCCAGGCACTCTGCGCCGCCATGACACAGCTCGGCGTGGCTGTGGACGGAGGCAAGGACTCGCTCTCCATGTGCGCACACATCGCGGGAGAGAAAGGTATGTAGTGTAGTGTGTAGTTATTATATCACTAGTGTAGCCTGCCACTGCCAGGCACTCTGCGCCGCCATGACACAGCTCGGCGTGGCTGTGGACGGAGGCAAGGACTCGCTCTCCATGTGCGCACACATCGCGGGAGAGAAAGGTATGTAGTGTAGTGTGTAGTTATTATATCACTAGTGTAGCCTGCCACTGCCAGGCACTCTGCGCCGCCATGACACAGCTCGGCGTGGCTGTGGACGGAGGCAAGGACTCGCTCTCCATGTGCGCACACATCGCGGGAGAGAAAGGTATGTAGTGTAGTGTGTAGTTATTATATCACTAGTGTAGCCTGCCACTGCCAGGCACTCTGCGCCGCCATGACACAGCTCGGCGTGGCTGTGGACGGAGGCAAGGACTCGCTCTCCATGTGCGCACACATCGCGGGAGAGAAAGGTATGTAGTGTAGTGTGTAGTTATTATATCACTAGTGTAGCCTGCCACTGCCAGGCACTCTGCGCCGCCATGACACAGCTCGGCGTGGCTGTGGACGGAGGCAAGGACTCGCTCTCCATGTGCGCACACATCGCGGGAGAGAAAGGTATGTAGTGTAGTGTGTAGTTATTATATCACTAGTGTAGCCTGCCACTGCCAGGCACTCTGCGCCGCCATGACACAGCTCGGCGTGGCTGTGGACGGAGGCAAGGACTCGCTCTCCATGTGCGCACACATCGCGGGAGAGAAAGGTATGTAGTGTAGTGTGTAGTTATTATATCACTAGTGTAGCCTGCCACTGCCAGGCACTCTGCGCCGCCATGACACAGCTCGGCGTGGCTGTGGACGGAGGCAAGGACTCGCTCTCCATGTGCGCACACATCGCGGGAGAGAAAGGTATGTAGTGTAGTGTGTAGTTATTATATCACTAGTGTAGCCTGCCACTGCCAGGCACTCTGCGCCGCCATGACACAGCTCGGCGTGGCTGTGGACGGAGGCAAGGACTCGCTCTCCATGTGCGCACACATCGCGGGAGAGAAAGGTATGTAGTGTAGTGTGTAGTTATTATATCACTAGTGTAGCCTGCCACTGCCAGGCACTCTGCGCCGCCATGACACAGCTCGGCGTGGCTGTGGACGGAGGCAAGGACTCGCTCTCCATGTGCGCACACATCGCGGGAGAGAAAGGTATGTAGTGTAGTGTGTAGTTATTATATCACTAGTGTAGCCTGCCACTGCCAGGCACTCTGCGCCGCCATGACACAGCTCGGCGTGGCTGTGGACGGAGGCAAGGACTCGCTCTCCATGTGCGCACACATCGCGGGAGAGAAAGGTATGTAGTGTAGTGTGTAGTTATTATATCACTAGTGTAGCCTGCCACTGCCAGGCACTCTGCGCCGCCATGACACAGCTCGGCGTGGCTGTGGACGGAGGCAAGGACTCGCTCTCCATGTGCGCACACATCGCGGGAGAGAAAGGTATGTAGTGTAGTGTGTAGTTATTATATCACTAGTGTAGCCTGCCACTGCCAGGCACTCTGCGCCGCCATGACACAGCTCGGCGTGGCTGTGGACGGAGGCAAGGACTCGCTCTCCATGTGCGCACACATCGCGGGAGAGAAAGGTATGTAGTGTAGTGTGTAGTTATTATATCACTAGTGTAGCCTGCCACTGCCAGGCACTCTGCGCCGCCATGACACAGCTCGGCGTGGCTGTGGACGGAGGCAAGGACTCGCTCTCCATGTGCGCACACATCGCGGGAGAGAAAGGTATGTAGTGTAGTGTGTAGTTATTATATCACTAGTGTAGCCTGCCACTGCCAGGCACTCTGCGCCGCCATGACACAGCTCGGCGTGGCTTTGGACGGAGGCAAGGACTCGCTCTCCATGTGCGCACACATCGCGGGAGAGAAAGGTATGTAGTGTAGTGTGTAGTTATTATATCACTAGTGTAGCCTGCCACTGCCAGGCACTCTGCGCCGCCATGACACAGCTCGGCGTGGCTGTGGACGGAGGCAAGGACTCGCTCTCCATGTGCGCACACATCGCGGGAGAGAAAGGTATGTAGTGTAGTGTGTAGTTATTATATCACTAGTGTAGCCTGCCACTGCCAGGCACTCTGCGCCGCCATGACACAGCTCGGCGTGGCTGTGGACGGAGGCAAGGACTCGCTCTCCATGTGCGCACACATCGCGGGAGAGAAAGGTATGTAGTGTAGTGTGTAGTTATTATATCACTAGTGTAGCCTGCCACTGCCAGGCACTCTGCGCCGCCATGACACAGCTCGGCGTGGCTGTGGACGGAGGCAAGGACTCGCTCTCCATGTGCGCACACATCGCGGGAGAGAAAGGTATGTAGTGTAGTGTGTAGTTATTATATCACTAGTGTAGCCTGCCACTGCCAGGCACTCTGCGCCGCCATGACACAGCTCGGCGTGGCTGTGGACGGAGGCAAGGACTCGCTCTCCATGTGCGCACACATCGCGGGAGAGAAAGGTATGTAGTGTAGTGTGTAGTTATTATATCACTAGTGTAGCCTGCCACTGCCAGGCACTCTGCGCCGCCATGACACAGCTCGGCGTGGCTGTGGACGGAGGCAAGGACTCGCTCTCCATGTGCGCACACATCGCGGGAGAGAAAGGTATGTAGTGTAGTGTGTAGTTATTATATCACTAGTGTAGCCTGCCACTGCCAGGCACTCTGCGCCGCCATGACACAGCTCGGCGTGGCTGTGGACGGAGGCAAGGACTCGCTCTCCATGTGCGCACACATCGCGGGAGAGAAAGGTATGTAGTGTAGTGTGTAGTTATTATATCACTAGTGTAGCCTGCCACTGCCAGGCACTCTGCGCCGCCATGACACAGCTCGGCGTGGCTGTGGACGGAGGCAAGGACTCGCTCTCCATGTGCGCACACATCGCGGGAGAGAAAGGTATGTAGTGTAGTGTGTAGTTATTATATCACTAGTGTAGCCTGCCACTGCCAGGCACTCTGCGCCGCCATGACACAGCTCGGCGTGGCTGTGGACGGAGGCAAGGACTCGCTCTCCATGTGCGCACACATCGCGGGAGAGAAAGGTATGTAGTGTAGTGTGTAGTTATTATATCACTAGTGTAGCCTGCCACTGCCAGGCACTCTGCGCCGCCATGACACAGCTCGGCGTGGCTGTGGACGGAGGCAAGGACTCGCTCTCCATGTGCGCACACATCGCGGGAGAGAAAGGTATGTAGTGTAGTGTGTAGTTATTATATCACTAGTGTAGCCTGCCACTGCCAGGCACTCTGCGCCGCCATGACACAGCTCGGCGTGGCTGTGGACGGAGGCAAGGACTCGCTCTCCATGTGCGCACACATCGCGGGAGAGAAAGGTATGTAGTGTAGTGTGTAGTTATTATATCACTAGTGTAGCCTGCCACTGCCAGGCACTCTGCGCCGCCATGACACAGCTCGGCGTGGCTGTGGACGGAGGCAAGGACTCGCTCTCCATGTGCGCACACATCGCGGGAGAGAAAGGTATGTAGTGTAGTGTGTAGTTATTATATCACTAGTGTAGCCTGCCACTGCCAGGCACTCTGCGCCGCCATGACACAGCTCGGCGTGGCTGTGGACGGAGGCAAGGACTCGCTCTCCATGTGCGCACACATCGCGGGAGAGAAAGGTATGTAGTGTAGTGTGTAGTTATTATATCACTAGTGTAGCCTGCCACTGCCAGGCACTCTGCGCCGCCATGACACAGCTCGGCGTGGCTGTGGACGGAGGCAAGGACTCGCTCTCCATGTGCGCACACATCGCGGGAGAGAAAGGTATGTAGTGTAGTGTGTAGTTATTATATCACTAGTGTAGCCTGCCACTGCCAGGCACTCTGCGCCGCCATGACACAGCTCGGCGTGGCTGTGGACGGAGGCAAGGACTCGCTCTCCATGTGCGCACACATCGCGGGAGAGAAAGGTATGTAGTGTAGTGTGTAGTTATTATATCACTAGTGTAGCCTGCCACTGCCAGGCACTCTGCGCCGCCATGACACAGCTCGGCGTGGCTGTGGACGGAGGCAAGGACTCGCTCTCCATGTGCGCACACATCGCGGGAGAGAAAGGTATGTAGTGTAGTGTGTAGTTATTATATCACTAGTGTAGCCTGCCACTGCCAGGCACTCTGCGCCGCCATGACACAGCTCGGCGTGGCTGTGGACGGAGGCAAGGACTCGCTCTCCATGTGCGCACACATCGCGGGAGAGAAAGGTATGTAGTGTAGTGTGTAGTTATTATATCACTAGTGTAGCCTGCCACTGCCAGGCACTCTGCGCCGCCATGACACAGCTCGGCGTGGCTGTGGACGGAGGCAAGGACTCGCTCTCCATGTGCGCACACATCGCGGGAGAGAAAGGTATGTAGTGTAGTGTGTAGTTATTATATCACTAGTGTAGCCTGCCACTGCCAGGCACTCTGCGCCGCCATGACACAGCTCGGCGTGGCTGTGGACGGAGGCAAGGACTCGCTCTCCATGTGCGCACACATCGCGGGAGAGAAAGGTATGTAGTGTAGTGTGTAGTTATTATATCACTAGTGTAGCCTGCCACTGCCAGGCACTCTGCGCCGCCATGACACAGCTCGGCGTGGCTGTGGACGGAGGCAAGGACTCGCTCTCCATGTGCGCACACATCGCGGGAGAGAAAGGTATGTAGTGTAGTGTGTAGTTATTATATCACTAGTGTAGCCTGCCACTGCCAGGCACTCTGCGCCGCCATGACACAGCTCGGCGTGGCTGTGGACGGAGGCAAGGACTCGCTCTCCATGTGCGCACACATCGCGGGAGAGAAAGGTATGTAGTGTAGTGTGTAGTTATTATATCACTAGTGTAGCCTGCCACTGCCAGGCACTCTGCGCCGCCATGACACAGCTCGGCGTGGCTGTGGACGGAGGCAAGGACTCGCTCTCCATGTGCGCACACATTGCGGGAGAGAAAGGTCTGTAGTAGTTATTGCTTTGTGACACTACAGGCTGTAACACAACACCCTTGTAATACTTAAGGGGGTGCCAAACTGAACAACTTTCACTATGGTGCCAACATCGAAATCGAGAAAAATCCGCTCTTTCATACAAAACTGCAGTACCGTCTCGACTCAAATGGGTCGGTCGACTCCATAGTGAAAGTTGTTCAGATTGATGGTCTGAAGCACCCCCTTAAGTATTACTAGGGTGTTTTGTTACACCATGCAGAGTCCTTAATATTAAGGACTCTACATGGTGTAACAAAACACCCTCAGCATATGCTGACGGTTTTTTAAGGGGATGATCAGGTCATCGAACTGAACAACTATCTCTATGTAATCAAGGTCGAAATTGCGACAAAAAAATCAGCTGGTCCATACAAAACTTCAATCCGACTCCACTAAAATGTATGAGCCAGCAGTTTTTTTTTTCGCGATTTGGATGTTGGTCCTAAAGAGAAAGTTGTTGAGTATCATCACAGAGTACGATACTTACTACCGGTATCATGGTCTGATCATCTTTTTGAAAACCGTCAGCATATTAAGTTGGGTAACAGGGTATTACATAGCTATTTCTTCTAAGCTTACTTATGGTGTCAAAGCGTGATAAGTGGTGATAAGTGCGAGTGTCCAATCATGAGGCACTGGACTGCGATACTGGTGGAGTGATCTTGCTCACACGAGATAATTATGTGCAAATTTGAATTGACATTGTGTATGTACCTGGAGAAATTGGACATATAATATAAATGTAATGTGTAATTTAATTTTAATCTATAATAACTTGATTCTCTGACAAACTACCTATGTAATGCTCTTTGTATGGGACCTGATTTCCTGAAATAAATGATTTTTTTTTTATTTTTTTTTTAAAGCATAAGTTCTAATATAATGACTATATTTGATTGCAGTAAAATCACCGGGAACACTAGTGGTATCAACCTACGCGCCGTGCCCCGATATCACGGTCAAGATCGAGCCAGCCCTCTTACAAGAAGGTTCTGCGTTGGTTCATGTTCCCGTTACCAGCAAATATAGGTACAGTATTTAGATTAAACACTTTAATAAATAGTAATAAACGGTTGCTTATGTACTTATGATTCCTATGAGAGAAGTTCTGTATTTTTTTCAGAGTTGTTGAATATTACTTACTAAAACAGGTGAATGTAGACACGGCGACACATCAAGCTATACAAAACCAACGTAAGCGGGCCGCGCGGCGTTATACGTTACTCGCGGCCATCTTATTTTGGTTTTGTATAGCTTGATGTGTCGCCGTGTGTCCTAAAGGTACTTCAACTGATGTAAACGTCTTTACAGACTCGGAGGTTCATCTCTGGCTCAGTGCTATAAACAACTCGGTGACAACCCGCCGGATCTCGACGACCCCGCAATCTTGAAGTCACTCTTCAAAACTACACAGAAGCTATTGAAAGGTAAATAACACCTCATACGAGTATGCTCCTCGAAACTTTAGCATGTACATTTTCTCATGATTGAGTCAGGAAGTGAAGCTTCTCGAGGTGAATCCTACACCAGAGTTTAAAAAAGTAAGAGTTCCTAAAAACTTATTACCGGATACTAGCCACTAAACCTCTATGAATAACTTTTTCTGCCAGATATTGTAATGGTTTCGGACGTTTTCCATACAAGATACATAGCTGATGAACTAACGCTACCGTTCTACATGCTAATTAATCAGTCATTTCAAGAAGGCATATTTCCAGACTCATTAAAGAAATCAATAATAAAACCGATTCACAAGAAACAGGCACAAACTGACCCGAATAATTACCGCCCTATTGCTCTCTTACCGACCGCATCAAAAATTTTTGAAAAAGCAATGTGTAATCGCGTTTATTCCTTCTGTGAGAAATATAAAATATTTAACGAATGCCAAAACGGTTTTAGAAAACAAAGATCAACGACATTAGCAGTTTATAAATATGTACAGGAGATACTTAACATACTAAATAATAAAAAATATGCGGTAGGTATCATGTTAGATATGACAAAAGCGTATGATAAGGTGCAATATGACATATTATATGGTGTTGGAATCCGTGGGATAGCCCACAAATGGTTTACGTCATACCTACAAAATCGTTCGCAATACGTCGACATACAATACCACGACTATTCTACGCGCGCAATTCAAAATATACGATCTGACGTCGAGAGAGTAAATGCCTCTATCCCACAGGGAAGCGTTACCGGGTCCTTAATGTTTTTGATTTATATAAACGACTTCCCTAATATCATAAAGGAGGAGTCATGCGTATTATTTGCGGACGATATATCGCTACTCATCTCGTGCACAAACAGCGACAACCTCGGTCAAACATTAACTTGCATATTAGACAAAGTAGTCACATGGATGAACGATCACAACCTTGAAATTAATTTCTCTAAAACTAAACTAATGGTCTTTCACCCCTATCAAAAAGCACAATTAAACATATTGTACAACAACACTAGATTAGAATTAGTCAATGAATTCACACTCCTCGGGTTAAACATTGATTCCAATGTAAATTGGAAATCTCACATTCAAAAAGTTAGAACAAAGTTATCACGATTTACGTACGCACTCAAAGAGATTAAAATGACTACTGACCTTCAAACTGCTCACAACCTATTATGCATTTGCATTCGCATGGTTAAGTTACGGTGTCATCCTATGGGGGAGCAGTTCAGAATCATCGGATCTTCTTATCTTACAAAAGAAACTTGTTCGGATCCTAGTCAATATTTAAAAAACCGACAGCTGCTTGCCTTATTTTAAAGACCTAAAGATTCTGACGTTACCTTCAATCTATATCCTTGAAATCTGTAAATTCGTAAGAAATCATCCTGAATATTATAAATGTCGCGAAAACCGACCGAGACTTCGCCCCAGACCCAATTACTTATTACTGCCGCCGTCAAATCTAAACCTACATTCAAATAGTCCTTTTTTAATGTCCATTAAAATATATAATAAAATACCTGAAGCACTAAAAGAGGAAAAGAATAAAAACATCTTTATAAATAAGTTAAAAGAAATCTTATTCGATAAAGCCTACTATTCTATAAATGATTATTTTAATGATAACGAACTATAATAACAGTAAATTCTATACATACATACATAAACTCACGAACGTAATTCCTTTCGAGGTGATCAGAAACATTGCTACAACAAATTATTTACTTTTTCTTCCAATCCAATATTGTTAGTTATATTATCCAATCGAATGTAATTGTAACGTGCCTGATTATATGTTTGTAATTTAAAATTGTGTTACTTGTTGTATTCTGTTAATGCTAGAATTATTTGTTGATTTTTATCTTATCTAATTGCATGACATCAAAATTATACACCATATGTAAAATAATCCATTATTATGTTAGAGTTGAATGATTTTGTGTTTGTTAGTAATTAACGTTGAAAATTAATTAATTAATAATGATCTCTCTCAAGCATTGCTGTGCCCAACCGGGTGCACATGTATTACCTACCTTCTATGTTAATCTAACACCTTTTATTACTATGTATACATGTGTAAATGCAATGAATAAATGAATTATGAATTATGAATTTAGTTTCAAAAGACTAAAAAACACGTTTTGTCAGTAACGCACTAAAAAGTACAAAAGACTCGTCAAAACAAACAAAATGAGTCCAAACTCGATGGGTTTACTAGTAGCTATTGAAGAGTTCCATCTACGTTTTGGCTGAATCATCGGCTCGATGGTATCAAATTATTTTAGTGTCATCCAAATGACATACGCTTGCAAAGTTTCAAATAAATGCGTCAAAAAGAAGTGAGTTAAAATCGACTTCCTATATTTTCTCACATACTTAGTTACATGCAAGCAAATAATAAGCATGTGAAAAACCAAAGACAGGGCGTAAGAGACAGCTTAGCAAATACTGAAACGGTGAACTCAGTCCAACAAACTTAACAATTCTCACTATGAAGCCTACTTCAGGAAACGCGAAAAATAGTCAGCTGTCCCGTACAAAACTGCTGTACTTATAGAACTAAAATGTATGGGACAGCAAATTTTTTTTCGCGTTTCCTGAGGTAGGCTCCATAGTGAAAGTTGTTCAATTTGATGGTCTGAGTCCACCGTTTCAGTATTTCCTAAGCTGTCACTTACACCCTATATTATGTAAAGACCCAGAGAGTTCTCAAATTCAGCAGCCATGACATAGTTCGATAACCTTTGTTCCTACTTTCAGAAAAGAAACTACTAAGCGGACACGATATCAGTGAAGGTGGCTTCATAACAACTGCCCTAGAGATGGGTTTCGGTGGCATTCGAGGGTTAAACATAGATATGCAAGTGCCTAACGACGTGTCGGCTTTGGAAGCTCTGTTTAATGAGGAACTGGGAATTATCGTCGAAGTAGCGCCCGCTAACTTGGCCTATGTGCTGAGTGAATATAGGAAGGTCGCAGTTCATGCTAAGCAGATTGGCACCGTTGGCAAATATGGAATGGATTCGGAGGTTTGTATCCATGATTACGTTATAATTACAGATCACCCCCAATAGATACCGCATACAAGGCCGCCGACGCGCGCCACACGTCTATGATTTTGCACTGATATAGACAACGCGAGTGAGCGAGCTCGAAGTAGTGTGACCTTGAAATGGCCAATCACGTTGCATCGTTTCGTGCCCCGTTACGCCAAAAATGGTGACTTCGGGCGTGTACAAAATTTTCAACATGCGGTATCTATCTATCTATCTATAACGTCACGCCTCTTTCCCAGTGGGGTAGGCAGAGACCAGGGCGCGCCACTTACTACGAACGCTGAGCGATGATAGCCCATACGGAAGAGAGCTAGCGCCTCAATCCTGAGGCCGCGGTTCGATTCCTGGCCTGTACCACTAAGTTCTTCGGAATTTATGTACGGTTGTATTTATCATTTACTAGCTCGGCGGTGAAGGAAAACATCGTGAGGAAACCTGCATTCCCGAGAATGAAAAGAAAATACCATAAGTTCGGAGGTATGCGTAAATATGGGTGAGCTTGGGGCGAACACAAAAGGACCAGCGCTGGTCTCCGTGTTACAACGACCCTTGCTTGCAATAGCCCAACCACAAATAATAATAATACTACGAACGCGGGATGCGGTATCTATTATAATAAAAAAATAAAAATTATTTTATTGACCAAAAAACAATGTTTAGGAGGGACTTAAGGCCAATGGGCGTAATCTGTGGTTATAATAAATCGAACAAAACAAAAACTCACATCGACTTCAATGATTACAATTTCACCCGGCATAATTGTGAACTCAAGTGTTTGCTGGCAGATCTCTTAGCAACTACCCACAGAAGAGAGAACCCGGCTTCGCCTTAATTGAAATCGCATAAAGGTGGAGTGGAGCTCGCGTGCTATAGATCGGCGCAATAATAATTATATGAAGATTCAGTTAAATGCCAAATGAAAATAAGGTTGAATTTAATAAATTTGTTATACTAGTTCTCGAACTTGATAGTCCTCATGCTATTTCTACTGGTTCTCTTTTCTTTGCTATACACATAATTAAAATATCTTCGAGTTGTAAATATTTAATGGAGTTATTAAAATTATATCAATTTCATAAAGGTCTATATTGGTGTCGATTCGAACTGTGCCACGACTTAACTAAATTTATTCTTCTAAAATAAGATTTAAGAAAAGATACAGAAAACCAACAACTGACTTTAGTGCTGTCAAAGTGACGTTACACGCCCAAAAACGCCTTAAATAAGATGGCGTACATTATGATGGCATCTTATTCACATCTTGTAACGTCACTTTGACAGCACTAAAGTAAAGTCAGTTGTTGGTTTTCTGTCTCTTTTCTTGGGTCGCGGGTTCGAATCCCGTAAGGGACAAATATTTGTATGATAAATATGAATATTTGTACCCGAGTCATGGATGTTTGTATCTATATATGTATTGTATATCGTTGTCTAGTCATTATAATACAAGTCCAGGCTAGATTCTGGTACTTTAAATGTGACTTGATAATTTGTGTGACATTGTCCAAGATATTTATTTATTTATTTCTTAATCTTATTTTAGAAAGTGACAGGAATAAATTTAGTTATGTCGTGGCACAGTCCGCATCGGTACCATTGAGGCTGGATTGGATTCCTAGACTTAGCAGTATGTATTTGTGTCCTTTTATCTGAAACGTCACGCCTCTTGATACGATCCGAACATATTTCTTTTACCTCATTCACATCACATCGATCTTCTATAAATGTGAAATTATTTATAGGTTGTAGTAAAAGTAAACGGTACTAAAGTATTGGACACAAAGCTGATAGAGGTGTTCAGGATGTGGGAAGAGACCAGTTATCAGTTGGAATGCCTTCAAGCTAACTCGGAGTGCGTCAAGCAGGAATGGAGAGGTAATTATTATTTGTATATACATGTTAAATGTTTTTGTGAAACGGGATGAAAAACTAGAGTATTTAAAGGCCTCTAAAAAAATTGAATTCAGAAAAGTCAACTTTTCAAATCAATGTAAATTTAACAAATATTCTATTTTTTATTTTAATGCAACACCGACCCGTTGTATGATGTTTCCTCTACCATGATGGTTGTCTGGGAGAAACCGCTCTTTTACAATAAAACTACCTTATTATTGTTACTAGTTTTTCCACTAGTTGTTACTACCACTAGTTTTTTATTAGTAACAGAATTTTAAGGGTGTATTCATAAAATGAAACTAAACAACTTTCCCTAAGGAACATGGGTCGAAAACGATAAAATATTGTGGACTTCCCATACTGAAGTGCGGATCAGCTGATCTATTTTGTAAAAAAAAATTTAATGTCCCGTTTACTAGGTACTGTATTTGTGAGTTTGGTGTATAAATATATAATACATTTTATTCATTCATTCAAATGTTTTTGTTACATGAAACAAAACTTAAGTCGGTATTTGGGCTATTTATTATTTTCTTTAGAAAGGACACTGGGCAAAAATGTATGGCCACTGGTCCAAGAGCCCCCCGCTATGGCACATGTAGTGACAGTTAGAGGACACCCAAACGTACATGGTCCATAAGAGGCATCAATATCTTTTCGAGAAAAAAAAGATACATAAAATCAAACCCAAAAAATAAAACATCATGTATCTTTTTTTTCCTCGAAAAGATATTGATGCCACATATAAAAAAATGATCTACATTAAACCCCCTTTCAAACGTAGTATGACACTTAGGTGGGGGCTCTTGGACCACTTCTGCCCAGTATCCTTTATGTCTGACAGGATAAAAGATCCAAACATCTGATGACATTGTATAAAACACAATATTTAGGGCCTTTTTCACCACTTCTGGATAAGTCATTGTTAGCTTAGTTGACAGATCGTTTGACATATTTCGTATGAAAGATATGTAAAATTATCTGTCATTGTTAGCTTAGCTAACAATGACTTATCCAGAAGTGGTGAAACAAGCCCTTAATTATTCTTTAAATGTTATGGCTGCTAATCGCGATATTATTTTCGTTGCAGGTTTAGAGAAACGTAAAGGATTGACTTACAAGGTAACTTTCGACCCTACGGCGGCGGTTATAAGGACCAAGTCTGTCAGAGTTGCAGTGCTGCGTGAAGAAGGTAAAATGTTACATTGTTTTATAAAATACCTACTAGGGGCATATAATAAATATTAGTACTACCCGTCTAGGGGTGTAACCATAACCATGTTACAACATAATACAATAATATGTCTTTTTTTAAAGTCTATATTATTCGCTATTTCGTCTGCATTCTAATTTTTATGCCTATTCCCGTCAGGATGCAGGCTATCTAGCATAGCATAGCATATGCTCACGACTATATTCCCCGAGGGGGTAGTCAGAGATATTCTGAAACCTCAGAACATCCACGTTTCACTAGTAGTACCGAAACTCTGTCCAGTGTGACGGGGAGTGAGCCCTTCGCCATTTGTAATGGCGACAACACAACACAGTAGGCACAATACATGCCTCGAAATTGAAGCATGCAGGTTTCCTCGCGATGTTTTCCTTCACCGAAAAGCCAGTGGTGTTACAAATCGTACATAAATTCCGAAAAACTCATTGATACGAGTCGGCCTAGACATACATAACACTTTCACACTTATAATTCTAGTGTGATATTGTTACCAGGTACAAACGGGGACCGTGAAATGATAGCGTCGCTGATGATGGCGAACTTCGACGTGTTCGATGTCACCATGAGCGACTTGCAAAACAAGAAGATCACCCTTGACGCTTTCCAGGGGCTGGTGTTCCCGGGCGGGTTCAGTTACGCAGGTAATACGATACTTTTTAGGTCATAAACGTTGTAATCGGATATGATTCTATGGACAAAAGACTTAAGGAGCAATGTCCACTAAATCGTTATTGAGAAAGAAAAATCATTTAGTTACTTTTGGGAGTCACGTTGCAGGTTCTGACACGAGCACTTGTCTCGCGTGGTGTAAGCGCGTTTCACTTTTTACCTGCCACGAGGCTCCGCAATCTCTTCCTGTTCTAAACAATGCCTGCGATTAGGACAGACACTACCACAAACTACTTGATACTGGCGGAAATGAAGTGCTAACGCTCGCAAAAGACCATTAATTATAAATAGAATAGAACAATCCTTTTTGGGGCCTTAGAGTGAGGCCAATGGTGTGTTGTAAAACCAGATGACGTTATACAGCCTTTATAAGGCCACTGCATGTGTCATAATAATAACACAGGCTTCTCACGAATAAGGCTGACATACTCTTCTACGCTGGCACAGTTAAGATTGGCGGAGGGAAGTTATTGGACAACGTGCAACCAGAGTATTTCCAAGCCGCCACAAAGGGCATTTACGCCCCTTAAAATTTAAGTATGCTTAATTGGCAGTCTTATTCCGAAGGTCTTACTAAAAAGATACGAAAGTTGTTAATAAAATTATATCTCAAATCTTACCACAGAATTTAACACTACATATAGAATAGCCACTCCCTGCCCTTAACTAACCTCAGATACCGCTCCTCACCCGATCAGGGGAGGTTTTAAAGAATCCGAGCAAGAAGCACTTACGGCAGGTGCGCGGGTGTGTGCTGTGGGACAACGCGAGTGCAAACGTCATCCTATTTCTGTAGCAGTATTATTCAAGCATCATGACATTGTTCTATGGGTGCCAGTGGTATAACTAAAATACTCTTCCACAGATACCCTTGGCTCAGCTAAAGGGTGGGCAGCAGGCATCCTGTTCTCGGAAGCCCTTAACTCGCAGTTCGCTCACTTCAAGAACCGGGCCGACACATTCTCGCTGGGAGTCTGCAACGGTTGCCAGCTAATGGCTTTACTCGGGTGGTTCGACCCGGAGCCTGCCAAGGCCAGCGGACAGAGACCCATCTTCTTAGATCATAACAATTCTGAAAGGTAAGAATATATTCCGAGAAGGGTACCGACGTGTAACTGTTCTAATCACCTGTGTAAGCACGTTTGCTCGTTCCCACCTAAACGATCACGTCCTGCGCAAAGATCCTAACAAAAGATGTTGAAAACCATGGCGCAGGAGACCTGGCATTAGACAGACATAGACAATGCGTTTCAGGCCGCAAGGCTTAGGCTGCTTTTCCACCAGAGATGTGCGAGGTAGCGAGGCGGAGAGCGATGAAACAATCCGTCAATAGCGCGCTCGCTCGATCACGTCATTGGGCAATTGAAGCACTCCCATTGGCCGATTTTTTCTGCGAATGAAATATGCCAACTTGAATCTAGATCCAGGACACGTTAGGGTATGATGTTGTTCTAGTCGCTTTTGAGACTGGAGAGGCGATGCCAAGGGCTTTATTAGGGAAATAAGGCTGCGAATGCGGTCTAAAGGAGGCGGGGGACACCCGCTCGTGTGCCTACTTGATACAGATACTTTTTCTAGTCATCCAGAGGGGCAATATGGCTAGCATCTTAGGGACCTTTGAGCCGGGGTTGCGCAGGGCAGGGTCTTTAGTTAGTGATAGTCTGACGAAGCTTGCATGCGGATTATAATATGTTGTTTGTTGCCATTGACTACGCTTGTAGCGGATATAGATGGATGTAATTTTGGTTTGACGAAGCCTAATCCTGAAAATGAACTTTAACTTAGAATAAAGAGATCCTTCCTCTGAGACTTTAACACAAAAATTCGTATAAAATATGTAGGTACTGCTGTCTGAAAATATCTAGTTGTTTTCTGATACAATATGTGGTCGACCACCTTCGATATGAAAACGCCTGGTCTAGCACATTTAACTAACTATTAACTATCGCCGGATGACGCCCCGATTACGGCGGTACTGTGAGAGTGGGACGCAGATCGTAGACCGCAGAGAGCAGGCTGAGGCAGCTGATCTTGATGGAGCAGGGAGCAGGGTTCTTCAATGAAAGAGGTTCTTCAGTTTTCTTCGCTAGCTTTTCTTCCGATGTTGCGCTGGAGGACTCGTTGCGACTGATTGATTTGCGCTGTTTTGCGCGCCTATGTCCTACCTAGCGCAATACCGTAAGGAGAGCCGCTTTTATTGTTCAAATTGGTTGTACATTTTTATTACAAAGTTCTGACATTTTAGGCTATATCTTAAAAACTATAAGGGGTAGTTCAAAGCTACGATGTTCTATAGAAAGAGCTTACATTTACCCGTATTTTGACATATAACAATCTATACTAGGTATGATACCCAGGTTTCCTAGTCAGAATAAAGCGGAAAAATATCACAATTTTTGCCGCGCTATTGCAAACTATTCTATTTCTAGACTATTCTAGGCACTCTATCTATGACCTAGGGTTCTGACTAAGTGCACCTGGGTTATCCTCACCTAGCCTACCTATTTCTATGTTTCTATCTATATATCTATTATGTAAAATACGGGGTCAAAGTGCAAGGTGTAAACTGAACTTTAAAACTGCTATATTTTTCTATCTAACTACTCTAGTCTATATGTTGTGTGTGAAATAGGTAAGGATCATCTACTATTGTGTACCTAAGCTGTTAGATAGGATCCACCTATCACCTATCTTGAGAAATAAGGGTATGAAAATATCAGAAATGAAACGCCTAAAAAACAACTCTAAACAATGCAAAAACTTATTCTAACCTATTCTAACTATGAGAAACGATGAATTTTATTTGGAAAACCTATAACTATACCTATAACTTATAAAACAATATCAAAAAACTATAATAAAGAAAACTTAAAACTACGACTCTAAACACGTGAAAAAACTATACAAAACTATAACGAACTGTACAAATACGTTACCCCCAACATGACCAGTGCATTCCACAAGCGATAAGCTACAAATTAAACACTAAAAAAACAATAATCTAATTGGAATTTGCACTGATCACGTTGGGTGTCTGAACTCGCGAGGAAAAACCGTAGCGGCCCGCGTCGACGCGCGAATCCGGCAGCTCGATGTCGCGAACACAATATTTCACTAAAACATGAGTAATTTGCGTTTTTGACAGTGTCAAATAAATCTTACACTTTACAAGAAACTAAATAACAAACTGTCACAGATTCGAGTGCCGATGGAGCGGAGTAAGAATCACGGAAGACAAAACAAAGCCGGACGTGTGGTTCAGCGGCATGGACGGCAGCGTGGTGGGGGTGTGGGTGGCGCACGGGGAGGGCAGGTTCCGCGTGGCGGCGCCCCAAGTGCTCCGTCTGCTGCGGGACAACCGCCAGGTCGCCATGCAGTACGTCGACGACGACGGTCTGCCCACCGAAGTCTACCCCATGAACCCCAACGGAAGCCCCGGTGAGTGACTAACATGCGTATTCTTAGTTGCTTCCTCGAGATTTCCTAGTCAAGTCCTCTACTGGAGAATTTTAGAGTATGAGTGAAGGAAAATTGTAATTCAGGGTAGCTCAGATAATAAAGAATATTTAACTTATCTCGGGACCTACCATAAGGTCTTCTTGAGATGCATAAAAATGGCTTCTTCTTCTTATCGTGTGGGCAGAGCCCTGGTGTCAGAGATTTTTCAGTCCGCCTTCCGGCCTCTGACTTGGTTTTTATGTAACGA
This sequence comes from Agonopterix subpropinquella, assembly GCA_922987775.1. NCBI lineage: Eukaryota > Metazoa > Arthropoda > Insecta > Lepidoptera > Depressariidae > Agonopterix > Agonopterix subpropinquella. The sequence goes on from OV277698.1 coordinate 22,837,158, forward strand.
CTACTGCCACCAGAGATAGTAGCCGGGACCAACGGCTTAACGTGCCATCCGAAGCACGGAATCATGGCTGAAGCATAGGAAGGAATTTTTTGGCCGAAGCTCAACCTTAGTCAAAAATTCCTCCACTCATCCTCGAAATATGCATTCTCAGTCCAAAATGTTGAAACAGAGTTTAGGGAAGCAACAGAGTTTAGAAAAATTCGGTTGCAAGGCCCATAGTAATAAACCAAAATCAAGCCATCGCTTGTTCTTTCGATACTGAATACATGACTTGACAAATCTTGTCACCTTCTTGAAAAACTGGGTTTTGTCCCTTACAGTAGTAATTGATACTTCCAGTATAGATATTAAGAATATTTGACTCCCCACAAGGAATATAGTCGTTAGAATATCGTATAATTTTTTTACTATGATATCCTTTGGCAGATGGTCTGGCGGGAGTGCGCTCAGTGGACGGTCGGCACGTGGCGATGATGCCGCACCCGGAGCGCTGCGTGCTGCGCTGGCAGAGCCCCGCGCCGCCCGCATCATACCCCGCCCCCGCGGACCCCGCCAGCCAGGCCGCGCCCTGGCTGAGGCTCTTCCGGAACGCTTACACGTGGGCCTCCAAACAATAGTCGCCACACTCTCTGATGCTATCCGAGGCTTAGGATTGGCGGAAACGAGCTACCAGCCACAGCCATCGGTGGCTATCGCGGTCGTGGATGCTGCTGTAACAAATTGACAACAATTGAAAAAAATATCTTAATGCATTCTATTTACATATTTCGAATACACGTACGCGCCCATGTTTAAAATTTTATTATAGTTGTAGATTCAAGTGCAAAATTCATCCGTCGCTACTCTAACAGTGGCTGCATGCGGAGGTTATCTGATGTTGATACAAACTTTTTCTACAGTGCTAAACACTAATTCTATGTTATTTGTTACGATATTTTGTTATTTTTATTATAGATATAAGTTTTTGTATTACTTTGTTTGGTATAAAAGTTGGATTTATTCAATATTTTCCTACATCTCAATGTTACATTCCATGTTGAATGTTATTCCAGAAAATGTTTAGTTATAAGTTGAAATGTTATGAAGTTTAATGATTGTTGAAAGATCTGATAACAATGATATTTGCCATAAAATAACTACATTGACCATTCCGTCTCGATATTAACAAGTGACGATGCCATTTTGACGATAGTTTTAAATAAAAAGTAATAACAGTGGCTTGCTTTTGTCTTAGCGCCATTTTATTCTTTCGTCTTCATAAGAATCTCTCAAGGCCTTTGTAAAAACTTATATTCGAGCTGCGAGCATTTATGGAGGTTGTTTTATTAGTGTTCAGAGATTTCAAGCAGTTTACAAGAAGTTTTCCTTTTTAAAAATTAAGTGCATTCCTAATTATCAATTATTTTAGAAAATACAAATCAACTAAAGAATTTCTGATTTAACTAAAACAAAACCGTTTTATTTCTTTGTGTCAAACAAAAAAACATTGTGATTTTGAAGTGCCTCTATTAAAATGTTTTATACTAAGTATACATGTTTTTAATATTTTATGGATATAAAAATAAATAAAGAATATTTTATTTAAAAATATTTTAATTTAAATAATCCTGCTAGAGTAGGTAGCAGATATGTGGAATCAATACATACTACAAAATTATGCATACATCTGGATGTTTAGTTGCATATCTGTCAGTCATCAACATTTACATATTTACAAATACAACAATTTAAGGTGAACGCACTCCTATCCGCGGCTGCAGTATCCGCATTTTGTCATTTCATACAAATTCTGCGTCCTAAGCTGATAGGTGTGCATTCATAAAGGTTGTTTCCTGATCCCAAATGTAGTGAAAAAATATAATTCGTTTACATGTAAGTACGAATAAGAAAATTATCAAATCCCGATCCCAATGGAAGATCTATTGATATAAATAAATAAGAAAAGATAGCTGGATCAATACAGCTCATAGAAAGTAACAACTCTAGAAATAACAATGGTTAAAATAATGATGATTACACTTAGGCGCCAAAAATACCCATTTTAAAGTGACTTCAAACAAATATCGGAACGGGCAGTTTGCCCTTACTATTGCGCCATGTCGCTGATCATTATTAGCGAATTCAATCAAACATTCGCTAATATTTTACATGAAACTAAATCCAGTTCTTTTATTTATGATCAATATGATTAAAATTAAATTACTATCAGTTTATAATAACAATGTGCATGACCTTGCAGGGCCGTTGGATAACTTCACTTCTATGTAAAGGAAACAATCATTTGAATGACTCGAGTGAAGTTCGTGTGATTGAGTGACGTCACATTTGCGAGCGAGGTCATGCACATTGTTATTTTAAACTGATAGTATTTTGGTAATTTTAAATCACATGAATGATGGATGGATCAATAAGAGATGAATGAAACGTAACAATAACCCCAAAATAGTGGGACGAGGGCTTACAAAGAAAATTTAGAACAATAGATCTGTAACCTTTATCACAATAACATGGTAAAGGTCAAGAAGTAGTTGTTGAATGAGGGTTGAACCTCATCTAGCAGCACCGCATCGCATATTTCCGCACGCAGCACATGAGCACCGTCGCCTGCGGTCGCCGTTTATCTTATTTGCTCTAGCAAATGACGTTCCTGAGTGACAGAAAAGGATGGAGCGACGGAAAAATGTGATGCGGTGCTGCCAGATGAGGATCAACCCTAATCAGATTTTCTGTTTCTAAATATTCATTGCCATTATTTCTTGTAGAGAGCGACTCAAGTCCTTTCTGCGAGCTTTGAGTAAAGCGTCACATAGATCGAAAAACCATCTTTGAGGATCTGCTTTTTGTTCATAGTAAACTGCCATAAGCTTTTTTGCTTTTCTAACAGTGCTATTATTATTTCTATCGATTCTGTCTATGTCACCCTCCTTTATCTTCAGATTTCTTCCGAGGTCTCTCCAGTAAATTCCTATTTCTTCTGCCAGGGTGTCATTAATCCTTTGCTTTTTCCTCTCGCTCATTATTGCTCCGATTGGGTTAGTGTTTATAACACTTTGCACTGGTTGTCTGTTGTTATTTTCTATTCTTAGTGTCTCTTCGTTTACGGAAGCTGAAACAATAAAACCTAGTGTTTACTTGAAGAGTTATTGCTGTTTTACAAATGCAGATTTGGGTTATTTTCACCAAACATGTAATAGCATGTTGTCTTGCCAATATGATTATAATTGATAAGATGTGAAAAGTGATAATAGAAAGTAATGTTTATGAAGGTATGTTACATTACTAGGCACAACAGGCAGGCAGGCTTTACTACTTAAGCGGATATTACACGGATCAACCAAATTGCATCAATTCCATTGAAAAACATTGAACATTGCATGCATTTCCTATACTTAGCTTTCAATAATGAAAATTGAAATGTATTTAGATGTCTCAATGCCATTGAAGCAATGGAATTGAAAGCAATATTGATCCGTGTAAAATCCGCTTTATAAAAAAGTTAATGTAATTTTTATTACAGAAAGAAAAAATAATACAACAGATGTAGAAGAACTTAGAAATCAGTAATAACAGAACTAGCATATGACTCACCATAATAATTGACGTATTCCCTCGGAACGTGGGAACCTTGGTATTCCTCGATCCGCCTCCTCAAGGCGGCGCAGTTAGGAAGTCTTCCGACGATCACCTTCAGCGGTTCCACATCATCCTCGGACAGATGGTCTCGTATTTCCAAAACATTCAACAACTGACCGATGGAGACGATTTGTTCAAATCGCCTCGAAGAGTTGATGGTGTCTCTAAATAGTTCCTTGAGCGAAATAAGCAAATGTCCGTGCCTTTCACTTGAGCCGACGCCGATTCTTACTTGCTCCTTCAATTGCGCGTATTCTGATAAAGTCATTCTACGTGATAATGATAAAACAGGATAATAAACACAAAGAAACAGAAATTAAAGTGTTGTTAAAGTGCCATTTGTTGCCTTTTATCAGATCAGTGTTGTCAGATCAAATTTTTAAAATACGGGAGGGAGGGAGAGGGAGGGGAGAAATCGGGAGATGTATGAAGTAAGATAAAAAAATCGAAGTTTTTTAATAAATGAAAAAAAAATCTTACCTTCTTACTTCTTCTTATCGTGTGGGCAGAGCCCTGGTGTCAAAGTTTTTTCAGACCGCCTTTCGGCCTCTGACGTGGTCTGACGTGGACCTTCTTACTAAAAAAGCAGCTCTAAAAATCTGTGCTATACAATTATTATGTTTTGTTAAACATTTGTTGCATTATGTTAAAGGCGAGTTTTTATTCCAGTAGGTACGTACGCAGAAAAAAAAGAGAGAAAATAGTTAATGGCAGTCAGCAGTCACATTAAAAGATAAAGAGAGATGAGTGGAGTATTTGCATAAGTGTATTGTCTAACCTGTCAGATAAAGTTAGCTTTTTTACAAATAGTCCAATTAATGTTTTGTGTATCATTTTACACATATTTTTACGGATGTACATAGTTCGTTTTTACACTATATGCAAAATCTGGAGATTGTGGGTCGGTGAGTGTTAATCAGGAAGTTCGGAGATTTTACTAAAATCGGAAGAACTGCCGTAAAGTTGGGAGGTCTGGCAGCACTGTTCAGTTGTCAAAGTCAATGTGTCAGGCCCTCACTAGTTTCAATTTACGCAAAGATGTAATAATTTTTGATTCATCGCAACAAACCTAGTACGCTATTTTATTATTTCAAAAAATAAACTGATTATTTTATAGGTTCGAACCGAGTTCTAACTGTGGTTCTAACCAGAGCGTAAGCGAAAAATTCTTCGGCTATGGTTCCAACAGTTGTCGTAGGTATCAAAACAATAGCAAAATGCAGTAAAGTCAAAGAAAATATTGTAAAGTTGAGTAAAGTAATAGAATCTTCCTGCCTGGAAAGGAACAACGTCAAAAATATTTTTGAGTCCGTTTTATAACGTGTGAAAATTTCTCGGGGTGCCAATATGAAAGAGAAAGAGCATATAAAGATATTTATGTTGGAGTGAAATAAGTAGACTACCCGAGAGGTTTTTACACTTTTTGAAACGGACTCTTGACAGGGAATTCCCCCGAAGTGCGATTTTTGAAAATCATACGAGCGACTTGGCAGTAGAAAGATGCATAATCTCCATAGTAATTTTGACATTTTCTACTGCCAAGTCGCTCGTATGATTTTCAAAAATCGCACTTCTGATAAGGTAGGTAAGGTAATATGGCGGCAAAACAAAGATCGGCCTTTCGTGGCGCGGACTCTACCTTATCCTCTATTCTTTTTAATTTATTAAAATAGTTTTTATACTGCTTCGTCTGTGTGAAATATGTACAGTCGCCATCAGATATATCGTAGCATACAAGATGTCCAAATATTTCTGAGCAGTGCTAATTTTCATTAAATTATTTACAGTAAATGTTACCAATTATATCTAAACGTAAACTTTTAGTTAGTTATATGTTAGTTATATAGTTATATTTTATTGTTATATCTGAAATAAATTTCTAAACGTGTATTTTGTCACAAATATGTAAACAGCGAATTTTCAATAATTTCTTTACAATGTTATTTAAAATTAACATGTAAAACAACGGAGTAAGGTTTTTATCCGAAACTGTTCAGATGTTTATGGCCACCATGACTGCGTCGATATATTTGATGTTCTCGGCGTTCCTATGTTTTTGATTGACTATGGGTAAAGAAATTTTTGAAAATTATAACTGCTTAGAAATATTTGACCACCTTGTTTGCTACGATATATCTGCTGGTACGCCTACGCATAGTACGCCTATGTCCTTCCGCGTGGTTTAAGTTGTCTCAAACACTCTCAAATCTCAATCTATACCTACTACCTGTAGGTACCGTACCACATCAAAATCAGTTCAGCTGTTAAGCCATGATAACGTAAGGTAACATACAAACAAACATAGAGACTTTTGCATTTATAATATTAGTTTAGTAGGTATGAACCGCGCGGCGCGCGCCGCGTTCGCTAGTTTATTACTTAGATACCTAGGTAGTAAAAATTTTACGAAAGCCAGTTAAATTTATTCACAACATTCACAATAATAGAATAGGCTTAGGTGTACCTACCTAAATAGTTACTTTACTCGTGGGTTGGGTTCGACTTCGATCCCCACGGGTGATTTGTCACCACAGATCAATGTTTGTCACTTTGTGCGTTTTTCCCTCGTCTCATATGACATTGCAGCCTGAATCACCTGATTGTCTGAAATAAATGATGATTCCTTGCTTCGGATGGCACGATAAGCCGTTGGTCCCGGCTACTATCTCTGGTGGTAGTAGTTAGTAGTCGTTACATAAAAACCACGTCAGAGGCTGTAAGGGGACAAGGTGGTCCGAAAAAACTCAGGCACCAGGGCTTGCTGTGCCCACTGCCCACAAGAAGAACAATCTATCTTTCCTAGTTTTCTTTTTTTATTAGGTACCTATCGAATTATACAGGGACACAGGGTGGATAAAACGAACCCTACTTGGAGGGAAAGTACCTACCCTTAAATATTGAAGAACTATTTGTTTCTGCTGCGCTGCGTACAAATGTAGAGCTGGGCATTTTACGCTAAAACTGTATGTATACCCTGTCATGTAGGTAGTATATAGTAGAGGAACCTACATAAATCAATTTCCATGAAACGACTGAAACAATCGATGGTACCTATAGGTACTATCATAAATTACACTACCTACGCTACGCGCTTAAGTCGTCAGTAACCTACCTACCTAATCTAATAATACTCTGTGTTAAGGTCAAATTATGACGATTGAACAAACAAAAATTACTTTTGCTTATTACCAACTTACTAATGATAAAATATCCATTTATAAGTAAACATCATTGTTCTATAACTCGACACTGATTGTAATTATTTATTGGTCTTACTTATCGCAAAGTTTAACGTTTTGACCCCTGTATCACTCCAGTACCGTCACTCTCTTGAGCCGGTCACAAATATGATCTGGAAATATTAGTTTAATTTAAATAAAATTAACTTCTTCAAAAATGCATAGATTTTTAAATCGCACAGTGGTTACCACATTCGGTAATATACAGAAAAGTTATAACGGTAAACCGTTGTGGAAGGATGGAGTTCGTAGTGTTACAACCCAGAGTTCTAAAACGGATAGCTTATTTCCTAATAGGGTTGATTTTCCGAGTAGACATATCGGCCCGAGAGACCAGGACATCGTTACAATGCTGGATTTACTTGGCTATAAGGTTTGTACGTGTTTACTTGTTTAAGAGGGGGTCATACCTATTTTGTCTGTTTTCGAACCGATTTTTGAGAACCAAATTATTACATTTAATATATATAGTTCACATAACAGTGTAGATACGTTCTTTCTGCAGGGCATCTAACCGTTGAAAACACGATTCTATTAAATTTTCTCGATAGAAAAGAGGAGCAAAGTAAGCTCGATTTCAGATTTATAACCAGTTTTACAAGAATCACACTACACCATTTCTTCTGAATATACCATCATTTGAAAGGTAAATAATTATAGCAGGGCTTCTAACCGATGGATTTTTCCCCAAACACCCAAGAGAAAAGATATTGATGAAAAATGCGTTTTTTTGCGATCTTGCTTTCAATTGAAGCGGGATGGCTAATTGCGAAAGTTTGCTTGTTAGAAAGAGAGGCTTGTTCTACTAATACCCAGCCTTAAAATAATGTCGAATATCCACATTTAGCTAATATACAGGGTCCTTCTTAATATGCTGATACTATTTCAAGGGGATGATCAGCAGACCGTTAAACTGAACAACTTTTTCTATGGCATGATCATCGAAATAGCGAAAAAAATCAACTCTTCCATACAAATCAAATTAAAGATTGAAAAATTAAGTCTCGGGCGGGATTCGAACCCGCAATCTTCAAAACCGGGGAAGTTTGTTATCCAATTTCGCCACCGAGCCAACTGCTCAGAGACCGCAATTTTCATACAAAACTGTAAACCTAGGTTAGGTTTGCAGTTTTGTATGGAAGAGAAATGTATGGGACAGCATATTTTTTTCGCGATTTCGATGTTGGTCCCATAGAGAAAATTGTTTAGTTTGACGGTGTGATCATCCCCTTAAAAAAGTATCAGCATAGGACCCTATATACTAGTCGTTTTTTTCGAGTTGGCCGCTCCCTCCCTTCCCGCTTCACCATACCGCACCCCTAAGAGACCCTATTAAACGCAATTTTATAACCTTTAGCAACGCAACCACGTACGGCACGTCCGTCCCGATCACAAGCCGGTCACTAATATCGCTTTTAATTTTAAATTTTTATTTGCTTATTATATTATTTTTTGTCGACGGGACCAGTTAATGTGCCTGTGACGAAATTTTGTAACGGTCATCGACGGCCAACTCCAAGCAAACGGGTAGTAGGTAAGTATCGGTGTTCTGCATGTGTGCAACTTGTACGACTGCTAAGAAAAAAATAAAGTTTTTTGTGCTGAAAACTGTTTCTCCAAACATAAAATCCCACAAAATCATGGTCATCACAATGCTAAAGAAGAAAGTTTTAGCATTCTGTCCGCACCGAAAAAGACTACGGGCCTGAGTTTGTGTATGTATGTATGTAATGTTTGCACGTTTTTACTATAGCAGCACGTGAATAAATATCCCTATAGAACAAAAGCTTCATACAAGTCGGTCGCTGTCGGTGTACTCACACATAGCACGCGTAAAAGGACGTAGGTACGAACAGGTGCGCACATACTCTGGCTGAGTATGTGTATCTGTTCGTATGTCTTCTAACGCGCGCTATTTGTGAGTGCACTGGCAGCGGCCACTTGTATGAAGCTTTCGTTCTGTAGGGATATTTATTCATGTGATAGCTGTGTCAAAAAACCGTCCCGCGTGACGTAGTGGGAGTAAGGCAGAGTAAGGTAGTGAGAGGCCATAGCAACTTTTAAAAAACACATTGGACACACGGGTGTAAGATGACGATGTTTTTCTGCACCAAAAATCATTATTATCTAACATACATAGAAACATTAGGTAGGTACCTATGTAATTTGTTTGCTATGATGCTGATAAAGATCGTTAGTATTGAAACAATGTTTTTAGTGTTAAAACAGCCTCACCGATATCTAGTTTTTGTCTAGTACCTAAGTATTTATGGATGCAGGAGCCTCCCTTCATAAAATATAGAACATTTGATATAACGGCCTAGATTGTAAGACGGACTATCGCAGTTATAGATAGCCAAATGTACGAACGCTCGTTATGTAGTACACAAGTACCAATAAAGTCGATAACTACAGGACATTTTATTATTTTATTTTAGAGCTTAGACCAGTTGACAAACGACGCTGTGCCCAAGAAGATACAGCTACAGAATCTGATGTCCATCGAAGAACCTATCAGTAAGTATCGAGTGACTAAACAAACGCAAAATGTAGCCTATGTACCCTAGTAGTCCTATGGTACCTACATAATTATAAATGGGCCAAAATTTTTATGCAATGTATTTCTTATAACATGCCAATCATGACCATGTCGACAAAACGAGAAAACCGGCATGGGCCCCCACTTACGCATACACAAAGAAATAATAGCCCAGTCATTTTACGGTTTGAGCCGGGACTAATTAAGAATCGATATTTCTGTTCGGTGTTATATTTAAGACCCAATTTGAGCCTAGAAATAAAAAAATAAAAAAAATCACCTCACCAGCAGTCCCAAATATAAAATTTAGCATTTATCTCGTTCTAAAAAACCTAAATGGTAATTTTTTTCACATTTTTAAGGCTTTACCATTATTCATTATACATACGTATTTTCTTATGAGTAGGTATACATTTTTTATATTTCAATGCCTTTATTTTATTTTTCAAAAATAGTTGACATTGTTAAATATAATTAAAACGGGTGCATTGGTATTTAATATTATTAAGTCAAAAGCTTCCTGGGAGATACAATTCTGATTTCTAATTGCGTAGCGATTTTTTTAAACATGATTTTAGATAATCTTTTTCTCACTAAATGGTGCCGTGCCGGTTACAGATTAACACTTTCGCGGGCAGTGAACGAGACACAATAGAACTTTTATTGTTATCAGTGCTATAGCCGGTCACTGTCCGCGAACGTGTTAAAAGTCCCATTCATAATTACTCCCCACCCTCCTAACAAAACTCCGTAAAATTACTTGGCTATAAAGCCAGGCATGTTTCGACTTTTTTCGTTTTCTCGGGGGTGGCATGCTAGGCTCTCTGAAGTATTCCTCTCATCTTAGTCGTAATTTTCAGGTGAATATGACCTCATTGAACGCGTGCGCAAGCTGTCGGAGACAAATCAAATATGGCGTTCCTACATTGGCATGGGATACCACAACTGCTGTGTTCCACACACCATTATGCGTAACATGTTTGAAAATCCTGGATGGTAATTTTTCTTTTGCACTTTTACGATTACATATCCGGCTGATGATGATGACTATGAATAATTTTAATGAGTCTTTGCATTCACACGACAATATAGAGCCTGTAAAATAGTAGCTTATCTACGATATAGAGTCAAGCGGGAAACAATTTTAACCAATAAAAAAATGGCTTGAATTTAAAATAGGTCAAAATAGTAAACAAGATGACGAAGGAATACGTACACTCTTCATTTCTCAAGACCCCGAACTAGATTTCTAGCGTAGGCTAGGTTCCTAGTTCGTGGCCTTATACGAAACTAAAAAGAACTGAACATTTCAGGACAACACAGTACACGCCTTACCAACCGGAGGTGGCACAAGGAAGATTGGAAAGTCTTCTGAACTACCAGACGATGGTCAGTGACCTCACCGGGTTAGATGTTGCTAACGCGTCTTTACTCGACGAAGGGACAGCTGCTGCTGAAGCTCTATCTCTTTGCCACAGGTTCGTACCCCGAAAACAATTCAAAGATCTTCTTTTCGTATCAGCATGAGTTATCATCATCATCATCATATCAGCCCGATAGACGTCCACTGCTGGACATACTTAGGCCTCCTGGGGGGATTTGCCATAATCGCCACGCTTGGTAGGCGGGTTGGCAATCGCAGTTGGATTAAATGTGTGTACTCAAAGGATGCTGCTGCCCATTCTCCGATAGATCCCTTAGTCGCCTTTTATGACACCCACGGGAGGAAATGGGGTGGTGCTATTCTTAGCCGACACTACAAGGACAATAGCATATCTCATGGCAATCAGTCATGATATTGTGGAAAGTTTAGCCAGTCAGCAATGGTCGTATCGAGGCTGCGACTGCCCAGGGTAAGCCAGACGAACTTAGGTTTCTTCACTCGAGGTGGTTCTTTTTGCACCTCCTATCCTTGCAATCATCATCTCAGCCGACGGACGTCCACTGCTGGACATAGGCCTCCCCCAAGGATCGCCATAACGACCGGTCCTGCGCTGCCCTCATCCATCGTTTTCCCGCCGCCTTCACCAGGTCGTCGGTCCACCGTGTGGAGGGCCTACCCACGCTGCGCTTTCCGGTACGTGGTAAAGTTCTCCTTGCAATCGTAATTCATCAATTGTGCATGATTACATTACGATATTAACACGGATAGCTGTAAGTCCGTGTGGTGTCGACCAAGAATAGCACCATCCCATTTTCTCCCGTGGGTGTCGTAAAATGCGACTAAGGGATCTACTGGAAGACGGGCAGCAGTATCCTCTGAGTACACACATTCAATCCAACTGCGATCGCCAACCCGCCTCCAAGCGTGGCAAATCCCCCCTTTTGGGGGAGGCCTATGTCCAGCAGTGGACGTCTATCGGTTGATATGATGATGACGATGATGAGCTGTACCGAGTACCTACCTGTTTTCTCAATATCTTGCTGCACTTGGAATAGCCTGGATAAGAAATCAGTAAGCAGTCAATAAGTGTTTTTTAAGGCAAGGAAGGCCTACATACGTACTACTTAATCAGTAATTTTATCCACGATTAAACTTACAGGCACAACAAAAGAATGAAGTTTGTGGTCTCAGAGCGGACACATCCTCAAACGTTGGCAGTCGTTCAGACTCGCCTGGATGCTCTTGGTCTGGAAGTGAGTGTGGTGCCAGACGTTCGACAAGCAGACTTCGCTCAGAGAGACATATCGGCCGTACTTCTGCAATGCCCTGATACAAGAGGATTGGTTTATGATTATTCTGCTTTGGCAGCTGCGGCACAGGAGCATGGGGTAAATTCGATTTTTATTAGTCAAGATTCAATCTCAAGATTTCTTATGAAACAGAGGCACAAAATATAGGATCCTTCTTAATATGCTGACACTTTTTAAGGGGATGATCAGACCGTGAACTGAACAACTTTCTCTATGGCACCAACATCGAAATCGCGAAAAAATAATCAACTCTTCCATACAAAACTGCAAATCAACTCGTGCCAAATGTATGGGCACAGCATTTTTTTTTTCCGCGATTTCGATATTGGTCCCATAGAGAAAGTTGTTCAATTTGATGGTCTGATTATCCCTTTAAAAAAGTGTCAGCATATTAAGAAGGACCCTGTATATGGTTATTTTAAATTAGTTGGCGAAACTGCACCAGGGTATGCTAATGATAACAGATTGCATTATAAATGTTTATAATTGATATTGAAGATTAATAAAATTATTATCATCGTTCGTATTGTACGCAGTGTTTGGGACGCGGGAGGACATTGACCTTAGAATCATATGATCGGACGGCGGGTCATTACCACGCAAATTGTACTTAGTAACAGATACCAAACTGGGGAGTCACGTTGCAGGCTCTGACACGAGCACTTGTCTCGCGCGCGTGGTGTTTGCGCGTCGCGTTTTTGCCTACTACGATGCTCCACAATCCTCAATCTCTTCTCGTTTTTGATCAAAAACAATCCCTGAGATTGGGATAAATACCTACTCCAACAAAAAAAAAACTTGACACTGGCGGAAATGCAGTGCTAACGCAATGCAAGAGTCCATTAATTATAAATTAAAAAAAAAAGATAACAAATCTATTTGTTAAGTTTCGCCAACCTGTTTCGAGATCGCCTTACTACGCATCTGTGTGTGCGTGCGCCCGTATCCCTCGTTGCATGGAGCCAGCGATTTGGTCCTAACTATTTGGTACTTACTACTGGGTATAAATAAATTAAAGGCTATATTCGCCTCCGTGCGTCTAATGGTTAATAGCATTGGCTCTCGACACGGAGGTCGTGGGTTCGATTACCACGGGGGACACCTAGTGATAATGTCACTTTGTGCGTTTTCCCCCAGTTGGTTAAGACATTGCAGGCTGAATCACCTGATTGTCTGAAAAGAAAAATGATTCCGTGCTTCGGTTGGCACGCTAAGCCGTTGGTCCCGGCTACAATCTCTGGTGGTAGTAGTAGTTACATAAAAACCACGTCAGACGCCGTAAGATGGTCTGAAAAAACTCTGACACCAGGGCTCTGCCCACACGAAGAAGAAGGGCTATTTCTATTGGGATCCTCGAAACTACAACACAGAATATAACTAGCGTATTTCTTTGACAATGTTTCCAGACCTTAGTGGTAGTAGCAACAGATCTCCTTGCCATGGCTCTGCTGCGCCCCCCAGCGGAGTGCGGTGCGGCGCTTGCAGTGGGAACATCCCAGCGTCTTGGTGTTCCACTCGGCTATGGAGGACCTCACGCAGGGTTCTTCGCGTCGCAGCACGCGCTTGTGAGGCTCATGCCTGGACGTATGGTTGGTGTTACCAGGGATGCTACTGGGAGAGATGCTTACAGGTGAATAGAAGATTGAACTTCAATACACGTTAGTTTTAACCTGAGATGTTGAGATGTATCTCAATCTAAACTCAAACTCAAATTTTATCTCAGAGTCTCAGCATTTATATCCCTGTCATAATTGCATCATTTATAAGCTAGAAAGACTTAATACTTTATAAACTACTAGGTACGATAAATTAGAAAAGTTATAATGCTTAATATGCTGACGGTTTTTTAAGAGGATGATTAGACCATCAAACTGAACAACTTTCTCTATGGGACCAAAGTCTAAGTTCATAGCGAATAAAAAATCTGCTGTCCCATACATTTGCGTCGAGTGGGATTGCAGTTTAGTATGGAACAGCTGATTTTTTTTCGCGATTTCGTTTTTGGTCCTATAGAGAAAATTGTTAAGTTTGATGGTCTGATCACAGAGTACTATAATTACTACCCCTCTTAAAAAAGTGTCAGCATATTAAGAAGCACCCCTGTATACCTAAACTCACTTAACGTTATCCATTTCGGGATGATCAGAAATATCACGAAAACTGCCAACTTTCTGTTTAAAAAATTTGTTATATTACTATAGCATAGGCATAGGCATATGCTCACGACTATATTCCCCGAGGGGGTAGTCAGAGATATTCTGAAACCTCAGAACATCCACGTTTCACTAGTACCATAATTCTGTCCAGTGTGACGGGGAGTGAGCCCGTCGCCACTTCTAATGGACAGTGGGTACAATACATGTCTCGAAATTGAAACATGCAGGTTTCCTCACGATGTTTTCCTTCACCGAAAAGCCAGTGGTGTTACAAATCGTACATAAATGCATAATACTATAGCAATGCTCACATTTCGCTATTTAATTAAGTTTCATAATGGAATGACGTGTCAAGTGGTGCGAAGTGGCTTCCTTTCGCCCACATAGACACTGCATAAGAATCCAGCAATCCCTTAGTCGCCTCGTATGACACCCACGCCAAGAATTTTTATTGTTGTATAGATTGGCTTTGCAAACGAGAGAACAGCATATACGTCGAGACCGGGCTACTTCGAACATTTGCACTGCACAGGCACTTCTGGCTAATATGTCTGCAATGTACGCCGTGTACCATGGACCGCAAGGCTTGAGGGATATTGCTACTAGAGTTCATAATGCTACACTTGTGCTGGACCATGGTAAGATTCTGCAGCTATTTGTTAGAGTATGTATCTGCAGGGTGAAATTGATATCATTAGCATCTTTTTAAACTTAGAGTCTACCCATCAAACTGAACAACTTGTACTATGAGAGCAAACCATCGGAGAAAAAAAAATCTGCTGTTGCATACATTTGAGTCGGGTAGGCACTGCAGTTTAGTATGGGACAGCTGATGTTTAAGTTGCTCCGATCGGTTTGCTCCCATAGTAAAAGTTGTTCGGTTTGATGGGTAAACTCTGAGTTTAAAAGGATGCTAATGATATCAATTTCACCCTGTATAATATGTTATACTTAGAACTTAGATGATAGTTTGGTTGGGTTTCCACTTATACAGGGTGTAACAATACACCCTAGTAATACTTAAGGGGTGCTTCAGACCATCAAACTGAACAACTTTCACTATGGAGCCAACATCGAGAAAAATTAAAAAATCTGCTGTCCCATACATTTTAGTCAAGTCGGTAGTGCAGTTTTGTATGGGACAGCAGATATTTTTTATTTTTTCTCGATGTTGGCTCCATAGTGAAAGTTGTTCAGTTTGATGATCTGAAGCACCCCCTTAAGTATTACTAGGGTGTATTGTGACACCCTGTAGATCTCCGGTTCCCAACATCTTATGTATCTGTCCATTGTCTGAAAGGTACTTATTTTTAGGGTTCCGTAGTCAAACGAGGAATCCTTATACTTTCGTCTGTCTGTCTGTATGCCCGGCTTAATTACTCCCTCATTTTTGAACCTATTGAGTCGTAATTTGGCATGGAGACAGATAATAGTAACCCATAATCAGAAATATGGTATTTAAGAAGAAACAATTTTTCCGACCTTCCATACAACGAAAAGGGCGTTGGCAAATATTAGTTTTTAAAAAACAATCTAATACGACGTTTGTCGTTGGAAAGCTCTTGTAACGTGGAACAAAACACCCATACAAACTAAGTTGTTACAATGCTTGTATCTCGAGATATACAGGGCCCTTCTTAATATACTGACACTTTTTTAAGGGGATGATCAGACCATCAAACTGAACAACATTCTCTATGGCACCAACATCGAAATCGAGAAAAAAAAACAGCTAAGTATCCCATACATTTTGTTCGAGTAGGTTTGCAATTTTGTATTGGCGATCCGATATTTTTTTCACGATTTCGATATTGGTCCCATAGAATGTTGTTCAGTTTGATGGTCTTATCATCCCCTTAAAAAAGTGTCAGCATATTAAGAAGGACCCTATATGCGCTCAAAGTAAAAAAAAGAAACAGAGCGTTAGGTACTGTTGATATTTGCTATTGATCTTGATTAAACGGAGTAAGTAACAGTAGTTGGAAAGAAGTAGAGTGTTAGAAACCTGTGTATCTAGAATGACAAAAGAAAGCTTTTCATAATAATTATATTCTTTCAGGTATACGACTACGCGGCCATAAACAATCAAATGATGTATTCTTCGACACGCTTCACATAGTTCCTGTCTCGGAACATGACGCAAGCGTCATAAAATCACGAGCTCAGACAAAGAAAATCAATCTGAGATACTTTGACGATGGTGCGGTAGGAGTAGCTTTGGATGAAACCACTACTATGCAAGACGTTGATGACCTATTATGGATATTTGACTGCCAAAGTGTTAAAGAGGTAAAGGGTGATATGCGAAACATGATTCATTCAGACTGAGCTATGATTAATGAGTCACACAGTTTGTAATAGACCGAGACCGACCGAGAGAGTCGCGGCCTATTGAGAGGTGCCCATCCTAGTTTTTTTCAGTACTTTAGATCAGTCTCCTTCCGATATGGCACCTCATTTACTTCCCAAACAGAAAGGTGGAAAAAGTTATACCAAAAATCATAATGGAAAAGGTACTTGCGGCAAGATTTTTCTAGGCAACTTGGCAGCGTTAAAGTAACCCCTGTGTAAACATACACTAGAATCACATTTCGATCAAAAATGAAATAGGTGCATAATATTACGGTCGGATCTCGGACTATAAAAAACGGGGACAAAAACATATTTTTTGTTCTCATCGTCTCAACTATTACGAACTCTTTGTTACACAGGTTGTGGAAGTCGGCGATGTAAAATCCCGAAGCGTGCAGAACGGTCCTTTCAGAAGAACATCGCCTTATCTCACTCACCCTGTGTTCAACATGCATCATTCTGAAACACGTCTGGTTCGATACATGAAGCGTTTGGAGAACAAGGACATTTCATTGGTCCATTCTATGATTCCTCTGGTAAGATCTTTTGAACAGTTGATGGAACAGTCCCATAGAGAATACTGTACTGTTGTATTAAGTTTCACAATGTTACCCCAGGGTTCCTGTACGATGAAACTGAATTCGACGACCGAGATGATGCCTTGCACTTTTAAGCATTTCACTGACATTCATCCATTTGCTCCGCTAGACCAGTGCCAGGGCTACCACACGTTATTTGAAGAATTGGCTAATGATCTCTGTGCTATAACTGGTTATGATCGCGTCTCTTTCCAACCCAACAGGTAAGTCAGTTGAGTAAAATTACATTTAAATTAGAGACTACAGGGTGTAACAAAACACCCTAGTAACACTTAAGGGGGTGCTTCAGACCATCACACTGAACAACTTTCACTATGGAGCCAAATTCGAAAAAGAGATTTAAAAAAACTGCTGGTTCATACAAAACTGCAATACCGACTTGACTCAAATGTATGGAATGGTTGATTTCTTTTTCGAGATTTCAAAGTTGGCTCAATAGTGAAAGTTGTTCAGTTTGATGTTCTAAAGCACCTCCTTTAGTATTACAAGATGGCTTTGTTACACCCTGTATAAGACCATCTAGTTCCTGGATGCGTTTAGGCACAGGACCAGAAAGGATACTAAACGGCCTGCCTGCGTCGGTCCTGTGGATACGAGCTGATGATGATCAGCTAGTAATAAATATTACTTTTTAGCGGAGCTCAAGGTGAATATGCTGGGTTGCGTACAATCAAGCGCTACCACGAGTTCCGTGGTGACACCGGTCGCAACATCTGCTTGATTCCTGTCAGTGCGCACGGCACTAACCCTGCGTCTGCGCACATGGCTGGCATGCGTGTATGTGCGGTCCGTGTAACGCCTTCCGGAGACATTGACATGGCGCATGTTAAAGATTTGGTGAGTTCTCTTCTTGTTCTTGTATCACCTATATCAGATTTATTTCGATTGGAAGGGTAGGTACACCTACCTACAATTATATTTGTAGAAAATTGCTATCCGGAGCAAGTAAAAACAGCTATAATCCTCCATCACAATTGTCTCTCTTTCTTGGCTAGGGTTTCTGCTCGAGATTTCTTGATGCGAGAATTGTCGAGAAATCTGGCTTTAGACGAGACAAGCAAACATTTTACAGCAACTGTAACTCGAGAAATCAATAAAAACTAATAATTATCAAGCGATCCAGGAAAATTGCTGGAAAAACTCTCGTTTTCTAAATGAGTAAAATATGTTACTTGTATTTAGTTTGGAAAATAGGCACCAAAGATACATTATAGGGATTATAGAATGAAAAATTTTTAGTGATTCTAAAATTTTTGATGTGTACTGGCATGATGTCGTGGAAAAAAATATCTAAAGCCATAAACCCAAAAAAAAAAAGAAAACGTTTTCTTTTTAATTGAGGTATTTGGCTTAACGGAATTTTTTTCTGACAGATAGCTGCCAGTTCTGTATTTCTTAGATGTAATGAAAACTCTTTGGTTTAGATGAGAAATTAAAACTTTTGGATTCCGCTCAGAGGAAGGTATATAACCTGTTTGGGATTTCCAATTTTTTTTAACTTCTCTTGTTTTTTAATAATCCCACTCAAAAATAATTCTTCGTTTATTCTTAGCAAAGACTCGAGAAAACTCTACCTGTTAAAATATTAATGAATCCTTTTTACTATTTTGCCTTACTTAATTCAACAGCTTAGCTGGCCAAAAGCCTCCCTTCCAACCATTCTTCTTTTGGACATGCTCTGGCCCCTTATCGATATAATTTGATATGAAATTGAAATTTGTAGGTAGAAGAACACAGTGAGAAGCTGTCGTGCTTGATGCTGACATACCCAAGCACGTTCGGGGTCTTCGAAGAGCGTGCCGCTGATATCTGCGCATTGGTCCACGCGCATGGCGGGCAAGTGTACCTAGATGGTGCGAATATGAATGCCCAGGTTCGTTTTTCAATTAGGATAGATTTCTAATACCAATTCTTCCTCTCTGCTTTACAATGAGATTCATGTAGCCCAGTCATTTTACGGTTTGAGCCGGGACTAATTAATAATTGATATAATTTCTAGGTTGATTGTTGAATTAATTGATGTATTTAAGATTTGATCCTAGAAATAAACCAACATTAAAAAAAATAATTTGAATAAATTATTACGTCAGCAACAGCACCAAATTTAAAATTTAGCATTTATATTTTATATCATTCTAAAAAACCTGATGGTATTTTTTTTCCACATTTTTAAGACATACTTACTTCAAAAATGGTGTTGATATTTTTCTCAACTTAGAAAGCTTTAGAAAATACATTAGTATTTTCTAAAGAATACCTTATTTTTAAAATTTCAATGCCTATTTTATTGCTAAAAAATAATGTATACCTATTGTTAAATCTAATTAAAATTTGTACATTGGAAATAATAATAATAATTATTATTAACTTAAAGCCTTCTGGGAGATACAATTTTGATTTTTATGTTGCATAGAGATTTTTTTAAATATGTTTTCAGATAGTTTGTTAGTCACCAAATGGTGCCAGTTACACTTTAAAAGTCCCATTGATAATTACTCCCCTCCTAACTAAACTCTGTAAAATGACTGGGCTACCGAAGGTTTCTTATATTTCTTCAAAATTTAATGAAAATGTGCATATCTTCCAGGTGGGACTATGCCGTCCCGGTGACTATGGCAGTGATGTCTCACATTTGAATTTGCATAAGACTTTCTGTATTCCACATGGAGGTGGTGGACCAGGGATGGGACCAATTGGAGTGTTAGTATTATAATTATTTGTTTAACATTGCGTTGCATTTCGTTTTAACTATTTGTACATCTGTCTGCCAAGTTGGCTACTGTTTACGAAGAAGTTACTGGCGCTTTCTATAACAATGTGCATGACCACAGATTATTTAATATGGCATGACCTCGCTCGCAAATGTGACGTCACTCAATCACGCGAACTTCACTCGAGTCATTTAAATGATTGTTTCCTTTGCATAGAGTCTACCTTCAAGGTCCTACCGGCCCTTCAAGGTCATGCACATTGTTATTTTAAACTGATAGTACGTGGATTTAAAAGAATACTATGATATAAGGCCCGACCAGAAAAATAAAAAACCTCGCCATGTTGCGGAAAAGCGTTAGAACTAATTTTTGTACTTGGAACACTGACATTAAAGTTTATAAAACCCGGACGAATTAACTTGGCACCTGGCTCGCACGTGGCTCGGAATTTGGCACACCTCCTGCTACCCCCCGCGGGACCCCGCCGTCGCCGTGCGACGCCGTAGCATAGCATTTCAGTTACCGTTGCACGTGTCCCTGCACTTTAGCATTTTCGAGTTATTCTTTCCGAGTTTTCCGACGTTTTTATTCCGAGCCACGTGTCAAGTTAATTCGCCCGGGTTGTAGTCGATTGGGGCGCCCCCAAACCAGGCGTTTTATATTTCTGGTCCAGGTTTAGACAGATTTTTCCAATGTTATTCTACAGCAAAGCACATTTGGCACCGTTCCTGCCCTCACATCCAGTAGTAAACACCTTAGCAGATTTGGGTGATGATGCGCATAGCTTTGGATCAGTAAGCGCTGCTCCTTTCGGATCTTCTGCTATTCTGCCGATCTCCTGGTCTTACATTAAGGTATTTATCCACTTACTTGTGTTTTTACCACAATCCATCCATCCATCACAGCCCTTGATCAGTCCGTTCGGACACAGGCCTCCTCCATATTTCTCCATGACGTTCTGTCCCTCGCCCTTTGCATCCAATTGGGACCCGCGTGTTTCCTAATATCATTGTCCCATCTTTCTGGTGGGCGGTCTCTACTACGCGTGGTTCCTCTGGGCCTCCACTCCAGTGTTATTCTGGCCCAACCAATGCTCAGTATCCATACGTGCAACGTGACCTCCGTGATCTCCACTTCCGGGTTCCGGCGTTCTATAGTGGCTACCACATCCACGACCTTTGTATTTCTCCGTATTTTGTATTTTACCGCAATATAAGAGTATTATCTAACTTATGTACTGACTACTCTCAAACGGTGAAGGAAAACATTGTGAGGAAACCTGCATTCGCTGAACAAGAAATTCTGATGTGTATGTGAATGTATGTGTTGTGGACTAACATACCCTCCTCGCAAGAAATTCTGATGTGTATGTGAATGTATGTGTTGTGGACTAACATACCCTCCTCGAGGGTAGGCCTGTGCCCTACTGTGGGACGCATATAGTCTAATAATGAAGAGTATTTTAACTTTGGAAATGACTTTGTACAGTGTTATTATTTATTAAACTTTTAATACTTTCCAGATGATGGGGCCTAAAGGGCTTAAAAGAGCAACACAAGTAGCTATCCTCAACGCAAACTACATGTCCAAAAAATTGGATGGACATTATAAAACATTGTACAAAGGCGAGAGGGGGTTGGTTGCTCACGAATTTATTTTAGACGTACGGGACCACAAGAAAACAGCTAATATTGAACCTGGTGATATTGCTAAGCGTCTCATGGACTTCGGTAAGTAAAATTGGGACCTTAACTTAATAGAAAAAACAATAACAATGTTTTTATGAACAACATTTTTTTTTACAACAAGGGTCGAACCTCATCTGACAGCACCGCTGTCGCGTTCCGTCTATCTTATTTGCTCTAGCAAATGACGTTCCTGAGTGACAGAAAAGGATGGAGCGACAGAAAAAGGCGATGCGGTGCTGCCAGATGAGGCCTCACGATTTCTTGTTGCATATGATGATTTTAATGTAGATCTAGATAGGTACGGTCTGGTTCTTTAGTATGTTTCACTAGGTAATTCAATTTAAAAATTACCTATTTATTCTCTAAAGATATAGTAGGTGGTAATCTTGCCGTATCTCGTGTTTTGTTTCTCGTAATAGCCAACGTGTGTGACTCGCAGATTCGATTTCTATCGTCTTCCTAAAACTTAGTTTGGCAAAGGAATACATTTCTGACGTGATTACTATATCTAATTAGATGTATAAAATATTTATAGGTTTCCACGCGCCAACGATATCGTGGCCAGTAGCTGGTACTTTGATGATAGAACCGACGGAATCTGAAGACTTGCAGGAAATGGATCGGTTCTGTGAGGCTCTCATCACTATTATGAAGGAAATCAAGGACATCGAAGATGGTGTTAGTGATAAACGGCTAAACCCGTTGAAGGTACAATACTCTCTTTTAATAATTAATAGTGTTCTCCTCTTGATAAAAAGATAGAAGACAAAGAGAGTACATAGGTACTAACTATACTTTTGGGAAACGACAGCGTTTTTGTTAAAGCATAGGTACCTACAAAACATAATCGTATTCGGGGTGATCAGGAATTTTGCTAAAACTACTTACCTACTAACTCTATTACCTGTGTAAAGACTACCAAAAAGCTATAATATGGAATTATTTGTCAAGTCATGATAGTTGACTAGTCTTTCGCTCTCAAAACACTGCAAGAAAATCGCGCCATTTTAAACCGGCACTACACGGTATTTATTACCTATTTATATTGTAAATCTTTGTAGATGGCACCGCACACGCAACAAGAAGTGATATCAGAAGACTGGAATCGCCCATATACCAGGGAACAGGCCGCTTTCCCAGCAGTAAGTATCTAATTAACTTAGGTATTATTTCCCGAGACAACTGATTCCTTAATTAACTGATTTTTTAAAATTTTCAGCCGTTCGTGAAGGCAGATACAAAAATATGGCCAACCGTTGGCCGTATCGATGACATGTATGGCGACAAACATCTCGTGTGCACCTGCCCACCCGTACTTGATGATTTTTAAGCTTAGATTTAAGATAATTATGATTAAGCTGACGCTAGACAGTCGGCAGCCGACTCTATTATCTGCGAAAAAAGACCGCATGACCTCATGAAGCTGTGAAGCACTACTGTGTTACTTATAGGTAAATACAGATTTTACAAGCTTGTACGCACAGACCACAGATGGTCCGCAGTTCATCGTTTTGTTCGTGATTAATTGATAATTAGACCACATGGAACTCGATGAGGTAACGCAGACTGTGCTCAGTTTGTGCAGATTTTCGAACTGTTTTGCTCCTGCAAAGCATCAGGTGTTTGTGCTGAGCCTAATCAGATTGTTCTTCTCCTTGGGTCTAAGGCCTAACTTTAGTAAATAATAAAACAACTGTCTAGCGGTCGCATAATGTATGTATATTTGTCAATATTCTGGTAGAATAAATATCGTCGTTTATCAACAACAAAATCTTTTCATTTTGTCAAGAACTTTAACCTACTAGCGGTATACAATAAATTGCCAAAAGTTTTCTATTGACTTCAAACAAATAGTCTATCTACCTTATTGTACAAATATTTTCGTATTGCGAAGGATTACTTACTTTATTATAGACAACATTCAAATGGATTCAAGGCAACGTGTTTGATTTGTTACTAGCTCGAAGTATTGTATCGAATGAAATACGGATTTTGGAAACTTTACGTATTTCAATAACAAATACAATCTGAAAATTGGAAAGCAACAATTGACAGCTATCAAATCGTTTTTACATTATTAGCGAACCAAGTGATTGCACCAATTTGCATGGAATAGGTATAAAATTAAAATTATGCTTTCTATTTTTGCAAAACTCTTTGATATATCTATATTCAACTAGATTCCATATAGCAGCGTCACAGAATAGATAATAGTACAAAGTTCCTCTTATATAGAATGGCCACACTCTGACTTCAGATACCTCACACTTTCTGGGGTCACTTTATGGGGAGCCGAAGCCGAGCAAGGTATATACAGGGTGGCCGGGGAGTTGACGTTCAAACGAAAAATTTAGGTCCGGTATGTCGTGGGGTATCCGAATCACCCCCATGTATGTTCCGCGATTTTTTATAGTTTTCGAGTTATGATGATTTTTCCGATTTTTTGAGGAAACTCGACATGACCGGCTTAACAACTTCTAAAAAAAAAAGTGTAAGACTTTTTAGAGATTCTTTTTTTGCAACTTAATCTTCATGAATTGTGCCTTTATTCATAACATCATCAGCATCGTAACTTTGATAAAAGTTTTAAAAATATTGGTCTAAAATTAAAAATTTGCGATCCGTGAATTATGACTAAATTTTCAACTTTAAATTAAAACTCTAAACAGGTGACCTTATGATTTTTTAGCTAATCCAAAAAATGCGCCCAACTCTCAGCTTTCATAATCATAAATAAAAAGTAGTACTTAAGAGGGCTAATTTGGCTAGAATTGATCTTCAAAGACAACAAGGCGGAAAACTCATAAAAATTTTTTATTTTTTTTTTGCCATTATTACCACGCCTAAGGCTAAATAATGATTAAAGAATGCTGGAAACCGAAACGGCGACGGGTTATGCCGGACTCTTACCGGCTAAAACCCCACCGTGTTCCACCTCATCCCATATTGCCGTAGAGCCTGAGGGCCCGTGAGGAATCTTCCACACTCTACGGCGCAGCGACCGACCTTACCAGGTCTCATCTGTTTTGGCCTTGACAAGCCTACAGGCCTTTAGGTGGTGCGTGGGAACACGCACACAACCACCTCGAGTCCCTATGATCGGACGCCGGAACCCCCAGCCCGACGCCCAGAGACTCAAAAATTACGGGGGAGGCAGACCGCGAGCAAACGCAGCCCGTCTGCGCCCCGTGCGTCTTTGGCGGATCGGGAGTTCAGAAGTCGACTCCCTCTCCCTCTCCGCCGTCTCCTTCTGGAGCATTACTGCCTCACAGAAGGAGAGAACCGCGTGCCAAGACGCCTCACTGTCGACCATAGCGCGAACCATGGCCGGCAGCGAGAGGTCTGAAACTACCTGGGAGAGCTCACTGCGCTCTCCCGCCCACGCCCACACTCCTGCAGCACGTGCTGCGCCGTCTCGTCGAGACAGCCGTTGCAGTGGTGGCACCCGGCTGTCGGCTCCCACCTCCTAGGTTAGGTTAGGTTAGGTTATCTACTTTTTACTTAAAACTTTCCTTATTCCACCAACACGATAGGTTTCCAGCATTCTTTAATCATTATTGATGAGACCTGGTAAGGTCGGTCGCTGCGCCGTAGAGTGTGGAAGATTCCTCACGGGCCCTCAGGCTCTACGGCAATATGCGATGAGGTGGATCACGGTGGGGTTTTAGCCGGTAAGAGTCCGGCATAACCCGTCGCCGTTGCGGTTCCCAGCATTCTTTAATCATTATTTAGCCTTAGGCGTGGTAGTTATGGCAAAAGAAAATATTTTTAAATTTAAGAATTTTCCGCCTTGTTGTCTTTGAAGATCAATTCTAGCCAAAGTAGCCCTCTTAAGTACTACTTTTTATTTATGATTATGAAAGCTGAGAGTTGGGCGCATTTTTGGGATTGGCTAAAATATCATAAGGTCACCTGTTTAGAGTTTTAATTTAAAGTTGAAAATTTAGTCATAATTCACGGATCGCAAATTTTTAACTTTAGATCAATATTTTCATAACTTTTATCAAAGTTACGATGCTGATGATGTTATTAATAAAGGCACAATTCATGAAGATTAAGTTGCAAAAAAAGAATCTCTAAAAAGTCTTACACTTTTTTTTTTAGAAGTTGTTCAAGCCGGTCATGTCGAGTTTCCTCAAAAAATCGGAAAAATCATCATAACTCGAAAACTATAAAAAATCGCGGAACATACATGGGGGTGATTCGGATACCTCACGACATACCGGACCTAAATCCCTAAAAAAAAATCTATTAATCTAGTTGTATATCGTTTACCAAAGGCAAAACACGACAAAATAATCAGTAGGTACTTAACTATAAAACTCTGAACAAAGTGGTTAGATTAACTGTCGAAATTATACTGCACATAAAAATTAATTATCAAAATCTAACTAAGTAATAAATAACACACAACAAAATGATACTTATTAAATTATTAATAGCATTAGAAAACATATTTTAGATCTTAAATAAAGCTAATTTCAGAATTACTTTGGAGGCGAACTGATTGCGTCTTTTGGGTACATGCCTAATCTTACGCCTAGCTCTTTGGGCATGCGTATTGATGTTCGCGATGGAAAGGGATGGTAAGACCCTGTGGAAGGACTTCTAGGGTACGACAGCGAAGAAATAGTATCAGTTTCAATCAGAGAAGTTATAGTACTACAAGTATCGTCTGTCTCCAGTTTTGCTCTCTCGCTCTTTTCCGCATATTCTTTCGGAAGTGTAGGTGTCTCCTTATTGGGAAATATTTTAGGTGAGATGGGAGTAGACACTTGATCAAGAGACATGATTTGACACAACGTATCACTAGAATTACTCTTCGCTCCTGTAGGTGAATCGTCTTCAGCAGAAGGTTCATACGTAAAACTTATGGAGGATGTCACTACATGAGCGAAATCACTTGCTTGGCTGTTATCAGTCTTTGATAAATTGTCACAAACTTTCGGCCCCTGGTCAACTGTTTTACTACATATATCACTGGCTTTGGATAACACGTAGTCGTTATATTTACTAGAAAATTGGTAGTCGTAGTCCTCAGTCGTATATTTACGATCGTACGTGACTGTATCTTTTGGTTCAGTTGACGGTAAAGTTACAGATGTTTTAGATTCCCCTGACAAAGAACGATGTGTCCAGTCAGATGCAGCAGTCGGTTTTGGTTCACTGTTCGGTTTGTCGGCGTGATTGGACAAATCACTTGGTTTTCTTCTATAATCGTAGTCATAATTACTATCAGACTTTTCTATGACATTTTTGTAGTCACACTTGGCAATGAAGCCCTTATTTTCCCATCCATATAAATCAGTTTTATTACCTAAACATTCTATACTAGGCGTTTTAACACCTTTAAGTACAAATTCATCAGATTTTGTTGCAGAACTACGTACTTCTAAAGAAAAAGGGTCATCTATTGATATTGGCCTTACTCTTACAAAATCATTATTCTCACTTGTTTCATCTTTAACGGCTCTTTTTCTATAACCTATTAATGAATCAGAAGTTGATTCTTTTAACAATGGTGAATCAATTAATTTAGTTTCAACCGGTTTTTCTGGAATAAAGCTACTGTAAATGGTTCTTTTAGTATCGGTTACATAATCTAAGTCTTTGATGCTAGGCGTCTTTTTGTTTGGAACAGCATCAGCAATATTTTGCTTTGTCAGAATTCTGCTAAGTATTTTAGAATTTTCTTGTATAATCTGTAGAGCTCTTTCGCTGTTTTTCCTTCCTGATCGAAGAATATACTCCTTCGGAGTCATCATAGCTTCTTGAAAGTCTTTTGATTTTTCAGGGGTTTGTTTTTTGATCTCAATATCAAAGTTTTTAATTTTATCTAGATCATCATAATGGATCATACTTTTACGATATTCGCTTTTTTCCTTTACGTCTGGACTAGAGAAATTTGATTTGGTAAAGCTGTGACTTTGTGGCAACGAAGATGCTCTTTCTATCTCATCTTTTGAAATTTTATCGTTATTGTTACTCTGAAGTGTCAAGGAGTCTGGTTTCTTGGGCAGCCGTGAATTTCTTATAGCAGATCTACGGTTTGGAATTTCAGAGTTATTAGGATCAGTCAATCGTGCACCAAAAAATTCTGGACTGTGTTCAAAATACTTGTCTATTTTTAACGGTATCGGTGGTTCATCTTCACTTACAATGATACTTTCTGCACCTGGACTTCTAGATGGACTTTCCACATCAGATATATTTTTTTCTGATAAATCTATATCAGGCACAAAATTTGGATACATTGTTAAACTATCGATTATATCGGGAGGCCTAGAAATTAATTCTGGCTTAGAAGTACAAGGGCGTCTAAAATTTGATACAAAGTCATATTCAAAAGGAGATTTGTGACTAACACCATAATTACAAGGAGATAATTCTATGGGACTTAGCTCAGTAAAATTTAAAGCATTAGAAAGCTTCGTCGGCCTTATTGAGTCATTACTTTTAGAGTTTTCTTCATAGCTTGGTTTGGTCAATCTTTGCAAAATTTCGCTTTCCGAACTCATTCGCGGAGAATAAGGAGATAAACTTTTGAAAGGACTAATCGGTTTAAAGCTACCAATTTCACAACTAACAACCAAACTATCTTGTAATTTAGTATCAAAACCGTCTATGTACGTACGTAGTGGCTCTCCAGCAGCAGAGTCCAGATAATCCGTAATGTCTTTAACAGGTCGCTCTGGAGAAATCAATTCTGAACTAACGATGGGAGAATGTTTAATCACTGTATCACTAACGACCGGTGAATGTACAACTTTCGATTCTTTAAAAATAGGCGAAGGCATTAATTTACTTTCTTTAAGGCTTATTGCTTTTTTCCCCTTATCGTCGTCTGGTAGATCAGGTTCAGAGTCACTACCTGCCTTCTCATTCTCATCACAAAGGCTCGTGTCTGTACTGGAGCCGGTGTGGGAGGAATAAGAAGAAGTTTCACTGGAACTCCGGGACCGTAACGAAGCGATCATTTCATTGGCTTCACGTTCAGAGACTATAATACCATCTCCAGCTTCATCCAGGTCTATGGATGCTTTTCTACTTTTGCCCTTATCTACAATCTTTTCTTTCTTTAAATCTTTCCATTTGACAGAGTTTCGTCTACTTAGTGTCTTTTGACTTTTCTCTTCCTTCCAACTGATTGTGTCGGTACGTCCACGCGAATGATGTTCGCCCTTCTCTTGAGAGGTTGAAGAATGTCGTGAAGGAGGGACTGCACCGGGCGGGGGACCGAGTCGGCGACCTCGAGAACTTACAATGGCACTCTTACCCAAAAGGAGATTATTTACTGTTAGCGATGTCGGTGACGTAGGTACTCCAACTGCAACGAAAGAAGGTAAGTTTACATACATCTGCACTGCACCTTACTCTTTCAAGATGATGTTGGAACAAAATGCGTGGATGTGATAGTTACCAGCTGCATGTCTCGCGCAGGCAGCCGCTAAAATAACATGTGCTTGTCTTTGCCGCTCCCTCAATCGGGCATATTGACGCTTTAATGCCCCTATATCTAAGGATAAGCGATCGCCAGTGCCTGAACGGTCTTCACGTCTCGGTATCACCTGAAAGGAAAGACAATTTTAATCCATGTTATGCAACACTTGTGGTATATTAACTATTTATAGGTAATTAGGAACAAACTATGAAGGAAAAATATGGGGGCAGATTGAGGTTTCGTTTAGCAGTCAGATGGTAAATGTCTTTGAAACTAAAGATGAAATTGGTACATGAGTTTTTATGTGAGTGCGAAATAAGAGGCCTCTGGGCCTCTACCTGCACATTCGAACTTCGCAGTTGCGTGAAAGTTTTCGTTCCAATGTCAACTCTATTACAGTGAAGTGCGGACCGAAACAGTGGCGATATATCGAAAATCGAAAGTCCGGGTACATGGCCAGCAATGGGGCTAGATATAGAGAACTTACTGTAGCTAATGCCATTCTATTTCCATCATCACTTGAGTCTCCTTCGTCTTCTGAGTAAAACAGCCTCAAACCTCTTCTTGTCATCGTTTGCATCTGAAAGATGTAATTAACTTATAGTATCTACATTTATAAACTATACCTACATCTATATGTAATCTAGAATGTGAATCCATATCCTATCCTGTAATCCTATTCTTCTTATCGTGTGGGCAGACCTCAAAGTCTCTCACTAAAGAGTCTGAGAGAAAATGGGGGCATCTTCACCAAGCTGCGGTGCAGTGTTCGTTCTTGGAGGTAAGTTAGTATTTAGGTTTCATTCCGATCTTTTGTGACTTTTCGTTTGTTCGTGAGTCTGATCGTTTGCAAGAGTGATTGTCATGCCATATAGTGACACGAAAAGAAGAAGATTCTGATCTTTTGTACTCTATTTTAGGACACAATTCTTCAAACCTCCAAATCTCTTCACTGCGAGATGCCGAGTCAAAATAAATGATATGCTATTCACTAGACAGAAGAAGAACCCTACTTGTTTTCTATTTATTAGTAGGTACCTATTTGAGGTAGGTAAGAAGTTTATAAGGTTTTTACCGCAGAATGTAAAGGAGGTTGGCACATGGGTGCGGTGATAGGTGGCGCCGGTGGTGCGACCCTGTATCGGTGGAGGCTGCGTAGTCTCGGCAACTCCGGCGCCGAGCCGAACGCCACCACCCTGGCCACGAGAGATTCCCCCGCCTCGTACACTGCGCCCGCGCCGCCTCCCATGCAGCTGTAGAACTCGTCCGCTGAACGCGCCGATAAGATTCGACTAGAAGTAAACGTGACTATTTTATTGATGCAAGGTCCTAGGAAATAAATAAATATCATGGGTATTTACTAGAATCTAGTCGAGGTATGAGAACACAATGATACAGAACACTTACACAATACAGGGTCCTTCTTAATATGCTGACACTTTTTTAAGGGGATGATCAGACCATTTAATGTTGGTCCTGTTGTGAAAGTTGTTCAGTTTGCTGGTCTGAAGCACCCCCATAATTATGTAACGGATTTAAGTTGACAACCCTGTAGATACCATTTCCATAACTTCAGGTACAATCACTCGTATTCATCAGACAAATATTTGCCCCTTGCGGGATTCAAGCCCGCGACGCGCCAAGGGTCCGCAGGCAGGTTCAATATAAATTGACCTATCGAGCCACTGACACTGAGAAATCCATCCATCCTAGGAATCCTCGTCTCAACTAGAAATAGGATACTTGATCTCTTAGTCACCTCATACGACAGTTCTTAGCTGGAACCCTATTTACCTATCCTTTAGTCATCACCGGTTCCAACTAACGGGAGGTGATTAGGAGAAAAAAGCATAACAATACTTACTCTTGAAGCATATCCCAGATGGCAAGAGCAGTAAGCAGTAAAACTTCGTTGCCGTCTAATAGTGTAAGATCCCAGATCCTCAACAAGGCCTCTCGAGGCAACCAAGTGGCGTACAGTGTAAGGAACCACTGCATCGTGAACACATCTGGCAGGGGAGGTTCAACACCACCACCTGCAAAAGATGTCACCCAGTGAATGATTAATACATTTTCTGACTTCATCGAGCCAGGAGAAAGAATTTGTAAAAAAAAAGAATCCGCTGTTTTCACGACGAGGTTCCAAAATTTCGTAGACATCACAGGGTGTTAAAAATTTAATGTACCTACTAAAGTATGTAACACATTGAGAAGCTTCATCAGACCATCAAACCGAAAATATTTTACTATGAGACTTACGTGAAAATCAGGAAAGAAAAAACCGGATGCTTCCTACGTTTTGGCCAAGTCGTTTTAACATTTTCCTTTCTATGGAACAGTCGATTTTTTTCGTAATTCCAATGTTGGTCCCATAGTGAAAGTTGTTCAGTTTGATGGTCAGAAGCACCCTCTAAAGTATGTACCGCATTTAAGTTTAAACTCTATAAGTAGCACATTTGCATCGCTTATAAAGCATTGATATAATTTTATGACTGTTAATCAGCAACAGTGTTTACCTTTAAACCATTCTCGCCGATCGATTCCAACGTCTCTACCTACGCAGAGGTTCGAATATCCTAGCTACCCTTTGGTATGTTGCTTTAGTTCTATAAACTGGTGTGCAGCAGTCTCTGTGCCTCGATTCAGCACTCAGTATTAATATTTTCTCCTATCAAACGCAGTGAGTGACAAACAATAGGCGATGCCAGTGCTATACAGATCGTAATACCGTCAGATATCCTCTGCAGATGGTCCATGTGGTGAGCTAAGCGGGGCAGACGTAGCCGCAACATGTCTCTGAAGGCAGCCATGTCGGCGGAGAGGCCTCGGAGGTCATCTGCGAAGTAACCCTCTGGCAGAACAGCCTCCACCAGGTAGATCATCACCTGTTGAGGTATTAAGATAATCTCATCATTCTCTTGCCCATTTCCCATTATTTGGGGTCGGCGCAATATGTCATCCTCTTCCATTCATCTCTCTTAGCCGTCGTCTCAACACTCACCCCCTTTTTACACATATCATTCTTCACACAATCCATCCATCTTTTCTTCGGCCTAGGTATTAAGATAATCTGAAGCCATACAAAACTTATGACAGTATGACATTTTGAGGTTGTCAGAGTTTTTAGTAGAGCGCGCGGACTATAAAATCCGATGTTAATCCTTTGCCCAACTGTAGCGAAACCCGAGTGTAATGTAGGCATGTTATGTGCACCTCTATATGTTTCCTATTCTTTGAAAATAACATGGAGCTGACGGCAACGCACATGTAATTCGAACACCGATTTTTTTCCCCAGCCTAAGGACACTTCGTGGCATCGACAAAGCGTACATTATCGGAAAAGCTTGTCATCAGTGACAACTGAGAAGTGACGACAAACTTTATTGCTTATAGTAATTCTTTCACAACTGCAGTTGACTTTGTCGGCGATACAGTGCCATTTGACCATTAGAGCCCTAAAAATTCAATCGCAGAATGTATACTGAAAAAAATTTGTTTACTTCAACAAAGATCTTGTTTATGATAATCATACATCATGAATGAGCCTGTCAACATCATGACTTCTCTGACTAAGAGAACTTTGTTACACGAATTCGGCTTGTTGTTAAAACTACCATCTTTTGTTTTTAGTAAACAATAATAACGTCATTTCAATTATTTTGGTGCTAATTAAGAGAAAATACTTCTTAGTTGACTCGCATTTTTTTCAGTGTAGGTATAGGTATCGTCTACGCTGGTAAATAGGTACCTATTATCAATGTACGACACAAAAGAACGAAAGACACCCTAAATGACATGCCATCGTCTCGATAAAAGAAAATATTTAATACAGAATTAAGGGTGGTATGACCATGTTGTTTTCGAAATGTAATTAATAAACTTATAAAAACCGAAGCAGTAAAAACATACTTACCTTTAACGAATCAGACTCAGACTTATCCATAACTTCCAATATAATAGCGGCTAACATGTTAAATCCTTGGCAGTACCCAACGTCTTTGTTCCATCTTAAACAATCAAACAGATTACCATTAATAGCCTCAATCATTGGAAAAAGTACCATTAAATCCATTATGCAAATATCAAAATTCATGTCGAATGATTAATAGATGAAGTAAAACAGGAAGAAACCGTATTTACCGAAAGTTAAACTGAGTTCAGTGGACTTATTTTTTTTCTGCAGTAACTTAATATTTCGTGTTTAATATTTGCATGCTATTTTTATCATGAAATATGTTGGACAATAACTTAGTACCTGTTTATAACCCAGTAAAATTAAGCTGAAATATACCATTCAGGAGAAGTAATTTCCGGAGTTTTGAAACTTTTTTAAACGTTTCTTTGGTACGTAATATTGAAGAAAAAAAATAGTCCTGGTGACGGGGAGGGGGGGGGGGGGGTTGAACTCGAGGAAGGGGGGGGGGGGGGGCTCGAAAGGTGACTTTTTTCAGTTTTTCGCTTATTTCTCGAAATCTGCAAGTCGCATCGAAATATTTTGTATGAACAAATTAAACCTGACAAAATGTCATACAAAACAAATAGTATGCATTTTTGTCATAGGACTTAACCTTTGAGGGGTACGGGGCCGAGAAAGTAACAGTGTTTCAAAAATTATGAAATTTGTATGGCGACCCTCCTGAAAGTTGAAGATAAAAACAAAATGATTTCATATTCTTAATCAACAACCCCGAAAACTCCCAGGTACAAATTTTGTGTCGGTTCGGAGAGCCCTTAAAAGCTGCATTGGCGTTTGAAATTTCCATGGCAGCCATCTTGGATATCGCAATTCTGGATTTTTTTCACCGCCAACCAAATTTGACCAGGGTCCTCTATGACAATTGTTCAAGGTCCATAACCCTATCTGTCATAGTTTCTGCGGGCCGTTGACCTCATCCGTCAGGAGTCGACCTTTTGAGGAAGTCGAAATATTCTTTTTATCGCCAGGGCATTTTTATGATGATCCCTAAAATCATTTTACTATACGTTGAATGGGGGAAACCCGGTGAACAATTTTTTTTTTTTTTTTTCAATTTATTTTACAAAGAAAAAGTTACATATTTGTTTTCCTACTTAAGCTTTCCTACTGCAAACCTTACAAGGTTTAATCGCAGGAAGCGAGTCGCTTTACAGCGTATCAGGTTTTACAAATATACAAGTTATTATACAATATAAAAGACCTTAGGGTACACTATAACACAATATGTATAATATGTAAAAGTTTGCGAGTGTGTGTTATATTGTTAAATAATTGGTCTCATCCCATGCTCAGCCCTACGACAGTTGGCAGCGTCTTGGGGTCAGCACAATTGTCCACTGAGCATGAAGATGAGACCAGAGAAAGATCGCAACTCATTTAGGTACTGTTATGCCATGTGTACCTACAGTGGTCGGATCACCGGGCGCAGATTCACCTGAGTCCAAGAGACAGCTGTCCACCCGTCCATTGACCGGCCGACGCTATGTGACGTCACTTGAATGGAATGCTGTTATAACACTGATACTGATAATAGATAAGCCCAGGTAAACAAGCTCCCGGACATCCGATCACTTTTTTGTCTTACATAAATATATTGTTTTTTAAGTTATACGGGTATTTATCTAATATCTATGGGGGGGGGGGGGGTCAACCAGATACCTCCAATTGATCTCCGGGTCCCCTTACGCTACAAGGATGACATTTGGGGATCTTCATATGGATGCCTTGGTGATACAGGGAAAACTTTGACTTCCTCGGAAGGTCGACTCCTGATGGATGAGGTCAACGGCCCGCGGAAACTATGACAGATAGGGTTATGGACCTCGAACAAATGTCATACAGGTCCCTAGTTAGATTTGGTTGGCGGTGAAAAAAATCCAAAATTGCGATATCCAAGATGGCTGCCATTGAAATTTTAAACGTCAATGTAGCTTTTAAGGGTTCCCCGAACCGACTGAAAATTTGTATCTGGGGGTTTTCGGGGTTGTTGATTAAGAATATGAAAACATTTTGTTTTTATCTTCAACTTTCATGACGGTCGCCAAACAAATTTCATAATTTTTGAAATGCTGTTACTTTCTCGGCCCCGTAGCCCTAAAAGGTTAAGTCCTATGACAAAAATATATACTACTTATTTTGTAGGAAATTTTGTTAGGTTTAATTTGTCCATACAAAATATTTCGATACGACTTTCAGATTTCGAGAAATAAGCGAAAAACTGAAAAAGTCACCTTTAGAGCCCCCCCCTTTCTCGAGCTCACCCCCCCCCCCCCCCCTCACCAGGACTTTTTTTTCTTCAATATTACGTACCAAAGGAACGTTTAAAAAAGTTCCAAAACTCCGGAAATTATTTCTTCTGATTTATCTAATTTTACTGGGTTATTAGTACATAATTATGTAAGAGTACCCATGGTAACTTCTTACCGAAAAATGTTCTTTTTTCGTCAAATTTATTTCATCAGATTTTGGTACTTACACGCTGCATCTTCTTTCTGTAAGTTATATCTAAGACTTAATTATATTATTTTCGGCATCGCAGTTGAACTTTGAAAGAGCGTAACCTAAACTTTGACCTTTCCAGAGCTTAGGGTGCCATCCCCTTTCTTCTTCCCCGAGTTCTCCGAGATATTGTCATACGTATTTAAATGTCACTTAGCAGCAGCGTTAGAATGAACTGAATTTTTGATACATTTATAATGTGCATGCATAATTTATGTTGGCGTAGCGTAGTATTATGCGAGTAACTTATCATATAAAATTTTATATTTTATTAATTAAAAGCATGTTTGTTTATTTTTTAATACACCTATATTATTAAGACCTAGATTATAATACTTTTCGAGTGGTTTTTTTAATCAACAGATAAATTACCATTAAATATCAGTTCCTAGTAGGTAGGTACTTATATTTATTATAAGAAAGCCTACTTGTATATTATATGTATAATAAGTAACTTATCATAAGGAACATAGGGTTAGGAATAAAGCGTCGGAGGCGCGTTGCGGAGAGGTATGGACTCCCAATTATGGGGGTCCGGGTTCGAATCCGCACGGACAACATGCCATGTACCAATGAGGAAGGACTACGGTCGTAAATTTGAAATGTATGTACAATGAACACGGTTTATGTGTATGTTTTAACAAAAAAAAAAGGTTTCTTTCAGGTTCCTCCTTGGTATTAAAGAGGATAGGCGGGTACCGTTTTTTTCATACAAACGTATTCCACTTTCATTTTCCTCCCTCGATAATGAGTCAGCATCAGGGAACAGGGGAATACGTTAATGACACAAGAGCAAAAAAAAATTTACCACAGAGTCTATGTTGCCTCTGCTTTGTCCGTATGATTTGCTCTTT
Source organism: Agonopterix subpropinquella (assembly GCA_922987775.1). Lineage (NCBI taxonomy): Eukaryota > Metazoa > Arthropoda > Insecta > Lepidoptera > Depressariidae > Agonopterix > Agonopterix subpropinquella. The sequence goes on from OV277698.1 coordinate 22,873,539, forward strand.
TGCATTAATTAATTACTGTAAGGGCCTTCGAAAATGACCAATTTTACCGCCCGTTTTCAGACATCCAGCAAATAAAATCTGAAGAATATAAACACAAAAAAAGCAGATCATACTGACCGAAGACAGATCGAAGTCTTTCTTATATTATTCTTGAAAGAATTATTAAAATCGGCTTAGATTCGACAAAGGGGAATTCGAAATGCTGATTTTGTCGATTTTATTGTAGATAAATCGGTCCGAGCTGCAGTGTTCCCTTTCACACTCTAGTCGGCGGGTTGTATGGGTGGGGCGGTTCGGAAAAATGCGTATACAGTCGGAAAAGTGACCTATTCTCCAAACTTCCATTTAAGCCCGCCAATCCTCTTAATATAATATATGGCAGTAAAAGTTGAGAGTATCTCACCTCGCGTAAGCCAGGAGAACTCGGCGAAGCATCCCTTGATTTTCACGACCTTCCGCCCCACAGAATAAGGAACACCCTGTGCGGTGTAAATCCTGTAAACAATTTAATATTCAGTCATCATTCTAAGACCACAATTATGATTCAAAGTTCACTTAAAACAGAGTAATATGAAGGTTACTCCATCAAACCTAATCCAAGGAATAGCAAATATGTAAAAAAAATTAATAATATACAACACCTGCCAACAGTAGGTACAAAAACCGACATGGTTCATCAGTCGGTTTAGGAGATACAGTCGTTCAAAGGTAGGAACTTTGACTGACTATATCTCCTTAACCGACTAACAGAACTTGACAGTTTTTGTACTGTTCACATAGCTACAGTGCATACTACAACAATATCATACGATCAGCCGTGCAGCTGATCGTTAATTTTTTACAGACCTTTAATCATCAGTAACTCCTAAACCGACTGGAGTTATGCAGGCAGACCTGGTCCATCCCCATCATAAAGATGCTCTACACCCCATAAATACTGAATCAGCCTTGCTGCTGATGGTTGCAAAAAGTACACTTATCTCTTAAACTATACCTACCTAACCTTAGATATTTTTAATAGTCGCTGAAAATTATAAATTAAAACCACTTTCGGTGGTGTCTTTGGCACATCAGTGTTATTTCAGTTTTCAGAAAGAGAAAGGTAAATGTAATAATTAATTAAATATAATAAATGTAATATAATTGCATAGCGCGAGTCCTGGGGCGGGCGTGCTAATTAAAAACAAATCTAACTCACTGTAATGAACCTTAATTACTGGTCATAAAGGAGATACGTACGCCCATTTTACTGCCACACCTATTTACGAGGTTACAACAGAGGACTGACTAAAAATACTTTATCAGATGAATCCAAGGCTTGCTGCAACCGATAATGATCTTTATACCTTCAGGATCTGGGCACCAAGTTCCGTGTCATCGGGCTGCGCGGTGCCGCGGAAGCAAGCACGCTCTGCTATTGGCCAGTCGATACCTCGAGCAGTCAGGTGACGGTCTGACAGGGTCAGCCATAGCTGTCGACAAAAATTATGATAAAGAAAACGGATTAAATAAGCATTAAGCATATGCTCACGATTATATTCCCCGAGGGCACCCCCTCTCTGGTCACACCACCGCCAGAGATATTCTGAAACCTCTGAACATCCACGTTTCACTAGTAGTACCGAGATTCTGTCCAGTGTGACGGGGAGTGAGCCCGTCACCACTTATAATGTACAGTGGGTACAACACATGCCTCGAAATTAAAGCACGCCAGGTTTCCTCACGATTTTTTCCTTCAACGAAAAGCCAGTGGTGTTACAAATCATACCTAAATTCCGAAAAACTCATTGGTATCTACGACTCGGCTTGGACAGGGATCGAATCAATGCCTATTGCAGGGAAGGCAAGGTTACTCGCCACTGGACAACCACGGCTATGCACGTGCATAGCCATGGTTCTATAGGGTACGTACCATTATTATATCTATTCATATGCATTATAGAAGCGAAACTATGGTTAAACCATAAAGGTATTATACTACGTAAGAGAGACGGTGACAGCTGAGAGAGCGAGATGTAACTAGCGGCATGCCTGTATAATAGAAAGAGATATGTGACGCGAGGCAATAGAACCGTTTTTGGGGATTTGGAGTCCTGGTAAAAATTCAGTTTCTGTCAATAATCGTGAACCTAAAGTGAAATCGTAGATAATTTTGTAAAAAATACTAACACTGTTTCATTAAATTATTCACCATTTCACGTTAGATTGAGAATTAATACACAGAAATCGAATTTTTACCCTGCCGAGGACTCCAAAAAACGTCCAAAAACGGTTTCATTTGAATATATGTCACTTACTCTATTCCGTAAGGTATAATATCTTTAATGGCCGGTTCACACAGAGGCGGTTTTGCGGGAAAGCGGGCCGGCGGCGGTTTTGCGGAAAGCGAAGGCGTTCCGGAGCCTGCCACACAGGGTCCGCGCGGCGCGGTAGCGGCGCGGAGGCGGCCGGTGTGACATCCAAAGCGGCGGCGGGGCGGCGCCGCTTTTTTTTTAACGGCTCTGGAATCGATGACTGAATTTTTTTGTTTCTCAACCGATTGCTTCCAAAATCGATATCTGGCGGTCCGCGTGGACTCCGAACACGAATCCGATGTCAGATTTGAGAAAAATGGCCGCCATCTTGAACTTTTTTGATTCTCAACCGATTGCTTCCAAAATCGATATCTGGCGGTCCGCGTGGACTCCGAACACAAATCCGAAGTCAGATTTGAGAAAAGTGGCCGCCATCTTGAACTTTTTTGTTTCTCAACCGATTGCTTCCAAAATCGATATCTGGCGGTCCGCGTGGACTCCGAACACGAATCCGAAGTCAGATTTGAGAAAAGTGGCCGCCATCTTGAACTTTTTTGTTTCTCAACCGATTGCTTCCAAAATCGATATCTGGCGGTCCGCGTGGACTCCGAACACGAATCCGAAGTCAGATTTGAGAAAAGTGGCCGCCATCTTGAACTTTTTTGTTTCTCAACCGATTGCTTCCAAAATCGATATCTGCGGGTCCGCGTGGACTCCGAACACGAATCCGATGTCAGATTTGAGAAAAGTGGCCGCCATCTTGAACTTTTTTGTTTCTCAACCGATTACTTCCAAAATCGATATCTGGGGGTCCGCATGGACTCCGAACACGAATCCGATGTTAGATTTGAGAAAAGTGGCCGCCATCTTGAACTTTTTTGATTCTCAACCGATTGCTTCCAAAATCGATATCTGGCGGTCCGCGTGGACTCCGAACACGAATCCGATGTTAGATTTGAGAAAAGTGGCCGCCATCTTGAACTTTTTTGATTCTCAACCGATTGCTTCCAAAATCGATATCTGGCGGTCCGCGTGGACTCCGAACACGAATCCGATGTCAGATTTGAGAAAAATGGCCGCCATCTTGAACTTTTTTGATTCTCAACCGATTGCTTCCAAAATCGATATCTGGCGGTCCGCGTGGACTCCGAACACGAATCCGAAGTCAGATTTGAGAAAAGTGGCCGCCATCTTGAACTTTTTTGTTTCTCAACCGATTGCTTCCAAAATCGATATCTGGGGGTCCGCGTGGACTCCGAACACGAATCCGATGTCAGATTTGAGAAAAGTGGCCGCCATCTTGAACTTTTTTGTTTCTCAACCGATTACTTCCAAAATCGATATCTGGGGGTCCGCGTGGACTCCGAACACGAATCCTATGACAGATCTGAGAAAAGTGGCCGCCATCTTGAACTTTTTGTTTCTCAACCGATTACTTCTAAAATCGATATCTGGGGGTCCGCGTGGACTCCAAACACGAATCCGATCTCAGATTTGAGGAAAGTGGCCGCCATTTTGAACTTTTTTGTTTCTCAACCGATTGCTTCCAAAATCGATATCTGGGGGTCCGCGTGGACTCCAAACACGAATCCGATGTCAGATTTGAGAAAAGTGGCCGCCATCTTGAACTTTATTGTTTCTCAACCGATTGCTTCCAAAATCGATATCTGAGGGTCCGCGTGAACTCCAAACACGAATCCAATGTCAGATTTGAGAAAAGTGGCCGCCATCTTGAACTTTTTTGTTTCTTAACCGATTGCTTCCAAAATCGATATCCGGGGGTCCGCGTGGACTCCGAACACGAATCCGATGTCAGATTTGAGAAAAGTGGCCGTCATCTTGAACTTTTTTGTTTCTGAACCGGTTGCTTCCAAAATCGATATCTGGGGGTCTGCGTGGACTCCGAACACGAATCCGATGTCAGATTTGAGAAAAACGGCCGCCATCTTGAACTTTTTTGTTTCTCAACCGATTACTTCCAAATTCTCAAATCTGACATCGGATTCGTGTTCGGAGTCCACGCGGACCCCCAGATATCGATTTTGGAAGCAATCGGTTGAGAAACAAAAAAGTTCAAGATGGCGGCCACTTTTCTCAAATCTGACTTCGGATTCGTGTTCGGAGTCCACGCGGACCGCCAGATATCGATTTTGGAAGCAATCGGTTGAGAAACAAAAAAGTTCAAGATGGCGGCCGTTTTTCTCAAATCTGACATCGGATTCGTGTTCGGAGTCCACGCGGACCGCCAGATATCGATTTTGGAAGCATCTCTATCTATCTATCTATCTATAACGTCACGCCTCTTTCCCAGTGGGGTAGGCAGAGACCAGGGCGCGCCACTTACTACGATCTTTACATACCTCTTTTGCCTCATGCACATCCATACATCTCTTAATACATGCCCGTCGGTTTCGAGTACTCCGCACCTCCCCTTTTTGTAGGACGCAACTGATTTGATCAGCATACGTCCTACGAGGGCGCCCTCTGCCGACACTTCCACTCACATTAGCAACATATATCTCTTTCGTACATCTAAGGGTCTCTCCTTGTGATTGTCTGTCCGGTAATCAGCAAGAGAGATACGGGTATGCGCCCCCGGGTCCTTGAGCTACTATTGTCTCCTCCTTATCCGTCCGAGACAATAGTATCCTTTCCCCTTTATCCTTTCCAATCTCCCCCATGTCCCATTCCTTTTCTTCCTTTTGCCAATCCAAGGTTGCCGTGCTGATGGATGCATGGCTAGGGGTGAGCCTAGTCGCAAGCGTGCGGGTTGTCTGGTACCGGGTACCCCCAGGCACTAATTTGCCTTCTTCCTACATGCGGGGCTCTGTAGGAAGCGACCTCGAATTTCCCTAGCTACTCGTGGGACTAAAGATGTGCGAAAAAACTAATTTTGGAAGCAATCGGTTAAGAATCAAAAAAGTTCAAGATGGCGGCCACTTTTCTCAAATCTAACATCGGATTCGTGTTCGGAGTCCATGCGGACCCCCAGATATCGATTTTGGAAGTAATCGGTTGAGAAACAAAAAAGTTCAAGATGGCGGCCACTTTTCTCAAATCTGACATCGGATTCGTGTTCGGAGTCCATGCGGACCCTCAGATATCGATTTTGAAAGCAATCGGTTGAGAAACAAAAAAGTTCAAGATGGCGGCCACTTTTCTCAAATCTAACATCGGATTCGTGTTCGGAGTCCATGCGGACCCCCAGATATCGATTTTGGAAGCAATCGGTTGAGAAACAAAAAAGTTCAAGATGTCGGCCACTTTTCTCAAATCTGACATCGGATTCGTGTTCGGAGTCCACGCGGACCCCCAGATATCGATTTTGGAAGTAATCGGTTGAGAAACAAAAAAGTTCAAGATGGCGGCCACTTTTCTCAAATCTGACATCGGATTCGTGTTCGGAGTCCACGCGGACCCCCGGATATCGATTTTGGAAGCAATCGTTTAAGAAACAAAAAAGTTCAAGATGGCGGCCACTTTTCTCGAATCTGACATCGGATTCGTGTTCGGAGTCCACGCGGACCCCCAGATATCGATTTTGGAAGCAATCGGTTGAGAAACAAAAAAGTTCAAGATGGCGGCCACTTTTCTCAAATCTGACATCGGATTCGTGTTCGGAGTCCACGCGGACCCCCAGATATCGATTTTGGAAGTAATCGGTTGAGAAACAAAAAAGTTCAAGATGGCGGCCACTTTTCTCAAATCTGACATCGGATTCGTGTTCGGAGTCCACGCGGACCCCCGGATATCGATTTTGGAAGCAATCGGTTAAGAAACAAAAAAGTTCAAGATGGCGGCCACTTTTCTCGAATCTGACATCGGATTCGTGTTCGGAGTCCACGCGGACCCCCAGATATCGATTTTGGAAGCAATCGGTTGAGAAACAAAAAAGTTCAAGATGGCGGCCACTTTTCTCAAATCTGACACCGGATTCGTGTTCGGAGTCCACGCGGATATCGATTTGGGAAGCAATCGGTCGAGAAACAAGAAAGTTCAAGATGGCGGCCACTTTTCTCAAATCTGACATCGGATTCGTGTTCGGAGTCCACGCGGACTGCCAGATATCGATTTTGGAAGCAACCGGTTGAGAAACAAAAAAGTTCAAGATGGCGGCCACTTTTCTCAAATCTGACATCGGATTCGTGTTCGGAGTCCACGCGGACCCCCGGATATCGATTTTGGAAGCAATCGGTTAAGAAACAAAAAAGTTCAAGATGGCGGCCACTTTTCTCGAATCTGACATCGGATTCGTGTTCGGAGTCCACGCGGACCCCCAGATATCGATTTTGGAAGCAATCGGTTGAGAAACAAAAAAGTTCAAGATGGCGGCCATTTTTCTCAAATCTGACATCGGATTCGTGTTCGGAATCCACGCGGACTGCCAGATATCGATTTTGGAAGCAACCGGTTGAGAAACAAAAAAGTTCAAGATGGCGGCCACTTTTCTCAAATCTGACATCGGATTCGTGTTCGGAGTCCACGCGGACCCCCAGATATCGATTTTGGAAGCAATCGGTTGAGAAACAAAAAAGTTCAAGATGGCGGCCACTTTTCTCAAATCTGACTTCGGATTCGTGTTCGGAGTCCACGCGGACCCCCAGATATCGATTTTGGAAGTAATCGGTTGAGAAACAAAAAAGTTCAAGATGGCGGCCACTTTTCTCAAATCTAACATCGGATTCGTGTTCGGAGTCCATGCGGACCCTCAGATATCGATTTTGAAAGCAATCGGTTGAGAAACAAAAAAGTTCAAGATGGCGGCCGTTTTTCTCAAATCTGACATCGGATTCGTGTTCGGAGTCCACGCAGACCCCCAGATATCGATTTTGGAAGCAACCGGTTGAGAAACAAAAAAGTTCAAGATGGCGGCCACTTTTCTCAAATCTGACATCGGAATCGTGTTTGGAGTCCACGCGGACCCCCAGATATCGATTTTGGAAGCAATCGGTTGAGAAACAAAAAAGTTCAAGATGGCGGCCACTTTTCTCAAATCTGACTTCGGATTCGTGTTCGGAGTCCACGCGGACCGCCAGATATCGATTTTGGAAGCAATCGGTTGAGAATCAAAAAAGTTCAAGATGGCGGCCATTTTTCTCAAATCTGACATCGGATTCGTGTTCGGAGTCCACGCGCACCGCCAGATATCGATTTTGGAAGCAATCGGTTGAGAAACAAAAAAATTCAGTCATCGATTCCAGAGCCGTTAAAAAAAAAGCGGCGCCGCACCGCCGCCGCTTTGGATGTCACACCGGCCGCCTCCGCGCCGCTACCGCGCCGCGCGGACCCTGTGTGGCAGGCTCCGGAACGCCTTCGCTTTCCGCAAAACCGCCGCCGGCCCGCTTTCCCGCAAAACCGCCTCTGTGTGAACCGGCCATAAGGGTTAAACCAACATGAGATTGGTAGGCGTATCTTGACATTTTGTAGGCGAATCTTGACATTTAACGCGGGAGTTTCGTTTCTATAGTATACTATTATTATCTATTCATATGATACATGTTTAATTATAAAAACAGCAACGGCGGAAATATTCATAATCATCAGCCTCTATGGTCCCCACTGCTGAGCCACAGGACGTGGCAGGACTGTCCTTATTGTGAGGGTGCATGTAGGGCGCAAAAGGATTTGGTCGACTTTACAATACGTATCAGAATATCTTCGATGTTTTTATCTTCACCGTTTGAAAGCAGTTGGTATTTCGTAAGTACAAGTTAGAAAATCTCTTTCTTGCATGGCATGTCGTGCCTTGTTCCCATATGCTTCTACCTGTGACTTCGTTATAGTACTCTTATATATTCTGTGCCTATTTGACGTTTTCTTTGTTTTCTGTAACTACGTGAGTGAATATGACCGCATGCACATTCGCATGCGGGTTATGAATATTTAACAGGCACTTATCTGGTTCGTAGCAAGGTAACGAACTGTTGCTTCTTTCAACCCCTATTCGAGAAAGGCGTAGGCGTGATTGTATGTAATACCGTTTATTTGTTAAAAATAAATAATACTACATAATTTCTTTCGTGAATTTCGCGAAGTGAAACAAAATTCACTTAATGTAACACCTACAATCTAGTTAATTAATTAAATTTCGAAAGTTTTACCTAATGTATCGTGGATGTAGTATTATTGTAGGTATGTAGGTACGCTAGAATATACTAAAAGCAATGATATTAACATAATCTTCTCGTTCAATTACTTAAGGAGTCGAGGTTAACCTAACATTAACAAAGTATCTTTACATATCTTACAATACTTTCAAAAGAAGGGGGATAATGTAATTCCTAGTCTATAAGAGCCGAAGTCTAGCCGTCGAGACGGCGGCGTCGAGATCGTAAAACTGGCAGCCCAGTTCCCACTATACAACCTTTAGTAATATTCAGCAATGACCGATATTCCTAACGAGTTCATTGCAGGTGGGAGTCTGAAAAACCTCTGGCATTTCTTTACACTTATTGAAACAGCGACGTCGATCGTAAAACTGGCGGCCCAGTTCCCACTATACAACCTTTAGTAATATTCAGCAATGACCGATATTCCTAACGAGTTCATTGCAGGTGGGAGTCTGAAAAACCTCTGGCATTTCTTTACACTTATTGAAACAGCGACGTCGATCGTAAAACTGGCGGCCCAGTTCCCACTATACAACCTTTAGTAATATTCAGCAATGACCGATATTCCTAACGAGTTCATTGCAGGTGAGTCTGCAAACCTCTAGCATTTCTTTACACTTATAGAAACAGCGACGTCGATCGTAAAACTGGCGGCCCAGTTCCCACTATAGGTACAACGTTTTGTAATATCCAGTAATGACCGATATTCCTAACGAGTTCATTACAGGTAGGGGCCTGAAACCTCTGGTCCTACTTTGGATTTTTCAAAACGGTGTGGCGTATACATGGATCGTGAAATCGGTCACCCATGCAGCTCCCACTTTGCAATATAACATTTTTTAATCGCTTACCTATACGGGCGGGCTTAGGTACAAGCTTATGGCTTATACTTAGGGATTACAGCCGTGAGTTTATGTATGTATGTGTGTATGTAATAGCTTATAAACTAATATTGCACTACTCCTGTTTTACCTCAACCACCTTTTTATATACCCATTCAAGGATTCTCCGGAGAAATTAATATAGAATTTGTTATTGTCGAGCTCTTACGCGGTGGGTGGCAGTTTGGGAATTCTTACAGGGATTCTCTAAAAATAGCCTGTTTTCTTTTGTGCCAGGTAGACCTACCTGTTTGACGTCAAACAAAACTTTTATAAGGGTCCTTGCTATCATGGTTTTGAATATTTCCTAAATGTTAGCCAACTTCTTCAAACTTTTTAGGCCCTAAAAAGTTTGAAAGAGTTCCCTTCGCAAAATTTCTGTTTTTCAGCCTGACCTTTGATTAAATTACATTAGATTTAATCAAAGAACCCGATTCCAAAATTACACACTCACTTTTTACCTACTGCGATCACGTTTCGTATTTCATGACGACCCGGTTGGTGTAATGGTTACCACGCCGGACTGCCAAACCAGGGTCCTGGGTTCGAATCCCGGTTCGGTCATGGATGTTTACATGTTTGTGCCGTTGTTGTATGGTTTCCATAATAAACAGCCTATTAATAGTGCTTTCTTGGGATCATTACAATGTAAGTGCCTGTGAGCGTTATTTATTTATTTATTTATTTATTTATTATTTATTTCATAAACTTTTATGTTTTAGATTTATGGTAAAAATATGTTTACTGTGATGTTTTCCACCTTATTTTGTGTGTGGGTCTTGAATTTTTGCTGCTTATGTTTTTGGTCTAAATAAAGTTTAAGTATTTAATTGTTAGGTTTCTAAAAAAGAGCGTTCCATCGACGATGTCCAGTAGGTATAAGAGCGAGATGGAGAAAACAGATAAGGAAAGCATCAAAGCAGACCCTCAAGCTTGACAGGACAGTTATGGTAGGTACATCGTTTTACTGAAAATTGGTTATCCACATTTTATTATAAAATGGCTTAGTTAAAATGGCATAGACAAAAGTTGAAAAAAGAATTGACGAAGTGACGAAAAAGAGACAACAAAGAAGGAAAACACAAATAATCGAAATACTAGTTCAAAGTGAAAATACATATTCATGATTCCAGTAGACTGTTTTGGGGGAAATGGGCACAGGGAATAGAGCGATATTTTGATAAGATTACCGTTTGATGTGTAACGCGCCGAAAAAATAAGCAACGCTTTAAAAAATCTAGTGTGTTAGAATAACAAGCGACGAGAAGTCTGAACAAACTACCAAAACGATCCCTACTGCGTTTTAAATGGATACCTACCTACCAGCTGTTACTCTACTACTACTACTACTTTAAAAGCCAGATAGTTGCATATACAGGGTGTCCTGTAAACCGACGTCAACCCGGTGGATGCTGATAGGTTAGTTCATGCCTAACCAGAATATACTAAAATAAAAACAAAATAAAAAAACTGTCAATCAATCAATCAATCTGTCAACATTTTTCTTTAGGAAATGGTCCTTAGTTTTTGAGATAAGGACAGTTTGATGAAATTCGTGAAACTCTTTACCTTAGTCACTATTTTGAGTGCCACCGCTACAATTTGCTCTGTGCAGTATCTGTGTTAAAACTGTCAATATCTCGAAAACTAAGCCACTTTTACTAAAGCCGAATTTTGATATTCCGCTTAGTCATGACCTAACCTATCAGCATGCGCCGGGTTGGCGTCGGTTTACGGGACACCCTGTATAAGGAAAAAACCTAGCAATAGGTTTTTAATTTAATACGACCCGATAGTTCAGTCGGTAGTAAACCTGCTTGCTGTACCGAGAGTCGCCGCTTCGAACCCCGTAAGGGACAAATATTTGTATGACAAATGTACCCGAGTCATGGTTGTTTGTATCTATTATTATGTATTCTATATCGTTAACTTGTCATCATAATACAAGTCTAGGCTAGATTCTGGTATTTTTTTTTTTATTTTTTTTTTTTTTTTATGTTCAATAGGTAAACATTTGACCCCAATCTCACCTGATGTTGAGTGATGATGAGGCCGAAGATGTAGCATGCTTACCTAGAAAGATGCCTATTCACTCTTGCCTTGAAGAGGCCCAGGTTGTATTGCTCAGGGAACAGGTCCGCAGGCAGTGCGTTCCACTCCTTAGCCGTGCGCACTATAAAAGAAGAAGCAAACTTCTTCGTGCGAATTGCTGGTAGGTCAACGACATAAGGGTGGAAACCCAGCCTGCGTCTCGTCCCCCGCAGATGAAAGGGAGACGGAGGTATTAAATCGTGTAATTCCGTCGCACACTCTCCGAAATGTATCCTATAAAAAACAGATAGACAGGCTACCTTGCGACGATGCTCAAGTACTTTAAACGTGACTAGATGATTTGTGTGACAATATCCAAAATATTTATCTTTATTATATTGTAATAAAGGGGTAGCTGCCCTCCATGGCAACGCCCTTGGGTGTTCTCCGTTCCTATTGGGTATTTGACTACATACAATGTATTTTATTTTTATCTTCTCAATAAAAAAAAGGTTAGAAAATAACGCTAAACTCCCATTTTCATTGAGTTTTTAGCTCGAATACTATTTTTAATAAAAAGATAAACTTTAAAAAGTAATGAAATGTTGATGACGTCACAACTCCTCGATAAAGAGTAGCTGATTTGACCCTGGTATTCTCTTCCGATCACGTGACTGACCACGTGACTGACACAAGTCTACGTCACCATAGATACCCTTTTACCATGTTTAGCGGCCATTTTTTTGTGACGTAGGCTTGTGCCACTCTGGGAATAGAAGACCTTGTTTTTTTTTAGACTATGTAGGAGAGTAAGGACAAGAGGGTGAATCTGCATCTGATTGATTGGTGCATCATGCTTGTACATGTGCGCACGGCGACACATCAAGCTATACAAAACCAAAATAAGCTGAAGTGCGATTTTTGAAAATCATACGAGCGACTTGGCAGTAGAAAATGTCAAAATTACTATGGAGATTATGCATCTTTCTACTGCCAATTCGCTCGTATGATTTTCAAAAATCGCACTTCTGGCCGAGCGTAAATCCCGTAACGTATAGCATCGCGCGGCCAGCTATGTTGGTTTTGTATAGCTTGATGTGTCGCCGTGCGTACACCTAAACATTTCCTGCAAACTTGACTGTTCTTCTAAATTGGCTTTACTAAATTGATAGTAGCCAGTACGGACGTACTTTTGAAGCTGTGGTCGAACAGGGCCTCAATTGCGCAATTTTATACGGTTTTGGTTTGGTTTTGGTTTTGGTTTAGTTTTGGTTTAGATTTGGTTTAGTTGAAGTAAAAAAGCTATCGCGATATTTTTTCTGAACGGTTAAATCGCACAATACAGAAAATTCGATCGAACGGACATCAAACGTTACGCCAACGTATTTTCCGAAATAAAGCTAAATCGTTTGCGCGATACGAATTGTGCATAACGTAACGTTTTTGGTTGTGGTTTTGTTTTGGTAGTATCGTTCAAACTTAGGGCGATTGAAGCCCAGGCCGTGAAGCATTATTATCATAATCATGGCGCTGGTACTATGAGGAAGATCATAGAAAATTACAGGGCGTTAGTCGCTATAATAATATAGCTTATTCAATTACATTGCTAAGTAGAAATTAGATTGGCAGCTAATAACTTAGCATTGCCATTTGATCCATCGAGGCAAATATCGATTAATTAATCAACAGTCGCTAATTAATTAGTAATTACCTATTCGTTTGATATTAAGTAGAAGCCTTTTTATTTAATTACTGTATCGAGATTAAAGTAATCGCAGTAATATTGTGGAGTGTAACTGACTGCTTGAACAAGGCTTGAACCCAAAGAGGGTAAAAAAATCTAAGAACATGGGGCCCAAGATTTATAAATTCCTGTAACCTTATACTTATGAGAATTATCTCATAAGTATAAGTAGTGAAGAAAGTTTTGTTTCATTTTGTCCTCCATTTCAAATTGCAATATATGTAATAGTAGGGAATGAATGATTAAAGAAGACAAATTAATTAAATTTTTATTGTAATTTCATTAGAATTTAAAAAGTTTTACGCTAAATGATAAAAAAGCCGGGTTTTGCTTATAACCTTTTTTTTATCCTATTAATACAAAGACAAAAAATCCACAATATTTAAGGCTTTTTCACCCAAATGTCCGGCTAAACTGGCTGGTATGTCCGGTTATTCGGCTTTAAGACCTGGCAACCCTAAGTATAAGGATCTTTCGTAATAATTAAGCCGATGGTTTTTTTTAACAGTAATTCTTTTGGTAGCAAGCCGGGTCCGCTGCGCCATGTTATAATGTTTGCTAACATCGTTTTCTAACTTTCCCCTCCCCCGCAGGCGAACGCGGGTGATGTTTTCCGATGCAAATGGATAACATCACCCGCGTTCGCCTGCGGGGGAGGGGAAAGTTAGAAAACAATGTTTGCAAACACGATAACATGGCGCAGCGGACCCCGCTTAATAATAATCACATTACACTGAAAATAACTAGTCATATCGCTATTCTCAGTACCATTACCGTTCATACGTAAAAGGCTTTTGTTATCATGAATTTGATGCACAAGGAGCATCCATTTTATCGAAAAAATTGCTTGATTTTTTGTATGCCATTTATCATCTTCTCTTCCTTTCATTATTCTCTTTAATACGAATTTACTTTATTCATATGTAAAACCGGCGGCTATTTATGAAGGATTCGTAATGTAGGTACCTATACATACTCTCTGTGTAGAATTGTAGATAAACAACGCTAGGTAGTTTGACCCTTTTGTCACAATTTTATTTTCACATGCCGTTGCCAGGCAATCAAATGCACGTTACGAGACGTAACGTATTAGAATTAAATATATTAAATGAATTATGCGCCCATAAACTTCATTTTTAAGCTTCAAAAGAGGGTTTTTGCGGTATTGTAAGTCTGAGGACTTTTTTGCGAGTCCGTGGCCGGAATCGTTCAGGAGCTTAGCGAAAATTAAAATGCGTTTAGTAGGTACCTAATAGCGCTTAAATGGATGGGCCGATTTCCTCGCAGTTTTTCCAAGACTGCATGCATGGCAGCAAAGATATAGATATATTTGCTTTAGTTCAAACTGATCACTGTCATACATAACATCAGTGATAAACACCAGTATTCTCTACGTCAAAATGTCAAATATTGTTTACCTTCTTGCGGAAGTGTTGAGGCACGCCGGCAGGGAGGCGGGCGACCAGTCGCATGGCATGCAGCCATTCCGCATAGCCTCCCTCGCCAGGACCTTCGGCGCCCGGCGCTATACCAAAACGAGCGCCAGGATCGCCCGCTGGTGGCCAAAAACATTATTATTTAGAATCTATGTAGCCTGTAGGATCTTGAAGATTAAGGTCTGTTATAATTTTGCAAAGAGTTCAACAGATCGAGTAGTATTATGCTTTGAAGCTGGTGCGCTTCCTGGTGATGGTCACTGTAGTTCTACCATATGCAAATTAGTCGACCAAGGTTCGAATTGCGGGAAAAGAGAAAATTTTGCAGACAAGGTATGAATTTGACCGATATGACTGCAATAAGACCTGGGCTGCAATCGCGGTAAATATTCTGTGATTGAACCGTTATTGGACTACGTACGAACCATAACTTTTGACAAATTTGGTATTGCGCTAATCGCGGTACTGCTCTTGACAGCGTTAGAGCCGTTTTGACAGATCGCTCAGACGTTAAGCGCTCTTACAGACGAGCGACACTTTGCAGTCGCCGGGTGTTGCTGAGGGTCGCGCGACCGTAAAATGTATGAGCGCGGCGCTCTGCGACCCACCGCGACAGCAAAGTGTCGCTCGTTTTTTTTTTCAATTTATTTTACAAAGAAAAAGTTACATATTTGTTTTCCTACTTAAGCTTTCCTACTGCAAACCTTACAAGGTTTAATCGCAGGAAGCGAGTCGCTTTACAGCGTATCAGGTTTTACAAATATACAAGTTATACAATATAAAAGACCTTAGGGTACACTATAACATAATATGTATGATATGTAAAAGTTTGCGAGTGTGTGTTATATTGTTAAATAATTGGTCCCATCCCATGCTCATGTCTGTAAGAGCCCTAAGGGCTGTCAGTTACATAGAGTTTAGCGCGATGCGGAATTCAGCACAGTTGAATATAAATTGGATTGCAATGTGATTAGAACTGTAATTGGATAAGAACAGAATTTTTATGTTTTAACTTAGCGTAATCGGGCTCCTGGTTAATACAAAGTTTATAAGTTAAACTATGTTCTTGATATCAAAGTGTCTGCAAAAATATGTTTCCTGTACATTTGTAAATGGTGATTGCCGCAATTTCATTTCCAAATGTAGACTTCATTCATTCACATGCTGCGCACTCCTATAGGTTAGGTTGATATATTATAGGTTAGTAAATCTGTTTCGTTCAGGTGTAAAAGAACAAGGAAATGAATTATATCAACCTTTTCAAAGATACACTGCCCTGTCCATTTCCACTTCATAAAATAAGAGAACATTTTTGAACACCTAGGTACATTATTGAAAATAAAAATGCGAAAATCATTCCTTTTTGTTCATTTATAATAGATATTTCAAAGATAACATGGACCACCAGATCATATTGTTAGTGACAATATTAGAATATAATACATTGCGCGCTAAATGATCCATAGAAAGTATTTTTTATCTGCTTTATCAAATTAAAAACGTGACACCATTTATCAGTTCCGAAACTGCAATTGCGACAAATATTGGCACAATATCTACCTGAGCTGGTCCTCGACGACCCAGCCAAGTTCCTGAGGGAGTTTAGGATAGCACTCATCTGTCCTGCCTCTGATACACATTTGACAATAAACGCATATCTTTAACACTGCACTAAACACTACTTAACGGCCTGACTTAATTCGATGCAGTATCAATGCAGGCAGAAACGGACGAGCCATCCTAAGGCTATGGGCGGAACTGATCCACCACAAAGAGCAGGGATGAAACACTCAACAATAATAAGAAAACAGAGCGGAAATGTGAATGATTATATGCCATATTTGGACAGCATTTGAGACTGCGTAGTCGACCAGCTGATTTGATGTTTACTGGGAAAGTCGCGAAACGAAGCCTCGGTACTAGCGACCTTGTACCACTGTACTCCTGAATTTCAACGACGCTCGCAGAAAGGACTTAAATCAAACCATGCTGGAGCAAAGAGGTTTCTAACCGGCTGTATTAAACCAGGATATCGTCACCCCTCGTAGCGTTTCATGGTAGAAGTCTTTGGGCATGCGCAGTGATTGTCTTTGGGGTTGTCTGTGTGTGTATTGTATCGATTCTCCGCTGTGTACGTCAGTGTCGGACACGGATACAATGGCGAGGCGAAAATCCTAGTTCTGGCTACCTTTGTGCGTAATTCTATTTTAAACCTCCATGAATGAAACAGTTGTGATAACATTATCTATTCATAAGGTGACGAGATCTAAGCGGAGCTTTTGCGATTGAAGAAATCGATACTTAAGCTGTATGAATGACATGCATTTGTTATCAGGGTAATAGGGAATCTATGGAGCAGATAAAACCGGTTGTTAATAATACTTTTTTTGTGACAGATGACATATTCGATATGACTGGAAAGAAGAATGGCAGATTTGGACCCAGCCATTTTTTACGAAAACTAAAAGCCATTCAGGACGGCGGCCATAATTATTATAAACAGAAAAAATTAAGGCATTTAATAAAAAAAACTTCCACATCTCCGGAAGTCCGGATTCAAAAGTAGAATGTACTAGTAAAATAGACAAATCATCCAAAAAGCAGTAGCAAAACGCAACCATAAGTGTAATTTTTGAAAATCATACGAGCGACTTAATTGGCAGTAGAAAGATGCATAATCTCCATAGTAATTTTGACATTTTCTACTGCCAAGTTGCTCGTATGATTTTCAAAAATCGCACTTCAGGACAGCTATTTTCATCATTCATCATTATCACTGAGGATTTTTTTGGTTGTTACGGAACGTATTTGGTTTGGTTGAACTGATAGTGTGTGTGATTTCGTTTTCTTCCATTATCATAATATTGTACGGTTATCGTGAATTTTCATTAAAATAAACACAATGAATGCGTAGAAGTTTGAGTGGACTATCTCATAAGAAAGATTATGAGTTTCACACACTTCATACAAAAGGAGAAAAACCTTTCCCCCAACTTCTACAGGTTACAACAAATTTACTTTTTTGTTAGTTTTGTTTCAATCTACACGTATTACTAAGTTTCATTCATGTATGGGACCTCTAAGTTTGGGTCTAAAATTACATTGCCGTCCGCCAAACTTCTTTCGTTACAGACAATGCCTTAGGTGTAGACATGGATCAAGCGATGTTATTTCTTTCACCTAGCTCACTAGCGGTAATTACGATCTACCGAATACTTAGCTGGAGTTACAATATTAAAATGGCGTAGGTCAAGGTACGAACAAAATTATAAGTGCGTGATACTTCTTCGTATAATGTCACATCACTGGCTCATCGCCTACGCTCAAAAATATACCTAGACCTGAAAGTAGATACGAGTAGGTACTAGAACTACCGACCTTTAGGGGTTCAGGGAGGAAGGATTTGAAAGTTGATAGGTTGCTTGTTAGCCTTTCGGTTACGAAACACATTAAAAATAGGTAAACATTGTCTCATAGTCGCTTCATAAGTGAGAAGAAATTGGGTAGGTATTTTATCAGTACCAGAAATCTTATTGCTTCTGAACTTAGACTAATTATATCCGGACCGGCCTTGCGGTAGCATTTCCCCTCTGCCACGGTATTAGATCAATTAAACTAGCGCATTTACACCCAATTTTATACCTTATCACTAAACGAGACAGCCTATAATAGCGAAACAATAATTTTGAACTTAGAACGTATGGGGTTTACACAAGACTACTTTTCATGATTTTGAACATTCAAAATTAGAATCTAAAGTCATAGGGAATAAAATCCAAAGTTGCGGATAACATGTTACCTCGCCCCCCGCAAAAAGTGGCAGAAAGTTTGTTAGTAGAATGACACGTGGTTACGCATCCCGATATAATTAGTCTAAGCTTCTGAATAATAAATAGGCATCGCCTGATTCGTGTTGTTTTAGGTAGGTACCTAAGTGTGCTGTGATGAAACTACAGAAAATATTGGAATAGATTGGAATAGTGGAAAACAATGATCTATTTTAAGGTTAGTTTTTCATGGATTGGAATAGTGCTTAGCACAATACGATACTAACTGATATGTCGCAGCAGCACAGTGAAGGCGGCGCACAGCTTCTTCTGTTCTCTTCTCAGTCGGTCTCTCACTCGCACGCTCCTCGCTAGTCTCTCTCCTGCCATCATTAACCTGTCCTCCCATTCCTTGGTCTGCTCACGAAGATTTTCAATGTCTGTGTGTAATTGATGAATTTGATGATACGTCAATAAAAAAACATACATAGGTAACTCAAGACCAAAGTGCCTTGCGGGTTTATTAGACACTTTGTCACAACTACAAACCTTCTACAAACGGCTCGCATCACTTTTAGCAATGCTTACTTTCATTTAGAATTCCTATTGAAGGTTTCCAAAAGCACTGTATATATATATTATACAACGTGTTAATGAATTAGCGCAAAACCTCATACACCCCAACTGATTTATAACAAAATAATTAGATTGCAACAATAATTTCGTTATTTTGATAGTTTAAATTTAAAGTTATTCGCATTTTAAGTTTTGAGGCAAAAATTATTTCTTATCATTTCAGCACTAAAAGAAAGCGCTAACGTACTTATGGATACATTTTTATAATCTTGTTTTGGTAGTAAGTAGGTGGAGTGTGCTCGTGCGGTGGGTTGACATCGGGTTCCGAAAATTTTTAATTTTGCAAAAAAAATTTTTAATATTTTTAAAAAAATTACCTATGTTGAAACCATGATAATTCGATTCTGCTCTCGATTCTAAACAAACTACTTTCTAGTTTTGCGTTAATTCATTAACACGTTGTATATGTACCTTATACATTAGTCACCTCGTACGACAGTCACGAGAAGAAAATAGGGTGGTCCAGCTAGTCTAAGCCGGAACCACATGGTAAAAAATAATAAAGTTTGCCGAGCATATACGGCTTCAGACAAAATTTAAAAAGCTCAAGATGTGATTTGCATGCTAACTCTGACTTATGACAGTAGAATAAAATCATTACCAGTTTTTAGAAAAATTATGTTTGTAGTGGAGATCTGAGCACTGCAAGCCTTGAGGTTGGACTTTCAATGAACAGGTCTAAGACTCAAATTATGAGTAATACAACGAAACGTAAGGTCGAGGTAGATGGACAGGAAATACATTATGTCGATGAGTATATTTACTTGAGCCAGATAGTCTCCTTCGAAAACAGGCAAGACAAGGAAGTCGAACGACACGTCAACAACGCCTGGAAGAGCTTCTGGTCCATGAAGGAGCTGATGAAGGGAGAACTCCTGCTCTCGCTTAAACGTAGACTCATCGACATGTGTATCCTGCCCATCCTAACTTACGGAGCTCAAACGTGGTCACTCACTGAGGCCCAAAAGTCCAAGCTTAAGGTTTGTCAGAGAGCAATGGAGCGCAGCATTCTAGGTGTTAAACGAACCGACCGGGTCAAAAAACCACGTTGCGCTCCAAAACTCAAATAGCCGACGTCGGAGAGAAAAGCGCCAAACTTAAATGGGAGTGGGTGGGCCGGTCATGTCTGTCGGATGCATCCTGAGAGATGGGCAAAAATCATTATGCCATGGATCCCCGAAAACGGTCGGCGGCGTCCAGGTCGACCCAGGAAAAGGTGGCGTGATGACCTGGACAAATTTGACAACCAATGGCCAGAGATTGCCCAAAACAGGAACGAGTGGAAGAGCAGGGGAGAGGCCTTTGCCCAGCAGTGGGATGAAATAGGCTAATAAAAAAAAGTGGAGAACGGCTCAATTCGCCTTACGTTTTTTTAAGAAAAGAGCTTTGGCTTGGCCATAGCATACGTAGGTAATGTTGGCTATTGGGTCAACTTTTTCTCGCTTGTTACCTAATGCTTCCAAGTAATTGCGCTCAATTGCTTCTGTCTGGTCGCCATAATTTGACTGAGATGAAGCCAGAGACGCGGCGGAAATTGATCTGAAATAGAATATAATGTTATACTACTTCTTTTAGAACAATATTTTCGTAGTTCATCATATTTTATCTATTGCGGTGGCATATTTGAGTAAGTGTTTTGTGATTTTATAATTATCTAGGTACACACGATTGGTGATCCTTGGGGGAGGCCTATGTCCAGCAGTGGACGTCCATCGGCTGAGATGATGATGATGATGACACGATTGGCACAATACATACAATTAACCTACAATATAATTATTACAAGTAGGCGGGTTGGCGATCGCAGTTGGATTGAATGTGTGTACTCAGAGGATGCTGCTGCCCATCCTCCATTAGATCCCTTAGTCGCCTTTTACGACACCCACGGTAGAAAATGGGGTGGTGCTATTCTTAGCCGACACCACACAGCCAACCCGCCTGCCAAGAGTGGCGATTATGGCAAATCCCCCCATCAGCAGAGGACGTCTATCGGCTGATATGATGATGATGATGATATTACAAGTAGTAAGAAAGTTTACACATACCCACGGCTATAATCGACGGCACTGTTGCCGCTCCAATCCCGTTGGTTCGCATAAAGATCATCCAGCAGATCTTCTACTAATTCTTTTACATCTCGTTTCTGCATTCAACAAGGAAAATAAGTGTTCAATTTTATACACATACTGGAAACCGTTTTGTTTGAGCCTTTTAGCGTTACGAGACGCTACGCTGGCGCTGAAAGGGTCGAGTGGAAGAAGGCTCTATACCGATTAAACTCAAATAGTTGAAGGTAGGTAAACCCTTTCTTGGGCGAGTCCGACACGCTCTTGGCTGGTTTTTTTATAAACAAACTATCGCGTCTATTGCCGTCGATCAATGAGTCGTAACTATTAGTCCACCTCATTGGGGGCATATTGATTTCTTTCTCTTTATATGGGGGTGAAATTCATATCGTTAGCATCCTTCCGGAGAAAAAAATCTTCTGTTCCATACTAAACTACAATAAACAGCGTTTTTTTTTGCTCCGATCCATTTGCTCCCATTGCAATTGTCAAGTATGATGGGAGACTTTTAGTTTAAAAACAAAAAACCCGACTGCATAAAAACTATTAACTGAAAAGAGAAAAACAAACTCTACATATAATCACTAATCAGCTATAACAACATTTAACAAATATAATTTGAATGTTTAATAAATATATTTGAAATCGTCAGTTCACTATTTTCATTTTTTTCATTGTTCATTATTTTATTTATTATATTCTTAGGCGCCATAATAAAATAGTATATGGCCTATGTCACTCTCACAATTTTTACGAATCTAACGACACCTCATACGTCAAAATCCATCGAGCCGCTTAGGCTGTAGGGCATGCCAAAGAAATATACATACAAACATACATAAATACATACATACGCTCGAAAAACATAACCCCTTCTGGCGCAGTCGGGTAAAAAGGATGCTATTAGCCGGGTCCACACCTGACGATCCATCGCGCTCCGATCGCGCGCGGCACATCCAGACCGCCTGCAATTCGCTCCTGCCGCGCGCGATCGGAGCGCGATGGATCGTCAGGTGTGGACCCGGCTAATGACATCAATTTCACCCTGTAGGTATATTTTGTTACCTTCGTCTTGGAATTCCTAACCGAAGGCGGAGTTGGTATATTAGATACCCTTCTACTTGAAGTCTTGGTTTCCCTCGGTATCCTGATTTCCTTTGATTTCTTCTGGCTTGGCTGCTCAGGAGTGAATGCGGTGAAATCGAGTTCGAATCTCACTACTTTCAAGTTTATAGGTTGTTGTACACTTATGGTCTTCATTGTTTTTCAGTTCATTTGATCAAAATAACATATTAGGTAGGTCTCTTGTATAATTTATTTAACTAAACTTTGTTGGTAAACATTGTATTGTTCTTTTCAGATTCATCCATGTTATCTCGTTATGACAACGCCATTTTGGCATTTTGGCTGGTAAACAGTGATCAGGACATAAAGTTTTTAATCTAAGGACCAGGAAGGTGGCATAGGTATTTATTGTTTATGTAACACATAATAAAATGATCCTCTTTGATTTGGCTTGAAAACATTTTTTAGTTCAAGGTTAAAATCTCCTTTGTTCCGTCCGTCATTTTTTTTTAAATCTGTTTAGTCCACTAGAATCTCCTTTACGCTCCTTTTTTTCGTCCCGCATTTATTTTTTAAGTATTGATTTTTTTTAAGGATAACTTTTTACCATCTTTTTACACCACTAATATTTGCAAAAAAATTGTTTTAAGGCCAGCACCTAAAATCACTTTTAACAACTTTTATTTTGGATAAAGTTTTAAATAAAAATATTCTAGAACATTGTTTGGCAGACGAATGTTAACTGGATTGCTCAGTGGCAGGCGACGAAGTAGATAATCACCCACTCATTTACTGTCGGCAGTTACCCCGCCGTTGATAACAGCTAATATATTCATTTGAATGCATGCCCGATGTGCTAAGGTTCGTTGGACAGTCGATGTTTTTAAAATAAACATATTTTTTTAATTCCGACAAAATATAGAGTCAGAAAATAGACACTGAAAACATACTAAACAGTTGAACAATCGATGTTTATAAAACAAACAGTTCTTTTAAATTTAGAAAAAAAGTTCAGTCTAAAAATCAGGTAGCTAAAAATATACCTTCCTACACTATGAAAACACACAGAGTGTTAACAAATCTACTCAAAAATCAATCAAGTACTGTACTATCCTTCATATCTAAGTATCTTCAATATTGTATTTTGCGAAACTTCCAAATTTTTCTTTTCCTATAACTTTTTACTAAAAGCAAGCCAAATAATTCACGATTATTAATGTAGTTAAAAAAACTAGTGTTTTGTGCTCATAGAGTATCAAGCCTTATGTGATAAGCAACCAATACGATAAAGCTACTAGTTTTGTTAACTTAATTATTTGAATGGCTTCCTCGAGCACTTTGTAATATGCACTAAAACTGTTAGAGTCAACCGTCGAAGTATGTATAAGCCCATTGTAACCTAACCTAAATTAAGTACCTACCTACAATATAATTATATGATTTTTGTAAATGTTTGAGTATTTTTATTTTAAAGACGAAGTGTGAGTGGCGATAGTTGAAAAAGGATTCACTATAGACGTGTTCAATGCGTACTTGGGACTAAATAAACCTGTACCTTCAAAATCTACGAATCTTCACACAGACCAGAGAAATATGTCAAGATCACAGACTGTAATACCTATGTTTGTGGTCAAGATTGAGGATCACAAAAGAGAGAACTCGGCTCCATCCCGGCTCCATAATCAACAAACCTATTTTAAACTTCTTGAAGATACAGATGATACCAGGAAGCTGGCATGTATTGATGATACCTTAGATTAAAAACTTTTCGTGATGATACCAAATACCTGTGCCATAGGAACATTTTTATACAAAGACTGCCTATGCCACAAGAAGCTTGAAATTTTCCCTACAGCTATGCCAGCTTTCTGAATGATACGTAGTAAGCGAAAAAAAAAATCGTCTATGGTAAAATAGGATTCTCTTTGTTGTATATTTACAAGGAGTGCCAAAATGTGCCAAAGCCATAAATAATAGTTTGTGACCAAGAAGATTACATTCATTCATTCATTTTCAGCCCGTATCCACCCACTGCAGGGCATAAGCCTCCTCCCTATTTTGCCATTCTTCTCGGTCCCGTGCCAGTCGCCAAGAAGATTACAAACCTAAAGAGAAAAAATTTCAGTGACCAATCGCGCGTGAGATGTCATGATCATGAGCTTCATTCGGGTTTCCATGACAACGTACTTTGTTAAATCAAAGATCAAAAAATCAAATTGATTGCACATTGACAAATGTTGATTTGCTTTCAACAGGCTTACAGACGTTTTTCTAGGTAAATATTTTGCTTTGATTACTTAATTTAGAGTTTCTTTTGCATTATTCACGATGGGTGACCAGAGTAAGAAGCCGGAACAAGTCATGGAGTCAGGGTTTTGTTCGGCCACTTGCGTAGATAAGGAGAGTATGAGGAAGGAAATCAAAAAACCTGAGCTGAAGACTTCAGATATTTTTGCGACATGCCCTCTGCCGAAGAGATTTGAATACCCTCGTAAGTATTTTTTGTTAATCCTCTAATATATTAGATCCGTTTAAAAGATACGTTTATTCCCTGATATGGTTCGCAGCCAACGCTAGGCTATGCGATCTGAAGTATGCAATTTTAATAATGTAGTCTTTGCGCTACAGATTCTATGAAAATATTGAATAAATAGGCAAAGTGCGATTGTAGGCATCCCGCTACGAAATCCGCTATGCTTTCGATTAGGCTACTGCAGAAAATTTAGGTACATTCATTCATAGTTGCAGCTATGAGAAACATTGTTTCCAAAAGAACACTGCGATGCTTATAATGTACCAAAATTTTCTGCAGTAGCCTAATCGGAAGCATAGCGGATTTCGTAGCGGCATGCCTACAATCGCACTTTGCCTATTTATTCAATATGAACGGAGAGATCCGCAAAATAATGTTTAAAATCGTCTCATCTCAAAATGTCAATTTCTCAAAATGTCCTTTTCTTAAAAAGTCCTTTTCTCATAAAGGCCATTTCTCAAAAAGTCCTTTTCTTAAAAAGTCCTCATCTCAAAAATGCCTGTGGATGTATTTCTCTATCAGTTTGATTGAAACTTTATTGTGTTGGTTGGTAGTGGTATCAAAGTTGCTATCACTTAATTAATATGGTGAGTTTATGTAAGTTTATATCGCAGGATTATGAGGAAACCTAAATGATTATGAGGAGGCTATTGATCATGAAAAGACCTGCGATATATACAGGGTCTTCCTTAATATACTGACAATTTTGTAAGGGGATGATCAGACCATCAAACTGAACAACTTTCTCTATGGGACCAACATTGAAATCGCAAAAAAATCTGCTGCTGATTTAATTATGGTACCATACATTTGGCTCGAGTAGGTTTGCAGTTTTGTATGGGACAGCTGTTGGTGCCATAGAGATAGTAGTTCATTTTGATGGTCTGATCATCCCCTTACAACGTGTTAGCATAATATTAAGAAGGGCCCTTGACCTATCTCAATTTGAGATTTGAGTCGAAACTACGAAAACCAGCGAACAACCCAAATTCTTGTTTCATAAGATTTTTGTAGATGGAACTCTTCGATATTTGATCGAAGATGGACCTCAATTGTTTGGCTTTGACCCATTGTCATTCGAAACAAAAGATATCAATCCCGAATACGCGCGATATTTTATTATAGGTGTAGTGAGTGTAGTGTAAAAATAACTGTAAGTGTAGTAGTGATAGTGTAGATACCTACGTAGATACAGTATCGACAAAATATGGTAAAAAGGAAATATAGCTTCGTATCTTCGCGGTCGTTGACTCCCAAGTATTTACGTATGGTAATATTCACAGAAATGTTAGATGTATTAAAATTGCTACATAAAAAATTCTTTTGAAATGTATCGCGTGCTAAATGTTCCACGACATTATGCACAGTACGACTTAGTGCAGTATCAAGTAAGAAATTCACGATGTCGTTTTTTATTTTTATTTTTAGTAACAATACCTACGCTAATTAAGTACTCGTTAGTAAATAGTGGTCGTTGTGACCGAAGCCGTTTACCAAATATTATACCAAGAGTGGTATTTTTAATGTCATATTAAGTTGAAATCAGCAGTAGGGAATGTTAAAGTTACTATGGAGATATAATGCATCTTTGTATAGACCGAGATCCGACCGTAAAATTATGCACCTATTTAATAGGCGAACGAAATGTGATTCTAGTGTATGTTTAAACAGGGGTTAATTCAACCCGCCAAGTTGCAAAGAAAAATCTTGCCGCAAGTACCTTTTTCATTATGATTTTTGGTATAACTTTTTCCACCTGTCTGTTAGGGAAGTAAATGAGGTGCCATCGGAAGGAGACTCATCTAAAGTACTGGAAAAACTAGGGCTGCCACCTCTCAATCTGCCGCAACTCTAGGGTTGCCAGGTTAAAAATGACTTCTTTAAACCTAGCAACCCTGTAGTTGCGGCAGATTGAGAGGTGGCAACCCTAGTTTTTCCAGTCGCAGTCAAAAGCTTGTATGTGATAAAATAATTTCACGTAGGTACCTAATTAAATATTTATTGTAGTCCTGGATGGTGGTTTAGAGGCTAAGTAAAGTATTTACAATCATAATTGATATCTTCTATTTGGTCTTTAGGGGACGTAGAGTCATCTGCTGTTATTGTTAAAGAAATATTTTGTTACATTACTGAAATGTACTTAAACCTACTTTACAAAAAACATCATTGAACCTGACACTTAATGGTTTTTTTGATCCCAAAGAGTTGAATGCGGGTGAAGCGTCGATACGGGTATTGAATTATCAATTAGGTATCGACTTTGTTTACAAATTGTCAGTTTTTATCATCATACTATAATTATCGATTTCATTCTATCGGGAAACTACACAATTACCACTGGGCAGGTCATATGAGACGGTAGGTGGTGTCACCGGATTATCGAATGGACACCGTGACCCAAATGCTGGCAACCTGGTCGATCCAAAGCACGATGGGCAGATACATCTCCAGCATGCGTAGCTGGGAAACGGGGGAGCCGTAAGATTGCCAGCAGCAAAAATCGCGTTAGTCGGGGAAAGTTTACTGTCCAATACCTAATGGATAAACATGATCAAATAGAGAGGCAGACCAGTGGCAATCTCTACACCACGATGGCAAGTCAAATACAATGAATGACATGCTATCGACTTGACAGAACTAACAACAACAGAGGCTGAAAATGATGATGATGACACAATACCAATATAAATTAATAATATACTACAGGGTGTAACAAAACACTCTAGTAATACTTAAGGAGGTGCTTCAGACCATCAAACTGAACAACTTTCACTATGGAGCCAACATCGAGAAAAAATAAAAAAAATCTGCTGTCCCATACATTTTAGTCGAGTCTGTACTGCACTTTTGTATGGGACAGCAGATTTTTTTTATTTTTTCTCGATGTTGGCTCCATAGTGAAAGTTGTTCAGTTTTACGGTCTGAAGCACCCCCTTAAGTATTACTAGGGTGTTTTGTTACATCCTGTATAACATGGGGTCCTTAATATGCTGACACCTTTTTAAGTTGTTCAGTTTGATCAGACCGTCAAACTGAACAACTTTCTATATGGCACCAACATCGAAATCACGAAAAAAAATCAGCTATCTGTCAGTGGTCTGATCATCACCTTAAAAAACTCTCAGCATATTAAGAAGGACCCTGTATACTCACGCTTACGCTCAAGCTGCCCTTTGTGTCCCATCTTAACTTTCCACCCTGTATACAATACTCTTTTTGTACTCTTTCCTTTTTTTTTTCTTTTTTTTGTTCTTTTTTTTCTCTTTGCTCTCTTTATTCTTTTTTTTTTCTCTTTTCTCTTTCTCTTTTTTTCTCTTTTGTTTCAGTATACTTGTCTTATTTGACTTATTATTTGTTGCAGATTGGTTCAACGGCTACGGCTGTCAAAATAGCAAACAACACCCGTTTTACAGAACCACGGCTAGCGAGTATGGATGGTATCCACCAGGTATATATTTCTATACTTTTGTATACCTACTAGGTCTTACTTATAGGCTGATGATGATGACATCATCAGCCTATAAATGTCCCACTGCAGGGCATAGTCCTAACCTCAGGGAGGGTGTACGGGCATTAGTCCACCACGCGCAATGCGGATTGGTAGAGTTTACATACACATCAGAATTTCTTCTTCAGCGTATCCAAGTTTCCTCACGAAGATGGTTTCCTACACCGTTTGAGAGCAGTCGGTATTACGTACATAAGTTAGAAAAACTCATTGGTACATGGCATGTTGTCCGTGCGGATTCGAACCCGGACCCCCATAATTGGGTGTCCATACCTACCTCTCCGCAACGCGCCATCGACGCTCGACGACGAGTTACCTACTAGGTATTCGCAAATAAATCGACTATGAGGAAATCAAATTTTATTATTTACATGTATTACATGTATTACTAAGTTTCATTCATGTACGGGACCTCTAAGTCTGGGTCTCAAATAAAATGGCCGTCCGCCAATCTTCTTTCAAAATTGTGACAAATCTTTGATATTCAGCAAAGTAGAACATGTGACTTGACAAGCTGATTATTTATATAACAAAACATGAAATACTGATGAGGGCATGGAGGGGTTTCAGACTGTAGAAGAAGTATTAATGTCATGAGTGACAATGTTGGTAGAATTTCATAGTTAGAGACAATTAGATTCTATGAATTAGTAGCTACTACATCTAACAATGTAATCCTGGCCAAATGCCAGTTGGCAAGTTGTGAATTTCCCCCAAGACCCGGCAATGTATTAAACTATTTGTTAAACTTCAATGTTAGATACTGACTGACTTAACCTTCAATCATACGTACAAACAGAACAATGTGGTTTTGTTTCATCAATTACTAATTGCTAATGATACCTATTTAATTTATTCATAAAAGCATTCAGATTAATCATTAAAAAAGCGGTCAGCACAAGCGTCGTCAAATACAAAGATACAAAAACAGACATAAATCAGCAACATGCTTCGTCAAAATAATGAAATACCTACAAGCTCAGTCAAATAACCCACCCCTTGTCGATCCCGGCGCAAAGGAGCCCATAATGCTTGCAGCGTTGCCACGTTGAATTCAATGCAGCTTTTAAGGGTTCCCCGAACCGACTGTCTGGGGGTTTTCGGGGTTGCTGATTAAGAATATGAAATCATTTTGTTTTTATCTTCAACTTTCATGAGGGTCGCCATACAAATTTCCTAATTTTTGGAATGAACTTTCTCGGCCCCGTAGCCCTCAAAGGTTAAGTCCTATGACAAAAATGCATACAACTTGTTTTGTAGAAAATTTTGTCAGGTTTAATTTGTCGATACAAAATATTTCGATACGACTTGCAGATTTCGAGAAAAAAGCGAAAAACTGAAAAAGTCACCTTTAGAGCCGAGGAGTTCGAGGAAGGGCCCCCTCCTCGAACTCACCCCCCCTCACCAGGACTTTTTTTTTTCTTTAATATTACGTACCAAAGGAACGTTTAAAAAAAGTTCCAAAACTCGGAAATTATTTCTTCTGATTTATCTAATTTTACTGGGTTATTAGGAATATTCGCGTTCCTTTCATTTTAAAATCTCTAACATAGAATAGGTACCTATTTATTGTTATTCAGACAATTTTCTCGAAATGGTTTTCGATTCAGTCCTCCAAAAAAATACTAGATATATCTAGTATTCCACCACCCACCAATGGATGTATGTTCCAATTCGGTATACCGAATTATGGGTCCGTTATCGTTACATAATTTTATTATAGTCATAGTAGGATCTGTAACGATCCGGGTATTACCCATTCCCCATAAATATAGGTTACAATATACAATATACCTACATACTTACTCGTAGATACCTAGTTGTCTGTAAGTTGCATACATACTTCAATATAGTTCTCGTGATGTCTTGTGTTACGAGGTTGGGAAATGATGACAATATCATAACAATTTGCTTACCTATTTTTAGGATATCACTCGGTTCCATCGCAGTTCCATCCAAAGAATCAAAAGTTCTCTGGCGAATTGGCCTCCCACGGAATGTATCGCAATTATTCTCTCAACACTCGAATGTCAGAGAAACAATTGTAAATTTGTAAATAGTCTCTTGTAAGGAAATAATTAAATTTAGGCACTAACAGCTTGAAACTTTGCTTTTGAAATGCACATCAACTCTTCTTTTCAAAACCATGCTTCCGAAACATTGTATTTACGAAAACCTTAATTAAATATTTGTTTCAACAAATTGTTTTTTTTTTCTATATTTTATTTTAAAAAATCAATTTATATTTTGCTTCTAAGTGCACATTATCAAATTTTGTAAGCCTTATGACAGTTTATAACTGTGTTTCACAAGTAGTTTTTATTATTAAGAGGGCTATCACAGTCCAGTGGCGCCCTCATCACATTAAAAAAGATTTCTCAATAAAGAAAGCCTAAATTAAAAAAGTGCTCAACATCAAAACTACAAAAGCTTTCAAGCTATTTTCATAGAATTCTTTTATAGGTTCTAAACATTCCACTTTTAGACAATTTCGAATAAAAACAAAAGCGGCCGTTATTTTCTTTTGTACCATACCTTTAAAAAAACCTATAAAAGTATTCTATGAAAATAGCTTGAAGGCTTTTGTGGTTTTGATGTTGAGCACTTTTTTAATTTAGGCTTTCTTTATTGAGAAATCTTTTTTAATGTGATGACCGCCACTGGACTGTGATAGCCTTAACCAGTTTGCATGTTTGCTTTAAGAAATACACCATTCAAATAGTAGATTAATGACAAAAGCTATTTCATACAACAAGATGTTTGTGATTTATTTCTGCTCCATTAGCCAAGAGTTACCCAGGGCACGAGTGTTGGCTTTGCACTCTTCTTTGATTACGTGCTTTTACTTAATACATGACTTGTGTTGCAGGCATCTATTCAGTGTCATCCATATTCTTCCCCGCTGGTCAGACCTTCACCAATCGTCTATCAGCAGCTGGCATGTACCGTAATTACAGTTTAAATACAGGAATGGATCCTGTGGGGTATTAGGTATTGATTGGTTTTTATCGCTCCATAATTCAACATTCGATTGATAAGATATTTTTTTAGTTTATTCTGTTGGTTGTTCAATGTAATGATTCTGGTTAGGTTTCGGAGTTGGTTCAAGGGGGTAAAAATTTAGTATCTTGCTTAAAAATTGAATTTTGAACATTAAGTCATTTAGCTCTTTGGCTTATTTAAATTGTAGTAGGTACCTACGTGAATACTTGTGTTAGATTTGTAAGTTAGTTATATTTTATATGTCTGTTATTAGTATATTTAATTATATTGTATCAGTTTGGTCAAAAAATGTGTGTATTAATTTTCAATCTCACTTTATTTAAAATACGAAAGGTATGGATCTACCTAATAAGTTTTTAAAGCAAGATTTTCTTTAAAGGTTTGATTTTAAAAATTAAAAACAAACATAGGTTTCGGTACCGATTTACCAAAAGAGGTATTTATTTATTTTAATATATTATAATAGATTAACATGCATTCAAATTCCATTATAATATTACATTCGATCAAAGACATGGTTTTCACGTTATACAAAATTATATATTTTAGTCACTTCGAGAAATATTAGCTAGGTAGGTATAAGTACCTAATTGATATCAAAATAAAGTTGAGGATGGATGTCACTACTGTAAATATAATTGAGGATTTAACTTTAATTTCAACGGACAAAATAATTACATTCTTGGTTTCAGTTTTCAAAATAGTCAAGTAAACCATTCTCCATGAGTAAATGAGTAAACCATGACGTAGTGACCATAATATTACATTAATGTGATACTAAAAGTTGTGAAAACCCATGTCCCCATTCTGAACAGGATATTTGATACCACGATAAAATCAAGCTTCGCTCGAAAGCTACCCATTTAGGATAGGATATCGGCGGGCGCCAATACCTTTCCAGAAAACATTGATCTTATCGCGATTCATCTTAGGAGTATTATCCATCATTTCCATATTGAGTACATTGTATAACTTGTTTAGCAACAACAACAACAGCGTTTATATTTATATTTAATGTTTAATTTTAATATCTTATACTAAATAATAGTTTATAAACACAAAACATTCAACTAAATCTCATTTATCCCATCGATCATTAATAAAAGAATAGATGCACAAATTTCGTAAGATCTTAGCGAATTTTTGCCCGATTCGTAAGTTTATTATACATTTTTACTGTCAGCGAGATAATGCAGTACCTACTAAGACAAAAGTGCACTTAGATATTCGTTTGATGGCACTTTTCAATGTGAAATTATTGTTGGTTGATTTTGTTGGTGGAGTATTCGCCAATCTTGTATCTTTTCCTTGACTTCTGCTACGCCATCCATCTTTCCTTTCACCGTTAAGCTCAGCAATAAGATGAGTAATGATTGTGTATCTAGTCTTTTATTCGTGATCGAAGATTTATCCACTATAAAATATTGTACCTAATTAAATTAATTAATATCCTTTATTTACTACAATTGTTTACAAAATTTTAAAACGAAATATACAATTCTTGTTTACACGGCAAAAGGTACTACAGTATTTATAAAAATTGATCTAATCGTGCCTTCTATAGACACTTATTATGTAGTCACAAGTACACGGTGGCGATTCTAAGACGATTTCGTGTCAAATCTAGCTACTGGTGCATTTTGTATACAAGTATAGTCTAACATCGTATGTGTGTAGTAGATTTACACCAATAAAGGCCCCGCCAATTAAATAATACATGGATTTCTGCTAAAAAGATACCTGATGCAAATAATCACTATGAACGGCAACATTTTTGCACATCACACAAACCACCAGGGTCAACCACAATTTCCATTTTCCATGAAATGGGAGTGGTTGAGATCGGATATTCGGATGCATATTTACCTAAACTTCCTTATTCACAAGAAGAATATGGACACGTCATAATTCATTAATTTTATGTAACAATCCCAGGATCGTTCTTAAGTCCCGGGATTGCTAAAATATCGAAGGACTTGGACATTTGAACAACTCGGATATCATGAACAACTCGGACAACATGAACAACTCTGAAAATTTGGTCAACTTTTATACAATGTTGTCTGAGTTGAAAGAGTTGTCCGAGTTGTTGTTTTTTATGTTGTCCGAGATGTTTTGTTGTCATAAGTACTTAATTGGACAACATGAACAACTCGGACAACTTGACCAAGTTCAAGTTCTTCAGTTGGTCAAGTTGATCAAGTTGTCAGAGTTGTTTACGTTTTGGTGAGGGTGGCCCGATTTTTCCAATTAACTTTATTCAGAAAGGCATATCCATTATTATGTTTTCGTGGGGGAAAAAGTGAAGTTTAGGTAAATATGCATCCGATTATCCGATCTCTAATGATGAGCTTTTTCTAATATTTGCAAGACAGTAGTGTTGAAAACACTATAATACCTCAGATCATTACAATTCGATCAAAGATGCAAACCTACAATGATTAAACAACTTACAATACGTATAGCTATTCTTCGTTGTAAAATCTACGATAACAAGTGGATTTTCGGTTAATTACAATTATATAAAAGCGAAACAGTTAGCACTACTTATGAATGAATAACAAAAGATAATTGATAAAATTTCATCTAGGTACATATTTTGTGATAACATTATCTACTTTTGTTTAGCATAGCTAAAGAATATGTAGCGTAAAATGCTAAATATAATAGTTATTTTTTAAGGAAATACAAATTATTTAGCATAAATAGGTAATATCGTCTCGTTCCTGCTGATATGACGCCTCATCAGACTTTCGCATCGCATTTTCCCATACTCCTATCCTCGTACAAACTAATAAACAACACAATTTAAAACAACAGGCATAACACAACATAACAGAAGAACCCAACTATAGTTTCATTATTTCAAAGTGGTAGGCCAGTAAAAGATCGGCTTCGTTCGTGTGCTTTCATAGCGCGGGGGAAGGCAAACTCAGACTATTATAGGTCGACCAGAATCTCATGAAAAATGAGGAAATCAAATTTTAGAGTAAGCAACACTGGGTTAATTGGATTAGGGCCCTTCAAACACTGCAACTTTTTGCAGCACTTCTGAAACGCCATACAGCCACGAAGAAAAACGTTCGTAATAAAATTCACCTATAAAATTATATGCCTTTTCTTATAAACAAGATGAAAATGTTCGGCAAGATGATTTGGGAGTTCAAACGCTCTTAAATATACATCCATTAACAAACGCGCGTTTTTATCGTTGCAAAAAGTTGCAGTTTGTAAAGGGCCTACTTGGATGACAGTTTGCAATTGCCATAATATGAAAATTTTCATTTTTTTACTTTTCTTTGTGTCATGAGATTCTGGTCGTGTCTGTTACCTTTTCAAGACTAAACTTTTAGACCGATCTTACTGAAATTCAGCAGAGATAGCTTGCATCCTGAAGATGTATCTATACATAAATATTCCAGACGTAGGCATAAAATAATATTCCTCGCTCCGCGCACATTTCACGATGAAGCCCTGAAAAATGCTACAACTATAATCTGTCTCAGCTCAATATGTTCATTTCTCAAAATGTCCTTTTCTCAAAAAGTCCATTTCTCAAAAAGTCCTTTTCTCAAAAAGTCCTTTTTCTCAAAAAGGCCATTTCTCAAAAAGTCCTTCATTATTTAAAAACACATCATTGCCCAGTCACTTTAAAATAATCGTAGTATAGGTAAGTATTTCGAATTCTTTTCAAAACTATCCTAGTTGATAGCTTAATTGAACAATATAAATAAGAAAATAAGCATAACATTAAAAGCATGAAAATAAACACATAGAAGTACACATTTAACAAGATGTTCTTAAAACTATGAGATACAACTAGTAATAAGGTATATAAAATGTGGAATAATTCTTGTATTTTAACAATATTGTCTTCAATAGCATTGCTCTCTCAAATGCCAACAATTAAAATCTAATGTAGAAACGTTCGAGTGAAACCAAATAACTTATAATTAATTGTTAAAAAAATATTTCTGATAGTTATTCTTGGAACAAAAAATTGGTTAAAATTGTCTGTATCCTCCACATTGAATACATTGGAAGCTTATCAACGTTAACTACTTTAAGGAAAGTTGAAGAAAATTAACAGACACAAACATTTCATTTTCTAGTTATTGCCACACAATCTTTATTAGTCCTTACAGTTATCTACAATTAAAAATCATAATTCTGTCCAAAGTGTCAGCTTTTAAGAAACATCCATCACGACGTGTCTGTTCTACGAAGGTGCAGCGAGTGTAGAAGGGAGTCTGAGATAGTGAGAGAGAGAGACACTACAGTGCACCGTACGTGCGTACCGTGTACGGCATATAACGTACCTCATACGGCGCGTACTGTACCGCGTACGGCACGTCCTGTACCGAACGGGCTCGATCACAATGCAGCTCAGTTGATTCGTATTTTCATATTTATAAACTTATTGTAAAAAATCTAACGTTATTTTACATTAAAACTATGCTTATGTATCTGTTACAATACACGGTCGCGTTTCACACTCGGTTTAAGGGGTGGTCCCTTCAAATCAGGTGCAGATGGAGTATCATTATCTGTTCAGATATGAAAATGAGTATTCAGATGATAATTATCGAGAAACAAATGCTAAACGCCTGTTCCACGTTTTACAGCCAACATGTGAGTTTTGTCACTTTAACATGGTATTAAAATGGTAAGAAAAACAACATTATCAACTTGTCTTGTTATGCTTCTGACAACAGACGGTGGGTAATCAATCACGGGGCTATCAAAGCTATCAAAATCTCGTTACCTATCTTTATAATTGGCTCGACTTTTAATTTAATATCTGCTAGCTTCCTATTTTATATGTCAACGTTCTTGTAAAACCAGAGTTCTTGTGGAACTGCAAATGAAGAAAACGTCAAGAGGACGCTTTCACAGGATATTTGCAACCGTCTCTTGTTAGAAGCAAATCGTTTTTATGTTATTACATATCGCCGAAGATGCCGGCGAAGGTCTTCCGCAAGTTTTTCATGGTGTCCTCGGCGTCTTCTGTGAGGGCGGCGCTGAGGGAGCCCTGGCGGGCGAATCCCCCGCGTGAGGGGGTCGAGCCGGCGGCCGGCGTGGCGCCCGCGCCCGGGGCCGAGGCGCTCGCTGTGCTGGGGGCCGCCGATGCCGAGGACACCGTCGATGATTGGGATGCTGGTGAAAAAGGGAATGGTAATCACGGTTTGTATTGTGGAGAGAGGCTCAAGGGGTTGTAACGCCGCTGATGGTACGAGCATGATAGGTATTACGAATTTATGTCACTAGCTCGGCGGTAAAGGAATAATTTACATCTGGAGCATAATGTCGTACTAGATACTCTTTCTTATACTGTGGCATAATCTAGTTAGTCAATTGTCCATAAAAAAATAATACAACGACCAGACCTAGGTACCTGTAACGCTGTAATGTGAATGCTGGGCAGCTAAATGTGGTTATCCCCTCAAGGCTATGTGCTACGGTGACCGGACTAGCGCGTACCTGATCCCGCGACTGATTAATTCTTTACCTACCGACGTTAGGGACGCATTATCTCAAAATAACATTAATCATAAATTCTTCTTCTTATCGTGTGGGCAGAGCCCTGGTGTCAGAGTTTTTTCAGACCGCCTTTCGGCCTCTGACGTGGTTTTTATGTAACGACTACTACCATCAGAGATAGTAGCCGGGACCAACGGCTTAACGTGCCATCCGAAGCACGGAATCATTTTTCTTTTCAGACAATCAGGTGATTCAGCCTGCAATGTCCTAACCAACTGGGGAAAAACGCACAAAGTGACATATCACTAGGTGCCCCCCGTGGGAATCGAACCCACGACCTCCGTATCGAGAGCCAATGCTCTTAACCATTAGACCACGGAGGCAGTTATCATAAATTAAAAACCTATTTCATATCCCAACTAAGGTAAAAGTTTCCTTCCATTTAGGAAGGAAACTTTTACCATGTTTCTATTTATATTTATTACTAGCTGACCCGGCAGACGTTGTCCTGCCATTTGTCCTTCCCTACACCTGCCCTACACCTTTCCACACTTGGCCTTTTTTTTAAAGTGAAAACATCTTTAGCGGCGTTGTGCACTTTTTTGGTATGGGTAAAAATGTTAAACTCCCGTCAGGACCGTGACGTCACGGAT
The DNA here is from genome assembly GCA_922987775.1 of Agonopterix subpropinquella. Classification (NCBI taxonomy): domain Eukaryota; kingdom Metazoa; phylum Arthropoda; class Insecta; order Lepidoptera; family Depressariidae; genus Agonopterix; species Agonopterix subpropinquella. The sequence goes on from OV277698.1 coordinate 22,910,747, forward strand.
CGATGACGTAACTTGACCTGATCGATGACGTCACGTGACGTAAGACTAAAAAAGACTTAAAATCTTGTTTGTAATGCGCCCTCTTTAACAAACGTTGCCAACTACCATCAAAATCAACTACCAACAATCAATCACACCGTCAGTGAAAGTACTGAAAATATTCAATAGATGTCGCAAAACTTCGCGCAACGCGTAATTCGGCTTCGCGAGGCCGCAGGCCGAGCCGAGCGCGAGGCCGAAGGCCGAGCTACGCGTAGGAGCGAAGCTCCGAAACGTCCCCCCTGGAAGCCTGGTGGACCTGGTCTCCGGGGTGAGTCTACCTGCCAAGCGAGGCCGCAGGCCGAGCGATAAGAATAAGAATAAGAATAATATTTATTAATCACAAAAAGCCATTTTACACAAGGATTACTAATATAATTTTGTTGCTCTACATTTAAATATTAGGCTGGGCATATTGGTAGGTACAGCTGATGCCATGAAAGGCAGGGACTACCTGCCTGAGATATTTAGCGATATTTCGATGTTTTTGTTTTTGAAGTGAATAAAAACATCGCGAGCGAGCGCGAGGCCGAAGGCCGAGCTACGCGTAGGAGCGAAGCTCCGAAGCGTTCCCCCTGGAAGCCTGGTGGACCTGGTCTCCAGGGTCAGTCTGCCTGCCAAGCGAGGCCGCAGGCCGAGCGGTGTTTCGATGTTTCGATGTTTTTGTTTTTGAAGTGAACAAAAACATCGCGAGCGAGCGCGAGGCCGAAGGCCGAGCTACGCGTAGGAGCGAAGCTCCGAAACGTCCCCCCTGAAAGCCTGGTGGACCTGGTCTCCGGGGTCAGTCTGCCTGCCAAGCGAGGCCGCAGGCCGAGCGGTGTTTCGATGTTTTTGTTTTTGAAGTGAATAAAAACATCGCGAGCGAGCGCGAGGCCGAAGGCCGAGCTACGCGTAGGAGCGAAGCTCCGAAACGTCCCCCCTGAAAGCCTGGTGGACCTGGTCTCCGGGGTCAGTCTGCCTGCCAAGCGAGGCCGCAGGCCGAGCGGTGTTTCGATGTTTTTGTTTTTGAAGTGAATAAAAACATCGCGAGCGAGCGCGAGGCCGAAGGCCGAGCTACGCGTAGGAGCGAAGCTCCGAAGCGTTCCCCCTGGAAGCCTGGTGGACCTGGTCTCCAGGGTCAGTCCGCCTAGCTGACCCGGCAGACGTTGTCCTGCCATTTGTCCTTCCCTACACCTGCCCTACACCTTTCCACACTTGGCCGTTTTTTTAAAGTGAAAACAGTTTCGATGTTTTTGTTTTAGAAGTGAAAACTTCTTAAGCGGCGGCGTTGTGCACTTTTGGGCTTAGTTTTTACTTCTGCCGGCACTCCCAGGATGCAAATAGAGGTGGCGAGTGAATTTATTTTGAATGCATTTATTGCATTGTACAATAATTATTTAGTTTTGTGTAGAGACCAAATGACTGTGTTGTACCTACTCTAGATGGTTTCTCACTAAAGCGTCATAATATAAAGCTTTCACTGCTGTAACATTTGTGAATCCCTATGTTTGCCTAAGAATGAAGACTAAGTTCCTATTAGGGTGGAATATTCAGATCACAGTATGTTCTGTGGTGGAAACCATTCCGGCACCCCTGGTTGACCGGTGGTGGAACAAATGAGAATGCAACTCACAGAGCGGTCTTCTCATTTCAGGAAGCGGAAATTGTTGTTTGACATCTCCAAGAAGCTTATACAACGTGTTAATAAATTAGCGCAAAACCTCATACACCCCAACTGATTTATAACAAAATAATTAGATTGAAACAATAATTTCATTATTTTGATGGTTATATTTTTAAGTTATTCGCAATTTAAGTTTTGAGGCAAAAATCATTTGTTATCTTTTCAGCACTGAAAGAAAGCGCTAACGTACTCATGGATACATTTTTACTATCTTGTTTTTACCCGACTGCGGTAGAAGGAGGGTTATGTTTTTCGAGCGTATGTATGTATGTATGTATGTATGTATGTATGTATGTATGTATGTATGTTTGTATGTATATTTCTTTGGCACGGCCTACAGCCTAAACGGCTTGATGGATTTTGACATATGAGGTGTCGTTAGATTCGCAAAAATCGTGAAAGTGACATAGGCTATATTATTTTATTATGGCGTCGGCGAATTATGGTAGTAAGTAGGGTGAGTGTGCCCGTGCGGTGGGTTGTTATCGGGTTCAGAAATTTTTAAATTTTGCAAACAAATTGTTTTATATTTTGAAAAAAATTACCTATGTTGAAACCATGATAATTCGATTCTGCTGTCGATTCTAAACAAACTACTTTCTAGTTTTGCGTTAATTCATTAACACGTTGTATACCTACAGAGATGGAGATTACCACGTTATCTACCTATCCGTTTCCGTATAAGTAAAATACTCTTCTTTAAATAAAGTCTTCTTTGAGATCTCCTTTCCATAAATATTTGACAACCAAGAAAATGTAGATTTTTAGCATTTTAAAAATCTAAATTACGCGATAATCCGAATATTTTAGATATATGTTGTCGATTCAAAACCCTTATTTTAATTCGTTCTTCAATTTGAGGGGATTCGAGTCTACCGACACGGGACGAACATCAAATGTTTGACAGGTAGGAAAAGGTTCCGAACAAAGAGATTTAACATAATACTACTTACGAAACTCATGAACATTTTGTATGGGAAAATGTTTTTACTTATATTTAATTATTTCGTCCATTTTTGAATGTTTTTAATAGTTATTCTGCTATTCGGGACGGAGACAAATACAACAAACCAAAAATCATGAAAATTGGTCCAGCCGTTCTCTAGTTATAAGTGTTCGAACAAACACGACTTTCTTTTATATTCTTTTATATATATATATATAGATATAGATAACTGAGCTTTGTATCTAGTTAATGTACTGTTTATTCTTTGATTTGTAAAAACTGTGCAGAATTATTTATGTCACCTAAAAATCTCTTTTGGTTTATGTGATGTATTATTTAAGTCGTGTCAATTCATGTATCTGGTAAATAAATAAATACAATACAATGTGCCTTTGTAGGTCATTGACAAGTTTTAATTTTAAGTAAGACTGCATTTTAATCCAAATTAATACTATCCCTGCACGTATCGTCTCCGCTCCACTTCAGTGGAAATACATCCTAAAGACGCGTGCCGTAGCTGATGCAGCGTGCTGGTGGTACCAGGAGTTGGGGGCATACAAAGAGGCGGGCAACTGGACACGTTTCACTTTCTGACTTGGTTAAACCAGAGGCGGATAACTTCAGAATATACAGGGTGGAAAGTTAAGATGGGACACAAAGGGCAGCTACCAACCTGCGTTACAATGCAGAGGTGAGAGCGCCACAGGTCACTTCTAAACATCAAATTTGAGTGAGATACTATGGAGATAACCGCTAATTTGACGTTTAGAAGTGACCTGTGTCACTCTCATCTCTCTCATGGTACGCAGGCTGGAAAGTGTTTACAAAATCACAACTAGGGTGATTTTGATTTTGATATTTCCGTAGTACTAATTGTATGAGAATTTAATTTTGTGTTTTCTGAGAGTTCTAATACCTCGACCTCGGTTGACCCCTTAGAGACTTACGTTCCATATAAGTAAGAGAATCGAATGGGATGAAAAAAAAGTTTTGTGAAAACTGCAGTTTTTCTCGATGACTACATTTTTTTTTCAAAATATGTGAATGCAGAAGTAAAATGCTCCAAATGTTAGGGTTAGTCTCCTAAGAACGTTTTCTTGTAGCTGTAATGCTTCTGGTAGCTGCCCTTTGTGTCCCATCTTAACTTTCCACTCTGTATATGCGTCGGTGTCGCATACCCTGAGAGTCACGCCTGGTGAGCGGCGGGGGAGGCGGCTGCGACGGCTCGGCAGGAATCGGAGGCAGCGGGCGGTCAATGCTAGTAGCCGAGGACAGGGGGGCTGGCGGGGGGACGCTGGGAGGTCCAGAACCCGGCAGCGGGGGGTTGCGCTCGTCGGGGGACGTGGCGGCTGAGCTGCCCGACACTGAAGTCCTTGATGTCGCTTTCGTTAGCCCTGGTCGGCAGACGGCCTGGAATTGGAAATTAATTGTTATGTTAATGATTTAGTTATTCTTTGAATGTCGAAATTATGTCATTTTAAAGAGACTAGCACTCAGTTGCAGAAACGCTCATTAAAGTTAGATAATCCTCCATTAAATCTCTTGCTGCCACTTTTTGTCTTGCTGACGTAGTAAAAGCAAATCAGCTGTCCCACACATTTGGCTTGAGTAGGTTTGCAGTTTTGTATGAAATAGCAGATTTTTTTCACGATTTCAATGTTAGTGCCGTAGAAAAAGTTGTTCAGTTTGAAGGTCTGATCATCCCCTTAAAATAGTGTCAGCATAATATAAGAAGGACCCTTTACAGGGTGAAATTGATATCATTAGCATCCTTTTAAACTAAGAGTCTACCCATCAAACTGAACAACTTTCACTATGGGAGCAAACCGATCGGAGCAACAAAAATATCAGCTGTTCCATATGATACTAAACTGCAATGCCTACGCCAGCCTACGCGACACAAAAATGTATGCAACAGCAGATTTTTTTTTTGCTTCTATTGGTTTGCTTTCATAGTAATAGTTCAGCTTGATGGGTAGACAATTCACCCTGTATAAATATGAAGTAAATCTATATTAACCTGCATACGCTGTAGAACCAGGTCAGCCAGGTTCCGACGGTCCTCTTCTTGAGAGTCTCCCATGAAGGAGGTGGCGGAGTCGTTGAGCTCTATGATGTGCTCGCGACCGTCCTTCCCGACCACCAGCTCCAGCGCACAAACTTCCAGACCTCCAAAGATTTCGCTTGTCTGTGGTAAACATGCAAAAAAAATATTCTTTTGTATTATCACAATGTCTATGTTTTCGCGAATGTCATTGGCGTAGCAAGGGGGGAAGGGGGGGGAGGCAGAGGTGGGCGACGCCTACCTCTGAAAGCTCGTTGTCCCCCTTAGAAAAATGGAAAGTAGTGAAGAAATAATTAAATAGTAGGTATAGTAGGCTATTAGCTATTTCAACATCATCTTGTGAAATTCTAATTCTAGCCATAACTCAGAGGCAATAGGTACTGCAAAATTTGCTGCTTCTTCTCACTTCGCTCGCTCCAGATGTATGACCTGAAGCACCTATACCACAACTGTTATTGTTTATGAAATAATCACGTTCTTTCCCGTTTATAACATGTTCTACAACCTCCTTGCAAGCAAAATTTTGGTTACGGGGAGCCTTAGGAAAATGAACTTTTGGATCCGACCTTGCCACGGGAAATGTGAGTCTTGCCAGTGGGGCGGTAACTATGATCTAGGTGGCTCCCCTCAGGGAAAATCTCTAGCTACGCCAATGGCTAATGTTAGGAGAATAGATCCTCAAGCCAAATTTTGTTTTGGTGGAAGATTGAGGAAGTATTTGAGGTGCGGCATAGATACAGACAGATTTTGACGAAACTGTAACTGGTTCCTTATTTGACTATGAAACCTATATGAAGGCGTAAATATGAGTGCTGAATACACACTATTATTATCGAAGCAAGATATTGGTTATGTTAAGTAGTAACAGGATTCCAAAGGAAACGACACGACCAGTTGCTTAGCGTGTGTTTCTGTCGCCCGGGGCCGATTTTGCCGCCCCTTATCTTTATAAGTCCTACACAAAAAATAACGGAGCGAGCGAAGCGAGCTCGAAATGTTTGTGCACATCGATTCGGGTTGTTGTCACCAGTGAACGCAAATACAGTTCACTGGTTGTCACACATCTTTTGGTTTATCCATGCAAAAATAGAAACTTAGAGCGAGCGAAGCGAGCTCGACTTTTCTCCTCAATACGAATCGGTTAGAGCCAGAGCTTTTTACGTAGAAAACATGTGCAAAGTAACCTAAGTAAAAGCGAATCATTCCCATTACGTCGCTTCCCATGACGCCGCTTCTGTAGATGTGCCTCGGTTTTATTCCCATCATATCGCTCTTAACTATGTGGGTACAGGCGACGACAAAATGAAGCAAGCCCAAAAATTTTAGCACCACGTTTTAGTTGTGGTCAGGGCCTCTTCCCGAAAATTCGAACTTCGCAATTGCGTGAACGTTTTCGTTCCAATGTCAAATCTATTACAATGAAGTTTGACCGAAACGGTCGCGATATATCGAAAATCGGAAGTCCGGGTACAGGAACAGAACTCTTTAGGATTATGTGTAGGCACAGTAATTTGAACAAAAGCTTAGAGCGAGCGAAGCGAGCTCGACTTTTCTCTGCTCTGCTAATTGGTTATAGACAAAGCTCAATAAATCTATATTCTTCCCGTATTTACCGCCCCTAGGAAAGTGCCACCCGGGACATTTGCCCCCCTTGCCCCCCCTCGTTACACTACTGGACACGACACCGAGATCGAGTCGAGACAACTTGTTCCATAAAGTAAATGACCATTTATAAGCATTTCTAATCCCTATCATTATGTAGGTATGTTATAAGTTTTAGTTCCACATACCTCGTCGATCCACATCTTGTATCTGTCGTTCATCCCGATAGCTTCAAGCATTGCGGAACCCTGATTAGTCTTCCAGTTGCCCGATATGGATTTGCGCCTGAAAACAATTTAATTTTCAGTCAGTAAACGTGGGAAATGTTTGTTTTGTTCCATATTTATAAACGGCCTTCGTTCCCTAATTCCGTAGTACCGAAACAACAGCACAGCGCCTGCAGCATTTCATTTGTTACAAATATAAGCTAAGTTTAATCGTTTGCGTAGGCGCTGAACTAACACCAAAGTTTGTTTGTAAATTATATTTGGAGTTTTGGACGTTTAAATAGCTTGCTAGAGTTCATAAACTGAGGTAAATTCATAGCAATATTTCTTGGTATTGTGTCGCAAATCATCATCATCATCAAATCGCCCTACAGGGTCCATATTGATCGCATAGTTTACCTATCTATGTATGTAATGCAATGGCATTGCATTTCATTATGGAATGCAATAAAGTACAGATTATTTAGACTTATGTAGGTATATTACACGACCCGGTTGGTGTAATGGTTACCACGCCGGACTGCCAAACCAGGGTCCTGGGTTCGAATCCCGGTTCGGTCATGGATGTTTGCATGTTTGTGCCGTTGTTGTATGGTTTCCATAATAAACAGCCTATTAATAGTGCTTTCTTGGGATCATTACAATGTATGTGCCTGTGAGCGTAAAAATAAAAAAAAATAAAAAAAAATAATATTGATCGCATAGTTTACCTATCTATGTATGTAATGCAATGGCATTGCATTTCATTATGGAATGCAATAAAGTACAGATTATTTAGACTTATGTAGGTATATTACATATTTTAGTGGATGCTTCAGACTCATCTGTAGGTATATGTAACTTTCACTGTATGGAGTCAAATTACTCAAATATATGGAACTCGGATAATTACTCGGATATAGGGTTTATAATATGTTTTTGCCGTTGTTGTATGGTTTCCATAATAAAAAAGCCTATAGTGCTTGCTTGGGATCATTACAATGTATGTGCCTGTGAGCGTTATTTATTTATATTTATTTATTTCAAAGTGATAGTCGTTTAGTTTGATGGACTGAAGTACCCTGTTCCGGCTTCAATGTCGATTCTCCCATTCCCATGTATAAATTACACATGAATGGGAGAATAAAGTGAATATTCGGATTTCGGAACCGGAACATTAGGTATATTAAAAAAAATACTTAAAAATTGTCTGCCCTCTTAGGGTCAGGTACGTATCCAGGGGTGGGAGGGGGGGGGGATAGGTGGGATTTATCCCCCCCCCCCTCCCGAAATCTGCATATTTTTATTCTTCTTATCGTGTGGGCAGAGCCCTGGAGTCAGAAATTTTTCAGACCGCATTTCGGCCCCTGACGTGGTTTTTATGTAACGACTACCTACTTACCACCACTAGAGATAATATTTTTATGAAACAGTGATTACAGCTATACTTAGTTTTTTCATCGTTCCCCCGATAATTAATGTCCCCCCAAAAACAAACGTCTGGATACGTGCTTGCTTAGGGAATATCGAGAGCATTATAATATTCTAGTGATTAAGTAGGTATATACTCACATGAAAGCCTTGTAGTTGGTGCCGATCTTCTGTATGTGGATGTCGTATTTGGCATCGATGTACGGCTCCACGGTGCAATAGGTGCCCAGCATCGCCACCACTCCTGTTATGTCCTGAACAATCGAAAATAAGCCTCCGGTTATTAGTTTGATTCTTACCTAACAGCCTGAAGGTGAAATTGATATCATTCTACCCATCAAACTGAACTACTTTCACTATGGGAGCAAACCGATCGGAACAAAAAAAAAAATCTGCTCTTTCACACTAAACTGCATCACCTACTCGACTCAAATGTATGCAACAGCAGATTTTTTTTTGCTCTGATCGGTTTGCTCTCATAGTGAAAGTTGTTCAGTTTTATAGGTAGACTCTTAGCTTAAATTTTAAAGTAAGAGTCTACCATCCTTTTAAACTTTAAAAGGATGCTAATGATATCAATTTCACAATGACAAAAGACGAAAAATATTGTGTAGATTATTAAAAGAATAAAAAGAAATTCCATGCAGTAAAATGTCTGTGGAATTATCATGATTAATTAGAAAAACAAATCCACTCAAAACGCGTAACAATTTCCTAATTAAAATTTTCCTCTTCATTATCTAAAGAACTTTCTACGAAGTGAATTATGAACACTAACAATATTATTTAAATTATTAATATCTCCGTCTGCAAGTCTAGGTAGGTACTTACTCATTAAAATACACGGGAACTGAATTACTTTCTCGGAAATTGATAAAACCAAGATGATTCTATAACTGTTTCTTTTGTAGCATCATTAGTGTCAATAATTCTGTGAGTTTTGAAATTAAACAGATTTACGCTCAGTTGCAGAAACGCTCATTAAAGTTAATCCTCCATTAAATCTCTTGCTGTCACTTTTTGTCTTGGTGAAGTAGTAAAAGCTAGTAAAAGATTTAATGGAGGATTAACTTCAATGAGCGTTTCTGCAACTGAGTGTAACTATAACTAACGAATTTAGGGGGGTGGGTTTTTTTTTTTTTTTATTTTTTTTTTAATTTTTTTTTTTTTTTTTTTTTTTTTTTTTTTTAACAGGGTATAAGGTATCAATAACCTTTAAACCACATACTCTACCCATCAAACTGAACAACTTTTACTATGGGAGCAAACCTGTCAGAAGAAAAAAAATCATCTGTCTCATACATTTGAGTCGAGTAGGTATTGCAGTTTAGTATGGAACAGCTTTGCTCTGACAGGTTGCTCCCATAGTAAAAGTTGTTCAGTTTGATGGGTAGAGTATGTGGTTTAAAGGTTAATGATACTTTTCCTTACAACCTGTAATACGCAGCATCACTACCTACGAGGGGGTTCAATACATTTTTCTATACGATATAGTTGCTACACGTAAATCGAGATGGTACGTTCTTACAAATCGTTCTTACGTATTGTGTTGCAAGATAAATTGTTCGATTGAGTTATATTAATAACACCTAATTTTTTATAGTTTTATTATTTAAAATGCATGAGAAAAGGCCCCTTCATAATCCTGCAAACGGGGTTATCCCCTTATGTAGTTCGTTTCGTACTGTCTTACATAACGTCCGTATTAAGCTGCATACATACAGGGCCAACGAAAGCCAATAAACGAGGCTATAATTATAAGTCCACATACATTTATTGTTCCTATAAAATCTACACCAACTTTGCTTGAATTTCTTGGATTCTTCCTTTGATATTACCGCCACACTGCGTATTGCACGCGTTTTGTTTTTCGAGAGCTTTAATTAAATCATTGCTCTTATGAACTACTGGAGGGACCACGAAGGGTCCCACCAAGCCAGTGAGTGAACTTAACTGACCTAGGGGCCCCCAGAATGGGTTCGGACCTCAGCATAGGACGTTGCTGGGGCTACGGGGCGGATTAGGTAGCGTTAATCGGCGAGAAAAGGCCTGGGATGTGCCTGTAGCGTCTGTAGACTGTCCCCGCCGACGGGGACGTCAATTACCGTGACGACGCATTGTATCCGTATTACCGGTTGTGTTCGGTGAGTTTGCGAGTCGTGTCTGTAGGGTCTTGCACGCGAACGCCAATGAAGCGACGCCAAATTTTGGCATTCGCTGCGTATACCGTTCACACCGGACCGACAAGCGTCAACAAAACCCTTTTGTTGACTGTCGTTGGTCCCACGTGGACGTAGCTTTACCTGGAAGTCGGCCAAGGAGTCCACTTTCACCTTGGCCACACCGCTGTGTGCGTGGCCTATCTTGATCACCACCGGGAATTTAGGCGCAGTTACCTGTAACAACCAATTTACGTGATAAGTTGATAACTCTTTAGAAATTACACCGTAATTATGTAAATCGTAGAACTGTTTATCTTATTGCGTGTGTAAATTAACTGATGATATGAATTACTAAAAATCCCCGTATGTACAAAATCACCTTATAAATTAAATGTACGTACATAAGTAACTAAAACTGAAGTCATTTGTTATGATTATGAGCATGCTATGATGAATAGTCTGCGATGTATCTAATAAAACTCGCTAATATACTATTCTTAGTACTATTTTGGTTTATATATCTACGGTAATTTTACCAATACGCAATGCTTTAATGCACACTAGCGGCCCGTCCCGGCTTCGCACGGGTGGACGTCTAATCTTTTCTAGCAATAAATATAGCCTATGTTACTCAGGGTGAATGCAGCTTTCTAATGATGAAAGAATTTTTTAAATCGGCCCAGTACTTTTTGAGCCTATTCATTACAAACATACAAACATACAAAAATAGGTACAAATCTTTCCTCTTTATAATATTAGTGTAGATGTAGATACGCAAATAGCTATAAATGAAGAGGAAGATAATTGAGAAAATAATTTGATCTACTCGAGGCGTAGTACCTATAAAGCTGGCAGGCTTTATTCTGATAACTAAACTTATTCTTTGATGAAATACAAGTTACACATTCCCTTTATAAATTGAAGTACATAATTATATTAGTTTCCTCTGTTATTGTTACTCAGTAATTTTAGCAAATTATTCACCAGCTATTAAAGTACACAATGTTATTCCTACAAACACGTCGAACAACCGACGTGCCGAGAATCAAGCTAGTTTCATACCTATTACTCAGGTATTGAGGTTTCGGTATTGGACTTGTAATGTAGCTTGAACTGGTAACCCCTCATTACACATAATAATAGATGAATAAACAGTTCTAAAGAGCAAACGGTGAGGTGTTAATTTATTTATAGAGATGATTACTGTAGGTCACTTGGATTAATTCTCGTTGGTGTAAATATTCTAAAAAGATTGGTTTGGTAATGGTGAAGGATACTTGGCTAGGCGGGAAGACGGCTGGTGGACCAAAGCAGTAGTGGACAAGAAAGGGACGGTAGTAGGCAGACCACCTGCACGTTGGTCCGATGACATTGTGATAGTGACGGGTTCACATTGGGTCAGATTAGCACAGGACTGTGAGGAATGGCGCAATAATGGCCCTATGCCCAGTAGTGGGTTGATGTGGGCTGATTTGGATGGCAAAGTGTAAATACCAGTGAAGTGGAGTATACAGGGTGTACAATAAAATGGGACAGCTACTCAAAGGGGTGCTTCAGACCATCAAACTGAACAACTTTCTCTATGGGACCAATATCGAAATCGCGAAAAAAAATCAGCTCTCCCATACAAAACTGCAAACATAACTCGACTGAAATGTATGGGACAGCAGATTTTTTTTTCACGATTTCGATATTGGTTCCATAGAGAAAGTTGTTCAGTTTGATGGTCTGAAGCACCCCTTTAAGTAGCTGTCCCATTTTATTGTACACCCTGTAGATAACAAATAATCTTGATACGTCTGTAATAGGAAGAGATGCATAAAATAAGCGAATTTCGTTCTGAGAGCGTAATTATTTCGGCGTATACGATATTATTAGCCACGAATTTTCTCTCATAAGAATTTGACTCGTGCTATCGAAGCATGCAAGATAGTTCGAATAAATACGGTCTACAAGAGATGCATACCATACCATACAAATGTGGAAAATTCTCCTTATTTCTTTCACCGTCGTTCTTGAAAAGTACACACGGCGACACATCAAGCTATATAAAACCGACATAAGCTGGCCGCGCGTAGGTCAAGTAACGTATAACGTCGCGCGGCTAGGTTATGTTGGTTGTGGTAGGATGTGGTTGGTTTTGTATAGCTTGATGTGCCTCGCCGTGCGTACAGGTAAAGGTTGACTTGTTTGTATTTTCGCAACTTTTTACACAACAAAAAGAGATTAAGCCCTGTCTACCATTTTCCGAGATCAATGCCTTTACAATATTGGTCGTCGATTCTTCTTATACTCAATAAAAGTTATTTATTACGTTCAAGACGTAGGTAAGGTACCTACATATTTTATAGAGTTCGCCGAGAAAACTTTTGCAGACCAATAGATGAAGGTTGAAAAGTTCCCCAGGGATATAAACTCACAAACGATTTCTCTAAAGGTTAGTATGTTATATGGAATTCTGTTTCTATTACTGAAATATAAACACTTCTGCCGATTTATATCGAAGTTAATAAAATAGGTAATAAAAACGATTCATTCATAAGTTTAGTTATGACTAAACGGACATAAACTGGTCATAACTATCACAAGTTTCTCAAGAACTCAGTTTAACGACCAAACGTCAGAAGGTTGGAAGAAATTGGCAACGCTTCAACAAATAAATCATTCTAAATCGAAACTTTCGATGATCTAACAATTATAGAATACAAAAACGATCACATTACTTTTCATTTCGTTGAGGTAGATCCTATAGGTCTAACAAAATTAGCTGAAACAATTTTAAGGGGATGATCAGACCATCAAACTGAACAACTTTCTATATGAGACCAACATCGAAATCGCGAAAAAAAAATTAGCTGTCATTTGGCTTGAGTAGGTTTGCAGTTTTGTATGGACGAGCAAATTTTTTTTCGCGATTTCGATGTTGGTGCCATAGAGAAAGTTGTTCAGTTTGACGGTCTGATCATACCCTTAAAAAAGTGTCAGCATCGGATTATTCGTTATACGGGTAAAACCCACGAGCGAAAATTTGTTTCATAAACAAATGTGACGTAATTTATGTTTATATATTTATTGGCACACTTTATGGTACACACGGCGACACATCAAGCTATACAAAACCAATATAAGCTGGTTTTGTGAAGTTATACATTACATCGTCTTACGCGCGGCCAGCTTATTTGGCTTTGTATAGCTTGATGTGTCGCCGTGTGTACACGTTGAAAGTAAAGTTTATGAAAATGACAGAGTAGAAAAGTATACAGGGTGAGCTTATTGTTGAAAGAATTTCGTCAAGCAGAGCCGAAGTACAGCCCGGACACTGCATACAAAAAATTGAATTTGACAAGATGATGTCAGCACATGCGAAACTAAAGAAATTGAACCTTATGTCTTTTCTTAGGTAACCAGTAACCAGTGCGAAGTAACCAGAGGGCGATAGAGGGGGTGAGGTAAAAAGTTGGTGGGAGAAAGGGAGTGTCCGTACTGTATCTAGTAATAGATACTCTTTCTTATACTGTGGCCGAAGTTTGATTTTTTTTGCTGCTGTGCTGTTAGGTGTCCGTAAATCGATTCCGGAATAAAAACATTACCTAATTGAAAGCTTTAATTGCCAGCTGTGAGCCTGTGATATATGTGCCAGCTTGCTCTTTTCTGATTTTCAAAGCAAATAAAAGAAGGTTAGACATACGAATCACATTAAGAATTGTTTCTCGCGAAATAACCCCCAATCTGCAACAACCCTAATCTATGTTTAGGTAGTTTGTCATTACCTTTTTTATAGTGCTGTTTTGATCAACAATTGTGTTTTGTTTTAGATTTCCACGAGCAGTTTTATCACCGATATTTGTATCAATCAACGACTTGTGACGTCAGGTATTGGCTGAGGAATCAAACCGACAGCGGGGGCGGTCGTGGGCGGCTCCACATCAAGTGTTTGGTTCCACAAGGTGCGCAAGCGCAACGCAAACATCCCTGGTGATGACGCATACTTTTAGTTTCACCATGTCTCCTGATTTAATTTTTATATTAGGGTGTAAAGTGTGAAAATGCCTTGATTTTCGAGACTGTGAATTTGAAATGTATGCCTCAACATTTTTTCTCTTCACCACATTACCATTTATGGTACGTTGCCAACTTGTCAAAGATTTGTTGTCCTTGATGATAATCGTATGTGTCTGTGTCGTGTGTCGTGTGTATTTCCCTAGTCGCACTTGGAATTCGTAAATTATGAGTAACCTTTCTAGAGAGTTTCGTTTGTTTTGCGAAAAGATGACGTCACGATGCATCCTGAATAGTGTACATATGTCCATAAGTACATGTGGAGTGTTTTCCCGTCTGAGTCGATTGCAGAAATCTTCTGAATGAATCATCTCATCAACGTTCAACTTAATCTAGAATTAAACATTTTAACGGGTTCTTACCGCGTTTTGGTAATTGTGAGTTTCCGATATTTCGGAAATTACCAAAACGCGGTAAGAACCCGTTAAAATGTTTAATTCTAGATTAAATAATAACCGCGTAACTCTCAAAAAATGTAACGTTCAACTTCTCATGAAAGAAATATGGTATATTCAGGGATGGGGTTCCCTGACAATGTTTAGATTAGACGTCTAGGCATAAAATGCAGGTTATCAATAATCAACAAAAAAAATCTTATAGGATTATACTATAATGTAAATATAGAAAGATATACCTACGAGTTAAGAATTCATTTTCCTACACGATCCGCTCCAACGCGGTAGTAGGGTCAAAAAATGATGTCAAAAAGTGTTTCAGAATGTATCTGTCAGGGTCCAAATTAATATGCTGACAGTTTTTTAAGAGGATGATGAGACCTTCATACTGAAAAACTTTCTCTATGAGACAAACATCTAAATTGCGAAAAAAAAAACAGCTATAGATTTTTTCTTTTCGCGATTTCGATGTTGGTACCATAGAGATAGTTGTTCAGTTTCACGGTCTGATCATCCCTTTAAAAAAGTGTCACCATATTAAGAAGGAACCTGTATGATACAATATTGAATAAAAAATAAGGAATTTTGATTTTTTTGAAGTAATGCTTTAAAAAATTAAGGGTAGTTGTTGCGATGATTCTGACCGTTATAATCGCGAGTTTCTGTATTGGTATAGCAGGTATTATTTTATTTTATTTACTAACGTAACAAGTATTGGCGCCACAACATAAAATGGCAGTCATTTAGCCCACACCGTTTGCACTTTAACAAGAATTTATCTACTGATCGATCTACATGATAAACACAGTAACGACTGTGGAAGCATTCAATTCAAATATCGATATAGTTGCTGACAATAGCTCTTAATGATTATAAACAGGCGAGAAGTAATATCTCAGTGGTCTCGATGGAGTATTTATTGTCTATAGAGGACAACACAGTTGTCGTTTATCACTATAATGACCGCCTTTGATGTTATCTTTCTGCCTTCTACGTGCGGTGTTATGAGTGCGCGATAATGGACGGCGTCTCTTAGACTATACTATACTATAGTATTGGAATGAGTATGTACTACGTCTATTATTATCAATTTATCATAAATAACAAATGCATACGTAGGGATAGGGATAGGGTGTAGGGATTTGATTATTGTTGTTTTATTATTAGTAATTTATTTACCAAAGCATATAATATTTTGGGGTCCTTCCTATTTCTTCGAAATTATAAGAGTGTAAAGCATTGCAGGTGGAGCCAAAGGCAAAAGAATTATTAATAGTTATTATATGGCCAAAGGAGCAAAACCTGTCTTGTTAAATATCAAAAACTAAGTCAAATTCCTTGTCAAAGTTTGGATTAAAAATCTGATTAGGTTAATGATTTAAAAAAAAGCTCAAAATGCATCAATGCATTTTCTTGCATTTCCCATATTTCACTTAGCATGGACATATCAGATTTTAATATTTAACGATACACCTAATAACATAATCTAGTCGTAGAGTTAAATAAATTCCGAACTCGTTTCACTTACTCCAGATTTCAAGATACAGTACATCCCATAAGTATAAACCTCTGGGCCTTTTCTGGCCAAAAACGAGTTGCAGTAAGAAAGTAAGATAGAGTATCAACCACTTCCTCTCACCCTTATTCATGTTACGAAACAAGGCTGGCACATGCCCGCAATGGAACTTACAGCACCTAGCTGAAAACATAACCCTCCTTCTGGCGCAGTCGGGTAAAAAATAGTAAGAAAGCTAATTTATTAAAACTTTTTTTAATCACTAGAGTAACTTATGATAAAAAATCTACCGCTTTGTGGTAGATATATTATTTGCTTGAGCTACAACAAAATCATTACGAATTTGTTTTCCTTACTTGGTAATGCTATTGACCTTTCTCAAGGTTAGTAAATACAGTCATCGTGGAGATTACGTCAAAACCGCTAATGCAATGAAGTGATAATGAGATTCGATTAACTTGGCGCCGACTGGAGAATCAAAACAAATCTGATTAGTATTTAGCACAGAATATTTATTATTGCAATTAATATATGGAGAGGAGCACAGGTGGGTCGCATGTGACCCACTTATATCATTTTAACTTGAGCCATATTTCAGGTTATAATTAAAATAAGTCCTCTTTCTAGGCTTTCCAATTTCACGTGTGATTGAGCAACGCTGAATGGCACGTAAAATAATACTTAGTAAGTAGGTATGTGACGTTTGTCTCCTAATACCAATAAGTATAGATAGATTATTTACAGCTTATTAGCTTTTCATCGACTTCTATATCAGGTTGTAAGTTTAAAATTTTAAAACCTGTGTTTGATGACTGATGAGGATGAGATGATTAACGTCACGCAGAGTCTTGGAGATAAACTGTGCATTTTTTGATCATGGTCTTTCCGTAAAAGGTAAATAAATTTAAAAAAGCGAATGAAAAAAACCAAATTAAAAAATATTTCGAAAGTTCAAATCGGTAGCCAAGGATAGTTTTTTTATAAAATTATTATGACTGATTGACAGCGATTAACTATTAAAGTATTAAACTAGGTATTCTACAAGGATACTCAGGTACCTACCTACCTTCCTATAAGTAAAGAGGGAAGCATTTCAACAAGACTGCTCGACCTACTTTGATAAGAGATGCAAACAGCTAACGTTGTGTTGTGTGCAATGCTAGCCGAGTTATTAAGATCAGCGTTGCACCTAATGTTAATAATTAACTGCATACACATATAGGTACATACAAACATATACTCACGAGTTCACGACCGGCCGTAACATCGACATCGCTACAACTAAAAACGACCTTTCCTCACTTCATCACTATCACTATCATCATCACTACATAGTATAAAACAAAGTAGCTTTTCTCTGTCTGTCCCTATGTATGCTTAGATCTTTAAAACTACGCAACGGATTTTGATGCGGCTTATTTTAATAGATAGAGTGATTCAAGAAGAAGATTTATATGTATATAATACATGCATAATATAGTAGGTAAATATAATTTTAGGGGTTTTTAATGTGCTGTAAATAAACACATTTTTTTGCACTTACATTGCAAACGCTGGCTGAACCCTACCAGATAGATCAAAATAATGTACTACAGGTCAAAAAGGTCTACAAAAAAGTCTGCGATGGTATATATGTCTATCTCTTAGGGATAACCCACAATAACCATTTTTTATCCTTTACTTTTTACGAGATATAATGGCTTATTTACGAAGCGATTTAAAGCAATACAGCCTATATTCGTAGAATACAGCATTAATCCTTATCCAATAAAGTACCTTAAATACATTGTGCATTTAATATAGATCAATATGGCCCTTTACAGCATGTAATTTAAATGAATATTTTCGAAGATATTACAGATTTAAAATTGTAGTATATTTAGTAGGTATCAGCATTGCACCCGTGCGAAGCCGGGGCGGGTCGCTAGTATTTTAATAAACAGAAACAATGCTCACTTCTAATCTTTTTATTTTTATTGATAATAATTCTCTGACAAGTTAACTACTAACTTGCCTGCACCAATCCGCATTGGATCCACGTGATGGTGTATGGGCCATTCTCTCGCACATTCGTGAAATGGTAGGATGAAATCCTATAGGATACATTTTTATTCTTAATATTTTTGTGACTAAAAGAAATGTAAATAAGTGTTCGTCATCATAAGATCATTAAGGTACTTATTACTTTTTAAAAGTTGAAAGCAAATGACTCTTCGTCAGTCGTGTTAGCATGAGCTATAAGCTATAACGCATGACAATCAGACAATAAGTATATGTGCTCGTTGAAAAGAAACACGTAAGGATTCTTCTATTTTTATTATTTCTAAAAATTACGCCTACAGTAATCTGTCTTTTTCTTTGATTCTGAACTAAAGATAGGTACAAGACTTATAATATTATGGAAACCAGTCAACAAAGAAATAACATAAAATATATTTAAAATAACAGAGAAAATGTACAAGGAACAATATTTATCTTTTTTGAGGCAATAAAGGTGAAGCGTAATGTAGTGGCCTGAAGGGAAGAAATAAATCTTCAAGAAGGATGACACAGAGGGGAAGGTAGTATAACCAACGGTGTATCCAAATAAGGGGATAGCGCCACTTGATATTGATACCTTGTTTGTGGAAATCGTTACCTTGGCTACATTACAGTTAACTTTATGTTTTTAGTAGGCTAGTATATAGATTCCCCATATACTACCGGGATCCATCGTCTAAATTGTTAATTCAATTCAATTCAATAACGTGCTATCTTAATGTAGCCAGGCAAAATATACTGGGTAAAATTGATATAATTGGTATCCTTTTAAGCTAAGAGTCTACCCATCAAACTGAACAACTTTTACTATGGGAGCAAACCGATCGGAGTAAAAAAAAATCTGCTGTTGCATACATTTGAGTCGAGTAGGCAGTAGTTTAGTATGGGACAGCAGATTTTTTAGTTGCTGCGATCGGTTTACTCCCATAGTAAAGGTTATTCAGTTTGATGGGCAGACTCTTAATTTAAAAGGATGCTAAGGGTGCCTGTCCATTGAAGCTGTGCGAGCTGTGTAGCTGTGTTTTTTAACCAATCAGGAGCTCGGGCGAGATCGGCCGCGCCTCGCCTGAGCTCCTGATTGGTTAAAAAACACAGCTACACAGCTCGCACATAGCTTCAATCGACAGGCAGCCTTATGCTGATGCTTCGGGAATCCCCGTGTCCTATTCTCTACATTCTACAAGAAAGATCAAAAGTTGTTTTTTGATTTTTTATCATATTGTTTCTAGTCTGTATACCTCTTTCTAGATTATCTACACCTTGCTCATGATTCATGGATTAAGTAAATATTGCAAACATAACGTGGTGTGTATCTTTAGACTACGGTTGTAGTGAAATAAGAAGCAACATTACGCGACATGTATGTACCTCAAACCCTTCATAGTTCAAGGCGAGACTAAACCATAACATCATTGTGTTAGCCACAAATACGTCCGGTATTCCTAGATTCCTGATAATATATCATCATATTGGTATTTTTAAAGACTATGTTGACATTGACCTACTCTACTATCCGTTGTGGTTTTTCCTGGATGGATACGTTTAAAATGTAACCAAATAATTAAAAACGCGCAGGCATTTAAATACTATACAGGATCCTTTTTCATGTGCAGATGGTTTTAACTAAACAACTAAACTCTATGGGACTAACGCAGAAATGGAGAGAAAACATCTCATGCTCCACTCCACACAAAACTGAAAACCTCGACCCAAGTGTATGTGAGAGCTGATGGTCTAATCATCCCCTCCGAAAACGGTCAGCGCGTAAAGAAGGACCCATACCCATAAATTCTTGTTTCTTCTACATTGTTTACTTTCAAAAGTCTCACATTCGCTTTAAAAATTAAAAGAAAAAGATCAAATTGTCTTAAGAGATGTAAGAGCTAAAATATTAGCTTCAAATCATCTTCGTTGTTTCGCTTAGCATTCTAATACAGAACATTATCCAATGCGTCATTTCATATACACACTAAGTTTTGTTACACTTGTAACTTTAACCTGCTGAGTAGGATGGGACTTAAAGCCTGATGTTTACATTACCCGCATAGCAATGATGTCACTAAACCAAATTCTGATGATTCATCTACTTTTGCCGGCGATGCATGCACAGTTCGTACTCTGCATTCTGAGACCCACGTGGTAGATTGAAGGCATCAGTGGGCGCATAATAACTGGTCCGGTTCGGCATAGCATTCAGTTTACTACTGCTCGCTTCACTGTGCGCATGTCGCACTTCAAACGAAGCCGGTGCGCGAGAGCATACACGATAAACAATTAATTTACTCTAAATAATTCTGAACCGTGAATTGGAGTGCAACTGTGCATGTGCTTGGATGAGATTTGCTGAAACTGCGTTGTCTTCGAGTGCAGGTGCATTTGTTTACTTTGTAGGTTTATTGCTATTTTGTTTTTGCTTTCAGCGATTACATTGTGTTATTTACATTGTGTTATAGTTATAGTACAGTGTAGGTGTGTTCTAGTGTAATACTGTAGGTAGGTACTAGTTTGTTTTTCGTCACGTCTCCATTTGAAATGGAAATGCACGATAAAGTCAAATTAGCTTATAAATTATGCGTGACCAAACATCCGTAATTACGTAAACTGATATTTAAATTACACTCAAATTAATTCATAAAATGAAAACAAACATTGAAAGCCAGCCAAATTGTATTTGAAAGTTAGCAATAACTTTAGTGCGCTTGCACATAAATGCATCCAAAAAGTTGGCATCGCTTCACCATTCAAGCACGAAGACTTCGTTCAATGCAACGACATTTTATACATACCTACCTAATAAGCATAGGTAATGAAAACAGTAATTATTATACAAGAAGATTGTTTCTAAATTGGAAATTTATTTATCCAGGTACTTGTTATTTGTTATTTTATTTATTAAGCACACAAATTATTTATTAAGCAAATTAGTAACTTTTTTTGTAATATTTCTGGATATTTATTCGATGACGCTATATAAAGGTCAATTGAAATATATTTGACTAAAATCCATTTCGTCGTTTTCAATCGACAGCGGTTCAAAGTTAACACTGTATTGAGACATTTTGGGACGCTTTTAAATAATTTGTTATACCAAGTAGTGAAAATTTCATACTATGCTGTATATTTGAAATCTACTCATAAAGCCCTTTCATTTAATAACTTTTTTTTCTTTGTATGGCCATCTTTATGACGTCACAGCTTCTACCCCCATAGTCTGAGCGCTTGTCATCTCATATATTTCTAATCAAGAGGTCATCCTAAACATACGCCATATCCCGAGTGGCCGACTTACTAAAATTAATAGTATTTTAAAAATAAACATTGGAATGCCCATATGTGATTATCCAAACCAGTGGGGTACAGTGGGGCAGTATTGAGTTAAGACTGGAATATTGGAAACAAGAATAGTTGCTTGATCATAAGTTTTTTTTTCTTCTTAATATTAAAAAATTGTATTTTATAAAAATTTGCTTTTCCATACTAATTCCATTGACCTGTCTTGCCAAAAACTTAAATATCTCGAAAACTGGAATCTGCCCACTACTGGACTCCTATAGCTTGGACGCCCACACATAACCCAATTACCTACACCAAGAGGTAGGTACCCTATTGGTGAAAACGTGACACGTATTGTAAACAAGTCGTTAGTGCAGGTTAGCGTCCTCGTACCGCTACGGGTTAAGTACATCCAGCTTTTTAGAAATTCGTTCTGAATTGTGTGAAACTTGACACTTTCAAACTTTGTGTTTTTCTTACACATATTATGTAAGCATGTATCTATGTGTGTGTTATTTCATCACTGAACTTTTGATACTTATCTTTATCTACTTTGGAATAATATAACATTATGATCTTCTTTTTATCGTGTGGGCAGCAAGCCCTGGTGTCAGAGTTTTTTCAGACCGCCTTACGGCCTCTAACATAGTGTTTTATGTAACGACTACTACCACCACAGATAGTAGCCAGGACCAACGGCTTAACATGCCATCCGAAGCACGAAATGATCTTTCTTTTTAGACAATCATCAAAGACAACATTGTAATGAGGATTTGTAATTTGAAGACGGAAAAAATAGAGTTGATAGACGAAAGAAGAGATTTGGCCTTGTGATAAAAAACTCTGAAAAAAGATAACTTCATTTATGCTATCATGTCTTTTAAAATTATGCCTCCGACATTTTACAGTCAAGAAGTTTGATCTGGAGAAAAAAGCTGTTTCGTTTAGTTGTAGACTAGCGTACCTAATACATAATCTAGAATTTATGTAAATAATTATACCAATTAAGTACAGAACCAATGGCTCAAAGTTTCATTCAAACTAGGCTGGTAAATAAACATTGAATCGTAGTTATTTCAAATTACAATTCAATCAGTGGAGTACACAATTTTACCATGTGCAATGAGTATTTACCTGCGAATGTAGGTACAAGCAGGTACTTACAACCAATAAAATTATATGACTGATGTATGCATCAGTAATGAATGAATTATAGATGAAAATATTCCGTCACACAAGACAATAACTTTAGTATTTAATGTAAGGACATGTAATATCAAGGAAACCAGTTATTTTAAATTCCAGTCTATTTCAAACGCAATTTTCGTCGCGACTATCAACATTGACTTCAACTTTTTACCCGACTGCGCCAGAAGGGGGTTATGTATTTTTTCAGTCTGATTACTTAGGCAAAGGGCAACGAAGTAGGCAACGAACATGTTCTATTATTGAAATCAAATTGTATATGTATATGGCATGTGATGGCATGTTGAAATCAACTGCATTATTTCAATCATCATCATCAGCCTGTAAAAGTATGTACTCCCCTTTGGTGTGGAGTGTGGACTCATTTAGTGAGTTAGGGCAAAAGTGGGCTATACTTCACGAAAGGCAGATGCAAATTAGTGGAAACAACCAATAAAAAATATATTTAATTTTACACTAAAAACATAAGTTGCAAACATGAGAAAATACAGGAAGGCAATTGCGGTGAATAAATCGCAACTGAACCATGATTGGACCGAGTACGAAGTTTAGCATTTCACACATTTGGTATTGCGCTAATCGCGGTACAGCTCATGACAGCGGTTTTGAATGGTGGCTCCTGGGTGGTCTGCAGTAAGTAAGTCAATAAGTCGCGATACGGAATTAACTCAGTTGAATAGTAATTGGATTGCAATGTGATTAGAACTGAAATTGGATTAGGATTGAACTTGGATTGTTTTAAATTCAGCGCGCCCTGAAGCAGTATAAAGCGATTTCTTCCAGAAAATCTTTAGGATAAAGAAGGTAGAGAGGCCAGTGTTGGTCATCTTGCTGTTACAGTATTTTTCACTGCTTAGTATCCCATTGAACAACGCATCGGAACCCATGTAAACATCGTTAAGAGAAACAATTACGCTAGGTCACGGACGCATTTAGCGCAGTTAACTCTCATTGCAAAATGATTTGATAATGTTCGTCGGTTAGAAGTTCTATTTATAACAGCCTCTTTCAATTGCTGGCTCTGGGTGCAAAATCGAGGATGCTATTGTGACAATGCGGCGGAGGAAGTACGTCGTTAGCAGTCAGAACCGAGGACCCCGTTCTATTGATTTTTAAGATGGCTTTATTGCGTAATGATAGTTGCTGATGTGAAAATTGCGTTATGCTATGGTTACGCTTGATAGACCAAATTTAATAAATCTCCCTATAATATTTCTTACACATCGTGTACGAAAATTCTTGGATAAAAACGTGAACGTTTTTAATGAAACAGTGTATTACTATTTCATGGGTTTAGTCTTTATTATATTTCAGTGTAAATTAGTAGTGTGTGTGAGTGTTTGTATGTTTAGTAGGTACTTAGTAACTTTTGTTTTGATAGACTTCCCTGAAAGTAGTGTATCAAAAACATGTTTTTTACCAGAATTATTATCTTATCTCCTAATCCTCTCTTTCATATCTCTCTCTCTTTTTCATATCAAAACAAATTGAATTGAATCAAATTGAAATTAAATTGAATTGGATTGAATCAAAACCTTCTACACAAAACAATTTCATTAAAATATTAATTAGAAAAATCCAAGAATTCATCACTGAAATCGAGCTTCCATGTTGTATTTTAATTTAATAAATTTGAAAATAAATCATTTTAAATGAATGATACGGTTATTCCACTATTGTATCAAATACGTAAATTTCAGCTGAAAATTCGAGCGTTGCTTCTTTTTTAACCGACTTCAAAAAAGGAGGAGGTTTCTCAGTTCGACCGTATATATATATTTTTTTTATGTGTGTTCGCGGATAACTTCGTCGTTTATGAACCGATTTTGATGATTCTTTTTTTGTTGGAAAGGAGATGTCCCGAGGGTGGTACCATGATAAGGAAACCAGGATCTGATGATGGCATCCCAGAGAAATCGAGGGGAACCTTCGAAAATCGTACTGCCGACTAGTGCGTTTTTTAATTTAAAGCACTCCTATTAAATCGAACTAATGAATTCACCACTGAAAATTGTGAAATAAACTAAATTTTAACAAAAAATTAAAACCGCCTTCAAAAAAACTAAAAAGTTAAAAAATAATATTGCAGCCTATGACTTTTTCGTTCGCATCATAAGAACATTAATTTGTTTTATAGAAGTCGGTGTCAAGCCAAGCCAAAAATGCAAGCCATGTCGCGAATCGTACCGGCTTGACAGCGATTTCAATAAAACAAATTAATGTTGTTATGATGCGAACGAAAAAGTCATAGGCTGCAATATTATTTTTTAACTTTTTAGTTTTTTTGAAGGCGGTTTTAATTTTTTGTTAAAATTTTTCTAATGGAAAATACATATTTCGAACTTATTTCTTTTGACGTATTTGATACGATGATGACGAATACTAATAAAAAACTGCACTAAAACTCAAAATCAATAAGTACATGCGTGTAACAAAACACCCTAGTAAGAGTTAAAAATTTAAATCGATGGAGGCAACAGGTTCGAAAAAATCTAAATCTGTTGTTTCATACAAAATGCAGTACTACTCTACTCAATCAAAAGGGACAGCAGACTTTTTTTGACGTCATCTTCTTTATAGTGAAAGTTGTTAAGTTTGATGGTCCAAACCATCCCTTTAAATATTACTAAGGTTATTTTTCACACCCTGTATACTTATTATTCGTTTTACATTATCACATTCGAATGGAAAACCAAGCTAACAGCAGCAGTTATTTCCCACAGTTAAAAACCAATTAAACTTTACGAAATCATCGAGTTTATCACACACTTTGGATAGCCCGGAGAAAAGGTCTTGTGAACTGCGTAGGATATTATTAGAAAGCTATCCGTGTTAAGTTCTGGAGTCAAACCAAACTGTGACCCCTTGCTTGTTGACCCTACACGGAAGGAGTTAATCATGGACCCCAGCTAGATAAACCAGCCTATGAGTTATAGTGACAGTTAACTGTTTTATTCTCATTGATTCTAATTTCTGTCTGCAGCCTTTTAAAATACGTTTATTATACCACTGACATGATTTAAAGAGATTTAATGATCCGTAATAACAGAGATCTAATACCAGCTTCTTCGTTCTTCGTTGCCAAATATTCAGGTCGATAATTTATTTAAATGCAATGTTGTGTATTTGGAGCAATAAGATTCGGAGTTGCAACTCGTTTTCGAAGTTTTTCAAGTGTTTATTGCAACAGCTGTGTCCTATATACAGATCTACATAGTTGATATACTGTTTAATGGATCGTAAACAATCTCACTTGGAATTGGAACCAGTCGAGGCGTAGAGACATGCGCATAAGTGCACGCGCCTGCCATTATTGCTTATTAGTCTCGATTATTAGCAGTATCTACAAGTCCGATTTGAAGACCACACAAAATATGATGTTTTCAAAGCCGAAAGGATTCTTCACATCAAGCTGGTCAATTATTTCTGAGGAAACGTCTTTTTCAATAAATAGAGTGCCAGACGACCCGCTTGGTGTAATGGTTACCACGTCGGACTGCCAAACCAGGGTCCTGGGTTCGAATCCCTGTTCGGCCATGGATGTTATATGTTCGTGCCGTCGTTGTATGGTTTCCATATTAAAAAGCCTTTAGTGCTTAACTTGGGATCATTACAATGTATATGCCTGTGAGCGTTAAAAAAAAATCTTTTTAGAATACAAGAAACCAGATAAGAAACAACCACTATATAGCTATCACATACACTGTATTTTGTTAAGGAGGAAAGTCACGAATCGATTCGAAACGTTATTCTGTTCGATAAATAGATTGCCTTCCCTTGGGATTTCAAGCTCTATCAAGATCAAGAGCTATCGAAGAAGGAGTTCTATTATGCTCTAAACGAAAATAAATACACATACCTATTTGATGCATAAATGCACAAGATTCTAGTTTTCGAGATATTTAAACTTTTGTGACGACAGGTGAATGGAATTAATATGTAATTTTAAACTTTTGTAATACTCACCAATAAAATTGACTTTATTGAACATTTTTGTGTTTCTTGTAATAAAACAACTATTAGTTTATGAATCCAGACCAGTCTTAACTGAATATCCCCACTTGACCCCAATGGCTTGGTTATCCAAGCCATAACCACATACCTACTCGTATTTGCAAGTTACTTTATGTGTGATTCTATTATCCTTTCAGTCAATTGTGTATTAACATCATTTCATAGTCAACCTTCAAAATATGCATATCATTTTATATAGTAGAGCACAACTCGTGACATTCCACCTTATATCTCACTGACCCAGTGTCGTGAAGTCAACCCAGGCCAAGTTCACGAGCGTGATTTACATCGGATTTAGAATAACAGTAGATTCCAGCTGTTGCAACCTCCATGAAAGCAACATTTAAATGCATATAAGAGCAGATAAGAGAAATTCAACGAATTGAATTAGAAGCTAATAAAATTGTTATCTTCATTCAAAGCGGTGGTTTATCGTTCGTTCATAAACATGAGGAATTGGATGGGAGAGCAACTGACATGGAGAATATTCAAGTTCCAATATTTAGGTATATTAATAATAATAAAGTCACGACTGTTACGACTGTAATTCCTTTCTGCGTGTTCAGAAACCTTGCTAACTAGTTAAATTCTAGCAGCCTATCATCACTTAACAATTTTATATAAATTTTATATCCTAAATCCTAAATATACTTTCAGCAGACCCTGATACGACTAATTCATATGCAGTATGAAAAGATTGTGTTGTTTAATGGCTGTCATATTGTATTTATTTTGTACGTAGTTAATTTGCCGATACACTTTTGATCGATGTTCTATTCGCGTATTGATCTCTCGTCTATCATTTTGTTTCCATTGCCTTTTTTTTTCGATTTACGCTTCTAACTTAATTTTGTGAATGCAAGAGTTTGGATGAATGTTTCTTTCGGAATTACGGCTGTACCGATATGGAATACAATTTGGTGTAAGCACAGATTACATCCTTGAAAAGCACCTATAGGTAGGGCACTTTAAATTCAATGTCCTCGCGAACTAGTCGCGCGAGCAAAATCTAGTACGTCTGGATATCACTATTGTAATATAACTAGAATACTTACTGTTTATAACCTATGAAGTAAGTCTAGGTAACACTATATGTCAGCTTTATAAGGTAGAGGAAATATGGTCGTGCAGCGGACTCTGATCTCGCGTAGGTCGTCTAAGCCGCAAGTGCACCACAGAGATCGCGTTACATAGTCTAGCCGTGGAATGAAAACAATGAGACCATCAGTCTATTGAGCTGCGCGGGCGCAGGTGACGAAAGGTGACAGTTATGCTAACTTTTGACTAATTCGTATCTCTTACCTACAGTTGATAAATGCTTGTCTCACATACATCTGTTGTAAAAATTAGTTCTATAAATGAATCAAGATATGTATATCACATGTATGTACACACAAAAACACAACGTAAGAAATCCCTTAGTCACCCCTTACGACGCCAATGGAAAGAAATATGGTATTCTAATAGGCTAAGGTCTATTCCAAGCCGGAACCACGAATTATAATATTTTTAGATACCGATAAGAAAATAAGCTCCTTAAAAAAATGGGTTAGTCCATCTAGTTATACTCTTAGTTATACAATATAACAGAATGGACAAAAAAGTACTATTTGTTATACTGCTTAATATAACTTATTGGATTCGAAAAAAACAATAGAGTGCTTTCTGTCCGATCTTCCAAAATAACACACACTAAGGAAGAGGAAAAATTCAAAACTAGAAGGACTCAACCTTTCGAGCTTCTTATTTGATTAATAAATTTACCGTATCGCAAGGAATATGTCAAGAAGGCAGTCAGTACTACATTAACATTAACAAAACCCGATGGTTCGG
The DNA here is from genome assembly GCA_922987775.1 of Agonopterix subpropinquella. Lineage (NCBI taxonomy): Eukaryota > Metazoa > Arthropoda > Insecta > Lepidoptera > Depressariidae > Agonopterix > Agonopterix subpropinquella. Next base: position 22,939,197 of record OV277698.1, read on the forward strand.
AAGCCTAAACTTAAATGAAAAGTACTGCACCAAGATAAACGAAATATCCAAAGATATTTATGATGTAATTTAACATCTGTAAACCACAGTTTCTCCTCAGATCTCTAAAACATTTCGCCAATGAATAGAATAATCTATTCACGAGGAACTGGGACGTGAACCATTTCAGCGTACAAATGTTCGTGATTGCGTATTATGCTAATAAATGAGCTTTATTCTGGCGTGTGAGTTAATATTAGGACTTGTCTTGTGCGTGTGCCGCCTTCAAAGGTTGAAACGTAGATATTTTGCGACGAAAGAAGTCCCAATTCTGCTGATTAGCGGGACTCGGGCGGCATCATGGTAAGAAGTACGAAAATGTGTAATGAATTACGTACGTTGTGAGAATATCATAATGCCATAATCTAATAAAATCCGTATTGTATTATGAAGATTTAAAAAATTTACATGAATAAAATCATACAAATAATTAATCTTGAAATCAATCTCCAGCTATTGATAAAGTTTTTTTAACGATTTTCACTGATTTACGCGGCCTACCTATGTTTTATTTCGTGAAGTTAGTGTGATGCCAACGAATTAAATAAACTGATGACGATAATGAATTTTTTTATGACAAGTGATTAAAATAAAAAAAACATTCGATCATTTCTTTACAAAAAGATTGGGCATAGCATAGCATATGCTCACGACTATATTCCCCGAGGGGGTAGTCAGAGATATTATGAAACTTTAGAACATCCACGTTTCACTAGTAGTACTTACCGAAACTCTGTCCAGTGTGATGGGGAGTGAGCCCGTCGCCACTTGTAATGGACAGTAGGTACAAAAAAAAAGATAAGGTAAAAGATTGGGTTTAGCGTTTATATTGTCAACAGGTGGATCGTGAAAAGGTACTAAAAATATTCATAATACAACCTGTTTTGTTTTGATTTATCATTCGCTGCAATACCTAACCAGTGGCCACGATTGCCACTAAGTAAAATTTTTAACACTAAGTCCTTTCGATAGTGAAGTTTCGGCAACTCCTAAATCACAATGATATAAAAATATCTGCTTTCAACATAAAAAGCAACGGGTACTCGTAAATGGAAATTGATCCGTACTTTCTCACGATAAAGTACCTATTCCTTGAGCCAGGGGTCATCGCTAGCGTTTATCAGAAGAAGCCGACGATTGTGTCCGCCCACGCAAGTCCACGATTTATTTGTAAGCCTGAACGTGAGGCGCCAGCAAATTCCCTCTGAAGCTTATAGCTCCATACAGTTCTACATATTCGAAGTCCCGTGAATTAGGCCAGTTTCGTACTTGATACTCTGTGATAAGAGTTATGTTGGGTGACTTTTGAACTTAAGTAGGCTGAGCTTTAGTCCATTTTCACGGTTACTTATACGTTTATGATTTTCAGGATTATCATTTGTAGGATTTAGTTTTGGGGCGATGTTTGTTTTTCTTTTTTTTGCATTTAATGCTGCTAGCTCCTTTAATATATTATTACACACAGATTACTAAAGTCTTAGTTCAGACAGTCCTAAATTATGATAGCTAGACATAACTATTTTACATTACAGTATTAAACAGAAAAAAACTCGAATTCAAACCTAATTTCAATAGAAATAATTTTACAATCATTACATCGAAATATTATGCAGGTTATTAAAGTGTTTGATATTAAATACAGGGTGTTAGAGTAGAAAGTTGCATTACTTTAATAGGTGATTATGCTCATGCTATGAATAAATAAATTCGTAGTGCTCATGATACTGAACAACTTTCCCAAAGGAGCAGAGAGAAATTAGCAATAAAAAAAAATGTTTTCGACTTTTCATACAAACGTTCGGCCAGCTGATTGAATTTAGTGTGTAAAGACCATATTTTTATGCTAATTCCTATAGGTTTCTTAGGGAAAGTTGTTCAGTATCAGTTAAAGAAATGCAACTGTTTTCCCTAACACCCTATATAGCTCTAAGGCAACAGAATAACCAGGATAACTAAGTATAATATAAGGTAACGTATGTTTTGACTGTCACATTACTCCAGAAACAGAATATTAACGATGTGTAGAACAAGCAACATGATTTCATGAATACATTCTCTAAAGACACTACAAAGTTCCGAAACTTGTGAGGTTTTCGATACATATTATTCTAAATACACCGTGTGTGTCAATGCCTTTTTGAAACCATCTCGTATCTTCGGATCACTAACGATCCATTGTCCCTGATACACATCAGCGTATCGGCGATCTTTGTTTATGAAACATCGATATTATGATCATAGTATTATTATGAATACTATGCACAACTATGTGGGTGCGATGCAGGCGCCGCGTCTGATAACGGTAATACGAGATGCCTGGCTTAAGCTCATTCCCTGAGTCCACATCATCTGATCCGTATTATCGGGAGCACCCTTGACATAAGTTGATGTAAAGCTGATTTTAGTTTATCTGTGTGCTATTCTAAAGAGGATGTTTCTATACTTTAAAATTGTATTTTTGGAGTCATCTAAAATAGGAGGAATTTCAATACAGTGTTTGGTAATTTTGTTTACATATTTGTCATTGATCAGTTATAGAGAATTTATTTGGATTTTATCTATCTAATCGTTTTTATCTAGAGGCAGGGAATTTTGATCTTGACTAAACAGGTTTTACGCATTATCTAAGTAAATAATTAGAATTTCACCATTTTCGAAGGAAAATAGGAGTTTAATTCTCTAAGCGTCACATCGCTGTCGAAATCATCGATGAGCACCTTAGAGGAAGGATCTCTTTACATGAGCACACAACTGAAACATCGTTCTTGCATTCTTCAGATCGTCGATGGTTTTATACAGGATGTAAAATTAAATGGGACACTTACTTAAAGGGGTGCTTCAGACCATCAAACTGAACAACTTTCTTTTTTCAATAACAATATCGAAATCGCGAAGTAAAATCTGATGTCCCATATATATCAGTCGAGTTATGTTTGCAATTGTGTATGGGACAGCGGATTTTGTTTTCGCGATTTCACTGTCGGTCCCATATTGAAAGTTGTTCAGTTTGATGGTCTGAAGCACCCCTTTAAATAAGTGTCCCATTTAATTTTACACCCTGTATAACTTTGATACATAACATAATTTTAGCGAATACCGAATTGACTACTCGCCGACTCTTTCTTACTTATATTGCGGTTGAGACGATGTTTGCGTTTAGAGAATTGCATTTCAGATCACTGTTAAAGGACGGAAACATAAATGTATCATTCGCTACTGCCAACAAGTGAAAATCTGCATGCTGCAGCACTTAAGAGACACGTTGAAAGTTTTCGATTCATTTCGAGAACGCATGGCATTTCTGAGCCATAGTGGACGCTGCGCCGGCGCCGCTCGCCACACAAGTCGACACACATTGCAAAGGATCATGACCAAAACCAGGCTGAAGATGCGTCATGCTTCATCACCATTCATTAACTAAAAATATTGGTCCGAATTTTGAATCACTTTGGTGTTTTTATAGCCATGTGCGAATGGGGGTATAAAATAAAATAAAATAATAACGTAACATGATTAGTTTCACCAAAGCTTTAGTTCCTTCCTCTTAGCGCCCAAGCTTCGCCGGGCCATAGACTTAGCCTATAGATGACCATAGGAGTTATAAACAATACCTATACCACCTTCTTGGTATGGAAGCAGAATTAAAATCTATATTCTTTGTCTATATTTGTCAAAAATAATTATATGATACTCCCTTTTAGGTACGACTATTTTATTTTTATTTTATTTGTTTAGTTATTTTATTATTTAATTCCAGCAACAGTACAACAAGACCCATGTATTAAAAATATATTAACAATAGAATATACATAGGTATTGTACTTATTTTGAAACCTATATAATCTAAGCTTGAATTAAAATCTTTTTGCAATCTAAGGCATTATGGTTGCGTACTGGTGAGTTGACATGATATTTGACACCTGCACCAGAATTTGGACACCAAAAAGTTTTCTTTGGTTGTCTGGGTTGTGGGATATTACCTTAAAATCTCGAAATCATACCGAGTATCATATACCGAGTATCATATATCATAATACAGAGTGTCAGCACAATGCCCAGAAAGACATATTATCCTCACATTTACTTCAGTGCATCAGGTAACTTATCAAAAGTATACCTACGTGCTTTGATAATATTATGTTCTATTTCGTAGTAGGTCTATTTCAAATTCGTTTAAAACGCTTATTACAATAAATAAATAATAAATAAATAAATAACGCTCACAGGCACATACATTGTAATGATCCCAAGAAAGCACTATTAATAGGCTGTTTATTATGGAAACCATACAACAACGGCACAAACATATAAACATCCATGACCGAACCGGGATTCGAACCCAGGACCCTGGTTTGGCAGTCCGGCGTGGTAACCATTACACCAACCGGGTCGGTCAAAAAAAAAAAAAAAAAAATCGGGTCAAATAAAATAATAACTATATTAACATTACCTTTTAGAGTTCAAGACTTGCAAGAGTTTGTGGTGTGTGTTGGCGAGCAGCTAATAGAGAAGCATTCAAACAAAGGAGAATGCCCACGTGACTATAGGACACTGTATCGCTATCAAATCTATTGTGTTACATTGTTATATGGGCTTAGTTGTAAGTGCTAGTGTTTTTTGTGCATAACAAGAAGTAACGTAACGTAGTAGTGTATGGTTTGGACCACCCCGAAAGGAACTACGGACTTGAGTTTATGTATTTGTGTGTAAATAGAACTAAGCTATTGCTTTTGTTTTCATAGCCTATCTTTTTATAAGTTAGGATTATTCAGATTTCCCATCAAATAGTTAAACAGTTTTCTTTTTACAATAATCCTTAGTAAATTCCCTGTCTTTTGACGAAAAATTGACCAGACGCAAGATCAGCCTGACTTTCATAGAACTTTGGGCAATCTCCTTTGCAATGTACAAGTCACAAAAGATTGTTTACAATACACAAGTAAGGAATATGTAACTACACGTAAAGTGACGAAACTCAACTTATACTGAGTACCTAATTGTTTACTTAATGTTCAAACTTGGCGCAAAGCATCTACGGATAAAGTAGCTATAGCGATTAATAAAAATTAAGTTATTATTATTTTTTTAAATTTTAATTATGCCTGCGCATCTAGATTATTATAAATTTTGTAACAATTGTCCAATTGAATGCCGTGGTTACTTATAAGTGAGGTGGCACATGCTTATTGTATTATCTTTAGAACTGTGATTGAATCTGTGTTAACCTTGTTAGTAATCCTAAATCTGAATAAATAAAAATAAATAAAATTATATTTATATTTCTATTTATTGTCAAATAATGATGAAAAGTGAGTTCAAATATACTGTGTTATCTAATATATCATAAAATGTAGCAAAGCCCTTGCAGCAATACGTTACAATAATTATTTTTTGAAAGCTATTCAATGAGTTTTCTAGCGTCGAAGCGACATAACGAATGCTCCAAGTCTATGCTGATGAATATCAACGATTTTGCGCAAATAAAATGTAATTCAGGCCTTATTTATTTTCTGCAACAATCGAGCGATCAAAATTTTTCATTACTCTGCGCACAATATCCATTCAAAGTTAAAATTTCAAAACGAAGAGAAAATTCTTGTCCAAATAGAAGATAAAAATGTTTAGAAAGAAATCCCAACAAGAAAAGAAATCGTAACAAAGACGCTAATGAAAGCGTCACGGGAATCCGTTTTAATAATAAAGTCGTTCGTCTCGATGTCGTAACAACATCAAATTCGGGCCAATGAAATGCAGCCACAAACAACAGTCGTTGTAATAAACAAACGTAAGCTTTTATTAGCTTTAGACGTAATTCTATGTTGCGGAGACATCAAATTATAAACCACATGTAATATTACGCGACTGAACCGCGAACAAATATGTATACTTAGGAACATGTCCAGAAATCATTAATTTTACTACCGTCAGCGTGTCGAATGCGAAAATGTTTACATCATCAGCCTGCCACCGTCCACTGCTGGGGTTGGCTTCCCCCAAAGCACGCTACAGAGCTTTATCCTCGGTTTCCTCATTCATTCGCCACCAGCGGGCCGAAGCGCTACGCCAGCCATTTCGTTGTCTCCATTCTAAAACACGGACTCCCCTTAGACTGACGCTTCTTCGGTAGATAAATGACCAGCTCATTACCTCTTTAGCTTTTTAATTCTAAGAGTTATGTCAACCACTTTAGTTCTCTAACGCCCAATCCACATTTTACATGAAAATTAGAAATGGGCCTATTGCGTTCGGCAAAAATATCTAAGGAAGTAAATTATTTCATTCAATTCGATGATGATACTTTAGAAAACTCGTATTCGTACTTCTGCTAGGTCAAACAATCTTCATCATTGCGGCCAAAAGACGTCATATAAGATAACGTTGTGTTGGAAGTGCGCCTCCTAAATGATCTGCACATCAAACGATTTTATGCAGCTGGCATCTATCGAAATGCGACATTATTTTGTCTTTTTGCGCATGATTCTCCTTTGCCGACATAAGTACAGTAATAGTAGCTACCCTAGTTCAAGATTTTATCAGTTTATGGCAGAATTGATTTTTTTTATCAAATATTTTTCTCGATGGCCAATTTGAAATCTATCAGAATAAAAGAAACAGCGTATTCTTGGCGATTTTAAACTTTTACCTCATAGGCTGAATTTTTAATCATATTTTTTTGAACTTTGAAGTAAACATTACATATATGTATAAGTACCTACAATCACCGAATACAATCACAGAATACAATAAGATATAAATGGGATTCAAATGGATGTAACCAATGAAAATAATAAGAAGAGTTCGATTATTTTAATTCTGATCCGAACAATATATTAAACGTTCGCGAGATATTGATCAGTCAGTCATCGAAATTTAAACTCCTTGACATCATTTTGTGACCCGGTTCAGAAATATAGCCCTTATTAAGGCTTTCCAGTTTCACACTCTCCGATTAATAAATAGTATTCCAGCAGAAATATCTGAGTAACATAACCGATTACTAACAACAATTCGATAACGTAAAGAAATAATATTATAAGCATTGAAATATTAAGCAATAAATGGTAAAGCAATGAAGTCATTATAATGAACAACACATACATTCATTTAACCATACCAATAATTATTGTTATGGTCATTAATCATTCACGTAATCACTTTATCCTTAATTGAGCAGCTGTCAAAGCCATATAAAGAGACTAAAAGCATCTCAAATCGGAGGACAATAATAATAGCAATAAATTTCTGGAGAAGAACAGAAATATCTTAGGAATTGGAACAGCATCTTCGGTGTATATCTCAACTAGTTAATTGTAAGAGTGTGTCGAACCACATGCGTGCGCTTGCGCTCCATTATGTTATGTCCAATAGGTTAAGAGCTGCCTATAAAATGAGAGTTGTCCAGGTTAACTGCATTCTTAACAACGGTTGTGAACGTAAACTGTTTTGGCGAAAGCTTATCTACATTAACACATGACAAGTAAGCCGACGCCGACGATTCTGCGACTAAATATGCTAAAGGGCTACACTGAAAAAAAAATTTGTTTACTTCAACCAAGATCTTGTTTATGATAATCATACATCGTGAATCCATATGAGCC